>OW964823.1:10120000-11485000 GCA_943142095.1 Ophonus ardosiacus | reverse complement strand
ATATTTTTCCCAGCAGATGGCATATCGCAGCTTGTCAGTTGTCAATAACCCATGATATTAAAACAAAATCGCAAAAAAATGTAATGCCATTTTACCTGTCAAAAATGTATCTGTCAGATTAGGACATCTTTAAGAAATACCGCCAATCCCATCAATGTATTGGAACCATCTTCAATATTTTAGAAGAGTAGGACAAGATTCCTTATAGAATGAAGAATAGATATACCCGTAATTAGAATTATTTATAATTATGTATAAGAAATGTTCAATTTGTTGTAACAAAACGGAAATAGCCAGAAGTATTGTGCTGACCACAACATATTTTTTTGAAATATTGTAGACCCAGCTGAAGATACAGGAGTGTACCGAAACGTTGATTACATAACAGAATAAATTCTGTTTGAATAAGATTTCGTGTAATTTTTAACACCTAACAGCCCGATTCACAAAAAAGTTTAAGCTAATCCTCATTTATGGATTAGTGAATTCTATTCTATTCCGGTATTCAAAATTTAATTTTCATGATATTATCAATAAAGGTAGATGCTAGGAATAGATTAGACTATATTTTAAGATATAAACTGTCAAAATTAGAGTAGAATTCGCTAATCCAAAAATGAGGATTAGCTTAAACTTTTTTGTGAATCGGGCTGTAAGAGTGGAGAATTTTCCCACATTTAATTTGTATTTAATCTAAAAACTTTTTTTTAACTTTGAGTCCCTTACTATGAAGGAGGACCTCATTGCATAATCATAATTTAGAAGCAAACCTATACGTGAGCTCTAATTTGAATATAGATAGTTAATCTACAGTGTGGTGTTCTCTCTATTTCACTATGTGTCTTTCCTTTGAAGGACCGTGTGAGATTAATGAATAATTAGTAGGTGCTCGTAAGCGACACTAAAAATAAATTGACCACATTACTGTAATTAATATGTGCTTCCATTTATTTGAATGACTTTTAAAGTATTTTAATTAATCAAATTTGATGATGCTGCAATCAAACTCAATTCATATCAAAAACATATGTTCGAAAATTTTGAAGTTTGGACACGACAGTATAAAATTTGGGATTAACGGCCAATCAATCATTCTGAATTCACATATCATAATATTAATTTTATACAGTAGGAAAAACAAAAGTAATATACAAATCTGAAAACAATTTTATTAACAATCGGGGCGTTTCTAACCTTCAAAACTAAATAGCTGAATTAAAAAGCTGATGTGGCCAACACAATATCTCCCGCTATTTAATTTTTATTCATTTAGAGCCGGTATTATAAACGTCCAGTTAAATTTAGTTCCAAAGTAAATTTAATAAATTGAACAAATTCGAATCAATTTGTATGTTCTTATGACATTTAAAACATTGCTGTCAAAAATTCGCGTTGCATTTGTTCATTTAATTAAATTTACTATGGAACTAAATTTAACTGGACATTTATAATACCGGCCTTTAAATACATACTTACGTATTTACTATTGCTGCAACCAGGGTTGCCAGCTGACCTTTTTTGGAAAGGACTGTTATTTTTTTGAGCATATTTTGTCCTTGTCCTTTTTTAAACCAGAAAAGGACGCGATTTGCCCTTTTATAGTAAATTTTGTTATTAATAATATTTTTCTTATTATTATAAATATGAAAATGAAATAATTATTTCACATTTTCTGAAATGTAGTGATATAACAATAGAATTTTTGAATTATTGATGTATTGGTACCACTAATTTATCTACTAATATTTAGTTTATAGTCTTCACTAAAACGTGGCGGTAGCAGACGTAGAGATGTATGCTTTGGTGTTTGGTGATTTTTAAATTTAGTTTAAAATATTGAGGTTAAGTCAATTTCCAAATTTGATTTTACTTACCTTCATTAGAGTACTTCTTCTAGCGAAAATTTATTTGTAATAATAGACGTTGTTTATGACTGATAATATATTTATTTGCTCATATTTTCTTCGTAATAAATAATAGGTAGGTGTCGATATTTGACATTTCAGCAATTTTCGCCTAGCTTATTTGACAGGTATATCGATCGGTGACTAAGTCGGTAACGGCGGATTTTTATAATAATGACAGATGTCGCTGCCGTGGTTTTGGTTTATATAAATTGATTTTAAATATAGGAAATGTTAAAGTAAAAAAATAACTTATGTAGGTAGTACTTTTTTACATGAACTTTATTATAGTAAAGATGGTTTCTTTTCTAAATGCCCATAAACGTCCAGTGTATTTTGATTATTTTACCGCATAGTTAGACAAGTTACAACACAGTAAGCGCAAAATGTAGGTTACACTTGCTGTGTATACAATTGTAAAGTTCCCATTGCACTTCAGGAGGGCAAAAATTATATTACATTATTGTTTATCATTTGACATTAAATGATAATAGTGTTAACTGTATGCACTTCCTGTGAATATGAAAATTTATTCACATATTTGAATGAACTAAATATTTCATGATATGTTCTGAAATTCGAAACTAATTATATCCGAAATAATTAGTATATACGTTGTAGTAAATTATGAAGCATATCCTGGTTCTATAAATTATTTATCTCTTTAGATCTATCGCCCAGAATGATATCCCTTGGCGCTCAACTCTCAATAGAACAGCCGTTTGTTCTAAGCCTGTAATTGCCATGCATATATTCTCTTTGATCCGTCGCAGTAAATGATCAAGATAATAAATGCCTAACTAAAATTACAATTTTAATACAATAAGCACATTTTAATTCTAACTGGCCATAGTTATTTCTATTTATAAATTAACAATACCATATGAAGAAATATTTCTTCGTATTCAAATAATTGAAATGTTCTCTGTGTATCGGATAACCGGAAGTATCACTCATACAAGCTTTTAACAGTGTTTCTTGTAAAAAAAACATTGAATATAATTTTTCAGCAACTTTTACTAATAAAAATTAAATATAATGTTACAATCTTCACTTCTACGATAAGAGTATTTAACAAATAACTTTAAACAACTTTAAATATAAATTTATATTTAATTTTTATACATCATCTTGCCGATGCGTCAAACAAAAACATAATACTTTAATAACAATTTTCACATATTTAAACAAATGTCACCGTCAGGAAGCAATTACATATAAATTAATAATGAAACCGTGTTAAGGAGATTATAGAGTAAAATATTCTTATGAAATTAAGGTTTGCAAGAATAATATATTTTCCATCATACATAAATATCATTGATTTGCTTCATTGCCTTCCAGGGTACAGCTCTGAAAAGACTTTGTGTAAAGATGCAAGTACTATTTCGATATTTGTTAAATGTAAAATAAAGATTGTTTTGAGTGAATGTAAAAATATTTCAACTTAATGTTTGCTTTATTTATACCACGTGGTTAAATACCCAGCGGGAGGTTATAGGCTGGCCACATCAGATTTTTTACTTAAAATAATTAGGAAGCAGGAAATTATGAAAGTGTGATTTTTGAATGTTAAAGTTCTAAATACGGTAACGTAATTAATTTCGGGGAGGAAACCCCCCTCCTCTTGGGTACGTCACTGGATGTATTAAAAATTCAATCTTGTTTTGATACAAAAATATTTTTATATAAATATACGCCACAATTAATAATTGCTTATAAATAAAATTAACCACATTTATAAAAACAATGGTTTGTTGATTATACCGCAAAACCTGTTTATATAAAGATCTAAAGAAAACACTTGTATTATTTATAAAACATATATTTGTATGATGCATAATAATTAAATAACTATGACTGGTAGAATTTACTTTAATCAAGATTTTTTTAGAAATGATTAGAGAGAGACTAAACCATACCTGATTAAAAATCATTATTGTTTATGTTATGATTACACTACAATAACATCTTCAATTGTTACTTAAACCTGTACGGTGTATGTATGCTACAGAGTGATCGAAAAGAAATGATGTAGTTGGCAATACACTTCTGGAGGTCTTTTTATCCTACAGTTTCACTACATAAAGCAAAAGCGGATGTACTATTGACATTGCCATGTGATCTTTAGAATAAATACAAATAAGTTATGTCAGGGGCTTGACAGCTAGCATTTTAATTGACAGAAAAATGTACTTATAATAGTTATTTATGATGTGTTAAAAGTGACATTTTATGAGTGAGTGGGGAAGTTTGAGAAACGAGGCGAAGCCGAGTAAAACAAACCCCACGAACGAAATAAAATCACTTTTAACATGAATATCATACACTATTTTTCCTACGATCCTAGTTATGTATTAGTAAAAACTAAAAATTATAGAATGACATTTATGACAGATCATGATGAAATTGTTTGTTCTAACCTCTATTTCCAACAATACTGTTTTAAATTCCAATTTTTCAAGCGCCTTGCAAGGAATTACTATAAACAATTGTAATAATTGTACTATAACAATAAACGTTTCAAAATAATGTGTAGGTACTTCTAATAAAATACCTATATAAATAATTTCAGTACAAAAATAAATATAAAATGAAACTACATGTACTTATGAACACTAAATGTAACTATATTTAGTTATATTTTTAACACTAAATGTAACTAGATTTAGTTCTTTTTTAACACTAGTGTTAAAAGTAAATTTGTTTTTTACTATAAATTCGTTGTCAATGACAACAATTTAAAAGTATTCACTGTGTTATAAACCGTTATTTTTAACTCGCTAAGTAACCGTTAAAAAGACTACTTTTAACAGTGGTCGTAGGAAAATGTATTTAAATTTTCAAATGTTACTGTCACCAACAGGCAATAATTTTTTGTAACAGTGTTTCTAATTTCAAGTAAGTTTTCCCTAAAATTATTTCACAACATTCTTTATCACCATAATAATTTTTAGATTATATATCAATTTAAATTTCAAGGATTTTCCTGTATTTAAAAAAAACGGATCATAAATTATGAAAATTATAATGACATAAAAAATAGACAATGTAAAACTTTTTAAATATTCTCAAGAAATTATTTAGATCTACGTAAGTATTAGGTCCTTTTGCTTCACTCATCTTTGACTGTGTAGCTTTACATGCATTTTTTACAGTGTAGTCACAGCAGTATCAAGTAAGCAATGACGTCACAAAGGTAAGATTCAAGACGCTAGATGCATTGAACACGAGACACGTTCTACTATTATACCAGGTATTATTTTCCTTCTTCAATGAAATCCTAGAAATTAAACTCATTACAATCGAACGAGATATAAGAAAATTGAATTGAATAGAAACTGTAAGATTCTTAAATAACTGAATTTCTACGTGAGTAAGAAAAATAAGAAAATAGTTATGCAACAAGAGTAAAAAGTATAATATTATTTCACGAAATCCTATGCGTGAAAAAAGACACATTTTACTCGAGTTGCATACAAATTTGTTTTTACATCTGCAATAAAAGTGTGAAAGTTTGTTGTGGCCAGGACAATACCTCTCGCCATTTTTATATTAGTATATATTGTATAAAAATAAATAACCTAAAAAGTGTCCACCTGTATTTTTGCTCTCCTAATTTGCAGTCTTAAAAAAAGTACAGTATGTGACTCGTTTTATAAACATATCGTTAGCTATGAGTCCTTTTTTCCACGAATGGTGCGAGTGTATACAAACCCACTTACATAATATACTATTTTATGCATCAAGTGCAGAAGAGAGTTGGAATTACTTAAAAATATTCTAATTTTTATTGTTGTTTGCTGTTCTTGTAATATATATATATATATATATATATATATATATATATATATATATATATATATATATATATATATATATATATATATATATATATTTAATTTAAGCACTTTGTTCATTAAAACATAAATAATGGGAACGGTTTGGGGGGGGGGGGTGTTGGTATGGTACAGGGGCGCGAGGCGCCGAACACTGCTGGCGCGCCCCTGCCACCTCAGTGCCTCCCAAGCTGTCGTGAAGATAGTACCACATGGGTCATCTTTGTGCTATGTGAAAATTGGAAACAATTTTCAAGTTTCAAATTTGTCGGTGGCTGGAATTCGAACCGGACCATCGGAAACACAACTAGTCACCTATCACACCTAATATATTAGCTTTTTGCTATGTAATATATAATTATAGGTTAGTTAGCACGTATATCATTCAAACAATAGCTTTTCTATTTGCATTATACGAGTATACTTTTTTCTCGATGTGTTTAAAGATTCCACGTGTATCTCAGACGTCAGCGGTTACTTTTCTAGAAGCTGGAGTCTATTTCCTTGCATTTTAAGTTAATCATAGAGTAAGTAAAGTTAGTGACAGCTCCGGTGGAACGTGCAGCTCGAGTCGCCGATCGATGTAATTTTCCAGCTCAGTGCAGCCAATGAAGACCAAACAGAGCATCTATAATCTATATACAAAGATAATGATCTATGTAATGCAATTAACTTTCCCTGACAGACACTAATGTTGTAATTTGCTGCTAATTTCACCTGAATTTGCTCCATTTCAGATGTCCTCTAATAAACACCATTTCGAAGGTCGGATGTTCATGATGATATTAAACGAAAATTTAGTTTAACATACTATTGTTATTTAGGACAGGTTCAAAAAAATCTATTCAATTTTGACGTTTTAAACTGTCATTATTAACTCCATAACAACAACTACAAGTAACATTTTATTCACAAGTGAATTAATAGTTATTTATGATATAAGTGTTAAAAAAAACATTTTATGAGTGAGTGGGGAAGTTTGTGTAACGAGGCGAAGCCGAGTAAAACAATCCCCACGAACGAAATAAAATCACTTTTAACACGAATATCATACACTATTTTTCCTACGACCCTAGTTATGTATTAGTAAAAACTAAAAATGAATAGAATGACATTTATGACAGGTCATGATGTATTTGCTATGAACAACTGAAAATTGTTTATTCTAACCTCTACCTCTACCACTACTGTTTTAAATTCCAATTCTTCAAGCGCCTTGCAAGGAATTACTATAAACAATTGTAATAATTGTACTATAACAATAAACGTTTCAAAATAATGTGTACTTCTAATAAAATACCTATATAAATAATTTCAGTACAAAAATAAATATAAAATGAAACTACGTTTACTTAAGAACACTAAATGTAACTAGATTTAGTTATATTTTTAACTCTAAATGTAACCAGATTTAGTTCTTTTTTAACACTAGTGTTAAAAGTAATTTGTTTTTTACTTTTAATCCGTTGTCAATGACAAAGATTTAAAAGTATTCACTGTGTTATAAACTATTATTTTTAACTCGCTAAGCAACCGTTAAAAAAAATACTTTTAACAGTGGTCGTAGGAAAAAAATTTTAAATCACTCTCAGAAAATTTTAACTCACTCTGCAACAAAAACTACATTTAAAAATAACTTCAAGAACGAAAATAACACTCACCACATTATTTATCAGACATATCAGCCCTTTTCATTATTTTTTACGACATAAATGACAGACAATAAAGCTTTTTAAATAGAAGAATTGACGTCTATCATCGACGATTGTCATGCACAGTCTACTAACTGATTAGTTTTTTATTTTGTCAAAATTAAATAATTATAATGGTATTTATTTTTATTTCGTCAAAATTGAATAAAATATTGTATAAACCACGTGAGCTAAGAATGTTTATTCACTCGAAGAATTTAACTAAGCTAAACTTTCTTCTCATGAATAAACATTACCCTAGCTCACTTGGTGTATAAATATCTACCTATTATTTGCAAACTTTGTAATATAAATAATGTAGAGCATCATGAAATATTTATTGTTAGTGCTCCCGAGCGTGCTCCTATAAATCGTATAGCATTCTCCGTTTAGTATATAGATTATTTATTATTATTATATATATTCTTGCCTAACCGGCTTAGAATTACATATTATATATATTTTACAATAAATTGTGGTACTACATCATAAAATAACCCCCCGTTTCTCGATGACTTCCTTCATCCAATCTTGCCCCGACCCTAAATCGTCTAACAGAACCGTTTCTTTTCTTCTTTCTCTCGTAACTTCCCTGCACGAAATCTTTAAATGCCTGATAGTTTCCTCTTCTCTCCCGCATAGCCTGCAACTCCTCTCATCACTTGATAACCAGTATTTATTGTTCCTCTCTTCATTACCACACTGAACCTGAAATCATCTTGGTATTTTTCTTTTCATCCAATAAATACCTTGGTATTAACGTCGTTTGTATTAATTTATATCTCTTGTTGTAATTTGAGATTTTTATTTTACTTTGTTGTTCTTGCCGCTGTAATTCCCAATTCTCCTTTTAGTATTTTAAGCACCAATCGTCAATCACTCATCTCTATAACATAACCTAGATCCTAGAATGACGCTTTGTCTCCTTGTATTATTATCTCGCATTTTGCTAAATTTATCTACATTGATAAAACAATATTCAAGGATTCAAGGCCTTTCAAGGGCAGCAAATATAACTTCTCACATTAACTTCTCATATTACATATCTTATCATTCCTTGATGAAATTCCATAAACAGATAGAAATATTGCCAAACTAACTTTGTTGAATGCTTTGTTTTCTTGGAAAATAGATTCCCTCGAAAATAGACTGCATGTTAAAGGATCGTGTTCGCGTAGGAAATATAATATCTGTACGAGAGCTACATTAGAATTATTCAGACTAATGATGTGTCCAATGTTGCACTTTTACCAACGATAGCTTTATTCGATGACATGTACTAGGCCGCCCTAGTGTTAACTTTCTTGCACTAACATGTTTTATGAGAAACGGGCAGCTTCTGGCAGGCTGTTCGATGACAAAAATTTTAAGAACTAGTGCTCACGTTTCTGACCTGACTCGCTAGGTAGTGTAGAAAGTGCAGACTAGGAGAGGGGGTAGCTAAATGTTGTTCGGTAGACATTTTAATTCTATCCTATCTACACATCTGTTTATTTAACCTAAAATTTTGTTTTGCTATATAAAGAATTAATTAATATATCTGTCTCTGAATCTGATGAAGAATCAAGTGATGATTGATCTTCGTCAGAATCGTTTATTAGTTCACTATGCTCTTTAAAACAGACATTTCTGCAGTCATTTTTTTGCAGCTTTATGATATGACTGTGTTTATAAACAACCTAACCTTTTACACCTTTGGCTATGCTTGGCTTGATTATTCACAGCTGAGCAAACTTGCCCAAATATACACTAGTGTGTTTTATGAAACCACAAGAATTAGACTGTACTAGTGTACACTACACTGCACTGCACTATTCTGCTCTACACTTCAAGCACTTCTCATCGAACAGAGCTATAATATCTAAATCCTAAATTGATATGCCCTAAATAATTTCATTAAATATTTAGGATTTTCCGAATTAGATTTTAGAGTTTCGCAGGAGTACAGTATGGCTGTGACCAGTGTCACATTTTGGCATTTGGTATTTAGGATTTAGGTCTAATCGAATTGTAAAATTCATTTTCATTGTTCTAAAGTGTTGCCATACAAACCAGTGGATGTTATTAGTACGCCATTCGGAGTTGTATTTATGTGAAGAAGACCTAAATCCTAAATGCCAAAATGCGACATCGGACACAGCCTAAGACACATATAGATAATATTTTTTAGAATTATAATTAAAATATGTTCAAAATAGTTCCCTTCAACAATAATACACTTTACCATTGTTTTTTACAACTTCCTAAAAACTTCCATCGAAATGTACTTTGAGCATTTAAATGTTTCAAATAATACCTATTTTTTCTCATTGACGCAAACAATAACATTATTAAAATAAAAACAAAGGCCATTACAATTATTTGTCATTGTGTAGTTTCGTGTATATTGTAATTATTAATAAGTTATAACATAATTCCTATATAAAGTGACACTGGTACCAGTAACAAATGTTCGAAGAAAAACAAACACATTATAATTTAATTATGTAATTGCATAAAAAGTGAACTACATAATGCATAATATTATTACATACAAAAATAATAATACGAGTATTTCAGATTTTTTAAGCTACGGTTAACAGAATTCCTTAGATATTTTTATGAGACATTTAAACTGACAATAATAGTAAAAATCTGTTGTAGCAAGCACAAGACCTTCCGTTAATTTGATGTATTTTGTACAAATACCCATACCAAAAGTTCATTGGAAAAGATTCTATATATCCAGTAAAATTCGAACACGAACATAATACAATTTTTTACTAATTTCATACAGAAAGTTCATTGGAAAATATTCTATAAATCCAATAAAATTATCACATGAATATACATTATGTACACTCATTTATAAATACTCTAAAAATGCGTACACTTACGTAACATTCTCTTTACAATCAAATAATATTACTACCAAGTTCATATCTCTACACATTTTTGAATATGTCCCAAAAGTCAATATACCCTATATTTAGATAAAAACTCCAAAATTTTCAAAAATCTAATTTTCATGTATCTAAATACTTCTCTATGCACTGATTCCAAATTTTGAAACCGCAGGTCGATATCTCTTTTCGTTCTCGAGATATTTAGATTCAAAGTTTTGCTCAAAACTGCCCATTTTTTGGTAATAACCCAAAAATGGGTCGAGATATGAATTTGGCGACAACACCATTCGATTCAACAGGCAAAATTACATAAGTTCACCAATTTTCAGAATTTTTGAACACCGCATACAATCTCTAAAGCAAAATATCTAAAAAAGGCCAAAAATCGCAAAAATGTAAGGTGTACCCCTTACGACTTTTTCAGATTTTGCCCATTTTCAGGGGTTTTCAAGCTTTTATTCATAAAAAATAAACCGGTAGGACAAAAATTATGAAAATTACTATACTTATGTATTTTTGTCTGTAGAATCGAATAGTGATGTCACCAAATTCATATCTTGACCCATTTTTGGGTTAATACCCAAAAATGGGCAGTTTTGAGTATCTAGATACATAAAAATTAGATTTTTGAAAATTTTGAAGATTTTATCTAAATGTGGGGTATATTGACTTTTGGGGCAATAATTCAAAAATGGGTAGAGATATAAACTTGGTGGTAATATTATTTGATTGTAAAGAGAAAGTTACGTAAATGTACGCATTTTTAGAGTATTTGAACAACTTTGTGAATTTTTAAAAATAAAAGTAAGGTATTGAAATAAAAATGGATAAATGCTATAAAAAAGTTTCTTGGAAAAGATTTTATATATCCAAAAATTATAACACGAACACATACTATTTTTTAGTATTTGTGTAGATTTTATAATCTGTTGAAAATGTAAACCGGCCGAATTATTATGAGTATGGGCTCGTATATAAAATAAGAAATAATAAAAAAGAACATAAAAAATTCTATAAAGAAATTCTCGAAAGAAGTAAAAACAACCAAAAATACATTTTCCTTTATACCTAGTCACCATTATTATCATTATTATTATTTTATTTTATTTTTTTTTTGGTAAACAATACACCGCTACAATAGCTTACTATCGCAGATGGTATTGTGTTCTGGCTATTTTATAAATAACATTTTATTGTTTATTGCAGAAATAGGGAAATTATATCACCATTTGTTATCTATAATTTCATTTTTAATAACACTGAATCCAGCACCAAATATATCCTGATCTCATTTTTAATTGGAAACCTTCACCAATGTAATCTCTCGCAGATGGTGCAGATTCGGTGCGTTATGTGCGTGAAAATCAGCTGAGAACCGCGTGACAATTAATTCGAGCAGCGCGTCCCAGCGGCAATGAAGTTATTTGTGAATAACACTGACACAAATATAAACTAGCCAGTATGCTCCGTATGCAAAACAATGTTAGTTGAATGACCCAAACAAACGCATTTACATCAATTTGTTCTTGTGGCTATGCATCGCGTAATTGAATGTATAGTCCCAAGTCTATTGATAATGATTAAAAGAAAATCATTTTTAATAGAGAAGTGGATTAAATTTACAAGAATGTTGTATAATAATGATCTGTATATATGTAAAGAAATATTGATTATACAAGGTAAGAATTATTGAAACTTAGAAAATCAGGCAAAACGTGGAAAACATCATTTTACAATTATACATCTGTCAATCGAAATCAAATTGCAAAAGTAGAATTAGTTAGAACTTAGTTAATCAATATTTTAGGCTATGTCTGATGTCACATTTAGGCATTTACAGTCCGATTCACAAAAAAGTTTAAGCTAATACTCATTTTTGGATTAGTGAATTCTATTCTATTCCGGTATTTAAAATTTAATTTTCATGATATTATCAATAAAGGTAGTTACTAGGAATAGATTAGACTATATTTTAAGTTATAAACTGTCAAAATTAGAGTAGAATACGCTAATCCAAAAATGAGCATTAGCTTAAACCTTTTTGTGAATCGGGATGTAAGTCTTTAGGATTTAGGTCTTCTAAAAAATGGAAAAAAATCTGTTGTGGCCAGCACAAGACCTCTCGCCATTTCCATTTTATGTTATATAAGTAATGTATTGCACTTCACTATCGAACCGTCGTTTTGTAACAAAAAAATTACATAACTTTACCCAAATATTGTATTTGATTGTCTTTAACATGTCTTCTGCATACATACAATTCTAATTATATCTATTTTTCATTGTATGAGGAAGTTCCTATGTCAGAGATTCTTCCACTTCATTAACAAGATTGGCGGTATTTCTAATGGATATATGCAGGTTACCTATAATTTTAAATATTTAATTAATAAAACCATAAGGAAGATTAAATGTACGTCCCAGAAAAAGCTTTCAGAATGTAACTAAAACTTTTGATTTTTGACACTGATATCTGTTATTTACAAATTATGTTATAAACATTTGAATTTGTCAACTGGTTTCCTTACTGTAATTTCGCCTACTCGACTTATTATATCCCGATATTCTACATATTATAGCGTCTTTATCTCTAAATTTATATAAAATATAATAAAAAATTTAAATGTATCAGATGTAGAATTTTGTTCTTCAAAATGCGTAATATCAAAAATTTTCAAAAAATAATATTTAGAAGATTTTTTTTTAAAAACTACTACTTCCGGTTGTTCAATTGTTACCAAAACCTTTTCAGCTCTTCCCAGGAATGTCAGATTGAGGAATTCATAGTTAAACATGTCTTATGTCTTATAGTTTTAGAGTAATCGTCCCTGCAACATCCACAAATACACACATACATACACACATCCACACACACACACACACAGACATCATCGTAAAAATGTTAAAATCGGTTTATATGGACCTTAAATCGTGCTTATTCACTTAAATCTCGATATGTGATTTTTAGCATGAATCCAATACCTCTCTTAGCGAGAGGTAATAACTGCATTAAGCAATTACTTATTTTTTAACTATAATATGTAACTTTTCATACCGAATTAAAAAAAAATATATTGTTAATGGATTGAAACTATTGTCGGGCGGATACTTTTTTTGTATCAATGTAAGTAACAATAACTACTCCCACTTCTCTATAAAATACTTGATTCGGCAAATTTTTTGGTGATAAAAATAACAACTTTTATAACATAGAATTTATAATTTTTAATGTCAAAATTCTGCGAAAACTACTATGAAGTTATTAATTTTTTTTATGCACGTAATATGTGAAATGGTTTGTAACTAATTGAATTAAAAATGCTTTTTAATGTAGCATCATGTTTATCATTAATGACCTTGGGAAATATAATTTAATCGAATTAAAAAAATGACTGCTTACAATTTAGCAAATGACAGTTTTTAACTGATTATTCAACATTAAATAACTGCAATAAAAAGCGTTCGATAAAGTACTTAACTTGCGAATTCTAGGAAGACAAAATAACAAAATTTTTAAAGTAATTGTCAGCGTTATTTGTTATTATTTTGGTTTAATTAATTTATGGTAAAACAATATGTACATATATTAATTTTTGATGAATTGAATGAGTAGTAATTAATTATAAATTATGATAATGCCTAAATAAATACTTTACTTTCAGAAATATAAAAATTATGATCTATGGCGAAATACTCCGGGCATTTTCAACATCACACCACCCCAAGATGGCGGAAACAGGATTACACAGGAAAATCAGGGAACATTTTGCTGAAGATGGGCTTGCTCTAAGCCCGAAACGTCCGTAAAAAAAATTAACAATACACGTGGACCATTTATGCCTTTTGTTTTCAGCTTTAAACCATTCAACGGTTGGTCCTACCACCCCTTCTATAAAAAAATTATAATCGATAACATTAAAAAAAAAAAAATGTGGCTAGCATATTATCTTTCGTCATTTCTATGTATTTTGTACAAATCCCATACCAAAGGTTCCTTGGAAAAGGTTCTATATATCCAGGAAAATAGTAACATGAACACATACTACTTTTTTCAAATGGGGTATGTAACCATAATCGAATTTCAATATATGTCATATTATATAAAAACAAACCTCTATAGCTTCTCATTATAATAATAAAAACTAAACATTAGTTTGTAATAATATTGTTATTAGCAATTTAATGTTTTGGAGAAGGGATCTGTGACGTCAGTAGGGTAGAATGGTAGAAGACAGTTAGACTGAGATATATATGTTGTGATAGGTTATGGAATGGCGAAAGTGACAGCTGCTTGCACTTTCACCTACCACAATATATCTATCTCAGTCTAACTGTCTTCTTCTATCATTCTACCCTACTGACGTCACAGATCCCTTCTCCAAAGTTTTAATAATTATTTTCTCGTAAACTACGAATAATTAATCAATTTAAAAAAATACGGGTCTTTTTTTGGTCTTATCATATATGTAAAAATCAAAATTTACATACCCCATCCCGTACCAAAAGTTCCTTTGCAAAGATACTATAAATCCAATAAATTTATAACATGAACATAAACTATGTAAATTGCACTTGACATTGACCTCTGTCAGTTAGAATTATTTGAATATATGAGCTGTTTCCGGAATATAGATAGCAAAGCCAGCTGATTTACGAAAGTTAATCTCTTTATAATTCTTTAAGTCTATATCTAATGAATATGAAAGAAAATGTATAATCTAACCGTATAAACAAGATATTATTTCATACTGATAATCACATAAAGTGTCAAATATTGATATTTAAATGTGTTTTTCAAGAAAAACTGATAACTTCAAAAGAGGGAACTTCCGGTTGTAAAAATGAGAGTTACGAAAGAATTATAATATTTAGAATGGGGTCATACCACATTTTCCAATTTATTTTTTTTCTGAAAGTATACTTAAAACCACTCACAGAAATATATATTTTATGTCACATAAGTTTCTAGTTTTACAGAAATAATTTTTTAAAGTTTATATTAAATTGCAAATGACGTCATGGGTTTGCGACCGTGACCGTAGTCCCTCCTATCAAATAAAAATGGAACTACGTTTGACGTTTATGTTATTTGAGTTGAAAGCAAACGTGACAGCAAGTTATTTTGTATTCGTGCTTTTGTTTTTATTGTATATTGAATAATTTGATTATGGAAATTAATTTTGAGGTTTAGGAATACGAACAAAAACTTTATTTTTGCTTCTCAACGAGATGTTCTCGCAAGACGGCACAGAACAATATTATACAACCATGGTAATATCTAAATCACACATAATTTGTATTTATTAGAACATTTCGTTATTTGTACTTACATTTAAACAAAAACAACTTGTTGCAAAGATATTTACTTTGAAAATGTTGGATATGCTCGAAAAATGTGACAGCTCTGCGCTGCGCTGACATTCATGTACAGTACATGCACGAGTACATGTGTGCGTGACTATCATTGTATGTGTGTACAAACCCATGACGTCACAAAATAAGACTCAAAATGTTTAGAAAGAAAATCATGAATGAAAAGTATAAGAATATTACATATTTTTCATGTATATATGTATAAAATTATGTATTTTTTTTAATTTTATAAAAAAAAACAATATATTTTTTTTTTGGTATGACCCCATTGTAGTATTGGAGTTATCATCGGAGAAATTTTTGTCACACACACACACATATACAAAACGTGCTTATTCATTAAAACCTTCTTTGCCTAAATGTGACGGAAGGTAAAAAGAATAAAAGTATGTTTAAATGCATAATTTATTCATGGGGTATTTTAAAAAATCAGGGCCTACGTATTTAACGAAATATTAAGGGAACAGTCCTCGTAATTTATATATTGTTTTAGTATCATTTTCATTAAAATATGAGAGAAAGTCTTATAAAAAAGTAAAAACATTGTTCTCTGAAAAAGTGAAACTTATTCATGAATGCCTACTACTATACAATTATGTTATTATATAATTGTAATTAGCAACATGTTACAATATTTGTTTACCCTTGACTCTAATACGCAAAAAATGTACCTTCAAATTTTGTTTCCGTTTCATATAAAAAACATTCATGTTACAGTTCCGAAATATTTATGTGAAATAGATGATTTTTTTTTGTAAAGTTGGACAAATTTTGCATATTAATGATTCAGATTACTTTGTCACCATCCTATATCTATACGAATAATAAAATAAACATTATACAGTGTAAGTATGTAAGCATAATTATGGATAATATATATTATCATTAAAGAGCGGATTCAATGCAATTGCATATATTGTTTTTATTAGGCATATCAACAAAATCTTTTCATATGTCCACGTTTCATTACAAGTTAATGCCAAATAACAAATAAAAAAAATGCATATTTTGCATATATTTATATTTTACTGCATATTTTTTTAATTTTTGCATAAATGCATATTTGGTGCATATAAGTGCATATTTTAATACTTTTTAAAAATAAAAATTAATTTTGACAAAAAATTCTTTTGCTTTTTCATTTTTAAAATATTCGTTCTTGATTTATTCTTAGACTACAATAGTATGTCGTTGAAATCCAGCGGGAATTACAAATCTTGAAAATAGGCTTTAGATATCAATTGCATTTTGAAGAATTTTATTTTGAACCGTACGAAGAGACAAATTTAAATAATTCATCTATAAAGTGTAAATACATTTTTTTATGTAATTAAATAATTTTTCTTATAAAGCAACTTTTATTACACTATGATATTATGATATATTTTAAATACATAAAATATGAATATGTAACAAAATAACATTAAACTTTCTAGTTTTTAAATTTGGCGCTACATACGGTTCGCTATAAACTTTTTGAAAATGTAGTTAAGAAACCGGAAGCCCACTTTCAAGATTTGTATCCCACTCGCTTTTGACGTTAAAACTTTCACGGTGTATTATTTACGTATGACGTTTGCAAGAATATTTTCCCACAAAACTGCAAGTAGTGTAAAGCTGTTATCTACAATAGTTTTGCCCAGTGGCGTATTATCGCAGAAGCCCGGGCTTCTGGCCCAAAATTATAGTGGGCGCAAAATTATGATAGGAATTAAAAAAAAATGACGACACTGAATATTTTTGCCATTGCCAAAACAAGAAAAATTATATTTTTGTCATTATACTATTTTAATTAAAAATAAAAGTTTAGTTTCAATGTTTGCTGAATATTATTAATATGCTGAATTTTTCGAATCATTGTTATTACTCTTTTATGACAGTTGTTATATTTAATTACTAGTTATAATTATAGGTTTCTTACTAGAAAATTTCAAATATTTGTTTTTTCATTCTTTTGGGCGAGAGGCGGAGGTTGTATGGAGGGCGCAAAAAAATGAAGGGCTTCTGGCGTCAAAATACCTTAATACGCCACGGGTTTTGCCACTATAATTTTGCCTATATTCTGTCATTATTTCCCCTTCCTTTCATTATAATTTTTGACGACAGATGGCAGTATGTTCGTCCTAATAGTCAGCGATGCTTATAAAATAGTTTCTTATTTTTCTCGAAGTCCGTAGGAAAAATAACTTACTATGGTTAAACTTTTAACACATGACTAAACAGATAACTAAACTTTTCATGTACCTAACTAATGTTTTCAAGAAAAGACTGCATATAAAAATGGAAAGAGGATAAAGATTATAGAAAATATGAGTACCATTTTTAAAGCCCACTGATCAATTTTTTGCATATTTTTTATTCAAATATGCATATTTACAGATTTTCTTGCATATATGGTGCATATTTTGATGATTTTTTTGTGCATATTGCATGCATATTTTGATACATTTTTACTGCATATAATCCGCTCTTTAATTATCATACATGTACGTCACATGAGTTATTGTGAATTAAAAAACTTATATCACTCGTTATATTATAATTACGCAAATTTTAGAAACATAGATAAATTTCCTGCAATTACTGTGATAATTTTTTTTGTAAATTGTGCAACAATTAAAATTATAATATACCCATGTTCGAAAATAAACCGTTTCGTATTGAAGAGTCATTGGGTGGAATTCAGTGGATTGTATTAAGGTCTGTATTAAATCTTGTATTAAGTATATGGCAACATTGTAATATTTTCCACATGTATCAATGAGATTCAATTGTGATTTAGAAATTTTACCACATGGAAAAGTAATACAGATATCCTTTAGTCAAATGAAGAAGTATTATTGTAAATGAAAGGTGTAAAAGGAAACTCATTATTGCAAAATTAGGTTAGAAATATGTCAAATTTTATGTGTCAAATATTTCATACCTGAATGTTAATGAATTTTAAAATATCTCAACCCCCGTTTTGATCAGTTTTGACATTTGTCCTTTATTTCTTACTTCTGTTAATAATATTTTTTTCTTTATTTGATCCTTTGGTCTCTCACTTTTTTCTGACAGTTATTACAAAGTTGCCAAAATATTTTTGACAAAGGACTGTTTTAGCTTAAAACACGCTAATACAACTCACTGAATCTCACCCATTATCTTTTAGAATGAAAAGTAATATGTTACGTTATTATATGTGTCTCTCAAATAGGGGGACATGGCTTAACCACAGATTCCTAAGGCTAAAATAAGACGATTTAACTATACTTGCTTCTATCGGTAAGTGTACCATTTAGCCAGAATTCTGCTACAAAGTTCTTCGAAACAATAATAAGCACGTTTTAGGGTCCCTAGAATACGAATTTGCTATTTTTAAGATGATGTCTGTATGTGTGTGTGTGTGTGTGTGTGTGTGTCCGTGTGTGACAAATTTTTCTCCGACGATAACTCCAATACTACAATTCTAAAAATTATAATTCTTTCGTATTCCTCTTCTTTCCATCCATATGAAGAGCTGATTAGATTTTGCTTATAATTGATCCACCGGAAGTACCCCTATTTGAAGTTTTTAACAGTTTTTCTTGAAAAAACGCAGTTAAATATCATTTTTCGACATTTTGTGATTATCAATATGAAAGAATATCTTATTCTCTATACGGTTTGGTTATACATTTTTCTACATATTCAATAGTTATAGAGTTATAGAGACATTAAGAGATATTAACTTTCAAAAATTAATCAGCTTTGCTAAAATTATGGAAACAGCAGATATTCAAAAAAAAATATTTGACAGATGTCAGTGTCAAATGCAAAACCAAAGTTATATGTGAATGTGATAGAGTGTCTCTCGCAAGTGACTTGCAGTTGCGCCTAGCCTCAAAATTTGAATTTTCAATGCCGGAAGTACGAGAAAGGCCAAAGAGAAGATGGAAGGACTGTGTAGCAGAAGATTTGAGAGAGGAAGAATTGCGTGAAGAAGATGTGTTGGACAGGAATGAGTTAAAGAGAAGAGTAAGAAACAGCGACCCCTAATACAATAGGGAAAGGAACTTTCGGTACAAAATTTGTAAAAAATAGTGTGTTCGGGTTACAATTTTACAGGATATACAGAATCTTTTTCAAGGAACTTTAGGTATGGGATATATACAAAATACATCGAATTGACGGAAGGTTTTGTGCTGGCCACAACAGATTTTTTTAAATAAATTTAAACTAGCAGTCTATCTAAATGTCAAACATAATATAGTTATTTTATTTATTTTATTGGGTAAACATTCAGAGTATTCATAATTTCGTGACAAAAAAAGTCTTCGTACGATAACTAAAACATTTAAATAATAGGCCATTTAGTGATGCTTTATAAAGAAATATAATATTTTGATGGGTTTTCTTTGGAAAGAAACAAGAATATAAACAAAAAAAAAATTAATATTAATTACAAAAAGAATGGCAGAATAACGTCATCAGTGACCAAAAATATGGTAGATTCAATGGCTCGTCGCTTAGTTACTAGTGCAAAAACTAAAGGATACACGGTCAACTGAAAAATTAATTTTTGCCCTCCTGAAGTGTAATGGGAACTTTACAATTGTATACACAGCAAGTGTAACCTACATTTTACGCTTACTGTGTTGTAACTTGTCTAACTATGCGGTAAAATAATCAAAATACACTGGACGTTTATGGGCATTTAGAAAAGAAATCATCTTTACTATAATAAAGTTCTTGTAAAAAAGTACTACCTCTTAAGTTATTTTTTTACTTTAACATTTTCTATATTTAAAATTAATTTATATAAACCAAAATCACGGCAGCGACATCTGTCATTATTGTAAAAATCTGCCGTTACCGACATAGTAAGCGATCGATATACCTGTCAAATACGCGAGGCGAACATTGCTGAAATGTCAAATATCGACACCTACCTATTATTTATTACGAAGAAAACATGAGCAAATAAATATATTATCAGTCATAAACAACGTCTATTATTACAGATAAATTTTCGCTGGAAGAAGTACTCTAATGAAGGTAAGTAAAATCAAATTTGGAAATTGACTTAACCCCAGTATTTTAAACTAACCGTTTTCAGAAGTACAACCTATCTCATTAAAAAAGTGATTTTCATTATCGTCAGCCAAAAAATTTGATACAATTCTCGTGCGTGCACTCGCATGTAAATAACTATTAAAACACCCCGTTTGTTTTAAGTTCAATCGATGGTGGCGCCATAGTTACACAAAATTTCCAGCGAATTCTTCTGCACGGTGTAGGTAAAAGATTCTACAACAATATTTATTTCTAGAAGAAAATATTACTATTTTAAATTAATCTCCATATACATTATTCAATTACCTTTTATAAAATCTAACCTAGAAAATAAAATGAAATTATTGACGCTTCTTTTTGTTTAATAAAAATATATCATAGTATATTAGCGTGTTGTGTCCGTCGACAATGGAGATATTTTGTTTGCGAACCTCTCGAAAAAGGCTTGCAGGAGGAACAAAACTGTTTCAGTTCTGTGAAGGGCTTGTAAGAGCTTTACAAACTACAATTAGTTGTTTGGAGGTTGTTGGCAAAGCTTTTAGTGAGATATTGTATTGTGGAGTGAATTTTAAATATTAGGGAAACATGAAGAGCCAACCATCAACATTTATAAAAATCATCCTACCCGTAAATTTATTAAATATACGTGTTTGAAGAAACGCACACTGAAAAATCTGTTGTGGCCAGTACAAGACCTCTCGCCATTTCCATATTAGCCTATATATGTATTGTATTGCACTTCGCTATGTAACAAAAAAATTACAGAACTTTGCCCAAATATTGTATTTTATTATATTCAACATGTCTTCTGCACACATACAATTGTAATTATATCTATTTTCCATTGTATGAGGAAGTCCCTATATCAGAGATTCTTCCAATTCATTAACAAGATTGGCGGTATTTCTGATGGATATATGCAGGTTACCTATAATTTTAAATATTTAATTAATAAAACCATAAGAAAGATTAAATTTACTTGCCAGAAAAAGCTTTCCGAATGTAACTAAACTTTTGATTTTTGACACTGATATCTGTCATTTACAAATTATGTTATAAACATTTGAATTTGTCAACTGGTTTCCTTAGTGTAGTTTCGCCTACTCGACTTATTATATCCCGATATTATATTCTATATATTATAGCGTCTTTATCTCTAAATTTATAGAGATATAATAAAAAATTTAAATGTATCAGATGTAGAATTTTGTTCTTCAAAAAGCGTAATATAAAAAATTTTCAAAAAATAATATTTAGAAGATTTTTTTAAAAAAACTACTACTTCCGGTTGTTCAATTATTACCAAAACCTTTTCAGCTCATCCCAGGAATGTCAGATTGAGGAATTCATAGTTAAACAGGTCATGTCTTATAGTTTTTGAGGAATCGTCCGTCCAACATCCAGCCATACACACACACACACACACACACACACACATATATATATATATATATATATATACACACACATACCCACATACACACACACAGACATCATTGTAAAAATCTTAAAATCGGATTGTAGTGACCTTGAAACGTGCTTATTCATTAAAATCTGGATATGTGATTTTTAGCATGATTCCAATACCTCTCTAGCGAGAAGTAAAAAGTAGAACAGTAACTTTTTTACTTTTCATACAGTTTTAAGACCAAATTCCAATTTTCCAATTTGTGGAGTACCCGATTAAATGGGAAATGAATTTTTTTATCGGAAACAATTTAAATTTTTCGGTCTATAATCTAGATATAGAAAGTATTCTACCCACTGGCCTGTAACATAGCATAAAATTTGGCTATTGCTACATTTGCTAATGTTTCAACTTTCTAGCAAATTTTATTACCTCCGTTAAAAAATATTATCTGTAATACAAGGTAAAAATGCCTTATTATTTTTTATTGTTCATAACAACATTATTAACACATAATTATATTATATAAGAAATCTTCCTTCAGATATTTACTTATATTTTAAATAGAATATTACTCACTGTATCTGTATAATTAATTCATTACTCAAGGTTAGTAATTGTTGTAATTGTCATCTCACCTATGGTGGCATGATCTAGATTAATGTAAGCAACAAATTTAATTATGGTTTGCATGGTTACATATTACTTTAGCAGGATGACTGTTTATTTTAAATATTTTGATACTATATTAATCCCATAATTTTGTATACACATGCACACTATACTCGTACATGTTATTATATTACATTTCAAAACAATAATAGATTCTGTAACTTCTATTATCTACGTGAGACATTATATTTACACATATACGAGTATTTTACTTGTTTGACAATACTCGTATTCATTAAATTTTAAAAATGCTGTTTGTAGTTTTTGTAAGGATGCTCTAAATTTTTTATGTAAAAACTTCATTTAAATTAAATCAATCTTAAGTTCCAAAAAGTCTTAATTGTTTTGTCATTAATATTTTTTTAATGGCTGCAAGAACTTCTTGACTGGAAAGGTGATGAAGGAAAGAAAATTACTGGATTTCAGTCAAATATTAAATATATTTTCCGCCTCTACCGGTTTCAACACCTCAAGTGTCTTCTTCGGGAGGTGAAAATTTTTAGATTGTAAAACATGGATAAATACATAAGACAATAATAAATAACATATAATACATACAATGGTCGTCAAAATTTAAAAATATAAATAAATAAATACATTAAAAAACTCATGTAGTCGTCAATAAATTAAGATATACTTTTATAAACCTTGATTTAAAAATGGCACCCATTAACTGAAATTAAGTTACACATGAGGTGTCGAAACCGGTAGAGGCGGAAAATATATTTAATATTTGACTGAAATCCAGTAATTTTCTTTTCTTCATTTTTTTTTAAATATTCTATGACATAGATCATGTTGTTCTCAAAAAGTGGCATTCGCTAATAATAATTGGATAAACATAAATTGATTAATTTCAACATATTATAATAAATTTCATGGTCAATAATTGGAAATATGAATGAATAATATTATTAAAATTAATTAATTAATATCTTCCGTCAATTCTATGTATTTTGTACAAATCCCATACCAAAAGTTCTTTGGAAAAGATTCCATAAATCCAATAAAATTGTAACAGGAACATACACTATGTAAATTGACTTCACACTGACATCTGTCAATTAGAATTATTTGAATGTATTAGCTGTTTCCATGATTTTAGCAAAGCTGGCTGATTTATGAATGTTAATCTCTTTATAATTCTTTAACTTCATATCTATTGAATATGAAGGAAATTGTATAATCAAACCGTATAGATACAATGAGATATTCTTTCATATTGTTAAATAAATCTAGAAATTGCGAATCAATTATAACTATTATTGCATAACTTTCAAATTTTTCATGACTGACCCTGAAAGGTCAGATAATTACTAATAGGTAATACGAGTATATAGAAATTTTTGTTATACGTACTTGGTTAATCTAAATTATTGATTTTGATTTCTCCATTATAAGACATTTCGTTTACCCTCTTGATACTTCTACGCATGCTGCTCGCCTGATACCATATGTAGGAAGCAATAGAGTTTATATATTCATATAAAGTTATTGTACATAAAACTCATGTATCAAAACAATATTCAATAATATTTATATATCAATTTTATATGCATTATTGATTTACAATTTTAATGTGTAACATTGAAATTGTTATTATCTTTCAATTTAATGAGTAATTATATATAAATAATAAATTTTATGACTAGAACAATGTGCCACATGACCACATGCTTTCAGTCCAAATGTCAAAACGTGCCACATGTAAACAAAACATTTTCAGGTTATAAAGTTTTGTTTTGTAAACATACCCTAACAACCCACTGCCACTATTAACCTTATTTTATAACACCTCTAATCCCTAACAACCCTATTTTATCACTCTAAATACTTATAACCCAATCCCCCAATAACAAAAGTAAGGTTAAATCAACAAACCTGTTTCAATCAAACTGGCAAAATCTCTCCGGCACAACTGTTCACATTCACTGAAATAATCAATAATACCGCTGGGCTCGTTGAAATGTTTGTAAGTTTGTATTTATTGCAATAAAAGCAATCACTTGTTCACTTTGTTCACATTCACATACATCACCTCGCGTGTACGATCCACTACTGAGCTCAAGTGAGGAAGTACGGCGTTTTTACTTCCAGCGTAAGTAGATCTAAGAACTACTGATTGTGTTTATCAAGCTCTGCTTTCACTCAAATCGCGTATTGTTTACAAAGGAGTAGAAGGATGAAGAGTTCCCCCTAATCGTGGGATAATGGAGGATTACGGCTCAATCGAATTAAAGGAAAATAGTAAAAAGATACGAATGTATATGCTGAGTAACGAATATTAATAAAAAAAATGAAATGGTAAAATTGAGATATTTCGGAAATAAAGGGTTTTTTGTTATAACGCTTCGACACTAATATGAAAATATTTTGATTGGCGACCGAGAAACCGCCTATAAATGCATTACAAATAGCGTGTTAGGAGGTGGGATTACTACCAATGGAAGTTAAGAAATTCAAATTCGAAAGGAGGGGCTAACATTCCTGTACTACAGTTTCCAAACAGTTTTTATTTTAACATAAATTTCTTGCATTAAACTTAATAATTTAAATACACCTGTAATTATAAAGTATGTATACTTATACAGTGTTATAATATTCATTTATTTTTATGTAAATATAACTTAAAATAGCATATATTTCAAGAACATTTAGGTCCATGATGAAAACAGTTTGATATAAAAACACATAAATGTGACGTCACGTCAATCTTTTCAAAATTCGGGACGCCATAACTCGCTTATTAATAGGAATTTTTTCACCGGATTTTCATCAATAGTCTTAGTTTTCCTAATATTTTCAGATGAAATTATAAAAAAAATGGTGTAATCCCAAGGTTGAATGGCGTTATAATCATTTGATTTAAATAAAAATATTAAAAACCGCAGGATTTTTTTGGGAATTTATATTTACCTGTTTTATTACGAAATGTCACCCTTTGCTGGATGTGATAATTACATATATTTAAACTATTTTCAAATATAATAATACACATGATAAGTGTGTCCAGAATAACCTAACATAGGGATCTCAGAAACCATGATATAGGAAGTCGGTTTATTTAGACAAAATGGTTTACCTGAAAAAATTCATGGGTCAAGGATCACTAGATACAAATGAAAATATATACGAGTATTTTATATTTTGTTCATTTGTTTTAAGCATTAAAAATGCGACAAATATTAAATGTTAGAAGATAAAAACAATGTTTGTGATAATGAAACAAATGTAAACCACAGTTATAGATTGTATTTGTTTATTTTCAATGATAATTTCTTAATGTCATTTTAAAATTTTATTCAGTTTATTTATTTTTATATTTTTGTATGATTCACAATTTAAAAGCGAAATGTTTCAGTGTTCAAGTTAGGTTTATGAATAAAAATGAATAAAATAAAATTACAACAAAAACATTTGATAATTTCATTCACATGTAGAATATACACCCATTGTTTAAACCACATATAAATGTAATAAATGTTGCATTTTTATGATATGAAACAAAGGAATCTCGATAAACTATGCAGAGAGCTAAAAAATATTTTTTTCTATAGCATATTTCAAAGTGTGCTTTTATCTACTCAAAACAGTAGATAGAGAATCACTTTAACAGTAATGGGTAGATAAAATACTTTAATTTTTTTTATTTACATACAAAATTCTAACTACCCACATGCATACTATTTTAAAATTATGTTTAATTAATAATAGCATTTATAATTGCTATTTTTTATATATTTTTTTAACATCTGCTATATGGATAAAATTGAATTTTATACACGACGATAATAGTTATTTATGCAACAAGCCTACGGCCAAACTTTCCTATTCCTGAAATAAGACACTTTTTGCACGAGTTGCTTACAGTTTTTTTTACATCTGTAAAAAAATTGTGAAAAAAGTGCAGCAACGTTTCATTATTTCACGTATTTGCGTTAAAAAAGTGCACTTTTTTCACACTTTTATTGTGTTAAAAAAGACATTCTTTATAAATCCATTTTAAATCTGTTGTGGCCAGCACAAGACCTTCCGTTAATTTGATGTATTTTATACAAATCCCATCCCAAAAGTTCATTGAAAAAGATTCTATTCCAGTAAAATTGTAACACGAACATAATACAATTTTTTACAAATTCCATACAGAAAGTGCCTTGGAAAATATTCTATAAATCCAGTAAAATTATCACATGAATATAAATACATTATGTATACTCATATAAATACTCTAAAAATGCTTACACTTACGTAACATTCTCTTTACAATCAAATAATATTACTACCAAGTTTATATCTCTACCCATTTTTGAATTATTGCCCCAAAAGTCGATATACCCCACATTTAGATAAAAACTTCAAAAATTTAAAAAATCAATTTCTTATGTATCTAGATACTTCTGAATGCGCTGATTCCAAATTTTGAAACCGCAGGTCGATATCTCTTTTCGTTCTCGAGATATTTGGATTTAGAGTTTTGCTCAAAACTGCCTATTTTTGGGTAATAACCCAAAAATGGGTAGAGATATGAATTTGTCGACAACACCATTCGATTCTACGGCTAAAATTATATAAGTACACCAATTTTCAGAATTTTTGAAATCCGCATACAATCTCTAAAGCAAAATAACTGAAAATGGCCAAAAATCGCAAAAATCTAAGGTGTACCCCTTACGATTTTTTTAGATTTTGGCAATTTTCAGGGGTTTTCAAGCTTTTATTCATAAAAAATGAACCGGTTGGACAAAAATTATGAAAATTACTATACTTATGTATTTTTGTCCGTAGAATCGAATGGTGATGTCGACAAATTCATATCTTGACCCATTTTTGGGTTAGTACCCAAAAATGGGCAGTTTTGATCAAAATTCTAAATTTAAATATCTCGAGAACGAAACGAGATATCGACCTGCGGTTTCAAAATTTGGAATCAGCGCATTAAGAAGTATCTAGATACATGAAAATTAGATTTTTGAAAATTTTGAAGCTTTTATCTAAATGTGGGATGTATTGACTTTTGGGGCAATAATTCAAAAATGGGTAGAGATATAAAGAAACTTGGTAGTTACATATTTGATTTTAAAGAGAATGTTACGCAAGTGTACGCATTTTAAATATTTCAGTCTGCAGTGCAATTTACATAGTTTATTATTCGTATTATAATTTTATTGGATTTATAGAATCTTTTCCAAGGAACTTTCGGTATGAAATTTGTAGAAAATAGTATACGTATGTTCGTGTTGCAATTTTACCGAATATATTATAGAATCTTTTCCAAGGAACCTTTGGTATGGGATTTGTACAAAATACATAGAAATGACGGAAGGTAATGTGTTGGTCACATCAGATTTTTTATTTTAATTATTATGAACATCAGACAATAACGACTCTGATTATTATTAAATAACACAAAATTGATTTTAATTATTAAAGTCCATTTCATAATTATTAAATGATACTAAAATTCTAATGAAACAGTAAACTTTTATGAAAAACTTTTACGAAATCTGCCCATTATACATTAAATCGTTTCTTTATTATGTACATGAAACATGAATCATTCCTTTGTATAACTTTACATTTCAAATTATTTCCATAAACAGAAACTGGATCTATCATCAATGTCATTCATTGTCATACAATGGAAAATACAACACAATGCAGCTGATTCTAGAAAAGTGATTTATTATATAATAAACAAATATATATCCGGTAAAATTAATATAAAATTTTATGTAAATAATTACTGTTCGTCAGCAAGATAAAAACATATATAAAAAAGTTAAAACAAAGCACATAAGTTTTGGGTTTTGTAATATTTTATTCTCAAGCAAAAAATAAAACAATGAAATTGAAGCAATAATTTTATAGTTTCTGTCCGTACTAGTAATATCCAATTTAGCTTGGAATTTTATTTGTTTCAATGGCTATTCCCAGTGACGTATTAAGGTATTTTGGCGCCAGAAGCCCTTAAATTTTTGCGCCCCCCCAATGATTCTTGGTTAAAAGGAATGAAGAAACCTATAATTATAACAAGTAATTAAATATAACAACTGATATACAAAGAGTAATAACCAATGATTCGAAAAATGACAATCATACGCGGGTAGATGGGAAGGCTTTTTACCTTCCGCTACCCTAGGTAAGGGAGGTATAGGGATCGTGCTAAAAATCGGATATAGAGATTTTAGTGAATAAGCACGTTTTGATGTTCCCAGAATCCGATTTTAACATTTTTACAATGATGTCTGTAGGTATGTATGTGTGTGTATCTGTGTGTGTGTGTGTGTGTGTGTGTGTGTGTGTGTGTGTGTGTGTGTGTGTGTGTGTGTGTGTGTGTGTGTGTGTGTGTGTGTGTGTGTGTGTGTGTGTGTGTGTGTGAGGATCTTGTGGACACGATTACTCAAATACTATCAATCAGAAAAATTTGAAATTTTGTATATCCATTCTATACTAATGTGGGAAGAGCTCGTTAGTTTTTAGTGTATATCGGATAACCGGAAGTATCATTTATACAAGCTTTTAACAGTTTTTCTTGTAAAAAAATCATTGAATATAATTTTTTAGCAACTTTTACCAATACAAATACCAATATGAATATAATGGCACAATCTTCAATTCTACGATAATAGCATTTAGTACTGCGTCACTGCGTCAAACAAAAACAATACTTTAATAACAAATTTGACACATTTAAACAAATGTCACTGTCACGAAGCAATTTTCATTAAAATTAATCATGAAACCGTGGTCAGAAGAATTTAGTAGTTTAAATATGATTCTAATGAAATTAAGTTTTGTAAAAATAATATATTTTCCATCATACATAAATATTAGATATACAAGATAATTCGATTAAGTTTGATGTTTGCAGCATTATATATCAAACAGCTCTCAATAAGAACGTGATTTCAAAGTGTCAAATAATAGTTTGCAACTACACATTTACGAAATGGATATGGTACGGCGAAGAATTTACACAGATTGCGTTTTAGAGCATAAGGAACTTGGTGATGATTTTGACTATAATGTGTGTGACGATTTTTCCTTAAAATATGTTAATGATACAAAACTTCGCAAAGTTGGTATTTAATACTCTTATATAATTTGAAACAACATATTAGATTTTGACTATATATGATAAATCGGATGTAGTACTTAATTTGAAGCTTTAATAGAATACAAAATTTCGTATTACAAACCGTTCTATTTATGGGAACAACAAAGTAGATTTTGTTTACAAACGATCAATCGGAAGTGAAACTTTACTTAAAGCTCATTGCTATTTTAAACATGGAATTGGCGGGAGGTCATGTGCTGGCCACATCAGATTTTTTCGCTATAATGTCCAACTCATACCTGCGCCTGTTAATTTATATTTTATAAAAAAAATTAATATTATTTCAATTCTTAACAATTTTGCGCCAGAAGCCCGGGCTTCTCGGGTTCTGCGATAATACGGCACTGGCTATTCCGTATGTTTATAGTTATGGTTGTCGGATTAGAAATGGGAAAAAATTTACTACATCAATTTATTGTTTGTTTACAATCTCTGGAACTGGAATGCAGAAAAGTAAATTCACGATTTGTAAACGTTACATGAAAATCAAACAATAAATTTAAAACGTAGCTACGCTATAAAAGAATAAATACACAAATAATGGATAATTATATACCGTGAGTATTTTTTAACGTGAAACATTGGGTTTGTCATAGCCATGGTTACGATTTGATATTTGATTGACAGCAATGTATTTGCCCGTTCCATTTAAAATGAAACATAGGGAACGAATCTGACAGAAGTATTATATTTAAATATTGTAAGAAATTTAGCGGAGTTAGAAAATCGCTCGAGAGCACTAAACATATTTCGGGCACAAGGTGCACACAGTACTTTTTCTATATCTAAATTTAATTTTTAGAAAACAGGTATAATTATTTAAACAAAATTAACCTCTAATGACATCTTATCAATATGACACATAACTGTTGAATTTTCCTATAAGTTATGATTTGACATTTGATTGACAGCAATGTATTTGTCTGTCTCATTCAAAATGGCACATGGGGAATGAATTTGACAGAAGTATTATATTTAATTATTCTAAGAAATTTAGCCGAGTCAGAAAACCACTCGGGCACAAGGTACACACTGTATTTTCTCTACAACTAATTTTAATTTAGAATGCAGGTATAATTTATCAACAAAATTAACCTCTATTGAGGTCTTATCAAATGTCAAATTCGTTCCCTATGTTTCATTTTAAATGGAACGGGCAAATACATTGCTGTCAATCAAGTGTCAAGTCGTAACCATGGATATGACAAACCCAATGTTTCAAGTTAAAAAATACTCGCGGTATAAGTTAAAGTAGAACCCATAGGTAATTTTCAATGTGAAAAACAAAATTGCAAAGATGTCTAGGATCCTCGTTCCTTGACTATTAATAAAAATCTGATGTGGCAAGCACATTACCTTCCGTAAATTTTATTTATTTTGTACAAATTCCGCACATAAAGTTTCTTGCAAACGATTCTATATTTCCAGTAAAATCATTTCAAGAAGACATTACGTAAATTTTATTCGAAACTGACATATATCAATTAGTAATATTGGAATATTCTACACAGATTACTAAATTTTTAACAGTTTTCATGGTGTAGCTTTTAGCAGCATAGTTTGTAAGATTTTTCTTTATAATTCTTTTATCTCTAAATACCTTGAATATGAAGAAACAAATTTAATTAAATCAAATACTCGTACCTATTTTATATCGCGTGTTATTATTTTACAGAAAATGTTTCAATAAAAACTTTTGAAGATGAAGCTATCTATGCAATTAATATTAAACCTTAAATCACATAACAACTTCAGAAAATTTTTACAAATATTTTACATTGCGTTCATTTATTCTATAAACTATAAAGCACTTATCCTCTTTATAGTATTTTTTATATAGCACGATTAATATAGTCGTACCAGTGGTGTTCAACCTTTTGCAAAATGCGATCTACATTTTAAGTTATTCGTCGATCTACTCTCTTAAACTGAACGGGATCATTTTTCGTCCAAGCCTCGCGATTATGAATTTATTTCGGGTTCAGAAAATTATTCATATTAAAATTTTATGCTAATAATTTGGGGCCAGCTAGTTTGAAATAAAATTGAGATCGACTATACTTCTTTTCAAAATGAACTGGAGTAATAAATCAGTCCGGTAAACATATTCCAGTGGCGTGTAAATAATTGTTTGCTGAGGGATAGTTGAAAAGTCTGACTTCGACAGAGATCTACATCTACTGTTTCTGTTCTCAGTTAATTTGTCTTTTTGTTAAATCCAATTATCGTTACATTTTTACAGGTTATACGAATAAATCAACTCCAGGATTTATTAGTAATCATAATAGGAACAACGAAAAGAAAACTGAAGAAGCTAACACCATGGCGATTGATAATTGGATTTCACAAAAAGAAATTTTATTTTTTACTTATTGCTGAATATGGGCTAATTTTTTACCCGAAACGTTCAAATATTTTGTACACGTTCGAAATAAATATATGGAACATTAAGACCTGAAATCATTCGACTTCGAATCCCATGAAGGTTCCCAAAGGATACTCCAATGGGGTCATACATTTATATAATTTAAAAAATTACATAATTTTATACATATATACATGAAAAATATGTAATATTCTTATACTTTTCATTCATGATTTTCTTTCTAAACATTTTGAGTCTTACTTTGTGACGTCATGGGTTTGTACACACATACAATGATAGTTACGCAACATGTACTCGTGCACGTAATGAGCATGAATGTCAGCGCAGCGCAGAGATGTCACATTTTTCGAACATAACCAACATTTTCAAAGTACTTAAATATCTTTGCAACAAGTTGTTTTTGTTTAAATGTAAGTACAAATAAAGAAATGTTCTAATAAATACAAATTATGTGTGATTTAGATATTACCATGGTTGTATAATATTGTTCTGTGCCGTCTTGCGAGAACATCTCGTTGAGAAGCAAAAATAAAGTTTTTGTTCGTATTCCTAAACCTCAAGATTAATTTCCATAATCAAATTATTCAATATACAATAAAAACAAATGTACGAATACAAAATAACTTGCTGTCACGTTTGCTTTCAAGTCAAATAACAAACAACATAAACGTCAAACGTAGTTCCATTTTTATTCGACAGGAGGGACTACGGTTATGGTCGCACACCCATGAAGTCATGTGAAATTTAATATAAACTTTAAAAAATTATTTCTGTAAAACTAGAAAATTATGTGACATAAAATATATATTTCTGTGAGTGGTTTTAAGTATACTTTCAGAAAAAAATAAATAAATTGGAAAATGTGGTATGACCCCATTATAAAAAATTAATACTTATGTAAAAAAAAAAAACATGTTACTTGATTCTTGGGGAACATTTATGAAAAATTTAACGAAAATCTTGTTAACAGACAGACCGCAATTATTTTATCTTACAGTAAAAAAGGTATTAGGGTAATCACTACTACATGTAGGTACTATCAATTTTATTTTCTGTGGATGATAGGCATATGGCTAATCATTCATGTATGTAGGATTTCAACCCGTAGCTTACTAAGCATCCTATCTATGTAATAATAATTGCAACTGTTAATTTGTGCGGGATTGGTCGGCTACAGATTTGCAGATTCGGTTCATGTATATTCGAATATTGATCAATTTATATCCAATCAGGATGAGAAGGGTTAGTACTAGTTCCAGTTTGACAGAGTTACCGTTAACTCACAAACTGCTGTTCAAGATAATGTGATTTATTACCCTCGACTAGACAGTTTTTTTTCCAGAAGAATTATTGGAAATTATAAATATTTTTGCAGTTAGAGGTATTTTAGAACCGGAAAGTGCTTTTGCTGATAATATTATTGTTATCAGGTAGAAACTGATTTAGTGAACTATTTTTAGGTACTTCTTAATGGAATAGAAATAAGCTGTCATGTTTTATTAATGGTTATCTATTTTTAAACAAGAAACATGTATTCGCTTTTTAAATAACAATTAACTCTCTATTTAAATTAGAGTAAAAAATCTTTTACAAGAGCTCACGACATTTCCATATTTGGCTATATAAGTACATATTGTATTTAACATTTCTGGTACACACACAAAAATTCTAACTACATTTATTATTAATATATTTTTTTATATTTTTTAATTCATTCTATAAATAAGTTTCCTCCTACTTTTCTAAATGTTCGAAAATCTTCAAATTCATTGATGAGATTACCGGTATTTCTGCATCAGAAATACCCATCATATATGTAAAACATGTATCACACACATACATACATACATACATACATACATACATACATACATACATACATACATACAGACAGACATACAGACATCATTGTAAAAATGTTAAAATTGGATTCTGGGGACATCAAACCGTGCTTATTCACTAAAACCTCTATATGCGATTTTTAGCACGATCCCTATACGTCCTTTACTTAAAGTAGCGGGAGGTAAAAATACTAAATGTATTTCTCAAAAAAAGCCCTCAGTAATGTATGTGGATTTTTGACAATATCTCTTCTAGGGAGAGGTAAAAATAATTTATAATAAATATTTACAAAATAAGATATTCGACAATAGGGGCGGCGTCGGTAAGCTGAATACATTATACATGCGAAATTGGTTAATTTAAATAAAAGTTACCCTACGGTTCACTTCTTTAGGGCATTTTTTTAAATTACTCAATTTTACCTCTCGCTAAGAGAGGTATTGGAATCATGATAAAAATCACATATCCAGATTTTAATGAAAAAGCACGTTACAATCCGATTTTAACATTTTTACAATGTCTCTGTGTGTGTGTATGGCTGGATGTTGGAGGGACGATTACTCAAAAACTATAAGACATAAGACCTGTTTAACTATGAATTCCTCAATCTGACATTCCTGGGAAGATCTGAAAAGCTTTTGGTAACAATTGAACAACCGGAAGTAGTAGTTCAAAAAAAAATCTTCTAAATATTATTTTTTGAAAATTTTTGATATTACTAACTTTGAAGAACAGAATTCTACATTTGATACATTTGATTTTATTATTATATCTTCTATAAATTTAGAGATAAAGACGATATAATATATAGAATATCGGGATATTATAAGTCGAGTAGGCGAAAATACACTAAGGAAACCACTTGACAAAATGTTTATAACATAATATGTGTCAAAAATCAACAGTTTTATTGACATTCTGATAGCTTTTTCTGGGAAGTACATTTAATCTTTCTTATTGTATTATTAATTAAATATTTGAATTTATAGGTAAAATGCATATATCCATCAGAAATCTGGTTAATGAATAGGAACATCCTCATACAATGAAAAATAGATATAATTAGAATTATATGTGTGCAGAAGACATGTTAAATACAATAAAAAACATATTTGGGTAAAGTTCTGTAATATTTTGTTACAAAACGACGGTTCGATAGCAAAGTGCAATACAATACTTATATAGCCTAATATCGAAATGGCGAGAGGTCTTGTGCTGGCCACATCAGATTTTTTAGCATTAGAATTATGATTCCAAACTTATTACTTTTATATGGAAGCCATAATGAAAAGTTAATTATTGAAAAGAGGATTTCTGTTAATATATAAAAATCCACGAAGAGTAAAAACATTTGAAAAATACTAGAGATTACAATTTTCTATTTTCTAATTATTAAAAACTAGTTAAGGTAAAATTATGATAAACTTCAAAGTGGTAAAGAATATCTCAAAAAGAATAATTTTATTCGCAGCATTAATTAATTTCTAAGTAGCGATAAAATTATTTTTATAGAAAACTTAATTTAGGTTAATGGAAATAAAATTAGGATAGACAACTATTTACAAAAAGAACTGTTCAAAGAAGAAATTCCCAAATAGCATTTTTAAAGTTTAAGAAAAATAATTCTGAGAAAAGTTAAGAAATAACAGTAAATAGATTAAAGAGCATTAAGTTTTAAAATCAATTTTCAGTTAGTTGTTGCAGGAAATATTTGACAGAAAAGTTTCAGAGCTGAGAGCTATTGTAACTGGAATTCAATTGCGTTAAATTAAATTTGATAAAGACTAAAACCTCAATAGTTAGTTTGAACTGTTTTAAGCTTCATTTGAAATTCTTTCGTTCGTTCCTGCATACTTTACTCTCGGAGTATAAATGTTTTCCTACATTCTAGCCATTCTGAAGTTGGAAACTCTATTATTCCATGAAGTATAAAACTTTAACTCTTTATGACTTTGTATGTTCTCCTTGAAGCTTCTTGCGTCTCAGATTTCCGGGTTTAATGCAAGATTTCAAAATAATTATTCACGATGCAAGAGCATGACGTTTAAGCGAGTATGTAAAATAACAAAATGAATAGAATTCCGCAAGGGGTCGTAAAACTATATTGAATGATACAAAATATCACTATGTAGAACACACTGTTCAGGTAGAATGTAAAATTCATAGAATTCATTTAGCTTTCAATGTAACAAAATTATTATTTTATGAAATGAAATTAAGAAATGTATTACAATTTAAATATTTTTATCAAATATGCTTCATGCAAAAAAAAGACAAATGAAATATTAAAATTCAAATAAATCCAAATGTCATTTTTGTGTTTTAACTCTTTGAGGTACTGAAAATTTAACAAAATTACACGCCGAGCGGTACAGAAATATTTTTTATTGCATAGGAGAAAATAAATGCTATTACATAGTCAAATACAATAAAAAAAAAAACAAAAATTACATAATTTGATTTTTTTATATTTCGTAGAATATACTTCTAAATTATGCGTGCGCTGGTGGTATACGGTTTAAACATACGGACTTATACAGAAAAAATTCTATAAATTGGTGGTACTCTTCTTGCTCCAGTATACAGCGTGAGTCGAAATATTAGTGGTTCAAATTTTGAACCTATGTACCCCAAAGAGTTAAATGGGCAAAATATAGAATTGATTTAGAAAATCGATATTCACTTGTTTTTCTTTATAAATGTTTGAAATTTGCTAGGAATACTTTTCAATCCTTTGTTTGCAAGGGGAAAAAGTTTTAAATCGTTATCTTAATGTAATCCGGAGTTACAGAGTTTCAAACAGGATTTTTTTAATAGTCACCCGGTACTTTTTAACAGAGAGCGTGAGCGTAGCGAAAGCGTTAATTGTTGAAATCATTAATCGTCAATTAACGCAAGTGTTAGTTGCAATATTTTTCAGTTGACCGAATTGTAAAATTTAATTTTATTACATAACAAAAAAAAGTATGTAACGTCAGACACCTAAGTCTTTGTTTGTGTGTTTGGGTGTTTATGTGTTTGTGTTCATGTATTTATGATTGACAATTGAATAGCAATGGTATCTATGTTTACGTACTAAAATCGTTTATTAATCAGCACAAGACCTTCCGTCAATTCGATGTACTATTTTTTTACAAATTTCATACCAAAAGTTCATTTGAAAAGGTTCTATAAATCCAATAAAATTATGACATAAACATACACTAAGTAAAATGCACTTGACACATTTTACTTTCTGCTTCAGCTTTCCCCTGTTTTATTACGGGTCGCTGTTTCCTCTTCTCTTCCACTCATTCCTGTCCAACGCATCTTCTTCATACAGTCCTTCCTTTCTCAAGTCTTCTGAGATACAGTCCTTCCATCTTCTCTTTAGCCTTTCACTGCATGTCACTTGAGAGGACCATTATGAAATACTAATTTTTGATCCCATACTTTCCATATTTGGTTTTGCACTAGCAACACACATCTGTCAATTAGAATTTTTTGAATGTATCAGCTGTTTCCATGATAAATAGCAAAGCTGACTAATTTTTGAAAATTAATTTCATTATAATGCTTTAACTCTACATTTATTGAATATGAAGGAAAATGAATAATCAAACCATATAGAGAAGAGTATTTTCTTTGATATATATAATAACAAAATGTCAAAAAATAATATTTAACTGCGTTTTTTTAAGAAAAACTTTTAAAAACTTCAAATAAGAGTACTTCCGGCGGATCAATTATAATCAAAATCTAATCAACTCTTCATATGGATGTACAGAAGAGGAATACGAAAGAATTATAATTTTTAGAATTATAGTATTGGAGTTATCGTCGGAGAAAAATTTGTCACACACGGACACACACACACACACACACACACACACACACACACACACACACACACACACACATACATACATACATACATATAGACATCATCTTAAAAATAGTAAATTCGTATTGTAGGGACCCTAAAACGTGCTTTTTCATTAAAAACTCACCACCGAATTTTTTGACCAAAGACAATATCTTCCTTACCTAAAGGTGACGGAAGGTAAAAATCATGCGTTAATAGGAGTCATTAATGAATGATTTCCTATATAACCTAATAATACACGGTCAACTGAAAAATGATTTATAAATCTGTATAGCTCATCTGAAAAAGATTTTTTTTTCTGAATTTATCCATATATTTTATATCGTTACATTACAAAAATTCTCTATTGAATGAACTAAATATAATTAATGAAATATGAGATACAAATCCAATAATTTGTATTATTTGTATATAGGAAACACGAAACTATAATATGTATATATTTCATGAATAATATAGCTTTATATTTAATTTGTTTAGTCATTAGTAAATCAAATATTTATATTATTTATACCGTTTTAAATTTCTTCATTAATGAAAATTATAATAATGCGTTTTTAGTTTAATGACATTTCATATAAATACATGAAAAATTAATGTTTATTTCGTTAAAGTTGATTGCTTAAATATACATGTTGTAAATGTTACATTTTCTACGTTTAAATTGGCAAACAACACACGGTAAATATTAGTAACCAACAACAAACATAAATATTTGAACCTATATAATATTTGTCCTTTCATAAAGACAATACCAAACAGAATTTTTTACTTACACCGGTTATTACGGCTAAGTATTTGCATTAAATGATTGAAATTCCTTCAAGAACATTCTGCGATTGCAGTAATTAATTCATGTCTGGCAATTAATACTAACATTTACAAACAACCTTTAATTACTACATATGAATGAAACTATCTGCTGAATAATTCGATAATAATGTTAAAAACTATTATTCACTACAAAATAACAAGGAGAACAAAACTATAAATCTACTATTTTATCACTAGACAACAATTAAGAATTAAGGTCATAGTGCTTAATAACAGGAGAGTGATAAAGGTAATAGTTAATATACTCAAATAATAACTTTGGGGTCGCGTGTCCGTGTGCTTATAGTGTCTGGTTGCCAATCTGGTGACCCGGCTTCGACCCCGGCCAGTGCAGACTTTTAATCGCACAAAAGTGATCCCTGTGGTGCACTCTCCACACCAACTATGAGTGCCCGTGAGGTGACACCTGGTAAGCGCCCACACGGTAAAATATATCGTCATCATTACCGATGTCTACATCACTCTTTGCTAAAATTATGAAAACAGCAGGTATATTCAAAAAATTCTAATTGACAGATGTCAGTGTCATGTGCAAAACCAAAGTGGAAAGAATAGGATCTGAAAATGATATAAGTGACAGAGTGTCCCTCGCAAGTGATTTGCACTTGCGGCCTCGCCTCAGGATAGGAACTTATAATGCCGGGAGTACGAGAAAGGCCATAGAGAAGATGGAAGGACTGTATAGCAGCAGATTTGAGAAAGGAAGAACTGTGGCAAGAAGATGCGATGGACAGGAATGAGTGGAAGAGAAGAGTAAGAAACAGCGACCCTTAATAAAATAGGGAAAAGTTGAAGTTAAATGCAATTTACATAATGTACGTTCGTGATTTTAGAATCTTTTCAAAGGAACTTTCGGTATGGAATTTGTAAAAAATAGTGTGTTCGTGTTGCAATTTTACAGGATATATAGAATCTTTTTAAAGGAACTTTTGGTATGGGATTTGTACAAAATACATCGAATTGACGGAAGGTTTTGTGCTGGCCACAACAGATTTTCTTCTAAATTAAATTTATGTCATTAACCACAGTACTATAATTAGAGATGCACTCGATTTCGAGTTTTGGCCCGGCCCGGCCCGAAGCCCGCCTCGATTTCGAGTCGATCATCGAGCCGGGCCGAAGATATTTTTTTTCGGGCCGAATCGGGCTAATCATTTTCAAAAATCGAGGCAAGTCGGACTTTTCATTTTGGCCCGGTCCGAAAAATCTTATAGTTCAATCAAATGCACAGTTTCCTTAATATTTTAATGAAAATGGATGAAGTTAAAAAGGATCAAAATGATTTAATAACAACAAACTTCACATATTAATAAATGAAAATGTATTATTTTACTTCAAGAATTCAAGGTTATTCATTAAAGCATAATAATTATATTGTGATGTTGCTATTATTATTGTTATTACTCGTATACTTAAATAAAAGTGATTTTTGTTCCTTTCATAATGATTTCTTAAATTATATTTTTTCATATAAGATTTGTGAAAAAGTTGTTTAAATTTTCGAACGGCTTTGGTAAACAAATTGTTAAATACACATAGGTCTGTAATTTTTATAACAAACTTACACTAGAAGGGTCTCTTTTTTAACTACTTATGTTAACTAATGTTGAAAGTTATAAGAATGTAGAGGTTTTTTTTATAAGTTTGACATGAAAAAAGTAAAATATTTCGCTTTAACATAAAAATCAACATTAGGAATGCCGGATGCACCCAATTTCGAGCTTTAGCCCGGCCCGATTTCGAGTCAATTTTCGAGCCGGGCTAGCTAATTTTTTTGTCGAGTCGATCTTCGAGTCGGGCCGGTAATTTTTATTTTCGGGTCGAGTCGATCCAAACTCAAAGCTCGGCCCGGCTCGGCCCGAATGCATCTCTAACTATAATCTATTTTATTCATTATAATCAATAAACATCTATTTGCTCTGTAAATGAAAATCAAGGAAAGTGTTTATGTCCATAATAATTCGAGAAACACATTATCGCTTCGGTCAAATTCCAGTTACGGAATCCGAATCTTCAGTAATTGAAACCATCATGGAGGCATTGTTCTCCATGAAATGTTTCCTCGCTAAACTTTCGGGTTAGTTGGGTTCGGCACTTACCTGATCCCTCGTGTTCGTGACGTCACTGCGGCGAGGCGTCCATGGCTCAGAAGCTTGGCAGACGGCGACGTGACGTAGGCAGCGTCGGTTATCGAATTAATATTTCCCCGGTTCGGATCGGGAAAACCGGAATCCGATTATCGCGCGAGAACGGACTCTTTGTTATGTCGATCACATCCTTATCATATTCGGGCAAAAATTCAAGCCGAGTGTAAATGAGACGAGCCGATGAGTGTGAGTACGGGTCCGAGAGCAATGGACAAGGACGACCAAAGCCGGGAGGCGTATTTGCAAACTCTACCCCATGCCGGACAAGAATTTATTTACCCCTAAAATAAAATGAAATAAAATAAAATGAAAATAGTAAAAACCAAAATAAATACCAGTATACTAGTACAGTAATAATTAAATATTAGCCAAATAAAATTTTGAAACTATGCATGTACGACCCTCAGTTATTTACGTCAAGTAGTAAAATAAAATAACTACATATGAAAACGTCACCCGCTAGACGGAATAAGGAAATAAAATAAAATGCGTCTGTATCGTATGACTGTTTATTCTAAACTGAACTCTGTCTTTTCGACAACGTAATATAATTTTTGATTCCCCGTATACGTAATACACATATAACTCCTACATAATTAAATTAACTTAAAATATTATCACTGGTTGTAGTTGCGTAAATGACACATTCGTTCAAATCTAATGAGTGGTTGTGGCTGCGTAAACAAGATGCTCACACATATATATTTTTTTTGTAATAAAAGCGTGAAAAAAGTGTCATGACGTTTCATTTTTTACCCGATTGAGTTTAAAAAAGTGTACCTTCTTTACGCTTTTATATAAACAAACAAGTCCTCCCGATTCTACCTTCGTCGTCATTTTCACCACTTCTCAAATTCACAAACAGTTCACAAAACGACATATGTCAAAAGTGAAAAGACGTGTTTGGTTTGCTTGAATTAGCCATAACCCTAAAATACGTGGGCGTGACAAGCTGAGACAACAGCTCCTCCAGAATATGTGAAATATAATGATTTTGTTTATGATAACGATTTTTCCTATCGTTTGTTGAAAAAATAACATATTTGTTCTTCTTAGAAATCAATTTGTGTTTCTCAATATACTTTTATTATTGACCCCTAGCGGAAAATGTTCACGTCGAGATAATGAAAAGAACAAAGAATCGAAAGATACGAAGATATGCCGAAACAAGCCGATTTTATCCGATTAGCCCTTTAAATTTGTTGGCATACTCTTTCTCTCTCTAATTTTTGCTTCTCTCTCTCTGACTGTCGCTTCTGTATAAATGTTTATTTTGTGCTATAAGTCTAAAATTTATAATAAAAGAAATAGTAGTTTTTCCCTGTTGTTTTTCAATCACTCCGTGTAGGTATCCTGAAAAGTGTGTTGCCAAAAATAATGCATACAAATTTACATTAAATATTAGACCCTGAAAGTGTGTTTTTATTGGATGAAGTAACCTTTAATTCCAATAAAATAACACTGAAGATGGTGCTTACGCTATTTTTTCTGTTACAGACATGCATACTTATCACATTAATGAACACTTTCATTTATTCGTTTTTCAAATATCCATAATTTATTTCGCTAAGATATTGTCAAATTTTTAATTATGTTTTGTTGGCGATGTTATTACTCATGTGTTGTTGTTTTGTGACAATATGTCGCACCAGGTCTGTTAGGCGGAGCGACATGTTGATTCAAGTATTTGATATTTATCAATAGATCGAAAAGATAATTTTTATAAATAGAAATATTAACATTTGGTAAATCTGTAAGGCTCTAATTAAAAATGTTAAACTTTTATCTATAAACTTACATTAAACTTATTAAACCCATTTATCAAAATAAGCATGTTAGGGAAATTTTATGATGGTTGTAAAAATATTAATATAAAAATTTTGGTAATATAAACCTTTCAAAAATTAAATTTAAATGTATGTAAATCTTATTACTCAGAAGTTGTAAAGATTGTCGCAGACGACCGTAAATGTGAAAGTACAAATTTATGAAGATGGATTTGTCGATTGTGATATTTTATTATCGTGAACATCAATTGATGAAAGATAAGATATAACTGAAGTGCAAGTATTATTATAAATTTGATTTAACTTTACGTAAAACAATAAATTTTCTTATCTTCAGATTTATATGTCAAAATAATAAATCTTTCAAAAATTTGGTAACTGCTAATTCACAAATATATGACACTCTAACACGTGTTTAAAATTAAAAGATATAAAAATCAGTAAAAAACCCAGATTATTTTTTCTTGTAAATTTCATTATCTCAATACAAAATCTTATTAGTTATATTTATAGAAATATAGTAAGTCCGGTATTTAATTTGGAAATTATCAGATGTACGAGTATACCTGCACTATTAAAAATATTTATGGTTGTTTTTAAAATTATGTATGTATATCTCAATTGACCTAATAATACTTCGTAAGTGATTTTGGCGACTTTTAAATTACAATTTAAAGAGGCACGCAAAATCCAAATCTATTAACATTTCATTGTAATTTTAAATGGAAGAACGAGATATTGTTAGTAGAAGGTAGAGGAACTTTTAAATTTACAATTTAAATAGCGACATAAATGCATATCTACTAATAAACTTATTGAAAATAAATTTTCAATGAACATACTCGTAGTGTATGACGGAAACTTATAGGTCAAATTTATAAGATAAAGATTTTTGTCTTCTTATACATTTAACGTGAACCTTATTTGTAGATATGCGCATTCGCATCACGTGACTTTAAAGCGCACGGTATTTTTGCGTTGAATCTGCAATAACTCTCTTATAAAAGAACGTAACGTTTCGAAAATAATTATTTGTGTACCAAGGCCAAAAAGTGATTTTTTTTCGGCCGAGTTTAATCTTAAGCAGACGAGGACGAAATAACACTTTTTGGCAGTGGTACACACAAAATTTTTTAGTTGACCTTCTTTATAAAATTTACAAATTTCTTTGATTTTTATTTATTTATTATTTTCTACGTAGCAAAACTAACCTAGCAGCGTTGGCTTCGTTTATTACTTCGGGAGGGGTATTGAATCTTTCCATATCACTTTCGTCACTGTTCAACAATTTTATCAACAATAATTATTAGAAAATTTAACTACCAATAAGTATTTATTACAGTTTATACCAAAATTGATAGTTTGTTTAACTCACAGACCATTTACACTTTGTTTTATTCACAGATATTCTGACATTGTCGGTAATGTCGGAATCATGATGTAAAGTAGAAAATTATCAATAGATGGCGTTACCTTAAATCGGACAAAAAAGTAAGCGGACGAAAAACGATTACTTTTCGTCCGCTTTTGAGTACTAAAAATTCAATTTTTTGTTAAGGTCGACTAAAAAATATATTTTTCGCCAGTTGGCATTGAATAAATAAATATATCATCATTTCCTGGGTGAGCCAATCTGCTTTGCATACTGATATCGGTATTGATGATTTCTACTATGCGGATGTTAACCAAGCCTCAGCTCACGGGCACTTATTGCTGGTGTGGAGAATGAACTGCAAAGGCACTTTTGTACTATTTAAAATTCATAATAATTTTGGCGTCGCTCGGGATCGTACCCGGGCATTAAAAGTATTACTTTTTTGTCTTGTTAAACAAATGACTAATTCCCATGGTAAACATCTATATTGGGCTTCCAAATTATCAAGAGATGGCGCTGACGTCAAACGTCAAAATTCAAACGAATGGTACATTTTTCGCTGGCTTCCATAAGAGTACAATGGACCCCATTGGTATGACCCATACCAAAAAAAATATATATTGATTTTTTTTATATAATTTAAAAAAATACATAATTTTATACATATATACATGAAAAATATTTAATATTCTTATACTTTTCATTCATAATTTTGTTTCTAAACATTTTGAGTCTTCTTTTGTGACGTCATAGTTTTGTACACACATACAATGATAGTCACGCACACATGTACTAGTGCACGTACTGTACATGAATGTAGCGCAGAGTTGTCACATTTTTCGAACATAACCAACATTTTCAAAGTAAATATCTTTGCAACAAGTTGTTTTTGTTTAAATGTAAGTACAAATAACGAAATGTTCTAATAAATATAAATAAATACAAATTATGTGTGATTTAGATATTATCATGGTTGTATAATATTATTCTGTGCCGTCTTGCGAGAACATCTCGTTGAGAAGCAAAAATAAAGTTTTTGTTCGTATTCCTAAACCTCGAGATATAAGGGAAAGATGGTATAATGCAATAAATACTCCAAAAATTTTAAAGGGTAGTCTTGCTTATGTTTGTGAAGATCATTTCAACGCAAGTAGAACTTAATAAAAAAACAATTTTCGTTGATATACATTTGTTTATTTTATTCAATAGCTTGAAGAAGATGCCGAAAATTAATTTTCTGCAAATTATTTGAATTCGCTTCTTCAAAATTAATTTCCATAATCAAATTATTTAATATACAATAAAAACAAAAGCACGAGTACAAAATAACTTGCCGTCACGTTTGCTTTCAAGTCAAATAACATAAACGTCAAACGTAGTTCCATTTTTATTCGATAGGAGGGACTACGGTCACGGTCACAAAACCGTGACGTCATTTGAAATTTAATATAAACTTTAAAAAATTATTTCTGTAAAACTAGAAACTTATGTGACATAAAATATATATTTTTATAAGTGGTTTTAAGTATATTTTCATAAAAAAAATAAATTGGAAAATGTGGTATGATCCCATTGGTGTGAGACTAATTTTCGTAGATTTTAATTTAATTTCGGATTTAGTATAGTGTTTTTTTTCTTAATTTCGGTAGAAATGAGTTTGATCTTTCGTGTAGGTTAAGAGTGTTTTAGTCATATTTTAATGAACAGTATATTAGTTTTTTAATAAAAAAACATTTGATTTCCTTTATTTAGATTGTATTTCATTGCCGTAGTTGTACATATATTAATTTATATCTACATAGCTTTACTTTTATTTAATTGTTTTTCTTTCATAATGAACAATTTTCTTTGCTTAGATTTAGATACTATTTGTAGATTTGGGAATTGTAGTGTATCATCTAGAAATATGGTGGAAGGTCAGCAAGTAATAAATAGTGGCCACATAATATTATGTGGTAAATATTTTCGGAGAAAACTCCATCGTAACTTTAACCTATAAATTGCATATCTCCTAATTTGTTCATTAATTTTATAAAAAACAAAAACTTACTTGTTCTATTAGCAATAATTCAGATCCTACTAAGAATAAAACAATAATAGCCGAAGATAAAAGTGTATTAAAATTCGTATACAAGTAAATACAATCCCTGAATAAAACAACCACCTTTGTACATGTACACTTCACTCAGTTCAGAAATCTGCCACCAGTGGCGCATTTTAATTTTGGAAGCCCAATCAATGGTTCTTATACGATTTCCTTGGCGACCCACTTCGCAACAAAATAAAATTGTAGTGACCCAACAAAATTTTTATATTTACAACCCATAACGTGTATTAATTTAATAATTATAGATGCAAAAGTTACAAAATTTACAAACAAAATAATTATCAAACATTTCAGGGTTTGTCGCCCATAGTTTCAGAACCGCTGAACCATATCATGAATTCTCATAGAAATATGAACTATGCGTAACGTAATAAACTCATACTAGACTGCGTTGTTAAATAACTAAACATAATACATAAAAAGTAAAATAAATATTTGCAATAGTATCTAACAAAATAAATAAATAAAGTGTGTAAGCTTTGAGCGTACAAATCATATCTCTACATAAGTCTAATGTCAACAGCGCGGCATACACATACATAATAAAAATTTCAATAAACATTTACATGAACAGGCATTCTCGCCTCGTGCGTGTTCGTTTATCACGCAGGCGTTGACGCTCTGCAAATGTCACACTGCATCAAAATATGATGGAGCAGAGCAGATTTGTTATTAATGTAAATGGGGGATGAATATTCCTGCCGCTACCGCTTGCAAGTTACGCCAGATGCCAGATGCGGCGCTACGCTCTGCATTTACATGAACACGTCTGCACACACGCACCCAGCAAAATCCTCTAAATAAAGAAGAGAAGATAAAACTCAGATAATAATAAGATAAACCGAGATAATATTGAATAATATACTGAGTGATTTATAACGACGGTAATACTGGATTTATACAGCATGTAAATTATAAAATTGAATTAAGCTATTACATTAATGGCCGTTTGCACCAGTTTCCCTTAAATATTAAGTACACCTTAAGAATAAAAATTCGTTGCACCAATTGTTAAGGGTACCTTAACTTACAAATAGGTACCCTTAAGTTAAGCGCAAGTTTGTCTTCCCCTTAAGGACCCCTTAATTCAAAGATTCACTTGATCGCAATTATTCTACAAATATCACTTGACATTTGTGTTTTGGACAGCTGGTTGATATTAATTTATAAAATGAAATTAGAGCTAAATATTATAGAAGATGATGATATTTTGGAGTTAGAGATGTTAGAATTTGTGCAAAATCCAATTCCGCGACAAATTTATGAGAGAGCTAATTATTTTTACTCATTTGACGAACTAAATTTTTTTAAACGTTTTCGTCTAAAAAAAATACCGTACTAGACTTAATAAGAAGCATGAATTGAAATTCCCTTATACGTATTTTATGTTTATTTCTTTTGATATAATTTGACGAATTAAATTTATTTGTTATTTGAATCCATGCAGATTCTTCGGCCTTCCAAGTTATTGTGTCCGTTTTTTTATACTCAATTATGTGTTTATATTCATTAATAATATTTAGGATCAACATTTTTTCTTTCTCAGTATAATTCGGTGCGCGTTCTCTTATGGATATGGTGGACGGTTACAGATAATGAAAACTGCACTCAAAAAATTCAGAACACTGATACATATATCATGTCACATCTGACATATAAGTTACTACATTTATGAATATGCAAAGTAAAAAAACACTAGAATTTCTCCTAAGTGACACTTAGCTAAGCGACGATCAAACTGCAACCGTGCAAACGAACTAAGCTTAAGGATACCTTAGAAATTTAGTACCCCTTTACTAAGCGGAATATTTAAGGGAAACTGGTGCAAACGGCCATAAGAAACTAAATTGTAATAAGTTTCATTATGGTGACTTTATTCGCCTACCCAGAGTGATTTTGTTAAAAAAGGGAACAAAAAAAAAAACCTTTTCTGTTCTTTACTTTTTGTTTTTAATTGAACGTTCACAAGTCAATCTGATATATGCTCTGCCGGTATATTACATAACCAAAGAAAATGCCGCACTTCTGTGAAAATAAAATAGGGCATTCATTTACAAAAACGAAAGTATAAAATGCTTAGATTAGATTTAAGCAATAGCTCAAGAAGAATGGAAAATAACGATAAAATAAAATTAAATATAAAATAAATTATGTAAACAGTTTTGGTTTAGTAATAGATATGATTGTACACAGATGGCGGTAGATGTATGTATAGTGGCGACGATAGTTGCGAGTCGTATTGTGACATTTCATCTCGAGGTTACTGTATTTATTTTGATTACAATAAAGTTATTAGTTATTTCGTTACTTAAATAATTGCGAGAAGTCACCAGGTAACATACATGTTTATACAACTCGCGCCCCAGAGCGATTGAGGAAACACGAGACTGCACTCGGATGTGTAATTTCGAAGAAAAAAAATCTAGCTTAAAAGATATTAGAGAAAAGTCGTCTTAAAATTCACCAATCACCTACACCTTTAACGTGTGTTTGCCGTAATTTTACGTTACTATGGTTTTATACAAATCAAATCTTCTTTAAAATGTGTGGGCGACTGTAGTTTTCGAAAAATGTCAAATTAAATTTGACAAGAGGTGCGTTCGGTAAATCATACGGAGTTGGAGTATTTACGGAGCGGTGTTGGAGTGGAGTGGGAGTAGAGCTGGAGTTGAAGTAAATCGAGGGAACAAGGTACACTCCTTTGTTTGTGATTAACCGAACGAGTAAAGTTAAAATTTTGGTGCACGAATATAATAACCTTCTTTTTTGACAATCTGATATACTGCACTGCCAAAAAAAAAAAAATAATAATGAACCATATAGAAGTTATTCAGTTTGGTATTATTCTTTAATGATTCTGAAGAAAGTATATATTAGAAATAGTACAGAATTCTTACCGTTCCGACATACTGTGCCTTGTTATATTACAAAACAATATTATAAATATAAAATAATTGTGTACAATAAAATATTTCAACATAAAAATACAAAATGATCTGACAGATGTCAAATAAAACAAAAAAACTCCATGTATGCTTGCAAATCGAGGTTGAACTTATGGAGTTAACACTTTTCACTCCACTTGACTCCATTATGCATTTGCCGAACGCACCATTTTAAGACGCTTCTCACTCCATGTAATTACCGAACGGTGCTAGGAGTGTACAGAGTGAAAAGAGTGAACAGAACTCATTTGCCGAACGCACCTAAGGTGAATAAAAAAAGGCAAATTTTCTTACCATGTATTCAGCCGCTGATTACTTACAAATGATTTATAATTTTCGGAGAATATGGACAATAATATTTTCGTTTAACACATTTTATACAGCTGCTACAACACGTTGCACTGTACGATATAAATGATGATCTCTGATGACACCTTCGCTAACCTAAATTTGTTGACAGTAGAAAGTCAACTCTAAAGTGTCAAAATTACAGTAAGTCAAACAAATTTTGTAACTCACTAGTAGTATTTTTAAAACCTAGCAACCAGTTTTATTTTGTAATATCATCACACCTCAAGATATCCTTCCGGGATTGGTGGATTAAAAAGTCTTGTGACACCGTTATGCAAGCAGCTGCAAATTATTTTCTTCTATTTGTTGGCAACCTATTGTCGTCGGCAAGTGTCAGTTTCGTCTGGGGTGACAGGCGTGACAACTGACACATTTTGCTACAAAAACTCATCAAATCGCAAATCCTTGCTTCCGCACTCTAAGTTTATTTTATGGAATAGAAAGCTAATGTAGCAATATAATCATTTTTTTTTTTTTCTTATGGTGGAGCACCTCATTGTGGTGACTCTAGAAAAAAATCTTGTGTGTGTTTCGAGCGCAAATGGACATTGTCCCATTTTACGCTCTTAATTCGCAAATAGCTATTGCGTGTAGAATTTCATTTTCATATTTTACTTTTTAATATGTTGCCCATAGCTAAGGTTGCCAACTGACCTTTTTTGGAAAGGACTGTCCTTTTTTGAGCATATTTTGTCCTTGTCCTTTTTTAAACCAGGAAAGGACGCGATTTGTCCTTTTATAGTAATTTTTTGTTATTAATAATATTTTTCTTATTATTATTAAGATGAAAATAAAATAATTAATTCACATTTTATGTAATGTATATATAAATAACGATAGCATTTTTGAATTATTGATGTATTGGTACTATAATTTATCTACTAACATTTAGTTTACAGTCTTCTCTAAAAAGTGGCGGTAGAAGAGATGTATGCTTTGGTGTTTAGTGATAACTTCAGAAGAATTTGTTAAATTTGCTTCATTGTAAAAAAACTCTATATTATCTAACATTGCATTAAACCACGCTTGACCTTGAAAATTCTCAAAAAATCGCCAGCGGCGCATTTTTTTCATAAATTTTAAATTCTACACATCCAAAAAAATCTGTTGTGGCCAGCACAAAACCTTCCGTCAATTTGATGTATTTTGTACATATCCTATACCAAAAGTTCCTTGAAAAAGATTCTATATATCCTGTATCATTGTAACAAGAACACACTATTTTTTACATAACCATACTGAAAGTTCCTTTGAAAAGATTCTAAAATCTAATAAAATTTTAAAACGAATACGAACGTACATTATGTATTGCACTTAACACTTCCTCCTACTTCAACTTTTCCCTATTTTATTAGAAGTCGCTGTTTCTTACTCTTCTTTTCTACTCATTCCTGTCCAAAGCACCTTCGTGACATAGGTCTTTCTCTCTCAAATCTTCTGCTATACAGTCCTTCCATCTTCTCTTTTGCCTTTCTCGTACTTCTGGCATTATAAGTTCCTATCTTGAGGCGAGGCCGCAAATGCAAGTCACTGGCGAGGGACACTCTGTCACTTACATCACTTTCAGGTCATATACTTTCCACTTTGGTTTTGCACTTGATACTGACATCTGTCAATTAGAATTTTTTGAATATACATATCTGCTGTTTCCATATTTTTTTCAAAGCAGACTGATTTTTGAAAGTTAACCTCTGTTAATCTCTCTATAACTTTATATTTATTGAATATGAAGGAAAATGTATAATCAAATCTTACAGAGAATAAAATTTTCTTTCATATTAATGATCATAAAATGTTGAAAAATGATATTTAACTGGGTTTTTTCCAGAAAAACTGTTAAGATCTTCAAATAAGGGTACTTCCGGTTGACCAATTATAACCAAAATCTAATCAGCTCTTCATATGGTTGTAAAGAAGAGGAATATGAAAGAATCATAATTTTTAGAATTGTAGTTTTGGAGTTATCGTCGGAGAAAAATTTGTCACACACACACACACGGACACACAGACACACACACAGACAGACACACACACAGACACACACACACACATACAGACATCAATGTAAAATTAGTAAAATCGTATTCTAAGGATCTTAAAACGTGCTTATTCATTGAAAACTCACAACCGAATTTTTTGACCAAAAACAATACCTTCCTTTTGACGGAAGGTAAAAAGATTGCCGAAAAAATGTCCTTTTCTGTAATTTTCTAAAGTTGGCAACCCTACCCATAGCAGATAAAATAGCGTAAACACCACATTGAGAAAGTCATTTTAATGAGTTAATAATATATTTTCCTGTGCAGCTCCTAGAAAAAGAAAAAAAATCATATATTGTAATAAAGTATTAAAATAACCCAAATAAAAATGACAGGATTTCTGAAAGGATTCACAAAAGGTTTCAAATTCACTTGTTTCGATTTTATATTGTGTTGTTTTATTATGTTTTCATCATAATAATAATTATTTAGTCACGAAAAAAACGTACACGCACAAATATAATACAGTAGTAGATAATGGTAATTGTTATTGATAACAAGTATTAGTCTAAAAGATTGGTAACAAGATCGGAGTGTGCGTCGGTGGCTAGCGGTGACGAAGTGCGCGGGCTCAGGGCGCACACCGGCACCGCAAAGTTTCAGCAGCCCCGAAGCCGGAATCGAGAAGAAATATAGAGGAGAGGTACAACACTCTTATATATACACAACAATACGAGCTATAGCTTTCAAAAACACTACATGTTTCATACAAATTTTCTAGATTTTACTGTGGAAGCAACTATTTGGGATTCAATGATTCGAACAACATTTGGCGGACATAAATGTTTATTTATATGTAGATGGTGGAGCAGTCTATTTAATACTCAAAAATATTTGAAATTTGGGCACATAAGACATGAGCACAATAGTTCATAGTATTTAATTACCAACATGGAACGTATTTTTAATACAGTTGCGCTAATTTTTGAAAATTGTAAGGTTTTTAAAAACAAATATGTTGAAATTGATTTAGGATATTAACCCCCGGGTTTTATAAAGGGCAGAATAAATTTACTTCCTAATGCCCATTTTCACCAACATCAAATAAATCTTCGAATAGCTTATTCGTCGAATGAGTGAAAAATATCGCATCAAAATGTGACAGCTAGATTAAATGCCGATATTTGTATTATGTTCGATGCGATATTTTTCTCTTATTCGACGAATAAGCTATTCGAAGATTTATTTGATGTTGTTGAAACCAGGCACAGTAATTTATTCAAACTAATAAATTCGTATCAATTTTAATCATTTTATGACATTTAAAACATTACACGGTACAAATATATCATCATCATTACCGATATCTGCGATAAAGCAGATTGGCACACCCAGAAATGGGTAATATGCCGTGATGATATATTTATTTAAAACATTACTGTCGAAAGTTCGACTGATTTGAAAAAATAAATTTTATTTACTTCGGAAATAAATTTATCTATCGTTTATAAAACCGGCCATTAATAATTCACTTATGATTGGCTCAAAATAAATTCTGTTATGAAATTTCCTAAAGAATAAACGTAATTATTTTTTTATGTATTACGTGTGATATTAAATTGTTTTGTTATTGTTCTACTCTGTAACGTACTTTTCATAATTTTTCGTTCAAAAATTACTTGGCATGGTTTATACTTAATTATAACCATTTCTGTGGTTTCGACCCCGCCCGTCTCCATTGAATAAAAGATGGCGGCCGCACATCAGGTGTGTTGCTCGAAGTTTACGTTACAAGTTTATTACTAAATATATCCAAATGGAATGTTATTTTTACTTTTTCGCGTTTACAAAATCAATTTAATTACACTGTTTCAAATTTCAATTTTGTACAACTGAGGTTGATAACATAAAATGTCCAATATACTTTCTGTTAAAGTAATTAATTATAGTTCGCCATTATAAAACATATCTATTGTGATCATGAATTTTTTCCCATAATTTCTTTTAAAGTGACACTTTAACCATTAAAAGTTGAATTATGTGCACGGACTGAAATTCCAGCTGTCATTGAGTAAAAATAAGTAACCTAAAAAATGTGTTTTTGAGTTTCTTGTTGTCTTACTTATTTGCAGTCGTAGAAAAAGTATAATACGTAAGTTATGAAAAGTTTTTTTTCCGTACACCGCATGGAAAAGTATTATTTTTTGATACAATAAATAACAACTCGCAAATAAATATTAACAATATAATTTTTAAACTTATCTATGTTAAACGGCGATAGAAAATCTTGTGTGCAACACGTAGGAAAAGTGTATTTTGTTGCACAAATAGCTAATTATAAACTTGCGGAAATTTTTTCACTTGTGCCATAAATAATTATTGCTTAAAAGATTTTATACAGCCTGATTCACAAAAAAGCTTAAGATAATCCTTATTTTGGAATAGTGAGTTCTACTCTATTCCGGTATATAAAATTTAATCTTAATAATATTATCAAAAAAGGTAGATACTAGGAATAGATTAGACTATATTTTAAGATATACACTGTCACAATTATAGTAGAATTCGCTAATCCAAAAATGTGAATTATCGTAAAGTTGACTTTTTTGTCATATTGTTACTAACAATTTATTAATGAACATTATTTGTGCATATTAATAATTTTTAGAAGACCAAACTTAAAATAAATAATCATCACGGTATATTACATATTACTGGGTGTGCAAACCTACTTTATTCGCAAATTTCGGTAATATAATGACATATTTGTACCGTGCGAGTGTTTACCAGTTGTCACCTAACGGCAACTCATTGCTGGCGTGGAGAGTGCGCCACGGGGGCCATTTTTGTTTCATTTAAACTTCGAAATAATTTTTGGCGTCGGTCGGTATCGAACCCGGTTCCCCAGATTCGCGACCCGATGCTCAGACACGCGGCCACGAATCTAATCTTTATAAGTAATTTTATCAAATATTTTTGAGTATTTATCGAGTGGTATATGGCTTACATTTCATATGCATGTCTGGATAATTTTATATCCACCAAGTTTTGCACAAATAATTGAATCTAAAATCGTAGCCTCTTCTTCTTAGTTTAACTTTTAATATACAGGAACCATTCACATTATCTTTATATTAAACTCCACCTAAAAATTACAAAAACTATTTCTTCGGATTTTAAATAAAATCCCAAATAATACATTACCTAAATTTATCAAAATCGGCACACATCTTCAAATTTTATTTTAATTTATCGTGTAAAATCACTCGTTTCCATTTTACCAGAAAACATTACTAATTTTATAAAAATTGATTAATTTGTAAATTTCTCTGATATTTAAGGAATCATTCTTGTAATAAACCTTTGTAATGTACAAAGAATTTCCTGAATCTATCCACGTTTCAATATATACATTAAAATTTGAATAGAAAATCCTTAAAAATAAATATTTATTTCAATTGACAGCAATACTCATCTTAAAATGGGATTATATTACATTCAAGGATTTAGTTTACCTAGTTTATGTACATTTGTATATATCTAAAAAGATATTGCTATCAATTAAAAAAGATTCAATATTAAAAATATTAATAAAAAAGATATTACTTGGTGTTCCCAATAAGATTTTAATACAAATTGTAGTACTGTAAAAATGGCGTTATTATTTACACATTTATTTTACTATACTTGAATATTTGCATAAATTATTATTTTTTTTACAAAATGGATCACTTCTTCAATAATTTGTTACTATGTACAACAATGAAATGATCCATATGTATGATTTATATAAAATGTATTTAATAATATTGATAAAATTATAAATCAATGTATTTTTTTCAAAATATGAAACTTTAAAATTATTATCCATAATATTGTAAATATTATTTCTATATAAAATTTGACACCTCATAACGCAATTCAAAATTATTTTAATTAATTCAGAATTCGTTATGAAATTCTAAATCCGTTTTAAACTCTTTCGGCTGCAGTTAACAACCATAATAACTATGATGCAATAGTCGATAACAATGATATTGAAAAATTCTCTAATGATATTTTGAGAAAAAAAAATTTTTTATTCAATATCGATAATAAGATGGTTTGTCAAATTTGAAAATAAAAAGATATTGATTTTAAAAATATGTATAATTAAAAATGTACTGAAATATATACAGAATGGTGACTTGAACGTCTAAAAATACTGTAGGGCTTAAAATTTTACATCTGAATCAATAAGCATAATTAATTTTGAATGCTTTGTAATGACAGAAATTAGGTATGAAACTGTCGAAAAACACCCGAAAAAAATTATAATTTACAATTTCATTCGTTTCTTTATGGGTTTGGGATGTGCAATTTTCCCGCTCTGAGATTGGTAAGTGTTAAATTTCCAACCTCTTGAAACATGAATTTAACTAACTTCCTAACTTACAAATTTTGCGCTCAAGAAAAATTATTGTTTTCGTATATTTACGTTTGGGGGTCCAAGTAACGGGTCTGGTGGGTGGTTATAAATCACCGCCGCTGTGACGTTGTATTTATCCACAATGTGTGTGGAAATGCTGACTGAGACAACATGGGTGTATTTGGCTGCTTACTAGTTCTGTTACACTGTGTCAGTTTTTTTTTTATTACTACCTCTAGTTAATATCCACCTATTAACTAGCTATGCTGTACTGATGAGCTCTAATAAGAGCGAAACACGTGTATACAGCTGCATTTGAGCGATAACCCTAGGAAAAAAGAATTGTTTAATATAATTTTAAAAAATATTGGAATACCCCTTTATTGAAATGAATATTCTCGAAATAAAAATTAAGTTAAATACATGGAATTTTAATTTTAGTGTAAGCAATTTCAATGGGACCAAGGATCCATTGAGAATGTCTCTAAAAGTTTCAGAAATTGCAAATGAGGCAAGTAAATAAAATATTACGTTACATTAAAGTAGACTGTCAATGAAATTAATCAATTAATAAATTTTAAAATTGTTGTTGATCGATGCAGTGTGACGTTTACCTTATGCTTGATGATTTTGTTTTTACACCATTTTCTGCCCATAAAAACAACAATAAATTTGACAATTCAACTCAACAAAAAAATGAAAAGTGTAAATCAATGATCGATTGTTCGACATTCTTCATTGATCATCGACACTGCATCACAGACATTATAAAACTTCGACCCCCTAACCCCTATTCATAAACAAACCAATAAAACATTTAAACTTTCTTATCCTAACCTATAATCCGCTCTCCTCTTTATTTATCATCCGGCTTCGCGGCTATGTAGGCCTCCGCCGCAGGTCGCGGAGTCGAATAGCACCATAGTTTCGTTGCAAGAGTTGGGCGGCGGCCCGGCCTGCCACCGCGCACTGGAAGACTTCACACCGCCCCGCGCGCCCTCTCCGGGCTCCCCGCATCACTGCCCACCCCCACGAGATAAGGCAACGACAGATCAAACCGCCGGGGACACGCTCATCTCTAAGGAGAGCTGGGAACTCTTGAGAAATGGTAGATGGTGATGGTATGTACAAGATGATGTTCGACGGAACTTCATGATTTATGTCATATTTTTATTATTTTATTTTAAAGAATATCATCATATATCATTCAAAAATGTGTGGGTTCTGAAAAATGGCATATTTCAAATGTTCCCGCCTTAATGACGTCATAAATTTCGCTACAGTCTTAGAATAGTAATAGTGTGAGTTACAAATGTAAATTCATTAAAAAATGGAGTATGCGCTCTTGATCAAATCTGGAGAAAATATTTATATATTATTAAAATATAAGCAAACTCTATCTGGTGACTACATTTTAAACTAAAAATATGTCCAGAATATATTATTTGCAGTCACATTTAAATCATTTAAAACATCTTCGGACAAAAGTTTCATGTTTTTATCTTCCCCAAAAAGCATAAAATGCAGTATTAGTAACATATTGTTATGACGTCACAACTGGGATATTAAATGGCGGGAAAAGTTAATTTATATCGCCAATAATAATTTTGAATAGAGAGTTATTGCAGCTTCAACGCAAAAATAACGTGCACTTTAAAGTCACGTGACAGCCCGAGTGCGCATGCGTACTAATAAAGTTCACGTTATATGAATAAGGAGACACGTTATGTGCAATGGAATAGCGAGCGTTTAACGTCACACGTTCTGTATCTTTTGAGGTTATGTTTCGGTGAAAAGTGTGGATGTAACCTCGTTTGTGTTGCTTTTAGCGTTAACGTTAGCGTGAATACACTAATTAAATGCGGTAAGCATTGAAATTGAAAGTCATTTATTTCTAAAATAAAGTGTTTTCTACTTAAGGTTAACGTTTACGTTCTTTCATCTTAGAAGTTGCAATAACTCCCTAATCTCTGACGTCTTCACAAGTGGTTACCAATAATGCGAACCGTACTGAACGATGTGGTAGTCCGCACGTCATCAATTTCTGAACTAAGAATGGACAATCATATTTATATCTATCTTTGTTTAACACGTTCTTGCTTCGTTGTTGTTGATGAGACGACTGTGTTATATCATCATTTCTTTCTAACAACTTGAAAAAAAAAGAGAAAGTGATATTGTAGGTTATAAGAAATCTGCCCCCATTATATAAAATTTATTCCAGAAGAATTTATTATTTTCAAAATGTAATTACTATATTCACCGTCCAATAAGTATGCTCAACTATTTCCCTTCGCGGTACCCTGTCCCTTGCCCTGCGGTATTGACATGACCACTGACTTGGCAACAATGTAGAAATCTCCATAGTTAATCGGCTAACTGCGATTTGCCAATATACGCAATAAGATATTTTATAAATATCTAAGATTAAGAGTAAAACAAATAAAACACAATAACTTTATACCAAAGGAAAGTTTAAAAATGGGGAAGTTTAGCGATTTTTTTTATTCTTTTATTCCATGGGAAATGACTTGAAAAATGATGTAACATGTTTCATTTTTTTCAAAAATGCCCAGATTTTCCGGAAAAGCCGATTTTAAGCTGAGATGACGTCGGTAGAGGCTTGGTACAACGTATGTTTCTTATACATTGACGCACGCGCTTGCGGTTACCAGTCACTTGAGACTGAGGTGTTGTTCGACCTACGTTCAAGTGGTTCGCTTTCACCGTTCTGTCTGAGTTTGCGCATAACTGACTTGTGACGTACTTAGAGTTTACCCAAAAAATATTAATTATAAATAAATGGAGCAATAATTTTAATTTTTAATTTCAATTTCAGCAGTCATTTGTGTTATATTTGTGAGAAAATAGTATGTTATGTAGAATTTTTACCATGCTAAACTTCCCCATTATTTCTGTACGTAGCTGGATGAACAATAAAAATATCTAACTTCTCATATTTAAAACCTTTTTCTAGATTACCAATTAGGTATAGTTTAATAATTATTTGAACATGAAAATTTCAACTAAAATCAGTTTCTCGTTATTATCTAATAATCTATGGGAATTTTTGGCACATCTTAAGGTGCGCCCAGACTACTCGTACTCGTATTTGTGGGACTCCCGAGTAGTGTAGACGTGTGGGCAAGTCACGAGACACGCCATGCGAGCTGCGCGAGCCAAGAACTCGAGAGGATCCTCTCGGTGTCGATACATCAAAGGGATACGCGTCGAGTCACGCAAGCAATGTGGACGGAGACCATATTGTCTGCTTGGAAATTTTGAATAAAAAACTGAAGCTCTTAAGGCGATTGCCGGTGCTACGCTAAACAGCACTTTAGTAGATATCAAACTACACTCGTAAATATTAAGTTATAACTTCAAACTTGATACCATTGTATAGTAGATAGACCAATGCATGGGGCTGACCAATTATTTTGCATAATTATTAATTTTTTATTGCATTTAAATTTAGTTCGAAAAACATCATAAAAATGGCTATTTTAAAATTTATTTTTTACAAGATAACTGTACTTTATACAAAAAATGTTTGGGTCACCCCCATAGCGCTCACCTTTAGTAGCAAGTTTGTGAAAAAAAATCTATATTATATCTTTTAGTTTAGCTGTGATTTTATTTCTACTAAACCCCTTTTTGACGCTTATTTCAGAAATCGGAACGATAGACTATGGAGGAGAAAGTGTTAGGAGAATTTGTTCCCCCTCTACTACACACATCTCCTCTCTCACTCCAACAATTTGCTTCACAACCACGGGCTGAGTTTTCCCCTTATGCTTTAAACAAGGACAAACAAATATAAAAGCAGATAGAGAGAAATAAACTTAGCAATTTTAAAAGTAGTGGGGGAACGTAAGAAGTTTGTCTGTACTAGTGTCATCTAGCTACAAAACTGATTTCGCTGAGCGACCGGCAATGCTCTTAAAGGAATCGCCAGATGCTAGTTACCTGAGGGTGATTGCTAGTCTTTCTACAACGGGAATTGATTTTCGAAATGTGGAGTCTTTCTTTGCTATTTTCGGTCCCACCAAATTAATTATTGTATCGAAATCTGATGGGGACATACAGAAAAATGTCTTGAAATGTAGATTATCGGTTCTCAAGCCCCCCAAAAGATTTCGCGACTCCTGAAAATCGATGAAATCCATCACCTACGTTTTCGATGACGTTTCTTGGGTTTCTCTTTCAATAATAAAAGTATCAGTAGGTAACTTGCTCTGGCGACTATAACTTTATCACGATCCATTGAAAAATCACGCACCTAAATACGGATCCTCTCAATTAAAAACCCCGCGAGCAAATGAAGTCGAAGTCCATCTGGACACAAATTAGACGAGTACAAACTGAAGCTTCACAAGTCTCTAGACCATTAATGGTCGCAATAGCGAGTGCCGCGAGAACGAGCCCGAGTACAAGTAGTCTGGGACCCTATTCTAATTCAATAGGCATACGCGAGGCAGCCATGTTTGGCTGATATTCGATGGAGTCGCCACCTGGTGACAACTGTGAGAATGAAGTGATGACGTCATGACTAGCATGGTCAGCTTATTCGCGCCATGTAAAAGGCAACTGGTGTGAACCAGTTGCCTATTAGCAACATGCGTCTGCTTGCTTACAGTGCACGAGTGATTTTTGGAAAATCACGAGTTTGAAACTATTCTACAATTTTTCTTTTGTAATTTTTCAATATTATTTTGTTTAATTTAATATTTATGTGTTTCATGTTTGTAAAGTTTTGTTACATATAGTTTATTACCATTTCTTATTATAGTTTATGTGTTTCATTTGCTAGTTATATTAGTTTGAAAAATTACTTATAATAGTTTTAGTATAATAGATAGTTTGTTAATTAATGGTTAATAAATAAATAAAGAAAATAACTTTTAAAAACTAAGTATTAACAATTAATACTATAATTAAAAACTTGTTAGTACTGCTTATTAATATTAGAAATTAATATTAGTAATTATTGTTAATAACAAATAGCTTGAACAATGCTCAACACATATAATCAGTCATCCAATGTTTGAATGATTTGAATTTTGAATCGTGAAAATTTTAACGGATTTTGGCTTTCTTTAATGTACCAACATCTAGTTTCAAAACATGCCAATCTTTAAAATGAAAGTTCCCAATGGTTCCCAATTGTATGACGTCACTGGATTCTGCTAAAAACATGGCTGCCGATTTACGCCTAATGAATTAGAATAGGGTCCCTGGACGCACCTTTAGATGCCCCCCCAAATGCGCACCAGATATCCTGTTTAACCGAACCGAATCTCTTTTCATTTTCAAGATCCCAATGTTGGCAATCGAAATCCAGACATTCTGTATAATAAATATTATAGAACTGTAGGTTAAAATTTTATGATAATAAAAACACATTTTAATAATACATTATTATTTCTTTCGAATATGATGAAAGTGACATACTCCATTGTTTTGTAACGCCAACAAATTGCGTGTATTTTCCGAAATTTACCTATCATTATTTAAAATGTTTCAATTAATTTTAAAATTTGTGAAAAACAGTATTGTTCCAAAATATCGTACACAGTATTTGTAGTTTCATAATTTATTGATTATATTTAAATAATTCGTCCACATTATTTGATTACGGCCCCAGTAAAATTTATTTTTGTATATTTAATGCAAAGTATGTTGACAATAATATAAATTTTTAATTACGATTTTGGTTAAATTTTACAACATATTTTTTGATAAAAAATATTTATATGCAAATTTAACCTCCACATATTCATAATAATTCAAATGTACACACATGAATTTCAAGAAGAGACATTTTGTATTACACTATAATTATTGTTAATATCATATCAATCATGAAAACCCTTAAAAATAGTCCAATTTCATCTGTCTACAAAATAGTTTCATTGGTGATAATGATATGACAATGGATGCTATTGGTCAATCAAGTTTAAGGTGACCACTGACTTATCTTTTTACCTAAAAATATTTCATAGCTTACTATGGCAGGAAAGTGCTCCCGAAATAGTCGTGGTCATCTTCAACTGTTAGAAGAGTTCAAGAGTTACCAGCAGTCCTGCTATGGCTTGTAGAAATAGATAAAAATAGTAATTTGAGTAGTAAGTTTAGTTAAAGGGGCGTGGCGACCATGCCCCCGGGGCGAAAGGGAAGAGGGAAGCAAGGAACGATGTCCATGGGCGTCTGCAGTGGGGCGGCGGAGAAGGGCTCGCGTTGCTGTGCACGATCTCTGGTGTCCTACTCATCATTACAACTAGCATTACTCTGTAGTTTAGACTTCATTTATACAAACACATATAGAAGTATATTTATATAATCATTGTTCAATAATGTACAGTTTCAACGGCTACACATCGAGGATTCAAAACTTGGAATAGGGTCATTTACATTTTAGATAAAATTATTTATACGATTTAAATTTCAGAATGAAAGCGTTATTTTATCACAGTGGTAGTCATTGCTCCATATTTATTAATCTTATTTATAATGTGACGAGGCGCGCAATGTTGGAGACATCAGACATCGCTCGCCTCGCAATCGCGCTATATACGTTAGACATTTGAATCTCTAACAAGAATTAACAACGGACATGAATATCGTGAAATCAATCAATCAATTAGTTTACACAAGGTTTGTTACAACTACCAGTTTCTGACCGTAAACTGAATCAATTTGTGAACTGTTTATTGTGCGTTAAGTCTGTTTTACACAGTCATAAATAAACATTTTCTATGGGGACTTATGAAATTGATGTCACACAACATAAGTACTACATGTCTTTAGAAGAAGATAACAAGCTTGATGAAATAGTGATGTATAAATAATCCATTTTGTTATAACAATGATTGTCAGCTGATGGTAAATTATCCAATACCATTTAACCCTCCGTTGGATGCAACTGACCTCAAAGATTATTTTGGTTTAATTGTCAAAAATTTCTTCTTCCACTCAACTTCCATGTCTGCGCCCTGCGCCCTCGTGTATCTTCCCTCATTACGTATTGGCACTATTAGCAGGTGTGTACGTGATTATTTTCGATGTGCAGACGATGTCGCATTAATGCCCGGTTTCTTCAGAGCAACTTACGACTTAAGTCGTTGCTTATTCCTAAGTTCCGCCTTAAACTGTTGCACCACGCAAAAATGTCAAAATGTGAGACGCAAGTAGCACTTAAATGTAAGTCGAAAAAATCGGTGACTTATGTGGTTATGTGTCATATGTCAGTTGATATATCGGTAAGTCGCGGTAAATTTGTTTCGTTTTGGGCTGTTATGGCAAGAAAATTAGATGATATAAAGAAGAAACGTTTAAATTGTAGCAAAGAGGAAGAAAATTGGTCTGTGAGATTGTAGAAACAAAGATTTAAAGAGAATATTGAAAATAAAAAATCATTGCGGTGGCCATGTCCAATATTCAAAAAGATAACACCTGGAAATTAATTGCCGCAGCATTGGCAATAAAATGTGTGCAAATATATAGACTGACGCAAGGAAGACGACATCGAAGAAAAAGGCTTCAGTTTAAAGGACTGGCGGTGGTCCACATAAAAGTATTAAAAATAAATAATATATTTGGAACAAATCAATTCTGTTACTTATTTGTCGCGGAGTCCTACCATTTTCGACATTATCGACTTCAATCACAGTATCCACGACGTTAACGTCGTCAAAATTAGGGAAATCCTGTAAATCCATATCGAATATTGTTGAATGAATACAAATGTAATCCCTGTTAAACACATTGACAGCTTTGACATTTGACAGCCGGTATTTTATTTTGAATTGCTAAATTTCAAGTTGACCAATCATAGAACAACATTACGCTGTTGCCAATGTAATTTGTGACATAAGTTAAGTTCGCATTTGAATTTGCTGGTGCAACGCTATTGGGATATAAGTACCACTTTAATAATCAACAACTTAAGTCGCTGTGGAGAAACCGGGCATAACTGTTTTAATCACACAGAGTCATTGAAAAATGTTTCAATTCCATTATAAATGGATGTGAATCAGATTAATCTGAATAGGTTTTTAACTACTATAGCATAAATAACAATTATATTTATTTCTTTTTAGTGTAGAACTTATAATAATTGTTTGAGATTAAACATATGAAAGAAAGGTTTACTGTTCGTTTTGCAAAACCTGTTATTTTCCCTTCAGTATTGATACGTAGAAATGAGTTCAATAGATCAAGGAGATTTTAAATATATGAAGAATATTAACAAAAATATTTAATAATTTTGTATGAAATATTAAAACTTTTTATTTTTATTTATTAAAATATTAATTTAATACATCAGAAACCATTTTCAGTATGTTAAGAACATAAAAAAGGCACATTTTTTTCCGAATCTAATAGATGCGTTGCGTCCGATAGAGGGTTAAATACTGTTTTAAATTTGATGTAAACGGTCCTGGTAAAACTCAACAATCTCTCTCTTTTTCTTCGAGCTTGCTGTCTTTGCTTACAGATGACAACCAAATAATTCTAAAATCAAAGTCCCCATTAAAGGAGAAAGAAAATATAGCTTACGAATGTCGGGAGTCACGGTTACATGCTTGTCGTATGGGATCCAAGGTGTTGCTTTTTCAAAATTTAGAACGTAAAATAAGGCGAAAGTCTTTTCATTAGAAGATTTAAAGTTAAAATATCAAACGATGCTGTCACAGGATTTTTAACGATCCATTTGACAGCCTAGACGACAACTGCAGTTGTCCTTTTCTTAATATATGCAGAATGGATAGAAAGAGATAAATAATAAATTGAAAAAAAAAGTTATCAAATTTGTTAATAAATTTAATAACAAATTGTTATCATTGGAAATAAATGTTATAACAAAATGACAAAATGGAATTTACTTAATCCCGAAAAATTAATCGTAAGAATGATTGAGAAAATTGATCGCGATACTAATTTGTCCGCCGGTAAATTGTTCGCACGAACATATCTCCCAGAATATTTATCGGCAATAATTGATAGTAATAAAGAAAATTTATCGCAAGGAAAATAGATTGTATTAAAATTGGCCTCAAGAAAATTTGTTGCTGAGAAATTAATACCGACAAATATTGATCGCCTGGAAACCAGTAGTAATTAATATTAGAAATACATTCCTATGAATATATATGTCTTGGACCTTGAAGTTTTCAAATTAACTAAGGTTTTTTAAACATACTTTTGTTGTAACCTAACCTAAAATACAAAATTCACCTTTGCCAAACTCGGGCCAAAGTACTCAAATTTTATAGATTGTATTTAACTTAGAATTGGTGTTAAGTAATTCGATAAATATTTGTGTAATTTGTTAGAAAATCTAATACCAAGTGATCAAGTTCCCTTGCGATCAATTTATCAATTAATAATTTGTCATGTAGTAAACATTTTAATGAACAATTTTACAGCGGTTAATTTACCAACAATAAATTTTGTCAGCGACCAATTTTCCTTACTTTCAATATTCCTACGATCAATTTATCTCCCGATCATTTTTCTCTCGATCAATTAACACACAATAACTTTTCGGATGAGGAATTCACTGTCTCTAAAGTCAAAATTTGGAATATCACAAGTAATTATTTAATGCTTTTTAAAATAATGACACATGCCAAAATGATGTAGTTTTTAATATTATAATCAAAGTATGGTTAAACTGCAAAACCTCATGAGTCAACTTTGGCAATTTTTCTTTTATTGTTGTTTGGATTCAAAATTTCAACATATTTTAATCTGCAAAGACTCCCAATTCATAATAAAAGACATTAAGCTCCAACTGTAGAAAGACATATATAATAAAGAATTAAATGTTTTTATCCTCTCCTGTAAAATTTACTAAAAGTGATTTGCAATGTTTTGCAGTTTAACCATCGGTATGTAGTATGCAACTCGCAACTTTTCTAAATAAAACTACTATAAAGTATGAACCCACAGTAACAAATAGTACAATATACGGGTCAGAAATTGAGAATTGGAACAAACCTGCAATATATGTATATACCTATTTATAATATATTATGTATATGTATATTCATTCATCATATAATTATTTATATACTTATACGATAGTTATAGTTTAGTTGTGTTTCATACTCTATTATACTTAAGATATAGTTATGTGTATATGTATACGTACCTAGAGATGGGCTGATGTGTGTGATGTTGATGTGTAATGAGATTGTCAGGTGAATTAGTTCCGATAGAGTGCGCTGGGGGCACCACGTTGCTGCAGCTTGCGAATGCGCTGCGTTACGCATACGTGGTAACAGCACACGTAGGCTAAACATCACTTGAACAGGATGCGCCGAAACGCGCGTCGGAAGTCCTTGTTGAAGATGGTATAGATGACAGGATTCAACGCCGAGTTCATGTACCCCAGCCAGAAGGCGATGGAGAACGCGATCCCCGGGATGTCCAGCTTCAGCCGCAGGATGTACATGAAGAAGAAGGGCAGCCAACACGCGATGAACGAGCCCATAATGAGCCCGAGGATCAGGGTGGCCCGCTTTTCTTTCTTCCTCGCGATGCGTCTCTTCTCCCTCTCTGGATCCCTGGGCTTCTGCACCCTGGGGACGCTGAGCTGTTCCCGCTCGGCCGCCGCTTGCTGCTTGCCCGCGTCGTCGCCTCCGCCTCGCCTCGACTTGGACCCCGACTTCTTGCCGAAGATCGGCTGGCACAGACGTAGCTTGAGAGGCTTAACCACCGCACAGCGACTCACCACACCCGAGTCCGAGCTGCTCGGGTCGAACTCGCTCACCATGTCCGTCTCGATGCCAACGGAGGGCGCGCGGTTCCTCGCCAGGGCTGCCGCCTGCTGCTGGAGCTCGCCGTTGACGGAGAGCGTGGACCCGCGGAACTGGCACTGCCCCAGGGTGCCACGCGTCCCCGTCGTGCCGCCCGACGTCGCGAACACCTGCCACACCCACACATAAACGCCAACGCTAGTGCTCAATACTCACAACAACAACAACAACCACCGATCAAACAGACAACACAACACAACACCCAGCATGCATACGTACACCGCACCACCGGGACACTTCTGCCAAAACTCCAGATGGACATGGACACATCATTAGTGGAGATTACAGACAGACTGAGAGATGGGAAACATACATTACACCACCGATCTAACAATGCCCCACAGATACACACCATCAATCAAAGATGAACACAATAGGCTATTCCACCGTAATCAAAAATTGGAAAAGTTTATTGAAAATATGAATAATAACAGTAAAATGATAAGGACAATTCTATTTTTTTTATAAATTACTCCCTCTAAAAAATACGGGTTGTTTTCGCTTTTGATGACACAGGACATGTACACGCGAGTTTGAGCAAATAGGTTCAAACTATGGACTCGTACTTTGTGAAACTCTGCCCTCACTTCACCGCAACTAGGAATATATTTCATCGTATTTGTCGGATCCTGTTCGCGTAACTATTTTTGCAAAATTAGAAAAAAAGTGAAATAAATTAAGTATAATAATTTATTTTATTTCTTTAATAATGTATAATATTACAAATAATGTAAATATACATTATTTTCTAATTTGCTCGACATATTTTCGTGGCCTGTGAACCAGTTTTTGTTTATTTTTGGTATACCCACATTACAAAGCAAATTTAAAATTCGGACCTTAATATTTCGCTTATTTGGAGGAATTTTTAACTTTGACTTTCACATGTGGTTTTATTGTTTCATTAACTTCAAAAAATAAAAATGTAAAATAGCCTATTCCGCAAGGTCTGGAAATTATTTTTTCTGTGTGCATCTATTCACGACGAATACAAAATTTGAATTTTTTTAGGAAACACTGAAACTAGTTTGCAAAGAGATCAGAAGAATGTTGAAATTGGAAAATGCCATGAATATGTATGTACGTATATGTTTATATGAACGTAGGTAAGGTACTCTATTTTAGCTAATATATGTTGTATGTTTTGAGACACAAAGAAAGTTAACAATAGCAAACAAATAATTTTAGAAAGCTTGGTATTCAGGGTAGGTACGTGCTAATATACATAGTTGGGCAGAAAGGACGGACTTTTTCAAAAGTCACAAAATTGATACTTTTTGCTTAAGAAAAAAATTATTGACATATTTGGGTTTGTAATGACATAACATTTGACAAAATCATATGTGGAAAACAGCATCTTGCATGTGTCCGATGCATCTCTGGAAGCGTTCTCCGAAGTTAGCAAACACTCTTTCCAACATCGCACAGTCAATATCTACGCGAATAGCTTCTTTCAGTTCTTCCAATGTGATACATACATACGAAACACAAACCTCGCACATTGGAAGAAATGAAAGAAGCTATTTGAGTAGAAGTCTCCCAAATTGACTGAGCGATGTTGGAAAGAGTTTAGAACGCCTCCACATGTAAAATGTTGTTTTCCATACTTGATTTTGCAAATGCTATGTTATTACGTTATTACGAATTCAAATCTGTCAATAATTTTTTTATGTGCAAAAAGTATCAATTTTGTCACGTTTTAAAAACATCCTTTCTTTCTGTCCAACCCTATATTTACAGAACATAGTGAATTTGTAGTATGTACAGATTGTCTATAATTACTTGACAGTTACATATAAGAAAAAAAAATCTGTTGTGGCCAGCACAAGACTTCTCGCCATTTCCATATAAGGCTATATAAGTATTATATTGCACTTCGCTATCGAACCGTCGATTTATAATAAAAAATTACAGAACTTTACCCAAATATTGTTTTTTATTATATTTAACATGTCTTCTGCACACATATAATTCTAATTATATCTATTTTTCATTGCATGAGGAACTCCTATTTGTCAGAGATTCTTCCAATTCATTAACCAGATTGGCGGTATTTCTGATGGATATATTCATTTTACCTATAATTTCAAAAATTTTATTAATAAAAATAATAAGAAAGATTAAATATACTTCCCAGAAAAAACTGTCAGAAACTGTTGATTTTTGACACTGACATATGTCATTTACAAACTATGTTATAAACATTTGAATTTGTCAAGTGGTTTCCTTAGTGCCTTAGCCTCTGCTATTAGAATATTGTATATAACTATAATTTATAGAGTAATCTAATCGCAGAGGCCAAGGCACTAAGGAAACCAGTTGTCAAATTCCAATGTTTATAACAAAGTTTGTAACTGACACATGTCAGTGTCAAAAATCAACAGTTTTAGTGACATTCTGATAGATTTTTCTGGGAAGTATATTTAATCTTTCTTATCGTTTTATTAATTAAATATTTGAAATTATAGGTAAAATTATGGTAAAATGCATATATCCATCAGAAATACCGCCAATCTGGTTAATGAATTGGAAGAATCTCTGACATTTAGAAACATCCTCATACAATGAAAAATAGATATAATTAGAATCATATGTGGGCAGAAGACATGTTAAATGCAATAAAAAAAAACAATATTTGGGTAAAGTTCTGTAATATTTTGTTATAAAACGACGGTTCGAAAGCGAAGCCTATTATGAATATGGCGAGAGGGCTTGTGCTGGCCACAACAGATTTATTTTGTTATAAAACGACGGTCCGATAGCGAAGTGCAATACAATACTCATATAACATAAAATGGGAATGGCGAGAAGTCTTGTGCTGGCCACAACAGATTTTTTAGTTTGTCCCGTATTTTTCTAAAAAAAAAATATGGTCACCATAGTTAGATAAGAGCGGCGATACAAGCGAAGCAGTGCGAATGAATGTATAGATTTAAATGTAGGTGTTTACATTGAAGCAGCCGCAAAGCTACGCTTAGGACCTGAGCAGCGATAAGAGCGTCGAGAACGAATTGAATGTATTTCTACGCTCCCATTGAGGCAAAACCGTGATGCACATTATGCTGTTTTGTTACATTTATAAAAATTAGACACTGTCATGGAACAATAGACAACCTGAACATATTCACAACAATACATTTCTTGTCTTCGTCGTGAATTGGCATTGTTAGATCCCCCCACTTCACCAACCATCCTTACCTTGAGGGTATCTTTCTGCTCTTGTTCTTGGTGCAACTCCGCCGCGTCACTACACGTCGATATGTCCGACGCGAAGTCGCACGTAACTGTAGGGATGGCAATAGGCTGCGGATGGGCCTCTATGGTGGCGATTTGCCTATCCGGATCCCTTGGGGACTGGTTGGAGTTCCTGTCGATGGCGGCGGTGCCCGCAGCAGGCACTGTCTTGCTAGAAGCCGTCGAGAAGCTCGTGACGGCGTCCTGGGGCGGGCGTCGAGGAGGCTTGCGAATGCCGCGCCGGGCGCGGGCTTTCGCGGCGAAGTAAATGCGGATGTACACGAAGACCATTATACAGCTGGGGATGTAGAAGGAGCCCAGGGCGGAGTACAGGACGTAGCCGACTTCTTCGCTCAACTGGAACAAACAAATACGAATTAGAAATATGATATGGAAATAAATCTCGGTCCAAATAACATATCCAGAACTAATGGGTACAAGTTCTTGGGTTTGTTACTTGAAGAAAATCTCATATGGAAAAAGTGTATTAGACATAACATAAGCATATATACGTAGTAAAGTCATAAGTTCTGGCCCAAACTTTTATTGTGTTTTTATACGATCTAAGTAACCGTTGAAAACAAAAATGAAGATATGTCATTTATTGTTGTCAGTGTTGAATACAAAAGTGTCAACAGTTCTTTGCTAAGTTGTTAAATAATAATGGAGTGGAGTAAAAAAGAAGATCGTGTTGCCGTAATTGCTTTGCACAGGCGTGGGCATTCAGCAACAACGATTTTTAAATTAGTGAAAAATTTAGAAATGACACAGAAATTTTTTTATCGTACCATTAAGCAATACACTGAAGTCTCTTCTGTTACTGACAAACCATGCTCTGGTCGACCTCGCACTATTCGAACACCAGCAGTCATAAAAGCTGTTGAAGCTCGTATTCGCCGAAATCCTAGACGAAAACAGAAATTGATGGCTTTGCAGATGCATTTGTCAAGGGAATCTTTGAAGCGAGTTATTAATGAGGACCTCAAACTTCATGCTTACCGTAGAAAAAAAGGCCATCTTCTTACATCATGTTTTAAAAAAATTAGGCAAGAGAGAGCAAACCTGCTTCATCGGTACGCAGATAACAAGCATCGAGAAATTCTTTTTACAGATGAGAAAATTTTTACAATCGAAGAACATTTAAATAAGCAAAATGATAGAGTGTATGCTCATAGCAGTTCTGAAGCTGCTGAAAAGGTTCCTGTTGTTCAACGAGGTCATCACCCGGCATCTGTGATGGTTTGGTTGGGTGTTTCATTTCTGGGGGCCACACAAGTTCATTTTTGTCAAAAAGGCGTCAAAACTGGAGCTAAAGTGTATCAAGAAGACATTTTAGAGGGAATTGTAAAGTCTTCGCAAGAATGGTTTTATCGCCAAAATATCGACTTTATTAGACATGACGATTGGCCCTCATCAAGTCCAGACCTAAATCCCTTGGACTATAAAATCTGGTCTTATTTAGAGGAAAAAGTCTGTTCTTCAAGCCAAAGACGTCTTTGGTAAAAGCAGTGGCCAATATTGATATGAATATGGTGCGTACTGCCATAGATGACTGGCCTCGAAGATTAAAAGCCTGTGTACAAGCACACGGACGTCATTTCGAGTAAAATGTAGCATGACATGTTCATAGTATATTAGAGTTTCATATTCTAATAAAATTTTATGTCTTGATCTCATTTGTTTTATCTAGTCTTACTTTAATCTTGGGACAGAACTTATGACCTGACTACGTATGTTATATATAACATGTTCTACCATGCAAAACCAATTAGATATGGCATCTGTTTTTGGGGGAATAATGTATCATTACATAATGTTTTCATTATACTAAGGCAAATAGCACAAGTTCCACGCTGCTCATCTTGTAGAAATCTTTTTAAACAGTATAAATTGCTAACAGTTATTGATATATATATTTTTGAGATATGTAAATACATATTTCTGAAAAAATACGCAACGGGGCAAACCAAAATGTTATAATTACTTTAATTATCGCATATAGGAACTGAGGATGGTCAAATATAGACCGAAACGAGTGAAGTAAATTTATAAACATTCATGGTACTTAAAGGCCTTTAATCCCTTATTAATATTATTATTATTAGCTCTGTTCGATGAGAAGTGCTTGAAGTGCAGAGCAGAATAGTGCAGTGCAGTGTAGTGTACACTAGTTCAGTCTAATTCTTGTGGTTTCATAAAACACACTAGTGTATATTTGGGCAAGTTTGCTCAGTTGTGAGTAATCAAGCCAAGCGTAGCTAAAGGTGTAAAAGGTTAGGTTGTTTATAAACACAGTCATATCATAAAGCTGCAAAGAAGTGACTGCAGAAATGTCTGTTTTAAAGAGCATAATGTTTGAACTAATAAACGATTCTGACGAAGATCAATCATCAATTGATTCTTCATCAGATTCAGAGACAGATATATTAATTAATTCTTTATATAACAAAACAAAGAGAATATACTATATCTGAATCCATTATTTTATTTTCTCAATGTGTAAAATTTTAGGTTAATAAATAGATGTGTAGATAGGATAGAATTAAAATGTCTACCGAACAATATTTAATTACCCCCACTCCTACTCTGCACTTTCTACACTACCTCGCGAGTCAGGTCAGAAATGTGAGCACTAGTTCTTAAAAATTTTGTCATCGAACAGCCTGCCAGAAGCTGCCCGTTTCTCATAAAACATGTTAGTGTAAGAAAGTTAACACTAGGGCGGCCTAGTACATGTCATCGAACAAAGCTATTGTTATAAACAATTATGAAACTAAATATTCAATCCTGAGCAAATATTTAAAAGTAGGTACTTTGAAGAAGATATTTTTAAAGTTCAGCACAAATTTTAGTATTGAATATGAATTTGCACAATTCAATGCACATAGCAGATATTAATTTTGCAAATTTCAGCGTTCCCCGAATATGCAAGCAATAGTTCGCTTGCCGGTCATAGCGGTTGCATTCGCCGAACAGTATTAATATTTCGCCGAGCAAATATAAATTTTAGCAGGTAGCTAGTTCATGTTTACAACTATGCAAAAGTAAACTATTCAGCGGGCAGAGCAGAGAATGTTGCATGAACCGTAATTATTTTCATTGCTGTTTGTTTTCAGTTAATGGTAGTTTAGTTGTGCAACGCGGTCCTTACCAACAAATTGTTTTATTGTAACTCTGGGCTGCGTTTAATACAACGTTCACACATTAGCGCGAACTCTCATAATGCTCTGAAGTTAATATAGGAACTACTACACGAATTAGGCTTTAGCGCGACTAGGCCTTTGTGGATTGGACACTTTATTCCAAACTATCAACATTATCATAACACTTCACGCGATCTAATTTGTAAATATTGCGACACTATTGTTTACAAAACGTTCAATTTGTTTTGATAACGCTTTTAGAATAGCACAGAGCTTTCGTATTTGCATAAATGTTTTTAATGTACTGTAAGCGATAAAGCTATTTGTAAATATTGAAATAATGTAATTGAATTAAGTGCTTACTATAATTAAATGAGAAAATACATTTCAATTTGATGTATGTACAGGTGGAACAACTTCGAGTTCCTTATATGAAAAACTTTCGTATTAAGCACGCTACAGAAAATTGGTGTAGGCCTTTATGGGCCAACTTTTTGAGACAACTTTAATAGGTAGTTGGCTGCAAGAACTTCTTGACTGGAAAGGTGATGAAGGAAAGAAAAATTACTGGATTTCAGTCAATATAAAATATATTTTCCGCCTCTACCGGTTTCGACACCTCATGTGTCTTCTTCAGGAGCTACAATAATATTACAGATTTTGAAAAAAATATTTTTAAAAAAACAAACATGTGTAACTTACGTGAAAATTTGTAGATTGTTTTATATCTTATTTTATTGACGACTATACATGAGTTTTTTAATGTATTTATTTATTTATTTTTTTAAATTTTGACGACCATTGTATGTTCTACATGTTATTTATTATTGTCTTATATATGTATCAATGTTTTACAATCTACAAATTTTCAAGACAATAATATAGAGAAAAAAATGTTTAGATAATTTTTTACTGTTTTTTACGTAGAATAACTTGATGTAATTAGATTTTTTAAAAACTTAATAATTATTGAGATAAGATAACACAAACATAATATATTTTAAATAGGAACATATGTTTAAGATAGTGTCATCATTTTCCTTATTTTATAAGCTTTTCAACGATGTATAATACGTATACATTCTTTTGTTTTTTAAAAATCTAATTTCATCTCGTTATTCTACGTAAAAAACTGTATAAAAATTATCTAAATATTTTTTCTAATAAATAAGTAAATAAATAAATAAACAAATAAACAAATAAACAAATAAACAAATAAACAAATAAACAAATAAACAAATAAACAAATAAACAAATAAATAAATAAATAAATAAATAAATAAATAAATAAACAAATAAACAAATAAACAAATAAACAAATAAACAAATAAACAAATAAACAAATAAACAAATAAACAAATAAACAAATAAACAAATAAACAAATAAACAAATAAACAAATAAACAAATAAACAAATAAACAAATAAACAAATAAACAAATAAACAAATAAACAAATAAACAAATAAACAAATAAACAAATAAACAAATAAACAAATAAACAAATAAACAAATAAACAAATAAACTAATAAATAAATAAATAAATAAATAAACAAATAAACAAATAAACAAATAAACAAATAAACAAATAAACAAATAAACAAATAAACAAATAAACAAATAAACAAATAAACAAATAAACAAATAAACAAATAAACAAATAAACACATAAACAAATAAACAAATAAACAAATAAATAAAATAAATAAATAAATAAATGATTGCCATGAAAACATTTATGTACATATGGACAATTTTCCGAGCTAGCTCAATAAAGAAGGAATTTCCGGTCTAAAATGCTATCAGAAACAGCGCATTTTCTGGGCGATGGCGAAAAAAATATTTTTCTCGATAAAAAACTTTTTTGCTGAAAAATTATTACGGAGACAGTATCTGAACATTTCAAAACTAACATTGATACCTTGTATAATTTTTTTAAAAAACGTGTCTTATTTAATTAAGGGAGGAAAACTATAAAATTTAAAGAGAAGCTTTCAAATAAAGTTGGATTTCATTTATAAAAGAATAGAAAACTTATTGTTTTTCCTAAAGATTTTCCGGATTTGCAGTTCCACGTATGCAGTTTAAGAGTGTTAGAAATCCCTGTTTATCGCTTGCAATTTATTTTTATATTCATTTGTCCGTTTGAAAGAGAATACGAACACTATGCGATTCATTATTCAAATGCTGTGAGAGAGTTCCTGTTTCTGTTTGTGAGGAATCCGCTTATAGTCCGCTATTATTTCTCCACCCGCGGCGTTGGTTCTGGCTCGGACAACGCGATCCTTGAACCGTATCCAAGTGCACTCAAGGATTCCACCGACGTCCTGGTCACACTATAAACATTGCATTTTCCAAAGGATTTTCCGCGAGCTTTTCATGTCACCCCAAGATATATATGATGAGAAAAGTAGAAACACAAAATAAATTCCTACTCTAATAATCACACGTTGCTTTGTGCTATTATGCTGTCAATAGAAGCGCAAACAACGATATTTGTCTTGCTTTACATTTGCAAACAGCAAGATATTTTTCTTTATTTCGCCGACAATTGTATTATTGTAATTTTTCTCTAACTTCAATTCAAATGTGTACGAAATTTTCTTTGCTGTTACTTCTTGTTATATTGAAGTAATAAATAATTTCGGTTTCGAATTTAACATTTCATCTACACACAAATAATTCTAATTGTATCTATTCTTTCATTCTATAAGGAATCTTGTGCACTTGTACTACTCTTCTAAAATGTTCAAGATAGTTTTAATTCAATGGCGGGATTGGCGATATTTCTTAAGGATTATGTACTATTACTATTAATATAAATACCTACCTACATTTTTAAATATTTAATTAATAATTCAATAAGAAAAATTAAATGTACTTTCCAGAAAAAGCTTTCAGTAAAGTCAATAAAACTGTTGATTTTTGCATATTTATCTGTCAATTACAAACATTTGAATGGACTGTGCGATAGAGAATTTTATGTTGTTCTCTTCTCTGAGAAGAAGTCGGTTTTAAGTAATTTAATACCTTTTACTGAATTCATCCGTGGTTGCATGGATAAAAGAGTTTAAGTTGATGTAGTGTATACTGATTTCAGTAAAGCTTTTGACAGAGTCAATCATGATAATCTTATTGCCATTCTGTTGTCTTATGGTATTCATGGATCACTATTACGTTGGATTGATTCCTTCATAAGAAATCGTTCGCAGTTCGTTTTTTGTAACGGTTACAAGTCTCGATCATTTCCAGTACCATCAGGTGTTCTGCAAGGGTCACACCTAGGTCCTTTGCTGTTCGATTTGTATATTAATTCTATTTATAAATGTTTTACACATTGCAATTTCTCACTTTACGCCGACGATCTGAAAATATTCACTGAAATTTATGATGTACAAGAAGACTGTATCCGATTACAAAGCGAACTGCTTAATTTACAACAATTCTGTACTGATATTGACTTGCATTTAAACATAGATAAATGTTGTGTGGTATCTTTTTCAAGAAATAAAAATATATTCAATTTCTCGTACAGGTTGAATAATTGTACTTTAGAAAGAAAAACAACAATTAAAGATTTGGGTGTTTTGTTTGATCCCAAATTATTATTCAACGAACATACGGATACCATAGCTAGAAAAGCATACAAATCATTAGGATTTATATACAGGTCACTTAATCGTTTCAATAACATCAATTCATTTATTTTATTATTTAATACCTTAGTACGTCCTATTGTCGAATATGCTTTTCAAGTTTGGTGCCCGTCGTATGCCAGTAATATTACTAGATTAGAATCTGTTCAGAAAAAGTTTATTTCACTGCTTATGTTTAAATTTGGTCTAAATGAAAGTAATTATGAACTTTCATTAAGCACTTTAAATATGTTAACCCTCGAGAAAAGAAGATCTAATGCTGACATGATTTTCTTATATAAAATTTTAAATAATCATGTTAATTGTCCTGACATTCTTGTTAACTTTAATTTTCATATACCAAATGTAGTAGTGCGCAACAAGCATTTATTCTATGTAAAAAATTACAATTCTAATAATTATAAGAACTCTCTTGTGCAAAGATTTATGCAATGCTACAACGAAAATTTTCAGCACATAGATCCTTTTTGCTCATCTTTATTTCAATTTAAACGAGACTTATATAAATGATGTATAATTACGTTCAATGTTTATTGTTTGTATTGTATTTGTAAAATTTCAAGCGATATTTTTCTTTTGTTTTACTTTTGTACTAAATTTATGTGTTTGTAATTTTTCAAATTGTAATAGTATATGTATACCGAGGAAACCTGTAAATGGATTTATCTGTTGGTTTCCCAAATAACAAAAATAAATAAATAAATAAATAAATATATCATCACGGCATATTACCCATTTCTGGGTGTGCCAATCTGCTTTATCGCAGATATCGGTAATGATGATGACATATTTGTACCGTGCGGGCGCTTACCAGGCGTCACCTCACGGGCACTCATTGCTGGCGTGGAGAGTGCGCCACAGGGGTCACTTTTGTGCCATTTAAAATTTGAAATATTTGGCGTCGGTCGGGATCGAACTCGGAACCCCTAGGTTCGCGACCAAACACTCAGGCACGAGGCCACGGGACCCCATATTTGTAATAACAAAAATTTTCAAAAAATAATATTTAGAAGATTTTTTTATAAGAAACTACTACTTCCGGTTGTACAATTGTTATCAAAACATTTTCAGCATTTCAGCTCTTCCCATTAATGTCAGATTGGGGAATACGTAGTTAAACAGGTATGGATGCAATACTTCTCTTAGCGAGAAGTAAAAATGAGAATATAAGGATCAAGTTTCTCTGCGTATTACTATTATTTCAATAAAAGGGTCCTATACAATTTTTTTTTCTGTAAGAACAATATATTAATTTTAAAGTTTAAGAATTTGGTGCGCGACGTTGCAGGTACTGACCAGTGATCGACAAACTGTTACTTATAGAAGGGACAATTTGTGTGATTGGGGCTTTAATAAAAATATGGTAAAACCAAAATAATGTACCCTGACAGAGGGCAGGTGAAAAAAAATTACAAATTTGGGCAGGTGGGGTGTGACAAACTCCAATTTAATTTTAATTTTATGAAACATCCGGTAATTTTTTTTTTAGATATTATTATATTTGTTGGTGTTTTAGAAGCTCCTCGTTCAAAGGAAAAAAGAAACAATAAAATTATTTCATTATTTATTAAAAAAAAAAATTGAACTTGAAATATTCTTTGGCATTATATTATAAAAATAAAGAAAAATAAAAATATTGCAAACAAAAATAAATAACATTCTTAAACTTGAAAAGTGAACTTATGATCTAAAAAAAAATTACTTAGTTGCTTTTAGCTACAGAGAAGTTATGAAGATTCAAATATGCTGCACTTTTCACAGTAAATTATCGTGTGCTCTACATATATAAATATGTTTGACATGACTTGTAGACGTATTTTCTTTTTCTATCTCTCGCCCTAGGAGATTCTGTGCAGCGACCTTGCTTTGAATTTAATTTTTTCTGCGGTGGTTATTAATTTTCATCATCACAAATTTTATTTATTGACTTTCTCTTCAGTATCTATTTCTTTCCACGACGCCAACAAATGCGCCTAATCTTTTTCAAAATAATATATCCTACACATTAGATTAACTAAATAAAATTCAGTAATTTATAAAAGATATATATAATAATAATAATTTCAAAATAAGTATATTCGTATCAGTACACTTCAGAGAAATTATGTTACGTTTATGGACAGGTGGGGTTTAATACACCCCACGTCACTTTGATTTGATGATACTCTTTCCGCAATTTGGTTGAGACTGAATCCTGTTGCGTATTGACAGACCAATATATTTGCGAAAGGTAGATGGCTAGATGATGGTGTACGGCCGTTGTTGCAAAAAAGGCGGCAATTATAAAGTGACTGGGGTGTACCACACCCCACCTGCCCGCTGCCGGGGTAGTAAAATTTCTCACTTTAATATAACTATAAAGCGTTATGGAAACAGCCCTTTGAATAAGGCGTCTTTATTTTATTTGTCCAGTTTTCTCACCAACAATTTTAAACTGAAATATCCGCACTTTCAGTAATGCAGTCACTTGAAATTCCTGCACATCGCGGGCGTTCTCTCTTTATGATTTTATTTTGGAAATAACGCTTTAGAATCCCACGTCATTCTGCTTCCAACCACGAGCAAAACTTCCGTCTCTAGGTCTAAGGTCCGAAGCCTCTCTGGCATGTACCTGGACACACGTTCATCCCGCATTGAATTTCTTCCGTGACGTAAATAACAACGGCGCTGTGTGACAAAGCACATCTGTTCTTTTGCGCCAAATTCCGTTAGGGTCGGCGAACAAACTTGTTATCGAATATGATATCATGTGGACGTGTACAATCCGTTAAAAATAGCGCGGTGTCTTTAATGGCTTCGCGTGTAATGAAGTGCAAATGATACCAGCACAAAGGCTTTGTTTAAGTGTTGAATGTTTTCATTTCGGCGCGGGATTGTTTCCGACTCCGAAAGATCGGGATTAAGGAAGCGGTATTGTTCGAATACCAGTCCTGATATTTTTCTGTCTGAAAAACCATTGTGTAACCTCTTTATTTTCATTATTGTATGCCTTACAAAAGTAAAATTAGTGTTTCTTGTATTTTCACCTCAGTGAATTCTAAAAAAACTCTCAAATTTCTTATTGACTGGCTAAGTGTGTTATTGTAACAATATGAAAACAATAGGCATTAATAGGCTTATCTAAAAAAAATCAAAACGTTCGAAATGTTAAGCCATTACGCGGTGTTCTATCGTTATTATAATGATATTGAAGTAGTATGTATTCTGTAAACAAAAATTTAATCCAACACACGAAAATATTTTTTTAGGCTACTACTTCAGAAAATAATACCTATATATATATATATATATATATATATATTATACAGTGTGTTAATTAAGAACCTGGCCATAGGCGTTTAACATGGGAAAACAGTTTTTCTTTGCGCAAAAGTCCCCAATTAATTTCGTACAAAAATGTTTCAAATAAATGTTGTAGATATTAATATTCTACGCCTAAATTACTAAACAAATTTAATTTTTCACGTTTAGTAACTTGTAAAATCTAATTTGAAATTGTCTAAATATTGCTCACTTGTAGCGATACCCATGAAATTGAAACAAAATTAGAAAGAAATTCATTTCGTTTGAACTGTCAGAAATTTAATTTTATAGTTAGAATGTGTAAAATAATAATGATAAAAGTTATTTAAGTGTTAGATTTTAAAAATAATACCTGTGTAGTGATTTAGGTGCAGAATTGAATTATCTGCAACTTTTAATTGAAAACTGAATTTCTGACAGTTCAAACGATACGCATTTCTCTGTAATTTTGTTTCAATTCCATGGGTATCGCTAGAAATGAGCCATATTTTATACAATTTCAAATTAGATTTAATAAGTTACCAAACGTGCAAAATTAAAACTGTTTACTGATTTAGGCGTAGAATATAATTATCTGTAACACTTATTTGAAACATTTTGTGTAAAATTAATTGGGGAGTTTTGCGCAAAGAAAAACTGTTTTCCCATGTTAAACGCCTATGGCCAGTTTTTTAATTAACACACTATATATATATATATATATATATATATATATATATATATATATAAAACTATCGAAAAAGTTGAAAATGTCGCACACTAACATGATTTGAATATCGTAACAGTACGATATAGTTATATCGCAATGATGAGACCAAATCAAAATCAAGATAGCCAGACAGTTTAGTTTTGTTTGTTATTACGGTTGATTAATTGAAAAAAAAACTTCCTGCTATTTAATTTTTATTAATTTCAATAAATACCTACATATTTACTAATCCTGCAAACTATATTATGTTCCTTTGTATATATGTATTGTAAAAGTTGCTGAAAAATTATATTCAATGAAGATATACCTAACTCGTTTATAATTTAATCTTAAATATTAAACTGAATTATTGTAAATTGTAAATAGTATTATTTCGCTACCGATAAAGCGTCTCTGAGTTATACAGATCACTTCTCTGCTAGTTTTTGGGACGGTTTTTTCCTCTGGCAAAAGGAGATTTTTTCCTGAGAAGATGCATGTTCGCCGTCCAAGTTATTGCCGGGCATGCATATATTGTCTGGAAAATGGTATACATAAAAAAGGTAACATTTACGAACTTTTCTTGTTACCTTGGTTACTTGTTGTTTTTGTTATTTCACATATTTATGTCAATGTTTTCCCCTGAAGAAGGCACCAGTTTGTGGTGCCGAAACGTTGGGTTTTAATAATAAATAAATAAATAAATACAGAACTTAAACTAAAAAAAAGGTAGTATTATTCCATCTATTAAATAGTATTAACTTTTATTCACAATCATTATAGTCATATACCGATTCCTAACCTTCTGGACATTGGGTCGTTCCTAACTTTAATGACAATTCCCTTGGGTTGGAAATAACAGATTTTACTTCCATCTCTTGGATTGGAAATGTTTATGTAGGGGTTGCCTAGCAACATTGCCATAGATTCCTATAATTAATAGACTAAACAAATTTTAAGAGAGCTGTGAAAAGTATTAATAAAATTATAGGCTATAACTCTTTGATTTATTTTCAAAATTATTGATTTAAAATGAGGATGATTGTGAATAAAATAGTGTACATAACCTCGGTGGCAGTTTCATCACAGCGTCGCGCTTTATCTATATATACATAGGCCCTCGGCTGTAATGAAATATCTCCCACCTCAGACGTAATATACAGATAATAGCAGATAAATGATTGTTAAATAAAAAAATTCATTAATTTTTTACCTCTCGCTAAGAGAGGTATTGGATTCATGCTAAAATTCGCATATCCAGATTTTATTAAATAAGCACGATTTAAGGTCCCTAGAATCCGATTATAACATTTTTAAAATGATGTCTGTGTGTGTGTGTGTGTGTGTTGTGTGTAGATGTTTGTATGTGTGTATGTGTGTATGTCTGGATGTTGTAGACACGATTCCTCAAAAACTATAAGACTTAAAAAATATTTAACTGCAGTTTTCTCAATCTGACATTCCTGGGAAGAGCTGAAAAGGTTTTGGTAAAAATTGAACAACCGGAAGTAGTAGTTTCTTAGAAAAAATCTTCTAAATATAATTTTTTGGGATTTTTTTTATTAAATATTGAAGAACATAAAATTCTCCAGCTAATACATTTAAAATTTTTATTATATCATGTACAGATTTAGAGATAAAGACACTATAAATTATAGAGTAAACTACTCGCAGAGGCTAAGGCACTAAGGAAACCAGTTGACAAATTCCAATGTTTATAATATAGTTTGCAGATGACACATGTCAGTGTCAAAAATCAACAGTTTTAGGACAATCTGATAGCTTTTTCTGGGAAGTATATTTAATCTTTCTTATTGTTTTATTAATTAAATATTTGAAATTATAGGTAAAATTGTGGTAAAATGCATATATCCATCATAAATACCGCCAATCTGGTTAATGAATTGGAAGAATCTCTGGCATTTAGAAACTTCCTCATACAATGAAAAATAGATATAATTAGAATTACATGTGTGCAGAAGATATGTGAAATACAATAAAAAACAATATTTGGGTAAAGTTTCGTTATAAAACGACGGTTCGAAAGCGGAGTGCAATACAATATTTATATAGCCTAATATGAAAATGGCGAGAGGTCTTGTGCTGGCCACAACAGATTTTTTTCTAAATAATTCCAGCTAGACCCTCGTAGATATAATAACAATTTATCTCAAATACACTTTTCTGCCTTTTTTGTCTACCTCGCTCTGCTTTAGCTTTATTGTCTTCATGTCGCCTATTGTTTCCCAGTCAATAACAGGTCACATAAAATATAAAATTAAGAGCATTAAGCGTCAAAATGCCTGTTCCTCGAAATAAAACACGATCACAAACCATACGAGTGGTTTATACATGAAATAATCGTTACCATTGTCCTTATACCTCAGATGACACGATATGATTTCCTTTATTCTTGTGTTGATAGTTTTTACGATTGAACCGTTGTTTAAGAGGCAGGAGAGCTTTGTGATTGCTTCTCTGGCCGCCAGATGGCCAAAGAGAGATTGGCTGACATCACGACAGGGCAGGACCGTATAGCTCATGTTTCGCGCCGGGCTATTTCGGGACTATTTTGATTTAGTGGCGATTTGACCCTCGGAATTTCTGCCTGGGGAAATCTATCTGATGGTGGGGTATTTGCTAGCAAGGACTTGTCAAGAATACCGCCCATCTACATGCATGAGGACAGGCTAGGATGACCAACAATAAAAAGTATACAAACTAGCGGCAAAAGGAAACGGAGGTAGCTTTAAATAAATTTATTCAAATAAAATTCTACGGCGACTGTCAATATGTATACAGGCTTTCCGTTTATAAATAAACCACCAAATATCTCGCTTTTATTACCTTTGGCGATTTCAACTATACAGGATGGTGCATGGTTAGAAGTGAATTCTTGCTCTCTTTTTACCTTCCGTCACCTCTAGGAAAGGAAGGTATAGGCTATTCCACGATATTTTTTTTATTTTTTTTTATCTTGAACTACATAAGTATGTAAGATAATATGTGAAAATCCGACTTTAAAATTTCTCCAAATAAGCGAGATATTGAGGTATGAATTATAAATTTCATTTGTGACGTAGGTAATGTGGGTATACCAGAAGTAAACAAACAGTGGTCCAGAGAATTACGAAAAAATGTTGAGCAAATTACAAAATAATGTATATTTGAATTGTAATATTATATTTTATTATTAGGGAAAGAAAATATATTATTGCAATTCATTTATTTTACTTATTTTCTTATTTTACAAAAACATTTTGACTTTCTCGAAGTTGGTAGCGCACAGCGCATGGTTGGTGACTCACGATTTCAAACAAATTTCAAAGGAATGCGGCAGATAGATCAACGAACATGCAAAGACAAGAAAATCACCCGAACAGCATCCGAACATATCCGACACACCCGAATAATTATATTCTTGGTTGTAGCGAAGTGAGAGCAGAGCTCCATACAGTCGATGTTTAAACTTAAATCCTATTTGCTTAAACGCCCGTCCACATGTCTTACGTCATCAAAAGTAGAACTCTCCGTATTTTTTAGAGGGAGTAATTAAAAAAAAAATAGTTGGTATTTTTCTTATCGTTTAACTGTTATATTTTTGATAAACTTTTACTCTTTTCGATTACAGTGGAATAGCCTATTGTCTTTGGTCAAAAAATTCGATGGTCAGTTTTTAATGAATAAGCACGATTTAGGAACCCTAGAATACGATTTTCCCAGTTTTACGATGATGTCTGTATGTGTGTCCCTCATAAGTGTCTTGCAGTTGCAGCCTCGCCTCAAGATTAGAAACACGAGGAAGGCCAAAAAGAAGATTGAAGGAATATATAATAATAAATAATAAGAAAATAGGGAGAAGCTGAAGAAGCAGGAAGTGTCAAGTGAAGTTTAACTAATAAACGTTCGTGTTATAATTTTATTGGATTTATAGAATCTTTTCAAAGGTACTTTCGGTATGGAATTTGTAAAAAATAGTGTGTTTCTATTATAATTTTACAGGATCGTAACAATAGCCATGACAAATTAGGCAAGGAAGGTATTGACTTTGGTCAAAAAATTCGGTGGCGAGTTTTTAATAAATAAATACGTTTTAGGGTCCCTAGAATACGATTTTACTAGTTTTACGATGTCTTTAGGTGTGTGTGTGTGAGTAAGTGAGTGAGTGAGTGTGTGTGTGTGTGTGTGTGTGTGCGTGTGTGTGACAAAAATTTCTCAGCCGATAACTCCAACACTACAATTCTAAAAATTATAATTGTTTCGTATTGCTCTTGTTTACATCCATATGAAGAGCTGATTAGATTTTGGATATAAATAGTCAACCAGAAGTTTCCTTACTGGAAGTTTTCTTTAAAAATCGCAATTAAATATCATTTTTTGACATTTGCATAAAACATATTCAAGTTCCCTAAATGAACATCAATTTGTATATTATATAACAAAGGGGTCATTTCACATTTTCTGATTTATTTTTTTCTTAAAAAATAGGTCAAATTAAATTAAAAGTTACGTTTAATATCAAATATTTCAACGGCTGACGACACATATTCACGGATACGACAGTCGAGCTCTACCGGTTTAATTTAGAACTATGATTATTTGGTATGGTATTTATTTAAATAAATGGTTTATTTACATACCTTATACTGCACTAGTACTTTTAAAGAAATAGAAAGTAATAATAATCTTCTCTCTTGTATATTTTGCTGTCAGCTGTCACACTTTTAGGTTAGGTTACTGTTTCATGTTGTGAAGCAAGTGTGTGTGAGAGAGAATTGTCTTTGTGTGAGTATGAATTTGTGTCGTCACAAATTTAGTCCGTGTTTAAAAGCGCGAAAGTTTATTAGCAAATTTATGAATGAAAAGTCGCATATTTCAAATTATTTTCTATTACCATATTTATTAAATGAGATGGTTTTCATGACTATAAAAAAAATCGACATATATTTTTTTTTGAAATAATCCCAATATAACAAAAAGAAATATTATCCATTCTCATCATTAAAATGTTTCTTTAGTTATACAATAAAGTGTAGCTGTTGGAAAAATAAATTATTCTTTCTGTGACTATAAGCATTCATACCTACATAAAAATTAAAATTTCATTTATTTCATATTATTATACATATATTTAAAGATTCCCTCAAAATATAATTTAACAGATTTACAAATTTTAACGTTACATTATAATAAACGTTTTTTAATTACGAACAATATTAAATTGATTATTATATCATTTCATTTAATTGCCTTTTTTCCATTACTCTTTATTTTTTAGGCTATCTACGTCTATTAATAATGACATGAACGTCGATGATACATAAAAGTTGCAACAATTATCCAGATATGAATCACATGAGTCAAATGAGAATGACTATTTTTTTGTTAGATTACATTTAGATTGTTATACATTTCCCAGGAAATTTTTAATTCTTAGCTGTTAAATTCATGGAAATTAAACAATATAATATATTGTTGCAAAATGTTTATCCTTGACTTGATGACCAGTTTTTGTGGCCGGTGAATTTCAGACATTGAAATTATTTACACAGTCTCACTTTTGAAATTTATTTACAAATGAAGAAATTGTAATATTCGCAAATAAGTACCCAGGCATGTTGATTTATGCAAATAATTATTTTATGACAAACTCACAATAAGAAGAAGATGTGTACTTAAAATTACTTTTTATATACTTGAAGGTTAATAAACAAATCCTGTTTAAATATTAACTGAAGTAATTTTCCTTGGAAAATTTCTTGACAATTTTTGGTTGCAATTTAATAATGCACAAGGGACATGCACATCAGAGTAAGTTTTGAACTACTCGTATGCAAATTGTAAGAAGTTTCAAACCAAGGTCTAACTAAAACTTGTAAGTGGAAACTCTGGTAGGTACTATTCTCTACCAACCGAACTAAATTATTTATTACATGAACCCTTAACAAATTTATATAATATGAACTTTTAAAAACACATTTTCGTAATTCATTATTAATTACAATCTTCTGTAACTGTTCAGTAACTTTTATTTGTTTCACTGTACCTACACAGTATTGATTAGCACACTTTTAAAAGAAATTTAAAAATCTAAAATTTGACTTAGGGGAAATTTTTATTATGAAATATTGGGAACTTCTAAGATAAACAATATGACCAAAATTCCGAATGAGCCTGTTTTACATTTTTTAAAAAGTATTTTAAATGAAATTTTATGAAATATTTTTCATAGTAATAAAAATAATAATAACAATTTATTACTTTCCTAAATAATTAAATAAAAAGTTTGGCGCCATCATGTCATTCACAGCCAAAAGGAAAACAGATTACGTTGTTTATATAAATAAGAGTACGCGATAGTTTGTCACATGTTAAACTGTATGCACTCTGACGTCTCTGTTTCAGATTACGTAACTTTCCCAAAATATTTTGCAAATTTCAATATTTAATTGTAAAATATCTAATGGATATTTCGTGATATTTTCAAATTTGAGTTTCTTGAAATAACTTAGAAGTCATATAAAAATTCTTGCACCAGCCCAATTTAAATATATACCTACGTGTATACTAATGCTACAAACTATATTATATTCCGTTGCAATAACTAATGCTATATTTAATATTTTCGTTTTAAAATGTCACCATTATTAATTTAAAGTGATTAGTTTTTCGACAGTGACATTTATTTGAATACATACATACATTTGAAATATGAACTGTGTAACAAGGGAATGGGCTACTTGCGTACCCTTTTTTTTATTTAATATTTTTGAAGAGAAGGTAAAAACTTGCTACCCATATTTTTTCTTTTGACAAAATTTCTATTAATTAGCCAGAAAAAAAATAATGAAATTTGATTGTTTGAATTCCCGCCATGTATGACGTAGAATTACGCCGCACCAATGAATAGTCGTAAAGCCACAGCGTGGTGCCGTCCCATAGTAATGGTATGTTTGTGTGGGTAATGTAGATCACCTGTTTGACGTTTCAATAATAGTTTGGAGGTTAGTATTTCAGTTTATCTTTTTGGTATCGATATTTTAAATTACAAGTAACTACCTATGTGTTTATTTATAAAGTAATTAATGTATTTGAGAGACCAGAGAGAGAGAGAAAAATGAACTAATGTCAAATTCAAATTAAAACTTTCTCGCACGCCATGCCATCTATTGATAACATTCTTAAACATGCTTCTCCTCCCCAGTTCAATATAAAGACGTCACAGAAAATTTTCTTTCTTAATTTAGTAAAAAACAAATAATTTTTTTAAAATAACATTTATATTTTTATATATTTTCTATATAACATTACGTATATATGTAGTGACAGAAATCGGATTTTCAGTACCACGCAAGTAGCCCATTGTATTTATCAAAGGCTCTGGGATTTATAAAAAAGATTATATTTAAAATTTACCTATAAAATATATAGAAAAAGTATTGATGTGTACCTGTAAAAAATTCAATAATATTTTTTTATAATGATATAACATGCGAAAAAATGGCATTTAATGGTATTTTTTTTTTAAAAAACCATTTGAAAGTTCAAGTAAAGTGCCATTTCAGATTATCCAATTTGCACCAAAATTTAATGGTTTTTGCCATACTAGAATAGGGTCGAAATACAAGGTTTCAGAATTTTCTGAATGTATTTGACTTAGAGCGTTGACAAAATCCATACACACACATACATACATACATACAGACATTATCGTGAAAATGTTAAAATTAGATTCTAAACGTTGTCATTTACTAACATCTCGATATGCGATTTTTAGCACGATCCCTATACCTTCTTTACTAAGGGTAGCGGGAGGTAAAAACAATATTAATGATAGCTCCCAAAAATATTTCGTGAATGCATTTTATATTAGGCTCAATATTGCCGGCCCCATTTGTATGATAATTTCAATTCTTCAATGCAATTTTCCTTTCTTATGACATTATGAAAATCTTTTCATTTCAAACATCTTATCTCATTTACATGCTGATAGTACTTGGGGCTTTTCATTTTGCTTGTATTCCTTATTACCATGCAGTATGCGTAACACTTTTCATCATTTCTGTCTGTCAAATTTGCGCCGCCTCTTTCTTTCTTGACAAATCGATGGTATAAAAGCTTCCTTTTCAAATTTTTTAGCTATGAATTATTGCCACGGGATTTTTATTGAAAACTTCGTTCATATTTGCAATATATCAGCTAAAGTACAGCGATTAATTATTTTCCTGACGAATAAAATGATTTATATAAAACAAAATTTATTTATTTGAAATCGTCACTAAAGTGCACAAAAGTCGTCATTAAAAGTTCAAAAATCAGCCCTAAAGTAATCCATTGTACCACGATTTGATGCAAAGCAGTGTAACCAACTTTATGATAATTACTGTACATAATATAATTTGAGTAGGTGTTCGATATATAATAGTAATATTGTATGTAGAATGACAAAAAATATGTGCAAGAAGAGCGATCTAAACAATTCCGATGAAGAATATTACAATAAAACATCATTTTGAGTGTTTTTTACCCCTCGCTAAGAGAGGTATTGGATTCATGCTAAAATTAGCATATCCAGATTTTATTGAATAAGCACGATTTAAGGTCCCTAGAATCCGATTATAACATTTTTAAAATGATGTCTGTGTGTGTATGTGTGGTGTGTGTGTGTGTGTGTGTGTGTGTGTGTGTGTGTGTGGATGTGTGTATGTGTGTGTGTGTGTGTGTGTGTGTATGGATGTTGGAGGGACGATTCCTCAAAAACTATAACTTAAAAAATATTTAACTGCAGTTTCCTCAATCTGATATTCCTGGGAAGAGCTGAAAAGGTTTTGGTAACAATTAAACAACCGGAAATAGTAGTTTCTTGGAAATTTTTTTCTAAATATAATTTTTTGGGATTTTTTTTATTAAATATTGAAGAACATAAAATTCTCCATCTAATACACTTAAAAGTTTTATTATATCTTGTATAGATTTAGATATAAAGACACTATAATTTATAGAGTAAACTAATCGCAGAGGCTAAGGCACTAAGGAAACCAGTTGACAAATTCCAATGTTTATAACATAGTTTGTAAATGACACATGTCAGTGTCAAAAATTAACAGTTTTAATGACATTCTGATAATTTTTTCTGGGAAGTATATTTTATCTTTCTTATTGTTTTATTAATTAAATATTTGAAATTATAGGTAAAAATGTGGTAAAATGCATATATCCATCAGAAATACCGCCAATCTGGTTAATGAATTGGAAGAATCTCTGACATTTAGAAACTTCCTCATACAATGAAAAATATATATAATTAGAATTATATGTGTGTAGAAGACATGTTAAATACAATAAAAACAATATTTGGGTAAAGTTCTGTAATATTTTGTTATAAAACGACGGTTCGAAAGCGAAGTGCAATACAATACTTATAGGTATAGCCTAATATGGAAATGGCGAGAGGTCTTGTGCTGGTCACAACAGATTTTTTTTTTTTACGATAACCTCAATGTTTGGATGTTAGCAAAATTGAGTGATACACTGGCAGTTACATAACCTATAAAAATAAATAGATATTTTAAATAAAATTTAATATGGTCCTCAGCACTGAAGTTCTTACCCATATGGTTTATTTTCCTCGGCCTTACGACCTCGGCAACTAAATTCTATATATACGGACAGTTACCGTATGACACGTAAATAAAATGTTGGAAATTTTACCAGTAAGATAAGTAAAGATGGCAGAATCAATCCTAAAGTAAAACATTGTAAATTAGCACTTGTAATTTTTGATTTATTGACAGCGAACCCTTTGACTCCCTTGTACATGTCCGGGATAAATGTTGAAGATTCCCGGTGGAAACTAAATATGGGATGCCTTGAAAACTGAAATACACCCATGTATTCTATAATCGAATTTTTCAAACCGCCATTTCAATAAGTTTGTTCGTTTTTGAGATATTTACATTTAAAACTTTATACATTTCTATGTTATAATCAAAAAATCAGTTGTGGTCAGCACAAGACCTTCTGTAAATTTGATGTATTTTGTACAAATCCCATACCAAAAGTTCATTTATTTATTTATTTATTTATTTATTTATGTATTTATTTAAGAAGTACATATCCAACAGGCACAATTGCCTAATTACAGAATATAGAAAGACAAAATGTAATTACAATTTATATAAATAGAAAAAAGAGTATAGTAAATGTAGCATTTTACAAAATTATAGAGAATACTAATAAAGGATTGCATATATAAATACTCTAAAAATGCATACACTTACGTATCATTCTCGTTACAATCAAATAATATTACTACCAAGTTTATATTTCTACCCATTTTTGAATTATTACCCCAAAAGTCAATATACCCCACATTTAGATAAAAACTTCAAAATTTTCAAAATTCTAATTTTTATCTATCTAGATACTTCTCAATGCGCTGATTCCAAATTTTGAAACCACAGGTCGATATCTCGTTTCGTTCTCGAGATATTTAGTTTCAAAGTTTTGCTCAAAACTTCCCATTTTTGGGCAATAACCCAAAAATGGGTCGAGATATGAATTAGTCGTCAACACCATTCAATTCTACGGGAAAAACTACATAAGTACACCAATTTTCAGAATTTTTGAACAACGCACACAATCTGTAAAGCAAAATAACTGAAAATGGCCAAAAATCGCAAAAATCTAAGGTGTACCCCTTACGATTTTTTCAGATTTTGGCCATTTTCAGGGGTTTTCAAGCTTTTATTTATAAAAAAAGAACCGGTTTGACAAAAATTATGAAAATTACTATACTTATGTATTTTTGTCCGTAGAATCGAATGGTGATGTCGCCAAATTCATATCTTGGCCCATTTTTGGGTTAATTCCCAAAAATGGGCAGGCTTGAGCAAAACTTTAAATCTAAATATCTCGAGAACGAAACAAGATATCGACATGCGGTTTCAAAATTTGGAATCAGCGCATTGAAAAGTATGTAGATACATAAAAATTAGAATTTTGAAAATTTTGAAGTTTTTATCTAAATGTGGGGTATATTGACTTTTGGGCCAATAATTCAAAAATAGGTAGAGATATAAACTTGGTAGTAATATTATTTGATTGTAAAGAGAATGTTACGTAAGTGTACGCAATTTTAGAGTATTTAAACAACTGTGTCAATTTTTAGAAAAAAAATATTAAAATAAAAATGGATAAATGCTATAAAAAAGATCCTTGGAAAAGATTCTATATATCCAATAAAATTATAACACGAAGACCTACTATTTTTTACAATTTCCATACCAAAAGTTCCTTTGAAAAGATTCTATAAATCCAATAAAATTATAACATGAACATACACTATGTAAATTGTATTGACAATTCCTTCTTTCTTCTTCAGCTCTCTCCAATTTTATTAGGGGTCACTGTTTCTTACTCTTCTCTTTTACTCATTCCTCTCCAACGAATCTTCTTCACACAGTTCTTCCTCTCTCAAAATAATTATTTGTTTTTTACTAAATTAAGAAATAAAATTTTCTGTGACGTCTTTATATTGAACTGGGGGAGGGGAAGCATGTTTAAGAATGTTATCAATAGATGGCACGGCGTGCGAGAAAGTTTTAATTTGAATTTGACATTAGTTCATTTTTCTCTCTCTCTGGTCTCTCAAATACATTAATTACTTTATAAATAAACACATAGGTAGTTACTTGTAATTTAAAATATCGATACCAAAAAGATAAACTAAAATACTAGCATCCAAACTATTGTTGAAACGCACAAACATACCATTACTATGGGACGGCACCACGCTGTGGCTTTACGACTATTCATTGGTGCGGCGTAATTCTACGTCATACATGGCGGGAATTCAAATAATCAAATTTCATTATTTTTTTTCTGGCTAATTTTGTCAAAAGAAAAAGTATGGGTAGCAAGTTTTTACCTTCTCTTCAAAAATATTAAATAAAAAAAAGGTACGCAAGTAGCCCATACGTTTTGTCTTAGACGGAATTTTAAAAAAGTCATTCTGTGAAGATATGGAAATTTCGTGTGAAAATTTTCGTATCATGATTTTTTATTATTTCAAATGTAATCTGACAATACAGCATATATTCAATTAAACTAGAGTCTCAGTGAGGCAACTTTTGTCGAACAACGATCGAAATCACATATTGTTTTTATGTTAGGTTAGGTTGTATAAAGATTATGTTTAAAAAATTAACAAATGCATACTGACCAGGACGTGAGTTTTGTGTATTAGGTTAGGTCATTAGGTTAAAGTATATTTAGAATAAAAGTAACAAATAAAGTACGGTATTTGATAAAATGAAACAAGTTGTGGCTGCTTCTGTGTTTCGAGCGATTTCGGTTTTGGATCCTAACATAAATAATAAATGACATTACATACATATATTTTATATAAGATATATGTTAATACGTAACTACCTTGAAACTTCCAAATATAAAGATAAATTATAGAAATAAAACTCCACTTCTCTTATTTTTGTAATTTAAATTTATTTTTTATAGTCTAAAATTATAATTCTTTAAATTCTTATCTATAAATTTTTCGTCTACGTGCCTAGTGTACATATAGAAAAATTACAAATATATTACTTAAAATTTATAAATTTAAATCACACGCTATTGCTCTTCATGAATAATTTAAGCGCCAGAAGAATCACAAGATCGTGATAATGCAAAAATTTCCATCATTCAGCGATAAACTGCAAAATTGCAAACTATTTTTTCTGCGAAATGGCATAAAATGCCGTAACTCAATTCTGCTTACATAAAGTTAAATATACTGTCAAGTTACATTCTGCAAACAACGTTCAATAAATTTCAATTTAAAAAGAAAAGCAATTTTGTTTTATTTCAAGAAAAATATCCGACGTAGGCAATAAAGTTTAAGTGTATAAAATCGGAATAACTGTGGTTTTATTGTTATTTATTTCAAATAGTCTCGGATACATGAAGCTGTTTATATTTGTACATGACAGAAGAATTTAAGAGGATATTTTTAAATTTTGTACTAAGCAAATATGACAGAAAGGCTATTTCAAAGCACAATATATATTTATCATTGCAATGTTACAAAATAGTTCCCATATTTATATAAATGGAAAAATATTACATTTTAGCAATAAACAATAAAAATAGTTATAGGTATAAAATGTAATGTGACTTCCTAACCACATGCACATACATGTATTCTATAGTATATGGTTAATAGCCATGATATGAATCCATAATACGATTATGTCATATTTTAAGTACCTATCTCAACGTAGTACTACGAATGCCATTATTCGCCGTAACGTAGTAGTAGTAGTAGTAACGATGTAGTAGCTGAGTATGCTTTAGATCTAATACATTGTAAGATCTTAATCTTAATTTGTTCTTAAAAAAATCTGTTGTGGCCAGCACAAGACCTCTCGCCATTTCCATATTAGGCTTTATAAGTATAACAAAATATTACAAAACTTTACTTAAATATTGTTTTTTTTTTTTATTGTATTTAACATGTCTTCTGCACACATATGATTCTAATTATATCTATTTTTCATTGTATGAGGAAGTTTCTGAATGTCAGAGATTCTTCCAATTCATTAACCAGATTGGCGGTATTTCTGATGGATTTATATGCATTTTACCATAATTTTACCTATAATTTCAAATATTTAATTAATAAAACAATAAGAAAGATTAAATATACTTCCCAGAAAAAGCTATCAGAATGTCACTAAAACTGTTGATTTTTGACACTGACATGTGTCATTTACAAACTATGTTATAAACATTGGAATTTGTCAACTGGTTTCCTTAGTGCCTTGGCCTCTGCGATTAGATTACTCTATAAATTATAGTGTTTTTATCTCTAAATCTATACAAGATATAAAATTTTTAAATGTATTAGATGGAGAATTTTATGTTCTTCAATATTTAGTAAAAAAAACTCCTAAAAAATTATATTTAGAGAAATTTTTCTAAGAAATTACTACTTCTGGTTGTTCAATTGTTACCAAAACCTTTTCAGCTTTTCCCAGGAATGTCAGATTGAGGAAACTGCAGTTTTTTAAGTCTTATAGTTTTTGAGGAATCGTGTCTACAACATCCAGACATACACACATACACACATCCACACACACACACACACACACACACACACACACACACACACACACACACACACACACACACACACATCATTTTAAAAATGTTATAATCGAATTCTAGGGACTTTAAATCGTGCTTATTCAATAAAATCTGGATATGCGAATTTTAGCATGAATCCAATACCTCTCTTAGTGAGAGGTAAAAAGAAGTTCGCTAATAATTGGGGTCACATAAATTAATTTATTTCAATATTTATAAAAATGTATAAATATGTTCAAAATATCCGTATTTATGAATGCACTCAATTTCAAGCTTTGGCCCTGCCCGGCCCGAAGACCGCCTCGATTTCGACTCGATCATCGAACCGTGCCGAAGAAATTTTTTAGTCGTGCCGAATCGGGCTAATCATTTGCAAAAGTTGAGACGAGTCGGACTTTTGATTTTGGCTCGGCCCGAAAACTCGAGGTTTTAGGGCCGGCTCGAAAAAACCTTATAGTTCAATCAAATGCATAGTTTCCTTAATATTTTATGAAAATGGATGGAGTTAAAAAGGATCAAAATGATTTAATAACATCATACAAGACATATTCATAAATAAAAATGTTATTTTACAAGAATTCAAGGTCATTCTCTAAAGCATAATAATGCTATTGTGATATTATTAATCTACTATTGTTACTACTCGTATACATAAATAAAAGTGATTTTTGTTTTTATCATAATGATTTCTTGTCTTATTTTTGAGCAGACACAAGGTTAGATAAAAAAATTCTTAATGAAATTTTTTGTATAAGATTTGTGAAAAACTTGTTTAAATTTTCGAACGCTTTTGGTAAACAAAGTATTAAATACTCGTAGATCTATAATTTTTATAATAAATGTTGAACGCTATAAGGATGTAGAGGTTTTTTCAGTTTGGCACGAAAAAGTTAAACATTTCTCCTCACATAAAAATCAAAATTAAGAATGCCGGATGCACTCAACTCAGGCACGCGGCTACGGGATCCCATAAATAAATAAAAGAATACAAATATATCATCACGACACACCCATATTACCCATTGCTGGGTGTGCCAATTTTCTTTGTACATGCATACAGTATTGGCCATAAAGATAGCAACTTTTAAAAAAATTCTATTTCTCTGAAGTGAACATAAGAATATTGAAAATAAATTACATAAAGAATAACCTCTTAAAATAAGTTTATTTTATGTTAAAATAATTTATATTAAATTTATAGAATTTATTTAATTTGCATAATTCTTACTTTTGTCAGGACATAAAAATAGAAACTACATAATGAATGTCTTTATTTTCTCAATTTCAACGTTTATATCGTATAATTGTTTGAAAAATATAAATTAGTACTTCAAAATTATGGGTCGTAATAAGACTTTTACTAAAGAATTTCGCAATTTAATAATTAAATCATATGAAAATGGTGCTTCGCGGAATAAAATGCCGAACAACTTTAATTTGCATAAATCTACAATAGCACGAATAATAATCCATTTTCGAAAGAAGGGTAATATTGAGCCTTCTACAATTTCTAGTAGACAAAAAAAAACATCAAACCGAAGCGACAGAATGATAAAATACATATCGTTAAAAATCCGTTGTTATCATCAAAGAAAATTTTAGGCTTTCTACTAAGTAATGTTAAAGATAAAATATCTTCAAGGCAGGGAAGAAGAATATTAGTTGCCGGAGAACTTTATAGTCGTCGGCCTGTAAAGAAACCACTTCTTTCGAAGAAGAACGTGAAGGCCCGATTATTTTTTTGCAGAAAATCATGTAAACTGGACAACTGACATGTGGAAAAGAGTATTATTTAGTGATGAACTACGATTAATTGATAGAAATGTAATAACAAAATTACTTGAATTCATGATGAAACGAGAAGAAGTAATAAATTCTCGTGGTTGCGGTTATTACACTAAATATTAGAAAATTTAGTTTTTATATTAATTTTATGAAAGTTGCTATTTTTATTTTTATGTCCAAATAAAAAATATTTTTTTGCACATAAATCAATTTTTAAGAATAAAAGAAGTATTTCGAACTTTCATTATCTTTATTTTTTTTGAATTACGCAAAGTTTCGATTGATAAAATCTCCAATTGTTATCAAGTGAATCAATTTTTGTTAATATAATGCAAATTATTTTAATGTAAATTAAACTTGGTTCAAGACACTAGCAGTAATTTATTTCTGAAATCCCAGTTTTTACATTAGAGCAATTAATTTTTTTTAAAGTTGCTATCTTTATGGCCTATACTGTATATCATCACGACATACCCATATTACCCATTGCTGGGTGTGCCAATTTTCTTTGTACATGGATAGATCGGTAATGTTGAAATATTTTTACCGTGCGGCAATTACCAGACGTCACATCAGGGGCAGTCATTGCTGGCATGGAGAGTGCACCGTAGGAGTAAATTTTGTGCCATTTAAAATTCAAAATAATATTTGGCGTCGGTCAGGATCGAACCCGGGTCCCCTCATTCGCGACCAGATACTCTAAACTATTATTTTACTTAATCGAAAAATATTCTTTTCGTTTTTTGTTTTGTTGGAAACGTTTGGTAAAACCCTTATAATATTTTGATATGACCCATCTTCTAATTTGTTGCTATGGTTTTTGAGTTGAATCATTTTAGCATTCTTTATTTTATATCTTCTTTAAAAATATCCTTTAATATTATGTTTGTAGAAATTATTATTATTTTATGCATTAAACCCTCCTCTAAACATAATAATCTCATTTCTTCCATTCCATATTTCTCCCCAATTCTTTTAATACTGCAGCATTTTAAACAACAAAGTAAGAGAGTATAAACTTATAAAACGCGAAGTAAAATGAGACATTTATAGCTTTGGAAGTGAGTAGCGAGTATAACAGTTAGTTGCGGTTTCTCCTCGCTCCGTGTTTCGTGTCGTGCGTTTTTCACTGCAAGGTGGCGTAATATTCGTAATTGTCGTACTGCAAACTAAACTGTACGGCGGAATCGGAAGGGGAAGAGGAAGTGGTAACTGCATGTCAGGGAGTTACGGCTTCTCTTTGCGGCCCAGCCCCGAGGACATATTTTCATAAAACTGGGACTGGGAGAGAGCATTGTTTGTGTTTTGATACGTCATTGATCTTGTGATAGTACAAACTTATCAACTTTGTAATGCATATAGTACTATTAAAAATCAAGTACCGCTATTTAAGTACTAAGTACAAGTACCGGAGATCAGATACTTAAACTTAAGTAGTTACTAAGTACTATAATTATGAAAATACTTAAGTCTTAAGTACAAGTACCGTTTAAGAGTACTCAATACTTTTCAAGTACTTTATAAAAAAATCTGATGTGACCAACACAAAACCTCCCGCTATTTAATTTTTATTAATTTAAATACATACCTACCTACGTAATTACTACCGCTGCAAACTGTTCCATTGCAGAAAACTATTGCTTTATTTACTATTTTCTTTTTAAAATGTCACTATAATTAATTTGAAGTGATAAGTTTTCTGACAGTGACATTTACTGTCAGTTACATTCATTTGAAAAATGAACTGTGTAACAAAGGTATAGTTTTTATCTTAGGCTTCGCGACTAATAAAAAAAAATATTTTTAAATTTATCTGTATAATATATAGAAAGAGTATTAATGTATTTCTGTAGAAAATTCAATAATCTTTAATTATCATAAGACATAAAATTCGAAAAAATGGCATTTAATGGTATTTTTTGAAGAAAACCCATTATGAGCTTCAAGTAAAGTACCATTTCCGTTTATCCTATTTACACCAAAATCTAATGGCTTCTATTCCTATTAGAATAGGGTAAAAATACAAGGTTGCAGAATTTTCTGAATGATGGTATTTGAGTTAGAGTGCAAACAAAATTCGTACACATACACACACATACACACATACAGACATCATCATGAAAATGTTAAAATTGGATTCTAGGGACCTTAAAACGTGGGCATTTACTAAAATCTCAATATTAGATTTTTAGCACGATCCCTATACCTCCCTTACCAAGGGTAGCGGGAGGTAAAAAATCATAAATTTAAAATAAAATCAATCTGAAATAAATCTAATTTAAAGTAAAAAAATCTGTTGTGGCCAGCACAAAACCTTCCGTCAATTCGATGTATTTTGTACAAATCCGATACCAAAAGTTCCTTGGAAAAGATTGTATATATCCTGTAAAATTGTAACACGAACAGACTATTTTTTACAAATTCCATATTGCAAGTTCCTTTGAAAAGATTCTACAAATTCATTTTAATTATAACACGATATGTACATTCTGTAAATTGCACTTCACATTCCTATCCAACGCATCTTCTTCGCACAGTTCTTCCTTTCTCAAATATTCTGCTACCCAGTCTTTCCATCTTCTCTTTGGCCTTCCTCGTACTCCCGGCATTGAAACTGCAAGTCACTTGCGAGGGACACTCTGTCACTTATGTTACTGTCTGATCCTATACTTTCCACTTTGGTTTTGCACTTGACATTAGAGTGAATATATCTGCTGTTTCCATAATTTTTGCAAATCTGACTGATATTTGTAAGTTAGCCTCTCTTAATCTCTCTATAACTCTATATCTAGTGAATATGAAGGAAAATGTATAATCAAATCGTATAGGGAATATGATTTTCTTTCATATTAATGATCATAAAATGTCGAAAATTGATATTTAACTGCGTTTTTTCCAGAAAAACTGTTAAGAACTTCAAATAAGGGTACTTCCGGTTGACTAATTACAACCAAAATCTAATCAGCTCTTCATATGGCTGTAAAGAAGAGGAATACGAAAGAATTATAATTTTTAGAATTGTAGTTTTGGAGTTATCGTCGGAGAAAAAATTGTCACACACACACACACATACGGATACACGGATACACGGACACACACACATACCGTCATCAATGTAAAATTACTAAAATCGTATTCTAGGGATCTTAAAACGTGCTTATTCATTAAAAACTCACCACCGATTTTTTTGACCAAAGACAATACCTTCCCTACCTAAAGGTGACGGAAGGTAAAAAAAAAATATGAATTCGTAATATGCAGATGTTTCACGGATACGGGAAAATGCCTACAAGTAATTGAACCCACTTTGTTCGAGTATTTCTTATAATTCGCGTGATTCCCTCGAACAAGGCATTGATACATTTCTTTTTCCCTTTTGTCAGCCAACATAACCTCATAAAATGTAACTGCATCATAGACCTCCATCTTATTTTATTCTGCAGTTCACTAAGAATCTATCCCTATATCAATATCCTTTGTCCTGAAGAATAACCAGAGCACATCCGGTCTGTACCCAAAACCAGCAATGTAAATATCATCTATCTTCGACATTTTATTGTCTGTGTGTATAGATACAATGACTCCTGATTTTATGGAGAAAACATCGAAAAGAATAAATGTGCTAGGAAACTAACTTTGCATAATTGACAAAGAAGAGTGAATTGGCAAAAAAATGTAATTACCTTATGTAAGTTTATAATCTTTTATACGTTATACATGAATTAAGATAACTATTAAGTAACAATAAATTATAAATCACGTGAAGAAGAGTCATATGACTGAATATTAGCTAGCTAGCATCATTATGTACCTACTTTATTTTTTTAAACTAATAATTATGTCATTATACTTTCTTCAATTTTTAGATCGCACATGTGAGTTTTATTAATTATTGCATAATTTTATTCCAGTTACGAGGGTCACACTAGAATACGATTTTACTAGTTATTGTACTATGATCTCTGTTGTGTGTGAGCGAGTGTGTGTGTGAGTGTGTGTGTGTAGTGTGTGTATGCATGACAAAAAAAAAAAAAAAATTCCGACGATAACTCCAATATTACGATTCTTTCGTATTCCTCTTCTGATTAGATTTTATTTATAATTGCTCAACTGGAAGTTCGCTTATTTGAAGTTCTTAACAGTTTCTTGAAAAAACGCAGTTAAATACCATTTTTTGGCATTTAATGTGATTATCAATATAAAAGATTTGATTGCCTATACGATTTGATTACATATTTATCTTCATATTCAATAGATACAGAGTTAAAGATTTACAAAAAGATTAACTTTCATAAATCAGCCAACTTTGCTGTATTCATGGAAACAGCTGATATATTCAAATAATTCTAATTGACAGATGTCAGTGTCAAGTGCAAGTTACATAGTTTATGGTCTTATTATATATTTATTGAATTTTTCTACTTTCGGTACGGAATTTGTAGAAAATAGTATATGTTCGTTTTAACTATGTCTTATGCATTATCATTACGCATTAAAAAATCCGTTGAAAACAATTGAAACTTTGTAATTTCTTTTTAAATTATAAAAAATATGGGTGGAGGACACCATTGTATATTTCCTTATTATTATTCCCTCAGAAATAAATTGCTATATTTAATTGGAACGAGTAAAAATATTGTTGAAAGAGTTAATTCTTTCTGTAAATTAATTTAACAATGTTTTTGGGCAACTGCTTTATTTATACTTTTAAATTAGAGCAGGAAATAAATGCACACCTGTTCCCCTAATACCTTATCTTGCAAGAAACACACGGACTTCATTAAATATTTTTAAAGAATTTTAATAGCATCTTTGTTATAATCCGAAAATCTCGTTATATATTAAAAGGAGTTTAATTTCATAATTCTATTTTGGAAGAAAAGAGTTTGTAGTAGCACATCGTGGCGAAATTAAAACAAAAAATACTTCGACAAAGTATTTCAATTATAAGTCTGTTTCGCCGCCAAGTGAATTTTAAATGAAGAGATTATAACTTAAATCTTTATATTTAAGTGGAATCCTGTAGAGTACGTAAACTTTCAAATTGGCAATTCCGCGGGAGTATAAAACGCGACACATAAATATGTTATTTGATTCAAGCCACTGCTAGGATTACAGTTCAATTTCGTTCTGCCAGGTGAAAACCAACGGCAACAGAACGCCGCGGGCGTACGAAGAATATAAATCCTATAAAGCCGAGAACAAATACGATTCATAACATCTATCATCATTATTTTGACGTATATGCGAATAATAACATAGACTATATCTTTATTTAATTACACTTTTTGTTTAGAGAGTAGATAATACTATAATCTCTTTCTACCGCAATAAACAGAAGGAAAAATATTTACAGCAAATTACAGTCTACAATACGATAACGTGCAATTATCTTTTTATCTCTCGCTAAGAGAGGTTTTGGAATCATGCTAAAAATCGCATATCCAGATTTTGGTGAATAAGCATGTTTTACAGTCCCTAAAATCCGATTATAACATTTTTACAATGATATCCGTGTGTATGTATGCGTTTGTATGTGTGTGTGTGTCTGTGTGTGTGTGTGTGTGTGTGTATCTTGGAACCACGGTTTCTCAAATACTGTAAGACTTAAGACACGTTTAACTACGGTTTCCTCAATCTGGCATTAATGCGGAGAACTATTTAGATTTTGGTAACAATTTGACAACCGAAAGTAAGTTTCTATAAAAAAATCTTCGAAATATTATTTTTTGAATGTTTGAAATTATTTGTGACGTCACAGGCTCTAGTTGATTATGTGTCTGAAACAGGTAATAGGCCTGTTTCAAGAATTTTTACAAAACTTCTAAGAAATAAATTTTAAAAGATATTGCTAATTGCCTGAAATTAAAAAATATCACGAAATATCCATTAGATATTATACAATTAAATATTGAGATTATTATTATTTAATTGTCGCCTTCTTTTATTTGTATAAACAATGTAAATGTTTCCCATTTGCTATAAATGACGTGCAATATGTAATCCAATGTTACAGGAATACCCTTTTATTTTATTATTGAAAATAAGTTATTATTATTATTTTTTGACATTTTGTTATTATATTTATTAAAGAAAATACTCTTCTCTATATGGTTTGATTATTCATTTTCCTTCATATTCAATAGATGTAGAGTTAAAGCATTATAAAGAAATTAATTTTCAAAAATTAGTCAGCTTTGCTATTTATCATGGAAACAGCTGATACATTCAAAATTCTAATTGACAGATGTGTGTTGCAAGTGCAAAACCAAATATGGAAAGTATGGGATGAAAAATTAGTATTTCATAGTGGTCCTCTCAAGTGACATGCATTGAAAGGCTAAAAAGAAGATGTATCGCAGAAGACTTGAGAAAGGAAGGACTGTGTGAAGAAGATGCGTTGGACAGGAATGAGTGGAAGAGAAGAGAAAACAGCGACCCCTAATAAAATAGGGGAAAGCTGAAGCAGAAAGTAATGTGTCAAGTGCATTTTTCTTAGTGTATGTTTATGTCATAATTTTATTGGATTTATAGAACCTTTTCAGATGAACTTTTGGTATGAAATTTGTAAAAAATAGCATGTGTTCGTGTTCGATTTTACATGATATTATATAGAAACTGTTCCACGGTCCTTTTGGTATGGGATTTGTGCAAAATACATCGAATTGACGGAAGGTCTTGTGCTGGCCACAACAGATTTTTTTTTGTTATGAAAAATTTTCATTTCTTTTTATTATAACTTTTTTTCCTTGTCAAATTAATTAGCAATGAATACAGAAATCAAGATAATTGTTTAAAATATATATTTTTTCAACTTAGTTTTTCATTTGAATTCAAACAAAAATAACAAAAGGCTTCATCCGAAATTTTACGATAATAATCGAATAGGGCTTGTACCTTTGCATTTACAATAATTACTGATTACAACGAAGATATATTTCATTTTTATTTTACTAAAATACTTAGTTTAAACTATGCTATCTTATAATTATTGAAATATACTCTTTCTCTGCAATGGTTGAATCCCCAATGGGGTATTCCACTCAATATTTTTTATTATTTTAAATATAACTTCATTCAGTTTTGAAGCAATTCATAGTATTAAAAAATCTTAAGTGTTCCTAGTTTAACAGTATTTTATTTTCGAGAAATCAGTGCAACGTCACATTTCCCCTATACTTGTCTTTCTCACACACACTGCTCTGAGTACGCTGCGAGAGAAAGATAACAATTGTATGACGTCAATTTTCCCTTTTAGCAAATGTGAAATATCTCGTAAAATAATTATTTAAAAAATGTTTTCATTGTTTTAACTATTATTTATTGAGCCATACTTTATGTTAAATTGAATTTTTTAAAATTTCATTTACGTGATATAGTCCATTGTATAAATTCGTATTATTGTTACTGAATTTTTTTTAGTATTTTTAATATTGAAATGTGAATGTTAAAAGTTTTCCTAAATAGTTTAAAAACAGGGTATAATATTAACATAAAATAATATCATTTTCCAAAACCATAAAAAATACATTACAGGTGTAATATATTTTAGTTTTTTCTGACATTTCTTTCCTCTGTACGACACTGAGCCTGGAAAGCTGGAAGCCGCTGAAGCTTCCAGCTTCAGCATCGCAGTGTGCTGTCACTGGAGGTGTGAAACATTCTCGCATCGCCTGCTGGTGACGTAAGCAGCGAAGCTGTTGCTGGTCTGGTCTCGCTATTTCAGCTCGTCTTCTGCTTTGTTTCAGACAGATTGATGAATGGTCCAGCCAGGTTATTATGCAGTTTTTGATGCCCGTACATACTTTTTTATTTACTTTGCTACAGCCGCTGTTTGTTTTTACAAATGAGAAAAAAAAATCTCGAGGGAAAAAATTAGCAAAGTTAGAAAGGAATATTTTTAAAACAAAATAAATATATTGAAAATGAAATCATTTTGGGATGATTTAACTCACTGAAATATATACTAACTGGAACTCGCATACTCTACCTAACAGCGTAAGCTGCACTGAAGCCTCATTGAACAATAATGGCTGGTCCTGTTCGCGCATGTTCGTGCCGAACCGAATCTAGCCGAATTATTCGTATCATAGCTGATCGTTTTATTTTCATGTTATGCTTTATTTATTTAAACCTGCGCCACACGAAATAATTTCCGTCTACTCATGAACTGTCCCGATGTTTGCCGACTACTCCAGCAGCCAGCTTTCAATATGCCTTCACAGTCACGGTACGTACGCGCATTCCAGTTAGTATATATTTCAGTGATTTGACTATAGTTGTTCGTTTTACAGATACAGAATATGTACACAATACTGACAAATGTTTTTTCCTTTAATTAATTATAGATCTATAGCGTAAATTTAAAAATTGGGGGCGATCCAAAGTGCCACTTTTTGGTGAGAAAAGGTTCTAAATTCTACTTTTGTTATCATCGGAAGCTGTCGGTCATAAATGAAAATATATTTTTGTTAAATAATTAAAATATCTTTCAGAACTCATATTAATAATTGGAATAATACTACTATTTTTGTATTTTCAGAGAATAGGTAATTTAAATTAGCTTTACAGGATTTATAAAAGCGATAATGTTACTTTAGAATTGGAATAAAATTGTAGGAGAACGATTGCAGTAAAGGTTTTCATTTATTCAGTTCCGGTTCCGGAAAAATAGTCCGCCATCAGCCCTCTACAAGAGAAAAAAATTTACAAAATATTATGTTTGAAATATAAAAACGGAAATTGGAGTAAAAATGCGTGCTTAATGTTTTTTTATGAAAAAGTGGGAAAACGTTGTTTCTTACCGGCTCCAAAACACACACACACACACACACACACACACACACACACACACAGACATCATCGTAAAATGTTATAATCCGATTCTAGAGATCTAAACACGTGCTTATCCTCTAAAATCTGGATATGCGAATTTGAGCATATTCCATATACCTCTTTTAGCGAGAGGTAAAATACTTGTAAAAAAATCTGATGTGGACAGCACATGACCTCCCGCAAATTCCATTTTTAAAATAGTAATGAGCTTTAAGTAAAGTATGTTTTTCCGTTCCGGTTGATCGTTTATATACAAAACATAATTTGTTGTTTTAATAAATAGAAGTCTGTAATACGAAATTAATTTCGTGCAAAAAATAATCGATTATCATGGGCCTATAGCGCTCACCATCAACTATAACAGTTCAACCTTCATCATTTTCGAAAAAATAAGTTCCAATGACGCCATCTGACCTTAGTGCGCACCAAACAGTCTCATTTGGACATGTAATGGTACCTCGTAAATCACATGAAGATTTTCCTCTGCCCATATCTGGCAATTTTGCTTATTAACATACCCAGAGAGGAGAAAATGTGCCTCACCAAAGAAAAAGATAATCCGCGAAAAATCATCATCAATTTCCAAGTGCTCTAAAAACGCAATCTGTGTAAATTCTTTGCCGTACATGATCCATGTCGTAAATGTGTAGTTGTAAACCAATATTTCACATTTTGAAAACAAGTACTTATACTGACAGATTTATATTTGCAAATCAAATATATTTCTACTAAATTCTTCTTAACACGGTTTCATTATTAATGTAAATGTGACAGTGACATTTGTTTAAATATGTCAAAATTTTATTAAAGTATTATGTTTTTGTTTGTCGCATGGGTCAGATGATGTACAAAAATAAATTATTTTATAAATTTATATTTAAAGTTATTTAAAGTTTTTTAAAGTTATATTATCGTAGAATTGAAGATTGTGCCATTATATTATATTTTTAATAGTAAAAGTTGCTGAAAAATTATACTCAATGCAATTTTTTCAAGAAACACTGGTAAAAGCTTGTATAAGTGATACTTCCGGTTATCTGATATACACTAAAAACTAATCAACTCTTACCACATTAGTATAGAATGGGTATACAAAATTTCAAAATTTTCTGATTGATAGTATTTGAGTAATCATGTCCACAGGATCCACACATCCACACACACACACACACACACACACACACACACACACACACACACACACACACACACACACATACATACATACCCACAGACATCATTGTAAAAATGTTAAAATTGGATTCTGGGGACATCAAAACGTGCTTATTCACTAAAATCTCTATATGCGATTTTTAGCACGATCCCTATACCTCCCTTACCTAGGGTAGCGGGAGGTAAAAATAATAATTTATAAGTCCAGTGATGAAATATAAAATGAAAAGAATAAAATAAAACTGTTACCGTTAATAGATACAATTCCTTTACTCTTTGTTCTTTCTTCTAATTGAAAAACTTGAACAAAACTAACGTTGGTGTAATTTCCATTAGGACTCCTGCCGGTTGATTATGATTAGGTCCTCGATTAGACTTGGCTGATATAGGATTGGATAATAGAAAAACAGACCGAATAGCGAATTCCCTGTGTCGGCAGGCATTTTCACTGTATCACAATACCCTATTTCCCAAACTCAGGCTCTTGCTATTCATTGCAGCTACATTCCTCGACGTTGGCATGTGACCCGACTCTCGACGTCGGCAACATCGGAGGCGTCGGCGTCGCTGCAACCACTGCATTGGTGGTTTGACGAGGGATGAAAAAGCTACGTGAAGCGAGATTGTTTCACGCTACTCTCTAGTGGTTCTAGGTTAATGAAATGCCAAAAACTCGCTTGATAGTTTCATTAAACGAGAGATTGGAATGTTACGTAATTTAACAATCTTACGCTAAACTTACTCGAAAAACTATAAAAGATAAAGGAACTGCAAAATGCACATGCATTTTAAGTTTGTGGATCCAGATAATCAACTTCTAAATGCAATAGGTTTCAGTCTTTTTGTTTTATTCTGAAATTTCACAAATGAAGTCAGCATGAAATAGTGTGTCATGACGACTTAGATATATGATATAGTACTGATGACATCACTAGATGGCAACCTAGTAGTAGACGAAGAGACAAGTATGCATGTGAAGTTGACAATTATAAGCATTTCAACTTTTATGTGTTAGGAGATATACTAGAATATTGTTTTAAAATGAGTATAAAATACTGTTTAAATAATTCGAATAAGAATATGTGCTACTATTTCGCCATCGTGTAGCGTTTGCATACTACATCTACAATTTTTGTTAATGTGTGACAATCCACTTAATATTTATTTATGTATCAATGCGTTGTAATTTTATTTTTTTCACGGAATTTTTTATTGAGGTCCTTAAAACCGATGAAAATAAACTTCAGTGCCAAGGAGCATATTAAATTTTATTTGAAAAAATATGAGAATAGGATAGAAATACAAGGTTTCAGAATTTTCTGAATGATAGTATAGCGGGAGGTAAAAATTAATGCACAGAGTGGTAGCTGTTTAGTTTAAATGTGTTTTACTTGTCGCTAAGTATTATTTTTGAAAATTATGTTATTAAATAATAAAGATACAACTATACAACTAAAAAATGAAAATCTTCAGCAATGTAAAAATTTAAATACCTGGGGGCAATGATCTCAGAAGATGGAAGATTTGATGAAGAAATAAAAGAAAGAAAAACAACAGGAGGCAAAATATTCAATAGCATCAAACACAGCTTCTTAGGAAAGAAATAAATACCGAAAGAGACCAGAGTACAAATATTTAAGAAAGTAGTGACGCCTATACTTATACACGGTGCTGAAACATGGACATTAACGCAAAGACAAAAAGAAAAAATTACGGCTGTCGAAATGAGATTCTTGAGAAAAATAGAGGGGAAAACAAGACCGGACAGAATTGAAAACACAACCTACAGACAAAACTTAAAAGTAAAAGCAATAGAAGATAAGATAGCAGAAGGACAGATGAGATGGTATGGTCATGTAGAAAGGATGGGAGAGGAGAGAATAGTCAAAAAAGTGTTTGAAGCAAAAATTGGAAGAAAGAAACTACGAGGACGACCAAGAAGAACGTGGCTGGAAGAAGTAAAGGAGGCAGCGCAAAGAAGAGGTCTAACTTGGGAAGAAACGAAGACAGCAACACAAGATAGAGCGGAGTGGAAAAAAATACGGAGAAGACCAACGAACCAGAACTCAACCCCCTCCCCCGCAAGCCGGGGGAACGCATTACACCCGTGAGGGTAGAAAGGTGCAGGATTAAGTAAGTAAGTAAATAAATAATAAAGATCATCTCAATTTGATAATTTTTTTTTATTATATCTTTTATAGATTTAAAGATAAAAAATATAATTAGAATAATTATGTTGCAATAACTTCGTGAATAAATCGATTTATCCACGGGATACCCGAATTTTAAAATCTGACTTATTTGAAATGTCCTATTCAAAGAGTGTTATCTCTACTTACTTACTTAATCGTGCACCTTTCTACCCTCACGGGTGTAAGGCGTGTTATCTATAATTTATGTAAAATTATATTTAATATCGTATTAAATATCTTTTAATTTCTTTTTATTGTTCTTTTTTTCATGCTGCGCATAAAATTATAAGAAAAAGCGACAAGTTGCAATAACTTTTATCTTTGGAATAAATGGAGCAAATAATTTTTAATTGTTAAATTGCTAAGATAACCTTAGCGACAGTTTCCATGTATTATCGTTACCATTCCCTTATGCTAATAGATGCAATTATGCTATTTTTCATTCCTTATCATCCATTTAGATTTACATATTTTTTACCCTCCATTTGCTATGTGGTCAGCTTGTACTAACCCTATATTTTCTTGTCAACTTTTCATAATTCTTTACTTAACGGCTTTAATCAATTATAAAATCGCATAATGAAACAGCTTTTTTACTCATAAATTATTAACTAATGTGTTATATCAAATGGTGTTCATGTTCAATAGAGCCATTGAAAATAATTACAAAGTATTTTACAATGTACAAAATTATTTTTCATATAAAATACAGTATTGATATTAATATGTTACTAATGGCGCCTAAAAATAAATTGAAGAGAAAAAATTCACTTACATTATTCGTGAACGTGGATTGTATTTTAAAACTAATTAAGTTTTTAATCACTTTCAACTTATAAAACTTTATTCATCCATAAATTAACCGTCAATTACAAAATCTTCGAACAGTTTAGCAAATTTACATAATAAACATTAAGATTTTAATCAAACAATTAACTAGTTTTATTTTGCAAAGCAATTTAGCTTTTGTTCAAAATCCATCGCCTTAAATGGCAATTTTCTTTGCTTAATAAATATAAATAATAAATAACCAATAACTTTACTAGAATTTTTGCAAAATATTAAAAGCTTTTTATTAATTTACGTAAACGGAAAAGAAAACAATAAGCTGTCTGTAATAACCTTATATTCATACATTTTACTAGAAATATAGTTTTTCTTAAGCCACGTGCTTAAGTGTCTGGTCGCGTATTTGAGGAACCGGGTTCAATCCCGACCGACGCCAAATATTTCGAATTTTAAATGGCACAAAAGTGACTCCTGTGGTGCACTCTCTATGCCAGCAATGAGTGTCCGTGAGGTGCCTGGTACGCCCTCGTACGGTACAGATATGTCATTATCATAACCGATATCTACGTACAAAGCAGATTGGCTCACCCAGAAATGGGTAATATGCCGTGATGATATATTTATTTATTTGTATAAACAAAACATATACTAAATATCATTAAAAAATGTGCGATATGTCAGGAGCTGGTACCACAAGCCCTGTTTTGAAAACGATGTTTTAAAAAGGTCAAATTTCAGTATTTAATTTCACCCGTATATTTAAAGAACGATTTTTACCTCCCGCTACCCTAGGTAAGGGAGGTATAGGGATCGTGCTAAAAATCACATATAGAGATTTTAGTGAATAAGCACGTTTTGATGTCCCCAGAACCCGATTTTAACATTTTTACAATGATGTCTGTGGGTATGTGTGTGTGTGTGTGTGTGTGTGTGTGTGTGTGCGCACGCGTGTGTGTGTGTGTGTGTGTGTGTGTGTGTGGATGTGTGGATCTGGTGGACACGATTACTCAAATACTATCAATCAGAAAATTTTGAAATTTTGTATATCCATTCTACACTAATATGGGAAGAGCTGATTAGTTTTCAGTGTATATAACTTGTACCGATTTTTAATAGTTTTTCTTGAAAAAAATTCGTTGAATATAATTTTTCAGCAACTTTTACTAATAATAATGAAATATAATGGTACAATCTTCAATTCTACGATAATAGCATTTAGTAAATAACTCTAAATAACTTTAAATATAAATTAATAATATAATTTATTTTCATATCTCATTTTACCTAAGCCTCAAACAAAAACAATATTTTAATAACAATTTTGACATATTTAAACAAATGTCACTGTCAGGTTGCAATTACATTAAAATTAATAGTGAAACCGTGTTAAGGAGAATGTAGTAATAATATATGTATTTGAATCTAATAAAATTAAGGTTAGTAAAAATAATAGGTATATTTTCAATCGTACATAAATATTAGAATTACTATTGATTTGCTTCATTGGCTTCCAGAATACGGGTTTGAAAAGACTTTGTGTCAAGATGCAAGTACTATTTTGATTTTTGTTAAGTGTTTCAATTATTTTGTCAATATTTGTGAAATTTATTTTGTGTATGATATATTTGTCAAATGTAAAATAAAAATTGTTATGTGTGAATGCAAAAATATTTGAACATAATGGTTGCTTTCTTTATACTGCGTGGTTAAATACCCAGCGGGAGGTTATGGGCTGGCCACATCAGATTTTTTAAATGTTATTTTATTACATACATTGCTGCCAATTATCGGATCTAAAATGGGGGCAGTTTTCTTTTGTAAAATAATAAACATTTGATTAATATGAAAATGTGAAATTACATAAACTCAATAAAATATAAAACTGAGGTCAAGAAGGCAATGACTCCTCGATTGAGCTATTAACGAAATCTTTTGGTTGCTGTAGTATTGTTATAGATACAAAATAGAATAAATGTATTTTACGACTTATTTTCATAACACAATTTGAATAAATAATATATCATATGAGCCTACTGGTATTTCCCAAAATACCAATCTCTAAACAAAATTTCCTATAGGAATACTAAAATGATTAAATTTAAACTTTTTCATTCAAGGCAGAATATATATGGGTTTAATAAGGCCCTTATTTTTTCAAAAAAATGCCAACAAAATAAAAATGAAAAATATGTTTTTTAAATAATAAGCATATTATTCCAAAGGAACTTTTTTTGTTGCAACTAATACGACGGAAAAATAACAAAGAAGAAATAAGAGTTTTCAGAAGCCAGACGACAGTTTTTTATTTCAAAAGAGTTCGGTTTCTTTGGTAATCCCTTTCACTTTGAAATATAAAAGAACTGCATGTCAAATACAAAGAGCACATATAAATTCATATTAATATGTTATTATCCGACATAAATAAGAAAATAGTAACATTTTTAATTAAAGCACATTATTAAAAGTTAGTTGTAAATCGATTTAACGAACATTATTTTTTAACAAAAACTATATGTCTCATATCTCAAAACAAACGAACAATTATAACTTCATTAAGCATAATAATAATAATTAAAATATATACAAAAACAAAAATGTAATAAATACCTACATTATAAATTACCTCATTAAAATTATATTCATAGATACGAGTATTTCATATTTTCTATTGCAATATTTTTGTGTATTATATTTTAAAATCATACATATCGCAAAATGCTAATGCTCAATTGCACCGCTGACTTATAAATTTTAAGTATTTCTTATATTGACAATATCGTATCTAAACGAAACATCAAATAAATATTTAAATATCGCTGTCAAATTCGATTTGCAATTCTTTGTTATAGTGCAACAGAGCATAAAGCTTTTTGTAAAAGATTTTGTGTGAAAATGATATTCTTCGCCTATTGACATTAAAAGTAAGATTTTATTAATTAAGGCAACAAAGTTTTACTTTCTCGGGATCTAATGTATGTTGATCAACGAGCTATAAGTAAATATAGGTCGGCGGCCATTACTATAACTGAGCGCTCAGCTCAGACGCTATATGTTGTTTTTCTCAGCGCTTATTGCACTACTTATTACAAATGCCCGCAAAGTGTGTTGTTCCTCAGTGTGGAAACAGACATTAGAAATAGTTGCAAGTCGTTTCACAGGTAAATTTTATATTCAAAAATTTTAACTCAAAGTTTTAATTAGCGACGGATTTACGATTTTACCGCCTGTAGTCTGATAATAGTTAGCCTAAATCCAACAACGAATATAATCAATTTATTTTTATGTAATTACTGATATTTATTATTACAATCAAATTTTCTTTATTGAAACAAAAATTTCTGTTGTAATTAAAATAAATACAAGAACAATTATTATAGGTAATCATTTTTTTGTGTAAATAGTAGGACTGTTTCTACAGATATTCAAGGAACTAACATTCGACAATTTTTGACCAAAACAATCATATTTAAAGGTCAATAAAAACATTATTTTCTATTTCATATATGTAGTGATTATTTTCACAATTTTGTTTATTTTATTTAAAGAATATGTTTTTGTTATTGCATTTTATATGTTATATTTTTTATATACGTTATTATTGTCATAATAAAATGTAATTTTCACTATTTTCGTTTTTATGTATCTATCTACCTACCTTGCTACTTTTTCAATATATTGTATTAATGCAGTTACATTTTTCATATTAATTGTTATTTATTATCGTAAAATATTATAACAAAATAAGGATTCGCAGTAAAAATTCTTAAATTATATTAATTTATCAATATTTCCAATTTTAAATGGCACAAAAGTGACCCCTGTGGTGCACTCTCCACGCCAGCTATGAGTGCCCGTGAGGTGACGCCTGGTAAGCGCCCACACGGTAAAATATATCGTCATCATTACCGATGTCTACATGTGTTGTAGATACTGGCACACCCAGAAATGGGTAATATGCCGTGATGATATATTTATATTTATTTATTTATTTAATTTATCAATAGTTTCACATCATCCATATTTAGGGTTGCCAACTGACCTTTTTTGGAAAGGACAGTCCTTTTTTGAGCATATTTTGTCCTTGTCCTTTTTTAAACCAGGAAAGGACGCGATTTGTCCTTTTATAGTAAATTTTGTTATTAATGATATTTTTCTTATTATAAATATGAAAATGAAATAATTATTTCACATTTTATATAATGTAATGAAATAATGATAGAATTTTTGAATTATTGATGTAGTGTTAACTAGTGTTGACTTGTCAAATTTGTTAATTGTTGCTCTCATGCTCTCCTCTTCGTTAATATTTTATTATAATTTATTAGCGCTAAATAACTGCTTTGTTAGTTTAAAAAATTAAAATGTAAAATTAGATATTGGCAGTTAACATTTTAAGGTTCGATATCTTATTGTGTTTTACTTCTTTTCTTCATAAAATATTGATTTTAATTTTTATTAAATTTATTAAATTTGCTTTATTGTAAAGACACTCTATATTATCTTTCATTAAAACACCTTTGACCTTGAAAATTTTCAAAAAATCGCCTGCGGCGCTTTTTTTCTCAAATTTTAAATCCTACACACAATTCAAAAAAAGATGGCCGAAAAATGTCCTTTTCTGTAATTTTGTAAAATTGGCAACCCTATCCATATTATATATCTGTGAAACTAAATATGTATTAATTTATTTATTTATTTATTTTGAAATATGATATATGTCAGAATAAAACTTTTCGCCACAAATTGCATTATTTATATTTATAATTCTAACATAAAAGGTAAATTATTTCGTTAAAAATAATTCAGAAATATTACTGGTAGTCTGCAACCTGCCTGGCAGGTTATAGTAGACATGGCGTCTAAGTGTGTACGGCCAGCAGCGCTCATCCGCCACTCTATATTTACTTATAGCTCGGTGATGTTGATGATGAATGTGAATGTAGATGAACACGCGTTAATGATTAAACTGAACGTTATGGATGAATACGGGCACTTTGACACATTCAAAAATTATCTATATTTACATTATATTAAAAATTATTATTTATTTACATTTACACTAGTGATAAGAAATAATTAATTAAACTAATAAAAAGAGGGTGGAAATGCACGAGTTCTAAAACACAGACCCAAACATAAAATTAAATGTTTACTCCATAAGAATAAAAACCAGTCTGTCTAGTAATCGTTTCGCCGAGAGGATAGTTGAAACAATATAAAAAACATTATCTTCAAACGGAGGTGACCAAAGGACAGAAACAAAACCATCTGCGTAGCCAGACACATTGGCTGGTAGTGCGAGCTCGGTTCTAACTAAAACACTGTTTTAAGAAATGTCAAATTTCATTATTTAATAACAAAAATAAATAATATCAAATTTATCAAAATATTATTTTTAACCCTCCGTTACCCGAGCGAATGTTCATTACATCGCTACCCGCGTGGCGTCTGAGAGACTCCGGCAAAAATATCGTTAACAAATAATTAATAAAAACTTTATGTTTGAATCGACCAATTAATAAAAAATATTAACTCTTAAACATGTTTATTTATTAAAAATATAAACAGACTGAAAGAAAACGCTGAATAATAATAAAATTAAAATATAAAGTAACAGAAATTAAATGTAGTATACAAACAAAATTAAATCCTCCGTATGAACTTTAATTATTTTTTTTTACAATTACAAATTTTACAAACATTGTTAGCATGCTATAAACATATATAAAATTATTACATTCTATACATCTATATTTCGTCATAAGATTTTTTTCTTTCGCAGATGTAACACCTTTTCGTACATTTTTAGTACCTTCAACACTGGTTTCCTTTTTCTTTTTTTGCTGGGGAACACTTGTACTGGTGTTTGCTTCATCAAAATCGATTTGAACTACTAGTTCACTAGTGCGTTTTCTTAGTTCCCTAGGTAGGCCTTTTGTTTTTGATCGATTTTGTATATGTTGTTGAGTTAATTCTAAAGCTAAAGTTTTTATGAAATATCGTCTGTTTTTTTTTTTTGTTTCGGTTAGTATTGTTTTATTTATATTTAAATTACTAAAACTTACGTGTTTTTGCAAAAATTGTAATTAACGAAACTATAATGTGAGTACCGGCATGGCGTCTGACAGACTGTGATCAAAATTTATTACTCTTTACTATAGAACGTAAAACATTTGAATGCTGTAGTGTGTTGTATCTCATCCTCGGTCAGTATAAGGAAGGTATGTACGAGGGGACTGTCCCAACATTCCGATTTCAAAAGTTATGTTAGTAAAAATACAGAGTGGCGTCTCAGAGACGCCACGCGGTTAACGGAGGGTTAAGCAGAACATAATTTGTATTCAAACAAAAATTTAAAAAAAAAATCATTCTTTAAATATAAGGATGAAATTAAATATTTAAATTTGAATTTGACGTTTCTTAAAACAGCGTTTTAGTTAAAACTGAGCTCGCACTACCAGCCATAAAACTCTCAATTCATTATCCCCGTGACCCGACTAACCCAAAGTAAAACATATCTTAAAATTTCACTATGTTACACTACTTCCTGTGGTTATTTTCGAGTCAGATAAAAATATCTGTTGTGGCCAGCACAATACCTCTCGCCATTTTCATTAGTATTGTATTGCACTTCGCTATCAAACCGCCGTTTTATAACAAAAACATTACAGAACTTTACCCAAATATTGTTTTTATTGTATTTAACATGTGTTCTGCACACATACAATTCTAATTATATCTATTTTTCATTATATGAGGAAGTTCCTAAATGGCAGAGATTCTTCCAATTAATTAGTAAGATTGGCGGTATTTCTTATGGATACATGCATTTTACCTACAATTTTAAATATTTAAATAATAAAACTGTAGTGTATCGGACTGTACTTTTGCAATGTTAATTAGTAAAAACATTGCTGGAGTCCGTCTAACAGTGTTCGTCATTAGGAAAGGTTGTCGTTGTGTGTAACTTATATTTGTGTGATTGTTCAATAAACGTTATTCCTATATTTCAACAATTAACTTTCAATTAAACACTCCCCAAAAGACATTACAAAAACAATAAGAAACAAGAAAGATGAAATGTACTTCCCAGAAAAAGCTTTCAGAATGTCACTAAAACTGTTGATTTTTACACTGACATTGCCATTTACAAACTATGTTATAAACATTTGAATTTGTCAACTGGATGGTTTCTTTAATGCCGTAGCCTCTGCGATTAAACTATTCTATTACAGTGCCTTTATCTCTGAATCTATACAAGATATAATAAAATTTTTAAATGTATCAGATGTAGAATTTTATGTTCTTCAATAATAGAATAACAGAAATTTTCAAAAAATAATATTTAGAAATTTCTTTAAAAGAAACTATTACTTCAGGTTATCTAATTGTTACCAAAATTTAATCAGCTCTTCCCAGGAATGTCATATTTTTTAAATCTTATAGTAGGTATATGAGAAACCGTGGTTTCCAACTTACCCCCCCCCCCCACCCACACACACACACACACACACACACATACACACGGACATCATCGTAAAAATATTATAATCGGTTTATAGACCTTAAAACGTGCTTATCCACTAAAATCTGAATATGCGATTTTTAGCATCATTCCAATACCTCTCTTTGCGCGAGGTAAAAATCATTGGTACTTAATTATCAGGTCATTGGAAAAAATATCTACAATAAAAGTGTAAAAAAATCTGTTGTGGCCAGCACAAGACCTCTCGCCATTTCCATATTAGACTATATAAGTATTGTATTGCACTTTGCTATCGAACCGTCGTTTTATAACAAAATATTACAGAACTTTACCGAAATATTGTGTTTTATTGTATTTAACATGTCTTCTGCACACATATAATTCTAATTATATCTATTTTTCATTGTATGAGGAAATTTCTAAATGTCACAGATTCTTCCAATTCATTAACCAGATTGGCAGTATTTCTGATGGATATATGCATATTACCTATAATTTCAAATATTTAATTAATAAAACAATAAGAAAGATTAAATGTACTTCCCAGAAAAAGCTATATCACTAAAATTGTTGATTTATGACACTGAAATCTGTCATTTACAAATTATGTTATAAACATTTGAATTGTTACCAAAACCTTTTCAGCTCTTCCCAGGAATGTGAGATTGAGAAATTCATAGTTAAACAGGTCTTATGTCTTATAGTTTTTGAGGAATCGTCCGTCCAACATCCAGCCATACACACACACACACATACACACATCCACACACACACACACACACACACACACACACACACACACAGACATCATTGTAAAAATGTTAAAATCGGATTCTAGTGACCTTGAAACGTGCTTATTCATTAAAATCTGGATATGTGATTTTTAGCATGATTCCAATACCTCTCTTAGCGGGATGTAAAAAAATCCCAGCTTTTGGAAAATAACTGGCATTGTAAAATTCAGAAAAACAAAATTAAATATTAAACATAAAATCTTTCATTGTTTTCTTTATACAGTAGAGGAAAACTCTCCATAATTGTGATTCGTATCGTAATTTCAGAATTACGTTTATCTATATTAGTTTTTCAAACATTTCATCAAAGCGAGTTAACTGAATTCAAAACAAAAGTTGATTTTATTTGGCGAATGATATCGTTTGTTGTGATGAACGAGCTGCTTGGAATCCTAAACGGATCCTTTATGTCCTTGATAATAACAGGTATAAAGTCCGAAATTGGAAAGCAGACAGTGTCAATCAAATAGAAACAAAAGAAAAGCATTTTTCCATTGTATCGAATCTTGTCTCACGACAGCTTTAATAAATTTCTGATATTGAGGTAACCGAATGAATTTGCAGTTTGGAGGGCTCAGTTCGACTAGACAAAAGAAAATTGTTTTTTGTTGGTCGTTTCGATTATCCAACATGTAACAATGTGTTTGCGATGTTTATTGTTTTGCTCTTTTCAAATGTGACATTGTATCGAGCTCCAATGTTCACAAAATTTGAAAAATATGGGTTTATAGCTCTGTTCGATGAGAAGTGCTTGAAGTGCAAAGTAGAATACTGCAGTGCAGTGCAGTGTATACTAGTACACTCTAGATTTTGTGTAGAAAACACTCACTGAAATATATACTAACTGGAATGCGCGTACGAACCGTGTCTGTGAAGCATATTGAAAGCCTGCTGCTGGAGTAGTCGGCAAACATCGAGACAGTTCGTGAGTAGACGGAAATTATTTCGTGTGGCGCATGTTTAAATAAATGAAGCATAATATGAAAACAAAGCGATCAGCTATGATAGGAGTTATTCGGCTAGGTTCGGTTCGGCACGAACGTGCGCGAACAGGACCAGCCATTATTGTTCAATGAGGCTTCAGTGCAGCGTACGCTGATAGGTAGAGTATGCGAGTTCCAGTTAGTATATATTTCAGTGAAAACACTCTAGTGGGCAAGTTTGATCAGCCGTCAGCATAGTTAATTCAAGTTATATGTTAGGTTGTTTGTAAACACAAATACGTTATAAAGCTGTAAAGAAATCACTGTAGAAATAAAGGATCTTTCATTAAGGATACTCGATTTTTAAATATAAATAAAACAAGTTGTGTGTGAGATATCCAGTCAATCTTATTTCATTTGAAAGATTATATTATGGCCATTGCTAGAATTTTTATATGCCTTCTAAGTAGTAAATAAAAAATTGAGTGAACAGCCTCAAATTTGAAAATATCATGAAATATTAATTAGATCTTTTTTTAATAAATTATTGAAATTTGTGTGTGTAATATTTGAAAATTCATTGGAAAGGATTCTATATATCCAGTAAAATTGTAACACGAACATAATACAATTTTTTACAAATTCTATATAGAAAGTTCCTTGGAAAATATTCTATAAATCCAATAAAATTATCACATGAATTTACATTATGTATAATCGTATATAAATACTCTAAAAATGCGTACACTTACGTAACATCTTTACAATCAAATAATATTTATATATCTATCCATTTTTTAATCATTGCCCCAATATACACCACATTTAGATAAAAACTTCAAAATCTTCAAAAATCTAATTCTTATGTATCTAGATACTTCTCCATGCGCTGATTCCAAAACCGCCGGTCGATATCTCGTTTGGTTCTTGAGGTATATAGATTCAAAGTTTTGCTCAAAACTGCCCATTTTTGGGTAATAACCCAGAAATGAGTTGAGGTATAAATTTGGCGATATCATCATTCGATTCTACGGGAAAAACTACATAAGCATAACAATTTTCAGAATTTTTGAACACCGCATACAATCTCTAAAGCAAAATAACTGAAAATGGCCAAAAATCGCAAAAATCTAAGGTTTACCCCTTACGATTTTTTCAGATTTTGGCCATTTTCAGGTGTTTTCAAGCTTTTATTCATAAAAAACGAACCGGCTGGACAAAAATTATGAAAATTGCTATATTTATGTATTTTTGTCCGTACAATCGAATGGCGATATCGCCATATTCATATTTCGACCCATTTTTAGATTAATACCCAAAAATGGGCGGTTTTGAGCAAAACAAAAATCTAAATATCTCGAGAACGAAACAAGATATCGACCTGCGGTTTCAAAATTTGGAATCAGCGCTTTGAAAAGTATCATACATAAAAATCAGATTTTTGAAAATTTTGAAGTTTTTATCTAAATGTGAGGTATATTGACTTTTAGGGCAATAATTCAAAAATGGGTAGAGATATATCCATTCCACTGAGGACGTATAATACTTTTGACTAAGTTCACAAATTTATATGCGAAGTTTACTTACATACCACTGCAAAGTGTACTTCTTTACTATTTAATAATTCCAACAAACTTGCTTATGAAAGGGCTGGTCTTGTTGAAATTTGTGGTTGAGATGGGTTGGGCGCAAGCGAAAAAGCCAGTCCTACCCTTTCAGGTCCTGAGGCAAGGCTTAGAAGCGCAGGATTAGTTGACGTCTGGTATGTGCCTAAAGCATTATGTGCGCAGAATGTATTTCACACCGCTTTACCGTCCCCGTCTGGTCTGGTCACCAACGCATGAGGAATTATGACAAAAATTTCAACCCTTCCTGCATGCCACATTCTTCATGCAGATATTGCATTTCACTCCACACTGCTTTCCAGCTAAATTAGGAGGGGAGGATGATATTGATCGTGACAAATTGTTACTGCTGCAACATATGATACATTAATAATTATATTCTTTGAGCACAAGAAATTTGGCCAAAAAGTTACAAGAAGTTTTTAATTCAAAGCGTTATTCATTTTCATTTGAGGTTTTATTTTATCATGGTGGTATGTCCTATGAAATATATATCAAGTTTCATTCTTATTAGACTCATAGTTTATGTTTGACAGGTACATACTGCGAGAAAGTATTTTTCGTCACCTTTGGGTAAGGAAGGAATGGGGTCATGCTACATTTTCTGTTTTATTTTTTTCCTGGAAGTCTACCGGTCACAGTATATGTAAATAATATTTTTGCCCTCCTGAAGTGTAATGGGAACTTTACAATTGTATACACAGCAAGTGTAACCTACATTTTACGCTTACTGTGTTGTAACTTGTCTAACTATGCGGTAAAATAATCAAAATACACTGGACGTTTATGGGCATTTAGAAAAGAAATCATCTTTACTATAATAAAGTTCATGTAAAAAAGTACTACCTACTTAAGTTATTTTTTTACTTTAACATTTCCTATATTTAAAATTAATTTATATAAACCAAACTCACGGTAGCGACATCTGTCATTATTGTAAAAATCCGCCGTTAACGACATAGTCAAATACGCGAGCATTGCTGAAATGTCAAATATCGACACCTACCTATTATTTATTACGAAGAAAAGATTAGCAAATAAATATATTATCAGTCATAAACAACGTCTATTATTACAGATAAATTTTTGGTAGAAGAAGTACTCTAATGAAGGTAAGTAAAATCAAATTTGGAAATTGACTTAACCCCAGTATTTTAAACTAACCCTTTTCAGAAGTACAACCTATCTCATTGAAAAAAGTGATTTTCATTATCGTCGGCCAAAAAATTTGATACAATTCTCGTGCGTGAAGTATTTTACAGCGCTCTAGCTAATAAGGCACTCGCCTTAATGTAAATAACTATTTCACGCCATTAGTGTGCAATGTTTTGTAGATATAATTTTTTAAAAATAAGGGTCAATTTCAAATATCAATGAGGTCACGTGAGCGCACACGTCATGTATCTGAACGATTCCAGTTCACCCTGGCGGACAAAATGTAAATTAAGATTGTTTATAAATAGTTTTTTTAATGAATTATTTCCACAAGTTGGAACTGCACAGTTCTTCTTCGCCATGTTATATCTGAATATAAATATACAATTATTGCACATTTATGCAAACCTGCAATTACAAATTATATTTCTCTAATGAAATAATTAAATCATTATGAAACAAAAAAGATTGAATAGAGCTTTATAAATATTTGGTTAGTTTACTCTGATCTTACGTTTAAGTTCGCGTTTTAAGTTTGTGACATTGTGACCTTCATGTACGTGTGACTAGTGTCGTTGTGTGAGTAGCCGATACATGACGTCACAGAAAATCCTAGCGGGAATATGTTTTAAGTAAATTATGAATGAAAAGTATTATATTTTGGGATGTTTTATGTTGCAATATGAATAATAAGTGTCATAGATTCTATTTTTATAAAAATATTAGCAACATTTTTTTTGGAATAACCCCATTGTCTGATCAAAATATTTGGTGGTGAATTTTTAATGAATGAGCACGTTTTAGGGTCCCTAGAATACAATTATACTAATTCTGTATGTGTATCTGTGTGTGTTTTCGACAATAGCTCCAATATTATAATTCTAAAAATTATAATTCTTTCGTATTTCTCTTCTTTAGAAACATATTGAAATAGTGTGATTTCTGAATTACACAAATTGAATGTGAAAATTGACAGTATAATCTATACTGACAATTTTGTTATTTATAAAAATTTGAAGTAAATAGTACATAAATATAACATTACTGGGTTTGCCAGTATCTACAACACATGTAGACATCGGTAATGATGACGATATATTTCACCGTGTGGGCGCTTACCAGGCGTCACCTCACGGGCACTCATAGCTGTTGTGGAGAGTGCACCATACAGATCACTTTTGTGCGATTAAAAGTCTGCACTGGCCGGGATCGAACCCGGGTCACCATATTGACAACCAAACACTATATTCACACGGCCGCGCGACCCCATAATATTCGAAGTATAAATAGTAATTTAGCAATAATAGACCATTTGAATAAATATAAGTGTAATGGATGAAATATACCTTTTTTTATTGTTTAAAGCAATATCTTGCAATAATTGTAGGCAATCTTAGAAAAGCATTCTTTGCAATAGCAAAACATTTGGTAATAACTTTCGTTACCGCAGTTACAATACAATTTCTAATTCATTTTTCACCTTTGGTTGGACGGAGATAGCGTATACCCCTTTATAACAGATACAATAATGAGATGACGAATGAAAGTCTCATATATACAAAGTATGTATGACAAAGATACTAGATACTTTTTAACTCGGAAATATAAAGTATATAAGATTAGGTATGGGCTATCCAGCGAATTAAGCAGTTTATGTCATCGTTTAGGGATTTTTGAAATTTTCTTTATTTTTTAAAATATATTTTATTAACGGTATTTTATTGGTTTTTATTATTATTATTATGTATTTGACACCTTTAATAGAAATAATTATATTTGGATATATTATTATTATGTAAAATTGTGTAAATTTTTGCTAAATGACATTTGATTATATTTTTTTAATATTGGTAATTCTGAACATGTATATTCCTAAATATTATATGTCTATATTATACTTTTCAACCTGTATTGTGATTTCATTTTGTTTTTGGTTTCGTTGTTCATTGACAAAATGTCAAATGCTCTGTCATGTCAAATTCAAGAGCTTGTAGTTAATTTAATGACTTATTTTGAAAATGAAAAATAGATTGGTGGGCTCTTACTTTCACTGAATTGTAATATTGAGGTAATATTTCGTTCTATTTGTCAGTAATAATTTCAAAATTAAATCTATATTTACAGCGTGTGGCAAACGCTATAAGCAATGTACAGAAGAAGTGAGAAATTGTATGGTATGCAGTATTCTGTATTTTTCTAAGGATCTCACATAATTCTAGATAGTTTGTTGCATATACTACAAGAATGAAGTATTTATAACGGCGTAAGTAGTATCGTTCAGAATATTTTAAATAAAATTGGATATCGCTGGAAAAAAATTATACCAGACGGTTACCTTTTTAAGAAAGATTTGGATTTATGAAGACAACCCACAGATCATATTTTAATCTGTTTTACATGCTCATGTAAACTTTTTAACATATGACGTCGTTGTTTCTAGTGATTTTGTTTTTATGACGTAAACCGCTTGATTCGCTGGATGGCCCATATGTAGGTACCTACATAATTATTTAAAGTGAAAAGCTGGTAAAATCTTCATGGGTAATACATTTAATTGGCCAGTATATTATATACTGAGCACCTTAAGTTCATTTACTTTAATACTTCGGATTGCAGCATCAACTAAAATACATTGTTAATTTGAATACTAAATATACACTTATTTCTCTTTCGGGAAGTAAAACGTTTTACAGGGCAAATTTTACGGTGTCACATTTCACCCTTACATACATTTATTATTAGGTTAATTTTCTTTGAACAAACCTCTCTTCTTTTCTGTAATTCCAAAAAATAAATCTGAAAGTTTTTATGGTAAAATTATGCGTTTTTATAGCAGTGCGCTCATGAAATCCTAACTTCCCGAGACCTTAAGCCCAGGTCCCAATTAAATCCACAGTGGTTCTGTCTTACAGGAAGAAATATTCACATTTACGTCGCGTAATGCTTGGATAATTCATATCCCTTATGCCTCCGTAAATAAGCCGGGCGTAATGTGAGAATAACGCGTGTAAAAACAGATTAAATGCACGTAAAATACGCAACTGCGTAGGAGGACAGAAATACAGCCGGGATAGAAGAAAACGGCAAACGGGCATTCATTAATTAACTAGCGAAGGATTGGTCAAATATGCGCTGTAATAAGCGTTCGTGTAATGGCGCCTAGAAGAACTTGTCAGATATGTTTGTATTTTGAATCAGTGCTTCACTCCTTCCTGTTACAAAAAAAATCTGTTGTGGCCAGCACAAAACCTTCCGTCAATTTGATGTATTTTATACAAATCCTATACCAAAAGAAACAGATTCTATATAATATCATGTAAAATCAAACACGAACACATACTATTTCCATTCTATAAATCCAATAAAATTATAACATAAACATACACTAAGTAAAATGCACTTGACACTTCTTCTTATTCTTCAGCTTCCCCTATTTTATTAGAGGTAGCTGTTTCCTCTTTTCTTCCACTCATTCCTGTCCAACACATCTTCTTGATACAGGCATTCCTTTCAGTCTTCTGCGATACAGTCCTTCCATCTTCTCTTTGGCCTTTCTCTGCGTGTCACTTGCGAGGAGCACCATGACATACCAATTTTGTGATCCTAAACTTTCCATATTTGGTTTTGCACTTGCAACTGACATCTGTCAATTAGAATTTTTTTAATGTATCAGCATCAGCTGTTTCCATGATAAATAGTAAAGCTGACTAATTTTTGAAAATTAATTTCTTTATATGCTTTAAATCTACTTATATCTATTGAATATGAAGGAAAATGTATAATCAAACTGTATAGAGAAGAATATTTTCTTTAAAATGTCAAAAAACAATATTTAACTGCGTTTTTTTAAGAAAAAATGTTAAAAACTTCAAATAAAGGTACTTCCGGTGGATCAGTTATAACCAAAATCTAATCAACTCTTCATATGGATGTACAGAAGAGGAATACGAAAGAATTATAATTTTTAGAATTGTAGTATTGGAGTTATCGTCGGAGAAAAATTTGTCACACACGGACATACATACACACACACGGACACACACACACACACACACACACATACATGCAGACATCATCTTAAAATGGTAAATTCGTATTGCAGGGACCCTAAAACGTGCTTATTCATTAAAAACTCACCACCGAATTTTTTGACCAAAGACAATACCTTCCTTACCTAAAGGTGACGGAAGGTAAAAAATGTGGGTGCTTAAGATAGCACGTTCGTAGTGAAAACAATTAATGCCAGCTCATAAACATCATAACAACTATCATATGTTTCAGGTGTGAGTACTTGATATTACTATAAAAATTGCTTGCTTCGATTTTGGTTTTATATTCTTCAGTAAAAATTTTCGTCAAACTGTCATTTCCATCACATACGACATCTAACTTAAATAATGAATCATTAAGATAATCAACATATTTTGGAATTTGTAGATGTAGTAGAAGAAGCCTTAATAATAACAATGAAAAATGGTTGCTTCAAGAAGATATATCCGTGATATGACTCATGTATCTGTAACCTGCAGTAAAATTTACTAATATACCAACATAGTTATTACAAATTCTCTAAAATACTCTCTAGAAAACCGAGAATTCACGAAGTTTCAAGTATGAAACATCTGATGTGCTTGAGGTCGAGAACGACCGAAATAATGCTTGGCGAAGTAATACTCAAGTACGAGATTAAGCATCGACTATGAATACGGGCATTAGACTTTTAAAAATTTAATTTCGAGGTAGTAACCACCGTGCAACCCTGTTACACGATTTAAAATATACTGGTTGTGCCATTCTGCACAAAACGAGGGTCCAAAGCGATACGTGTTTCCTCGTTTTTTCCGCTAGAGGCGCAACTTGAGAACGACCCAACTGACACCTGTCATTTGCACGTCATTTTGAAAATATTACATGTTATATCTTATAGAAAGGTAAATAAAACAGGTTTTAAAGTACATATTCGTATTATATGTAATGTAATATAAATATTTTGTTGAAAGACATTGCAATTCATGCAAAATGAAAAGAAAATTAAATAGAAAATGTTTCATTCATGAATGTGAAACCAGTTACAAGTAATCCACTGAAAAAGAATCTCTGTTTGCTGCTCCACTCGATATATCACTTTTAAAAAAATGGCAATGTGCAATTAGTAGAGATGATCGCGAATTAAGATTGAATGATGTTTGTCGAAAACATTTTCGGGAAGAAGATATTATTACCGAATGGAAATCTGGAAGCGTACGGTTCTATCAATTTATTTAGTTTTTCCAATTTTAAATTCTAACAATGTATTGATTCAGGTTTCCATTAAATATATAAATTTATATTAAAAATAAATTCATTATGCATTTCATTTTTTATATTTTATGTAAAAATAGTTTGCTGTGGTAGGGTCGTTCTCACGTAGCGCATCTAGCGGATTATTCAAGGAAACACGTATCAAGCGGACCATCAGAAACAATGAAAAACATGACAAGTGGCATAACCAGTATATTTTAAATCGTGCCCTGTTGATATGGTTCATTGTTTTTTTTTATAGTCTATTTACTGACATCGACAAAATTTTGTTTGACCGCTATCATTGTCCGTTTTTGTTCGATTTTTCATTTATCTCGGAAACAGTTGAAGATCAGACCTATGGTGATTTAGCTTTCTTTACTCATTTTTGTCAGTATTATATGCCCTTAAATTTTTTTACAGTTTCTTTGAAACAACCTGTACATAAACAGCTTCTTGTACTCTTACTAGTTTACATATTTAACAAGTCCTACTAGCCGAAATTAATTATATTCTGCAGGTGCCAATGGTATGTGTGGTGTAAAATTATGAGAAACATTTTTTATGTATCTCATTACACATGTCCTTGGTACGCCATTGTGCGTGAAACAGTGGCATCATCCTTTATCCTTGCTAGAGTGCTTATCTGCGCCTGTGGTACTGTAAATTAATTATGCGTACTTTAATGCCCAACCACCGAAATGGGCGAACTTATGAATGGAAGCATTTCGTGTAGCGGCTGTGTTCAGTTATACACACAGGTGACCTGGGAAGCTTTCCAAACATCAGGATTTGTAAACCTATATTATTGCAAGGCTTACGAGTGGAATTTTAAATGTTTATTTAAAACAGAGAAGGGAGAAGTACTCGAAACATTTAAGGCATGGCAATAGCACCCTGGGTGAATCTAGTAAAGTTTATGTGAACCTTAGAACCTTTATAGCCGGTTGTTACTACATATACAGGGAATTTATTTTAACATGCAACATATGGCAAATCACTTCCATGGTTACTCCCTATTATCAAAACATGACAGCAATGTAATATTTGTCCATTTTAAAATGCAACATACAAAATTTGTATTTTGTATTATCAAAACTAATTTCCTATAAATTAGCCTACATACGATTAACAAATAATCAAAACATGAATGTTGTACATCTTAAAAAACTTTAGCTTACAAAAATTCATAACTTTCATGTAATAAATGTTAAAAAAAAATACCCCCAATCACTCTGAGCCAATATTCTAGTCGGTCGTAATAAGAATTGACACCATTTGTGATGTGTTTTGGAGATATCTCCTGTGCTGCAATACTATTTATAATGTTGCATTTTAAAATGGACAAATATTACATTGCTGTCATTTTTTGACAATAATGAGTAACCATGGAAGTGATGAACTATAATGTTGCATTTTAAAATAAATTCTCTGTTGTTAATTTAACTAAAACTATAAAGGTACCTGTCAGATTTGTATAAAGTCCCAGTATTAAATGATCATTTTATGAAGATTTACTCTAACTTTAAACCTTTTGCTACTGCAAGGACTAAGGTATCACAGACAAAATGGGTACGTTCAACACTCAAAAAGAGCATATACTTACGGCGGCAAGTGTATCGCCTTAACGCTAAGTTGTAGTGAAATACTAGACAGAATCGAACGACGTGATTTGATTTGGTAGCATTTCTTATAAATCTGATGTGGCCAGCACATTACCTTCCGTCAATTCTATGTATTTTGTGCAAATGCAATATCAAAAGCTTCTTGGAAAAGATTCAATATATCCAGTGAAATTGTAACACGAACATATAACATTTTCTATAAATTCCATACCGAAAGTTCCGTAGAAAAGATTCTCTAAATCCAATCAAATTATAACACGAACATGCACTAGGTATGTAAATTGCACTTATCACACAGGTATTGCTTATAATAAGTCATAGTACAATATTTTTAATCGTAGTGCCGCTTTATAGAAAATTAAATAATAGAATATTAAATTATTTTAAAAACCAATGACATTTTTTAAACCATTCTCATAGTTCGTATCATACAGTTTTAAGGTCTAGTTTTAATATAAATGACCCATAATTTAATTTGTTAGTATGGTGGGGAAATAGTTGACTCATTAAAATCCTATAAATAAATTCATAATAATCCTGCTTGAATTATATACGTTTGGATAACTTATATCTCGTATGTGAAACTGTGCGAAACGTATACAATTAAATTATTCGCTAATTATATTTCATCCACTTAAGACTGGTATTCTGTGCTTTCGTCTAAATAAGCGACTAACTAGTCAGCTGTGTACAGAATATTATTATATTACCTTGTTTGTTGTAGAGCTCAAAATGATTTCATTTAGTTTAGAGCGCACGTTAAATTTAGTAAATAGCAAAACAAGGTTTTTCTTAACCCGCAGTTAGTCGCCTGGACCTTTGTGACGAGAATATGTCGCGCGGTCTACCGTCTACAATGGTAGACCACTAGTAATTCAATTTCAAAAAACAAAATACTTCCCTTATGAAATGCATTTAGCATGCTAGTTATGGAAGACCGTTTAGTTAACAGCTACTTAGAACCACTCCTATCCAAGTAATATGTTGTTTCAATTATTACTATTTAAAGATGCGTCCCGTGGCCGCGTGCCTGAGTTTTTGGTCGCGAACCTAGAGAACCGGGTTCGATATCGACCGACGCCAAATATTGCGAATTTTAAATGACACAAAAGTGACGCCTGTGGTACACTCTCCACGCCAGCAATGAGTGCTCGTGAAGTGACTCCTGGCAAACGTCCGCACGGTACAAATATATCATAATTACCGATATCTGTGATAAAGCAGATTGTGGGACACTCAGAAATAGTGTTTCACAAGAGTCTTGCATTTTTCTTGTTCTTGTCTTGTTCGTGCAGAAAATGTAAGAAAAGAACAAGGCAAGAGTTGTATAGTTGCAAGACAAGACAAGAATCTGGCCTGCAAGAAAAGTACAAGAATATCAAGATTTTTTTATATTTTCTTGCATTCTTGCACTCTTGCTATATTATATTATAATTCAGCATATCAACATTTTATTATTGGTTTTACCTCTCGCTAAGTTGACATTAATCGGAAAGGCTAAAAAGGTTTTAGTAACAATTTGACAACCGAAAGTAGTAGTTTCTTAAAAAAATCTTCTAAATATTATATTTTGAAAATTTAGCATTAAGTACTCAATCTGACAAATTTAAATTTTCTTATTATATCTTCCTATAGATTTAGAGATAAAAAATCTGATATGGCCAGCACATGACCTCCCGCTAATTCGATGTTTAAAATTGCAATGAGTTTGGAGTAAAATATCACTTTATCGTTTGTAAACAAAATCTAATTCGTTGTTCCAATAAATAGAAAAGTCTTTAATAAGAAATTTTGTATTATATTTTATCAAGTTTTTTTTTTTGAAAATCTGTTAAAAGCTCTTAGTTAAGAACTACATCCGACTTATCATATATAAAATCTAATATGTTGTTTTCAACATATACGAGTTTTAAAACCAAATTTGATAAGTTTTTATTATATAATATATTTTTTCAAAGAAATCAGTCCAGAGCTTCAAGTAAAGTACCACTTAATGTATATTAATTTTAGCAAAAATCTAATCTGTCGGTCTCATTAATATAAAAGTGTTAATTACCAGATTCAGTTTCACTGAACATGATAATATATTTACTACTATAATTTTAAAAACAACTAGCTTTTGACAATGACTGCACAATATAACAACCAACGGTTTGGCAGCTAATAGGGGAACCCCAAACAAGTCTAAATAATGTAACACTACGCGCACGCGCAAATAAGCAAGACAAGAAATATGCAAGAGTCTTGCAAGCAAGACAAGATTTTTGCTTGCAAGAGTAACACAAGACAAGAGTTATTTAAATTTCTCGTCTTGTTTTGCAAGACAAGACAAGAAATAGTCTAGCAAGACAAGAAATCTTGTCTTGTGAAACACTACTCAGAAATGGGAAATATGCCGTGATGATATATTTATATTTATTTTATTTTAAAGATGCGTGGTTTGCTTATGTAGACTGTGTGACTAACGTAGTATTAATGCCTAGAGTTTAGAAGCCTAGACTAAATTTTTGCGTAAGGTGAGCCCATGTTTAGAGAAATATACAGACTGTTATATAAATAAGCTTACAACGCTTAACCGATGGAAGAACTAAACCGCAGATACTAAATCTGGCAATAATTTTTGTTTTACATTTTTTATAAAACTGGAGTCCTTTTAAAATGACTAATTACATTAAGGTTCAAAATTTAGTAAAAAAAAAACTAACGTGTTCTCTAAAAAAAGTTGATTGTCAAAACTGACGTGGAACGCTTTTTGCATTGACGTACAATTTATATTCGGTTTATTGAATATCAAAATTTAACTTACCTTAATTATAAACATGTACAGCCCGATTCACAAAAAAGTTTAAGCAAATCCTCATTTTTGGATTAGTGAATTCTATTCTATTCCGATATTTAAAATTTAATCTTCATGATATTACAAATAAAGGTAGATACTAGGAATAGATTAGACTATATTTTAAGATGTAAATTGACAAAATTAGAGTAGAATTCGCTAATCCAAAAATGAGGATTAGCTTAAACTTTTTTGTGAATCGGGCTGGTAGTTTTTTATTGTGAAAATCTCAAATATCTATTGCCGAGATGCCAATGATCATGTCTGTTTTGATAATCAACATTTTTTTCCAGAGAACATATTGATTTTTATTTTTTCACAAAATTTTGATCTATGACAAAATTGGTCAGTTTTAAGGAGCTCCAGTTCTTATAAAAGCATGGAAAACAAAAATTATTGTCAGATTTACTAAATCATCGCTATGAAAGTTTGCCAAAGTGGCCGTTTTTAAAAAATAGGCGATTTACAAAATGATTATTTAAATCTAGCCGTACCTATAATATTTGATATTGTTCATTTTGCAATATGCTTCATTGCCTGCTATTAGCTACGAAAATACCTTTGTCTTTTTGTTATCACAGCTCGTTATTTATTTACTTTTCTATTTTCGGAATTTGTCTACTACCCTAGTCCTAGTACAATATAATAGAAAATGTTATACCTCCTTCATGACTCGAGTATTCTACATTTTAAAGATCAATACGGTTTCGTAATACAAAAAGCAATTTCTTGCGAACCGCACTCTAGAGAAAAAGACTTAATATATGCTTTCACAAAAACTAACTCTTTCTAAATCTACATTTTATCGAGCATGTGCGCTTTCCAATTTAAACTATAAAGAGTACATATTATTCTGCGATATCCCTATAACTACGATATGAAATTCCATATTGTCTAGTAACTATACACATACGATTATATTGACTCATAACTATATAGAAATAGAGGATATTGTCTTATTACATTTATACTACATTTAACCCACTGGAAAAAAGAAATAAATTAAAAGTTAAAATCTCAATTACGATTTTTATTTGAAACGTAAAATTTTCAAACGTGCCATTTTTAAGAACATTGACTTTTTTCATAAAAAATGCATTTTACACATTAAATATTAAAAAAAAAAATAATATTTAACTGGGTTTTTGCAAGACGAGTAACAGTGATATAATTAAATCGAGATATTGGGGTGTTATTAAAATTACCAGAAATCACAAAAAATTTAAATGAAAAGTAGCAAGTGTAATGCAAAGTTTTTTAAGCTCAAATTTTAGAACTTGGATAAGTTCTTATAATTAACGCAAAAAATTGTCAAAAAACATAAAGCCTCATTCACAGCTCCGAAAATAAAAATAAAATTATACATAAAAATAACGATATAAACAATAGATTCTTATGAAAGTGTTCACAGCTCTCGAAAATAAAATTAAACATAAGCCATAAACACAAGGATTTGCAAATGTTAAATATTTTACACAAAAATAAGCACATACATAACAACTGTCATTTGAGCTGTCAATTTCCGTTCTGGTAAAAGGATTTCAATTTAAATATAATTTTAAAAAGCTGTCTTAAGACAAACATTCGCATATATGATTACGTACAGTGCTTTCAAAGGTATAAAGTTGTTATGGTTGCTTGTTAATTATGAATGTATAAAATGATAGTTGATGTTAATTTATGTTTTATTTTCGAAGCTGTGAACACCAACCATAAAGTCTTATTTGTAATTTTATTTATATTTCTTATTTTTATAGCTGTGAATGTGCCTTAATTTTTGAAAATTGTAATTTCTACAGTAACGCAAAGTTAAAATGGAGAAAATTCAAAATATATGAATTTTACGCTAATATGAAATTATTTAGGAAATTAAAAAAAAAACACCTTATGCAAGTAAATAATTTTTTTCGCGATCGCCCAGAAAATGAGCTCTTTCTGATCACTATTTAGACCGGAAAGTCCTTCTTTGCTGAGCTAGCTCGGAAAGTTGTCTATAAGGGATCGGAAAGTACTTTACCGATCCCGGGACCGGTAAAGCTAAATGTTTCCATGGAGATCAGTTGTTTATTTATTTCTTATTTGCTCGCAGTAAAAAATAAAATAATACTTTTTATTCTTTTTTCAGGATCGCAAAAAAATATTGTACCCAACATGACCTGAAAGTGTCTATACTGGTCTCACAAGCTTCCAAAGCTCGCCTACGGCTCACTCATCACTCTGGAATATGCTTGCTCACCCAGTAAAGTATCACTTTCAGGTCTTGTTACGTAAATTACTATTATCAGCTGATTCTTAGTTTTTTATGAGTTCATGTTTTGTGTGAATAGTAGTTAGTGTGTTTATTATAGTAAATTATTTTGTTTGTTATAAACATAAGTGGAATATTAAAGCTAGAGTCAAATCACATGCTAAGAAGTAATAGACTTTTTTAAACTAATATTTATTAATTTTATCCATCACGAGGTTTATTTCTCATGACGTTTGAATTAACCGCAAAATAATATATTCTGGATAAAAAATTAATTACTTATTCACATGACTAATAGCTATAATCAAATAAAAACTACTTAAAGTGCGACTATAATGGGCCATTTTTATAATTATAAACAATTGGCATAATGCACTTTAATAATTGTTTTTATTACTTTTATGACTGTGCAATTGCTTTACGCGATAAATTACATATGATTTAACTTGACTTCATCTAGGACGACAAAATACATACACTCTCCACACCAGGAGTGGGATCACGTAAATGTGAAAACGATATTGCGATTATCGAGAAGTGAAAACGATATTCGTTTCCTTAGCGATCACGTAAAATTAGTCACTCACTACGTTTTCAACTTCGGTTATATCCGTTTTGCGAAAACGATATCGTTTATAGTCTAATGTTTTTGTATTAAATAGTAGTTTTGACAGATAATTTATATGAATGTCATATTTTAATCTAATATCAAAACGTATTATTCTGGCCTTTCGTTCATAATAGCAATGCTATAAGAATTGAAGAAGGATACAAGTTAAATTATCAATTAGTTACAGATGCCACGTATCATACAATTTTGCTCCTTTTAATATTCCAGAAGAAAAATTTATGAAGTAAAAAATAATTCTAAATATATAATTAAAACTTTAAGAGATCTTTAAGGCTGCAAGTAGACAAGATTTTGTGTAAAAACTACAAAATATTAATCACTAAACACAAGCTAGTATCTCTGTTGCTTCGCAGAATGCAATAGTTATTAAAATTTCCTTTCTTGGATTTATTCTTGTAATCAATATTCTTGGGCGGGAATCAAAATATCCTTTGTTGTAATCAACACATTTACAGTTACTAAACTATCAACAATGCCAGAAAATATTTCTTTTAGGTAGTTCTTTCTACTAAATAATATTTCAATTTTCAAAAAAGTAAAAATATAGGTATAGTAGGTAAATCATACGCATTTGGTTCTTTGCAACATACTATTATTAAAACATTCATGAATTTTTTCGTAGATTCATTCTTGTAATCAATATTCATTTTATAATTATCGTATTTTATTACAATTATTTCATTTCGCCTTGCTAAAAAATATACCTTTCAAATTTGATACATTATTTGATTTTTAAATCATTTATAATGACATTTCTTTCCAAAACGTCAAATTTAACTCACTGCTCACTACATTCAAATTAGAAAAAGCAAATTAGAGAAAGATATACCAAATGTATAAAATAAAAAGGAACGTAAGATACGACTATCGTTTTCGCATGCTTTGAGAGTGCCGACTAGAATTCAGATTTTTTTCAGTCTAAAACGATATCGTTTTCGGTTTTCACTATTTACGTGATCACATTTTCACTTGTCGACAGTCGCAATATCGTTTTCACAGTTACATGATCCCACTCCAGCTATGAGTGCCCGTGAGGTGACGTCTGGTAAGCACCCACACGGTAAAATATATCGTCATCATTACCGATGTCTACATGTGTTGTAGATACTGGCACACCCAGAAATGCCCGTCAGGTTAAGACTGGTGTTCCGCACTATACAAAATAATTTAAAAAGTAGGAATACCTTTAAATTTTAAACAGAAAATTCTTAAACTTAACCAGCTCGTAGAAAACATATTTCGTTATAAAATCTGTACCCTTTCATTTGAAAGTCGTAAAATCTGGTTTATATTTAATACCCCATCTGTTGCGACGATCCATATCGGTGCTACCGCTACTGGTCAGTGAAATCAGGAATTTATGTACTCGAGCGGGGAAAGTTCCAGGAGCTGGACTGCTCGTACGCTATGTCCTAGTGTAGGGACATCATTTTCCATTCCGAACGCATGCCGGCAAACTGACTCGAATTCCACGCCCGTGTCGATTTGTATTCTACAATTATTCCCGTTCTCAGAGTTATGTGGTTTGTTACTGCAAATAATCTAGAGATGCCGCCCAGACGAAAGGAAGACTTTCAAGTATTTTAAGATGTTCGAGGGTGCATTGTAAAGTTCGCGGACCAACAAAGAAAAGCACGCTAGATAATTTTTTGCGAGGTTATGTGAACTTTCATTAGTCTCTCTACTAAGTTTTTTGGGTAAGCATTGATTTTGTTATCAAATACCTGCACAAAAAGAATTTAACTCCAAATAAAATTCATGAAAACATGTCAAATACTTTAGGGAACATCAGATTATATACAATTATAAAAAATATGATGTAGCCAGCACATTACCTCCCGTCAATTCTACGTATTTTGTACAAATCTAGTACCAAAAGTTTCTTGGAAAAGATTCTATAAATTCAATAAAATTATAACACGAACAAACACTATGTAAATTGCTCATGACACAGACATCTGTCAATTAGAATTATTTAGTGCAAGTTAAATCGTCTTCGTACATGCCATGGAAAATGTAATAGTTTGTTATTTTACTGGAAAATACGTGATAGTCCAAATTGTGCATGTGGACCATAAATAGAAACAATTCAGCATATTGTAGAAGAATGTCCTATATTTAAATTCCAGCAAGGTTTCACCGGACTTCATCATTTAATGGAATCATGCTAAAAATCGCAAATCCATATTTTATTTGATAAGTACGTTTTAAGGTCCCCATAATCCGATTATAACATTTTTATGATGATGTCCGTATATATATATATATATATATATATATATATATATATATATATATATATATATATATATATATATATATATATATATATATATCAACGACAACATGTTTGTAACATGTAACAATTTTTTATAAAGTAACTTTTAAAATTTTTAACATTATTTAAACCTGTAAACTGCAAATAACAATTGGTTAATATTGTCATGTTTTTGTATATGAGTACATCTTTTATTGTAACTTCAACTAAAACAGTCCTGATGAAGCCTAAAATCATTAGGAGAAAGCTTGGCTGATTTAAAAAGAATCAACTAAAACTATTTAGCCCAATAAAAACACTGCACACCCACGAAAAGTTTTCTTCCTTAACTATTCGGACCAGTGACGAGTACCATAACCTCTATATGTATATGTATATACACACACACATACAGGGTTAGTTAAAAATATGGAGACGGCGATTTATTGTCGTTAATATTCATTTTAGGAAATTATGTTCAATACAAATGTTTTTTAAGAAATTTTAATCTACATTTGAGAATACTTGAATTTTTTTTATCTTCAATTGTTTTTGAGTTACGCTTGTCCGCGTAATTTTTTTAAACGGGAACCTATTAATTTTACTCCACCATTCGATAGAGTGTTTTTTTCTCTTTACAACAGTATGTTTGTTTTTTTGTTTTTCAATTTATTTTAATAACATTTTTACAAGGAAAAACACTGGTTCAAGTATTTACGAATAGTAGGTTTATCTAAGATAGACAAATTTATTTCCAATAAAGTTGTCGGTCACAGTCTTATCATTAAAAACAAATTAATAACTAAGTAAATTACATCGCTCGAGTTTGTTTATCGCTTCGCTTTTGTTTATCTTAGATGAACCTACTATTCGTAAATACTTTTCCTTTTCCTTGTAAAAATGTTATTAAAATAAATTGAATGACAAAAAAAAACACTCTATCGAATGGTAGAGTAAAATTAATAGGTTCCCATTTAAAAAAATTACGTGGACAAGCGTAACTCAAAAACAATTGAAGATAAAAAAAAATTCAAGTATTCTCAAATGTAGATTAAAATTTATTAAAAAACTTTTGTATTGAACATAATTTCCTAAAATGAATATTAACTACAATAAATCGCCGTCTCCATATTTTTAATTAACCCTGTATGTGTGTATGTGTGTGTGTGTGTGTGTGTGTGTGTGTGTGTGTGTGTGTGTGTGTGGATGTTCGTACCACGGTTTCTCAAATACTAAGACTTAAAAAATATTTAACTGCAGTTCCTCAATCCCACATGCCTAGAAAGAGCTGATTAGGTTCTGGTAACAATTGGACAACCGGAAGTAATAGTTTTTTTTTTAAATTTCTAAATATTATTTCTTGAAAATTTTTGTTATTACTAATATTAAAGAATATAAAATTCTCTATCCAATACACTGAACATTTTTATTATATCTTCTACCTATAGATTTAGAGATAGGCTGAATTATAAATATATAAAATAACCTATTGTATGACTCAATCAGCCTATGGAACTAGTTGAAAAATTAAAATGTTCGTAATTGACATAAAATGCCAGCGTCAAAAATCCAGACATTAGTGAAGATAGTGAAGACTTTTTCTGGGTAGCACATTTTATATTTCTTAACTACTACTTGCACACAATTTACTTAATTTCTGCACTCTAGTAACATTCTTAAATTTGGGATATATCAAAATTTAACACGTGAAATTAAACAATGGGTTAAATTTAAACAAACATTTAAATTTGATGTAAGTGTCCATTGAACACGACATGCGATCTGGAGTATGGTGTCCGTGGAAGGTCCAAATTACATAGGGTATGATATAAAATCTATATCCGGATTAGTGCATGTTCGGATTAACGGAGCTTTACTGTAATATAAAAATTATTCCATATACTATCAAGTCACGATCACGATATAACTTTTAAAAATGTAGTTTATTTTTCAAAGACTGTAAATATATTATTCCAATTATACAAAAACATTTTGCAAATTCTATTTATTATTCAGTTGTTTGTTAAGTAGAAACATAAAATTTTCTTTTGAAATGCAAGAACGTTGGACAACAACATAAAAAATTTAGCTCCAAAACATTATATAAATAACTTAAGTCTCTTCGTTTATAGAATATATTAGAGAAGCTCGACATGATTTACAACGAACTTTCATTATACACCAGAATTAGAATACTGTGATTTAGGGCCGATATATCAATCTTTTGTTAAGTTGCTGGTAATTTATGTGATAATTAAGGTCAAAGATATATTTTTCGTATACTTAACTACTAGATTAATGTATCAGCCATTTAACAACAGATTATGTTATCAGATTTTAACTTATATGTACGAGGGTGGTTTGACGGAAGAGTGACTTTTTAATAAAAAAAAGTTATTTTACTTTACAAGTATTTTATTTTTCAACATACTCCTTTTTTAATTGTACACACTTAGCCCAGCGAGTTTCAAATTTTTTCAAAGCATCCAAAAAGTAATCTTTCGGCAACTCTTCAAAACATGCATTTGTCTCGGATATCCCTCCTTCATTGGTATGAAATCTCTTTCCACCGAGCCATGTTTTTAAATTTGAAATAAGGAGAAATCACTGAGAGCCAGATCTGGTGAAAATGGAGGATGAGGCAGCACCTCGTAACGTAATTCGACTAATTTTATTGTTGCAACAGCGGACGAATGAGAAGGCACATTATCGTAATGGAACAACATTTTTTTCTTCAACAAATGAGGTCGTTTTCTCTTTAGTTCGGCATCAAAACGTATCAACAAATCAGCATAATATTGGCCAGTTATCGTTTTTCCTTTTTGTAAACAATCAATAAAGATCACACCTTTGAAATCCCAAAATACTGTGGCCATGACCCTATTGGCCGAAAAAACGGTTTTTGCCTTATTGGGAGCACGTTCCTCCAGAAAAGTCCATTGATTCGACTGCATTTTAGTTTCTGACGTATAATGGTGTATCACATTTCATCTACTGTGACATATCGGCGGAAAAATTCCCTTGGATTACGTTTAAAGATAACCGAACATTCTTCTGAAATTTTAATGCGAGCGCGCATTTGATCTGAATTAAGTAGCCGCGGCACCCATCTCGCGGATAGCTTTTTCATATGTAAACGTTCATGCAAAATATTGCATTTGGTGAAATTTTAACAGTAGACATCGGAAACATGGTGGAAGCCAACAATTTAATCATTGTAGTTAAAGTGTTGCCAACCTTTGAAAAGTCACTCTTCTGTCAAACCATCCTCGTATGTATGTACCTACCTACAAAACAATGCAAATTCAGATATCTTATTAGCATTATTGTACAAGAATTATTCTATCTTATATTGCTCTATTTACAACATCTATAAACACCTGCAATGGCCATTATCTATAATGAACGTGAACCAACCGAATGTAGACAGTGTACAGTTTGGTTATCAGGTGTCGGTTAAGAGGTATTGAATGGAGGTTGGACTGCACTAATTTGCTAACCACGAGACCACAACTGTCCGTTGTAAACCAATTAACGAACCAAATCTGAATCTTATTTGATTCAGAACAGATTAATTTGAATATATCTAGAATTGCGCGTTTCACTAATTTAGATATTTCAATTTATTTTTAAATTATGAGTTACAAGAAATACGTATACGACAATTAGAGCAAGAACTACCAGTTAAATCGGAAGTGCCATTGCTTAGAAAATAATTTAGTTAGGACCTCATATGCTTTTCTTAAAAATATTATCTTTATCCACCACTCGTAGCCAGATTTTAAATTGGACTTTTATAGCAATATATCACAATTGGCTAGTTTCTTTAAAAAAATCTTCTAAATATAATTTTTTTAAAAATTTTGTTAGTACAAATATTGTAGAACATAAAAATTTCCATCTAAAATTTTTATTATATCTTCTATAGATTTAGAGATAAAGACACTATGATATATAGAATAATTTAATGTAATATATCGCGGAGGCTAAGGCACTAAGGAAACCAGTTGACAAATTCAAATGTTTAGAACATAGTTTGTAAATGACAGATGTCAGAGTCCAAAATCAACAGTTTTAGTTACATTCTGTAAGCTTTTCTGGGAAGTACATTAATTATTAATTAAATATTTAAAATTGTAGGTAAAATCCATATATCCATCAAAAATACTGCCAATCTTGTTAATGAATTGGAAGAATCTCTGACATTTAGAAACTTCTTTATACAATGAAAAATAGATACGATTAGAATTGTATGTGTGCAGAAGACATATTAAATACAATAAAAAACAATATTTGGATAAAGTTCTGTATTTTTAGCCATTAGATGTTGGTGTAAATCAGATAATCGGAAATGGCACTTTACCTGAAGCTCATAGTGGTTTTTCTTCAAAAAATACTATTAAATGCCATTTTTTCGAACTTTTTGTCTTATGAAAATTAAAGACTATTGAATTTTTTACAGGAATACATTAATACTTTTTCTATATATTTTACAGATAAATTTAAAAATAATTTTTTTTTATTAGTCGCGAAACCAAAGATAAAAACTATTCCTTTGTTACACAGTTTATTTATCAAATGAATGTAACTGACAGTAAATGTCACTGTCAAAAAACTAACCACTTCAAATTAATAATAGTGACATTTTAAAAAGAAAATAGTAAATAAAGCAATAGTTTTCTGCATTGGAACAGTTTGCAGCGTTAGTAAATACGTAGGTAGGTATGTATTTAAATTAATAAAAATTAAATAGCGGGAGGTTTTGTGTTGGCCACATCAGATTTTTTTGTTATAAAACGACGGTTCGATAGCAAAGTGCAATACAATACTTATATAACATAAAATGGAAATGGCAAGAGGTATTGTGCTGGCCACAACAGATTTTTATTTACTGGTAGGTAAATTTATTTGATATTTATATTCGCTGAGATATAGATAAAACCCTCTTGGGTCATGAAAAGCAAATACACTAAAAATATCCCACTTTCCATAATTACAGCTTCTAAAGATAACTTCCATTCATTCCTCCGTTGTTAAAAATGCATCCCATTCTTTATAAGTAAACATTCGCTTGGAGGTCTGGTCTGGCTTCTGATTGCAGGTGGGTGAGATAAAGTTGATTGATCTCCGAATTAATGAAATAGCGAAATGGTCACGCGAACCTCTGTGCGCACGGCACAGGTGGTTCCGATCGGAGGTCACAGACCCCAGACAACTTTGTTTACATGCTGTCAACTTGCTGATATCTTACGAATCAATCGCCAGCCGTGCATTAATTAATACGTATAACACGCACGAGGCACTATGTTAATAGAGTGCTTTCCTAACAAGGAAAGAAGGTTCATTTCTAAATGCGTTATTAATATAAATAGAATATAGGTAACATGACTGGATTAAATACACGAGAATATGATCATAGTATTAAATTATTTTTAAGTATTAACTACCCTGGAGATATATAATTACCTTCCATAAGCATTGTGGTCGGGTACTTACACGCGAACACCAATTTAGAAATTGCACTTAAAATGAACAATATTTTATAAAATACAGTATACGTTCTTATAATACCATATTCTCTACTATTCCTAAGAAATATGGTCTCGTCTGTGGTGTAGATTAGGTGTTAACGCTTTCTTTTCCATTCATAAGGCACTTAAGTTAAATGCAACGCTATGGCGCAACGTGATCACTACGCAAACACAAAATCTGTGATTTATAATAAACGCCAAAGATAGTACTTCTAACCAACCACAAGAACTTCGTTAAAATTTGGTTAACATTTATTTATTGTGTTTATATCATCACGGCATATTACCCATTTCTGAGTGTGCCACAATCTGCTTTATAGCAGGTAATGATGATGACATATTTGTACCGTGCGAGCGCTTACCAGACGTCACCTCACGGGCACTCATTGCTTGAGTGGAGTGTGCACCACGGGGGTCACTTTTCTGCCATTTAAAATTCGAAATATTTGGCGTCGGTCGGGATCGAACCCGGTTTTAGCTATTTATGATATAAGTGTTAAAAGTGACATTTTATGAGTGAGTGGGGAAGTTTGTGAAACGAGGCGAAGCCGAGTAAAACAAACCCCATGAACAAAATAAAATCACTTTTAACACGAATATCATACACTATTTTTCCTACGACCCTAGTTATGTATTAATAAAAACTAAAAATTATAGAATGACATTTATGACAGGTCATGATGTATTTGCTATGAACAACTGAAAATTGTTTATTCTAACCTCTACTTCCAACACTACTGTTTTAAATTCCAATTCTTCAAGCGCCTTGCAAGGAATTACTATAAACAATAATTGTAATAATTGTACTATAACAATAAACGTTTCAAAATAATGTGTACTTCTAATAAAATACCTATATAAATAATTTCAGTACAAAAATAAATATAAAATGAAACTACATTTACTTATGAAAACTAAATGTAACTAGATTTAGTTATATTTTAAACACTAAATGTAACTAGATTTAGTTCTTTTTTAACACTAGTGTTAAAAGTAAATTTGTTTCTTACTTTTAATCCGTTGTCAATGACAACGATTTAAAAATATTCACTGTGTTATAAACTGTTATTTTTAACTCGCTAAGCAACCGTTAAAAAGACTACTTTTAACAGTGGTCATAGGAAAAATAATTTAAATAGAAATGGACAGTGACGAAAATATAGTATTTATTTTGTAGTTGTGACAGTTCATGAATATGTCATAACATTGATTTTATAGTAAAACTAAAACACTGAACTCAGATTGGCTATCTGTACAGCAGGAAGGTAGGAAGATGAGAGTTGGTCATCTACTTCTTTTCTTTGCGTTTATTGCGTTCCTGATTGTGGAGCTGCATCACTTTTCATTGTAAATCAGCAGATAGATACCATGCGCTCATGTTTTATGTTACCATACTGAACTGCGTTACCGCTTGCATTAGTTCATCATAAATAGGGCTTTATTCTCACAAAAACGACGTATATTATAATATATTATTATTGAAAACTTTTAATAATTCAATCAATAATGTAAAAAGTTTTCCGGGAAAGAAATGTACGAGAATAAAATTAATAATAGTAAAAGTGTATATTTTTATTACAAATCATTTATTGTAATTAATTTACAATTTAAATTTATTCATATCATATTTATCAAATTAGAAATGAAAAACAGTTTTTTATAACAAAATGAATGGAGAATAGAATATTAATTTGACCATTTCTTTAAGTTGGTTTTACATTACAGAATACATTTATTACAATTTAATGTAAGTACGTAAATAATAATAATATTATTATTTTATATCCAATCCTTGTGCAACAGGTTATTTGTGCAATTTAAAACTTAGCGCCTCTAACGACTATAGTCAGAAAAATTGAATTTGCAGGGTCCAGCAATAAAACTATAAATATCGTAATTATGACAAAGCGGCATATATTTCTCTGCTTGCATTATAAAGATTAGATGCCAACGGGTCATTATTTGCGCCGCTCTGTTGAAGTTAAGACATGCTCTGTGTAATAAAATATAGTCGTGAATATATATATATATATATATATATATATATATATATATATATATATATACAGGGTGTAAATATTAAAACGGGCCATAGGGCTATAACATAGAAAAACAGTTTTTTAGAAGCCAAAAGTTTATATATTAATTTATTGAAAAAATAATTTTTTGATACCAAACACATTACATTTCTGTTTCATATAAAGCCAGTAAATAAATTTAAAAATTTGCACAATTAAGGAAAAATATCATTAGCCGTGAAACTGATAGAAACAAAACAATTGTTGACTTAAGATATTATTTGTTAAGTTATTATTATTTTCGTTTTATTAAGAAGGATTCGTAGATAATTTGTCTCATGAAGAAAAATTACAAATTATTAAATGGTTTTAATTGTTCCCTTGTAGTTTGCAGTTTTTCTCGTTTCTTATAACTTATTTCTTATTACATGTAGATTATCTTTGATTTCTAAATACCTTTATACAATACAATAAATAATACATGTTTCTTAAATAAATATTCTAGTGTTTTCTTTATTTTGTGTTATTTTGTAGTATGTAGTTACAAATTTTTAAATTTATTTTCTGGCTTTACATGAAACAGAAATGTGATGTGTTTGGCATTTTTGAGAAAACAGTTTATTGAAGTATTTCTCGCCAAATTTTGCAAAAATACGTGGAATTTATATGAAATTTGTCTGAAATATTATGAATGCAAGTGTTTTAAATATATTATGACATATTTTTGAAGAATGGAAACTTAATTTGGCCAAAAATTGTGAAATTCTGTGTGGAATTATTTGAAAGCTATAAGTGACACCTGTCAAAATTAAATGTAATGTGGACATTCAAAAACGAATTTTTAATTCTTTTCTAATGGTACAGGACTTCAGCGACAGGTCAAGCGACATTGAAAGTATACAAGGGAAACTCACTAATAGACAAATTAGACTAAACAAGACCCCTCAAGGCGCCCTCGATCGAAAAAAGTGGAAGAAGACTTGCAAGCAAGCGGACCCTGTATCGTTGCGCGATTAACGCAAGGAAAGAAGAATTTACATTCATTGCAAATATTTTTTAAATGGGGTATCTACGCATAAAAAAAAACAAATTTAATTCATCTAATAGTGCGAAAGAGAGGGGTACAGCTTTTCTCTTTTTCTCTCGTTGGTTCTATAACTTCGCACAAATGACGTCACAGAAGTTTTAATGCCGTTTTTCTAGATCTTAATTTAACAAATTTGAAAACAAACGTATTTGTTATTTTAACATTATTTTCATACCACACTGCAAAAATTATGATGTTTCCCCAATATCAACATTATGCCTTCCAGGTCGACGATGATTACTTATATGCACATCGTTTCTATCTCCTTCATTACATTGTGTAAACCCAGCTATACATCTCAATAAATCAACTGCTGCAGATGCTAAAAAATTGTTACATAATATCTGAAGTCACGAGTTCCCTCTTCGCACGTCACTAATCTAACCTAACGTAACGATGGAAATTAAAACAGCTTCATCTGATGAGAATCCCGCGATCTTTGGAGCTGTCAAATCTCCACACTGTCAACATGTTTACGCAGAGATGGTAAACAACTTTTTACAACAGTGTACAAGAAAAAACTTTAAAAATATTATTCTTTCTATCACATGATTCTGTTTTAATATCTGAGTCACCGTCACCGATTGCAAACAAGATTTTGGTTCTAATTAAATAATTTGGAAATAATATCAAGGAATTTTAGGGAATTCTTTATTTTAATATAATGAAATTAAAGGTACAGCAATACTTTTTTCCCACAAAAACTTGTGAAAAGAATTGTGTGGACACTGTAATTAGCCGAATTTTCGGAACAAAAATAAAAATATCTGATGCGGTCAACACAATACCTCCAGCTTTTTAAATTAATTTAAATACACACATATTATCTATATTAAGTTCCTTCGCATATATCTATTGCTTTACATGATCTATTTCGTTAATGTGTAGTTGTAAACTAATATTTGTCACTGATAACACGTGCTTATATCGAATCATCCTATACATCTAATATTTATGTATGATGGAAAATACATTATTTTTAATAACCTTAAATTATAATCAGTGTTTGTGTTATTTATCAACTATAAGTTTGTGTTAAGTGATTCTGTCGAGAAGAGACGAGACGAGAAATTCATTGTCTCGTCTCGTCTCGTTTAATAGAATCTCGTCTCGGCCGAAATTCTCGCCGAGATTTCTCGACGGAAATTTAATATGTATATTTTGGTCCCATAAACTAATTATTAAAATTATACAATTTTGTATTAATAGTAATTTGAACAAAAATATCTCCTTTAATTTGGAGATATTCAACCTCAAAAATTACCCATTTCTAGGCTATATCTCTATCTACTTTTGATTTTTTGCCCCAAAAGTATATATCCTATCCATTTTTGAATTAATGTCCCAAAAGTCAATATACCGCATATTCATATAAAAATATAAAAATTTCAAAAATCTAATTTTCATGTATCTAGATACTTCTCAATGCGCTGATTCTAGAGCAGGTCGATATCTCTTTTCGTTTTCGAGATATTAGATTCAAAGTATTGCGTAAAACTGCCCATTTTTGGGTAATAACCCAAAAATGGGCCGAGATACGACACAACCATTCGATTATACGGATAAAAATATATAAGTATACCAATTTTCATAATTTTTTAATAATCGGTTCATTTTTTATGAATAAAAGTTTGAAAACCCCTGAAAACGGCTAAAATCTGAAAAATCGCAATACCTTAGTTTATTGCGATTTTTGGCCGATTTCAGTTATTATGCTTTAGAGACTGTATGCGGTGTTCTAAAATTATAAAAATTGGTATACTTATGTAATTTTGCCCATAGAATCGAATGCCGATATCTCTAAGTTCATACCTCGGCCCATTTTTGGGTTATTACCCTGAAATGGGCAGTTTTGAGCAAAACTTTGAATTTAAATATCACGACAGCGAAAAGAGATATCGACCTGCGGTTTCAAAATCAGTGCACTGAGAAGTATCTAGATACATGGAAATTAGATTTTTGAAAATTTTGAATTTTTTATCTGAATATGGGGTATATTGACTTTTGGGACATAAATTCAAAAGTAGATAGAGATATAAACTTGCTAGTAATATTATTTAAAGTATTGTTTTACCTATCCTTGCTCTGAATAGTGAAAAAAGGCACTAATAACTTTAACCCGAACGAAAATTTGCTTCAAGCAAAAATTTGTCATGCTCTTCATTAAAATAATAATGAAAAGTTTTCACTAATGTACGCGAAACAAATATTAATATAAATCAACGTACGCCAATGATATTAATCAAATATCATGCACCTATCATAATGTGGAATATAGTGTTGATGAATTATGTAAAATTGTAATATAATCTTAATATTATTTTGGAACAAAAAATTGTCATGTGACCTTCAGTCATTTTTGTTTAATCTGTATAATTCAGTAAATATACAGAAGAATTAACTTCAGAGAATCGTTTGTAAATTCGAAAGATTAAATTAGAAGATTGAATAGCTACTTATTTTGTATTTATTTATAATAAAAGGTACTTATTTTAACAATTTTACGGTTTTAGGAGCTATTTTGTATTTAAGGGGTGACCGGAAACTTTTTCCAGACAGTGTAGATGTTGAAAAAATTTCGCATAAATTGATAAACCAATTTTCATTAATAATTCTGCAAGCATATTCATGTTTAAAAATGCAAGTGCTATCCTGAAAACATCTAACATGCAAATATTTAAAATTTACATATTTATATTGCAGTTACATGAAATGAAAATAATTAAGAAAATAAGAAATAAAGTAGGAAAATATGGTCTCATTTCGTGATAAAAATAAATATAGAATAAATGAGCCTTATCTTAACAATTATCTTCAATTACAAGTGTTGGGTGTGGTATAATAAAAAATAATGGCAAATAACTTTATTAGCATAATTTTATAGCATCTAGAACACTATATTTCATCCAATAAAAAGTAATTGGTCCATTGGCAAGTGTACACTAAACGCATTAATCCGATTTTACCCCCGTGGTGATTTAATTATAGTCGCGGACCGCTCATACAGAAATATAACTTGATAAAGGTAATTGGTAAACACAGCATCGGCAGCCACATACTATAGAGGGACGAAATCCAATAAAAGTTCCAAATTAACTCGCAAATTTTTTTGGAAGTTTATCATCGAGTACACCTCGGAAATACGCTCAGTTGATGATCATGATATGATTGGGAACGTCATCAAATAGTTTATTGCCTATATTGGCGCACCAAATTAGAAGTCATTTTCGCGCTTGGTTATTGATAGGTTACAGACAATTTCCCCAATAATAATTTGAACAGTTATTTTTATTCAGTGGTGATCTCCTTTAGTTAATTTGTTTCACTTTTTCATATCAACCAAATCATTTTTCATAGTTATACAAATGACTAGAAATATTATGAATCACAAAATAAGGTTGGCGGTGGAAAACAAAATTTGCACTATCATTTTAAATAGTTATTTATATGTCATTTGAAATTAAATTATGAAAATTAAGTTAATTAGAACTTAGTTAATATAATAGGCACTTTATTCTAAATTTTTGAATCTATTATTTACAAACATATATATATATATATATATATATATATATATATATATATATATATATATATATATATATATCCGTGAATTAACATGGATTTTTTAAAGGCAGATCAACCACTACCAATCTAATTAACTTTACTGAAACTGTACTGAATTCATTACATGATGAAACGCAAGTTGATGTTATTTATACGGATTTTTCGAAAGCATTTGATCGTATTAACCATGTCTTACTGCATAAGTTAAATGATAACTTTCAATTTTCTTCTGAACTGCTTCAACTTACCTCTTCTTATCTCAGTGATCGGGTTTTGTCTGTTTCTTATAATAATTATAAATCTAAGTCTTTTACAGCTACTTCTGGTGTTCCTCAAGGTTCCAAATTGGGTCCTTTACTGTTCTTGCTCTTTATTAATGACATAGTTAATTCAGTTCAACACTCTCACGTCTTGTTATATGCTGATGACTTAAAGATTTTTAAAACTATTAATTCTATTGAAGATGATAAGCTCCTACAGGCAGATATTAATAACATTTTAGCTTGGTCTGTAACCTCTAACCTTTTTTTAAACTACAGTAAATGTAAAATAATGAGCTATTTCGTCAAAAAAACTATTTACAAATATGATTACAAAATAGACTCTCATACTCTTCAAAGGGTCATACAATTTAAAGATCTTGGTGTTTTATTTGATGAAAAGCTCAATTTCATTAAACACATATTACAAACTGCTAAATCTGCCTACAAAAATTTAGGTTTTATTATTAGAAATATACAATACTTCGTTCATATTTCAACTCTTAAGAAACTATATTTCTCGTTCGTAAGAACAAAACTGGAATATTGTCAGCAAGTTTGGTGTCCTATATATAATAAATACAGCCATGTTATTGAATCTATTCAACGCAAATTTATTAAATTTTATTAAGCTATGAAAACAATTTTATTACCTTAAAACAAAAGAAAGGCATCTACTATTTATTAGTATTAACTTTGACAAAAACAATAATTTTTTTATTAAAATAATTAAGGTTCAAGTGCGTTACAAAAATGAAGAAATAGTTGATATTGTTCAAATATTCGGAGAATGTCAAAGAAATTCTATTAGAGCCCTTCAACTTTATGAAGAGAGGTATCCTCATTTTTCTTTTGTTTTTAGGTTATAATTCACCAACAAAATAAAACAATAAAAAAATGGGGGTCCATATCTTAGGTGAGTGTCCAACGTACCGTACAAGTTGAGGATGAAAATAAAATTCAAAAAAATATGAGCCATGTCTCTTATATTCAATAATTTTAGCGTGATATTTGTATTACCAAAAAAATATTATTTCCTTTAATCAAAAAATAATTACTTCGTTTTTTGTTTTGTTGAAAATGTTTAATAAAACACATTCGAATTTCGATATACATTTGTTATTTCAATTGTCCTAGTTTTCTAAGCATTTCTTAGAAAAAAATCTGACGGGAGTCATGGCGAACATGTAGCGAATAACGGCGGGTTGACAATATCTTCACCTCTGCTGTTTCCATTTCCTTGGGACTTGTGTAACAAAATAAACAAAATTTAGTAACACCCTTAACGTGCCTTGGCACTCGCAGCTTATTCCCTTTAGGATAAAGCTCCTTTAGCGATTATGCCGCCAGTAGGTTAAATTTAACGGAAAATTACCTCATCAATTCTTTGTGTCAATATTTGTCTTATCTTTGGTTAATGCCAATGGGATTTCACTATAGTTTGGCCGGATTGTGGTTATTTTATCCTCGTCGAGGTTTTCTGCATTGGCATCCACGGCTACGGCCTAACTTGAATTACAACCCGCGGTTTCTAGTGAAGTATGATGGCATGTTGACTCTAACTCACTGTTCCAATAATGTGGATTCCCGATTTCGCTAGGTAAATTCTATACAAGGCTATTATTTCTCCAACGATTCAATTTATCTACGGTGCAAGGATTCTAGGATTCAAGATGCATTATTGAACGGAAGTATCAACACAAAGCTTGTAATTTATTAACTTGTATGCGGTGTCGTGAATTATTGTATAGTAGATTGTTGGAACAATAAAGTATGAAGAGAGAATTTGAATAATATGTATTTAATAAAATAATTTATAATAATTATACATGGTCGAACTTCGGGTAAAAACTTTAAGGGCATAAAGCACTGATCAAAATGAGTAAGTATTAGAATTGAAGAAAATCTGATAGAAGATAGTGATTGAACAAAATTTTGTTTTTGTCAGGGAAAAGACTATAAAAATACAATAAAATTTTATATTAACCATTTTTCTCAATTTCTAATAGTTTAAATATTTAACTTAGTAGAGTTATGTAATATTTTTTTAAACAAAATCACATCTTATATGACCTCTCAAAGGTAAACAAAAAAGTCTCATTTAATCGAAGTCGTAACTTTTAAATCCCGTGAAAACTCATTTTCACTGCTATATATTTTTACCCTGACTTTGGATAACACTCTGTATACACTCTAAGAAATATTGTCCGTGTAAAATAACCAAATCGGTTGGTTAAGTAATTTGGTGTTAATTTTAATACAAAAATAAGTGCATTTTTCATCCGTGTTAAAAATACGGTTTAGTTAAATTTTGTCCATGTTAATTAAAATAATTTTTAAAATTGTAACCACATATAGAGTAAATGAGACATATTACTAAAAAAATATGGTTACTTTCAATTATAAACAAATTTTTGAGTTAGTTATACTCTAGTTTAGGGTATATTTGCACGATATGGTGTTGGAATTACACTATATTTTGTTAAATGTAAAATAACACTAAATGGTGTATATTTTATTCCGTTCTTACCTGAAGATACAAGTTTATTCCAGTTTAATACACGCAGCAAGACGGGCAGTAGTGTATTGTGCAACTCAACTTTGAGATATACTTACATCACAGACCACATTTGTTACAAAAGTATCATTACTTCAAATATATATACCCTGTGACATTAAAATGAATAGTGCCAAATGGATTTAGTATGGTTTTTTGTACAAACCAGGTTACTTCCTCGTACCAGAAATTGTTGAGTCTTTACCAATATTTCACCAAATAATAGACATTATTACCAAAAACTCTTGGAATACATTATATTTTGATGAAACTCTACAGGCATTTAAAATTGCAGGATTTAATGTATCTGGAATAGAACCAATATTTTTGAATACCTGTTTGTACAAAGAACCATAAGAAATCCTCTCATGTTCCGATGGTAATTATATTGTACCTAAACATATTTTTGTACAGCACTGACAGTCAAAATGTAATATTTTTTTTTATACAATAAAATTATACAAATTATATTTCAATGAATTTTTTATTTACCTTATTTAACACATATCTTGTTAAAATTTACTCAAATACGAGTAAATGGATACACCGAGTGGTGTTACTGAAATCCAAACTTAACACTTCATTGTGTTAAAATTTACCCATATATGTGTAACTGGTAACACTATTTAGTGTAGAAAAAATAAGATAATTAACTCGTAGATTTAGTTAAAATACTATTTTCAGTGTAAATTTTAACACGCAGTATTATTTTTAACCAGAAATTTTGTGTTAAATTTTAAACCAATTTCCAGTGTACTTTTTAACCAAACAGATAGTTTGTTAAAATTGCACCTAATCTGGTGTACCTCCTGGAACCAATTTCAGTGCTAAAATTGGTTAAAAATTTCTTAGAGTGTATCAATGAGAAAACTTGCATAATTCAGAACTAATTAACAGTCATTATATATTTTACAAATAAGAACTATAGGTCGTCCTAACATTTTACTTAGAACAATTAATTAATTTTTTTTTTGAAAATAAAAATACATCTAAGATGATCTCTCAAAGATAAACTAAAAGTCTCATTTAAGCTATTTTACTCATTTTGGTTAGTACTATACACCCTTAGAATCTGTGTCACATTTAGAAACATGCTGTATAACTATTAACACTACATATTCATGGGGTCCCGTGGCCAAGTGCCTGAGTGTCTGGTCGCGAACCTGGGGGAACCGGGTTCGATCCCGATCGGCGCCAAATATTTCGAATTTTATATGGCACAAAAGTGAGCCATGTGGTGCACTCTCCACGCCAGGTGACGCCTGGTAAACGTCCGCACGGTACAAATATGTCATCATCATTACCGATATTAGATCAGAAACAAGTAAATAAAACAAGCGCAGCTGTAAGTTCTCTTAAATTAGGGCTACATTTTAACAAATTGTTTCTTTTGTAATTTGTTTCGCTAGTCATTCTGTACAAATTGCTTTACTAAATTGTTTGTTTTGTGTTTCTTCCGTTTATCTGTCTTTCGTATCAAGATATTTAGTGGATTTGAGTCGATATATTGGAAAAGTAATAACAAAATACTAACATTATTTTCTTATTAAAAAACTTAGAAAAAAATACTTATTTTAATTGGAGTAACGATGATCGACTGGAGATTGATGTGTGGAGAAGAAAATAAAGTACTCGGAAACTGCAGTCAGTATGGTTTTATTTGATTAGAACCGCCGTTTCGACCAATACAGTGGTCTTCCTCAGGGTTAAATCAAGTCATAAAGTATGTATATGACTAGTTTATGACTTGATTCAACCCTGAGGAAGACCATTGTAATGGTCGAAACGTAGGTTCTAATCAAATAAAACCATACTGACTGCAGTTTCCGAGTACTTTATTTTCTTCTCCACTTATTTTAATGTTTTAAAATACATGGTTTTTAGTTTCACAAATTTTATTTGTCGATGACTAGTTTAAAATGAGTAATAAATAAAATGAATAATAAGTTTCATTCCAAAAACTAGCACTAAGTTCGCTCCTGTGTAATTTAAATCAACTATAAATATAATGCTAAAATAAATTATAAAGAAAATAACCATTTGTCACTATTATTTCAATCACCCCATGCATTTGATTAAAGATTAATTTGTACTATTTCTAGTTTTTCCCTCATATTTGTAATTTCTCTCGTTCCATTTAATGAGTATCGCTAATATATTAAAGACCGTTTGTTTTTCTGTAACTTGTAGAATTCAATTTAATTTGACGGAGTAAACAATTTGCTAGAAGTAAGCAATAAAATAAACTAAAACAAGAATAATTAATTCGAATAATTTGAAAGTTTCTGGTTTAATGTCTTAAAGTAGACTGCAGTTGGAACAAAAGCACTAATTAAATTCAAAGTTCATAAATCGTTATTGAATAATTCAGGGGGTATGTGTTGTTTCTTGGAGTTTATTCACATTTATTACCTGTTGTAGCGACTATAAATTATGTATGCTGTTTTCTAAATCGTTTAATATTAATCATGGCAGCTTAATTACATCCTCAACAATAGATCGGGGCTACTTTATAATTTATGGAAATTGTAGAAAGCACAATGCAGTTTTCTTAACAGCAGTTGTCCTGGCTTGAATTTATCCTCGGAAGTCCCAAACAAGAAATAATACAGGGCCGCGACGTCAACAAGTGTAAGTAATAACAAGTTTTCGTATTTATTGGACTCTTCACGACGGGATCTTGCTCTTACGCTTACTTTGTGTTTCAAGATGCTTCTCTAGTTATTTGTATTGTGTTTATTTCTGAGATATATAGGTCCTTTTGAATTCTCCTCCAATTGTAATCTTTCATTTCATCGCATTGTTTTCTTCAAATGTTAGAAGGGTCCTTTGTCTTTCTTCTTGTAGAATCAAGAAGTGCTGATACAATCAATTATTTTTTAAGGAGTGCAATTTGCGATAGGTACGTTTAGTCATCATTATACCACAAAAAAGTATACAACTCTTCTTTATGAAAATGAGCCAGTATTCAAGCACCGAGATAAATAAAAATAAACAATCCTGCCTACTAAAGGAATATTTTTACGAGGGTCACGTTAGAACTTGTATATCCCACAACATCTCCAATTAAATTAATCACAGTTTCCAAGTACGTATCAAAATTGTCTGAACACATTTTTAAATTTCACATGAATAACATCAAAACGAAACAAATATCAACACGTCTATTTAGGGGCTTTTAAGTTCAACCGCGCATGCGTACATCGTTTGTACGCACGTATCTGCAATTCATCGACCTTTAAACTAATAGACGCAGCGTACGAGCAAAACACTTGTCCCGCCATAACGGTGCAGATACAGTATCTCTATCCTTCAACAGTACGGAAGTTAAAAAACGCGGCAAAATGAAAAATTTGATTTGTCCGTAACTTGTTATACTTGGTACATAATCGCTAAGAGCATAGATTTAATTTTTTTGTGCATAATTATTTTTATTATATATTTTTAATAAAATATATTATATACATATTATATTATAGGGGACAAGTAATAATTAATACGAACTTACATATGAAATGACAAAGCTGAACCGCGTACGTACTGCTGACTGCACGAAATACACCGTTTCCACATTATTTTGTCGCATACACACCTCACAACACATATACGTATATATTGACAGAAATAATTGTAAATGTTCTCCAAAAAAGTAAATAATACACAAACAGTCACGAAACGTCAAATGTAGATTTTGACAACTATCTAGTGATAGAGAGCGATGTATAGAGGTGTACATATGGCTGAAAGAGATGAACAATAAGTACTAACGCATGCGCAGTATACTTTAATTGAGAACTTCCGTACTGCCGAAAGACAGAATAAATATTTCTATCCTTTTATGTTGGAGCATTATTATAACAATAAAAGAATAGGAGACACTTGGTCCATTAGTTTAAAGTCGATGCTGCAACTTGTCTCCGAAGTTTTCAAACATGTTCGTAAACTATAGAAATCAGTTTCTTATCATACGCAAAATGTTGCATGAAATAGACAAAATTGCTGAAAATGTACGACATGTTGCGTGTGTGTGCTTACGTGTGATACCTCCTAAATGATGATGATATTTTTGTACCGTGCGGGTGTTTACCAGGCACTCATTGCTGGCGTGGAGAGTGCACCATAGAGGTCACTTTTGTGCCATAATAAATTCTAAATATGTGGCGTCGGTCGGAATCGAACCCGGTTCCCCAGGTTCGCGACCAGATACTCAAGCACGCGGCCACGAGACCCCATGGCAGAAATATTGAATTACGTATTTACATTTTTCACGGATGGCTTATCTTAACAATGTTCTTATAATATTTGAACAATATGTTAATTTCAATCAAGCCAACATGAAAACTGAACTTGACATAATAATAAAACAAAGTTATAGTGAAAATATGTAAATTAGGTCATTTGTTTGCAAATATAATACAATACTATAATTACATAATCCTATTTGTTTATGACAAATTTGTAAATTGAATCATGATAAAAAAAGAAAATTCATGACAAAATAATATGCAAAACGAATTTCATTAAAATATAAATCAGCTTAATTTAAATTTTATAATAGTTTTTCCGTTTGCCGAATTGACATCCGTTTAATTAATAAAATCAAATACTAAATCATTTTTACATCTCGCTAAGAGAGGTATTGGATTCATTGCAAAAATCGCATAACCAGATTTTAGTGAATAAGCACTTCTCAGGGCACAATAACTACATTTTAACTCTGTTATCTTTGTAAGTCAAAATTCTGTTTAGAAATAATAATCATTATTCTCTCATATCTCTGTTTAGTCTAGATGTCAACCGCGTAGACATTTATTGTTTTGACAACTAACCATATAAGTGATTGCCTATGATACGTGCAGTCTTGTTACTTAGCTATGGATGCTACACCCTCGCACCCTTCATTAGATATACGGCTGAAGAGATAACCCTTTGTTTTAAGGCAGTCGAGATTAAAGACTCAGACAGGACAGATATGTAGTCGGCGGTTTAGTTTGGTGCGCGTACGCGAGTACGCGTAATTAGGGTCACAATATAATTACGTAACAGTTTAGTTTAGTTTAATTAGTTTTGTGTAATGAGTTAGGTTAATAGAAATAATGTAAATATGTGTAAATAAAAATGATTAGTATAAAAATATTGAGTGTGTGTGATCCATCCAAAATATGTTCATCATCTATCATCAAGTGTTAAGTGTTTAGTGATAGTGAGCGTAAGGGTGTTCCGTCTCAGTAAAGTGGTGGGCAATCCAGCAAGTGTCCACCAGTGAGATAAAGTTAGTAAGAAAAATTGTCATCGTTGGGATCAGAAGAAAAAGTAAATTAGAAACCTCGAAGACCCCTCCCCCTGTCACACTCGTCATCATAATTTACTGATGTATAAATAAAGTAAGAGCAGTAGCAATAAAGAATCAATATATTTCAAACACAAATTATATATTTTCAAAAACTGCACCATTAACAATTAAACAATAATTTAGACGATTATAAAAATGTTCATAGACAGAATGTAATACTTCGGGAGATATTGTTGACGAAGTCTCTCTAATTATAAATTTATGTTCTTCTTCAATTTCTCTTGTATATACTTTAGATTTAAAAAGAAAAAAAAACAGTAAAGGAAGTTATTTAAACTTGGTATAATCTTATTCTGTAGCAGTTCTAAATATATTTTGTGAATTTACTTCTCCTGTTGTAAAAAAATTTGCTTCATCAGTAAACAAAATTTGCTCTTCAATCGATATTAATTTTCTCAAAAAGTAGCTCATAAAAGACAATTCTCTTCTCATGGTCATTGTTACTTAACCCTTAGTGATTTTGAAAATGGTAAAGATGAAATTTTTCGTCTTTTAATAATCTAAATACAGAAGTTTTGCTAATATATAATTGATTTGCCAAAATTTTCATAGATAGCTAATTATTTTCTATTGTTCTTAGTAAATTATTTCTCTTTTCTTCAGTCCACGCAATTTTTGTTCTTGTCCTCTTATGATACTTATACAAACATCCATCATTTAAGTTTTGAAAATATTCTCGAAACTGAACATATCACACACATTTCTTAAACTATAAACATTGTATCAAGTAACCATTCGAATCATTTCTTCTTTACTAAACGTCTTTGAAGAGTAATGATAAGAGAAGCTAATTTGACATTGACAACTTTGACATTGCATTTTATCTGGAACGATGCAGTACACATAATAACTAGTATCCATGGTAATACATTAATAACAGCAAAGTAAATGTTGCATCTTAGCTGAAACTCACGGTTTACTAAATATGTGATAAAGGATATCTGCATGAAGCATGAATTTCACGTTCGTGCAAACATACATTGTGGATGAAAGAAATAGTGTCAATATATGTAAGTACAAATGTGTATTAGAATTGTAATTTCGCTCAGATTCGTATATAACACGATTTAGCGCATAAAATGTATCCTTCCATCCATGCGAAATTTATTATTCAATTTATTGTACATAGTAAAACACTCTTACCATCCCACGTTTATGATGAATACATTTCTGTTTATGTTTAGAAACATCTTAAAATTTCCTCTTTAAGCTGAGAGCCATCGTAAACGAGAAAATTTTTATGCCCTCCTGGTTAAACAGGGCGATAAAATATATGTCTTATTATTTTTAAGTAAAACAATATCCACAAACCGTTCCCTCGTGAAATAAATTAGCAAAATCAGCTTACAGTCTTTTTATAATAGTGTTGGTGTAGTAGTAAACTGAAAGCAAACATTTTCAGCTTTGCATGTATAATTTTATTGTAATTAATTTCTTTTATGCTTGCGCATACACATATAGTACGACATTATAGCCGTACGGCTCGTAGGCGTGGCGTAATCTCGTTTGCTTTTCATATGAGCGAAAGGAAAGAACACGGAACCGCGTATGTGGTATTTACTATTTTGCTGAAGCTTCCAGATGGGACTTAAATTCTTGTACTATAAAACCACATTTCATAGTAGCTAGTGCGTAAAAGTAGATTTATAACTGACACAGAACACAGAACATAATTTAGCATAGAAAACATACAATTTATGCCCGTTTGCACCAACAAGGCTTAAATTTTAAGATAGGCTTAAACAAAAAAATGCAAATCGAAATTTTGACAGCAATATATTATATTTCATTTGACGTTTCATTTCGATGCAATATTGTCAATTTAAGCCGAGTTTAATATTTAAGTTACGTTGGTGCAAACGGCCATCAGTCATACGGAATAGTATATTGTACAACAAAAGTGGATATGATGCTTGTTGTACAGTATACTTTTTCTACGACCAAGATATTTAAAATATATAAATGAAAAAACCTTGTATACAAAATTGTATGTACCAGCGAATAGGTTTAATTAATTTTTTTTTTTTATTTAAAATTCAGTGCAGTATACAATCTACTGATTAGTAGCATTAAAATTAATTCAGTTGTTTTTCCTATCCACCCTAGAGTGGATATCACTATCATATCCACACTGTTCAACGTGCGAATTTTTCATATCCACCCTAGAGTGGATATGACTATCATATCCACACTGTTCAGCGTGCGAATATAGCATCATATACAGTAGGGAGTAGGAAAATAATATATCCATTTATAAGATACACAGCGCACAGAACATAATTTAGCACAGCGCAGGAATTGACCAATGTTCACTTTTCTATGTCTGTGCTGTGCGCCCTATGTTTCTCGTACATCTTCGTAACATTTCGTGCTAGTTGGAATAAATCATTTCCCATATACGTTTCTAAATATCGTTTTACTAAACATTTGAATTTGGGTGCATCATACATTTTTCGGGATAAACAAATACATCTTTAAAATGTAATCAAGATCCAAGTGGTAAGCGTCGAAAAACGGACATTGTAGTATCAATAAATTAGGTTTCAAACTTACGAATTACGTTGAATTGGTACATGTTGAAAAGTTCAAATAGCATATGGTTTACCTGAAACAAAGAAAGGTTGCTATTAGTTTAATAAACATAATTATAACATTAATTTTAGGATAGGATGTTACACAAATTCAATACAAACATTACGTTAAAGAAAAGCCGTTTTAAAAATGACGTTCCCAATTTCGCTTAATTATTATCTTAGGTATAAGCTCTGTTCGATGAGAAGTGCTTGAAGTGCAGAGCAGAATAGTGCAATGCAGTGTAGTGTCCACTAGTATAGTCTAATTCTTATGGTTTCATAAAACACACTAGTGTATATTTGGGCAAGTTTGCATATCATAAAGCTGCAAAGAAGTGACTGCAGAAATGTCTGTTTTAAAGAGCATAGTGTTTGAACTAATAAACGATTCTAACGAAGATCAATCATCACTAGTAATAATACTTACCACGGTTATTGTTAACTTCATAATCGTGATCGTGTTCGAAATATACTATATGTGAATCCATTATTTTAATTATTCAATGTGTAAAATTTAGGTTAATAAACAGATGGGTAGATAGGATAGAATTAAAATGTCTACCGAACAACATTTAGTTACCCCCACTCCTAGTCTGCACTTTCTACACCACCTCGCGAGTCAGGTCAGAAACGTGAGCACTAGTTCTTAAAATTTTTGTCATTGAACAGCCTGCCAGAAGCTGCCCATTTCTCATAAAACATGTTAGTGTAAGAAAGTTAACACTAGGTCGGCCTAGTCCATGTCATCGAACAAAGCTATAATTTTAACAGTACAATAGATCAAGTGATCTTGCGACTTGAAAATATTTTGAGACTTAGAAATTCGAGAAGGTATGTCGAGATCTCACAGTATGAGTTTTTAGTTGCATAAAATATGCATAGCGCCAACAGCTATTAATATTGATAAAATTTGCATCATTTATGAGATATTGGAATTCATTCCTATAAAATTTTATGATTCGATCAAAAATCAGATGAAATTATAATATTATTTCAAGACTGAAATCATTTTGCATATAGCAAGAATTAATAAGTATACAAATCGGTATTGATTTTTAGATAACAATATGGCACCGGTTTTGAAATTCTGGGACCGAATGACTGGTGGTAATAGTTCGACCTGTACTTTAAGGATCATGTTCTAGTCTAGATTTAGCTTCTAACTGAGACTTTACTTTCGGCACAATGACAAGCAACTTCGTAAAAATCCAGCGCAAATATTAAAATTTACCTTGCAAGTCATATGGCACAATACTAGAGATGCATTCGGGCCGGGCCGGGCCGAGCTTTGAGTTTGGATCGACTCGACCCGAAAATAAAAATTACCGGCCCGACTCGAAGATCGACTTGACAAAAAAATTAGCTAGCCCGGCTCGAAAATTGACTCGAAATCGGGGCGGGCTTCGGGCCGGGCCTGGCCAAAGCTCGAAATTGGGTGCATCCGGCATTCCTAATGTTGATTTTTATGTTAAAGTGAAATGTTTTACTTTTTTCATGTCAAACTCATAAAAAAACCTCTACATTCTTATAACTTTCAACATTAGTTAACATAAGTAGTTAAAAAAGAGACCCTTCTAGTGTAAGTTTGTTATAAAAATTACAGACCTATGTGCATTTACCACTTTGTTTACCAAAGCCGTTCGAAAATTTAAACAACTTTTTCACAAATCTTATATGAGAAAATATAATTTACATAAGGATTTTTTATCTAATTTTGTTTCTGCTCAAAAATAGGACAAGAAATCATTATGGAAGGAACAAAAATCACTTTTATTTAAGTATACGAGTAACAACAATAATAATAGCAACATCACAATATAATTATTATGCTTTAATGAATAACCTTGAATTCTTGAAGTAAAATAATACATTTTTATTTATTAATATGTGAAGTGTGTTGTTATTAAATCATTTTGATCCTTTTTAACTTCATCCATTTTCATTAAAATATTAAGGAAACTGTGCATTTGATTGAACTATAAGATTTTTCGGGCCGGCCCGAAAAGCTCGAATTTTCGGGCCGGGCCAAAATCAAAAGTCCGACTCGCCTCAATTTTTGAAAATGATTAGCCCGATTCGGCCCGATAAAACATATCTTCGGCCCGGCTCGATGATCGACTCGAAATCGAGGCGGGCTTCGGGCCGGGCCGGGCCAAAGCTCGAAATCGAGTGCATCTCTACACAATACTCACGCATAGGGATAGAATGCCTAATACAATTATTCAAAACTGATATTACTAATAAAAGCGATAACATATTCAGTTTTAAAAATCTATATTTCTAGCTGAAAGAAATTTGTAGAAATTTCTCACGTTTTACGTAGGATTTATAATTTTATTTGTTGAAAATGTTAACAGGCCAAACCGACATTAATTTGGGCTCGTATTTTAATTATTGAACCTACGTAACCTAACTAAACACTGCAGCGTTCCGCTTTTCCATTTTGAAATTCTGGGATCCCTAGTGTAATTTAGATTTAGAACAATACTTGTATATTATGTTTCAAACTGTTTCATCTTCATCTTAACATCACACAATTTTTGTTGATATAATGAGAATCCTTCATCTTTGTATTTGAATTTGAAGCAGGTGGATTAGTTAAGTCAACAATATGCAAACGTATTGATTAGATCCAGTCCTAGTGGACACTTGTAAGACGCAAAGCAGCGCTTTTGTAATGTAGGCAGATCATGTTAATAGGGTCTTTGTGTGGCCTTATTTTCTATCAGATTATCATGACTTCAAACGCCCTCCCAAGCGATGTGTATTCCCAGCGATACGCTACACTTTGATTATGTGTTCCATAGCTTATGAATGGTGACCGCCGAGCTCAAGTTATTTCAAAGTTTCATTTGGACGTGCTGTGTGTATTATGTGTCACTTTGCGACTGTTCGTTATTACATGAATATCGAGCTAGCGAAGAACAGAGTTCGTCAAAATGGAAGTAGGAATTTATATTAGAAACATATACCAAGATACAAAGGATAAGAGTACTTCATGTTGCAAGGGAGGGTGTATTGAAAAGTTTATGGCCCAACACAGATAGGTAGTAACATTAGACGCACAATTATTTTTGTGCGTTTATGAAAAATGTCAAAAGTGTCTATAAAGTTTTACGTCGCGATTTTAATTTGGACTCAATTGGAATTTTTTTTTTATGTATTTTTAGAATTTTATTTTGAATATGTTCAAATTAGTTCCCTTCAACAATAATAAGCTCTCAAAACAATTTCTGTGAAACTTGTAAACTGCCGAAGCTCTCAAAATAAAAACTCAAAACCTGTCAAATTTATTTTAAGTTCAGGGTGATTTAAAATCTGTAAAGCTCTTTTTTACCTCCCGCTACCCTAGGTAAAGGAGGTATAGGGATCGTGCTAAAAATTGGATATAGAGATTTTAGTGAATAAGCACGTTTTGATGTCCACAGAATCCGATTTTAACATTTTTACAATGATATCTGTAGGTATGTATGTGTGTGTGTCTGTGTGTGTGTCTCTCTCTCTCTCTGTGTGTGTGTGTGTGTGGATCTTGTGGACACGATTACTCAAATACTATCAATCAGAAAAATTTGAAATTTTGTATATCCATTCTATACCAATGTGGGAAGAGCTCATTAGATTTTAGTGTATATCGGATAACCGGAAGTATTATTTATACAAGCTTTTAACAGTTTTTCTTGTAAAAAAATCATTGAATATACTTTTTTAGCAACTTTTACCAATACAAATTGAATATAATGGCACAATATTCAATTCTACGATAATAGCATTTAGTAAATAACTTGAAATAACTTTACATTATATTATAAAATAATTCATTTTTGTACATCACTTTGCCTCTGCGTCAAACAAAAACAATACTTTAATAACAAATTTGACATATTTAAACAAATGTCACTGTCACGAAGCAATTTTCATTAAAATTAATAATGAAACCGTGTTAAGAAGAATTTAGTAGTTTAAATATGATTCTAATGAAATTAAGGTTTGTAAAAATAATATATTTTCCATCATACATAAATATTAGATATACAGGATAATTCGATTTAAGTTTGATGTTTGCAGCATTATATATCAAACAGCTCTCAATAAGAACGTGATTTCAAAGTGTCAAATAATATTTTGCAACTACACATTTACGAAATGGATAATGTACGGCGAAGAATTTACACAGATTGCGTTTTAGAGCATAAGGAAGTTGGTGATGATTTTGACAATAATGTGTGTGTGACAATTTTTCCTTAAAATATATTAATGATCCAAAAGTTCGCAAAGTTGGTATTTATATATATAATTTGAAACAACATATTAGATTTTGACTATATATGATAAACTGGATGTAGTACTTAATTTGAAGCTCTAACAGATTTTTCAGGAAAAACATAATAAAATATAATCCAAAATTTCGTATTACAAACTTTTCTATTTATTGGAACAACAAATTAGATTTTGTTTACAAACGATCAATCGGAAGTGAAACTTTACTTAAAGCTCATTGCGATTTTAAACATGGAATTGGCGGGAGGTCATGTGCTGGCCACATCAGATTTTTTTATTATGTCATTAGGCCGATAATGGACGCGGCTGAGGTTTATAATCAGTCGAGTTCGTTATTTGCATATGGGCCGTGTGGCGATCAAGATTTTTCGTAATAACATAAAATTTAAACATTTAGGAATAATAAAATAATAATAAAATTCTTCTCTTTCTGCCGCACTGAACTTTTTGTTGATTTGTAAATTCTCCTTGACAACGGTGCATCAAGATGCTATTGATTTTCTAGATCTTTTCACTTTTGTTTTTAGTCCTGTTATATTATAGTAACAGTATGGTATTACGAAATAGTTATTAACGCCATTAGGCCGATATGAGGCAAATAACAGGCGCGACTGAGGTTTATAATCAGTCGAGTTCGTTATTTGCATAACGGCCGTGTGGCGTTCAAGATTTTTCGTAATAACATAAAATTTAAACATTTATGAATAATAAAATTCTTCTATATCTGTCATACTGAACAACTTTTTTGGTTAATTTATAAATTCATATAGACAACAGTCCATTAATATGCTGTTATTTTTCTAGGAACATCTGATTCTTAATTGTAGGCGGCCGTTTTTAGTCCTGTTATGTCATAATAACAGTATGGTGTTACGAAAAATTATAAATCATGGTTCGAAAATGCTCTTTGGTTAAAGTGCAGAGTCCCAGCTTGTTCGAGTGTGTGGCATTATTGTACAAGACGACGTTGTACACCGTGTCATGTAATCACACAAGTGTTGTAAAATGCTCTAATCTCACATGCGTTATACATTTTTATCTTCCGTCAGGTAAGGAAGGTATTGTCTTTGGTCAAAAACTTCGGTGGTGAGTTTTTAATTTTGGTAGTGTGTGTGTGTGTGTGTGTATGTGTGTGTATGTGTGTGTATGTGTGTATGTGTGTGTATGTGTGTGTGTGTGTGTGCGTGTGACAAAAAATTCTCCGATGATTTGTCCAATATTACGTAAGGTAAAAAGTATCAATCTTTAATCTACTCTTACTTTGGTAAGCTTATTAGCTTTATAAATATTAATGAAGTTATATTCAAAATCTTGTTAATTCACTGTTATTCAGGCCTATTCTGTAACTTACTGGTTAAGTTTTAACACTAGCTTAAGTTTTAACACTTGGTTAAATATTTATCCAATAGATATTGATTTGACAAGAATATTTTGTTATATATCAACATACTTAATTGGTTGTGTAGATGACACAACTCCACAGTTTTAGAAACCCTGGTTTATTTTCAAACAAATGTATGAGTTTGCCTACACATAAATATTCATAACGCTAATTATATTGCTCATAGAGATTTGTATAGTTTGTTGTTTTATTTGAACCTCATAATTTTAAAATGTGTCGCATAAATAAAAGACATACTTATTAGGGTGTATATCAAAAGGGCACGATTTAAATCACATTATTTTTTTAATTACGAATATATAGTATTCATTTGTTTAAATGTATAAAAAATAGTTAAAAAATTGGCTGTCATTCAATTCAATTCTTTAATATTTGTAATAATATAAATATTCAGAAAATAATATCTAATTTTTACCTTAAGTCACCTTTAGGTAAGGAAGGTATTGTCTTTGGTCAAAAAATTCGATGGGGAGTTTTAAGTGAATAAGCACGTTTTAATGTCCCTACAATACGATTTTAATGGTTTTACGATGATGTGTGTATGTGTGTGTGTGTGTGTCCGTGTGTGTCTCCGTGTGTGTGTCCGTGTGTATGTGACAAATTCTTCTCTGACGATAACTCCAAAACTACAATTCTAAAAATTATGATTCTTTCGTATTATTCTTCCTTACAACCCTATGAAGAGCTGATTAGATTTTGGTTATAATTGGTCAACCGGAAGTACCCTTATTTGAAGTTCTTAACAGTTTTTCTTGAAAAAACGCAGTTAAATATCATTTTCGATATTTTATGTGATTATCAATAGAAAGATTATCTTATTCTCTATATGGTTCGATTATACATTTTCCTTCATATTCAATAGATATAGAGTTATAGAGAGATTAAGAGAGGTTAACTTTCAAAAATCAGTCAGCTTTGCAAAAATTATGAAAACATAAGATATATTAAAAAATTCTAATTGACAGATGTCAGTGTCAAGTGCAAAACCAAAGTGGAAAGTATATGATCTGACAGTGATATAAGTGACAGTGTCCCTCGCCAGTGACTCGCATTTGCGGCCTCGCCTCAAGATAGAAACTTATAATGTCAGGAGTACGAGAAAGGCAAAAGAGAAGATGGAAGAACTGTATAACAGAAGATTTGAGGGAGAAAGAACTGTGTCATGAAGATGCGCTGGACAGGAATGAGTAGAAGAGAAGAGTAAGAAACAGCGACTTCTAATAAAATAGGGAAAAGCTGAAGAAGGAGGAAGTGTTAAGTGCAATATATAATGTACATACGTTCGTATTCATATTATAATTGTATTGGATTTTAGAATCTTTTCAAAGGAACTTTCAGTATGGATTTATAAAAATAGTGTGTTCTCGTTACAATTTTGCAGGATATATAGAATATTTTTCAAGGAACTTTTGGTATGGGATATTTACAAAATACATCGAATTGACGGAAGGTTTTGTGCTGGCCACAACAGATTTTTTTTCTAGAAACTAGTACTTCCAATTGTTACCAAAATTGTTAAAAAAATGTCAGATTGAAGAAACAGTAGTTAAATATGTCTTAAATCTTATATTATTTGCGAAACCGTGGTTCCAACAGCCACACACACACACACACACACACACACACACACACACACACACACACAGGCACATTATTAAAATCGGATTCTAAGGTCCTAAAAACGTGCTTATTCACTAAAATCCGGATATGCGATTTTTAGCATGAATCCAATACCTCTCTTAGCGACAGGTAAAAGTGACATTTGTATTCCAACTTATATAAATATACCAATTTACAGAATACTGAGTTTACAATAAATATTCGTTAAAATTTTATCTTGTTAACGAATTTAAATTAAAATAGTTCCATTTGGTTTTATTTCTATCTCATGATTAACATAAGAGTTAAATAAGACAACATTAAAAAATGGAGTAGCAATTTGTAACATTATTTTACTAATCAAAGTCTTTTACAATGTAAAGAACAATAATTAATGACCCTTCGTATGTTTAAACTGCGAAACAATGTTTTAATTAAAAAGAGTTAATTGAACTGAAATTGAATGATACCCTAGCTGTAGGTCTCTTCTAGTTCAAAGTAGTTTTTGTCCAACAAGAGACAATGGAAACAATTTGTGGAAATAATCCCAATTTAAACAGTTTAACAACAAATGCAGTTCCAACTGACGGAGATCTACAGATAAACAATTGGTGTTCAGTTCTGTAGCAGTGAAACTCAATTGCAAATAAAAATAAAATACTTTTGTTTAAGTTTTTGTTGAAGTTTTAAACTAGGGAAGTTTAAGTTACAGATTAAACAATTTCAAACATACAGCCAAGTCAATTACAAGATTCTGAATTGAAGTGAACGTTACCTCAATCCTCCCAAGTTTCAAGTGTCGCTTCAAGTTAATTACGGACAGAAACAAAAGCAAGGTAACCGAGCATAATATTAAATTTTATTAAAATGTTCCATATAAAAGTAATGAGAACGGTAACAAAGTTTAAGGTTAAGGTTTTACATTGAATTTATTCTTATTATTAACTTTAACCTGTACTGTAATAAGTTGGCATGTAGTCCTTGCATTATACATTTACTACCTTTACATTACATGCAGTTTTGAAAACGGTTACAGTTTTTAGTCAAAATTATGTGGAAATTTTATTTTTCATAGATATATGTTGTGTTTGTTGACATTTGAGTAGTAGAAGCACCATCGACCTTTAAACTAATAGAAGCAGCGTACGAGCAAAACGCTTGTCCCGCCATAACGGTGCAGACACAATATCTCTATCCTTCAACAGTACGGAAGTTCAGAAAACGCGGCAAAATAAAAAATTTGATTTGACCCTACTTGTTATTGCATAATTCGTTTTATTATATATTTTTCATATAATCTTTATATACATATGTATATTATTGGGGACAAGTAATAATTAATAAGAACTTACATATGAAATGACACAGCTGAACCGCGTACGTACTGCTGACTGCACGAAATACACTGTATCCCCATTATTTTGTCGCACACACACCTCACAATATATATTTACGTATATATTGACAAAAATAATTGTAAATGTTCTCCAAAAAAGTAAATAATACGCAGTCACGTACGTATCCAAATTGTCTGAACACATTTTTAAATTTCACATGAATAACATCAAAACGAAACAAATATCAACACGTCTATTTAGGGGCTTTTAAGTTCAACCGCGCATGCGTACATCGTTTGTACGCACGTATCTGCAACTCATCGACCTTTAAACCAATAGACGCAGCGTACGAGCAAAACACTTGTCCCGCGATAACGGTGCAGACACAGTATCTCTATCCTTCAACAGTACGGAAGTTAAAAAACGCGGCAAAATGAAAAATTTGATTTGTCCGTAACTTGTTATACTTGGTACATAATCGCTAAGAGCATAGATTTAATTTTTTTGTGCATAATTAGTTTTATTATATATTTTTAATAAAATATATTATATACATATTATATTATAGGGGAGAAGTAATAATTAATACGAACTTACATATGAAATGACAAAGCTGAACCGCGTACATACTGCTGACTGCACGAAATACACCGTTTCCCCATTATTTTGTCGCATACACACCTCACAACACATATACGTATATATTGACAGAAATAATTGTAAATGTTCTCCAAAAAAGTAAATAATACACAAACAGTCACGAAACGTCAAATGTAGATTTTGGCAACTATTTAGTGATAGAGAGCGATGTATAGAGGTTTACATATGTCTGAAAAAGATGTACAATGAGTACGAACGTATGCGCAGTATACTTTAACTGAGAACTTCCATACTGTTGAAAGACAGAATGTATATTTCTATCCTTTTATGCTGGAGCATTATTCTAACAATAAAAGAATAGAAGACACTTGGTCCATTAGTTTAAAGGTCGATGAGAAGCACAATAAAAGCATTACATTGTTAAGTTATGAACAGGTGCACGGTGCAACGACGTGCCACGTGTGTTTATAATAAAAACGTATTACAAATAGATGCAGATAAAAAATGCTCTGGGAAATTGAGAAGAAACAATACCCCATTCCAAACAGTTAAGTTATAAAAGAAATTTAATAAAATTCGTACAGTACAAGATGCAAGGCAGCGTGTTTACCATCGTAGTGGTCGTTGGTCGTCCTCCAGAAAAAGTGCAGAAAACATTGCTGCAGTAGCGAAAATGTTGCGAACGAGGTCGAAAATATATAGCATGCCCTGTCTGTCCCCTATTCCTGATCTAATGATGCGATTCTGTAATTTTATATACCACTATAGAACTGTAACTCTCAACAAAAACGCATCATTTTTACCTCCCGCTACCCTAGGTAAGGGAGGTATAGGGATCGTGCTAAAAATCGCATATAGAGATTTTAGTGAATAAGCACGTTTTGATGTTCCCAGAATCCGATTTTAACATTTTTACAATGATGTCTGTGGGTATGTATGTGTGTGTGTATGTGTGTGTGGATCCTGTGGACACGATTACTCAAATACTATAAATCAGAAAATTTTGAAATTTTGTATACCCATTATATACTAATGTGGGAAGAGTTGATTAGTTTTTAGTGTATATCAGATAACCGGAAGTATCACTTAAACAAGCTTTTACCAGTTTTTCTTGAAAAAATTGCATTGAATATAATTTTTCAGCAACTTGTACTATTAAAATTATTATTAATTCTAATGGCACAATCTTCAATTCTAAGATAATATAACTTTAAAAAACTTTAAATAACTTTAAATATAAATTTATAAAATAATTTATTTTTGTACATCATCTGCCCATGCGTCAAACAAAAACATAACACTTTAATAAAATTTTGACGTATTTAAATAAATGTCACTGTCACATTTACATTAATAATGAAACCGTGTTAAGAAGAATTTAGTAGAAATATATTTGATTTGTAAATATAAATCTGTCAGTATAAGTACGTATTTTTTTTTACAACTACACATTTACGACATGGATCATGTACAGCAAACAATTTACACAGATTTCGTTTTAAACGATAATAAATGTATTAGTAAACAAAAATTGTTGCGATTTTGTTCACTTTTACTTTTCTATAGCGTTATAGAAAATTACAGAATCGCACTATACAGTGGTAAACATAAACAAAAACATCGACGTATCGATGGTAATGGTAAAAGTTTTCTAGCTGGCAGCACAAGCGTTTACAAATTTTGTAAAAGTTTACAGTGTACACTGTAATGATAATAGTAAGTTTTTTATATTATAGCATGTAAATATTAAGATATCAACCATGAAATTTACAAAGAAAACTAGAGGCAGATATCACTAAAAATATGTTAAATTTTACACCCTTGCAAATATATTTAACTAACGAGAAAAATAACAACCGAGAAATCTCGAAACAGTTTTCGAGAATCGAGATCTCGACAAACATATCTCATCTCGTAAGAGATTTTTTTATATTTCTGTCACAGAATACATTTATACAGAAGCGACACTCCTTGCCGGCACTATTGTTGTTGCGATTTTACGTTTTACAAATCAATTTGTGTTTCTCAATATACTTTTATTATTGACCCCTAACGGAAAATGTTCACGTCGAGATAATGAAAAGAACAAAGAATCGTAAGATACGAAGATATGCCGAAACAATCCGATTTTATCCGATTAGCCCTTTAAATTTGTTGGCATACTCTTTCTCTCTCTAATTTTCGTTTCTCTCTCTGACTGTCGCTTCTGTATATATATATATATATATCTGTGTTTCTGTTATAATCGAGAAATATCTCGTCTCGACAGAATCACTAAGTATGAATTATTATGTAGGTATAATAAAAAAAATTGAATATATTGACCCGGTTAGCATTATTGAGAATAAGACATATTGTTCATATTTCTAGAAAAAAATATATTTTTTAAATATGTTCAAAATAGTTCTTTTCAACAACACTGCACCTAACCATTATTTCCCGCCACTTCTTCGAATGCTTTAAAAATAATCATGAATTGTACTTTTGCAGCATCAATATCTCTATAAGTCTAATAATCAGGTAATATTTTTATTTTTTTTTTTCGCCGAAAATTGCAGAGAATGCGCTTTGGGTAATTCCATATTTTCTGACACAATGATACTTTCAAAAATTGACTAACATTCGCAATTTAATTTAAAAGACCATTTTCTTATTCTTAATAATTCTGAGGTGAGTATGAGACACCTATAGTAATTTTATTAAAATGAACGACAATTGCTATTAAACACTAAAACACTCAATGTAATTCAGTTTTACCACTCAATTTAAACAATTCGGATACTATGTTAGAACCGTTTAAAATCATGAAAAACATGTTAATTTAAGTGTTAGTTAATTCCATTATCCTTATTCCTTGAACTAGCCCCGTTCATAGGAGAGGACAGAATGATATTCTGGGTATCCCGCTAGTGATCTGGGGCAATTTTAAACGCGGGAGTGGTGTAGTGGCAATGTTAATTGCTTCGTTATCTGCCGCCAGATGGACCAGCAACCAGGACAGGGAGAGGAAGCAGGGAAGTGATTTCCGGTGAGTGGACACAGCATTGAAACCCCGATCGAGCCATGCAAGTATTGAAGAAATGAAATTCGATATTGATTTATTGTTGACATGAAGGAAGCATAAAGGCTGGTTTGTGTAAGCTGTAAACTTAAGAATTTACCTTAGCATTAGCATTATGACTTTGCATTAATAATTTAAGTATAGACAAATGCGTACTGCTGTGCATGTAGCTATAACCTTAACTTTAGCATTATGCCGTTACCACAGAATAAACATCTATACAGAAGCGACAGTCAGACAAACGAAAATTAGAGAGAGAAAGAGTATGCCAACAAATTTAAAGGGCTAATCGGATAAAATCAGATTGTTTCGGCATATCTTCGTATCTTACGATTCTTTGTTCTTTTCATTATCTCGACGTGAACATTTTCCGTTAGGGGTCAATAATAAAAGTATATTGAGAAACACAATTTGATTTCTAATAAAAACAAATATGTTATTTTTTCAACAAACGATGGGAAAAATCGTTATCATAAGGAAAATCATTATATTTCACGTATTCTGGAAGAGCTGTTGTCTCAGCTTGTCACGCCCATGTATTTTAGGGTTATGGCTAAATCAAGCAAACCAAACACATCTTCTCACTTTTGACATATGTCATTTTGCGAAATGTTTTTGAATTTTAGAAGTGATGTTAGTTTCTAATTAAATGGATAAAATGAAGAAAGTAAAATCGGGAAGACTTGTTTGTTCATATAAAGACTGTATAAATATATTTAAAAAATGGAGAAAGGGAAATGTAAGTTTTTTTCGTTTCCGAAAGATCCAGAAATGTAAGTTATGTAAAACGACTAGCGTATCATTTAAAATGTATATTCATTTAATAAATGTAGGTGTAAAATGTGGCTCAAGGCCTGTGGAAGAGAAGATTTGATGGAGAAGGATATATGGGACATATTCATCGAGTCTGACGTTTGTTTTCCCACATCAAAGATATAGAAAATTCTGCATTGTAATAAATTTGTAAAATTCAGGTATTTGTTTAATAAAAATATAATTATGTTATTATTTTATCTGATTTCTTTTTAATTCGTTAATAAAATTAAAATTTTAGTACTTTTATGATCTAATTTTTCTTTTGCCATTTAAAACAATTTAAATTTGGCGCGTAAATTTGCCAACAAATTTAAAGTTCAAGGTCATAAACGTAAAATCGCAACAACAATGGTGCCGCCAAGGAGTGTCGCCTCTGTATAAATATATTCAGTGCCGTTACCCTAGAATATGACAATTTCTAATTTTCAATGCCAACCAATCAGAAGAGTATATGTTTATGGACGACATCTGTCATCATTTTGTTATTTTTAAATATTTCTGTCACATTGTCTTGCCTAAAAATGAGTATCATTGAAAAAGAAGTCCAACTAATACAGTTAATTGAACAATGTAGATATATTTATGATAAAAAAGACGTGTCGATTTTACAAGAAGTGACATTACCGGCCTGCTCTTATTGGTTTTCCCTAAGAAGAACATGAACCGGACAGTGTAATGTAAAGTTTAATACAAAGTCATAATGTTAATGCAAAAGGTAAATGCATAAGTTTACAGCTTACATACACCCAGCCTTAAAGGATATTTCACAAATAAAATTTTATAATTTCGATATATAGTCCGGGACACGAAAAATGAACCGTGGAAAATATGCACAAATCACTGTCTAATATATACGCTCCGTTGAATACAGCGGTGACAGCATTATGTATAGGAGCTATAGCTCCTCAGTGGGAGTACGAAAATTAGTAATTATTACAACAATGGATAGCAAAGGTTCCCTCGACATTTTAAAAGCAAATTTTAAACAATGTGCCGAAAAATAGGGCCTTAACAGACAATTTTAATTTCGTGCATCAGAAAAATTCGACAAATAATTCGCTCGTTAAGAGAATGAGTACTGTATAATATTAAAAATATGCTTAATCATCCCTCACAGTCTCCGGACTTTAATCAGATTGAGAAAGTGCGGAAAATTTTTAAAATAAATAAGAATATAAAGCAAAAAAGAATTTAAAATTAATTACAAGTAAAATGGCAGGATATAAAGCCATCGGTGACCAAAAATTTGGTGGATTCAATGACTCATCGCTTAGTTACTGGTGGAAAAACCAAAGGAAAACCCTCGAAATATTATATTTCTTTATGAAACATAAATAAATGGTTTATTATGTTTTGGTTATCGTACGGAGACTTTTTTTGTCATGAAATTATGAATACTTTCAAAGTTTACCCCATAATATAAATAAATTAAGTAAATTATTTGTTTATTTTATATTAATAATAACGTAATATACTACGTTTTATTTTGGATTAAAAGGAAATTAAATATATTGGGTTTTAGACTGCAATTTTTCCCAAAATACATTAAATGTACATGACTGTACATAGTAGCTACATAAATCGCAAGAATCCTATAAACAACCTGTTGTAGGCTTAACGATTTATGTATATGAAAATGCATAAAACATCAACTCATCGTCATGACCATATATTTGTGGTTTTATGTTGAACTGGCTACGTAACGCTTTAGAGACAAATTACGTATTACGTACCAGTTCTGTGTTTATTTATTTCTATAAAGTATTAAGATATCCTCTCATACTTTTAAAAAATATATGATTAGTGTGTCGTATGTCATACTATCATAAAAATATACTATTAGTTTTTAATTTAAACTTGTACAATCTTAATTACATATTATGCTCCACAACAAGAAGTATACTTCCGTAGGCAAATCTATCAAATGGATTTTATAATTATTATTATTATTATTATTTTCATTACCGCAATTATTTTATAACTTATGGTGTGTTAAATGATGATGCTGTTATTGAATTCAAATTAACAAAATCTTCCCCAGTGGCATTCTTTCTGCAATAGCTTTAAGGAGCCTGATACTCCCTGTAGAATAAATATTTCGTCATTACCAAAATTTATAAATGAAAAAAAAAAAATCTGTTGTGGCCAGCACAAGACCTTCCGTCAATTCCATGTATTTTGTACAAATCCCATACCAAAAGGTCCTTGGAACAGATTCTATATAATATCATGTAAAATCGAACACGAACATATACTATTTTTTACAAATTCCAATTATAAATCCAATAAAATTATAACATAAGCTACACTAAGTAATGTCCTTCCATCTTCTTTTTGGCCTTTCTCTGCGTGTCACTTGCGAGCAACACTATGACATACCAATTTTAGATCCTATACTTTTTTCCATATTTGGTTTTGCACTTGCAACTGACATCTGTCAATTAAATTTTTATGAATAATTATGTCAGCTGTTTCCATGATAAATAACAAAGCTGACTAATTTTTGAAAATTAATTTCTTTATAATGCTTTAACTCTACATCTATTGAATATGAAGGAAAATGAATAATCAAACCATATAGAGAAGAGTATTTTCTTTAATAAATATAAAAACAAAATGTCAAAAAATAATATTTAACTGCGTTTTTTTAAGAAAAACTGTTAAAAACTTCAAATAAGGGTACTCCCGGTGGATCAATTATAACCAAAATCTAATAAACTCTTCATATGGATGTACAGAAGAGGAATACGGAAGAATTATAATTTTTAGAATTATAGTATTGGAGTTATCGTCGGAGAAAAATTTGTCACACACGGACACACATACACACACACACACACACACACACACACACACACACACACACATACATACAGACATCATCTTAAAAATAGTAAATTCGTATTGTAGGGACCCTAAAACGTGCTTATTCATTAAAAACTCACCACCGAATTTTTTGACCAAAGACAATACCTTCCTTACCTAAAGGTGACGGAAGGTAAAAAACTGGCACATCTCGCGCAATGTAGCCACATATTTAAGTTAAATTGGTATTTTATATTCAATCTGCGTATAAAAATAAAATTTCCATATTAACTTCTGGCATCCACATATATTTCCCTTAATTCTACATGGGGGACCATCTAGCTCCTCCTGTAACACCCTGAGGGATTTCGACAGCGTGTAACGTTTCTCCCCACTGAACGATTTTATTGTGGCGAAACGATACGACGGCCATTTTGTATTGGCCGCTCACTGCTCGAGTTGCTTTGCCTTGCTTCCGAGTTGAGATGACTCGAACGTAGAGACGTGATCGTGATCTTTCACAAGCTTGAAATTAACCTCATTCGAACCGGACGTTCAGGGGGTAACTTTGTTTTAACGCCACGTGTACACAAACGACAACGGAGGAAAAGTTTACCCTGTGAGATGGACACAGGAAACAAGATGTTTGTATTTGCATTACAAAACCAACATACAATTTCCTGTAATTAGGTGTAAGGGTGAAAGTCTCAAATATAGCAGTTTCTTATATAGTGTTTTAGTAGCAATGTTAAACAAAGGATTGGTGTACAAATATGGCTCTGGTGTTTGATATTACCAGCCACAAATACACAATATTTACTGATGAACACGAATTTTTGGTTCATACATGCGTTGTCCCTATACGAATATTTGATATTTGTAAAATAACAACACATTTGTGGAAACGGGGTGATTGGTTAGGTACGTGGTGTCTTTCCCAACCCCACCACATTAAAACTTCTGCTTAATCTCGAATAAGAGTTTTTTTTTTAGACCTATCATATAATTACTACACAGTATATAAAGCTAGAGCTAGACTTCAGTCACAATCACGAATGGATCAGAATTCAAATATTCGCTGCTCTCGTGTTTTATGATCCCTGAGTGACTATCTACGATTAAACCAGCTATTTCAAAGATTCTTGAAAAAGTTTGTTATGATCAAATGATGGATTATTTATTGATTTCAAATATTCTACCTCAAAACCAGTCTGGATTTAGAAAAGGACATAGCACCAATACTTGCCTGTTGAATATAATAGATGATATATTAAATAACATTGAAAAATTGTCAATATTAATTCAAATAGATTTTTCAAGGGCATTTAACACGGTTAGTTATAATATGTTACTTGCTTAATTAAAATATTATAACTTTGCTCCTACCGCAATTGAGTGGTGCAAGAATTATTTTTACAATCGGCATTTCATGGTTAGTATGACATCGAATTCTGAAACAAAAGTTTCTTCCACTTTTCCACTAAGCCATGGTGTGCCGCAAGGGTCAATGTTCTTTCTTATTTTTATTGCAGATATGCCATTTTCAATGAATTTCTGTTCACTGCACTCATATGCAGATGATACGCATATTCTTGCATCAGTAAATCCTACTGATATAAATGAACAATTTGCTATTATTAACATCGAATTACAAAAATTAGTTTCTTGGATTAAGAATAATGGTTTGAAAATTAATACTACTAAATCTTCGCTTCAGGTTTTTGGACATATAAACAGTATATTACCTGATATTATACTGGATAACACTGTACTTGAACGTAAATACATTACATCAATTCTAGGGCTGCATGTTGATGAAGACCTGAAGTTTAGAGAACATCCTTAACAAGAAGCTAATGTCTGCTAGATTGATTCTTCGGCATTTATACCAATTTCGCCAAGATCTTAATACTGAGATAAAACTAAAATTAATAAACTCCTTAATTCTATCAACGTTTGATTACTGCTCTTGTACTTAATACCAAATCTAACTTCAACGGATAAAAATAGAATAACTCTTATTCAGAATGCCTGTTTACGTTTTGCTTATGGTGTACGCAAATACGATCATATATCGCAATACCGGACTGCAGCTAATATGAAATCTGTTGATGAACGACTAAAAATTAATCATTTTTGTTTAATTCACAATGTAAGGTTAACTAGAACTCCTAATTATCTCTTTGACAAGTTAATACCAAGAGAATACAATTACACTCTCCGTATGAAGAACTTATATATTGTTCCTTCCTTTCGAAAGTCAAAATCTAGAGCATCATTTTCCTGTCTCGCGCCTACTTTGTATAACAATCTTTCTGAATCCCTGAAATCTTTACCGTTAACTGCTTTCAAATTCAAATTGAAAAAATTATATTAAGACCGCCTGTCTATTTCTTTTCCATATTTGTTTTTTTCTTTTGTGAACTATTTATGAATTTAATTGTAATATTTTTAATATTTGTTAAATTGTGTCTAGCGGTTGATGATTCTATTATATTGTCATATATTTTTGTACTGTATCGGGTTAGGTGGAAGAACAGCCCTGGGCTGAACCTCGCCTATTACTTAAATGGTAATAAAGATTATTATTATTATTATTATTATTATTATTATTATTATTATTATTATTATTAAATTTAAAAACCCAATAAATATAAAAAAAATATATTTATTTATTTATTTAGTTCCATAGTAAATTTAATTAAAAAACAAATGCGACGCGAGTTTTTGACAGCAATAATTTAAATGTTTTAAGTACACGAAAATTGATTCGTATTTGTTCATTTTATTAAATTTACTAAGAAACTAAATTTAACTGGACGATTATAATACCGGCCTTTAGTTTTTATATTCTTTGAACTAATTTCCTTTTTTGTTAAATACTTATTCAATTAAAAACTGCTTTCAAGCAGTGATATTAAATTTAAAAAGGAATCAATCATTCCTCCAAATAAGGAATTTCCCGAACATACAGGATGTTTCAAAATAAGTGTAAAAAAATTTAAGGGCATATAGTACTGACCAAATTGAGTAAAAAAAAACCTTTATCAACTTGGGTCCGATCTTTAATAGTTTCCGAGATATGAGGCAGTGAAAAATGAGTTTTTACGGGGTTTACATCTGCTATCTTGAAAACTATAAGAGTTACGACTTTAAATTAAATAGGACTTTTTATTTACCTTTCAGATGTCATCTTAGATGTGATTTTGTTTTTTTTTTTTTTAAAAATCAAATAATTGTACTAAGTTAAATGTTGTAGCGACCTTGGCCAATATTTAATTTTCATATTACTTCGTACCTATTAGAAATTGAGAAAAATGTTTCATATAAAATTTTATTATTTTTTTATAGTCTATTTACTGACATAAACAAAATTTTGTTCTATCACTATCATTGTCAATTTTTCTTCGATTTTTCATTTATCTCGGAAACAGTTGAAGATCTGACCCATGTTGATTAAGCTTTTTTTACTCATTTATGTCAGTACCATATGCTCTTAAAATTTTTTACACTTTTTTTGAAACAGCCTGTATAACAAGCATGAAAAACATTCATTTTTCTGGTGATACACTAAAAAAACGATCTAACCTTTCTTTTACGTTAAGCAGTATTTAATGATATGTTAACGTTATCAAGACCGCAAACTATTATTGAAATAATATATCGTGGTATGAAATAAGCAAAGCCTAAGTGATTACATACCTAATTTCGTAATTATAGAAATAACAGTGTGGAGCATATGAACAGAATTACGCAAGGTCGTACAGCAAGGCTTCCACGCACAATTATTTTGTCAGACTTTAGTCTTGTTATTTGAACTTGACAAAAAGAATGAGTGCAAGTTTCAATGAAATTTTACTTTAAACGTTCAAACTTTTAATTTGAATTAATTTAATGATTTGTAAACATGAAACATTATAATTTACACTATTGCTTTAATTAAATGTTCAAATCTACGTATATGTTTTAGGTACAGATCTGTGAATTTGTTGAGTAATATAAAATTATATACGAGAATGGCAGTTTTCGTTGTGATTTTATACATATGTATAGATATGCAGATCAGTTTAGATCAGTATACGGCCATTAATTAGGAAAGCAACAATCGTCAAATTAGAAAAATCTGATGTGGCCAATATTTAACCTTGCGCCAATTTAAGTATTTTGTATAAATTCCAGGCTGAAAGTTTCTTGAAAAATATTCTATATATCCAGTAAAATTATTTTACAAACATACTATATTAATGTTACCTGATATTGACATCTCTCAATTAGTTATAAGTATTTTCATCTTGTACTCGTACATAAATAAATAAATAAATAAATAAATAAATAAATAAATAAATATATCATCACGGCATATTACCCATTTCTGGGTGTGCCAGTATCTACAACACATGTAGACATCGGTAATAGATGTAGATTTTAACTCTAAATACGTATATTATATTCAATATGAAGAAAAAATTAAATCAATAAAATTATCTTTAATATTTAAGATTAAAAAAAATGTTCAAGCAAGTTTTTTCAAGAAAAACTGTTAAGGACTTTAAATAAGGGAAATTCCGGTTGACTAATTATAAACAAGATGTAATCCGCTCATCGAATAATTGTAAAAACGAGGAATACGAAAAAGATAATAAAATATTCGAAGTATTGGTGTGCTAAGAATTTGGATATGCCTTCTTGTACTAAATTTTTAAAAATATTGTTCTTTAAATAGCCTCAAATTTGAAAATATCACGATTAGATATTTTACTATAATTAATTATTAAAATTTGTGTGTGACAAATTTTTCTCCGACGATAACTCCAATACTACAATTCTAAAAATTATAATTCTTTCGTATTCCTCTTCTGTATATCCATATGAAGAGCTGATTAGATTTTAGTTATAATTGATCCACCGAAAGTACCCTTATTTGAAGTTTTTAACAGTTTTTCTTTAAAAAACGCAGTTAAATATTATTTTTCGACATTTTGTGATTATCAATATGAAAGAATATCTTATTCTCTATACGGTTTGATTATACAGTTTCGTTCATATTCAATAGATATAGAGTTATAGAGACATTAACTTTCAAAAATAAGTCGGCTTTGTTAAAATTATGGAAACAACAGATATATTCAGAAAAATTTAATTGACAGATGTCAGTGTCAAATGCAAAACCAAAGTTGAAAGTATAGGGTCAGAAAGTTATGTGTGACTGTGATAGAGTGTCCCTCCAAAGAGAAGAAGATGGAAGGACTGTGTAGCAGAAGATTTGAGAGAGGAAGAATTGTGTGAAGAAGATGCGTTGGATAGGAATGATTAAAAGAGAAGAGTAAGAAACAGCGACCCCTAATAAAATAGGGAAAGGAACTTTCGGTATAGAATTTGTAAAAAATAGTGTGTTCGTGTTACAATTTTATAGGATATACAGAATCTTTTTCAAGGAACTTTTGGTATAGGATATATACAAAATACATCGAATTGACGGAAGGTTTTGTGCTGGCCACAACAGATTTTTATTACTATTTATGGTGCCAATATTTTTTTAAAATTATTTACTAAAATAATAACAAATTATCATTAAAATCGCATTCTAGGGATCCTGAAACGTGTTTATTCATCAAAAACTCACTATCGAATTTTTCGAACATGACAATACATTCCTTACCTTATGAAAGGTAAAGATAATATTGTATTTCCTATATGAAATAACAAATCAATATAATAAAGACATCTACTGAGCCCCAAATGTATAAATGAACACAAAAGTGACAATTGTATGCTTAATCCATTCCACGACCGGAATTTGTGATATTTAGTCATCCCATAAGGGTAAGAATTATAGGGTATAGTGTTCTCAAGAGAACGTACGACATTAGAGACACGTTTCCGGCGATTACAGTGTAAGTCAAGCTTAAGGGTCATATGGGAATAATGATAATTGAATATATCTGATGGGACTGAGCAAAATCAGCTCACATCGATAAAGAAAATATCAGGTATTAAACGTAATTTGCTGTAATAGCAGTGTTTTTACAGCAAACAACGGAAGCGATTTAATTTTATTTCGAACACGCAGATGAAGTTGTCAGATCTCACGCTATTGTGCCTCAATACAGCGCTCAAAGTCAGAAGCAATTACTTAAATAATTACGAGAGATTTTCGCAACTTTAGAACCGGAAACTTATAGAAATTATGTACGCACACTTCGTGCTCCACTTTTGTTACTTTTGATAAAAGCAAATCTTGGCCTTTTACATTGTGATGCTGCCCTAGAATATGGAAATTAGCACCAGGCGAACGTTCTCTTACTTTGCGCTATTGTGCGAAGAAATTATGATAAATTATTCTTTTATATTTCCACCACATTGACTCTTCGTTATGCGCTTAAACATTATTTGTTTGTGTTTGAACGAGAAAATATGCCAGCTTTTCTTTCATATAATTTTATGTATAACATCACTACCGCCCGGTTAGAGGGTGTACTAACTTTTAGTAGTATTAGTATTCTTAACATTAATATACGTTAGGACATGTACTCTAATATTTTTATAAGAGTACAACGTTTATTACACGAAACCTTAAAAATGTACATCAAAAATAAAACTCATAAGATTCAAAATACACCGGCTGATCACAAGAGAATGAACCAGCAATTATTTCTGTCAATAAGGAAGATAGCAGTTATCTTCAAATAGTCAAATTTACTAAAGACAATATGGGCAATCAAGAAGCATTTTATTTTGTAACAATAGAACGTACTACTTATGTAAAAAGTCTGTTGTGGCCAGCATAAGACCTTACGTTAATTTGGTGTACTTTGTACAAATCCCATACCAAAAGTTCATTGGAAAAGATTCTATATATCCAGTAAAATTGTAACATGAACATAATACAATTTTTTACAAATTCCATACAGAAAGTTCCTTGAAAAATATTCTATAAATTCAATAAAATCATCATATGTATATAAATGCTCTAAACATGCGTACACTTACGTAACATTCTTTTTACAATCAAATAATATTACTATCAAGTTTACATCTCTACCCATTTTTGAATTATTGCCCCAAAAGTCAATATACCCCATATTTAAACAAAAACTTCAAAATTTTCAAAAATCTATTTTTTATGGATCTAGATACTTCTCAATAAGCTCATTCCAAATTTTGAAACCGCTGGTCGATATCTCTTTTCGTTCTCGAGATATTTAGTTTCAAAGTTTTGTTCAAAATTTTGGGTAATAACCCAAAAATGGGTCGAGATATAAATTTGGCGACAACACCATTCGATTCTACGGGCAAAATTACATAAGTACACCAATTTTCATAATTTTTGAACACCGCATACAATCTCTAAAGCAAAATAACTGAAAATGGCCAAAAATCGTAGAAATCTAAGGTGTACCCCTTACGATTTTTTCAGATTTTGGCCATTTTCAGGTGCTTTCAAGCTTTTATTCATAAAAAATGAACCGGTTGGACAAAAATTATGAAAATTGCTATACTTACGTATTTTTGTCCGTAGAATCGAATGGTGATGTCGCCAAATTCATATCTCGACCCATTTTCGAGTTATTACCCAAAAATGGGCAGTTTTGAGCAAAACTTTAAATCTAAATATCTCGAGAACGAAAAGAGATATCAACCTGCGGTTTCAAAATTTGGAATCAGCTTATTGAAAAGTATCTAGATACATAAAAAATAGATTTTTGAAAATTTTGAAGTTTTTATCTAAATGTGCGGTATATTGACTTTTGGGGCAATAATTCAAAAATGGATAGAGATATATACTTGGTAGTAATATTATTTGATTGTAAAAAGAATGTTACGTAAGTGTATGCATTTTTAGAGTATTTTTATATATGAGTATATATAAACGAGTAATGTATATTCATTTGATAATTTTATTGGATTTATAGAATATTTTCCAATGAAATTTTATTAGTTGGCTGCAAATCCGAAGAATTTTTACTTCCTGTAATCATCTCCATCCCAAACATAGTCGAATATTTGTTTTTAACTTCAAATACAAGAACCTATGGTACTATATAAAAGCTAACAAATATTATTAAAAATCTATTTAATTTTCCGTTATCAGCAATATGGCAATCAATTTTTAATTAAGTTTAAGGTGTGCTTGCTCATTTCCAGTTTCCAGTTTCCTGAATTTTATTTCCCTCAATGCCGCTGTGCATATCGTTCGCGATTAATTGCAAAAAATGAAAACATATAATGAAAGTCGAGGCGAACAAAGAACGAAGGACAAAAAGAAAACGGAAGGAACTGCGCGGAAATTAAGAGATTGGCAGAGAGCAGACAGACAGCAACAACTTCAGAATAAAAAAAAACTCTAACAGAAAGAATATTATAAAGGATTTATGAATTCGTTTGATCCACTTGCTAAAAACTCATATTTTGCAAAAAATATCAAAAATCTCTTTGAAAAAGTCATACAAGAGAAACGATCGTGAAAAAATTTCAAGGGGAGAAAATAATAACCTCTTGGTATTATTTCGACAGCAAACGCCTCGATTAATATTGAAAATATGTCGCTTTTGAATCATAAAAAGCAATGAATTCTTATTGGTGTTTTTAATATTCAATATTATTTAACATTCATGCATATTATTTTAAAAAAGCTGATTCCAAGAATGTACCTATCTCTTAAGCCGGGTTTATGTAGCAATATCATTGTCATTATCATAGTTGTAGTCTTATGCCCGTATTCACCATCAATATTAAATAAATCTTCGAACAGCTTATCCATTGAATAAGAGAAAAATATCCCATCGATACCATAACACAAATGAAGGTATTTATTCTAGTTGTCATATTTTGATGCGATATTTTTCTCTTATTCAATGAATAAGCTATTCGAAGATTTATTTGATGTTAGTGAATACGAGCATATGTCTTAAGAATTAAAATACAACTGTTTTGCACATCATAGTCATAGTCATTATTATGGAACGCCGTTTTACTATTTATTCTACATTTAAAGACATCTTCAATTATTTAAAGACGTCAAAAATTTAATTTCAGGTATCCTTAATTATTAAAAGACATCAAAAATTGAATTATGGACATCTTTAAATAATTAAGGACGTCTAAAATTAATTTCAGACATCCTTAAATAATTTAGGATGTCAAAAATTGAATATTAGATATCCAGAATTTACCCCTGTGGTGCACTCTCCACGCCAGCTATGAGTGCCCGTGAGGTGACGCCTAGTAAGCGCCCACACGGTAAAATATATCGTCATCATTACCGATGTCTACATGTGTTGTAGATACTGGCACACCCAAAAATGGGTAATATGCCGTGATGATATATTTATTTATTTATTTCAATTCTTGATATCAAAAATGAATTTAGGACGTCAAAAATTCAAATTTTGGACATGTTATTTACGGAGATGTGATATCCATAATTCAATTCTTGATATCAAAAATTAATTTAGGACGTCAAAAATTCGAATTTTGGACATGTTATTTATGGAGATGTGATATCCAGAATTGAATTTTTGATATCCAAAATTCAATTTTTGATATCTTTAATTCAATTTTTGATTTCCTTAATTTAATTCTTGATATCCTTAATTCAATTCTTGATATCTAAAAAAGAATTTTTGATATTTATAAATATTTGAATTTAAGACGTCTTTAAAACATTTTGGATATCAAAAAATATTATAAGAACATCCAAAAATGAATTAAAGACGTCTTTATTTCATTTAATGACGTCTTTATATAATTTAACATATCTTTAAATATAGAATAAATATTAAAACGGCGTTCCATACATTATCATGAACATAAGCGTCATCACAGGATTGGATTAATTTCAAATAATATCTGCGCATGCCTGAGAACTGTAAGAATCAGAAAACATAACCTTTATTTTAATAGCTCAATCCAGAACAATTGAATTTCGCGAGGGACAGCTGTCAGAAATAAATTTCATACATAATTTACTCATTGATGGAGCCATGGAAAAATTTATGGTTTAATTTTATGAATGAATTGTATCAAAATCAAAATTTCTCGATATTTATCATAAGATATATAATTAAATAATTTTTAAAAATATTCAAAAGTGAGGTTAAAATCACTCCTGTGGAGGGCAGGTGACGTCATTCTGAAATGGTCTATTATGATGTTTTTTATTATGAACCAACTAGCAATAACTATTTTTCTGTACCATATATTAACATATCTGTATTTATTTATGCGGCAGATATAATATGAATGAAAAAAGTAATTGAGGTTTGGAACGATGAAACCTCAGACCAAATATAAACTAGACGCCGCATTCCCTATACTGCGCAATGGTTTGTTGTGAAGCTATTCCTTCCAGGGTGAGGGGTTAGGTGGGGACAGGAGGGAACGAGGCGTTTGTTTTGTATAGCGTGTTGCTTGCCTAGTTTGTTATTATTATTTTACGTGCGAAGGTGATTTTGAAAGGTTAGATGCGGTAAAATATAAATATTTGATAACGTCATTGTAAATATAATTTTTCTTTTTCAAATCACTTAATAGGTTACAAAATAGCTCTGTTCAATGAGAAGTGCTTGAAGTGCAGAGCAGAATAGTGCAGTGCAGTGTAGTGTACACTAGTTCAGTCTAATTCTTGTGGTTTCATAAAACACACTAGTGTATATTTGGGCAAGTTTGCTCAGTTGTGAGTAATCAAGCCAAGCGTAGCCAAAGGTGTAAAAGGTTAGGTTGTTTATAAACACAGTCATATCATAAAGCTGCAAAGAAGTGACTGCAGAAATGTCTGTTTTAAAGAGCATAATGTTTGAACTAATAAACGATTCTGACGAAGATCTATCATCACTTGATTCTTCATCAGATTCAGAGACAGATATATTAATTAATTCTTTATATAACAAAACAAAGAGAATATACTATATCTGAATCCATTATTTTATTTTCTCAATGTGTAAAATTTTAGGTTAATAAACAGATGTGTAGATAGGATAGAATTAAAATGTCTACCGAACAACATTTAGTTACCCCCACTCCTACTCTGCACTTTCTACACCACCTCGCGAGTCAGGTCAGAAACGTGAGCACTAGTTCTTAAAATTGTTGTCGTCGAACAGCCTGCCAGAAGCTGCCCGTTTCTCATAAAACATGTTAGTGTAAGAAAGTTAACACTAGGGCGGCCTAGTACATGTCATCGAACAAAGCTAATGACAGCTGCTGTCACTTTGAGGTCACTTTCAAATTATTGTAAATGCAACTCGCATTTCATGAACGCCGCTAGCTAGCTCGGCACGCCCATTTAAGTTCGTGCTTCACAACAAATGGTTGTTTGCGGCGTCTAATTTATATTTGGTCTGAGGATGAAACCAAACTTCATCAATACTAAAGTCGTATTTTTATCAGTATACCTATGAACCTGTGTGGAATTACACGAAAGGTAACTTAATAAAATAAAGATAAAATAAAATAAAATCATTAATTTTCCTAATTTTTTACAAGTGGTTCCAATGGAATCGTATATGTAGGTACATGAGTAAATATAAATACGAGTACAATAAACATTATCTGTTCTCGCAGGAGAATTGTTCACTTCATCTCTTGAAAATATTTACTAATATATCCCACAAAGAACACAAAGAAAACCCGTTGTTGTCTGATTGAAGGATTAATTAAAAAAGCGTCGTTCGTATGTTCGTGTGGTTATTCCCGTTCCCGTTTTATAAATCGTCATTTGAAGTGTTGACGTCAGCTAGCCACCTCCTGTCCTGGGAACTAACGATGCAATATTTTCCCAATATCACTCAATTGTGATTTACGAGTCGGACGAGGGTAGGGATGCCAACCTACCCTCGCTGCCGGCCGTAATGTTTGTATTTACAATGCTCTTCACAACCAACGGTTCAGTAAACAGACAGCTATTCAACTTATTTCCTCATATATTTACGTTGGCCACAATCAAAAATATTGGAGAATTTTTTACCTCTCGCTAAGAGAGGTATTGGAATCATGCTAAAAATCGCATATCCAGATTTTAGGGGATAAGCACGTTTTAAGGTCCCTAGAATTCCCTCGATGATGATGTCCGTATGTATGTATGTGTGTGTGTGTGTGTGTGTGTGTGTGTGTATGTTGGAGCCACGGTTTCTCAAATACTATAATAATTATGCTTTATCCGATATTGAATGAATCATGCAGGCAATTGTTAAGAAAATAATTTTCAAAAGTATAATAATAGAATAATAGAATCAAAGTTAAAATTATTGTAGCAATATAAAATGTAAAAATAAATGATACCTTACCTGAGAGGAAGAAAACTGAATTAACAAACGCACTTTCGTAAATTTACGAATAATATAACAAATAACAAGAAACAATAATAAATAACAATAACAAGGAACAATTAGAAATAACAAAAAAAAATTATAACAATAAAAAAACAACCAAATAGAACGCTTGCAAAGAAACCGACCAACACCTGAATAAGTCCAAAACTGAATAAATAAGTAATGTTACATTATTGGCTGATAGAATACCCCCCTGCCGCGTACCTCACCTTGTCAGGACTAGGGCAAGAGAAATTTGTAAGATTGAGAATGCAAGAAACAGCTCTCAGTCTACCGGTAATTACAGCTTTGTTTATTATTTATTTATTATGGAATTCTATTATTTCTACTGACAAAAGATGAATCTAAGATTCTATCTTTTTCAAATTTTAAAAATTTACCTCGTATCAGTAAAAATAAATGTTTAAAATAACAAAAAATATGCCATTTTCAGAAATTTATTGTCATTATATGGATAATTATATTACAAAAACAAAAAGATATAAGCTTAAATTAATGTTTTCTTAAGAAATATGTTAAAGAAAATTCAAAAATATTTAATGGCTTTCAAGTAATTACTGGTAAAATAGAGCACTTTTTCGTCCAATTCTGAATGCGGAGACGAGACCCTTAAGACATGTTGAACTGCGGTTTCCTCAATCTAACAATACTGGGAAGAGCTGATTAGATTTTGGGTAAGAATTAGACAACTGGAAGTACTAGTTTCTTAAAAAAATTCTAAATATTATTTTGTGAAAATTTATATTATTACTAATATTAAAGAATATTCAACAAAATATAATTATTATGTCAAAATTTTGACTCGCGGCAACACTAATAATGAAAATTGTTAAAAAAAATCACTTTGCTGAAAAGTTGGCATAATTTAGAAGCAATTTCCAACGAATGAATTAAAATCGTTGGTTTTATGTTACATTTCCAAATGAACGATCCTCCACTGTCGAGTTAATGGCCTCAAAGATAAAAAATAAAAAATCAAAGTGCTAATATTGGTTAGCTATTCGAGTTTTCATGAACAGTAAACTGTAATCATAATTGTGCTTTTTAGAATAATATTTATCTTCGTAAATGTACACTGAAAAATGGTTTTGTATAAACAAACAATGTGCAATAAAAAAAAACTTCTGTAGGATTGCATGGATTGTTCAATTCAATTTAGAAATACGAGTTGCTAGCAATTACAATTTATAAATGCGACATAAAAGAGAAATCTGAAACTATTCATTCAAAATAAACGCCTCACAACAAAAACCAATAGTATAGACCTCTCAAATATTATTAATACAGAATGAAAATATAGAGACAAATGGTTATTTTCTCTATTATTAATTTCACACCATTAGTTTAAATTACAAATTTGGAGGCGAAATTAAATGCCATTTTTTGGTGAAAAGATACTGAATTCATTTTCGGTTTCGCCGAAAGCGACATCATTGTTAATTTTTTCATTCGAATGTTTTATTTATTTTCATATTTTCTGAAAGCATTTTCAATTAGTTTTATAGTAATACCAAATACTGTGGAATATTAAAAATATCTCATAACTAAATAAAATAGTATTTGTGTATTAGTTCTGCAATTTTTTTTCGGCGTTTCGTCAGCTATCAGTTACTTGGTGAAAACAACACTTCGCAGTCGAAACGTTGTAGTATAATAAAAAAATCTGATGTGGTCAACACAATACCTCCCGCTTTTTAATTTTTATTAAACCGGATTCGATCCCGACCGACGCCAAATATTTCGAATTTTAAATGGCACAAAAGTGACCCTGTGGTGCACTCTCCACGCCAGCAATGATTGCCCGTGAGGTGACGCCTGGTAAGCGCCCGCACGGTACAAATATGTCATCATTACCGATATCTGCGATAAAGCAGATTGTGGCACACTCAGAACTGGGTAATATGCCGTGATGATATCTATATTAAGTTCCTTTGCATATATCCAATTTTTATTAGTAAAAGTCGCTAAGAAATTATATTCAATGAATTTTTTACAAGAAAAACTGTTAAAAGCTTGTATAAAAGATACTTCCGGTTATCCGATATATACTAAAAACTAGTGAGCTTTTCCCACATTAGTATAGAATGGGTATACAAAATTTCAAATTTTTCTGAATGATAGTATTTGAGTAATCGTGTACACATATAAAACGTGCTTATTTACTAAAATCTCTATATGCGATTTTTAGTGCGATTCCTGTACCTTCCTTAACTAGGGTAGCGGGAGGTAAAAATTACAGAACTAATACCGAAACATTGTTTTATTTATCTAATATGAGTTCTGAAATCAATCTCATCACTATTTTAATATTAAATTTTCTTGCTTTTAAAATGAAATAGTTTTCCACCACAAAAATGCAGGAGGATTTAATAAAAATTTATTACCCATTTTTGGAAATATTATTTGAAATTGTTGTTTGAGGAAAACTTTCCCATTATTTCATATTACCTACATCTGCTGTCTTTCCAAAATCGAAGAATTGCTTAAATTGGTAAAAAAAGTTCTCTTGTTATATTTTAAAAAGGAGGCCATATTTCAATTAAAGAAACCGTATTTTAGATGGAGCATGAATAATACATGTTATCAAAAGAACAGAACCTCTTTACTCTTTGTTTTGAAGATATTTAGAATTAGATACATATACATATGTAGTTATTATTTATTTATAGGTATGTAGGTAGTCGTATTCTTAAATTGTAAAACATACATTATATTTATTTACAAATATTCTTTTATAAAAAATGGTACATTATTTTTTCAGGAGCTAAGTGAGACTTTTATGGCGAATCTGAGGGCGTTTAACAAATGAGCGTTTAGCGTGTCCAACAGTTACAGGTGAACAAAATAAAAGCTACCCCTACATAAAATATAAGCACATGCTATATTTACTTCAAACGATGAAATATGTTAATGTAAAGGATAATTGATAAAAAAACAATCGCTTACTTTCACAAATTTTAGCAATGTCTTTAGCAACAGCTACCTCCGTTAATTTTGTTGAAATATGTATTTATCTAGATCCAATATAGTAATAATATATTATTTTGACCTTTACAGCTAAGTACAATGTTAATTATTTTTACCTTATTAATTTAATAAATGAAACAAAAGAACAAAGACAAGTTACACATTGTTGAATCTGAAAAAATCCTCTTTTCAGCGGTGGTACTATTTGTTCATATAAAAAATTCTAACTTTCATATCATAATTCAAAAACTAAAGACTAATAAAAAATTGAGCATCGTCAATGTATAGCAAGCGCTTGTTTAATTGACAATGATACTGTACATACTTACAAACATTTTAATTTTTCAACGGGTATCCATGGGCTATTTGATTCAGTGTGCAATGGATTATTTTATATATTTGTAATTCTGGATTTCTAAATCAGTAGAAGATATAATAAATATTCAATGTATTATATAGAGAATTTTGTATTCTTTAATAACACAAATTTCCAAAAAATAATATTTAGAAGATTTTTTTAAAAAACTACTACTTTCGGTTGTCTAATTGTTACTAAAACCTTTTCAGCTCTTCCCAGGAATGTCAAATTGAGAAATTCATAGTTAAACAGGTCTTAAGTCTTAGTTGTTAAGGAATCGTCCTTCCAACAAACACAAACACACACACACACGCTAACACACACACATACACACACATCGACACATACACACATACACACACGCACACACCCACATCCACACAGACATCATTGTAAAAATGTTAAAAACGAATTCTAGTGACCTTAAATCGTGCTTATTCATTAAAATTTGGATATGCGATTTTTAGCATGATTCCAAAACCTCTCTTAGCGAGAGGAAAAAATCAGTGAATGACAAAAAAGCAATTGAAAATGTAATAGGAAACTCCATCATTGTGAATTCTACGAAAATGCGTTGCGAACATTGAATGCAAATTCTAGTTAAGTACATCTTGAAGATAATGTAGTTATGTAAACATAATACTGTTTGAAATTCAACAATTTACCCCATTATAACAGTATTGCTGCTACCTATAAAGGCCTATTTATAATGAAGTAACGTAAAACGCAACGCAACGACGCAACGTAATCAGTAACGCAAACACAAAATATGTGATTTATAATAACTGCCGAAGATAGCACTTCTAACCAATCAAAAGAATTCTGTATATATCGTTGAAATTCAACTCGTCTTTATGATACATGACAAATAAATAAGTGTATAAAATAATTTGAATAGAAATGGACAGTGACGACGATATAGCAGCGGCAATGTTGTTTCTAACTCAGTGATTCTTCATTAATTCGGTTAATTTTCTATCATCCATAATTATTCTTCGTATCGCTTTGAAAATCTAACCGGTCTAACCACAAAATGTAGAATTTATTATGTAATTTTGACAGTTCACGAACATGTCGATAAAACAGATTTTTATAGTAAAACTGAAACACTGAATTCTGATTGGTTAGAGGTATAAAAGTAAGGTAGAAAGATGAAAGTTGGTCAGCTTTGGCGTTGCGTTGCGTTAAGCTTCGTACAGACCTGAACATTGTGTCGAACGACAAACAGAACAACGAACCGAATAACAAACAGACTGGGAGAATGGATATAAATTTCACCAAACTGAACAACGAACGAAACGCGTTTGAGGTGTTCCCATAAATTTTTGCGAACGCGAACAACTATGGAAGCTGCAGCGGCATATATTTATTTTCACTATGCTTTAACCGGGAAGAAAAAACGAAGAAAAATAAAATCAAGAAGATGGTGGCAAACACATTTATATAGCCAAAGAAGTGCAGAAAATGACAGTTTAGTAAGTGAATTAAAAATTCAAGCTGTAAGTGAACATTAAAGAAATTTCATAAGGATGACATCTTTTGATTTTTATTATTTATTAAACAAAATTGGTAAATAAAATACAATTATAACCCTTGCGTTCTCCACGTTCACCGTTGTGTTTGTCGTCCCGTCCAAACCTGCAAACACATTTGCGCGCATTCTCTTTGATGCTTAAGAAAAAACCGACAACTGATGGGAACGACAGCGCGCACGAACACGAACATAAATGTGTTCGCGAACGCCTTCGTGTCCCCGTCCAAACTGGTGTTTCGTTCGCCGTTCTGCTTGGTGCTCTGTTTGTCGTTCGGCGCAATGCTCAGGTCTGTACGAAGCTTTACGTTACTTCTGCGGCTCTGCGTTGCGTTTCATTGTAAAACGGTATATGCTGTACCGTACATTTATCTTTTGCGTTACCTTACTGCAACTACGTTACCGCTTGCGTTACTTCATTATAAATAAGCCTTAAGTGTTAATGCCTTTATAAACGTACTGATGAGCGAAATCTTATCACCTAATTGTAAATATCCTAGCTGAAAACCTATATAAACTAAAGCTCCTGAAAATGATTAGCTTCTAATTATTCGTGGCTCCAGCATGAAGAAAATCATCTCAAATCAGCTAGTTTGGCAGTTGGCAAATCAAATGATAATGAATTGCATTACGTAATCAGTTTAAGTTGATTCAGACTCCACGAAGTTGCAGAGGATCTTATTATGGCATCATGGTGCTCTAGTTGTTAGTTCGAGTGACGGCCGCACAATGGCGCTGACGACGGGATGTAGTCTACGACGGCTAGATCCGAGATCCGGAGATTTTCAAATGGGAGCTCAGGCGAAGACGACGACGGTGCAGTAATGTGCTGAACTTGATATATCTAATTATGTTGTACGGTACGGAGTATTTTTCAAAGATTCAGGTTTAATTTAACGAAATTTATACGGGAAATGAATCACCAAGATAGTTTACTTTTTACTACAGATGTCCTAGACTTCTAGAGAAAAATTGAAATTGTTTCTTGTTCTTATATAAGAAAGTCTATTAGTTTCACAAAAAATTTCTGTTATTATTTACTATACAAATAAAGTAATATCCAACTATTAAAAACTAAAATGGAGTTTTAAGGTAAAGTTATAAGTAAAGAAAAAACCTCTTAAACTTAACAACAATTTTAAAAATAATATACGTATTTCGAGAACTACGTTTTCATCATCAGTAGAAACTACAAAGTAATGACAAGCGCCAAGTATTTCCAATTTTAAATGGCACAAAACTGACCCATGTGGTGCACTCTCCACACCAGCTATGAGTGCCCGTGAGGTGAGGCCTGGTAAGCGCCCACACGGTAAAATATATCGTCATCATTACCGATGTCTACACATAATGGCACACCCAGAAATAGGTAATATGCCGTGATGATATATTTATTTATTTTTTATTTTACTTATGATGAGAACGTAGTTCTCGAAATACGTATATAGTTTTTAAAATTATTGTTAAGGTTAAGGGGTTTTTTCTTTAGTTGTAATTTCCAACGTTATAACCAAAATCTGATCAGCTCGTCATATGGATGTAAAGAAGAGGAATACGAAAGAATAATAACTTTTAGAATTGTAGTTTTGGAGTTATTGTCGGAGAAAAATTTGTCACACACACACGGACACACACACACATTCACACACATACAGACATTATCGTAAAACTAGTAAAATCGTATTCTAGGGACCCTAAGACGTGCTTATCATTACAAACTCACCATCGAAATTTTTGACCAAAGATAATAGGGACCTTCTTTACCTACAGACGATGGAAGGTAAAAAACAATAAATAAAATATCGTTAATAAAATATATTTAAAAATATATAGAAAATTTTAAAAATCTTTAAACGATGACGTAAACCGCTTGAATGCCTGGATGCCCTATAGCTGATCATGTGTTTAACCGCACGTTATAATTAACGATATACATGTATATCAAAAATACATTTGAGAATATAATTCATTAGTCACGTGACATGTTTCTGCCAATCAACATTCAGAATTTCCCTAGTTACATGTCTATCACAGCGATGATAAAAAACAAAGAAATTATCACCTTATTTACATTTGTTAGTAAGGGATTTTTACAACATTGACAGTTAATTTTAACAAAAATATAAAGCTCGTGATATGATTAATAATCGAAGATATTGCTCGTGTAACCGAAGCAGCACATGTCAGTCGTCCTTCGGACTCGTGAAAACTGCAACTCGGTTTCACTCGAATATATCATCGATGATAATCATATCACTTATTATATTACGCATGAAAATATATATAACAACTATGATCAGATATAATTCACCCCAATTCTATAAGGAAGTTGTTAAGTCTTAGCAACGTTGCTAAAAATTATAACCAATAGAAACAAACGTAAAGGCTGTCATTTTCATTTTATTCAGTATTCGTAATTATTATTGGTTATTTGATATAGCAATGTTGCTAAGCCTTAACAACTTTCTTCCAGAATTGGGGCGATAACAACGTTTTATGCAACTGGCCCAAACACACGATCAGTTAACAACCTTTTTGCAACTATAATTTACTATCGCATTAAATAAATTTAAATTAATGTTGTAGTCTTAGGTAGGTAGTTACTTGAAATATTTATCCACTGAAATAGAATCCTAAAGTACCTCGACTATATATGTTTTACTGATGAAGTTCTCGTACAGTATATAGGAAACATGCAGCACTTTAGTGAAAACCTCATATACAAATTGCAAGTAGAATTTACATAGAAACGAGCGTTGCGGATTTACCAGTTGGCGCTGAACATGGGAAAGAAACTGATTTCCATTTTTCGCTTATATATTGTTTGTCCTTCGGCGCAGTAGGCCACGCTGCTGCAAGGACACTGCGCATTAGCAAGGCCCGATGCTCACATATTCACTTCATTTGTTTGGAAGGAGACGTGGAGATCGCGATCGCAGTTGGCAAGCCCCTATCGCTTGTCTTTTGTCCCTGACCTCGAGCGGAGTACCACAGAGGGAGATATATGGCTGTGATGCTGAGAAGCTAGTTTATTTATTTCATATTTCTCCTATTGTTTTTGTGGATGATATGGTCAGAAAAATGGGAGGATATAGCGAAATCGCTGGTAATTTCAGCTAAAAGCACACCGAAAGCTTTAGTGATAAATTTCTCATTCACAGCGATAAAAATTGTGTAAAAATATGAACGATAGCTTTTTACAAAATGAATAGATTTTTTTGCCAAATTCGGTACTAGCTTTATGAATGTTTTTAACGTAGTTTTTTTCATGTAAGAAAATAGCGTTGATTTAGGTTGCCCGCATTAAACTTTTACAATACATAATTAAAGCCCGTATTTTTTTTTACAAAAAAAGTTTCTTACATTTATTACCTAGGATGAAAGAAATTTAAATTTAACTCAAAATCCAATAAATATTAGCTATATAAAAAAATAAGTTTGAAATAAAATAGACGCTTAATGTGGGATGCGATGTTAAAGCCAGAAGATAGAGGATTGCAGGATTGGGTATCCCCAGGTGAGAAAGTTCTGAAACCTTGTATTTTTCCCTTATTCTAATACGAAAAAATCTGTTGTGGCCAGCACAAAACCTTCCGTCAATTCGATGTATTTTGTACAAATCCCATACCAAAAGTTCCTTGAAAAAGATTCTAAATATCCTGTAAAATTGTAACACGAACACACTATTTTTTACAAATTCCATATCGTAAGTTCCTTTGAAAAGATTCTATAAATCCAATAAAATTATAACACGAACGTACATTATGTACTTGTAAATTGCACTTAACACTTCCTTCTTCTTCAGCTTTTCCCTATTTTATTAGGAGTCGCTGTTTCTTACTCTTACTCTTCAACTCATTCCTGTCCAAGCTAAGAATGTTTATTCACTCAAAGAAACTTTCTTCTCATGAATAAACATTACTGTAGCTCACTTAGTGTATGAATATCTATTATTCAATTTTGACGTTTTAAACTGTCATTATTAACTCCATAGCAACAATTATAAATAACATTTTATTCACAAGTGAAATAAAATAACATCAGACACGAAAATAACACTCACCACAGTATTTATTATAAATTGTCAGGCATTTTCATTATTTTTCAAGACACAAATAACGGAAAATAATGCTTTTTAAATAGATAACTTGACATCTAACATCAACGATTGTCATGCACAGCGTACTAACTGATTAGTTTTTTATTTTGTCAAAATTAAGTGTTATAATGGTTTTTATTATTATTTCGTCAAAATTGAATAGAATATTGTATAAACCACGTGAGCTAAGAATGTTTATTCACTCGAAGAAATTAATTAATCATTCTTCTAATGAATAAACATTATCTTAGCTCATTTGGTGTATAAATATCTATTTTCTTGGCTAAAAGTTTGTTTCAATTTAGGGACTAGATTTTCGCCAGACAAATAACTTATATTTAAATAGGAAATATTTTAACTGAATAAAGAGTTTTTGAAAAAATCCGGTTTGTATTTGAGTGACACTCGTATAAATGTACCTCATTCTATTTATACCGTGGGAGTGGAGTGAACAGTATTTTAACTGTATAATTACTCCATCATATTCTTCCATATTTTAATCAAAATGTCTGGAGAAAGTTGTGTACGAAATTATTTAGAATGAAAACAATAAGTCTTTTCAAAACCTTACTATTATGTAAATGGTTAAAACTCAAAAGTTACAGTCAGATATCTTACAGCTTACAGTGAAATAAAATTGTACGCAGTAATTTCATTAAACAACGTCCTGGCAATACAGCGCGAGATTTAAAACAATGAAGAACTACTAAGTTATTTAATAATTACATTACGTTGTCAATGACGAAAGAAGTAGAAATAAGAAAATGTAATTACATCCATTTTCGTAATAAAACAAAGAGTACACTGAAGTATCCGGCAGTCTTCGTGAAGAGTAATAAACACGATGAAGTTAAATTTTATAGAGTTTAGTCTTTAGCCTGAATAAAGGTAATTAAAGTAATTAATGTTTGTGTATACGGATGAATAAAGTGACGACAGTAGAGTCGAAACAAAGCTGCTGCAAGAGTAATTCGACTCATTGTTTACTCGAACGAAAATAAAATCCCTAAATTCCTACGATAATGTTACTAGTATCCCATTCCAGAAGACTACGTGCCTTTACAATCAAAAAGAAAGCTTGGCTATGATTTTAATAACACAAATTGTTTACATAACGAACGAAAAATGAGAGGAAATATGCGCCTACGCCCATGCTCCAAACATTCATTAGCAAATATGTGATTGACTACATGCTTAGTGGATGTCTTTTGACCCTCCGAGCCTTAATTTTATCTTGGGCTCCTTAGAACCGCCGTGGAGGTGAGCCCGTACTAACTATACAGTGTCCCACACTCTATGTTCAGTATAGGGTCTTATGGAGTACCATGTTGCCATATTTACCTGCTGTAAATCTGCAAGATAGAAAGAGCAAAATAGATGCCCAAAAAGAGATGAAATATTCTGGGTACTTCATTGAATGTATTTATGACTGGTGTACTTTCAGTGTATCTAAACAGGTGGGTGAAAAGAAAAAAAATTAAATTAAATAATGAACTGGTCAGTTTAATAATTTACAAAAAATATAAAATAATACAAATACAAAATGTAAGTACGATATAAAATTATAACAAGCGTAGGTAAATGAAATGAATTAACATATAAACTCTAGTCAATTTAAAGTAAATAATATAAAACATTTTTGTACTTAATTGGACATTTTACAATCATCGTCAACAATATAAATTCCCTATTTTACATATTTCCATTCTACGAAATGATATAAAATTAATACATATATGAGTACAAAATAAAGATGTAAAATAGCATAGGTGCGAAGAAAAAAGTGAAATTGAATAACACACTGGTCAGTTTAATAATATATATTTTTTATTTAATTTATATCTTCTTATTTGATAATTTACTAATATTTAAGCTTGATAGAAATACTGCATATATTTTACATACTTCATAAGTTTTTATTCTTTCTTTGTAATCTCCAATTTGAATTTATAATATTTTAAAATTCTAATTTCTAATGCATTTAATCAAGATTAGTATGCTGGGCGGTTTTAAAATATTGTATTGAAATATTACTTATTACAGGTACAAATAGCCCTGTATATAAAACTATTTAGACAAATATTGGGTGTATACAATAAGCCCTTGGGTAAATAAGAGACCCTCATAAAGCTTAAATTGTACAGTGTTAACTAATTTTGGTATAGCAATAAAAATTTATGAATGTTTCAATATTACATTACATTGAAAAATTGGCAATATGGTACAAAAAACCTCCATAAGAATAACATTGGCTATCTCTGCCACACTGAAGATAGAGTGTGGGACACTGTATAGAAACGGATGCCTTTGTTAGTATTGTTAGTAGTATAAAGTGTTAGTACGGTTAGTACTATTAGTACTGTTAAATGTTAGTGAGCAAAAATTAAATAGCGGGAGGTTTGTGTTGTCCACATCAGATTTTTACCTCCCGCTACCCTTGGTAAGGGAGGTATAGGGATCGTGCTAAAAATCACATATCGAGATTTTAGTAAATGACCACGTTTTAAGGTCCCTAGAATCCAATTTTAACATTTTCACGATGATCTGCATATTGGTGTGTGTGTGTGTGTGTGTGTTTGTGTGTGTATGTGTACGGATTTTGTCTCCGCTCTAACTCAAATACTATCACACATGGCCACATCAGATATTTTTATTTCAGTGTCCAATTCCGCAGTAGACAGCAGAATTATTCTTCGAATGCAGACGAAAACAATGTGCATCGTAACTTTTAAATTTTGTCTCATGGGAGTTGAGTCTGTATCTAGCACAGTTTCTGAGGAAATTAAAACTTTTACCTGTTAAGGAAAAAGGAATTTATTCCAATGCAATAAGAAACTGGTTATAAATTTGTTTCTCCAGCTAAAATTACATTTTACTTCTGTTTGTTTTATTCGAAATGGATGAATTAACCGCAAATTATTTTGCTTACTTTTCAAGGGTTATTCAATGCAGAATTACACAATTTAAGAAAATTAAAAGAAAAGTATACAAAATAAATAAATGAAATATTTTTAATGAAGAAATAGTTATTTCCATAACCAGTTATGAAAAGAGTGATATTGTTTGACGAACATAATATTTGCCAATACGAGCGAAGTGACTTTCGCAAATTATGTGATCCATAAGTTGAGTACCATTCGCTTTAAAATAATAATGACCATGCCAAAATATGTCCCCCTCTATGCCTTACAAAATATGTTAATCACTTTTTTGTGTAACTTTTCATATCCTCGAATAAAAGGCATTGTTCCATTATCTTAATACACCCTGTATGCGTACATAATAAGCAATTTAATAAAATAGGAAATTTAAAAAATTCGGATTATGACGATAAGCCCTTTCGTCCATTACGGGTTTTCCGTCCTTTTGAAAACCTGTAGTTGTACCTGCACAGATAGAATGTTTAGTAACTTGTATTTGACAATATACGTTGTTTATTTATTGTTTAATCTGAAAAGTACGATGTATTTGTAATATTTGTAAAACATTGACAATATCCGACCGTCAGGATGTAGAAAAACAATAAACACATGTTCACAAGTCACAATAACCACACAATTGTGGTTGTTTCAGCTACAAGTAAAAGTATTTTATGTAAAAATAGCATTGTGTATATTTGTAATTTAACTTACCATAGTGTTGTGAAACAATGTAATGCTCGTTTACACATTTGATTGTATTGTAGCATTTGTTTATTTCTAGAAGATTCTGACATTCGTCACCTTATAAATTTTGACGTGTCGTGATTCACAACATGCCCGTGCATGGCGCGTCGCATATGTGAATGAAATTGTGATTTATTTATAACAATGTTTGTAAATTATTTGATGTTGTAAAAGGGAATTAGGGTAATGAAATGTGACCAGAGAATTTATGTAAATTTTATAAAAATATTATTTATCACTTGAGACAGTAGCGACCCCAGTATACTAAGTAAAATTACTCCCACCGCAGTTTTAATGAGAAGTACCGTTAGATTGTGTTTATAAGCCGGCAGAGCTCTGTGAACCCAGAGCGGGTTCGCTGGAGCGAACCACTCGAAAGAGTCGTGCAGTCGAGGATTCTGCTTAGGTCCTCCTGCATAGGGAGAAGTTGAGTTCTGTGTTTCAGGCTCCTTCGAACCGCCAAGAAGTTTAAGGGTGAGATACCCGCCGTGTTTAGGCTGAGTACGTCCGTACGTCTCGCCGTTGATTGTCCGCTAGAGAAATTGGTAGTATTTCTAACGTAGTAACGTGTACTTACCGTAGTACTCTGGTCACAGTTCACAAAGAAGGGTGAAGTATTTATTTATTTATTTATAAATTGTGTGTCTTTGTTTTACATGTCTTCGTACGTTACAATATATTTATTTAAACTACACCATTCTTTTCTGTTGTTAACAACCAATCCTGCGCCCTCACCTCTACTATGCTATCCGAGGCAAGCTCCTTTCGTACCGCTGTAAAAATGGCGCCCGAGCAAACCGTTCATACCCAGGAATTAAGGAGCAATAATGACGTCATCCACCGACCTCCAGGTGGCGGCGTCACAGAATATTTTAAGAACTAGCAACTATTTTTAAACTTTAATAGTACTTTTCATACAGTTTTAAAATATACTTTTAATATAAATGATTAATGTTCTAATTTGTTACTATGGCAGAAGACTCCATTGAATTTATTTATTTTAAGCGCAATTAATTTTCCTATACGATCCATACAATATACCCCATACCTATTCCTGCCATATTCCTTATACAGTATCCTCCTTGCTAGAATCTCGTGCATCCCTGCAGTTATTTCTCGCAGCAGGAACGCCATATTCGAAGTAATTCATCTCCTGCTGAGCCTGCTAACCACCAACATGTTTTGCTGCATTACAGCGCTGCAATTTCCACTCTGATCCTTGGTGTTCTTGTACTTTGACCGCTTATTAGCTATTGTCTAACTTTATACAAGCAACGAGCTCCTAATCTTGAGTGTTTAAATGAGACTTATGCCATGCACTTGAATGCCAGGAGTTTAGATTAAGTTCAGATACGGTTTCGATGCTATTGGAATTGTAAGAGTTTGTTTGTTGTACTAAGGAATTGCAAGTATTGAATGCAGGAGTAAATACGGTATTTATTGACTGAGTTTTGATAGTTGTTCTCTATTTATGTTACGTTAAAGTAAATGTAAAAGTAGTTGTTCGTGGCTTCTTCGTTCCAAATGTACCTACATTTAAGTTCAATTATGGCACCAACGTAACTTAAATATTAAACTTGGCTTAAATTGACAATATTGCGTCGAAATGAAATGTCAAATGAATTATAATATACCCAAATCGGGGAAGCAGCCGATGCACGTCATTAATATAAATTGAATAAAAGTAACTAGATGTGTGACGTCATGTACTGGTACGTCTACATAGGTTTTAGAATCTTTATGCAAAGAGTTATACAGATTGCAATCTGTATTATCGACATGTTCATGAACTGTCACATCTACAAAATAAATACTATATTTTCGTCACTGTGCATTTCTATCTAAATTATTATATAATACTAATCTTATTTATACTTATGTATGCCATATAAAGACAATAAATAAAAGTGAGCAGATTTTCAAAGAAATATACCAAATTCTTCTGATTGTTTACAAGTGCTATCTTTGGCGTTTATTATAAATTACAGATTTTGTGTTTGCGTTAACGGTCACGTTCCGTCGTTGCGTTGCGTTTAACGTTACTTTATTATAAATAGGCCTTTACAACACACAAAAATGTTTCAAACACGATGCAAATATTTTTCAAATTGTCAAATAATAACTTTGACAGTATTAACATACAAATTATCAATATTGCCAACTATAGCAACAAATAAACGAATAATATGAAGAAGATGTACATTATTTATACAGAGAATTTATTTTAAAATGCAACATTATGGTCCATCACTTATAAATACCATTGCAGCACAGGAGATATCTCCAGAACACATCACAAATGGTGTCAATTCTTATTACGACCGACTAGAATATTGCCTCAGTGTGAATGGGGGTATTTTTTTAACATTTATTACATGAAAGATGAATTTTTGTAAGCTAAAGTTTGTTAAGATGTGCAACATTCACATTTTGATTTTTTTGTTAATCGTATGTAGGTTAATTTATTGGAAATTTGTTTTGATAATACAAAACTACAAATTTTGTATGTTGCATTTTAAAATGGACAAATATTACATTGCTGTCATTTTTTGACAATAGTGAGTAACTATGGAAGTGATTGACCATATGTTGCATGTTAAAATAAATTCCCTGTATATTATTCATGTCATATACGATAAGTAATGAACTCTACTATTCATCTTAATAACAATTTTTTTTTTGTAATCTTTTAAATGATTCTATTTTTATACATATAACATTCATTTAAAAATATTTAATTTTTCATATTTCATAGTTAATTTTGCTTCATTAAATTTACAGGGAAAATGCAGATGGAAATAAAGATTATAATTAAAATCATGTTAATTTTTTTATTTCACGATTATTAATTGGAATTGGATTTCAAAATTTATATCTCCCACGCCACAAAATGTCAAATTCAATTTTGTATGTCACGATCAAATCATCCATGAATGATAAAATCATTCACCACATTGCCGTTTCAAATTAATAAACCAACCAAATATTTTCATTAAAAATCATCCCCATTTCGTAATCAGCGTCTAATTTCTAATTTCAACTTGACGAACAATGTTACAAATGGAAGTAAAACACTCCGACGCTTCTTAGCTGTCTTAATTTAAAATTGTTTTTGTTTCATTTATAAAAGCGAGATGTTACCGCGCCTCAGAAGACGCGCAACCCAGTTCTCAGCGAAGTCGAGCGGGTTGTATTTTTCAACCAAGCTCATTTCTTGTGTCACATGAGTCTAATGTTATTTTATGAGACACCAAGATGGATACAAGTGAATTTTTTCTGTCACCAAGTAAGAGAAGCATTTGTTTGAATGGGTCTAATAGGAATTTTCGGAAGAATGTGAAAATTGAAAAAGAAAATGTAAAAGGCTGGATATATGAGTATCATAAGTTTTCTTGACTTTTATGTGGGGCGTGGGAAGGAATTATTCCTGTTCATTGTTTTTGTTCAATACTTGACATTGTTATGGTCTAAAAACGCATTGTGATATTTTGTTCTAAACATCTTATTGTTCTACGTTACTTACCTTTTTATTCTAAATCTCGCTATGTTTTATTTAGGAAGAACATAGTGTTGAACCATAGAGTTTGTGTTGCCTAAAAGGACCTTAGATACTGTAAATTCATTGTAGAAATAATTATATGGCGCTTTATTGTCGTATTGTATGTGGACATTAATGTGTTATGTAATTTGGACTTTAAAGATTGGCATGTTATGTAGTTTTGGATTTTTGAAGATTATTGTGTTATGTGAAATTTTGGAATTTACGAGAAGTATAATAGCGTCAATTATAACACAGTTTGGTTGTTGTTTCATGTACATTGGAGCCTTCAGCTCACTTTTAGTATGTATCAGTACTTCTTGTACAACTATTTACTTCGATATTTTATTCTGTTGCTTGTACCTACTGTTGGGACTTGTAATTCGACGACGAACGCGTGCGTCAACTGGCATGTAGCCTGCTTTACGAATTTGATCAACTTCGCACTGCGTAGATGTACTTGCTTTCGCTCGGAACTGGATTATAAGATTCAGAGTACAACAATATTTTGTAGTTGCTATTCTTATTACATTATTGATTTGCTATAATTACTATTTATATTTATAATTTAAACCGTTCTTGCCTTCTGCATATTTAAATTTCATATTATTAAATTCTGTTTTAATTCATCCCCTTTTTACCTTCCGTCAAAAGGAAGGTATTGTTTTTGGTCAAAAAATTCGGTGGTGAGTTTTCAATGAATAAGCACGTTTTAGGGTCCCTACAATACAAATGTACTATTTTTAAGATGATGTCTGTATGTGTGTGTGTGTGTGTGTGTGTGTGTGTGTGTGTGTGTGTGTGTGTGTGTGTGTGTGTGTGTGTGTGTGTGTGTTTGTGTGTGTGTGTGTTTGTGTGTGTGTGTGTGTTTGTGTGTCTGTGTGTGTGTCTGTGTGTGTCTGTGTGTGTGTCCGTGTGTCCGTGTGTGTGTGTGACAAATTTTTCTCCGACGATAACTCCAAAACTACAATTCTAAAAATTATGATTATCATATTCCTCTTCTTTAAAACCATATGAAGAGCTGATTAGATTTTGGTTCTAATTGGTCACCCGGAAGTACCCTTATTTGAAGTTTTTAACAGTTTTTCTTGAAACATCGCAGTTAAATATCATTTTCGACATTTTATGTGATTATCAATAGAAAGAATATCTTATTCTCTATACGGTTCGATTATACATTTTCCTTCATATTCAATAGATATAGAGTTATAGAGAGATTAAGAGAGATTAACTTTCGAAAATAAGTCAGCTTTGCAAAAATTATGAAAACAATAACATATATATTCAAAAAAATCTAATTGACAGATGTCAGTGGCAAGTGCAAAACCAAAGTGGAAAGTATATGATCTGAAAGTGATATAAGTGACAGAGTGTCCCTCGCCAGTGACTTGCATTTGCGGCCTCGCCGCAAGATAGGAACTTATAATGCCAGAAGTACGAGAAAGGCAAAAGAGAAGATGAAAGGACTGTATAGCAGAAGATTTGAGAGAGGAAGAACTGTGTCACGAAGGTGCTTTGGACAGGAATGAGTAGAAGAGAAGAGTAAGAAATAGCGACTTCTAATAAAATAGGGCAAAGTTGAAGCAGGAGGAAGTGTTAAGTGCAATACATAATGTACGTTCGTATTCGTATTAAAATTTTATTAGATTTTAGAATCTTTTCAAAGGAACTTTCAGTATGGATATGTAAAAATAGTGTGTTCTTGTTACAATGAGGTCATGCAAAAAAAAATAATTGTACCTTTTTTCTGTTTAAATCGAAAAATGATAGTCTAATTCATCGATCAGTATGATTAAATTATTTTTTATTTATATTTTTTGTTGTATAAAATCGTTTTAAAGTATGGTATTTTTAAAAAGTTGCAAAAACCAGCCATGTTTTGTCGTCACAACGTTACGAACGAAGTTCAGACTCATTTCAAACAGACATTTTATATGGACACATAATTTCTTAAAGAAAAATATATATAAACTATAAATTTAGGATTACATATCTAAATATGCTATTTTATATTAATATAATATCGTTCTATTTATTTTTATAAATATAATTTTCATTTGGCGTGAAATTATCTACGTTACATCAGATGTTTCTTTCACTTTTGAATCTTTGAATTAGACGGTAGGAGGTTATAAACGCATATGAGACATTGTATATATTCCAGAATATTATTTTATTCTTTATTTTGGCAAGAAACAACGTTCCATCGACATGTTTACTTTCATAAATTTTAGGTTATCTTTAAATGTCACTTTGACGTTTAAGACAATGTGAAAATCAAAATGGTCGTGCTTCTCACTCTGTGACGTCAATGGACAAGGGACGAAGCGGGGGTCTTCAGCCGCATTTTAAAGAATGTCATTTTCAATTACAATTTTTTCATGATTAAAGATCGATTTGAGGAAAAATAAAAAATACGGGTCTATTATTTTTCACTACTCTATCGATTAAAATTATAAAAAAAAAGTCGTGCATGACCTCATTATACAGGATATATAGAATCTTTTTCAAGGAACTTTTGGTATAGGACATGTACAAAATACATCGAATTGACGGAAGGTTTTGTGTTGGCCACAACAGATTTTTTTATTTCTCAATCCTGTCGTTTTCAGGCAACACAGTAACGATAGGTACAGTAACATTTTTTTTTATCTCGTATGTACTTTGTCCTTTTCGTAATTTTGAGGTCAAAAATTACGTGGCGCCCTAACAACCCTTTTGGGGGTTGTTCCTTTCATTTTAACCCTGCCCGTCTCCACTGTCTAAAAGTTAGCCGCTCCACACCTAACATCCAGGGTGCATTACGTAACTATTGCGTCATCGCATTTCGCGTTGCACGGTTGCACGTACGTTACAACATATAAAATAAATTTGCAGTCAAATTTGAACGCAGGTCAACAGTTTTAATCTTGCCTAAAATTACAATTGGTAGAAGTATTCTCCTAAGCCAATTACAGTTAAAATTCAAAATCGACATATTTCGACTCCGAAATGCAATTCGACTCGAAGTATGGAAATTGCAAGAGAATTTGATATTACACATTATTCGTATTGTTCACAAAATTTATTTACCGAGTATTCGCGTTCTTTTAAAAGACGTACACATTATATCTAGAATATAATATTTTGTGAAAAAATATGACGAAGCCAGAACATTAACTCTTGTCATTTAATATTTATCTATTTAAATAAGAAAGCATACCTCTTTAACAATGCTGTATTAAATATCTTTGATTCGTTGTATATATAACTATTAATAATAAAATTAAAACGAAAAGAAATAGGCCCGTATTCTGACATCTTGAAGTAGCGCTACTTCCGAAAAATCGCTACTTCAACTGTCAAATGTCAACTTTAATACAAAAAAAATAAAAATATATTAAATTATAAATACCACATTTCAAATATTATAGGTTTCATTTACAAAAATATGAAATCTATTCTTGTCCATACATAAAATAAAATTTCAAAAATCGAGATAGCGCTACTTCGAAAGTAGCACTACTTCAAGATGTGAGAATATGAGCCATAGTTGTTAAAATCTCTTGCATGGGTGACATGTTGAGTAATCCTAATCTCCTTACTCTTTTAATACGGTTTCGCATAAAAATTACTGCTGAAAAGAAGAATATTGTTCCATGTATATAGTTTTTATTTTCACTTAATTTTAAAGATAGTGGCAATTATTAATTTTAGAAACAATGGGGTCTTCTATCATATTATTTTTTTATCTAAAAAGAAAGCGATTTGCAGTTCTAAAAGTCTTAGTTGTTATTTGTGAAGCTGAAATACATATTTTTTAAATATCCAAGACGTAAATAGATGTTAAGCTCATTTTGTTTTTAATAAGTGGAGTTACATAAATTGATCTTTTTCATTACTATAAAAATATATAAATATGTTTAGAATAATTTAAATAGTAGATTTATTGGACTTTAAGTTCTCTGGGTTGCGGAATATATATTCACAACCTGATGTCTGATGTACAAAAGTTCTATATGGACGTTTCCGCCATTGACAAGTGGGCATCTTCATCATAAGTAGGATACATTTTCAGTTTACATGTTTCAAATTTTAATACAAATTTTTCGTGTAAATATAATGGGAAACATATTTGGCTATCATTAAAGCTAAAAAACTTTTAGCCATAGTAGCTCGTAGGAAATAGTCACAAGTCATAATTTTTTTTTAATTTTGATAATTTTACATTTTAAAGTGATGTTCGAAGATAACAATAACAATGACAGCCACGTGTTAACGCCGGCTGTCAAAACGAAAATACCTCAAAAATAAGAATAACTTTTTTTTCAAAATAAAAAAGTAAAAAAATGGATTCAATGTGTACCTATAACTGGGCTCACCCCCGGACTGAATAAATTTTACACTTGTCAAAATTAAGTGCGACTGAAAGTGACTATACTTGCCATCAAATTATGGACTGGAGATTTCTACAATGATGCCAAATACCAAGTGTCTACCTGTACAAATATCAGTAATCTGTCAATGTCATTTTATATTCTGTCATTTTCGTTAGTACTTGCGTGCGCTTTTTATTCCCAATCCTACAAATTGCATTATATTTAGACTTTTGAAAAGAAAATGAGTGAAACTCATGAATTAAATAGTCCTGGTTCTTATAAAAAAAGTTTAGGACAACAAGATTTAAATGGGCAGACAAAAACAATTATTGCCAATGTACACAATTTTTTCAAAAAATTGGCGTTACATCATGAAAAATTTTTTAATTTATGAAATAACAAGAAAACTTTGGATTTGACTGCAGAACCATGTTATATTGGCAGATCTACTGTTCACCTAATAATCAATTATTCTTACCTTTTATTTAGATTTCACCGGTTATCGTATTTTAACGCAAACGCGACCTTAGCTTGATGTGTGGAAATATAAATATAAATTTTCCACAGAGACAATTTTTATATTTTATATTACGTATTACTGTCTTACCTTACTTATTTTTTATAATATTTTCTTCATTTACGATGTATTAAAAATTTTAATTAGTTTTAAATGTATTATATGACATTTGCATTCATTTCGGGTCATGTCAAATTACAAGCGGCAACACCGCTGGGCAAGGGACAGGGTGCGGAAAGGGATAAAAGTTGAACATCAGTCCATAATAATTTGACCGCGAGTATAATGTATTATCTTAAATTCTTATTTCAATCACAAAATGTTTCTTAATTATAAATTATTGGCATCCTATTAATGTTTTTATGTATCAATCTTAATTTTTAGCTTTTGTCTGTTCTAATTAAAATTTATTGATAAATTTTGAATTTTATCTTTTTTCTATTTAAATAACCCGGGAAAACTAATCCCATAGTCTGTGGCAACTAAGGGAAATTGTCAAAAAAAAGTTGCTCAGTCATAAAAAATTAATTACCCCTTAAAGCTATGGTCTCAAAACAGCAGGAAACAGAGTTAATGGTACACGCTAAAGGATAGGCTAATAACAAAAAGGGTTACTGTAAACCCTGCCACTTAAATAATTCAAATTGTGACAACTAACCCGGTCTCCGCTTAAATAAATAAAAGTTCGTTCAGTGTTTGTTTCATGTGTTAGGTTCATATTTCAGTGTTTGCATATTTATAATTTATTTAAATTCATATAAAATTATTAACAATCAAATTCAATATAATTTGCATATATAATAATTTAATATACATAACAATAAAACAAAACGTTCACTTATATTTACTAAACAATAACAATGAATAAAAATTACATTGGTTTGTAAATTTAATGACTACATTCAACTGAAATGAATCAATGTGCAGGTTGGTATAATTTAATCGAACGTAGCATGAATCCGCAGCATTTGATTTTTCTGTTTTGGTTTTGCTCAGAATGCATCGCATCAAAACACGGGTGATTTACTCTCTATAGGCATAAACAAGGGAGTAGCCACCCCTGTCCGTAAATGATTTATTATTTCTGATTGGGGCGATACAATGATTGATTGATTATTCTAGATTTTGGTTGGTTTTGGCGACAGTTTACACCAAATCGTCCGTATGAAAGATAATAAAACAACATAATGATGAAAAGAATAATTTTGTTTTGATTGTTGAATTCGGTTGTGTAATAATTAATAATTAGAACAAAAAATATTTCGGAAAATAGTCTATTAAAATACAAGTTTCATAACACATTATTTTAGCGGGTACTATATTTCCTATCTTGGTTTTTTGTCAAAAAATATTTAAAAATATTCGTTACTCACTTTCTAATTTATGAACATTTATTAGGAATATTAAATTTTTTATATGGTTGTTGGTAACAGTGCCTGACATTTACTAATGTTATTACTTCATTTTATTATCAGGTCTTCTAAATATAATATTTAATTTAAAATGACAATTGTCAAGAAATGTAGTTACCAACCTAACAAAAATTAGGTTTGAATTCTTTAAAGAGGCACTTTATGACATCCAAATGAGTTTCATAAAGTACATATTAAAGAACTAAAATAGAAAAACTCTTTAGAATACTACATTAAAAAAAATTAAACTTATAATTTTCAGTGACATTCCTTATTTACTGAAAAATAAATGATATAGGTCTAGGACCGGTCTAAAGTACGCAGTTCATTAAATTACTCTGTAGACGAACATAATAATTAAAGCATTCAAAATTAAAACAAAAATATTTTTTCTGTCTACCTATACGAAAAGTGAAATTTTACGTACTTATTTTCGGACGAAAAATGACACTTTTCTGAACGTTATCACTTTTCGTCCGCAAACCTTTTTCGTCCGCAAACCTTTTTCGTACGCTAAGTCTACTACGATTTTATGATTATTGCAATTGTGTGTACCACCGGAGTTGTAAATAACAAATATCAAACGAGCAAATAAAAATATTATTTTAATGATAAATTTAATTTAAATATGTGCGCAATTAATAATGAAATTAACTATACTAAAAATTATTAATTTTGACATGACTAAATGTTAATCTAAGATGCCGCTGGATAGAGTTGTTTTCGAGGATATTTTGTTGGTTTTGTTTATTTTCACCTGTCAAATAGTGTTGATGTGTTTGTGAGTGTAGTGTGTCTTCCTTCAAACTAAAACAGAGCTAAGAATTAAAATTTTGTGAAAATGGCAGACGCCATTCTCAATACTTGTTTTATTTCCGAACAATATACCTACATGAAATATGTATGTAGTTACATGAATGTTATGATAAAATTTATCATTTATGTTTTGCTTGTATTATACATTATTAATTTTGAAATAGAATTTACTAAATTCAGAACATTTCAAAAACATAAATATTTAATATCAAAACTTTAATATCGTATAAAATAACTTAAATAATACTCGTATATTTCATACTTACTCATCTTTTACACATTTGGATATAGGAAATAATTCTTTGGGTCTCACATACCTGAAACAAAGAAAAAATTTATCAAATAGATTTAAAAAATCGAACAAGAAATAGCAATTAATAATAATAAATTTATGCCCAGTTGCAGAAACGTTCATCATTTCCTTGTTCAGTTAACGGACCATCAAAATGAACAAATTCGAATCAGTTTTCTTGGTCTTATGACATTTAAATCATTGCTGTCAAAAAATCGCGTTGCATTTGTTGGTTTCGATGTACAGTTGGTTGATCAAGGAATTGATAAACGTTTTTGCAACCGAGCAACAGTGTTCAGAAAAAAAAAACTAATTCGCAGTAGGCTATGAACAAAGAAACGTATGGGATGAATAAAAGTCCTGGATTGCAGTCAATAATAATTTATTTCAAAAATCGGCCTCTACCGGTTTCGGCAACTCATTTGCCATCTTCAGGAGCTATAAATAATTTAAATGTACATATTGTTTTACAAATATTGTTACAGTTTACTCACGTGATTTAGTTTTAATAATACAGATTGACATTAAAATTTCGAATATATAAATAAATAAATAAATAACACGAAACAACACACATTTGGACGTCAATAGTTAAAAAAATAAATAGAATTAAAGATAAAATACGTAAAAATTAGTTTTTGTTTAAAAAGTTAAAAAAGTTAGCACCCTTTGAAAATTTTCACTTTTGTTTAAACATATAAATTCCCGAAGGTGTTTTATACATTTACCGCCAATTTTTTTATATAATTTTTTTTTTTAATTCTTATTATTCTTATTTTAATCATGTTTAATGTAATATACTTTTTATTTATTCTTATTTTTAGTGTTAAATTTTAAAATATTTGTATATATATTACTTAAGTTTGATATGTCTGTTTTCTTATTAATATTATTTTTGTCATTATTGATATATAGCATTTCTAGTGTTAATCTTTTATGTAGATTTTGTTAATCTATTAATTAACACCCTGTATATAATTTAATTTAAGTTCAACGGTTACGATTGTCAGTCTGTATGCGCTACGACAAGAAGGGTCCACCGTAAAATTTTGGAAAAAAGGATCCGCAGGTCAACAGAGTATTGGAAACACTGGAAAAAATCTGATGTGGCCAACACAAAACCTCCCGCTATTGAATTTTTATTAATTTAAATACATACTTACGTATTTACTACCGCTGCAAACTGTTCCATTGCAGAAAACTATTGCTTTATTTACTATTTTCTTTTTAAAATGTCACTATTATTAATTTGAAGTGATTAGTTTTTTGACAGTGACATTAACTGTCAGTTACATTCATTTGAAATATGAACTGTGTAACAAACGAATTATGGTGTTTATCTTAGGCTTCGCGACTAATAAAAAAAATTATTTTTAAATTTATATGTAAAATATATAGAAAAAGTATTAATGTATTCCAGTAGAATATTCAATAATCTTTAATTTTCATAAGACATAAAATGCGAAAAAATGGCATTTAATGGTATTTTTTGAAGAAAAACCATTATGAGCTTCAGGTAAAGTGCCATTTCCGGTTATCCGATTTACACCAAAATCTAATGGCTTCTTTTCATATTAGAATGGGATTGAAATACAAGGTTTCAGAATTTTCTGAATGATAGTATTTGAGTTAGAGTGAAGACAAAATCCCTACACATACACACACATACACACATACATACACACACACATACACACACACATACACACACACATACACACATACACACATACACACATACAGACATCATCGTGAAAATGTTAAAAGTGGATTCTAGGGAACTTAAAACGTGGTCATTTACTAAAATCTCGATATGAGATTTTTAGCACGATCCCTATACCTCCCTTACCAAGGGTAGCGGGAGGTAAAAAGGAATTGTTAACCAAAATTCCTTTTTATTCATGTAATGTAGTGAAATCACTTGTGAAATATGACATTATCCTTTCACAGATAACATTAAAACCGGACCCACATTAAATTATCCTAAGCGTATGTGTTAACTGCATAATTCCCTAAATGAATAATCGTCATATTATCCTAATGCAATTAATAAATTACAGGGATATAAGTTCACGTTAAGAGCATTATAAAACACAATGGCTGGCCCGTAGTCCTTTAATTCCTGCCAGGAGTCTCCATCTATATCCTGCGGTTTCTCATCCAACTCCGACGCCACTATAAAGAATAGTACGACCCAGTTTTTCTGACGCTTTTACTGAAAAACTTTTTCAATGGAAACAATTAATTTAATCCATATTACGCACTCTACGTGGGGTACTCACAATGAAAGAATGGAGAAAGTAGAGAAGAAATACTTTTTTTTCTGGAGAAAAGTTTTTTCGTGTAATGGCAAAGTAGAATATGATTATGCTATTACTATTCAAGGAAAAATAAAATTGTGGTTTCATAAATTAATTTTATTCATAGTTTTATTAATAAAACATAAGTTCCCATCCCGGCAGCAGATATACAGCCCCAATAGTAATTAAGGTACCAAGGGTTGTTATAAGGACAATAATGCCTGAGGTCAGTGTACTGTCGAGGGCCTCTGGCCCGAGGCGAGTACGTTGACCAAAGGCATTATTGTCGTTTAACACCCGTGGTGCCTTCAACGTTTTATGTCTTACTAGAAATTCTTAATAAACATTTTGTCTGACTAGAATTTATCAAACAAAAATAATAAATCACAACATTTTAATACAACTTACAAAGTAGCCTGTGAATGCGGTATCTAGGTAATATTTTGTTTCTGTAAAGAAAGCATTTTTTCAAACAAAACATATATTTCTTGTGGTATTTTTCTGTCAATATGGACGAGCAATGTTATTGCTAAGAATAAGAAGTATGCTGGTTTGCATTTGTGATGAAGCAAATACGATTATAAACGACTACAATTCACAATGCTTCTTAACCTTAACTGCACTTTATGTTAGTATCAGTATTATTAACCTCAGTTTGTTGTCAACATTACCATAGCAACTTAATACGCCCTAGGGCATTATTTACTCAATAACGGACCTAATGTTGAGGTTGTTATAAAACAATAACATATTAGTAAGACATAAAATCTTAAAAAGTCGTATTTTATTATGCCACACAAATTATTTGTGTCTAGCGGGGTATTTTATTTTCTCTAAATTATATGCCTACCATGTGAACTAAACAAATTAAATTTATTGTTTTCTGAAAAAATAAATCTAGTCCAAAATTCACGACCTTTACCTTTATCGCAAAGTCTATAGTCTCTTTATTATATTAACTTTAGAAATGTACGGTTTTTTCCATGCCATAGGCCCAATGTAACCAGCTTTCCGTAGGGTTCTGTGAATTGTTTTCTTAGAAATAGATTTTCATTTATATATTTGACAGAGATTGTTTCCGTAGCTCTTCATTAGGTGCGTTCGGCAAATGAGCTCTGTTCACTCTTTTCACTCTGTACACTCCTAGCACCGTTCGGTAATTACATAGAGTGATAAGCGTCTTAAAATGGAGCGTTCGGCAAATGCAGAATGGAGTCAAGTGGAGTGAAAAGTGTTAACTCCATAGGCCCAACCTCGATATGCAAGCATACATGGAGTTTTTTTTGTTTTATTTGACATCTGTCATATCATATTGTATTTTTATGTTGAAATATTTTATTATACACAATTATTATTTTATATATATAATATTGTTTTGTAATATAACAAGGCGCAGTATGTCGGAATGGTAAGAATTCTGTACCTTTTCTAATATATACTTTCTTCAGAATCATTAAAGAATAATACCAAACTGAATAACTTCTGTATGGTTCATTATTTATTTTTTTTTTTAGCAGTGCAGTATATTAGATTGTCAAAAAATGAGATTATTACATTCGTGCACCAAAATTTTAACTCTACTCGTTTGGTTAATCACAAATAAAGGAGTGTACCTTATTCCTACGATCTACTCCAACTCCAGCTCTACTCCCACTCCACTCCAACACCGCTCCGTAAATACTCCAACTCCGTATGATTTACCGAACGCACCTATTGGTGTCCCTTACTGTATTTAATTTTTGTTTAATTACTAATTAAAGATTGGTGCGCTTGGTCATAAAAGATATTATCCATATTTATAATTTGCGTCACAATATTACTTGCAAGAACTATGAAACTTCATCCTGTAATAAAACTATGAAACGAGTTGTTTAGGATTTATTGTGTAATAATCTTAGGTTAATAGGTAGGTATAGAGCTTTAATAAAACAGTATGGAAATTCATTATATTCTATAGAGCTATTAATGAGATTGATTAGGTCATAAGTGTTAACTTAATGTTGACCCAGATGCTGAAGGGCATTAAATCGATATAGATTAGAGGGTTTAGGGTGAGAACAGCCTGAGATGGTCTGTGTCCATAGGATACACGGTTACATGGCCAGAGGATGGGGTAAGGACGAAGGTAGCAGATGTATTGAGGTGTGTTAGGTTCGAATTGGATGAGAATGTTGCTATTCTGATAACATAATAACTACAAGGTATACATTAAAATTCGGATCTATTGAATTATTAAGAATATTAATATTCATGAGGTAATAAAATTTTCTGGATTGCAGTCACAAAATATTATTTACTAATTCTCGGTCGACCGGTTTCGAGCTCCACATCAGCCTTCCTCAGGAGATGAGAATTATGAAAATTTTAGATAATTCTCATCTCCTGAGGAAGGCTCATGTGGAGGTCGAAACCGTATTTAGTAAATAAAATTTTGTGACTGCAATTCAAAAATTTGTATTACCTCATCAATATATCCAGTCAAGGAACCTTTTTTATCATTAATATTCATGTCAATCTTTAAATACGTTTCAGGTTGATAGATAACCAGTGAAGTTTGAAATTCACACAATATAAGAAATACGAAAATGTCAAAATGAGATTTCGTGTTCATTTAATTAAAACAGGACATACATCGAGAAAGAGAAATGTAAAATATTTTCGCAATGTACAATTTGCTCTGAAAAAATCTGATGTGTCCCATACCAAAAGGACCGTGGAACAGTTTCTATATAATATCATGTAAAATCGAACACGAACACATACTATTTTTTACAAATTTCATACCAAAAGTTCATTTGAAAAGGTTCTTTAAATCCAATAAAATTATGACATAAACATACACTAAGAAAAATGCACTTGACACATTTTACTTTCTGCTTCAGCTTTCCCCTATTTTATTACGGGTCGCTGTTTCCTCTTCTCTACCACTCATTCCTGTTTTCTTAGCCTTTCACTACATATCACTTGAGAGGACCACTATGAAATACAAATTTTTCATCCCATACTTTCCATATTTGGTTTTGCACTTGCAACACACATCTGTCAATTAGAATTTTGAATGTATCAGATGTTTCCATGATAAATATCAAAGCTGACTAACTTTTGAAAATTAATTTCTTTATAATGCTTTAACTCTACATCTATTGAATATGAAGGAAAATAAATAATCAAACCATATAGAGAAGAGTATTTTCTTTAATAAATATAATAACAAAATGTCAAAAAATAATATTTAACTGCGTTTTTTTAAGAAAAACTGTTAAAAACTTCAAATAAGGGTACTTCCGGTGGATCAGTTATAACCAAAATCTAATCAACTCTTCATATGGATGTACAGAAGAGGAATACGAAAGAATTATAATTTTTAAAATTATAGTATTGGAGTTATCGTCGGAGAAAAATTTGTCACACACGGACACACAGACACACACACACACACACACACACACACACACACACGGACACACACACATACACATATACAGACATCATCTTAAAAATAGTAAATTCGTATTGCAGGCAGTGTTGTATAAAATACTTGCAAAAATGTATTTCAAATAGAAAATACAAAACACTAAACAAAAGTATTTCATATGTTTCGTAAAATACAATTATTTTTTTAGTATTTCAAATATACCAATATTTCAAATACTTTTGCTTTTAATTATTTGAAAATAAAGAAGATACGTTAGGGTATTGTAAAAATGTTTTTCGTATTCAACTTATTAGCATATTTTTATTTATTAAAAAGAAACTCCTACATTAACATAGGCAAGTGTTTATTTAAGAAAAAAATTAGAGAATTATTCCATGTTATGTTACTACGAGACAAAACATGACGGAGGGTTTCTATTTCAAATACATAAATTTATTTCAAATACCTGTGTATTTTAAATAAAAAAATGTATTTCAAATATTGAAAAATAGTATTTAATACAAATAATGTATTAAAATATAAAATACTCATGAAAATTATTTAAACTAAAAATAGAAAATACTGTTATTTTCAAGTATTTCAACTAATTGCTTAAAATATTATATCTAATTCAAATACTTATTTCAATTACTTATATTTCAAATACTATACAACACTGATTGTAGGGACCCTAAAACGTGCTTATTCATTAAAAACTCACCACCGAATTTTTTGACCAAAGACAATACCTTCCTTACCTAAAGGTGACGGAAGGTAAAAAAGAAACATTCTCTCCTGAGACGTATTCGTATATAATTTTCTTTTACCCCGGCTGGGAATAGAAACATTGGATTTGTTCGCCCAACAAAATATGCAACTAATTTCCAATTTTTCAGTATGCGTGCGTAGTTTATTGTTATTATTATCATCTGGAGTGAACTGAATGGTTTTTATCTTATGTTGATTGTTGTTGGCATTTGTTATTGTCACAGAATGAAATTATAATCTTATTTTATTATTTACAATGTACTTCCCGTGTTCATTTCTGGTTCTCTTAAATTTACACTCGAGAATCTATTTGACAATATGACAAATATTTAGTGGTTTGGAAGAATTTATAATAAATGTTAATATTCTTTTTCTTTCGCTTTCGCTAGTACAAGTACATGTATAGGAACAACAAAGCAAATTTTGTTTTTAGAATCCGCGGACTATTCTGATGGTCGGGAACTGATTCGGGTGTATGGGTGGTCTAAAACATCCTATATATATTATAAATATTTCGTTAACCTTTCATGCTATTAATAAATAGATGATCATGTAGGGCTTTACTAAAATACAAGAATTATGTGACCAAACAAAATTCATAAAACCTAATATTTTTTCCTGAAACAGACTGAAATGAAATCTGTTTGCAGCATGCGAATTGAAAAAGCACCTATTATTTTATGAATTGTGTCAATAGCTGGCATTTTTTTGTTTATAAAAAAAAAATTACTCCCACTGAATAATAAAGAGCGACCAATTATCTGCAATTTAGTGTAATGTTTCAACTCCATATCAATTCTTCTGGTACTAAACCAATTAAAATGAAAATGAAAAATGCGAAAAACAGCAACACAGTTTTATTTTTAGAATACTGTTTTAATCACATTAGAACGATCCAATGAATCGTGCGATCACAGAGTAAATTTTTAATAAATTTTAATTGGGAATTGTAAAATGAGATAAATGTCACAAAAATTAATTACATAATGTACGAACCTGTGATCGGGTGGAGAATTATAAAGAATGTAATTCGTTAACAAGGTATATCGAAAAGCAGAAAATCTCATTATTTTTTAATAATTAAAAATAGAAATTAGTTATTTTGTGTAATCTCATTAATTATTTATTTCGAAACTACGGTTAGCTTTGTGGCCATTGAGTTACAACAATGGACCGGTTAGTTTTGTAATTAAATCCTACAAAACTAAAACAACTTCTCTTGTTTTGGAGCCAGATTGTCCTGCAATGTGATTTGAATTAATCTCCATTGATTTGTAGTTACAGGTAATGAAACCCAATGAGTTTATAATTAAGAGATCAGCATTACATTATGTATCCATTTAGTTCGCATTGCAACATTTTATGTCGCTGTAAAACACTGGGCAATATCTCTTTATGGTATAAAAGTGTGAAGTGTTTACGGGCGCTAATTTTGAGAATGGATGGATTTTGGTTTGGATTTCACACTTTTATAGAGCTTTTGAGAAAGGTTTAGAGCGTCTGTTAATTGAGCTATAATTGGTAATGGAGTGCTCCACTCAAGTAATAAATTAAAAAATGATAATAGGATATAGACTATCAAATTTTAAAAAAGGTATTTGTTTTTAAAATATTCGAGTTTTTAATGCCTTTAACATCTACGTCCCACATTTGATCTATCTCAAATTCCTACTACGTAATTTCAAATCTTCTGCAGTCGCCTTTTTGAAATACGTCTGTATAATGATGAAAGATGTAATCAAAATTTGACCTATTATAGTATAGTGATGAGGGCAATGGTTAATAATTAAAAAAATCTGATGTGGCCAGCACATGACCTCCCGCCAATTCCATGTTTAAAATAGCAATGAGCTTTAATTAAAGTTTCACTTCCGATTGATCGTTTGTAAACAAAATCTACTTTGTTGTTCCAATAAATAGAAAAATTTGTAATACGAAATTTTGGATTATATTTTATTATATTTTTCCTGAAAAATCTGTTAGAGCTTCAAATTAAGTACTACATCCGGTTTATCATATATAGTCAAAATCTAATATGTTGTTTCAAATTATATAAGAGTATTAAATACCTACCAACTTTGCGAAGTTTTGGATCATTAATATATTTTAAGGAAAAATCGTCACACACACATTATTGTCAAAATCATCACCAACTTCCTAATGCTCTAAAACGCAATCTGTGTAAATTCTTCGCCGTACATTATCCATTTCATAAATGTGTAGTTGCAAACTATTATTTGACACTTTGAAATCACGTTCTTATTGAGAGCTGTTTTATACATAATGCTGCAAACGTCAAACTTAAATCGAATTATCCTGTATATCTAATATTTTTGTATGATGGAAAATATATTATTTTTACAAACCTTAATTTCATTAGAATCATTTTTAAACTACTAAATTCTTCTTAACACGGTTTCATTATTAATTTTAATGAAAATTGCTGAAAATTTTTGATGTACAAAAATAAATTATTTTATAATATAATATAAAGTTATTTCATGTTATTTACTAATTGCTATTATCGTAGAATTGAAGATTGTGCCATTATATTCAATTTGTATTGGTAAAAGTTACTAAAAAATTATATTCAATGAATTTTTTACAAGAAAAACTGTTAAAAGCTTGTATAAATGATACTTCCGGTTATCCGATATACACTAAAAACTAATGAGCTCTTCCCACATTAGTATAGAATGGATATACAAAATTTCAAATTTTTCTGATTGATAGTATTTGAGTAATCGTGTCCACGAGATCCACACACACACACACACACACAGACACACACACATACATACCTACAGACATCATTGTAAAATTGTTAAAATCGGATTCTGGGGACATCAAAACGTGCTTATTCACTAAAATCTCTATAACCGATTTTTAGCACGATCCCTATACCTCCCTTACCTAGGGCAGCGGGAGGTAAAAATACACGTTTAGCAAATATGCAATTTGTCGTATTTTAGCAGGAAAAAATGGTTAAAAGCGTTGCTTTGATTTTTCTTAACATATCTTACCATAACCTAACCTAATGCACAATTTTGTAATTATACACATCTATTATTTTATCGCCCAGATGTTCGGTGACCAGCTGCCTATCGCCCAGTTATCTAACACTCATATTTTTATTGAAAATGCCATTTGCCAGCTAACTAAATGTCATCTACAAGGAAATATTAAGATTTTCTAGACATCGGTTACAAACAAAATTTAACGGCAAATTCAAAATAGCTTCTGTTAGGTCGGGATAGGTTGGTAGTAACAAATATTTAAAAAACTAAAGTTCATAATTTATACATTAAATTTTAATAGTACCCGTATATTAAACATTAATTAATGTTCGCATAAACTATACTCTGATGAAAAATTAATTCAACCATCATTATTATAATTAAATTTTTAGATGATCATAATATTTGCGGATGGCAACCATTAAAACATTGCATTATTTACAGCGTTTCAAACATCATATAACAATTAAATTCAATATTCATATTATGTATTTTGTAATTTTGCAATATACGCGTACCTAACTAATATTAAATTGAACAAGTTAAAAACGAGGTCATATATTTGTCAATATCATTTAATTAACTGGGTACAAATGTTTTACTGAATCTAATTGTATAAAAGAAGAAATGCACTTACGTTGGGCGTTTTAGTACTGTTAATAAATTTATTATAAGTATTTCGATTCAATTTTCGTTTAATAGCTCATGTGATTGCATGAAATCATGTTAAATCGATGACTAACTAATTGCTTTGTTAACTGTAATCACCGATTAAAGTACTTCATGAAATTTAATCATTTGTTAACTTGCATTGTTTTTGGTGGTAGTATTTACCATTATATAAGTAACATTTATTAAAAAATCAATGCATGTTAATTTTGACGGGAAAAAGTACTTTTCTGATTTTCAATCTTCATTAACAGGTGTCCCCCAAGGAAGTGTTCTTAGCCCCCTACTCTTCCTCTTATATATTCATGACCTTCCAAATATGTTTAAAACTGTTGATATTTGTTTATTTGCTGATGATACATCCCTTATCGTCTCTGCTTTGAGCGTACCAGAACTTAATAATAAAATACAAGAATGTGTCAATATTATGAATTCTTGGTGCAAAGATAATGCTGTAGTCCTAAATGCTGACAAAACACAGTTAGTACAGTTTATGTTAAGGGGAAATACTTTTAATATTTCAGCCCAATTTGATAATATTACAATCACTCCAATAGTCTCAACTAAAAGCTTAGGGATTCATGTAGACTATAATTTTCAATGGGTTCATCACACCCAGTATCTCATAAAAAGACTTAACTCGTTATGTCACGTTATAAGACGCTTGCGAAATTATGTCAATATAGACTTACTTAAACTGTACTATTCCGCACATGTCTTTAGTATTTTATCTTACTGCATAATTTGCTGGGGTAACTCCACATATTCTATCAATGTTTTTAAAGTGCAGAAAAGTATTGCAAGAGCCATGGTTGGATGTACTCCCAATACATCGTGCTGAGATATCTTCCCACATCTTGGATTACTTAACCTTCCTTGCATATATATATATATATATATATATATATATATATATATATATATATATATATATATATATATATATATATATATATATATACGAGTGTGCTCTTTTCATAAAAAAAAAATCCTTCGTCTTTTCTTACAGTCAAACAGGCTACTGGATTGTACAATACTCGTAATATTAATAATTTATACATTCCAAAATTTAGAACAAGTAACTTTCATGACAATATTTCTTATATGCCAATTAAAATTTATAATAATTTGCCACAGGATCTGAAAGCTATTACTAGCATATTTTCTTTCAAATTAAAACTTAAAAAAATTTTGATCGAAAAGTGTTTTTATTCTATAGACGAGTTTTTCAACAATTAAATATCTTCATGACTTCATGCCACATTTATTTTATTTAACCTTTTTATGTACAAATTTATTTGCTTTATGTTTTTACTATGTAAATATTTTCTCTATTAATTACTTGCTATTTATTTACTGTCTTGTGTACCTTTATATTTATATATGTATTTATCCTATTTCATTGACAAGCCAATTGTATTACCATGTATTACCATGTGAATCTTATGGCAAATAAATATTATTATTATTATTATCATTATTATTATTATTATTAATACCTATTAATTTACATGGAAATTTAATAACAAATTAAGTGGCATTATAAAGGTACTTCGAGATACAATTAAATGATTTGTCAAAATTGAACCAATCAAACTTTACTGCTTAAACTTTAACACTTCGATTAAGCTAATCATCTGTCACGAAACAAAATGTTGTATTTAACAAGGCGAATAAAATTTAATCATTAATTAAGATTTTACTCAACTTTCATGAAACCTGAAATAAAGGATATAATTAATTTATTTTGATAATTATTGATTTAAAAAAGTAATTGGGATTTAACCCTGTTGAGAGGTTAAAAAAATAGTATTTAAGTTCACTAGTTAATTAATTTGACAGATTTAGTAGTTTCTAGTCATCAGAAATTAATTTGACGTCTATAACAGGAATTAATTTTAAAGCATTCCAAAAGAAAATTGATTAGGAGCTTTTAAAAAGTGGAAAGATAGAATCGTGAAGTATATTATTGTTGAAGGAAACTACTTTGAATAGAATATCTAAAATAAAATTCTAAGAAATATGACCCATGTGTCAATAATTCAAACGCATCTCTCGAATTTCATTTCCGAAATTATCAACGTATAAATTTTGTTGTTTTCTACGAATAACAAAATTTTATTCATCTTCGTAAATTAAAGTGTTGCTTTAATAAAGAGATTTCAGCAGATTAAGTTTGACTTTAAATGTACCTATATCAGTGGCGTAGCGTCATAGTGTTCAAGGTGTTCTCCGCACACCCAGAAGTAAGGAAAATAAAAATAAATTAAAATTATTTTCTATTTACATGCATTTTATACTAAAATTCATTTTAAATAGAAAATATTACACAGATACTTAGTTTTTATTTTGTGAACGCCTTATATGTATACCAAACGAAAAGCTAGTTTCAAAAAGAAATTCTGACGACCAGTCTAGCTAACATTAGGACATGTAGGGAGCGGGCGGCTAGTACTATGGTGGGGATCTTAGACCAGGAATAGAGGGGTGACAGGGCATGCTATGTATTTCGCCGTAAGAAGACTTTCCAAATCATCATAGCGACTTTCGACCTTATTGAAACGTCGAAGTCAGCTGCAATAGCCCAATCGACCAGATGTGTTACATACGTGTGCAGTCGAACGAATAAGTTTTCAAAATCAACAAGCGTCACTCGACGTTATCAATCATATTTTGACTTCTGACGTTCTTGAATACATACGTCTTTAGTTTGATTCATAGTTTTCTTAGTTTTAAATTGTTTTATTTATGTTATGGATAATCAAGTATTTATTTAGATTTGGTCAACTGTAACATAACAATATTAAACTGGTCGACTAGCTATTCCACTGATTCAATAAGGTCAAAATCGCAGAGATGATTTGGAAATATACGCGTGCATATGTCCTGTCTCCCCTCTATTCCTAGTCTAAGGTAGGGATACATTGGTAAAGCATGCGAGTGTTCAACTAAACATTTGAACCTAGAATGGTGGAAGATATTAAATTGTCAACTTATGCATTCTGCTACGCACGAAAGTATTTAAAGTTGCAATTCTATAATTTCTTTGGGTGTTTTGATTTAATTTATTTTCTTCGTTATTATTACACCCACATTTCTTATTTTTATTTTATATGGGTCTATAAATTCAAATAGTTTTTAAGATTTTCTCTAATCAAATGGTATTAAAAACGTGTCTTATTTTGATATAGTATTTTTTTCTGCACACCCTACCAAAAAAGTCGTGCTGCGCTGCTAACCTACATATTGGGAATTGTAATTTACCTTGCACATTCGCACTACAAAATCTTTCCACGTAATCATTTTGGGAGAACAATATGTTGTGGGTAATGGTCCAAAAGAGAGGACTGGAAGAATGGGAAGATAATTCTTCCCGCGTTAATTGTGATTCGACTGTGGCAATGGAATCGTGGATCACGTTTATGTCCGTCCGTTTACCCCGACGCAACGCAATGGAAGATATATACGAAATTCAATTAGCCACTTAAAGATATTAGTTTCGTGAGGTCGGAACACTCGAGGGCAGCAATTGGCAAACATAGCCGCACCTGATTCCGCCAACATCAACACAGAGTTTTGTGATACTATAGGAACAAATAATACAAAAGGATTTATTAAATAGAGGTCAATTAAATTTATAATGGGGGGTATAGTTTGTACTTTTGAAAGCTTAGTTCGAATTCGGCAAAGGCTTTTGTTTATTGGACAAATAGACGTTCTTCAGAGCAAATAAAGTTTGTCCCATTCCCATAAGTTTTGACACTATTTTTTTGTGACGACAAATGCATTTACTTAAAGTTTTGTAACACTTAATAATTAACTGTTCCATAAGCAGCAAAATTATAAACTTAAATTAAATAAAGATGGGCGGAACTTTCTGCGGGTACCTAGTATTCGGTTTTGGAAGACATTTCCTCCATCGTAAACTTTTCGATATAAAAGAAAGCTCAGAATTTTTTTACAGAATGAGCCTGGGAAAGATTACGTAGTGACAGGATCGATTGTTCAAAGCGTATTAAAAAATTATTTAACACTTTTTTATAATAATTTATTTTGATTACAATACTGAGAAGAATTGATAACAAGCTTAACGTTCATTACAACAATGTTTGTATCAATATACAGTTATTGTTTAATATAAATAAAAAATCTGATGTGGCCAACACAAAACCTCCCGCTATTTAATTTTTATTAATTTAAATACATACTTACGTATTTAGTAATGCTTCAAACTATATTATGTTCTTTATTAATAATGACGTTTACCTGTCAGTTACATTCATTTGAAAAATAAACTGTGTAACAAAGGAATTGTGTTTATCTTAGGCTTCGGGATTAAAAAAAAATTATTTTTAAATTAATCTGTAAAATATATAGAAAAGTATTAATGTATACCAATACAAAATTCAATAATCTATAATTTTCCAATGACGTTAAATGCGAAAAAATGGGATTTAATGGTATTTTTTGAAGAAAAACCATTATGAGCTTCAAGTGAAGTACCATTTCCGTTTATCTGATTTACATCAAAATCTAATGGCTTCTATTCCTATTAGAATAGGGTAGAAATACAAGGTTTCAGAATTTTCTGAATGATAGTATTTGAGTTAGAGTGCAAACAAAATTTGTACACATACACACATACACACATACAGACATCATCGTGAAAATGTTAAAATTGGATTCTAGGGACCTTAAAAAGTGATCATTTACTAAAATCTCGATATGTGATTTTTAGCACGATCCCTATACCTCCCTTACCAAAGGGTAACGGGAGGTAAAAATGTTTCATAGTGTTAAAAATATAACATATAACGTAATGTTGCACAGATAACTTCGACACTGAATGAGAATTGCCAAAAACAACATAATGTGTACATTGATAGTCAAAATACGAGTATACATTCACAACTGCTTGATGCTTGAAGTTAAGTGCGAAAGATGTACCTACAAGACATTGTTCGTAATAAAATAAAATTTATAACGACATGACAGACAGTAATTAGTAAAATACATTTTTCCAGTCTTCAGTTCATGTATTCTTACTACAATTTACTTGAACGTCACACATTCAGTATTGTCAATAACTATAACTGTCAATCACATTCGAAACGAAATGTGTGAAAATATATTCAAAATGATTCTTTACGAACATAGCAAATATCAGAAAATATCTAAAATCTTTGCCTTCACTTTAAATTTTGAAGGTATTGGGCCGGTTGCACCAACGTAACTTAAATATTAAACTTGGCTTAAATTGACAATATTGCATCGAAATGAAATGTCAAATGAATTATAATATCGTCGGTATCTTGGTAAAAGTGATCAAGTCCAAAATTTATACTTTTGAGTTATAGGCGTTTTAAAGTTTCAAGTCTTACCCGTAATTCATTGTATTATTTTTATTATTATTAGTATAAAATTTTTATGCTAAACAGACAATTGTACATTACTTTCAAAGTATTTTTGTAAAATTTTATTTCTAAATGTCGAACTTAATTCGCCTACTCAAGGTGTCGAGAAGAGAGATAAATCATCTTTCTCTTGATTTTAACATTTATTTGGACGTTTCGGAGGTCCAAAAAAATCCATCTTCAGCAATAGAAATTTCTTTTTTAAATAATGAAAGTGATCGACACTTTTATTACCTCGACCACATGGTGACAGAAACCTGTCACCTCGACACCTTGAGTAGGCGAATTAAGTTCGACATTTAGAATCTTCATACAAGGTACCAAAAATTAGAAAAAATAAAATTTTATTTCGTTAGGACGTAGGATAAAACAAAAGGACTTATCATCCACGCACTTGGTCATAGGGCACATTTTTGTAGTGACGTCAGAAGATCAATATTTGGACATGGGCAGTTTTTCCTAGCTAAATATGTGTCTTCTCTTGCAGATAGTCATAATAACTCATTTTACAAAAAAAATGGACTTGGTCACTTTTACCAAGAAACCGACGATATATTACTGCCAAATCGGTTTACTTTTTTTTTGTTTAAACCTAGTTTAAAATTTGTCTTGTTTATAAGAAATATATACAACGATGTGTAGGAGTACCAAAATGAAGAAATTGAAAAAGAATAATCCTGCCAAAGACTCGGGGAGCAAGTTAGAATTAAACTTCGTCAAATGAACCTCTAAATATACTTTCCTCAAACCGCAGTAACAAAAATTCGCATGTTATAAAAACCAGTTGTTTTTTAGTGATTAGATTATTGAAACGCAGTAAATAATCCTCAAGTTAGAATGCGAACTGAAATCTTACATAAAACGGAATGACACCATTACTCCCGACACTATCTCGGTTATTATATATTAAGAGTGTTCAATTTTGATAACAAGTAAAGCTCCGTTTATCCTCGCTGGAAGAAGAGCTCTACCTCTTGCATCCTGTGCCGTGCATACCAAATAATTTATGATTTTCCTATAGTGCTGAGCATCAACAGTCCCGAGGTTGAGTGTTGGGACCGCGATCGAAGGCGGCAGGGATAGGACCAGACGCCAGGTGCAACAGTCAATATCCACGGCACGTGTACGTGCTCTTGCCGGTCTGTGTACTTCACACCACCCGCTGCCGTCTCTTAAAACCGACAGACAACAGCAAGAGAGAACTGATTTTTTTCTTTCTTCGCGCTAAATGAACTAAGGAAAATTAAATACCACATGGCTTACTGAGTTAATTTTGCGAAAAAAAAATTACAGATTGTGTTTTGGAGATGTTTTGTTATATTAGCAGGAAATGAAATAAACCTACAATACAACTAAGATTTACGACCAGTGTCAGAATGTTCCATTAAAGTACATTTTGCTGAAAGTAAAATTTTATTTTAAAGAACACAAAATCTTCCGTTAATTTGATGTATGTTGTACAAATCCCATACCAAAAGTTCATTGGTAAAGTATCCAGTAAAATTATAACACGAACATAATACATTTTCTTACAAATTCCATACAGAAAGTTCCTTGGAAAGTATTCTATAAATCCAATAAAATTATCACATGAATATACATTATATTACTCGTATATAAACACTCTAAAAATGCGGACACTTACGTAACATTCTCTTTACAATCAAATAATATTACTACCAAACTTATATCTCTACCCATTTTTGAATCATTGCCCCAAAAGTTAATATACACCTCATTTAGATAAAAAACTTCAAAATTTTCAAAAATTTAATGTTTACTCGTATGTATCTAGATACTTCTCAATGCGCTGATTCTAAATTTTGAAACCGCAGGTCGATATCTCTTTTCGTTCTCGAGATATTTAGATTCAAAGTTTTACTCAAAACTACCCATTTTTGGGTATTAACCCAAAAATGGGAGATATGAATGTGGCGACATCACCATTCGATTCCACGGACAAAAATACATAGGTATAGCAATTTTCATAATTTATTTCCAACCGGTTCATTTTTTATGAATAAAAGCTTGAAAATGACCAAAATCTGAAAAAATCGTAAGGGGTACCCCTTACGATTTTTGCGATTTTTGGCCATTTTCAGTTATTTTGCTTTAGAGATTGTATGCCGCGTTCAAAAATTCTGAAAATTGGTGTACTTATGTAATTTTGCCCGTAGAGTCGAATGGTGTTGTCGCCAAGTTCATATCTCAACCCATTTTTGGGTTAATACCCAAAAATGGGCAGTCTTGAGCAAAACTTTAAATCTAAATATCTCGAGAACGAAAAGAGATATCGACCTGCGGTTTCAAAATTTGGAATCGGCGCATTGAGAAGTATCTAGATACATAAAAATTAGATTTTTGAAAATTTTGAAGTTTTTATTTAAATGTGATATATTGACTTTTGGGGCAATAATTCAAAATGGGTAGAGATATAAACTTGGTAGTAATATTATTTGATTGTAAAGAGAATGTTACGTAAGTGTTCGCATTTTTAGAGTATTTATATATGAGTATACGTAATGTATATTCATCCAATAATTTTATTGGATTTATAGAATATTTTCCAAGAAACTTTCTGTATTGAATTTTTAAAAAAATGTATTATGTTCGTGTTAAAATTTTACTGGATATGTAGAATCTTTTCCAATGAACTTTTGGTATGGAATTTGTACAAAACACATCATTAACGGAAGGTGGCCAAAACAGATTTTTTTTCTTTTTTCGGCTGTTTATAATAATCAAAAACAAATGATAAACCATGTAAAAATCAAAATATTTCTTTAAATACAGAAGAAGCAAATAAGTAAATTTATTAAAGTTTAAAATAAATAAATACATCACCATGGGATATTACCCATTAGTGGGTGTGCCAGTTTGCTTTGTACGTACATGGTAACGATGACGATGACTTATTCGTACCAATCTAGCGGTTACCAGACGTTACTGCGTTGAAACAAATTGATGTCTGAAGAGGGCACTAAGGGGTCATTTTCCTATTATTTTAATTTTGAAAAGATTAATTTTTAAGGAATATACAAATATCTGGCATTGCTGTAAAGCTAATTTAAATTGCTTTCGGTAACTTGTATTACAAAAAAGATAGTGTTTCTTCCGGTGTAACCAGAAATAGAATTAAGGATCTTGTCGTACCAAAAAGTGAAATTTAAAATCAAGTCTAACTTTGTAATTTAAATTGTGGGACTAAAATGAATATTAAAGAAAATAGCCAATTGTCTATTTTTTTCAATCAGCTATATAACATCCATAATCGAAATAAAAATTGAATTTCATAAAAATACTGTTCAAAATATTAAAAAATCCGGGAACAAATATGATTAAGGAAGTCACGTTATTCAATGAAATTTTCTTTATATAAAAACCTCTTTTCGTATGATCCTGCGTAACAATTTTCATTTCCCAAATTTTCTTGGCATTGTTAAATATTAGAGATGTGCCGATTATGACTTTGGCCGACTAGCCGACTAGCCGATTAGTCGGTTGTAAAGAGGCCGACTAATCGGCCGACTAGTCGGCCAAGCCGATCACGGTTTCGGAGATTTCCGTGACGTAAATGTCATAGATATGTTTTCTTTACAAGCAAGTAATTTTAGAAACTGATAACCAAAGGAAAGAATGCTTTGCTTTACATTCAAAATGTGTAAGACTGATTATAAAATAAAAATATTAATAAACAATCAAGGTTTTTATTTAATGTAATTCCCCCCATTTTATTAAGAAATACATACAAAGTAAAAAGCCGGATAGTCGGCGCTCTTTGCCGAATAGTCGGCGATTAGTCGCCGACTACGATAGTGGCCGGATAGTCGGCTTTACCGACTAGTCGGCGACTAGTCGGCACATCTTTATTAAATATATCGTAAAATTGTTCGAGTTTTTGGTTGTGCAAAAAGACAAAATTTGGTCGAGAATTAAAGTTTTCTGAGATTTATTAGATTGTTTTGCTGAAACTTTGAGCACATATTCCTCGTGTGGTATTTACAATTAATAATTTTATTTAGCCCAAGGAAGTTTTGGAGTCGCTAAAACTTATGTGCTGTGGTATGAAAGTTGGAGAGGGAAATTTTCAATATATGTGTATATTCCCGGGACCATTAATCTCTTGAATTTCATGTAAAGTTAAATGATATTTCAATGTATTTTAAATGCACGTTTCCCTCCGTTATATAAAATATTCACTAAACTAAGCCACCGCATAAGCTGTTATTAAATTATTAATACTTTATATTCTCGTCAAACTACCATGATTAAAGTATCAAAAGTCGACGAATTCCCACGAAATGCTGACAGTATTATGTACAGGGCCGGCGCTAGGGGCGAGGCGGCGAGACGTCCGCGTAGGGCGGCACTTTTTAAGGGGCGGCATTTTTTTTCGATCGACGGCAAGAGAGAAATTTTTAATTTGTAATTATTTTTTGTTTATTAATAAACACAGAAATTACTGCAAACTTAAAATTACTAAATAGTTATTTATGCAACAAGAGTAAAAAGTATAGTCTTATTTCACGAATAGGAAAGTTTGACCGAACAAGCCGTAGGCGAATTTATCAAATCCTATGAGTGAAATAATACACTTGTTACTCGAATTTCATTCAATTTTTTTTACGTTTGCAATAAAAGTGAAAAAAGGGCCATAATGGTTCATTATTTCACTCGTTTGCGTTTAAAAAAGTGCACACTTTTATTTGTTACAAAAGGCATACATTATAAATTCATTTTAATGAGAAAAATGTGCTTTTTTAACACACTTATGGTCCTCATTGCTTCAAGAAAAGCTATCTGAATTAGCAATAATAGCTATTAAGCACGTTAATGACCAACATGATGAAATAATTGATAACTGAGCACAAATTAAAACAAGAAATCGATTAATTTATGTTTGCATAATTTGTGATTAGGACTTGTGTAGGAAATAAGTATATTATAAATGAATATTTTAGTATTCTTATTTCCTACATTGTTGAACATTCTTAAAAAGCTAAATGAATTCTTTTCATTAGTGTAAATTTCCAATATGGTGTCAATATAAAAACATAATTTTAATCTATTAACTCGAAATTTAATAGATATAAAAGAAATTGAGCATAGTTGTTCAAACGAAAATAAAAAAAACGTCGTAAAGAGTGCAAACCAAAATTCCATATTATTTCAGATTTAGAAGTTGTTTGCATAAATAAAAATTAAAAATAATTGATTTTTTTGCGTTTATCTAGTGACCTATGATTTTTTCCGGAAAAACAAATACATCTTTAAATGGCCTACTAGGGCAATTTTACACTAATTTAACCGACTTCGTAATGGCGAGCCTGTAGAAGTAGTTATTTAATTTTATATTTTAAATAACCCTTCCCCCCCTCATCTCCCGAAATAGGGTGCAATAAAAAAGTTCGCCTCGGGCGGCAAAATAGTTAGCGCCGGCCCTGATTATGTACAAACAGTCAATATTATTAGACACAATGTTTTGTAGTTCAAATCGAAAAGCGTCAGTAATTTTTTCATTCTATTTGGTTAATAATTGGTGTATTATTACTGTATATAAATTAAGTTGTTAATTTTTTCGCCAATTGTTTAGAAGTAATATTAATGCTATAATTATTTGAATTATTATTTCTATCATTATTTTACATAAGGTTGCTACAAAAAAAAATTGGAATAATTTGACAGTTACAGGCAATAAAATCATACTTTTGAATCATACAGTGAAAGTTACTTTATTGTCTAGTAACTGCATAGCAATTTCTAGGAAAATTATTTTATGAACTATTAGTACTTAATACTACATATTAATTAGTAATATTTTAACATATTAACATGGTGCATCAGCATAGTTCGCAAACTTTATGAAACGTAATAAATTTTAATTGCATTTTTATTACTGATTGAATATTAAGAAACAAATGTAATCAAACCGTATAAAGAATAAAATATTTATAATGACATAAAACGCTAAAAATTGATATTCAACGCCTTTTTGAATAAAATTTAATTTAATATAAATAGACGCCGTCAAATAATAATTATTACAGTAACTTTGTGCTTCTAATTTATTTGTGTACGCTTATGATCCGATTGTAAACAAGACAGGACAGGACCTATTACGAACACAAGTTGCATAGATCAACTGCCAGTATAAAAAATCTGTTGTGGCCAGCACAAGACCTTCCGTCAATTCGATGTATTTTGCACAAATCCCATACCAAAAGGACCGTGGAACAGTTTCTATATAATATCATGTAAAATCAAACACGAACACATACTATTTTTTACAAATTTCATACCAAAAGTTCATTTGAAAAGGTTCTATAAATCCAATAAAATTATTCTATTAGGGGTCGCTGTTTCCTCTTCTCTTCCACTCATTCCTGTCCAACGCACCTTCTTCACACAGTCCTTCCTTTCTCAATTCTTCTGCAATACAGTCCTTCCATCTTCTTTTTAGCCTTTCACTGCATGTCACTTGAGAGGACCACTATGAAATACTAATTTTTCATCCCATACTTTCCATATTTGGTTTTGCACTTGCAACACACATCTGTCAATTAGAATTTTGAAAGTATCAGCTGTTTCCATGATAAATAGCAAAGCTGACTAATTTTTGAAAATTAATTTCTTTATAATGCTTTAACTCTACATCTATTGAATATGAAGGAAAATGAATAATCAAACCATATAGAGAAGAGTATTTTCTTTAATAAATATAATAACAAAATGTCAAAAAATAATATTTAACTGCGTTTTTTTAAGAAAAACTGTTAAAAACTTCAAATAAGGGTACTTCCGGTGGATCAATTATAACAAAAATCTAATCAACTCTTCATATGGATGTACAGAAGAGGAATACGAAAGAATTATAATTTTTAGAATTATAGTATTGGAGTTATCGTCGGAGAAAAATTTGTCACACACGGACACACATACACACACACATACATACAGACATCATCTTAAAAATAGTAAATTCGTATTGTAGGGACCCTAAAACGTGCTTATTCATTAAAAACTCACCACCAAATTTTTTGACCAAAGACAATACCTTCCTTACCTAAAGGTGACGGAAGGTAAAAAGGCTGCGTAGCTTTAAAACTTATTTGGGCACCTGTTATATGTTATATTAGGTACGCGGAAAGTAAATTAATTGTATTTCGTGGGGATTTAAACGGAGCGCATATATTAGACAGTGATTTCTGCTAACATATTTTCAGTAGTTCATCTTTCGTGTCCTGAATTATGTATATATCAATACTCTAATGGCCTGTTGCACCAATGTAACTTAAATATTAAATTCGGCTTAAATTGACAATATTGCATCGAAATGAAATGTCGAATGAATTATAATATATTGCTGTCAAAATTATTATTTGCATTTTTTTGTTTAAGCCTAGCTTAAAACTTAAGCCTTGTTGGTGCAAATGGGCATTACTAAAACAAACTTAAAATCGGGCAACTTTGATTTAATTTCATCGTTCTATATACTTTATAGTTTATGCGAATAGTTTACGAAATGCCATTGTAAGCGCACGTATATGCACAAATATATTTGATTATTCGATTTCAGTTGTGACATAATTATGTGAGTAAATTTGTGCTCCAGTTATAAATTTTATTTTCAATTGCATTGAATTCAGATTAAAATCACGTTCGAATAATTAGCTTTTAAAATATGATTCATAACTAACGTTACTGCAATTGTTTCACAAACAAATAATTTCGCTACTGTTTTGAGTTTCAAGAATCGGTGGAAGCAATTCCGCCAGTGGCGTTCGTGTCTGAAAGGGCAATATTTAAGTTCAATTTCTAATTTTAATTAACTGACTTTATTAAATACCATTTTTAATATGTCTAATATTTTAGTATAATTTACGAAATTGACTTTACCATTTTAACTAATCTGAAGCAGATAATAAATATTTTGTAAAAAAATATTACTTTAATTACTTATTTTATTTTACCATATTTCGATTTCACTACAATATTTGGAAACTTCTCTAATTAAACAGAATAAATAAATATAAATACAGGGTGTCTCACAACTCGTGTCCCAGAGCGAATGAGGAAACACTAGACTGCACTCGGATGTGTAATTTCGAAGAAAAAAAAATCTAGCTTAAAAGAAAAGACGTCTTAAAATTGACCAATCAGAGACCTACACCTTTAACGTGTGTTTGCCGTAATTTTACGTTACTATGGTCTATCTATCTTTTTTAAAATGTGTGGGAGACTGTAGTTTTCGAAAAATGTCATTGTCAAATTAAATTTGACAAGTTGAATAAGAAAAGGCAAATTCTTACCATGTATTCAGCCGCTGATCACTTAGAAATGATTATAATTTTCGGAGAATGTGGACAATAATATTTTCGTTTAACACATTTTACACAGCTGCTACAACGCGTTGCACTGTACGATATAAATGACGATCTCGGATGACACCTTCGCTAACCTAAATTTGTTGACAGTGAAAAGTAAACTATAAAGTGTCAAAATTATAGTAAGTTAAACAAATTTTGTAACTCACTAGTAGTATTTTTAAAACCTAGCAACCAGTTTTATTCTGTAATAATATCATCACACTTCAAGATATCCTTCCGGGATTGGTGGATTAAAAAGTCTTGTAACCAGGGATGGTAACCGAAACCATTAACCGAAAAATACCAAAAAAAAATGAGAACCGAAACCGAAACCTGTACCGAAATTCGAAACAGATATAAAACCGGAACCGAAAGCAAAACCCTTTTTTATTTATCGGTGAACCGCATTATATACAGGTCTCTTGTTAGTTGTTAAATATTGTAAATTTTTATATTAAAACCGGAACCCTTTTAGTAAAACCATAAATTAAACAGAAAATATAAATATTTCTTTAGTTAATAATATCATGATTTATGTTTAGTTTAATACGTATTGCGATAAAATATAGTCATTTCATCAAATTTTTTGTATTTTGCTAATAAAATTTTGGAAATTTAACTAAATCAACGCTATACTAGTATACCGAAAAACAGAGCTGGGCAGTAACTAGTTACTTTAGGAACTTAGTTACTAACTAGTTACTTTTACGTAACTTGTAACGTAACTTAGTTACTTTTTAAAATATGGTAACTGTAACTGTAACTTAACTTGCTGAGGAAAAATAGTTGGTAACTTTACGGTTTTTAGTTACTAGTTACTTGAGTAACTTAAGTTACTTAAAGTAACTCATATATTAGAATGTAGCTTAAGTTAGTCAAAGTAAAAATTAATCATTATCCACTAATAAGTCTAGGAAATAATGTCTGCATGTTTTATACATTATAATGGTCATGTCATGTTAGAAAGAAAGTAGATTCTTTATATCTTGGTATAAGAAATCAAAATTGAAAAATAAATTAATAATTTTTTTTAAAAGCACAGCAACCGGGCCCTGCGGGCTCCTTGTCAAAGCGGGCCCTAGGCCGTGGCCTCGTGGGCCTAGGCGGTAATAAGGCCCTGTAGGTCCGTTAACATTAACAATAATAATCTGATTGGGTGTTGCCAAGCAATAACGTTAAAATTTAGGTTAACGTAGTTAGTGCAAAAACTCCCTGATATGTATACTACACAATAACTACGTCAACAGTCTAAGTCTACACTTCACGCCATTAAAAGTAGTTAGAAAGTAACTCAAGGTAACTAAGTTACTTTTAATGAGTAACTAGTAAATAACTTAGTTCTTTCGCCAAAGTAACTGGAACTTAAGTAACTTAGTTACTTTTTTTTTGGAGGTAACTGTAACTGTAACTAGTTACATTTTAAAAGTAACTTGCCCAGCTCTGCCGAAAAATAAGGAATTTATTTAGTTAATTTTACTGCAATTTAGTTAGTATATCTAATTTCTTTTTTTTTTGTCCAGATCAGGTCCGAACCAAAATATATATTAATATTGGGTTTGTATTAACCCGAATAAAAGGAAATATCGTGACTGTTTATGGGAATAAAAAATTATTGACCATGCCAACTGCGGTCAAATGCAAATCACAGTTGGCCATAATTTCTCTCTGATTCGAATCCAAAGTTCTTTTCAGGATTGGAAAAAATCTAGTCAGTGGAAGCTGCAAGGAAAGCAATATAGAACGGCTTCTTCCTTACATCAGTCGAGTGAATAGCCCAGTCGCCATCATGACTTCCGAGAAAGAAATAAATCTAACAATGACCCTGGTTTTTATTATTACTATTACACACAAATATACAGATTGGGTGCTCGCTGATTCCGTATTCGCTTTTTTATCCTCGATGTCGGACGCGAGAACTGCTCAAGAGTTTAATATATGAGGCAGTTCCGTTTTATTACAATACAAGGAATTGAAATTAAAATGGGATAAGACAAAGGAAGTACAAGTTGTTGACAGATAGTATACACAGGGTGGAAACGAACTTAGGGCCGGTATTATAAATGTTCAGTTAAATTTAGTTCCAAAGTAAATTTAATAAAGTGAACAAATTCGAATCAATTTCTATGTACTTATGACATTTAAATCATTGCTGTCAAAAATTCGCGTCCATTTGTTCATTTAATTAAATTTACTATGGAACTAAATTTAACTGGACGTTTATAATACCGGCTCTTAATGTCATAAATTTAAGGGTGAGTAGTGTGGCATGTGTACAGTACGAAACAGAAAGAATTTTTAAAAAATTCGCATATTTAAGGGTAGTTCTCATTAAACTAACATTTTTGGTATCACTGGACCACTGACAACTTTAATACTTAATTTACATAATGTTTCTGTATAATCAAATCTTAATAATTTCTAACGTAATTTATTTTGAAAGTTCAATGAACCATATCAAAGATTAATATTAATGCTTCGCAGAATTATTTTTGTTAAAGAAAAAAAAAAAACAGAATGGATTAACTGATAAATAGCAACAATACTAGAAACTTTTCATGTAACAATATTAATATGAAAAAAACTTACCTTAAAAATCAATTAAAGAATAAACACAAAAGTCATAAATATTGTTCAAAAATGAGACACTACATGCCAGGTTCATATGATTTTCTTGTTTAATAATCAAGGATACCGTTCGTCATACAGACCTGCTGCTAAAACCGCGTTTTGTCCCACTTCACCATAAATCAACAACATATCCACTAATTCAGAATTAGAATACATTTTTTTAACAAGAGCACAGCAAAAATCACTTGTCACTAACACTTCAGAGAATAATGAAATATTTTATGTATCTATTACACAATTATTTTCGGTGCAAATGGTATTTAATTTAATTATTAAAAATAATTTAATTTAATTATTAATTTTGAATGTATTTTTGATAAACATATTTTTAATGAAATATGAATTAAAACAGCAGCAAAAAAAGTTTCCTTAAGAAAAGTCGAATTTTCGTTTTTCGAATTTAAAAAAAATTCTTTCAGTTTCATAATCTACACATGTCATACTACTCACCCTTAAATTTATGACATTAAGTTCGGTTCCACCCTGTATATTAGAATAGTAAATGAAAAATTACATACAGGGTAAGTCAGGAGAAATCTGCCAAACATGGCATGAACATAGCATTAACACATAGTGATTGGCTAGGAGATGACTAGCAGTGTTTTCGTGCTGTCGATTGTTTATGGATTATTTTAGAGAAAAATGTATCAAATTTTAATGAAAAATATAAAGAAAGTATAGAAATTACGTTTCATGTTTAAGTAATTAGGATTTCTTTGCATTAATATAATAAACAAAGCGTAACTTTTAGATTTCCTGCTAATAATAAGGTAAGAGAAAAGAAACTGAAATTTGTTGAAAACAAAGATAATTTACATATTTCAAAAGCAACAGCTAGGCATTACTTCGTAAAAAGGTAGTACAATTACGATAAAACGCAGACCGCAATACATTATGGCTTCCGTTCCAGCAAATCTCCCTAACTATTTAATTTTTCCGTGAGATTTTCCCATTTTTTTGACATACAGTCATCATCTAAAGTGGAATTTACATTTCCACTTTTAAAAACAAAATCCGTTTCCATCAGATATAAATATATTTTATACTGATCATCGGTTGTATTACGTTTTCTTCTCTTTGTAACAAGGTAGGAATAGTGAAATAACAAGTAATAACTTTAATATAAACTCTTCTAAATTATAGTTTCAATATCAACATTTTAATTCTGTTATCTTTGGAAGTCAAAATTCTGTTTAGAAATAATAATCATCATTTTCTCATATATATGTTTAGTCTAGATGTCAACCGAGTAGACATTTATTGTTTTGACAATTAACTGTATAACTTATTGGCTAGACTACGTGAAGTCTTGTTATTTTGCTATGGATGCTACACCCTCGCCCCCTTCATTAGATATACGTTGAAAAGATAACCCTTTGTTTTTAGGCAGTCGAGTCTTATGATTCAAAGAGTTAAGACATGTAGTCCGTGTTTAGTTTTGGGCGTTTTCCGCCAGTACTTGTATAATTAGTTTAGTGTAATTAAGAGTAATCATTAGTAGTAAAGTGTAATTATGTAAATAAAGTTAGTTAAAATCAGTGTCATATATTGTGTGTGCCATCCATCCATCCATCCATAATATGTTCATACCTCTGTCACCAAGTGTTAAGTGTTGAGTGATAGAGTGAGAGAAAGAGCGTGTTCCTCCTCAGTAAAGTGGTGGACAAACCAGCAAGCGTCCACCAGTGAGATAAAGTTAGATAGAGTCATCGTTGGGGTAAAAGAAAGTAAGAGAAAGAAGCATCTAATCCCCCCCCCCCCCCTGTTACATCTTCCTTTTAACTATTGCTTTCCTGTTAAAAAAATATTGGTTAGATATTTAACGAAATAAAATTATTATCGTTTAAAGTACAGATAATTATGTAAAAAGTATGCATTTAATTATGTAAACTAAAACATAATATTCGTTTAATAAAGTATGAAAATACTTACGCTACACCCAAATTTTGAGAATACGTGATAATTTAAATATCCAGCTGTCACAATAGATTTGACGTTAGTTACACTGTAACATACTTACTGTAACTGGTTAAGTTACAGAGTGCAGTGCATAATAGCAATAAATAGATTACTGTAATGTAAGCAGTTACAGAGCTCTGTAGCTTACAGAGCTTATAGAGTTACAGCGTTACACTTAGGAAATATATAATAGCACCATTAGTATATGCTCGAGGGGTACACCATTAGTCTCGTGGGAGACCAGTGTCAACCACTTACTTTCTGTGACCACTATCAGCTATAGCCTCACCTTTATAAACGTCATTGTATTAGAAATTTAAAGCTACTATTATTCCTAACAGTACTTAAACAAATGGATTCATACAATTTCAAAAATAGACATTAGCGTTTATTAAAGTAGAGTGGGTGATGTACGTTACCCACGTGACTAACTTTGTACTGTTCCCTTTTCATGAAAATGTCTAAATTTTTCTAAAAATTTCCTGTGTAAATTACATTATACCCTCCCTGAATTTGCGTTAATTTTTTATCTTTCTTAGACCATTTCTCTTGATATTTTATATCATGAATATTCATTTAACATCTGAAATTAATTTCAGTCCGCTTTGTTTAGCACGAAATTATGAATTTTATGACTGGATATTTGGCGCTGAATTTAAAGCAGAATTCGAGGAGAATTAAATTCGACTGTCAACTTCCTATATTTATTATTTCATTTTGGTATTTGCTTCCTTGCAACTCCCGCTAAGAGAAACGTAAAGATACAAATTAATTGAATGCTACTTAACAAGGAGGAACATTGTATTAATGTAATGAACCTAATCAACTAAATATTGCGACACAAAATGAGAAATGATAAATTTAAAATTGAAATATAACTTGTATAATTTTAGAAAAAATTCTAAGTATTATTATTTTTATGACAAGCACAAGAGTTGACTGAGAGTTTTATTTTTAGCGGATATCCTAGTGACCGACCATAATCTAGCGCCCACGAATTTTAGAACAAGTAACTATGCAGGATTTAACAAAAATAAGTGTGTGTCTCTTCAATTGAAAAATGTCTTAAAGCAAAAAGACCATCAAACAATGAAAAAGAAAGGAACGTATTATATGCATCGCTTCCTTATGTTAAAAACATAACGGACAAGATTGGTAGTATTCTTCGTAAGAAGAACATGAAGATTTCGTTTTCACCACATGGTAAACTTCGTCATATGTTGAAACAAGTTCAATCATCAGGGATTTACAGAATTCCATGTGTCTGCGGGAGAGTTTACATCTGCCAGACTGGTAGAACTGTCTCTACAAGATTGAGCGAACATCATCGATCGATCAGATTGAACCAGCCTGAGAAATCGTCCGTTGCAGAACATGCCTTGGAAGAATTCCACCAAATTAAATTTGAAGATACGAAAATTATTGCAAGACCTACTCGACTTAACAACAGATTAATTAGAGAAGCCATTGAGATTTATAAAACAAGAAATATCAATCTCAATCATTGTGACGGATTAGAACTTAGTCGCGCATGGCTTCCAGTATTAAATATGTTGTAATTTGTAATATATATACAATTTTTCTAGACTTTTTCTAAAATTTGTTAATAAAGAGTACGGCTGCGGTATTTCGCTACCGATAAAGCGTCTCTGAGTTATACAGATCACTTCTCTGCCAGTTTTTGGGACGGTTTTTCCTCTGGCAAAAGGAGAGTTTTTTTTTCCTGAGAAGATGCATGTTCGCCGTCCAAGTTATCGCCGGGCATGCATATATTGTCTAGAAAATTGTATACATAAAAAAGGTAACATTTACGAACTTTTCTTGTTACCTTGGTTACTGGTTGTTTTTGTTATTTCACATATTTACGTCAATTTTTTCCCCTGAAGAAGGCACCAGTTTATGGTGCCGGAACGTTGGGTTATAATAATAAATAAATACAGAACTTAAACTAAAAAAGGTAGTATTCCAATTATTAATATGAGTTCTGAAAGATATTTTAATAATTTAATAATAAGTACAATATGTGTATGAGAGCAACTGTTTATTTGGATTTACCGTTTCAGCCAGCCTCAATGACTCGCTTAAAATATGTGTTCGCGATTTGTACATCTTAGGGGAAAAACCGTTACGCGCCACCAAGGCAACCGCCTGTCAATCTGTCATATCATCTCAAATTTATTTAAAATCTTGTTGTTCTTTGAGTTTTCAATAATATACAGATACTTCGTATTTTTCGTGACAATATTCATAGACATAAGTGTCTCGTCAAGTACTACACCAACATTATATGTAAAAAATATTTTAGCTTTAAATACATTTTGCGGACATTTTTACAAAGAAAACTAATCATATTTATATTTTCAAGTAATTATTCTAAAAAGTAAATAAACTTATATTATTTTGCTATTTATATTTATAATTTTACGTTGTCCGCAAAATGTGCTAGAAATTGAAACATCTTCCATATAAGTAAGATTATTTTTTTACGTCTCGCTAAGAGAGGTATTAAATTCATGCTAAAATTCGCATATCCAGATTTTATTCAATAAGCACGATTTAAGGTTCCTAGAATCCGATTATAAAATTATGTGTGTGTGTGTGTGTGTGTGTGTGTGTGTGTGTATGTGGATGTGTGGATGTGTGTATGTGTGGATGTGTGTATGTGTGGATGTGTGTATGTGTGGATGTGTGTATGTGTGGATGTGTGTATGTGTGGATGTGTGTATGTGTGTATGTGTGGATGTGTGTATGTGTGTACGTGTGTATGTATGTCTGGATGTTGTAGGGGCAATTCCTCCAAAACTATAAGACTTCAAAAATATTTAACTGCAGTTTTTCAAACTGACATTCCTGGGAAGAGCTGAAAAGGTTTTGGTAGTTTCTTAGAAAAATTTTTCTAAATATAATTTTTTGGGAGTTCTTTTTTATTAAATATTGAAGAACATAAAATTCTCCATCTAATACACTTAAAATTTATATTATATCTTGTATAGATTTAGAGATAAAGACACTATAATTTATAGAGTAAACTAATCGCAGAGGCTAAGGCACTAAGGAAACCAGTTGACAAATTCTAATGTTTATAACATAGTTTGCAAATGACACATGTCATTGTCAAATATTAACAGTTTTAGTGACATTCTGATAGCTTTTTCTGTGAAGTATATTTAATCTTTCTTATTGTTTTATTAATTAAATATTTGCAAATTATAGGTAAAATTGTGGTAAAATGCATATATCCATCAGAAATACCGCCAATCTGGTTAATGAATTGGAAGAATCTCAGACATTTAGAAACTTCCTCATACAATAAAAAATAGATATAATTAGAATTATATGTGTGCAGAAGACATGTTAAATACAATAAAAAGCAATATTTGAGTAAAGTTCTGTAATATTTTGTTATAAAACGACGGTTCGAAAGCGAAGTGCAATACAATACTTATATAGCCTAATATGGAAATGGCGAGAGATATTGTGTTGGACAGATTTTTTCATGTTGGAATATAGGAACTGGCCAGACACATCATAGAAATACAGTGAATAAATTGTTAAAAACTTGTATATACAGCTGACTGTATTTTCAATTTTCAGTTTTCTTTTAATTCTAATCTAGATGGAAATAAATTTGAAATTACTTTAGCTTCTCCATGAATGAATATTGTTTGTTTATCAAAGCAAACAATCATGTAGTAAGTACTCTTGTGATTACTCTTGAAATGAATGATTGTGCGTAGCGCTCGCTTCAATCAGAAAATTTATTGAAGCATGTTGCATATGTGAGCAAATAATTTAAATACAATTTGTGATTCAAATGAACTTAACAGGCGCTGCTGCGCTCAGTGCTCGTGACTTGGTGACGTTGACGTCACGTGAATATTGTTTTGGTAATGTTCCTGCGTTAAAGGTAAACAGCAATTTGTTGTTGTTAAATGATTCGTTGTTTTCTTAACTAATAATATAAGGAAGAGGAAGTAGATATTTACCGATTTTTTAAAAATTAAAATTAAATTATATTACTCTCAGATAATACGTATCATTCTTTTTAAAAATTAATACTGATATCATTTCCTTTCCTCACTTTAAAAATTGATTAACTAAGTTCTTACAAACTTAATTTCCGTAATTTAATTCAAATGCCAGCTAAACAACTATTTATAGTGATTCTGTCGAGACTAGATATTTCTCGATTCTCGTCTCGTCTCGTACTCGAGATTTCTCGTCTCGGCGAGACGAGACAGAAATGTAGAAAATATTTTACGAGACGAGATCTATTTGCCGAGATCTCGATTCTCGAAAACTGTTCCGAGATTTCTCGGTTGTTATTTTTCTCATGAGTTACATTTGCAAACGTGTGAAATTTAACATATTTTTAGTGATATTTGTTTCTATTTAGCTATGGCATTTTTGAACAGAAATATAATAAAGTATTTGACATTTTATCTGTCAGAATTTGTTAAGCGTGCATTACACGATGAAGTTTTCCTTTTCAAGTAACTTGAAAAGTTTTCTCTCTCGCACAATGCCATGAGTGCAAGAGAGACAAATGAATAGACTTTTAACGAAAAACTTTTAAAGAAAAATTGGAACATGCGCTATTATACGCTAATTTTTCTTAAAAGTCCTAACAAATTTTAACTATCAAGTAACTGTCAAAAACTTCATCGTGTAATCCAGGCTGTAGCTAAGATTTTTAGCGTTATTTTCTTTTTAATATTTTATAACTGATTAGAAAATGATGGATAAATATTAAATTAATAAAATTATAACATAAAATTTACACAAGTTTCAGGTTATATCAAATTTTGACAGATAAAACGACAAATATTTAACTTTTTGTTCAAATTGCTATTAATACAAAATTGTATAAATTTAATAATTAATTTATGGGACCAAAATATACATATTAAATTTCCGTCGAGAAATCTCGGCCGAGACGAGACTCTATTAAACGAGACGAAACATAATTTTACGAATTTGAAACGAGACGAGACGAGAATGAATTTCTCGTCTAGTCTCGTCTCGACCGAATCACTAACTGTTTAAAATAATACTGCAAATTGTGTTTTCAATGACTTATCTATTTTTCTTTTTCTTATTTTCCATAATTTTATAGAGAATCTCATTTTATATTCAAGAAAGACATACAGATCACCAATGGTTTAACGTGTATGGCTACCGATTCGGTATAATTAATTTAATATTTTTTTTATTAATATTTGCATTTTAACAAAGTGTGGGTGGATGAAAGCTGAGCATACTAATTACATCTGGTGCAAATTGCTTGATAAATTCAATTTTAATCCCGGGTAAAAATAATATTTAGCTAGCAATTTATCTTAGGGAAGTTCAAGTTCATTAATTTGAACCGAACGCCATTTCAATTTCCCAAATTCCGTTGATATAGCTTAGCTTCGCATATATTCACAACAACAAGTTATTAATTAATGTTATGTTAGCGATGTAATAAAATAACAATGTGAGCTAGCTCTACGTATGCGAGATGAGAAGCGCTCTAAGTAGTCTAAGTAGGTCTTGAATATTCTTGTACTCCTAGATGCTTCTTAACGATCTGCTACAACTTTAACAGGTTCATATCTAAAGTTAAGTGCATGCCAACTTTATTACACTGCACTCCATCCCTGCTAAAACTTTACAACTTTTATTACATTTTAATCAAGATGGATACTTAATGGCTTATTTTCACCATTTTAGGTACATACAGACGAGTACAACGTATTATTTATAATTCATGCTATGTTTAAGCAATAATGATAATGTAAAGAACTGTTTAGATGTAATTCAACAGTGAATTTCTGTAACTTAGTTACAATGAACAGTGTTAAGTGTTCAAATTAAATTGTGTAAATAACGAAGACAGATTTGCGAAAAATTCATGAATCTCACTGGGATTTGAACCCAAGGCTTTCCGATATCTAGTCGGACACTCTACCAACTGAGCTATGAGATCCCGTGAAGATCTTGATTTTTTCGCACGTCGCATACATCGTTGTAGACAAGTTCCGTCTCCCACTTGGAGTATCGTCACCCGCACAACACCGCGACATCACCTGCAGCAGTGTATTGGCACTGCAGTATTATTTGTGTAAAGAACTGCTTAGATGTAATTCAACAGTGAATTTCTGTAACTTAGTTACAATGAACAGTGTTAAGTGTTCAAATTAAATTGTGTAAATAACGAAGACAGATTTGCGAAAAATTCATGATTCACGGGATCTCATAGCTCAGTTGGTAGAGTGTCCGACTAGATATCGGAAGACCCTGGGTTTAAATCCCAGTGAGATTAATGAATTTTTCGCAAATCTGTCTTCGTTATTTAAATAATGATAATGTTTATCTCCATGTTTGTTATATCATTACCGATATTTTCGTTTCGATATGCAATTTTTTGTTCAGAAGTTTGGTACTTGATGACACCTATTTAAATTTTCAAACATCATGAATCAGAATTGACAACAACTTTCAAATAATTGAATAAACCCCACCAACTACAACATTACAAATATAAATTTCCCTAAATCAACTTGGTTAAATATAGCAGTTTTTTAAAATATTTCAGTATATAAAACACGCAAAATTTAAAAAATAGTAAGGGACCCATAACCCATATTATAAGTCTTTTTCGCAAGTCACATTAAAATAAAACTGATATAAATCTAAATAAGCATTTTTTCAAAGAAAAAATGTCATTAAGGATATTTAAATATTATATCAGTTAATTCATAATAAAATTTTCTATCTAATGAGCAAATAAAAAATACGTAGATAATTCCGTAATAATATAGTTGATTTTCATAGTTTGTGGTTCACTGGTTGCACTTTAGTAGATATCAAACTACACTCGTAAATATTAAGTTATAACTTCAAACTTGATACCATTGTATAGTAGATGGATCAATGCATGGGGCTGACCAATTATTTTGCATAATTATTAATTTCTATTGCATTTAAATTTAGTTCAAAAAACATCAAAAAAATGGCTATTTTAAAATTTATTTTTAACAAGAAAACTGTACTTTATACAAAAAATGTTTGGGTCACCCCCATAGCGCCCACCTTTAGTAGTAAGTCTGTGAAAAAAAATCTAAATTATCTTTTTTAGTTTAGCTGTGATTTGATTTCTACTAAACCCCTTTTTGCCGCTTATTTCAGAAATCGGAACGATAGACTATGGAGGAGAAAGTGATAGGAGAATATGTTCCCCCTCTACTACACACATCTCCTCTTTCACTCCAATAATTTGCTTCACAACACGGGCTGAGTTTTCCCCTTGTGCTTTAAACAAGGACAAACACATATAAAAGCAGACAGAGAGAAATAAACTTAGCAATCTTAAAAGTAGTGGGGGAACGTAAGAAGTTTGTCTGCACTAGTGTCATACTAGCTACAAAACTGATTTTGCTGAGCGACCGGCAATGCTCTTAAAATACCATATTTACGGCAGAGACTGCAGGCTGTCGAAGATGTAAATCTGTGTTTAGTGCGTGTTGAACACATTATTTTTTGCCGATTTTAGAATTATTATTAATTTAGTGATTATTTTCAATATCTATTTTAAGGTTATCGCCATCGTTATGCGTTTGTAATCTTAATAGGAAAAACAATAATTTTAGATCTTCTTCGCATAAATACAACTTCGAATGGCACACGAATGACATCCACTGGTTTGTATGGCAACACTTTAGAACAACAAAATTAAATTATATAATTCGATTTAACTTAATGCTTGAGATCAAATGTTAATATTGTATATCCTAAAGTAGAAGCTAAGAAGTTATCCTTTGAAAGTAAATTTGACATAGTGTGCTCCTCCAAAACCCTAAAATCTAATTCCTAAAATCCTAAATAAAGACGTTATTCAGGGCATATAAATTTAGGATTTAAATATTAGGGTGATAAAAGTGCAACATCGGACACAGCCTTAGTGCTCTTTAAATTTGTGCACTATCTTTTTTCAATTGTCAAAATAATTCTGTCAGTTCTATAAATTATTTTCATTATCAGAAGTTAAACTTCATTCCATTATTGAAATTCCGGGAAATAATTTCAGGATGATGAATTGAACAAATGCATTTTTGATCAAACATGAACCGAATAGTTTTCAAACAAAGTAAGAATGATTTATATGATTCAAAGGCAGAGGAAAAAAGAATGTAGAGCTTGGGGAATCGCATCGCATCGTAGCTTGCGCTTGGTACATACAAATAAAACAATCGTAAAAGTTTAAAGTGTGAGTTGAGGAGCCGGCAGTGTGTGTCTGCTGCCACTCGCCTGGTACTTTCAGACTCAGAGGCCCTTTATAGACACAGCTGAGAAAGAAATCGCGAGCTGAGCGCCCTTGTGGAAGTGACGTACCCACAGGCAAAACACAGCAAATAAAATATTGGAATTAAAGATATGCGAGATTTCACACAACCAAAATGATTCATAAAATATGGATATTGGCCCGTATTATGAGCGCACTTTTATAATAAAAGCGCTTTTATAAAGCACGTTCCTCATATTAATATAATATAAAATTTTATTATAAAAGTACGCTCATAATTCGGGTAATGGGGTATTCCGACATTTTTTAAAAATATTTTTTTACATTAGTACAGACCAGTAGAACTCTGAATATCTAACTTTTTTTTAAAAAAAATTCATCGCAATTCAAATTTTCTTATCATGGCGCGCTTATGACGTCAACTCGATGGTGACATCTGCAACGAACTTCAGCGCCTAAATCCACATGTTCATGACAGCCATTTGCTTGTTTAAATATGATTTTAGTAGCAGCGTGTATTTCGGTGTTTGTCATGTGTTTGTTTATGGTAAAAACAGGAGTAATAATTATAAAGTGGACGAAATGTCAAACAAGAAATATACCCGCGCGTGTTAACTACTGACACCATCTGCGTTTTTAAAAGAAAAAATTTACTTTGAAATGAGCAGCAGATTATCAACTTGACGTCACAAATTTCAAGGACGTTTCTAGAGCTGTAAAAATTCCAATTTTGTAACATTAAATTATGAATTAAAACTTTTTATTAAACATGTTTTATTATATTTTTCTACTATATGAAGATGGAAACTATAGAAAAAAGTTATTATTTTGCATTAATTCCATATCACCGGAATACCCCATTGTGTTTCAACTGACACTTTTCTAATTTAAATGTTTATTTACCAAATATAGTGTGATTTAACATTAATATTGTTTAAATATTTATTATAAGGATACAGTGTATTTTTTAAGACCATTAAATAGTTTAATACTTTTATAATTTATTTCTGTACTTATAGATCAAACTTTAAGGGCATGTAGTACTAATTGAGTAAAAAAGGTCAAATCTTCAATTGTTTCCAAGATATAAGGCAGTGAAAAATAAGTTTTTAGTGGGTTTCCTTCTGCCATCTCGAAAACTATAAGAGTTCAATTAAATGAGGCTTTTTGTAAAAAAAAATCAAATAAATGTATTAAGTTAAATGTTGTGCTGGTCATAGGCAATTTTTTAGTTTCAAACAACTTCGTAATTATTAGAAATTAAGAAAAATGTTTCATATAAAATTTTATTGATTTTTTATGAATAAAATTTTGCTTGTATTTTTTTTTTATTCTAATACAAAATGGGCTCTTTCTCTTTTCTTCTTAAAGATCAAATCTATATTGATTAAGCATTTTTACTCATTTTGATCAGTACTATATTCTCTTAAAGTTTAATCCGAAATATAGAAACACCCTGTATACCCATAAAGTTTACTATTATATATTAACAATTTACAAAATATGCATAAAAATTACACTTATTTTTTAAATCCTTATAATAATAACAACAATAATAATAATAATAATAATAATAGTAATAATAATAAATAATAAAATAAATATATCATCACGGCATATTACCCATTTCTAGGAGTGCCAATCTGCTTTGTCACAGATATCGGTAATAATGATATATTTGTACCGTGTGGGCGTTTACCTGGCGTTATCTCACGGGCACTCAGTGCTGGCGTGGAGAGTGTACCACAGGCAGGGTTGGAAAAAATCATGATTAATTTAAAAAAATCAAAAATCATTCATTTTTAAAAAAAATCTAATAAATCATGATTTTTTTATTTTTTTTATTTTTAAAGATCTAGTGGTGTTATTGTACTTTTTTAATTGTGTTAAAAGCAATATAAATATTTTATTTCATAAACGAAAACGAAATCTGTAATAAACCCTAAAAGATGCATTTGAATTTTTGCATAAATTTAGTATATAAATATAACGTACCCACGCGCGCGCGTCTTTTTAAACAATACATACCTAAATAAAATAGGTCAAAACATGTAATAGTAATCTGTTAGAATTCAAATACAGTCCATATTTTTGTTGTTATTTATACTTTTGTAGTAAATAAATTAATTTTTATTACAATTTGAATCTTTTTTCATCTGATAAAAATCAGTGATTTTTTTTAAAAAATCAGTTGATTTAAATCATGATTTAAATCTTGATTTAAATCAAATAATTTAAATCAGGCCAACCCTGACCACAGGAGTCACTTTTGTGCCATTTAACGATTTTTTCCTTGATTAGTAAAGTAATTGAAAGTAAATATAATGATATAATTATTTCTATTAAGTAAAATAAATAAAATAAATAAATATATCATCACGGCATATTACCCATTTCTGGGGGTGCCACTATCTGCATTATCGCAGATATCGGTAATGATTATAACATATTTGTATCGTGCGGGCGCTTACCAGGTGTCACCTCACGGGCACTCATTGCTGGCGTGGAGAGTGCACCACAGGGGTCACTTTTGTGCCATTTAAAATTCGAAATATTTGGCGTCGGTCGGGATTAAGTTCAACTTTAAAATTATTAATTAATAAATGATCAAATTTAAAAGTGAAATTATTATTTCATAGGTAATAATAAATAAATAAATGTGTTAAAAGTAAATGCTTTTATCGTTTCATATTATTGAACAGATGTGCATTAAAATTGCGATATAATCAACAGTTTTTTTCTTCAAAGCGCTTTAAAAACAAATATTTACGCATTCTTTATTTGTTTACATTTCGATACTATTTTTATTTCGTTATGTTAATAAAATTTAAGCGTAAAGTAATACACCGAGCAACAATGTGATATTGCGAAATGATGATTCATAATGTTTAAACAAAAATAAATTCGAGCTGTGGAAAACCGAAACAAGTTGAGATCGTTGTTTATTTAAGCCAAAATGTATCTATTTTTATGTGGAGCAAATCATGGTCCATGAATTTTTCAGTGAAGAATAAATACAAAAGAGTGAAGCTTAGCTTACGAGTAGTAGTATTGATTCTGTTGTACACTTAGAACTGAATGCACTTTGTTGAAGTTTGCAAGGTAACAACACCTTGTCGACATAGCTGCAACATTTGCATTCTTGAAATGACGAAGTTTGAAATGAATCTCTAAAAACTACGTGCCTGAAGATAAACTCACTTTATATACTGCATACATTGTTATCTACAGCTCCGTTTCGTTGTTAGTATTACTCGAGAATTTTAATAAATAAAATTGGAAAAAACTTATGCTTTTGTAAACAGGTCAAGTGTAAATCAGAAAAGGAGATTCGACGGCTGTTTTCTTAAATTCGAGCCTAATTCAAGGGTCACGTTAGAATTAAGGAGGATAATAAAACCGAGCAGAACGTGGAAAACAAACTGCAATATTATTTTAAAATGCATTTATTTGTTATATTGCGTTGTTGCGAAAGTTAAATTAGAACTTACGTAATTAATTTTTTAAATATCGTGAGTGAAAATTTAGAATTAACATGAAAATATTTTCGAAACATGATTTAAAATTTGACAGCTTTCGCAGTAAGTCAGCCTTTCAGTCTAAAATCAATTTGACAGCTTTGACAATTTTACTCTGCCAGAAACTAGGTTGATAGCATACCAAAAAAATCTGTTGTGGCCAGCACAAGGCCTTCCGTTAATTTGATGTATTTTTTACAAATTCCATACAGAAAGGTCCTTGGAAAATATTCTATAAATCCAATAAAATTATCAGCTATAATATCCCGAGGACATTGATAATTACGAAATAATTTTATAACAGTTACCGAAAGCGCGTTGCTTGGTAACAGCCCGACGCCGAAGGCGGAGGTGGTGTTACCTAAAAGCAACGTGCTTGAGGAAGTGTGATAAAATTATAAGTATTTATCAATGTTCGAGGGGTATTCGGTGAGAAAATTTTTTGCAGTTTTAACATTAATTTTGCCTAAAATATGTATTTGACAGAATTTTTGTGTCTAACATACCCCAGTAGTTGTCACTAGTAGCTATGAACGTGAATGTCGCTATAAATATGTTCAGTGTGAAGTGTGCAATGAGAATGAGACCTCTTTGAGTGAGACCAAAGAGAAGAATATGACATACAAAAGTCTATAAATATTCTCCACATTTAGTTTTTTATTTAATACAGTATTTTTTGATGTGTTTTCTTCTATAATTTTTTTGATTAAATCGTCATTTTCATTGATAGCGTGAAAATGACATTTTTAAATTAAAACAATTAATCTTTAATTATATGTCAAAAAGTGTTTGTTACTTAGCAACTTAGTGACATAAGTGATAATTGTCTTAGGATAATTATCAGTGTAAGTTTGTTTTGATTGGTTACTTTCGCACACGTGGTCAGCAATAAAGGGATTCAATTGGATAATTTTTTAACCAAAAAATTTTCACATGAATATACATTATGTATAGGTACTCATATATAATTACTCTAAAAATGCGTACAATTACTTAACATTCTCTTTACAATCAAATAATATTACTACCAAGTTTATATCTCTAGCCATTTTTGAATTATAGCCCCAAAAGTCAATATACCCTACATTTAGAGAAAAACTTCAAAATTTTCAAAAATCTAATTTTTATGTATCTAGATACTTCTTAATGCGCTGATTCCAAATTTTGAAACCGCAGGTCGATATCTCTTTTCTTTCTCGAGATATCTAGATTCAAAGTTTTGATCAAAACTGCCCAATTTTGGGTAATAACCCAAAAAAGGGTCGAGATATGAATTTGGCGACAACACCATTCGATTCTACGGTCAAAATTACATAAGTACACCAATTTTCAGAATTTTTGATCACCGCATACAATCTCTAAAGCAAAATAACTGAAAATAGTCAAAAATCGCAAAAATCATAAGGGGTACCCCTTAAGATTTTTTCAGATTTTGGTCATTTTCAGAGGTTTTCAAGTTTTTATTCATAAAAAATTAACCGGTTGGACAAAAATTATGAAAATTGGTATACTTATGTATTTTTGTCCGTAGAATCGAATGATGTCAACAAATTCATATCTCGACCCATTTTTGGGTTAATACCCAAAAATGGGCAGTTTTGAGCAAAATTTTAAGTACACCAATTTTCAGAATTTTTGATCACCGCATACAATCTCTAAAGCAAAATAACTGAAAATAGCCAAAAATCGCAAAAATCATAAGGGGTACCCCTTAAGATTTTTTCAGATTTTGGTCATTTTCAGAGGTTTTCAAGTTTTTATTCATAAAAAATTAACCGGTTGGACAAAAATTATGAAAATTGGTATACTTATGTATTTTTGTCCGTAGAATCGAATGATGTCAACAAATTCATATCTCGACCCATTTTTGGGTTAATACCCAAAAATGGGCAGTTTTGAGCAAAATTTTAAATCTAAATATCTCGAGAACGAAAAGAGATATCGACCTGCTGTTTCAAAATTTGGAATCAGCGCATTAAGAAGTATCTAGATACATAAATTAGATTTTTGAAAATTTTAAAGTTTTATCTAAATGTGGGGTATATTGATTTTTGGGGCTATAATTAAAAAATGGCGAGAGATATAAACTTGGTAGTAATATTATTTGATTGAAACAGGGTATAGGTTGAAAATTAAAGACATAAAAAAGGAAAATTGTACATATTTCAATTTAGTTATAAAATATTAAAATATGTATCTACCCTTTTACAACTAGAAAATTAGTATTCACTATAAAGTTTTTTGAGTGTAATTTAGAAATATGAAAAATTAATGTCCAATTTCTTTAAGAAATTTTATCGCATTTAAATTTGTTAGAGGAATTTTTATCCTTGCTCAAAAGCTCGAGCGTTGGTCAAAGCGTTATTCTAGACGCTAGGTTATTAGTTTAATACTCTTTAAAGTTGCGCTACTTAAAAATATTATTTATGCAAGACGTCATCTTTTTTTAACATTCTGCTATAAGTGCCGTCAGAGAGAAGTTTTTGTAGTTTAATTAGGTGTTCTAATACACGAGCAAAATGGTGATATGACATTTAATTCTCTTTTTAAGAATATTATAAACTATTTTTGTACAGTTATTTTTGTAACATTCAGAACTGCGAAGGAATTAATTATTAAATATCGAAGAATGATTTTTTTGCGAAAAATTCATTGACTTAAATCCCGGGTCTTACTACATCTAATAGGATTCTGGGAGACTTCGTAAATTCGTTGACTAACTAGTAGGCCATAATGTTTTGGTCTGAATTTTATTGTGATATTTTAACATTATCCTTTATTAATTTAACAAAAAATAGATATGAAAATATGGTGTGTTGAAGATAGTTATTGAAAAAATAATTTTCTACTATGGGGATCTCAACTTTTTACCTCCAGCTATCCTTGGGAAGGGAGGTGTCGGGATCGTGCTAAAAGTCGTATGAATTCGATTTTTACATTTTCACGATGATGTCTGCATGTATGTGTGTGTATGTGTGTGTGTGTGTGCATGGATTTTGTCAACGCTCTAACTTTCCTCCAAAAAATTGTGAAACCTTATGTATTCTACCTTATTCTAACATGGAAAGAAACCATTAGATTTTGGTCTAAATCAGGTAACCGGAAATGGCACTTTACTTGAAGCTCAAAATAGTTTTTCTTCGAAAAATACGAGCATCTTTAAATATAATTTTTTCGTGATTTATGATGTAAAAATTAAAGATTATTAATTTGTTCTACAGGTATACAATCATTCTTTTTCCATATATTTTTAGATAAATATACAAAATAATATATTTTATTCAAGTTTGACCTTTTAAACTGTCATTATTAACTCCATAGCAACAACTATAAATAACACTTTATTCACAACTGAATTAAAATTTTTTAAATCACTCACAAAATTTTATCTCACTCTGCAACAAATAATGCATTTAAAATAACATCAGGTACGAAAATAACACTTACCATAATATTTATCAGACATTATCAACCATTTTCATTACTTTTCACGGCACAAATGACACACAATAAAGCATTTTAAATAGATGATTTGACGTCTATCAGCGACGATTATCATGCTCAGCCTACTAACTGATCAGTTTTTTAATTCAATATTATAATGATTTCATTGTTATTTTGTCAAAATTGAATGAAATATTGTACAAACCACGTGAGCTAACAATGTTTATTCACTCGAAGAAATTAACTCACTCGCCCTTACGGGCTTGTGAGCTAAACTTTCTTCTCATGAATAAACAGTACCTTAGCTTACTTGGTATGTAAATATCTATTATTATTCCGGGAACCTACGTTTTAAAGATAAACACAATTCCTTAGTTACACAGTTCAGATTCTGTCAAAGACCTATCGTATCAAATTTTAATGGTAACGTTTTAAAAAGAAAATTGTAATAGCAAATAAACCAATAGTTATATTATACGAACACAAAGGAATATAACGTAGGTTTGTATTTGAATTAATAAAAGTTAAAAAGAAAACCCGGTTTAGCTTCAGAAGAGAAGTATGTTTTTATTTTATGGGAAAGTGCTGGGCGCAACAATTTTTTTTTAAAATTTCATCTTAAAGTGTAAGTAATACCAAGAGTAGAGAAAATCCGATGAAAGAATTCCTTTTATTAAGCGTGATATCACGAATACAAGTTTTCATATCAAGGGTATTCTTCGCGAATTTTCGTGATCTTGAAATATATGATATATCTATAATTATAAAAAAAAAAACTTGATGTTAGCAGCACATTACCTTCTGTTCTATGTATTTGGTACAAATTCTACACACAGAGTTTCTTGCAAAAGATTCTATATTTTCAGTAAAATTATAACAAACTGATTACACTTTACACTGACATCTTAATATAGTAACTGTTTCAGTGGTTATAATATAGCTGATATATAAAATTTAATTATAGAATGGTAACAAAATTAACTAATGGTAAGGGTATAGTTGAGTTAAATAAGCGCTACACATGAGATATGACGTTTTCTTTCTAGATTTCCAACCATTTTCAGATTAGTCCAGTCATTAGGTAGATTTACCCTGCAAAAGGTCAGGTATTTTTGAATTTTAGATATATTTTATATTTAGGGGTCCTAATAAAAAATGCAAGTTTTCCCCCTCGGGGGCCTTCGGGAAGCAAAGCTAACTTGGGAAAAAAGGCGCAAAAAAAAACAGTTTTTTCTAAATATCTCTTCTCCTATTTGCATTAGGGCAAAAATAGTTTTTTTCAAATTGTTGATATTAAATTTCCTACAACTTTCATCTAATACATTTTGTTGTAGAACCAATATAGATAGCGAGCTACAGAGCTTCAAACAGAGCTAATTTTTGAAAATTGCCCTAATGCTTCATTTAGATCATATTTCATTGTATTTTTTTAAATATTTTTTTCAAATTACTTATTATTATTCATTAATTATTAGTATTCAACTACTATACATACATATTAGTCATTGTTTATTGTTTTATTTTCATTCTAAAGACGTTTCATAGTCCAGGAAATATATGATTTTACCTCAAAGTAATTACAAGAAAAGCTTTTAAACGGAATCCTATCCAGAAAATGCGCTGAATAACATATAAACAAATTCCGGAAATTGGAGCACGGGAACCTTCCGCCAATTGGGAAAATGGCGGCATATTTGTGTTTTTGGCCGTTTACTCAAAACAATTATGAAAGATATTAAAATTACTTAAAAAAACACAATATTACATATTTAGTACATAGCCTAATAGATTTCACTATTTATAACAGTTTACATTTGTAGTGGTATCGAAAGAAGTAAATTATTGATGTCTTTTTTTTATAATAATTGTCAATGTTTTCCTGCAATTTTATATTTATTCATCCACCACTCTAATCTTGTTAAAGATACGATAATGCGGTTTGAAAATATGAATTCAGCATGAAATTCTCTTTCATATCAAGTATTATACAATTTTTTCCGATGAGCAATTATTTTTCTACCAAATGACTGGACTAATACGAGAATTTAAAATTTATTCTTTACGGTTGAGCATTTTTTCGAAACTTGATATAGGGTTTTGTATTCGATGCGTACTTAGATACTAAAATGAAGTAATCATGTAACTCACAAATGTCAATAATAAATTTACAAAGTTTTGACTTTACAACAACGATATGACTTTTCATAAAACTACGACAAGGTTCAGTCCTCGTATTACTGTAGTACTGTACTTTCCTGTTGCGATATTTACTTACTTTCCACCCAATACATTAGAATTTCAATTATAGCTAACTACCCCATCTTGTTGTGTATCAAGCAGCCGGCTACTCTATGTAAATCAATCTTGCTGATGTAAAGTAGCTCCTGCCCTACCTGCTCCTGCTTTCGCTGAACGTCTGCTCCACAACAGAATAACGTATTTCCGTTCCAATAGTGTTGCGAGTTGCCTCCACATAAAACTTAGTTAAATTAAAGCGCAGTGAAGAATGTGACGGGTTGAATTTTATTGCTCGGCCATGTAGCGCCTCACAATGCAAAGATATTGATTCTACCCTACTAATAGACACATTGCATTCTTCATTGCTGGGGCATTTACATTTTTCAATAACGCAAATTGATTTCATGTTCATGTATTAAGATTAAGTAATTGAAAGATTAGGGAGTGATAAATTATTAACGGAGACTTCGAACACACACAATTTATTACTTTCCGATGAGTTTTTGTTGTGAAAAATGTTGACGCTTCATTTAATATTTATTAACTGATAAAAGAAAATAAGGTAAATAAAAGTGATGAATCAATAAATAACTAAATTGGTTTTTCACCTCACACCTACCTATAAGTAAGGGAGATACTATCTTTGATCAATATACTCGAGAACCAAGTTTCAATAAATAAGCACAGTTTAGCCTAGTTTTTTGTAAATAAATTTAAAATCTCAATTATTTTTTACCTTCCGTCAAAATGAAGGTATTGTCTTTGGTCAAAATATTTGGTAGTGAGTTTTTAATGAATAAGCACGTTTTAAGATCCCTAGAATACGATTTTACTAATTTACATTGATGTCTGTATGTATGTGTGTGTGTGTATGTGTGTGTGTGTGTGTGTGTGTGTGTGTGTGTGTGTGTGTGTGTGTGACAAATTTTTCTCCGACGATAACTCCAAAACTACAATTCTAAAAATTATGATTCTTTCGTATTCCTCTACTTTACAACCATATGAAGAGCTGATTAGATTTTGGTTAAAATTGGTCAACCGGAAGTACCCTTATTTGAAGTTCTTAACAGTTTCTCTGGCAAAAACGTAGTTAAATATCAATTTTCGACATTTTATGATCATTAATATGAAAGAAAATCTTATTCTCTATACGATTTGATTATACATTTTCCTTAATATTCAATAGATATAGAGTTATAGAGAGATTAAGAGAGGTTAACTTTCAAAAATCAGCCAGCAAAATTATGGAAACAGCAGATATATTCAAAAAATTCTAATTGACAGATATCTATGTCAAGTGCAAAACCAAAGTGGAAAGTATAGGATCAGAAAGTAATATAAGTGACAGAGTGTCCCTCGCAAGTGACTTGCAGTTTCAATGCCGGGAGTACGAGGAAGGCCAAAGAGAAGATGGGAGGACAGTGTAGCAGAATATTTGAGAGAGGAAGAACTGTGTGAAGAAGATGCGTTGGATAGGAAAGAGGAAGTGTGAAGTGCAATTTACAGAATGTACATTCGTGTTATAATTATATTGGATTTATAGAATCTTTTCAAAGGAACTTGCAATATGGTATTTGTAAAAAATAGTGTGTTCGTGTTACAATTTTACAGGATATATAGAATATTTTCCAAAGAACTTTTGGTATCGGATTTGTACAAAATACATTGAATTGACGGAAGGTTTTGTGCTGGCCACAACAGATTTTTTTTCACGAAATGAAAAATGTCTTGGGATGATAGTGCTCTTTTATATACTACTGTCAAAATATAGGCAGCCGAAATCAAGTGAAATTCATAAAAAAATACGAGGATTATCAAAATTTTTATCTCAATAATGCACGGCCTTATATAAGTTCTGTGTAAATGGCAATACTTGCTGAATTGAAGTACAAATTTCGTCTACATCCTGCTTATTCTCCAGACTTTTACCTGCTTCCGTAATTGAAAAATTCTTGCTATATTAAATAAATTAATCAAATGTTATGAAGGGTTTTAGTTGACAGACCTCTGTACCAAAAATATATACTGGGAAGTAATGCAAATTAAAATAACATTAAATAGATTCTTAAATTAAAATTATTGTAGGTACTTATTCATGATGACGGATTTAGTTCTAAAATATTAGGATATTTTAAAATCTAAATCCGACCAATGACAGCACAACCTTAACCGAAGGCAGAAAAAATTTGAATAACCAAATTTAAATTTTAAATTTGATTATAATCTAGAATAAAAGCTGGTTAACTTTAACAACAATCAATTAGAAAACAAAATTGTTGTTTTCGCCAATCAATTTTACTTTTAGCTTGATTGGTTTCTTGTGCAACTTCATATTGCTTGAAAAATGTTTTGAAATAAAAATAAAAAGCTAAGTTCGTAAAAGTTAATTGAAACTATATTATTTTTTTTTTTTAAAAATACATCGTCGATTAAATCTTACTCGTTCTTCCAAAACTAATTATATTTACTAATGCAATTCAATCAGTGAAATGATATTGCAGTGCATACAAATTAATTTGAATCGTTAACATATCTTCTCTTAAATAGTTCCATTAATTATGCAATGCATCTAGTTATTACCTACTGAGGAATGCAAATTTAAATTAGAGCTATATTAAATGTTTATTACTACTTGACATAAAATAATACGACAAAATAGGTACCTGCATATTAATTACTAATTATTGAGAGTAACAAATTAATTATTGATATATGAATCCAATTAATTTACATAAACGAAGACGATAATACGGGTTATTATTAAAGGTACGGATTTGTTTGCCTGAGCTGCACTGTACAGTTCTAAAAAATTACGAATTTTAGAAATTTTAGAAATGATTAGAAATTATTTAGAAAATAATTTTTATATCGAAAAAGAAAAGCTACACTACCATTTTTTCTAGAACATTTCTAAAATATTGTTGCGATGGTTTGTTAGTTTGTTACTTAAGCGTGTATCACACGATGAAGTTTTTCTTTTCAACTTACTTGAAAAGTGTCTTTATAAGTGACCTTACAAGTATATTTATACGATTAAGTTTTCAGTGAATTAAAATATCAAAATGTCAAAAGTTAAATTATACCCACATAAAATTGTCATTGACTTTACATCACTTGAATTTTTCGTATATATCCATAAAGTTTCAATGGGCTACTAGCGTGGTACTGAAAATCCGATTTCTATCACTATGTACGTAATGTTATGTTGAAAACACATATAAAAATATAAATTTTATTTTTTAAAAATTATTTGTTTTTTAGTAAATTAAGAAAGAAAATTTTCTGTGACGTCATTATATTAAACTCGAGAAAGAAACCATGTTTAAAAAATGTAACGTATAGATGGCAGATGGCAGTTTTAATTTGAATTTGACAGTTCATTTTTCTCTCTCTCTGGGCTCTCCAAACATATTAATTACTTCACAAATAAACACATAGGTAGTTACATGTAATTTAAAATATCGATACCAAAAAGACAAACTAAAATACCAACCTCCAAACTATTGTTGAAACGTCAAACAGGAGATCTAAATTACCCGTACAAACAAACGCTATGACTTTAGGACCATTCATAGGTGCGGCGTAATTCTACGTCATACATGGCGGGAATTCAAATAATCAAATTTCATTATTTTTTTTCTGGCAAACTGATAAAAATTTTGTCAAAAGAAAAAAATACGGGTAGCAAGTTTTTACCTGCTCTTCAAAAATATTAAATAAAAAAAGGTACGCAAGTAGCCCATTACTTCTTTATCCTATTCTGACATTTTTCAGTTTGACATTAATCACATATATTTGACAGTTATTTGACAGTCAAAACTTATAGGGACTTTAAAAAAAAAATAGCACATGTTCTAGTTTTTCTTTAAAAAGAGAAAGAAAACTTTTCATGTCAGTTGAAATGGGAAACTTGATCGTGTAATGCACGCTTTAGAGTCAGGTTTACAATCTGCGGTTAAAATTTTGACTGTTATTTAAAAAATAACGAACTGTCAAATGACAAATTTATCATTGCTGCCCGATTCAATATTGTTTATTTAACTTCCCGTTAAAATTCTAACCAATAATTTTAAAATTGGCCCTTATAAATATTTTACCATTTCATAGTACTTTTTTTCAATAACGTATTAATTAATATACTCGTATTATGCCCAATTTTATAAAAGATGGATATGTAAATTACTAGCAAAGTAAAATTTATTCTTGAAGTAAAACAGTTTATTCCAGAGATTTTCGTTTTATAAAGCAAGAATAAAAATACTAGCTATGTAAATCTATGGAATAAATTACTCCACTGATTTTCGAGGAAGTAAATTTTATTCTGTAGAATAAATTTAACACATGTCAAAATTAATTATTTTATAGGGAACTCAGAAATTTATAGAAACCGAAAAGGATGGTTTTCTGTGAATTGCCAAATGGTATGTTCAGCAAATCTAAAAATAACGGATGTTGTTACTAGATGGCCTGGTACCGCACACGACAACAACATATTTAATAATTCATTAATAAGAGCTAGGCTTGAAAACAGAGAATTTGGTAATTGCTACTTGAACACAATTCCGGGGACCTATTTGGGAAACTGCATTAAATTCTTTACAAATCTCATCCCATGCACTATTTTTGCTTTTGACAATTGCTACGTCTGTCTGCTTGTTTTCAATAATTCTAATATATTTTTTTTTGTTATCTCTAACATGTTCACTTTACCTATTTCAGTATAATTCTTTCCCCATTCTCTCTTTTTTTCCATTTTTAATGAGAACTGACACTTTATGACAATTTATTTTGACGTTTGAATAATAATAAACCATGTCTCTGTCGGTAAATCACTAGAATAAAATATTTACTCTGCAAGTACTTATTTTACTCTCCAACTTATTTTATAAAACATTTTTATTTACTCATCGATTAAATTTACTTTCAAAGTAATAACTCAGCAAGTTATTCGATGTTTATAAAACTGGGTATTAGTTTATTTATTTTTCGATCTTTGCTACAGTTATAACAGAAACAGAGGTCAGTACCTAAAATAAGAATCTCCGCGCTTCGCGAGATATTTGAACGGTCAGTTTGTTCTTGACAGTTACGTAAATGAAAAGCATTTGTGCTTTACTTTTACCAAAAAGCACTTGTTTTGCATTGGCTCAATTTTCAGCCCTAACTAAGACAATAATAATTAGGTGATGGAAAAGAACTCGCACAGATATTAAAAAAAACTCGAAAAGAACTTTTTTAAATAAAATTTTATCATAATTACAAAATTTATAAACAAGTTTAAGAAATAAATTAAGGGAGTAGATTAGGGACATAAGTGACCTTACATTCCGTCGTTAATAGAAACCGATACTTTAACCGTAAAATGAACAAACACCCGTACAAACAACGTCCTAATAACCTTCGATTTCGGGAATGGGAAAAATTTATTTTGATTTCGTCTAATTTCCTTTCAATTGAAAACTAAAGGAGTGAATTATTTGTAAAACAAAATTCTCTGTAGAGCTTTCGAATTTGAATTCACTTGCCAGCTACACGTCAGAACCAAAGTATTTACATTACAAACAAGTAAAGAACTTTGTGTAAATATGTTTGTTATTTTCTAGGACTTGAAATACCAAATTACTTGATGGCTCATTTCAACTCTTTACAGATTTCATTGGTTTCCATTACGAGATTTGTAAATGATGTTTACTACTAACAAAATATATATTTCATATAACCCCAATAGCAGTTTGTTACAGAAATTGATTGTTTTTTTCGTGTGGGCGATCTTGAATTATTTGCTAAGGGTCTAATGACGCCGAGAAGTTTTTTGTCTACAACCCATCAACTACACTCACTACTTCAGATGTTTTAGAATTTCAGATAAATTGATTTCTCATTTTTCTTACTCGATATTATTTTCTATTACTTATGTCAAAAGCATAATGGTACCAAATAAATGGAACATGTAAACGAATTGACTTTGAGAGATTAACTTACACAATTATTAATCATTCGAAAACTAATTTGAAATTGAAAACTTAGTTTGGAAGAAATAAAAGTCAACTGAAGGGAAACTCACAAGCGGGCAGTAAATCGTTTTCCAATTTTCAGATAACCAACCTCTGCGTACCAAATGCCAAACGGTAAAGAGTTTTCAGAGAAAAATAAATGAATATATCACCGCAACTTATTTAAAATTTCTGAAACGCAAATATCCTGTAACTCTGCCAAACGATATCCGCCGACACTCATTGCTGATTTAGAAAATGTGCCACAAGGATCATTTTCGTGTAAGAAATCAGATCTTTATTTATCTGTGGACAATTGGACATTGCTTTTTGTACAGGTGCAGTAATACTTTTGTAAAACAATTATTAGTTACACCTAATACCACTGGGGTCAGCATTCCCAAAGTATAGAAAAAAAGCAAATAAAAAAATGACCCATGACAATTTTTAATAATATTTTAGATATTAGTGCCCTGGATGTGCAAAGATTGGCAAATGGAAAAGGGCTATAAATACGATAGTTTCTCATGGAGCTAGTGGCCAGTATAACAAATGTAGAAAAATCAATTACTTCTCAATGTTTACCACAAGAATTTTGAAAAGTGAAACATCTATTCTTTTTCTCCTACTGTTCTAAATTTTCGAGTTTCCTCCAATTCATTAACGAAATTGGCGGTGTTTTTAAATGTTATGTATTATACATATTATACCTATAATTTTAAATATTTAATTAATAATAATATAAGAAATACTTAATGTACTTCCCAGAAAAAGCTTTCAGAAATATCTTTATCACTAAGATTTATCCGTCAATTACAAACATTTAAATTTTTTAACTGATTTTTGGAGTTCTTTCAGCTGTGAGATTCATTAAAATAGATTATTTTATATATTTATATTTCTTTATATGTAAATCTTTACAAGACATAATTTAAAAAATCTGTTGTGGCCCATACCAAAAGGTCCTTAGAACAGATTTTTTATAATATCATGTAAAATCAAACACGAACACATACTATTTTTTACAAATTCCATACCAAAGTTCATTTGAAAAAATTCTATAAATCCAATAAAATTATAACATAAACATACACTAAGTAAAATGCAAATGCACTTGACACTTCCTTCTTCTTATTCTTCAGCTTCCCCTATTTTATTAGGGGTCGCCGTTTCCTTTTCTCTTCCATTCGTTCCTGTCCAATTTATCTTCTTCACACAGTCATTCCTTTCTCAAGTCTTCTGCGATACAGTCCTTCCATCTTCTCTTTGGCCTTTCTCTGCATGTCACTTGCGAGGAATACTATGACATACCAATTTTTTGATCCTACACTTTCCATATTTGGTTTTGCATTTGCAACTGACATCTGTCAATTAGATTTTTTTTTAATATATCAGCTGTTTCCATGATAAATAGCAAAGCTGACTAATTTTTGAAAATTAATTTCTTTATAATGCTTTAAATCTACATCTCTTGAATATGAAGGAAAATGTATAATTAAACTGTATAGAGAAGAGTATTTTCTTTAATATGTATAATAACAAAATGTATTATAATTACCGATGTCTACATGTGTTGTAGATACTGGCACACCCAGAAATGGGTAATATGCCGTGATGATATATTTATTTATTTATTTTACAAAATGTCAAAAAATAATATTTAACTGCGTTTTTTTAAGAAAAACTGTTAAAAACTTCAAATAAGGGTACTTCCGGTGGATCAATTATAACCAAAATCCAATCAACTCTTCATATGTATGTACAGAAGAGGAATACGAAAGAATTATAATTTTTAGAATTGTAGTATTGGAGTTATCGTCGGAGAAAAATTTGTCTCACACACACACACACACACACACACACACACACACACACACACACATATATATATATATATATATATATATACATACAGACATCATTTTAAAAATAGTAAATTCGTATTGTAGGGACCCTAAAACGTGCTTATTCATTAAAAACTCACCACCGAATTTTTTGACCAAAGACAATACCTTCCTCACCTAAAGGTGATGGAAGGTAAGAATTAAATGTATCGGATAGAGAATTTTATACTCTTTTGAAGATTTTTTTTTAAGAAACTACTACTTCTGGTTATCGAATTATTACCAAAACCTAATCAGCTCTTCCCATTAATGTTAGATTGAGGAATTCGTAATGAAACAGGTTTTAAGCCGTATAGAATGTGAGAAATCGTTTATCCAACATCCATACATCCAGACATATCCACACGCACGCACGCACTCACGCATGCACGCACACACACAGACAACATCATCATAAAAAAGTTATAATCTCTTTCAAAGGTTCTTAACACGTGCTTATTCATTAAAATCTGGATATGCAATTTTTAGCATGAATCCAATAGCTCTCTTAGCGATTGCTATTCTAAATATTTTATAGAGTTTACCAGCAAATTAGATTATTTGAAATTTTCAAAATTTTGCAAAACCGTATGTATTAAATAACTTTAGAACGAAATATTTACATATTTCATTATTTAGTGTATTAAAAAGCTTTAGGGGTCCAAAGTCAAAAAAATATTGCGGTAAATTAGAGCTATAGTACTAAATAAATATTTAAAACGAAACCGTTGTTAGTCATTTTATTTGCACCAACCTGAAACAAAAATATATATTTTTATAAGAAAATAAAATGAATTTTCCATCTCTCGACATACATTTGCACTCTTGTGAATAGTAAAAATTACTGTAACTCCGTGTAGAACAAGGGAAAACTATTATCTCGATGGTGTGTCAATGCTTTTAAAATGAATTACTTAGTTATGTGACGGAAGTAGAGCCGTTATAGTCCTCATCTGATAAATCGCGAGAACCTTTTAGCTTTGGCCTGGCGTAGTAATGAAGTACGAGGTACGTATTGGAGAAATGAGCTGCAACTTCCTCATCATGAGATCATCGTAAAAATGCTATATTTGCCCCTCACTTTATGGTTATTTAATTTGGATAGAAGGCCAAACTTAACGGGCGGTTAAGAGAGTTTATTAGATAATTTCAAGTCGTAAAATTTCGTCAAGTTTGCAATTAAGGTGGCTACTGACTTGCGAGTACTACATAAAGGTGTTATTTTCAAATAAAATGAAATAAATGAATATAGGTGTTTTATAATTTATGCACCAAAGGTTAACAGGTGATAAAATTAAAAGAATTTATTTGAAATTCGCAAAAATAAGTACAGTTTATTCGACATGAACATTTTTTGTAGCATTGGATTATTGTATTTCTCTGATAGAATAATATACTTAAATTTAATTATGTATTGTTAGAAAACATATTAAAATATTGAATTTTCTCTGGAGGTTATAAAAACAAAACATTGGCAATATTATATTTCAGTTAACTTCCTGTAAACAGATATGTTATTGACAACTACAGAAACTTAATACATAGAACGTTCTTTATGTTCTTTCTTGCATTTTTAATACGGTTTTCCGGATTTATAAGCGTAAATTATAAATCACAATTAAATAATAAACCTGAAAAAGGTATTAATAAAACAACAAAGTAAAATCATAAATAAATGGGGTCATAAATATGGGGTCCCGTGGCCGCGTGCCTGAGTGTCTGGTCGCGAACCTGAGGGAACCGGGTTCGATCCCGACAGACGCCAAATATTTCCAATTTTAAATGGCACAAAAGTGACCCCTGTGGTGCACTCTCCACACCAGCTATGAGTGCCTGTGAGGTGACGCCTGGTAAGCGCCCACACGGTAAAATATATCGTCATCATTACCGATGTCTACATGTGTTGTAGATACTGGCACACCCAGAAATGGGTAATATGCCGTGATGATGTATTTTATTTATTTATTTTACAAAGTAAAATGTAAATACAATCTAGAATATTAAATTTCATGTTATCTTTATTTACTACATACACCGAGTTAAAAAAAGGTAATAAAAATTTAAAGGCACATAGTACCTGCTGACCAAAATCCGGGCCCGACCTTCAATAGTTTCCGAGATATAAAGCCGTGAAAAATGAGTTTTTACGGAGTTTACAGCTATTATCTCGAAAACTATAAGAGTTATGACTATTTGCTTACATTTTTAATTGTGAAACTAATAATATAACAAAAAAGTTAGTATAAATACAAAACATACATCACCTGTCAACCTGTCAGAAACATTTTATTATTCATAAAATTTTGAATGTCTGATCAAAATTGTACTCAAATGAATGTTAAATGAACCATATTAGAAATATCAGAAATTGACAAAAATGCTTCATACAACATTTTATGGTTTTTACTTCCTTGTACGAAGTAAAGGAAGTATTGTAATCGCGAAAAATTTCGGTTTGCAGATTTCAACGGAAATATCCATTTTGCCTAATTTCGTCGTAACGTCTGTACGTACGTATCTCGCATAACTGAAAAACGGGAAGCCGTAGAAAGTTTTGTATTCAGGACTGTTATAACATCTAGTTGTGCACCTCCCCTTTTGGTCATTACATAACTTTCGGAAGTGGTACTTTACTTGAAGCCTATAATATATTTTAATGAAAAACTATTAAAATATAATCCACAAAACTTTTCAAATTTGGTATATAGTAGTTGTATATCAATGGGAATAAATAATAGATTTTGGTTAAAATAGTTTAACCGGAAGTGATACTTTACTTGAAGCTGTTATCAGTTTTTCTTGAAAAAATAAAACGGTTTTATTTTGATTTTAATAATAAATGCTTTAAATAAAAGTTTAGAGAATTGAATTCTGCGTCGAAAACATCAAGTATGATTAAATTAGCTCTTTGTATAAGCGAGATATGTAAATTTAAAAATTATGTACTTTTTGGTTTCTGTAATTAAGTTTGCTATGAATTAGGACAAAAAATAACAAAAAAATAAATAAGTGCAATTTTATGATTTGGTCTGTTACAATACATATTTTAATTATTAACAAAATATGTATAGTGTAACAGGCGTACAAGGAAGTCATGTGGTGTCCACATCAGATATTTTTTATATAGTCTATTTACTGACAGATAAATTTTTGTTCCATCACTATCTTTGTCACTTTCTCTTCGATTCTAATACCAAGTGGCCTCTTTCTCAGAAATACTTGAAGATCACACCTATGTTACTAAGCTTTTTTTGCTCATTTTGGTCAGTACTATATACCTTAAAAACCTTGTACCTTTTTTTTAACAGCCTGTATGTATGTATACATATAATGTAAATGTGAAGTGTCACAATATTATATTATCTAATTTAGATTTACCTTCATTTAATGATCCTTATTTCACCCAGATTCATAAAATCCTTGATATATTTATTGAACTCTTTCACTTCACTATTTACTTTACTATCATATTTATTGAATTAATAAAATTACTCAATCACTACGGAGCTTAATTAAACACGTCCGTCTGTTACCATGATTAGAATGAAACTTCTTCTAAAAAGTTATTTCATTAATTTATTGTCACACCTTCTCAATTGCGCAGATATCAAATTTAGTTTGTGGGAGAATATAAAATTTGTAATAGGAGGGAAGGTATGTTATTTTTCAGCTATGGCGCGTGCTCATGTAGATTAGTGTATCCTGGTTTGTTATTGTTAGTAGACGCAATCCGCTTTTGCTGTCATTTTTTTTTTTTTTTCTTATGGTGCATCTATTATACATTCGTTATAAACTGAACAACGACAAAATACATTTGGCAAACAGCTTTTTTGAAGGACATGGAATCAATTTCAAATACTGGGAAATTCTGTGAATTTATCAACGGCGAAAACCGTCAGTTTTTGTTTATTTAATGCTTTAATTTTCGGATGAGTGCCAATATCGAAGCCACCGTTGGAATTTGTTTAACACGCTCAAATGTTCAGTTAATTTCGAGCGGTAAAAATTCCACTCGCTGCCGTAATATTTAATGTCTCCCACGGGGTGCGCCTGTTTACAAATGTTGAAACACAGGAAATTTTGACATGTTGCGGATTCATTTAATATGATTGTTATGAAATATTAGATTAATGTAATAAATAAATTCAAAATTTGCATTGAAATTGCTCGTACATATTATTTCAAATATAAATGCATGTAAAACAATATTAGCATAAATTGATTTGAATGATATTTTAGAGAACAGAGCTACGTATTAATTTTCGTTATATTTAAAACATACATTCAATGTACATGTATTAATTGTTGCTGGAAACTCGGAAACTATTTTAGAATAAAAACTAACGGGTTTCTGGAACCGAAAGTTTGCGGTTTTGGAACTGAAACTGACCAAACATTTTTTTGAAACCGAAGCAAATAGATTCTAGGTTCAGGTACTAACCAACATTGTATGAATTTATGTATGAAACTTTGGTAGGTACTTAGTACTTACAAGTAACCACATAGGTGTCGAAATATGTGAATCTGATTTTACCTGAAACAAAAAGAAAAAATTTAAACACTCATAGGTAATTAATATGACGTTATATTTTTACATTAAACTATATATAAAAAACATTACTTCACTATGATAAATTTGACTTGGGATTTTAAAAACCAGAACTACGCATTCAGTTCACTTGGCCTTGTAGGTATTTTTATTTTTATGTATTAAATTACCAGTTTTAAAACCTTCTGTTAAAATTTAACTTCCTATTAAATAAATAATATTAAATCAGAAAGTTGACAGCAATGATAAATTACTCATTTGAGAGTTCATTTTTTCATTTCATTTTAGTTTTATTAATTTAACTGGCAGTTAAAATTTTAACTGGAGTTTGAAAGATGGCCATAAGAAAATAATAGTTATTTATGCATCAAGGTAAGTTCTATTTTTTATCACGAGTATGGAATTTAGTTGCCGAGGCCGTAAGGAACCATATGAGTGATAAAATGGAACTTCAGTGCTGAGGTGCATATTAAATTTTATTTGGAATCGAAAATTTGTGACAATGAAAGGAACATTTATATTTATATGTTATGTTTTCGTAACTGTCAGTTTGACATTCAATGATGCTAACCTCCGAACATTGAGGTTATCGTAAAAAACACTCAACGTTATGTTTTATAGGTAAATGAAAACTGCTCGAATTCAGTCAATGGTTGAAAATATATTTTCGGCCTCTACTAGTTTCGGCACCACATGTGCCTTCTTCAGGAGCTATAAAGATTTTTACAATGATGCTATGGATAGGACGCGGCCGAGGTTTAATCAGTCGAATTCGTTATTTGCATATCGGCCGTGTGGCGTTAAAAAAAATTTAAACATTTAGGAATAATAAAATTCTTCTATATCTGTCAAACTGCACAACTTTTTTGATTAATTTATCAGTTTTCCTAGACAATAGTCCATCAATATGCTGTTATTTTTCTAGGGACACTTGATCCTTAATTGTAGGCGACTGTTATAAAAAATAACGGCCTAGGTCTTTATTTCTATCTTTTAGTTTTTGTTTTTAGTCCTGTTATGTCATAATAACAGTATGGTATTACGAAAAAATATATAATAAATAACATGGAGAAACAAATACAATGGTAATACAAATAGTGCCTGAATTTTAAAGAAATTTTAAAATAATTTTAAATAATACGTTTTTTCTTTTACACCCTTCAAAAAAACTGTATGTTGAAACAAGTACGTTCCTATAAATCGCCAAAATTTTATGTCATATTTCTTCTTATTATTAATAATGGTTTTAAGTTAATGTTTTATTTCAATCGTCTTCATCGGAATTATTTAATTCGTTCTTCTTGCACATAATTTTTGATATTTTACGTATAAATTTACTATTATATTTATATATACCGTGAGTATTTTTTAACGTGAAACATTGGGTCTGTCATATCCATGGTTACGACTTAATATTTGATTGACAGCAATGTATTTGCGGGTCCCATTTAAAATGAAACATAGGGAACGAATTTGACATTTGATAAGACGTCAGTAGAGGTTAATTTTGTTTAAATAATTATACCTGCTTTCTAAATTAAATTTAGTTTACCTTGTGCTCGACTGATTTTCTAACTTGGCTAAATTTCTTACAATATTTAAATATAATACTATGTAAAATTCATTTCCTATGTTTTCAATGAGACAGGTAAATATATTACTGTCAATCAAATGTCGAGTCGTGTCGTAACTTATAGGAAAATTCAGCGGTTATCTGTCATATTGACAAGACGTCATTAGAGGTTAATTTTGTTTAAATAATTGTACCTGTTTTCTAAAAATTAAATTTAGTTGCAAAAAAATATTGTGTGCCAGAAATATGTTTAGTGCTGTCGAGTGGTTTTCTGACTTAGCTAAATTTCTTACATAATATAATACATCTGTCAAATTCGTTCCCTATGTTTCATTTTAAATGGGACACGCAAATACATTGCTGTCAATCAAATGTCAAATCGTAACCATGGACATGACAAACCCAATGTTTCACGTTAAAAAATACTCACTGTATATTATGTATAATATTTACTATAAAGTTGGCAACACTGCATTTGCATGAAAGCGTCCTATAATGAATTACTTTACTGGCGATTTCTGAACTTTTAATGATGATTTTGTTCACTTAAGTGACGATTTCAATTTTTTTTTTGTAACATTTGATTTTATAAAAGTTCGAGTAAATAAGAATCCAACAAGTATATATATTTACTGAAGTTTCCGGTGTATGCCATTATATCGTACAATTCCGGTCACGTCATTTCGTGAGCAACAAGCGGTTTAAGATTTTGTCAAACAAATAGTATAAAAGAACGAGTTTTATAAGACATATTTTCTAAAAAAACAAGTGCGAAACAAGTCTTAAAAATAAGTTCTTTAGATCTGATCCACAGCTCTTAACATAGTCACTATTTTTGTCGTTTGTTGAGAAGTTTGAGATATGTAGTAGTGTCAAACCATTTCCAGCTATAGATTTAGTCTTTGTTTTAAGCATAAACATAAAAGTCTGCAAACTTCAAACTTTTGTCTTCATTTTATCGTTGTCTTAACCTAAAATAGTTGGCAAGAAGATGTTTTACTATATTCGATTCATTAATCAAAAATAGTGGCAAGCTATTGAAAACACTATTTTATATAATTTTATTAATTGGGCTATACAGGCTGATGAATAAACATAAAACTAAAATAATCTTTGTGTTAAGAGCTGTGAATGGTCTAATACTACTCGACAAAGACAAAAACAAAAGCAGTGACTATGTTGAGAGCTCTGAATGAGGGTTTATACTATTATTTTTTCTTTTATATATAATAAAATATTTTTAAAAACTGCTACTTTAACCCGAGTTGATTAAGGGAAATTAGTAGCTGGAAACATTAGAATGATATTTATTCAATTATTTGAAAGTTCATGTCAATTCTATACCCAAATCATTTAAGCAGCCAATGCACGTCATTAATAAAAATTGAATTTTAGTAACTAGATGTGTGACATCATGTACTGCTACGTTTGCAGAGGTTTTAGAATCTTTATGAAAAGAGTTATACAGATTGCAATCTATATTATCGACATGGTCATGAACTGTCACATCTGCAAAATAAATACTATATTTTCGTCACTGTCCATTTCTATTTAAATTATTTTATAATACTAACCTTATTTATACTTATGTATACCATATAAAGGCAATAAATAAAAGTGAGCCGAATTTCAAAGAAATATACCGAATTCTTCTGATTGATTAGAAGTGCTATCTTTGGCAGATTCACATATTTTGTGTTTGCGTTAACGGTCACATTGCATCGTTGCGTTGCGTTTAACATTACTTTATTATAAATAGACCTTTACAACGCACAAAAATGTTCAAACACGATACAAATATTTTTTAAATAATAACAGTATGAACATACAAATTATCAATGTTGCCAACTATAGCAAAAATTAAACGAATAATATGACGTTGATGTCCATTATTTATATATTATTCTTGTCATATACGATAATTAATGAACTCTACTATTCATCTTAATAATAATTATATAAGGCTATAAATTTTTTAACGGTTAAAAATGATTGAAATTTTATTTCATTTTTCACAATTAGTGATTTTAATGCATTAAGGTTTTTACACTAAGTGATGACGTGCATTGGCTGCTTGAATGATTTGGGTATAATTTATGATTAAAAATTTAAGTAGTATTAGTTTATCGCAATGTAGCCTCTTTCGATTCGCAAATGGGTTTCATAATGACTTCATTTTGAACGCAAAATATAAAGGGCCAGTTGCATAAAACGTTGTTAATTTTGACAGGGCTTATTTTTCAATGTATTTTTGAAACGTATCCATGTTTACAGTATGCAGATTAACACGTGATCAACTTCGTTTAATGCAACTGGCTCAAAAAGTTGAGATAAATATACCTGATTTTGTGTCTTAAATATAATGTCTCTCTTCATTTTCATATTTTTCATGGGGTAAACGGCCAAACTATACTATAGTTCTAAATTTCAAATAAACATTTGGTTTTTATGCTTATATATAGATAAAAATTGACAGTCATTCAATGAACGGTTTCCAAATGAGTTTTTTTTTTCCTGATAATTTGAATATTTGGATCAACCTCTCAAAATTTAATTAGTCGGTATTTGCAGTTCAAGTGGGTATCAACATTTTTATTAAAAATAGCCGAATAATTTCAATATGTTTGTTAATTTTTAAAGTTACTAACGCAAATTTTGTGTTTTCGGTGCGTATTTACTTTAAATCATGGTGATAAACAAATATTTATCCAACTTCATCAATAAATCGTTGCTTTAGTAATGAGATTTTAAAATATTCGGGAAAAATTATATTTAAACCGAGTAACGTTTGAATAAATATTTCAATTTTCCAATATAAAATATCTTCATTGTATACTTCATTTCATTGCATTTTTAAATAAAATTTTCACTTGTAGCAAATGGAATTAACGCGTGACATGTAAGCAATTTAAAGAAACATTTTGGTTGGTTGTTTTTATTTGTTGGTTGTGTTTGATTGTAAGTTGGCGTTGTTCGCCGAGAAAAAGAGAAAACTAGCGGTACGTGAAATTGTGTGGTTTCTAATGTTTCTGTTATAGAACGAATACGTAGAATGTTTCGTAGCCAGGGCTGTTCGGAGCAGACGTCAGCCGGACGTCAGGTTCGAGTTTTTGTATATAATTCGAATAAAATGAAGTTTATATGTATGGATTCTTGATTGATTTTTATAAGGAATTTGACTTAATGACGAGTTGTATATGCAATATATAAGTAATTTAAATAGGGTTCTACACCATAACAAAAAATAATAAAATGTAAACTTTATACTAAAATAACATTTAAGTTAAAAAAACATTCTTTTAATAATTATGCTATCTTTTTCTGAAAATGTTTACTTTTTATGTTAATACATTGAAGAGTTTTAACTTTTTATGTATATACTATGAAAAGTGTTTACTTTTTATGTTAATACCTTGAAAAGTTTTAACTTTTTGTGTATATACCATGAAAAGTGTTTACTTTTTATGTATATACCTTGAAAAGTATTAACTTTTTATGTATATACTATGAAAAATATTTACTTTTTATGTATTTACCTTGAAAAGTTTTAACTTTTTATGTATATGCTATGAAAAGTGTTTACTTTTTATGTATATACCTTGAAATGTTTTAACTTTTTGTGTATATACTATGAAAAGTGTTTACTTTTTATGTTAATACCTTGAAAAGTTTTAACTTTTTATGTATATACTATGAAAAGTGTTTACTTTTTATGTTAATACCTTGAAAGGTTTTAACTTTTTTTGTATATACTATGAAAAGTGTTTACTTTTTATGTTAATACCTTGAAAAGTTATAACATTTTATGTATATACTATGAAAAGTGTTTACTTTTTATGTTAATACCTTGAAAAGTTTTAACTTTTTATGTATATACTATGAAAAGTGTTTACTTTTTATGTATAAACCTTGAAAAGTTTTAACTTTTTATGTATATACTATGAAAAGTGTAAACTTTTTATGTTATTACTTTATATTTAACTTTTTATGTATATACTATGAAAAGTGTTTACTTTTTATGTTAACACCTTGAAAAGTTTTAACTTTTTGTGTATATACCATGAAAAGTGTTTACTTTTTATGTATATACCTTGAAAAATACTAACTTTTTATGTACATACCATGAAAAGTGTTTACTTTTTATGTTAATACCTTAAAAAGTTATAACTTTTTATGTATATACTATGAAAAGTGTTTACTTTTTATGTTATAACCTTCAAATGTTTTAACTTTTTATGTATATACTATGAAAAGTGTTTACTTTTTATGTTAATACCTTGAAAAGTTTTAACTTTTTATGTATATACTATGAAAAGTGTTTACTTTTTATGTTAATACCTTGAAAAGTTATAACTTTTTATGTATATACTATGAAAAGTGTTTACTTTTTATGTTAATACCTTGAAATGTTTTAACTTTTTATGTATACACTATGAAAAGTGTTTACTTTTTATGTTAATACCTTGAAAAGTTATAACTTTTTATGTATATACTATGAAAAGTGTTTACTTTTTATGTTAATACCTTGAAATGTTTTAACTTTTTATGTATACACTATGAAAAGTGTTTACTTTTTATGTTAATACCTTGAAATGTTTTAAGTTTTTATGTATACACTATGAAAAGTGTTTACTTTTTATGTTAATACCTTGAAATGTTTTAACTTTTTATGTATATTCTATGAAAAGTGTTTACTTTTTATGTTAATACATAGAAAAGTTTTAACTTTTTATGTATATACTATGTAAAGTGTTTACTTTTTATGTTAATACATTGAAAAGTTATAACTTTTTATGTATATACTATGAAAAGTGTTTACTTTTTATGTAAATACCTTGAAATGTTTTAACTTTTTATGTATACACTATGAAAAGTGTTTACTTTTTATGTTAATACCTTGAAAAGTTTTAACTTTTTATGCATATACCATGGAAAGTGTTTAATTTTTATATTAATACCTTGAAAAGTTTTAACTTTTTATGCATATACCATGAAAAGTGGTTACTTTTTATATTAATACCTTGAAAAGTTTTAACTTTTTATGCATATACCATGAAAAGTGTTTACTTTTTATATTAAACTTTCGTAAATAAGCAGTTAAGATGGCGTCTAAAGATGTGCAGTGTATTAATTCTACGGTGAACAAATGTAAAAAATGCAAACAAACTGCAGTTAGCGGAGCTAAGTGTGTGACGTGTGGTGTTGTTTCGCATAATAGTTGCGTAAAATTATTAAAAAGTGTCAAAATAATCGACGATACTAAAATAAATTGTTGTGCCGTGGATGACCCAGAGGACCTTGAAAATTCTTTTTCAAGTGCAACGGATGACAACCTTAGTGCATTATCAATCGAAATTAAATATTTAAAAGAGATAATTAACAATAAAGATGTTATTATAAAAAATCAAAACGACTTAATTCTGTCTCTTAAGCAGCAAATAAATTTATTGAATAAAAATTTAAATAATAAAAGACCATCTCCGCCATCTAACAGTAAACAATTGAACGATAATCCGAAACCAGCTAAACAAATTATTGTTTCTAACGTCCCAGCGGACAAACTTGAACCAAATGCTGTCAAAGATGATAAACAAACGATTAATGAAAATGTGCATGTGATACATAAAAATAAAGCAAGTTCCGGTGCAAACAATGTTACTAACAATCCACAGGATGATATTAACACTTTTTCAAAGCAGTCGGTCCCTTCAAAAAGGATTAAAAGACGGCCTTCTACACCGATTGTGATTGGCAACCAGGATGCCAGTATTCCAACATCTTTAAAAGCTTCTGATTCACAACCTGCCCTTCTTCATGTCTTCAAACTACATCCCGATACTACAATTAAACAGTTACAGGATCATTTACTGCCATACTTCCCCGAGGTTACCTGCGAAAAATTGAATTCTAAATACCCATCTTTTTATTCGTCGTTTAAAGTGACTGTGAGTCAATCTAACCTGACAAAAGCTATGGATCCATCCCTGTGGCCTACTGGAACTCATTTAAATAAGTTTTTTCAGAGACGGGCCCCTCAAAAATTAGTATAGCAAAAAATGCTCCGAACAGAATAAGTATTGATGATGAATCCAGAAACTATAATTTTAATTACTTAATTTTAAATTGCCAAGCTTTATCTTATGACAAAGTGAATCTAATTTTCACTGATTATGTAAATAAATATCAGTCATTAAAATTTCTCTGTCTCACCGAGACTTGGAGTAAGACTGAGGAAATTGATACTTTTCATTTTATTAACTACACTTGTTGCTCTAATTACTGTAGATCTTTTTATAAGGGTGGAGGTGTGGGAATCTGGTGCCACGACAGCTTATATAAAGATATTATAATAATTGATATTTCTATTTTTTGTGTAGAAAAAGATTTTGAGGCCTGTGCTGTCTTATGGAAACCAGACTCTCGCAACCCAACTCTCATTATCAATATTTATAGATCTCCAAGTTCTAACTACAAAATTTTGTGTGATAAATTATCTCAGGTGTTAGATTTTGTGTTTAAGTTAAATTATGATCTAATTATCTGTGGAGACTTTAACATGGATCCTGTGAGAGATTCTGTAGAATATAAATGTTTAAATGATATCGTATCAACTTATGGCTTATTTAATAAGGTTATTGATCCAACAAGAGGTGTCTATAAATTAGATCACTGTTTTACTAATATTAAAAGCTGTATTGCTGTAGTGCAAGATAATTGTATCTCAGATCATAGAACCGTTATTTTAAAAACAAATAGTAACCTTCACACAAACCATCCTATTTGTCATAAAAGAATTTTTAGTAACACCAACATAAACAGTTTTCGCAATCAATTAATTACAGAAACATGGTATGATGTTTATTCCAAAACCTCTACAGATGAAGCTTATGATTGTTTTTTTGATATATTTTTATTTCATTTTAATAATAATTTTCCGCTTAAGAAAATATCAAACAATAGTAATAAAAAAAACTGGGTTAACTTAAATATTATTAATTCCAGCATTAATCTAAAATCTCTTTTCCAGCTTAAGAGCAATTTCCCAGAATTTATTCCTATGTACAAAAAAGCTAAAAGGGAACACTCTATTCTTATTGCAACAACTAAAAAGAATTTTTATCAGGAGAAAATATTAAAGTCGGACAACATAACAAAGAGTGCCTGGAATATTATCAACTCTAAAAGTAAAAGTAAAGTTGATTTTGTAAACAAGATTAATTATAATAATGAACTGATTGATGATCCAAATCATATTGTGAATATTTTTAATAACCATTTCGAGGAAGCACCCTTAAATATTCTAAATCGCATCCCGGTGGTCAATACAGATCCGAATAATCTGAAAACAGGGCGTAATGTATCTAGTAGTTGTTTCTTAAATCCTTTTAATGAAACCGAATTATTTGAGATTATCAGAAATAAACTTAAAAATAAAAATTCCAGTGGACCTGACAATGTTCCGAATTCCGTTATTCGTGGTGTCGCTGATATTATAGCAAATCCTCTTACATATGTCATAAATATTTCTTTTCAGAACGGATCTTTTCCGCAAAACTTGAAATTAAATAAAATAATCCCGGTTCATAAAAAAGGTGACAAGACTTGTGTCGATAATTATAGGCCCATAGCTCTAACTTCAGGGTTCTCTAAGATTTTTGAATATTGTTTTTTGAAAAGGTTTGTACATTTTCTAGATCAAAATTGTATTCTTAACAGTAGACAATTTGGTTTTAGAACTAACAACTGTACTATAGATGCTTTACATTGCTTCTTTAAAAGTATTATCTTAAATCTAGATAAGGGAGAATATCCTATAGGTATTTTTTGTGATTTCAGTAAAGCTTTCGACTGTGTTGACCATCGTCGCTTACTTGATAAGCTGGAATGCGTGGGTATTCGAGGTGTTGCTTTGAAATGGATTTCCTCCTTTTTATTAAACAGACATCAGTTTGTTTCACTCAATTATAAGGACAACTTATCTACTACCAGGACTGCAAAATCGGCTTTAGCACATATTAATGTTGGTGTACCACAGGGAACAGTACTTGCACCTATACTTTTTTTAATTTATATAAATGACCTCTGTACAGCTCTTTCTGATGATTGCACCCCCATTTTATACGCGGATGACACTACTCTTGTCATCTCAGACCCAAATGTAGAAACTTTGATTGATAAATGCAATCAAAATTTGCAGTCACTAATTTCATGGTGCCAAGAAAATAAATTATTTTTAAACCAAAATAAAACTAAAATTATTCATTTTCATTTACTTCCCAGTAAAAAACAACAAATTATGTTACATTTTCAAGAAAATCTTAAGAGCAATGATGATTCAGCACGTCTTCTGGGCATGTTATTCACTGAAAATTTAAACTGGAAGCCTCATTGTGATGAACTTGTGGCTAAATTGAACGCTACATGTTTTCAGGTTCGTCATTTAAGAGAATTCTTAAATAACAAACAACTTTTGATTTTTTATTTTGCCTGTGTTGAGTCCCGTATAAGGTACGGTATTTGTTTCTGGGGCGCTTCAAATCCAGCTAATAATGTTTTTGTTGCTCAAAAGCGAATTATTCGCTCTATAATGGGTATGAGTCATAGCTCATCATGTAGATCTACTTTCAAACAATTAAATATATTGACAGTAATTTGCATTTATATTCTTGAAATATGTATTTTTATTCATAAGAATAAAACATCTTTTACCATGATTTCTGATTTGCATGAGTATAATACTCGCCACAATAATAACTTTTACGTTCCTACGTCTCGTTTAAACGTTACTAAAAATTCTCCACACAGAATGGGATTGGAAATTTTTAATAAGCTGCCTGATTCATTGAAAACTGAAAATAATTTTAATAAATTTAAAAAATCTTTAATATCGTTTCTACTGCAACACAGTTTTTATAACTTAAATGAATTTTTTGCTCTGTAGCTTACTATGTTTTATTTTATTTCTTATTATATTTATCTATGTCTGACTTTTTCTATACACTTGTAATTGTGTCTACAGAAATAAAAAATTATTATTATTATTAATACCTTGAAAAGTTTTAACTTTTTATGCATATACCATGAAAAGTGTTAACTTTTTATATTAATACCTTGAAAAGTTTTAACTTTTTATGCATATACCACGAAAAGTGTTAACTTTTTATATTAATACCTTGAAAAGTTTTAACTTTTTATGCATATACCGTGAAAACTGTTAACTTTTTATATTAATACCTTGAAAAGTTTTAACTTTTTATGCATATACCATGAAAAGTGTTAACTTTTTATATTAATACCTTGAAAAGTCTTAACTTTTTATCCATATACCATGAAAAGTGTTTACTTTTTATATTAATACCTTCAAAAGTTTTAACTTTTTATGCATATACCATGAAAAGTGTTAACTTTTTATATTAATACCTTGAAAAGTTTTAACTTTTTATGCATATACCATGAAAAGTGTTAACTTTTTATATTAATACCTTGAAAAGTTTTAACTTTTTATGCATATACCATGAAAAGTGTTAACTTTTTATATTAATACCTTGAAAAGTTTTAACTTTTTATGCATATACCATGAAAAGTGTTAACTTTTTATATTAATACCTTGAAAAGTTTTAACTTTTTATGCATATACCGTGAAAACTGTTTACTTTTTATATTAATACCTTGAAAAGTTTTAACTTTTTATGCATATACCATGAAAAGTGTTAACTTTTTATATTAATACCTTGAAAAGTTTTAACTTTTTATGCATATACCATGAAAAGTGTTAACTTTTTATATTAATACCTTGAAAAGTTTTAACTTTTTATGCATATACCGTGAAAACTGTTTACTTTTTATATTAATACCTTGAAAAGTTTTAACTTTTTATGCATATACCATGAAAAGTGTTAACTTTTTATATTAATACCTTGAAAAGTCTTAACTTTTTATCCATATACCATGAAAAGTGTTTACTTTTTATATTAATACCTTGAAAAGTTTTAACTTTTTATGCATATACCATGAAAAGTGTTAACTTTTTATATTAATACCTTGAAAAGTTTTAACTTTTTATGCATATACCATGAAAAGTGTTAACTTTTTATATTAATACCTTGAAAAGTTTTAACTTTTTATGCATATACCATGAAAAGTGTTAACTTTTTATATTAATACCTTGAAAAGTTTTAACTTTTTATGCATATACCATGAAAAGTGTTAACTTTTTATATTAATACCTTGAAAAGTTTTAACTTTTTATGCATATACCATGAAAAGTGTTTACTTTTTATATTAATACCTTGAAAAGTTTTAACTTTTTATGCATATACCATGAAAAGTGTTAACTTTTTATATTAATACCTTGAAAAGTTTTAACTTTTTATGCATATACCATGAAAAGTGTTAACTTTTTATATTAATACCTTGAAAAGTTTTAACTTTTTATGCATATACCGTGAAAACTGTTTACTTTTTATATTAATACCTTGAAAAGTTTTAACTTTTTATGCATATACCATGAAAAGTGTTAACTTTTTATATTAATACCTTGAAAAGTTTTAACTTTTTATGCATATACCATGAAAAGTGTTAACTTTTTATATTAATACCTTGAAAAGTTTTAACTTTTTATGCATATACCATGAAAAGTGTTAACTTTTTATATTAATACCTTGAAAAGTTTTAACTTTTTATGCATATACCGTGAAAACTGTTTACTTTTTATATTAATACCTTGAAAAGTTTTAACTTTTTATGCATATACCATGAAAAGTGTTAACTTTTTATATTAATACCTTGAAAAGTTTTAACTTTTTATGCATATACCATGAAAAGTGTTAACTTTTTATATTAATACCTTGAAAAGTTTTAACTTTTTATGCATATACCATGAAAAGTGTTAACTTTTTATATTAATACCTTGAAAAGTTTTAACTTTTTATGCATATACCGTGAAAACTGTTTACTTTTTATATTAATACCTTGAAAAGTTTTAACTTTTTATGCATATACCATGAAAAGTGTTAACTTTTTATATTAATACCTTGAAAAGTTTTAACTTTTTATGCATATACCATGAAAAGTGTTAACTTTTTATATTAATACCTTGAAAAGTTTTAACTTTTTATGCATATACCGTGAAAACTGTTTACTTTTTATAATAATACCTTGAAAAGTTTTAACTTTTTATGCATATACCATGAAAAGTGTTAACTTTTTATATTAATACCTTGAAAAGTTTTAACTTTTTATGCATATACCATGAAAAGTGTTAACTTTCTATATTAATACCTTGAAAAGTTTTAACTTTTTATGCATATACCGTGAAAACTGTTTACTTTTTATATTAATACCTTGAAAAGTTTTAACTTTTTATGTATATACCATGAAAAGTGTTAACTTTTTATATTAATACCTTGAAAAGTTTTAACTTTTTATGCATATACCATGAAAAGGGTTAACTTTTTATATTAATACCTTGAAAAGTTTTAACTTTTTATGCATATACCATGAAAAGTGTTAACTTTTTATATTAATACCTTGAAAAGTTTTAACTTTTTATGCATATACCGTGAAAACTGTTTACTTTTTATAATAATACCTTGAAAAGTTTTAACTTTTTATGCATATACCATGAAAAGTGTTAACTTTTTATATTAATACCTTGAAAAGTTTTAACTTTTTATGCATATACCATGAAAAGTGTTAACTTTTTATATTAATACCTTGAAAAGTTTTAACTTTTTATGCATATACCATGAAAAGTGTTAACTTTTTATATTAATACCTTGAAAAGTTTTAACTTTTTATGCATATACCGTGAAAACTGTTTACTTTTTATATTAATACCTTGAAAAGTTTTAACTTTTTATGCATATACCATGAAAAGTGTTAACTTTTTATATTAATACCTTGAAAAGTTTTAACTTTTTATGCATATACCATGAAAAGTGTTAACTTTTTATATTAATACCTTGAAAAGTTTTAACTTTTTATGCATATACCATGAAAAGTGTTAACTTTTTATATTAATACCTTGAAAAGTTTTAACTTTTTATGCATATACCATGAAAAGTGTTAACTTTTTATATTAATACCTTGAAAAGTTTTAACTTTTTATGCATATACCATGAAAAGTGTTAACTTTTTATATTAATACCTTGAAAAGTTTTAACTTTTTATGCATATACCATGAAAAGTGTTAACTTTTTATATTAATACCTTGAAAAATTTTAACTTTTTATGCATATACCGTGAAAACTGTTTACTTTTTATATTAATACCTTGAAAAGTTTTAACTTTTTATGCATATACCATGAAAAGTGTTAACTTTTTATATTAATACCTTGAAAAGTTTTAACTTTTTATGCATATACCATGAAAAGTGTTAACTTTTTATATTAATACCTTGAAAAGTTTTAACTTTTTATGCATATACCGTGAAAACTGTTTACTTTTTATATTAATACCTTGAAAAGTTTTAACTTTTTATGCATATACCATGAAAAGTGTTAACTTTTTATATTAATACCTTGAAAAGTTTTAACTTTTTATGCATATACCATGAAAAGTGTTAACTTTTTATATTAATACCTTGAAAAGTTTTAACTTTTTATGCATATACCGTGAAAACTGTTTACTTTTTATATTAATACCTTGAAAAGTTTTAACTTTTTATGCATATACCATGAAAAGTGTTAACTTTTTATATTAATACCTTGAAAAGTTTTAACTTTTTATGCATATACCATGAAAAGTGTTAACTTTTTATATTAATACCTTGAAAAGTTTTAACTTTTTATGCATATACCATGAAAAGTGTCAACTTTTTATATTAATACCTTGAAAAGTTTTAACTTTTTATGCATATACCGTGAAAACTGTTTACTTTTTATATTAATACCTTGAAAAGTTTTAACTTTTTATGCATATACCATGAAAAGTGTTAACTTTTTATATTAATACCTTGAAAAGTTTTAACTTTTTATGCATATACCATGAAAAGTGTTAACTTTTTATATTAATACCTTGAAAAGTTTTAACTTTTTATGCATATACCGTGAAAACTGTTTACTTTTTATATTAATACCTTGAAAAGTTTTAACTTTTTATGCATATACCATGAAAAGTGTTAACTTTTTATATTAATACCTTGAAAAGTTTTAACTTTTTATGCATATACCGTGAAAACTGTTTACTTTTTATATTAATACCTTGAAAAGTTTTAACTTTTTATGCATATACCATGAAAAGTGTTAACTTTTTATATTAATACCTTGAAAAGTTTTAACTTTTTATGCATATACCATGAAAAGTGTTAACTTTTTATATTAATACCTTGAAAAGTTTTAACTTTTTATGCATATACCGTCAAAACTGTTTACTTTTTATATTAATACCTTGAAAAGTTTTAACTTTTTATGCATTTACCATGAAAAGTGTTTACTTTTTATATTTTTAACTTTTTATGCATATACCATGAACAGTGTTTACTTTTTATATTAATACCTTGAAAAGTTTTAACTTTTTATCCATATACCATGAAAAGTGTTTACTTTTTATATTAATACCTTGAAAAGTTTTAACTTTTGATGCATATACCATGAAGTGTTTACTTTTTATATTAATACCTTGAAAAGTTTTAACTTTTTATGCATATACCGTGAAAACTGTTTACTTTTTATATTAATACCTTGAAAAGTTTTAACTTTTTATGCATATACCATGAAAAGTGTTAACTTTTTATATTAATACCTTGAAAAGTTTTAACTTTTTATGCATATACTATGAAAAGTGTTACTTTTTATATTAATACCTTGAAAAGTTTTAACTTTTTATGCATATACCATGAAAAGTGTTTACTTTTTATATTAATACCTTGAAAAGTTTTAACTTTTTATCCATATACCATGAAAAGTGTTTACTTTTTATATTAATACCTTGAAAAGTTTTAACTTTTTATGCATATAACATGAAAAGTGTTTACTTTTTATATTAATACCTTGAAAAGTTTTAACTTTTTATGCATATAACATGAAAAGTGTTTACTTTTTATATTAATACCTTGAAAAGTTTTAACTTTTTATCCATATACAATGAAAAGTGTTTACTTTTTATATTAATACCTTGAAAAGTTTTAACTTTTTATCCATATACCATGAAAAGTGTTTACTTTTTATATTAATACCTTGAAAAGTTTTAACTTTTGATGCATATACCATGAAGTGTTTACTTTTTATATTAATACCTTGAAAAGTTTTAACTTTTTGTCCAAATACCATAAAAAGTGTTTACTTTTTATATTAACTTTTGATGCATATACCATGAAGTGTTTACTTTTTATATTAATACCTTGAAAAGTTTTAACTTTTTATCCATATACAATGAAAAGTGTTTTCTTTTTATATTAATACCTTGAAAAGTTTTAACTATTTATGCATATACCATGAAAAGTGTTTACTTTTTATATTAATACCTTGAAAAGTTTTAACTTTTTATCCATATACCATGAAAAGTGTTTACTTTTTATATTAATACCTTGAAAAGTTTTCACTTTTTATGCATATACCATGAAAAGTGTTTACTTTTTATATTAATACCTTGAAAAGTTTTAACTTTTTATCCATATACCATGAAAAGTGTTTACTTTTTATATTAATTTTATCCATATACAATGAAAAGTGTTTACTTTTTATATTAATACCTTGAAAAGTTTTAACTTTTTATCCATATACAATGAAAAGTGTTTACTTTTTATATTAATATCTTAAAAAGTTTTAACTTTTTATGCATATACCATGAAAAGTGTTTACTTTTTATATTAATACCTTGAAAAGTTTTAACTTTTTATCCATATACCATGAAAAGTGTTTACTTTTTATATTAATACCTTGAAAAGTTTTAACTTTTTATCCATATACCATGAAAAGTGTTTACTTTTTATATTAATTTTATCCATATACAATGAAAAGTGTTTACTTTTTATATTAATACCTTGAAAAGTTTTAACTTTTTATCCATATACAATGAAAAGTGTTTACTTTTTATATTAATATCTTAAAAAGTTTTAACTTTTTATGCATATACCATGAAAAGTGTTTACTTTTTATATTAATACCTTGAAAAGTTTTAACTTTTTATCCATATACAATGAAAAGTGTTTACTTTTTATATTAATACCTTGAAAAGTTTTAACTTTTTATGCATATACCATGAAAAGTGTTAACTTTTTATATTAATACCTTGAAAAGTTTTAACTTTTTATGCATATACCGTGAAAACTGTTTACTTTTTATGATAATACCTTGAAAAGTTTTAACTTTTTATGCATATACCATGAAAAGTTTTAACTTTTTATCCATATACCATAAAAAGTGTTTACTTTTTATATTAATACCTTGAAAAGTTTTAACTTTTTATGCATATACCATAAAAAGTGTTTACTTTTTATATTAATACCTTGAAAAGTTTTAACTTTTTATGCATATACCATGAAAAGTGTTTACTTTTTATATTAATACCTTGAAAAGTTTTAACTTTTTATGCATATACCATGAAAAGTGTTTACTTTTTATATTAATACCTTGAAAAGTTTTAACTTTTTATCCATATACCATAAAAAGTGTTTACTTTTTATATTAATACCTTGAAAAGTTTTAACTTTTTATGCATATACCATAAAAAGTGTTTACTTTTTATATTAATACCTTGAAAAGTTTTAACTTTTTATGCATATACCATGAAAAGTGTTTGCTTTTTATATTAATACCTTGAAAAGTTTTAACTTTTTATGCATATACCATAAAAAGTGTTTACTTTTTATATTAATACCTTGAAAAGTTTTAACTTTTTATGCATATACCATGAAAAGTGTTTACTTTTTATATTAATACCTTGAAAAGTTTTAACTTTTTATCCATATACAATTAAAAGTGTTTACTTTTTATATTAATATCTTGAAAAGTTTTAAATTTTTATGCATATACCATGAAAAGTGTTTACTTTTTATATTAATTCCTTGAAAAGATTTAACTTTTTATGCATATACCATGAAAAGTGTTTACTTTTTATATTAATACCTTGAAAAGTTTTAACTTTTTATGCATATACCATGAAAAGTGTTACTTTTTATATTAATACCTTGAAAAGTTTTAACTTTTTATGCATATACCATGAAAAGTGTTTACTTTTTATATTAATACCTTGAAAAGTTTTAACTTTTTATGCATATACCGTGAAAACTGTTTACTTTTTATATTAATACCTTGAAAAGTTTTAACTTTTTATGCATTTACCATGAAAAGTGTTTACTTTTTATATTTTTAACTTTTTATGCATATACCGTGAAAACTGTTTACTTTTTATATTAATACCTTGAAAAGTTTTAACTTTTTATGCATATACCATGAAAAGTGTTAACTTTTTATATTAATACCTTGAAAAGTTTTAACTTTTTATGCATATACCATGAAAAGTGTTAACTTTTTATATTAATACCTTGAAAAGTTTTAACTTTTTATGCATATACCATGAAAAGTTTTAACTTTTTATCCATATACCATAAAAAGTGTTTACTTTTTATATTAATACCTTGAAAAGTTTTAACTTTTTATGCATATACCATAAAAAGTGTTTACTTTTTATATTAATACCTTGAAAAGTTTTAACTTTTTATGCATATACCATGAAAAGTGTTTACTTTTTATATTAATACCTTGAAAAGTTTTAACTTTTTATGCATATACCATGAAAAGTGTTTACTTTTTATATTAATACCTTGAAAAGTTTTAACTTTTTATCCATATACCATAAAAAGTGTTTACTTTTTATATTAATACCTTGAAAAGTTTTAACTTTTTATGCATATACCATAAAAAGTGTTTACTTTTTATATTAATACCTTGAAAAGTTTTAACTTTTTATGCATATACCATGAAAAGTGTTTGCTTTTTATATTAATACCTTGAAAAGTTTTAACTTTTTATGCATATACCATAAAAAGTGTTTACTTTTTATATTAATACCTTGAAAAGTTTTAACTTTTTATGCAAATACCATGAAAAGTGTTTACTTTTTATATTAATACCTTGAAAAGTTTTAACTTTTTATCCATATACAATTAAAAGTGTTTACTTTTTATATTAATATCTTGAAAAGTTTTAAATTTTTATGCATATACCATGAAAAGTGTTTACTTTTTATATTAATTCCTTGAAAAGATTTAACTTTTTATGCATATACCATGAAAAGTGTTTACTTTTTATATTAATACCTTGAAAAGTTTTAACTTTTTATGCATATACCATGAAAAGTGTTACTTTTTATATTAATACCTTGAAAAGTTTTAACTTTTTATGCATATACCATGAAAAGTGTTTACTTTTTATATTAATACCTTGAAAAGTTTTAACTTTTTATCCATATACCATGAAAAGTGTTTACTTTTTATATTAATACCTTGAAAAGTTTTAACTTTTTATGCATATAACATGAAAAGTGTTTACTTTTTATATTAATACCTTGAAAAGTTTTAACTTTTTATGCATATAACATGAAAAGTGTTTACTTTTTATATTAATACCTTGAAAAGTTTTAACTTTTTATCCATATACAATGAAAAGTGTTTACTTTTTATATTAATACCTTGAAAAGTTTTAACTTTTTATCCATATACCATGAAAAGTGTTTACTTTTTATATTAATACCTTGAAAAGTTTTAACTTTTGATGCATATACCATGAAGTGTTTACTTTTTATATTAATACCTTGAAAAGTTTTAACTTTTTATGCATATACCATGAAAAGTGTTTGCTTTTTATATTAATACCTTGAAAAGTTTTAACTTTTTATGCATATACCATAAAAAGTGTTTACTTTTTATATTAATACCTTGAAAAGTTTTAACTTTTTATGCAAATACCATGAAAAGTGTTTACTTTTTATATTAATACCTTGAAAAGTTTTAACTTTTTATCCATATACAATTAAAAGTGTTTACTTTTTATATTAATATCTTGAAAAGTTTTAAATTTTTATGCATATACCATGAAAAGTGTTTACTTTTTATATTAATTCCTTGAAAAGATTTAACTTTTTATGCATATACCATGAAAAGTGTTTACTTTTTATATTAATACCTTGAAAAGTTTTAACTTTTTATGCATATACCATGAAAAGTGTTACTTTTTATATTAATACCTTGAAAAGTTTTAACTTTTTATGCATATACCATGAAAAGTGTTTACTTTTTATATTAATACCTTGAAAAGTTTTAACTTTTTATCCATATACCATGAAAAGTGTTTACTTTTTATATTAATACCTTGAAAAGTTTTAACTTTTTATGCATATAACATGAAAAGTGTTTACTTTTTATATTAATACCTTGAAAAGTTTTAACTTTTTATGCATATAACATGAAAAGTGTTTACTTTTTATATTAATACCTTGAAAAGTTTTAACTTTTTATCCATATACAATGAAAAGTGTTTACTTTTTATATTAATACCTTGAAAAGTTTTAACTTTTTATCCATATACCATGAAAAGTGTTTACTTTTTATATTAATACCTTGAAAAGTTTTAACTTTTGATGCATATACCATGAAGTGTTTACTTTTTATATTAATACCTTGAAAAGTTTTAACTTTTTGTCCAAATACCATAAAAAGTGTTTACTTTTTATATTAACTTTTGATGCATATACCATGAAGTGTTTACTTTTTATATTAATACCTTGAAAAGTTTTAACTTTTTATCCATATACAATGAAAAGTGTTTTCTTTTTATATTAATACCTTGAAAAGTTTTAACTATTTATGCATATACCATGAAAAGTGTTTACTTTTTATATTAATACCTTGAAAAGTTTTAACTTTTTATCCATATACCATGAAAAGTGTTTACTTTTTATATTAATACCTTGAAAAGTTTTCACTTTTTATGCATATACCATGAAAAGTGTTTACTTTTTATATTAATACCTTGAAAAGTTTTAACTTTTTATCCATATACCATGAAAAGTGTTTACTTTTTATATTAATTTTATCCATATACAATGAAAAGTGTTTACTTTTTATATTAATACCTTGAAAAGTTTTAACTTTTTATCCATATACAATGAAAAGTGTTTACTTTTTATATTAATATCTTAAAAAGTTTTAACTTTTTATGCATATACCATGAAAAGTGTTTACTTTTTATATTAATACCTTGAAAAGTGTTTACTTTTTATATTAATACCTTGAAAAGTTTTAACTTTTTATCCATATACCATGAAAAGTGTTTACTTTTTATATTAATTTTATCCATATACAATGAAAAGTGTTTACTTTTTATATTAATACCTTGAAAAGTTTTAACTTTTTATCCATATACAATGAAAAGTGTTTACTTTTTATATTAATATCTTAAAAAGTTTTAACTTTTTATGCATATACCATGAAAAGTGTTTACTTTTTATATTAATACCTTGAAAAGTTTTAACTTTTTATCCATATACAATGAAAAGTGTTTACTTTTTATATTAATACCTTGAAAAGTTTTAACTTTTTATGCATATACCATGAAAAGTGTTAACTTTTTATATTAATACCTTGAAAAGTTTTAACTTTTTATGCATATACCGTGAAAACTGTTACTTTTTATATTAATACCTTGAAAAGTTTTAACTTTTTATGCATATACCATGAAAAGTTTTAACTTTTTATCCATATACCATAAAAAGTGTTTACTTTTTATATTAATACCTTGAAAAGTTTTAACTTTTTATGCATATACCATAAAAAGTGTTTACTTTTTATATTAATACCTTGAAAAGTTTTAACTTTTTATGCATATACCATGAAAAGTGTTTACTTTTTATATTAATACCTTGAAAAGTTTTAACTTTTTATGCATATACCATGAAAAGTGTTTACTTTTTATATTAATACCTTGAAAAGTTTTAACTTTTTATCCATATACCATAAAAAGTGTTTACTTTTTATATTAATACCTTGAAAAGTTTTAACTTTTTATGCATATACCATAAAAAGTGTTTACTTTTTATATTAATACCTTGAAAAGTTTTAACTTTTTATGCATATACCATGAAAAGTGTTTGCTTTTTATATTAATACCTTGAAAAGTTTTAACTTTTTATGCATATACCATAAAAAGTGTTTACTTTTTATATTAATACCTTGAAAAGTTTTAACTTTTTATGCATATACCATGAAAAGTGTTTACTTTTTATATTAATACCTTGAAAAGTTTTAACTTTTTATCCATATACAATTAAAAGTGTTTACTTTTTATATTAATATCTTGAAAAGTTTTAAATTTTTATGCATATACCATGAAAAGTGTTTACTTTTTATATTAATTCCTTGAAAAGATTTAACTTTTTATGCATATACCATGAAAAGTGTTTACTTTTTATATTAATACCTTGAAAAGTTTTAACTTTTTATGCATATACCATGAAAAGTGTTACTTTTTATATTAATACCTTGAAAAGTTTTAACTTTTTATGCATATACCATGAAAAGTGTTTACTTTTTATATTAATACCTTGAAAAGTTTTAACTTTTTATCCATATACCATGAAAAGTGTTTACTTTTTATATTAATACCTTGAAAAGTTTTAACTTTTTATGCATATAACATGAAAAGTGTTTACTTTTTATATTAATACCTTGAAAAGTTTTAACTTTTTATCCATATACAATGAAAAGTGTTTACTTTTTATATTAATATCTTAAAAAGTTTTAACTTTTTATGCATATACCATGAAAAGTGTTTACTTTTTATATCAATACCTTGAAAAGTTTTAACTTTTTATCCATATACAATGAAAAGTGTTTACTTTTTATATTAATACCTTGAAAAGTTTTAACTTTTTATGCATATACCATGAAAAGTGTTAACTTTTTATATTAATACCTTGAAAAGTTTTAACTTTTTATGCATATACCGTGAAAACTGTTTACTTTTTATATTAATACCTTGAAAAGTTTTAACTTTTTATGCATATACCATGAAAAGTTTTAACTTTTTATCCATATACCATAAAAAGTGTTTACTTTTTATATTAATACCTTGAAAAGTTTTAACTTTTTATGCATATACCATAAAAAGTGTTTACTTTTTATATTAATACCTTGAAAAGTTTTAACTTTTTATGCATATACCATGAAAAGTGTTTACTTTTTATATTAATACCTTGAAAAGTTTTAACTTTTTATGCATATACCATGAAAAGTGTTTACTTTTTATATTAATACCTTGAAAAGTTTTAACTTTTTATCCATATACCATAAAAAGTGTTTACTTTTTATATTAATACCTTGAAAAGTTTTAACTTTTTATGCATATACCATAAAAAGTGTTTACTTTTTATATTAATACCTTGAAAAGTTTTAACTTTTTATGCATATACCATGAAAAGTGTTTGCTTTTTATATTAATACCTTGAAAAGTTTTAACTTTTTATGCATATACCATAAAAAGTGTTTACTTTTTATATTAATACCTTGAAAAGTTTTAACTTTTTATGCATATACCATGAAAAGTGTTTACTTTTTATATTAATACCTTGAAAAGTTTTAACTTTTTATCCATATACAATTAAAAGTGTTTACTTTTTATATTAATATCTTGAAAAGTTTTAAATTTTTATGCATATACCATGAAAAGTGTTTACTTTTTATATTAATTCCTTGAAAAGATTTAACTTTTTATGCATATACCATGAAAAGTGTTTACTTTTTATATTAATACCTTGAAAAGTTTTAACTTTTTATGCATATACCATGAAAAGTGTTACTTTTTATATTAATACCTTGAAAAGTTTTAACTTTTTATGCATATACCATGAAAAGTGTTTACTTTTTATATTAATACCTTGAAAAGTTTTAACTTTTTATCCATATACCATGAAAAGTGTTTACTTTTTATATTAATACCTTGAAAAGTTTTAACTTTTTATGCATATAACATGAAAAGTGTTTACTTTTTATATTAATACCTTGAAAAGTTTACCTTTTTATGCATATAACATGAAAAGTGTTTACTTTTTATATTAATACCTTGAAAAGTTTTAACTTTTTATCCATATACAATGAAAAGTGTTTACTTTTTATATTAATACCTTGAAAAGTTTTAACTTTTTATCCATATACCATGAAAAGTGTTTACTTTTTATATTAATACCTTGAAAAGTTTTAACTTTTGATGCATATACCATGAAGTGTTTACTTTTTATATTAATACCTTGTAAAGTTTTAACTTTTTGTCCAAATACCATAAAAAGTGTTTACTTTTTATATTAACTTTTGATGCATATACCATGAAGTGTTTACTTTTTATATTAATACCTTGAAAAGTTTTAACTTTTTATCCATATACAATGAAAAGTGTTTTCTTTTTATATTAATACCTTGAAAAGTTTTAACTATTTATGCATATACCATGAAAAGTGTTTACTTTTTATATTAATACCTTGAAAAGTTTTAACTTTTTATCCATATACCATGAAAAGTGTTTACTTTTTATATTAATACCTTGAAAAGTTTTCACTTTTTATGCATATACCATGAAAAGTGTTTACTTTTTATATTAATACCTTGAAAAGTTTTAACTTTTTATCCATATACCATGAAAAGTGTTTACTTTTTATATTAATTTTATCCATATACAATGAAAAGTGTTTACTTTTTATATTAATACCTTGAAAAGTTTTAACTTTTTATCCATATACAATGAAAAGTGTTTACTTTTTATATTAATATCTTAAAAAGTTTTAACTTTTTATGCATATACCATGAAAAGTGTTTACTTTTTATATTAATACCTTGAAAAGTTTTAACTTTTTATCCATATACCATGAAAAGTGTTTACTTTTTATATTAATACCTTGAAAAGTTTTAACTTTTTATCCATATACCATGAAAAGTGTTTACTTTTTATATTAATTTTATCCATATACAATGAAAAGTGTTTACTTTTTATATTAATACCTTGAAAAGTTTTAACTTTTTATCCATATACAATGAAAAGTGTTTACTTTTTATATTAATATCTTAAAAAGTTTTAACTTTTTATGCATATACCATGAAAAGTGTTTACTTTTTATATTAATACCTTGAAAAGTTTTAACTTTTTATCCATATACAATGAAAAGTGTTTACTTTTTATATTAATACCTTGAAAAGTTTTAACTTTTTATGCATATACCATGAAAAGTGTTAACTTTTTATATTAATACCTTGAAAAGTTTTAACTTTTTATGCATATACCGTGAAAACTGTTTACTTTTTATATTAATACCTTGAAAAGTTTTAACTTTTTATGCATATACCATGAAAAGTGTTAACTTTTTATATTAATACCTTGAAAAGTTTTAACTTTTTATGCATATACCATGAAAAGTGTTAACTTTTTATATTAATACCTTGAAAAGTTTTAACTTTTTATGCATATACCATGAAAAGTGTTAACTTTTTATATTAATACCTTGAAAAGTTTTAACTTTTTATGCATATACCGTGAAAACTGTTTACTTTTTATATTAATACCTTGAAAAGTTATAACTTTTTATGCATATACCATGAAAAGTGTTAACTTTTTATATTAATACCTTGAAAAGTTTTAACTTTTTATGCATATACCATGAAAAGTGTTAACTTTTTATATTAATACCTTGAAAAGTTTTAACTTTTTATGCATATACCGTGAAAACTGTTTACTTTTTATATTAATACCTTGAAAAGTTTTAACTTTTTATGCATATACCATGAAAAGTGTTAACTTTTTATATTAATACCTTGAAAAGTTTTAACTTTTTAAGCATATACCATGAAAAGTGTTAACTTTTTATATTAATACCTTGAAAAGTTTTAACTTTTTATGCATATACCATGAAAAGTGTTAACTTTTTATATTAATACCTTGAAAAGTTTTAACTTTTTATGCATATACCGTGAAAAATGTTTACTTTTTATATTAATACCTTGAAAAGTTTTAACTTTTTATGCATATACCATGAAAAGTGTTAACTTTTTATATTAATACCTTGAAAAGTTTTAACTTTTTATGCATATACCATGAAAAGTGTTAACTTTTTATATTAATACCTTGAAAAGTTTTAACTTTTTAAGCATATACCATGAAAAGTGTTAACTTTTTATATTAATACCTTGAAAAGTTTTAACTTTTTATGCATATACCATGATAAGTGTTAACTTTTTATATTAATACCTTGAAAAGTTTTAACTTTTTAAGCATATACCATGAAAAGTGTTAACTTTTTATATTAATACCTTGAAAAGTTTTAACTTTTTATGCATATACCATGAAAAGTGTTAACTTTTTATATTAATACCTTGAAAAGTTTTAACTTTTTATGCATATACCGTGAAAAATGTTTACTTTTTATATTAATACCTTGAAAAGTTTTAACTTTTTATGCATATACCGTGAAAACTGTTTACTTTTTATATTAATACCTTGAAAAGTTTTAACTTTTTATGCATATACCATGAAAAGTGTTACCTTTTTATATTAATACCTTGAAAAGTTTTAACTTTTTATGCATATACCATGAAAAGTGTTTACTTTTTATATTAATACCTTGAAAAGTTTTAACTTTTTATGCATATACCATGAAAAGTGTTAACTTTTTATATTAATACCTTGAAAAGTTTTAACTTTTTATGCATATACCGTGAAAACTGTTTACTTTTTATATTAATACCTTGAAAAGTTTTAACTTTTTATGCATATACCATGAAAAGTGTTAACTTTTTATATTAATACCTTGAAAAGTTTTAACTTTTTATGCATATACCATGAAAAGTGTTAACTTTTTATATTAATACCTTGAAAAGTTTTAACTTTTTATGCATATACCATGAAAAGTGTTAACTTTTTATATTAATACCTTGAAAAGTTTTAACTTTTTATGCATATACCATGAAAAGTGTTAACTTTTTATATTAATACCTTGAAAATTTTTAACTTTTTATGCATATACCATGAAAAGTGTTAACTTTTTATATTAATACCTTGAAAAGTTTTAACTTTTTATGAATATACCATGAAAAGTAATACCTTGAAAAGTTTTAACTTTTTATCCATATACAATGAAAAGTGTTTACTTTTTATATTAATATCTTGAAAAGTTTTATATTTTTATGCATATACCATGAAAAGTGTTTACTTTTTATATTAATTCCTTGAAAAGATTTAACTTTTTATGCATATACCATGAAAAGTGTTTACTTTTTATATTAATACCTTGAAAAGTTTTAACTTTTTATGCATATACCATGAAAACTGTTACTTTTTATATTAATACCTTGAAAAGTTTTAACTTTTTATCCATATACCATGAAAAGTGTTTACTTTTTATATTAATACCTTGAAAAATTTTAACTTTTTATGCATATACCATGAAAAGTGTTTACTTTTTATATTAATACCTTGAAAAGTTTTAACTTTTTATCCATATACCATGAAAAGTGTTTACTTTTTATATTAATACCTTGAAAAGTTTTAACTTTTTATGCATATACCATGAAAACTGTTACTTTTTATATTAATACCTTGAAAAGTTTTAACTTTTTATCCATATACCATGAAAAGTGTTTACTTTTTATATTAATACCTTGAAAAGTTTTAACTTTTTATGCATATACCATGAAAAGTGTTTACTTTTTATATTAATACCTTGAAAAGTTTTAACTTTTTATGCATATACCATGAAAACTGTTTACTTTTTATATTAATACCTTGAAAAGTTTTAACTTTTTATGCATTTACCATGAAAAGTGTTTACTTTTTATATTTTTAACTTTTTATGCATATACCATGAACAGTGTTTACTTTTTATATTAATACCTTGAAAAGTTTTAACTTTTTATCCATATACAATGAAAAGTGTTTACTTTTTATATTAATACCTTGAAAAGTTTTAACTTTTTATCCATATACCATGAAAAGTGTTTACTTTTTATATTAATACCTTGAAAAGTTTTAACTTTTGATGCATATACCATGAAGTGTTTACTTTTTATATTAATACCTTGTAAAGTTTTAACTTTTTGTCCAAATACCATAAAAAGTGTTTACTTTTTATATTAACTTTTGATGCATATACCATGAAGTGTTTACTTTTTATATTAATACCTTGAAAAGTTTTAACTTTTTATCCATATACAATGAAAAGTGTTTTCTTTTTATATTAATACCTTGAAAAGTTTTAACTATTTATGCATATACCATGAAAAGTGTTTACTTTTTATATTAATACCTTGAAAAGTTTTAACTTTTTATCCATATACCATGAAAAGTGTTTACTTTTTATATTAATACCTTGAAAAGTTTTCACTTTTTATGCATATACCATGAAAAGTGTTTACTTTTTATATTAATACCTTGAAAAGTTTTAACTTTTTATCCATATACCATGAAAAGTGTTTACTTTTTATATTAATTTTATCCATATACAATGAAAAGTGTTTACTTTTTATATTAATACCTTGAAAAGTTTTAACTTTTTATCCATATACAATGAAAAGTGTTTACTTTTTATATTAATATCTTAAAAAGTTTTAACTTTTTATGCATATACCATGAAAAGTGTTTACTTTTTATATTAATACCTTGAAAAGTTTTAACTTTTTATCCATATACCATGAAAAGTGTTTACTTTTTATATTAATACCTTGAAAAGTTTTAACTTTTTATCCATATACCATGAAAAGTGTTTACTTTTTATATTAATTTTATCCATATACAATGAAAAGTGTTTACTTTTTATATTAATACCTTGAAAAGTTTTAACTTTTTATCCATATACAATGAAAAGTGTTTACTTTTTATATTAATATCTTAAAAAGTTTTAACTTTTTATGCATATACCATGAAAAGTGTTTACTTTTTATATTAATACCTTGAAAAGTTTTAACTTTTTATCCATATACAATGAAAAGTGTTTACTTTTTATATTAATACCTTGAAAAGTTTTAACTTTTTATGCATATACCATGAAAAGTGTTAACTTTTTATATTAATACCTTGAAAAGTTTTAACTTTTTATGCATATACCGTGAAAACTGTTTACTTTTTATATTAATACCTTGAAAAGTTTTAACTTTTTATGCATATACCATGAAAAGTGTTAACTTTTTATATTAATACCTTGAAAAGTTTTAACTTTTTATGCATATACCATGAAAAGTGTTAACTTTTTATATTAATACCTTGAAAAGTTTTAACTTTTTATGCATATACCATGAAAAGTGTTAACTTTTTATATTAATACCTTGAAAAGTTTTAACTTTTTATGCATATACCGTGAAAACTGTTTACTTTTTATATTAATACCTTGAAAAGTTATAACTTTTTATGCATATACCATGAAAAGTGTTAACTTTTTATATTAATACCTTGAAAAGTTTTAACTTTTTATGCATATACCATGAAAAGTGTTAACTTTTTATATTAATACCTTGAAAAGTTTTAACTTTTTATGCATATACCGTGAAAACTGTTTACTTTTTATATTAATACCTTGAAAAGTTTTAACTTTTTATGCATATACCATGAAAAGTGTTAACTTTTTATATTAATACCTTGAAAAGTTTTAACTTTTTAAGCATATACCATGAAAAGTGTTAACTTTTTATATTAATACCTTGAAAAGTTTTAACTTTTTATGCATATACCATGAAAAGTGTTAACTTTTTATATTAATACCTTGAAAAGTTTTAACTTTTTATGCATATACCGTGAAAAATGTTTACTTTTTATATTAATACCTTGAAAAGTTTTAACTTTTTATGCATATACCATGAAAAGTGTTAACTTTTTATATTAATACCTTGAAAAGTTTTAACTTTTTATGCATATACCATGAAAAGTGTTAACTTTTTATATTAATACCTTGAAAAGTTTTAACTTTTTATGCATATACCGTGAAAACTGTTTACTTTTTATATTAATACCTTGAAAAGTTTTAACTTTTTATGCATATACCATGAAAAGTGTTACCTTTTTATATTAATACCTTGAAAAGTTTTAACTTTTTATGCATATACCATGAAAAGTGTTTACTTTTTATATTAATACCTTGAAAAGTTTTAACTTTTTATGCATATACCATGAAAAGTGTTAACTTTTTATATTAATACCTTGAAAAGTTTTAACTTTTTATGCATATACCGTGAAAACTGTTTACTTTTTATATTAATACCTTGAAAAGTTTTAACTTTTTATGCATATACCATGAAAAGTGTTAACTTTTTATATTAATACCTTGAAAAGTTTTAACTTTTTATGCATATACCATGAAAAGTGTTAACTTTTTATATTAATACCTTGAAAAGTTTTAACTTTTTATGCATATACCATGAAAAGTGTTAACTTTTTATATTAATACCTTGAAAAGTTTTAACTTTTTATGCATATACCATGAAAAGTGTTAACTTTTTATATTAATACCTTGAAAATTTTTAACTTTTTATGCATATACCATGAAAAGTGTTAACTTTTTATATTAATACCTTGAAAAGTTTTAACTTTTTATGAATATACCATGAAAAGTAATACCTTGAAAAGTTTTAACTTTTTATCCATATACAATGAAAAGTGTTTACTTTTTATATTAATATCTTGAAAAGTTTTATATTTTTATGCATATACCATGAAAAGTGTTTACTTTTTATATTAATTCCTTGAAAAGATTTAACTTTTTATGCATATACCATGAAAAGTGTTTACTTTTTATATTAATACCTTGAAAAGTTTTAACTTTTTATGCATATACCATGAAAACTGTTACTTTTTATATTAATACCTTGAAAAGTTTTAACTTTTTATCCATATACCATGAAAAGTGTTTACTTTTTATATTAATACCTTGAAAAATTTTAACTTTTTATGCATATACCATGAAAAGTGTTTACTTTTTATATTAATACCTTGAAAAGTTTTAACTTTTTATCCATATACCATGAAAAGTGTTTACTTTTTATATTAATACCTTGAAAAGTTTTAACTTTTTATGCATATACCATGAAAACTGTTACTTTTTATATTAATACCTTGAAAAGTTTTAACTTTTTATCCATATACCATGAAAAGTGTTTACTTTTTATATTAATACCTTGAAAAGTTTTAACTTTTTATGCATATACCATGAAAAGTGTTTACTTTTTATATTAATACCTTGAAAAGTTTTAACTTTTTATGCATATACCATGAAAACTGTTTACTTTTTATATTAATACCTTGAAAAGTTTTAACTTTTTATGCATTTACCATGAAAAGTGTTTACTTTTTATATTTTTAACTTTTTATGCATATACCATGAACAGTGTTTACTTTTTATATTAATACCTTGAAAAGTTTTAACTTTTTATCCATATACCATGAAAAGTGTTTACTTTTTATATTAATACCTTGAAAAGTTTTAACTTTTTATGCATATACCATGAAAAGTGTTAACTTTTTATATTAATACCTTGAAAAGTTTTAACTTTTTATGCATATACCATGAAAAGTGTTAACTTTTTATATTAATACCTTGAAAAGTTTTAACTTTTTATGCATATACCGTGAAAACTGTTTACTTTTTATATTAATACCTTGAAAAGTTTTAACTTTTTATGCATATACCATGAAAAGTGTTAACTTTTTATATTAATACCTTGAAAAGTTTTAACTTTTTAAGCATATACCATGAAAAGTGTTAACTTTTTATATTAATACCTTGAAAAGTTTTAACTTTTTATGCATATACCATGAAAAGTGTTAACTTTTTATATTAATACCTTGAAAAGTTTTAACTTTTTATGCATATACCATGAAAACTGTTACTTTTTATATTAATACCTTGAAAAGTTTTAACTTTTTATCCATATACCATGAAAAGTGTTTACTTTTTATATTAATACCTTGAAAAATTTTAACTTTTTATGCATATACCATGAAAAGTGTTTACTTTTTATATTAATACCTTGAAAAGTTTTAACTTTTTATCCATATACCATGAAAAGTGTTTACTTTTTATATTAATACCTTGAAAAGTTTTAACTTTTGATGCATATACCATGAAGTGTTTACTTTTTATATTAATACCTTAAAAAGTTTTAACTTTTTGGAAAAATACCATGAAAAGTGTTAACTTTTTATATTAATACCTTGAAAAGTTTTAACTTTTTATGCATATACCATGAAAAGTGTTTACTTTTTATATTAATACCTTGAAAAGTTTTAACTTTTTATCCATATACCATGAAAAGTGTTTACTTTTTATATTAATACCTTGAAAAGTTTTAACTTTTTATGCATATATCATGAAAAGTGTTTACTTTTTATATTAATACCTTGAAAAGTTTTAACTTTTTATGCATATACCATGAAAAGTGTTTACTTTTTATATTAATACCTTGAAAAGTTTTAACTTTTTATGCATATACCATGAAAACTGTTTACTTTTTATATTAATACCTTGAAAAGTTTTAACTTTTTATGCATTTACCATGAAAAGTGTTTACTTTTTATATTTTTAACTTTTTATGCATATACCATGAACAGTGTTTACTTTTTATATTAATACCTTGAAAAGTTTTAACTTTTTATCCATATACCATGAAAAGTGTTTACTTTTTATATTAATACCTTGAAAAGTTTTAACTTTTTATGCATATACCATGAAAAGTGTTAACTTTTTATATTAATACCTTGAAAAGTTTTAACTTTTTATGCATATACCATGAAAAGTGTTAACTTTTTATATTAATACCTTGAAAAGTTTTAACTTTTTATGCATATACCGTGAAAACTGTTTACTTTTTATATTAATACCTTGAAAAGTTTTAACTTTTTATGCATATACCATGAAAAGTGTTAACTTTTTATATTAATACCTTGAAAAGTTTTAACTTTTTAAGCATATACCATGAAAAGTGTTAACTTTTTATATTAATACCTTGAAAAGTTTTAACTTTTTATGCATATACCATGATAAGTGTTAACTTTTTATATTAATACCTTGAAAAGTTTTAACTTTTTATGCATATACCGTGAAAAATGTTTACTTTTTATATTAATACCTTGAAAAGTTTTAACTTTTTATGCATATACCATGAAAAGTGTTAACTTTTTATATTAATACCTTGAAAAGTTTTAACTTTTTATGCATATACCATGAAAAGTGTTAACTTTTTATATTAATACCTTGAAAAGTTTTAACTTTTTATGCATATACCGTGAAAACTGTTTACTTTTTATATTAATACCTTGAAAAGTTTTAACTTTTTATGCATATACCATGAAAAGTGTTAACTTTTTATATTAATACCTTGAAAAGTTTTAACTTTTTATGCATATACCATGAAAAGTGTTTACTTTTTATATTAATACCTTGAAAAGTTTTAACTTTTTATGCATATACCATGAAAAGTGTTAACTTTTTATATTAATACCTTGAAAAGTTTTAACTTTTTATGCATATACCGTGAAAACTGTTTACTTTTTATATTAATACCTTGAAAAGTTTTAACTTTTTATGCATATACCATGAAAAGTGTTAACTTTTTATATTAATACCTTGAAAAGTTTTAACTTTTTATGCATATACCATGAAAAGTGTTAACTTTTTATATTAATACCTTGAAAAGTTTTAACTTTTTATGCATATACCATGAAAAGTGTTAACTTTTTATATTAATACCTTGAAAAGTTTTAACTTTTTATGCATATACCATGAAAAGTGTTAACTTTTTATATTAATACCTTGAAAATTTTTAACTTTTTATGCATATACCATGAAAAGTGTTAACTTTTTATATTAATACCTTGAAAAGTTTTAACTTTTTATGAATATACCATGAAAAGTAATACCTTGAAAAGTTTTAACTTTTTATCCATATACAATGTAAAGTGTTTACTTTTTATATTAATATCTTGAAAAGTTTTATATTTTTATGCATATACCATGAAAAGTGTTTACTTTTTATATTAATTCCTTAAAAAGATTTAACTTTTTATGCATATACCATGAAAAGTGTTTACTTTTTATATTAATACCTTGAAAAGTTTTAACTTTTTATGCATATACCATGAAAAGTGTTAACTTTTTATATTAATACCTTGAAAAGTTTTAACTTTTTATGCATATACCATGAAAAGTGTTAACTTTTTATATTAATACCTTGAAAAGTTTTAACTTTTTATGCATATACCATGAAAAGTGTTAACTTTTTATATTAATACCTTGAAAATTTTTAACTTTTTATGCATATACCATGAAAAGTGTTAACTTTTTATATTAATACCTTGAAAAGTTTTAACTTTTTATGAATATACCATGAAAAGTAATACCTTGAAAAGTTTTAACTTTTTATCCATATACAATGAAAAGTGTTTACTTTTTATATTAATATCTTGAAAAGTTTTATATTTTTATGCATATACCATGAAAAGTGTTTACTTTTTATATTAATTCCTTGAAAAGATTTAACTTTTTATGCATATACCATGAAAAGTGTTTACTTTTTATATTAATACCTTGAAAAGTTTTAACTTTTTATGCATATACCATGAAAACTGTTACTTTTTATATTAATACCTTGAAAATTTTTAACTTTTTATCCATATACCATGAAAAGTGTTTACTTTTTATATTAATACCTTGAAAAATTTTAACTTTTTATGCATATACCATGAAAAGTGTTTACTTTTTATATTAATACCTTGAAAAGTTTTAACTTTTTATCCATATACCATGAAAAGTGTTTACTTTTTATATTAATACCTTGAAAAGTTTTAACTTTTGATGCATATACCATGAAGTGTTTACTTTTTATATTTATACCTTAAAAAGTTTTAACTTTTTGTCCAAATACCATGAAAAGTGTTAACTTTTTATATTAATACCTTGAAAAGTTTTAACTTTTTATCCATATACCATGAAAAGTGTTTACTTTTTATATTAATACCTTGAAAAGTTTTAACTTTTTATGCATATATCATGAAAAGTGTTTACTTTTTATATTAATACCTTGAAAAGTTTTAACTTTTTATGCATATACCATGAAAAGTGTTTACTTTTTATATTAATACCTTGAAAAGTTTTAACTTTTTATGCATATACCATGAAAAGTGTTAACTTTTTATATTAATACCTTGAAAAGTTTTAACTTTTTATGCATATACCATGAAAAGTGTTAACTTTTTATATTAATACCTTGAAAAGTTTTAACTTTTTAAGCATATACCATGAAAAGTGTTAACTTTTTATATTAATATCTTGAAAAGTTTTAACTTTTTATGCATATACCATGAAAAGTGTTAACTTTTTATATTAATACCTTGAAAAGTTTTAACTTTTTATGCATATACCGTGAAAAATGTTTACTTTTTATATTAATACCTTGAAAAGTTTTAACTTTTTATGCATATACCATGAAAAGTGTTAACTTTTTATATTAATACCTTGAAAAGTTTTAACTTTTTATGCATATACCATGAAAAGTGTTAACTTTTTATATTAATACCTTGAAAAGTTTTAACTTTTTATGCATATACCGTGAAAACTGTTTACTTTTTATATTAATACCTTGAAAAGTTTTAACTTTTTATGCATATACCATGAAATGTGTTAACTTTTTATATTAATACCTTGAAAAGTTTTAACTTTTTATGCATATACCATGAAAAGTGTTTACTTTTTATATTAATACCTTGAAAAGTTTTAACTTTTTATGCATATACCATGAAAAGTGTTAACTTTTTATATTAATACCTTGAAAAGTTTTAACTTTTTATGCATATACCGTGAAAACTGTTTACTTTTTATATTAATACCTTGAAAAGTTTTAACTTTTTATGCATATACCATGAAAAGTGTTAACTTTTTATATTAATACCTTGAAAAGTTTTAACTTTTTATGCATATACCATGAAAAGTGTTAACTTTTTATATTAATACCTTGAAAAGTTTTAACTTTTTATGCATATACCATGAAAAGTGTTAACTTTTTATATTAATACCTTGAAAAGTTTTAACTTTTTATGCATATACCATGAAAAGTGTTAACTTTTTATATTAATACCTTGAAAATTTTTAACTTTTTATGCATATACCATGAAAAATGTTTACTTTTTATATTAATACCTTGAAAAGTTTTAACTTTTTATGAATATACCATGAAAAGTAATACCTTGAAAAGTTTTAACTTTTTATCCATATACAATGAAAAGTGTTTACTTTTTATATTAATATCTTGAAAAGTTTTATATTTTTATGCATATACCATGAAAAGTGTTTACTTTTTATATTAATTCCTTGAAAAGATTTAACTTTTTATGCATATACCATGAAAAGTGTTTACTTTTTATATTAATACCTTGAAAAGTTTTAACTTTTTATGCATATACCATGAAAAGTGTTAACTTTTTATATTAATACCTTGAAAAGTTTTAACTTTTTATGCATATACCATGAAAAGTGTTAACTTTTTATATTAATACCTTGAAAAGTTTTAACTTTTTATGCATATACCATGAAAAGTGTTAACTTTTTATATTAATACCTTGAAAATTTTTAACTTTTTATGCATATACCATGAAAAGTGTTAACTTTTTATATTAATACCTTGAAAAGTTTTAACTTTTTATGAATATACCATGAAAAGTAATACCTTGAAAAGTTTTAACTTTTTATCCATATACAATGAAAAGTGTTTACTTTTTATATTAATATCTTGAAAAGTTTTATATTTTTATGCATATACCATGAAAAGTGTTTACTTTTTATATTAATTCCTTGAAAAGATTTAACTTTTTATGCATATACCATGAAAAGTGTTTACTTTTTATATTAATACCTTGAAAAGTTTTAACTTTTTATGCATATACCATGAAAACTGTTACTTTTTATATTAATACCTTGAAAAGTTTTAACTTTTTATCCATATACCATGAAAAGTGTTTACTTTTTATATTAATACCTTGAAAAATTTTAACTTTTTATGCATATACCATGAAAAGTGTTTACTTTTTATATTAATACCTTGAAAAGTTTTAACTTTTTATCCATATACCATGAAAAGTGTTTACTTTTTATATTAATACCTTGAAAAGTTTTAACTTTTGATGCATATACCATGAAGTGTTTACTTTTTATATTAATACCTTAAAAAGTTTTAACTTTTTGGAAAAATACCATGAAAAGTGTTAACTTTTTATATTAATACCTTGAAAAGTTTTAACTTTTTATGCATATACCATGAAAAGTGTTTACTTTTTATATTAATACCTTGAAAAGTTTTAACTTTTTATCCATATACCATGAAAAGTGTTTACTTTTTATATTAATACCTTGAAAAGTTTTAACTTTTGATGCATATACCATGAAGTGTTTACTTTTTATATTAATACCTTAAAAAGTTTTAACTTTTTGGAAAAATACCATGAAAAGTGTTAACTTTTTATATTAATACCTTGAAAAGTTTTAACTTTTTATGCATATATCATGAAAAGTGTTTACTTTTTATATTAATACCTTGAAAAGTTTTAACTTTTTATGCATATACCATGAAAAGTGTTTACTTTTTATATTAATACCTTGAAAAGTTTTAACTTTTTATGCATATACCATGAAAACTGTTTACTTTTTATATTAATACCTTGAAAAGTTTTAACTTTTTATGCATTTACCATGAAAAGTGTTTACTTTTTATATTTTTAACTTTTTATGCATATACCATGAACAGTGTTTACTTTTTATATTAATACCTTGAAAAGTTTTAACTTTTTATCCATATACCATGAAAAGTGTTTACTTTTTATATTAATACCTTGAAAAGTTTTAACTTTTTATGCATATACCATGAAAAGTGTTAACTTTTTATATTAATACCTTGAAAAGTTTTAACTTTTTATGCATATACCATGAAAAGTGTTAACTTTTTATATTAATACCTTGAAAAGTTTTAACTTTTTATGCATATACCGTGAAAACTGTTTACTTTTTATATTAATACCTTGAAAAGTTTTAACTTTTTATGCATATACCATGAAAAGTGTTAACTTTTTATATTAATACCTTGAAAAGTTTTAACTTTTTAAGCATATACCATGAAAAGTGTTAACTTTTTATATTAATACCTTGAAAAGTTTTAACTTTTTATGCATATACCATGATAAGTGTTAACTTTTTATATTAATACCTTGAAAAGTTTTAACTTTTTATGCATATACCGTGAAAAATGTTTACTTTTTATATTAATACCTTGAAAAGTTTTAACTTTTTATGCATATACCATGAAAAGTGTTAACTTTTTATATTAATACCTTGAAAAGTTTTAACTTTTTATGCATATACCATGAAAAGTGTTAACTTTTTATATTAATACCTTGAAAAGTTTTAACTTTTTATGCATATACCGTGAAAACTGTTTACTTTTTATATTAATACCTTGAAAAGTTTTAACTTTTTATGCATATACCATGAAAAGTGTTAACTTTTTATATTAATACCTTGAAAAGTTTTAACTTTTTATGCATATACCATGAAAAGTGTTTACTTTTTATATTAATACCTTGAAAAGTTTTAACTTTTTATGCATATACCATGAAAAGTGTTAACTTTTTATATTAATACCTTGAAAAGTTTTAACTTTTTATGCATATACCGTGAAAACTGTTTACTTTTTATATTAATACCTTGAAAAGTTTTAACTTTTTATGCATATACCATGAAAAGTGTTAACTTTTTATATTAATACCTTGAAAAGTTTTAACTTTTTATGCATATACCATGAAAAGTGTTAACTTTTTATATTAATACCTTGAAAAGTTTTAACTTTTTATGCATATACCGTGAAAACTGTTTACTTTTTATATTAATACCTTGAAAAGTTTTAACTTTTTATGCATATACCATGAAAAGTGTTAACTTTTTATATTAATACCTTGAAAAGTTTTAACTTTTTATGCATATACCATGAAAAGTGTTTACTTTTTATATTAATACCTTGAAAAGTTTTAACTTTTTATGCATATACCATGAAAAGTGTTAACTTTTTATATTAATACCTTGAAAAGTTTTAACTTTTTATGCATATACCGTGAAAACTGTTTACTTTTTATATTAATACCTTGAAAAGTTTTAACTTTTTATGCATATACCATGAAAAGTGTTAACTTTTTATATTAATACCTTGAAAAGTTTTAACTTTTTATGCATATACCATGAAAAGTGTTAACTTTTTATATTAATACCTTGAAAATTTTTAACTTTTTATGCATATACCATGAAAAGTGTTAACTTTTTATATTAATACCTTGAAAAGTTTTAACTTTTTATGAATATACCATGAAAAGTAATACCTTGAAAAGTTTTAACTTTTTATCCATATACAATGTAAAGTGTTTACTTTTTATATTAATATCTTGAAAAGTTTTATATTTTTATGCATATACCATGAAAAGTGTTTACTTTTTATATTAATTCCTTAAAAAGATTTAACTTTTTATGCATATACCATGAAAAGTGTTAACTTTTTATATTAATACCTTGAAAAGTTTTAACTTTTTATGCATATACCATGAAAAGTGTTAACTTTTTATATTAATACCTTGAAAAGTTTTAACTTTTTATGCATATACCGTGAAAACTGTTTACTTTTTATATTAATACCTTGAAAAGTTTTAACTTTTTATGCATATACCATGAAAAGTGTTAACTTTTTATATTAATACCTTGAAAAGTTTTAACTTTTTATGCATATACCATGAAAAGTGTTTACTTTTTATATTAATACCTTGAAAAGTTTTAACTTTTTATGCATATACCATGAAAAGTGTTAACTTTTTATATTAATACCTTGAAAAGTTTTAACTTTTTATGCATATACCGTGAAAACTGTTTATTTTTTATATTAATACCTTGAAAAGTTTTAACTTTTTATGCATATACCATGAAAAGTGTTAACTTTTTATATTAATACCTTGAAAAGTTTTAACTTTTTATGCATATACCATGAAAAGTGTTAACTTTTTATATTAATACCTTGAAAATTTTTAACTTTTTATGCATATACCATGAAAAGTGTTAACTTTTTATATTAATACCTTGAAAAGTTTTAACTTTTTATGAATATACCATGAAAAGTAATACCTTGAAAAGTTTTAACTTTTTATCCATATACAATGTAAAGTGTTTACTTTTTATATTAATATCTTGAAAAGTTTTATATTTTTATGCATATACCATGAAAAGTGTTTACTTTTTATATTAATTCCTTAAAAAGATTTAACTTTTTATGCATATACCATGAAAAGTGTTTACTTTTTATATTAATACCTTGAAAAGTTTTAACTTTTTATGCATATACCATGAAAAGTGTTAACTTTTTATATTAATACCTTGAAAATTTTTAACTTTTTATCCATATACCATGAAAAGTGTTTACTTTTTATATTAATACCTTGAAAAATTTTAACTTTTTATGCATATACCATGAAAAGTGTTTACTTTTTATATTAATACCTTGAAAAGTTTTAACTTTTTATCCATATACCATGAAAAGTGTTTACTTTTTATATTAATACCTTGAAAAGTTTTAACTTTTGATGCATATACCATGAAGTGTTTACTTTTTATATTTATACCTTAAAAAGTTTTAACTTTTTGTCCAAATACCATGAAAAGTGTTAACTTTTTATATTAATACCTTGAAAAGTTTTAACTTTTTATCCATATACCATGAAAAGTGTTTACTTTTTATATTAATACCTTGAAAAGTTTTAACTTTTTATGCATATATCATGAAAAGTGTTTACTTTTTATATTAATACCTTGAAAAGTTTTAACTTTTTATGCATATACCATGAAAAGTGTTTACTTTTTATATTAATACCTTGAAAAGTTTTAACTTTTTATGCATATACCATGAAAAGTGTTAACTTTTTATATTAATACCTTGAAAAGTTTTAACTTTTTATGCATATACCATGAAAAGTGTTAACTTTTTATATTAATACCTTGAAAAGTTTTAACTTTTTAAGCATATACCATGAAAAGTGTTAACTTTTTATATTAATATCTTGAAAAGTTTTAACTTTTTATGCATATACCATGAAAAGTGTTAACTTTTTATATTAATACCTTGAAAAGTTTTAACTTTTTATGCATATACCGTGAAAAATGTTTACTTTTTATATTAATACCTTGAAAAGTTTTAACTTTTTATGCATATACCATGAAAAGTGTTAACTTTTTATATTAATACCTTGAAAAGTTTTAACTTTTTATGCATATACCATGAAAAGTGTTAACTTTTTATATTAATACCTTGAAAAGTTTTAACTTTTTATGCATATACCGTGAAAACTGTTTACTTTTTATATTAATACCTTGAAAAGTTTTAACTTTTTATGCATATACCATGAAATGTGTTAACTTTTTATATTAATACCTTGAAAAGTTTTAACTTTTTATGCATATACCATGAAAAGTGTTTACTTTTTATATTAATACCTTGAAAAGTTTTAACTTTTTATGCATATACCATGAAAAGTGTTAACTTTTTATATTAATACCTTGAAAAGTTTTAACTTTTTATGCATATACCGTGAAAACTGTTTACTTTTTATATTAATACCTTGAAAAGTTTTAACTTTTTATGCATATACCATGAAAAGTGTTAACTTTTTATATTAATACCTTGAAAAGTTTTAACTTTTTATGCATATACCATGAAAAGTGTTAACTTTTTATATTAATACCTTGAAAAGTTTTAACTTTTTATGCATATACCATGAAAAGTGTTAACTTTTTATATTAATACCTTGAAAAGTTTTAACTTTTTATGCATATACCATGAAAAGTGTTAACTTTTTATATTAATACCTTGAAAATTTTTAACTTTTTATGCATATACCATGAAAAATGTTTACTTTTTATATTAATACCTTGAAAAGTTTTAACTTTTTATGAATATACCATGAAAAGTAATACCTTGAAAAGTTTTAACTTTTTATCCATATACAATGAAAAGTGTTTACTTTTTATATTAATATCTTGAAAAGTTTTATATTTTTATGCATATACCATGAAAAGTGTTTACTTTTTATATTAATTCCTTGAAAAGATTTAACTTTTTATGCATATACCATGAAAAGTGTTTACTTTTTATATTAATACCTTGAAAAGTTTTAACTTTTTATGCATATACCATGAAAAGTGTTAACTTTTTATATTAATACCTTGAAAAGTTTTAACTTTTTATGCATATACCATGAAAAGTGTTAACTTTTTATATTAATACCTTGAAAAGTTTTAACTTTTTATGCATATACCATGAAAAGTGTTAACTTTTTATATTAATACCTTGAAAATTTTTAACTTTTTATGCATATACCATGAAAAGTGTTAACTTTTTATATTAATACCTTGAAAAGTTTTAACTTTTTATGAATATACCATGAAAAGTAATACCTTGAAAAGTTTTAACTTTTTATCCATATACAATGAAAAGTGTTTACTTTTTATATTAATATCTTGAAAAGTTTTATATTTTTATGCATATACCATGAAAAGTGTTTACTTTTTATATTAATTCCTTGAAAAGATTTAACTTTTTATGCATATACCATGAAAAGTGTTTACTTTTTATATTAATACCTTGAAAAGTTTTAACTTTTTATGCATATACCATGAAAACTGTTACTTTTTATATTAATACCTTGAAAAGTTTTAACTTTTTATCCATATACCATGAAAAGTGTTTACTTTTTATATTAATACCTTGAAAAATTTTAACTTTTTATGCATATACCATGAAAAGTGTTTACTTTTTATATTAATACCTTGAAAAGTTTTAACTTTTTATCCATATACCATGAAAAGTGTTTACTTTTTATATTAATACCTTGAAAAGTTTTAACTTTTGATGCATATACCATGAAGTGTTTACTTTTTATATTAATACCTTAAAAAGTTTTAACTTTTTGTCCAAATACCATGAAAAGTGTTAACTTTTTATATTAATACCTTGAAAAGTTTTAACTTTTTATGCATATACCATGAAAAGTGTTTACTTTTTATATTAATACCTTGAAAAGTTTTAACTTTTTATCCATATACCATGAAAAGTGTTTACTTTTTATATTAATACCTTGAAAAGTTTTAACTTTTTATGCATATATCATGAAAAGTGTTTACTTTTTATATTAATACCTTGAAAAGTTTTAACTTTTTATGCATATACCATGAAAAGTGTTTACTTTTTATATTAATACCTTGAAAAGTTTTAACTTTTTATGCATATACCATGAAAAGTGTTAACTTTTTATATTAATACCTTGAAAAGTTTTAACTTTTTATGCATATACCGTGAAAACTGTTTACTTTTTAATAATAATAATAATAATAATTTATTTAACTATATTACATTGTATTAGACAAGTTTATAGTACGTCAAATAATTACAAAATAAAAACAATGAATTGTGAATAAACATATGTTACAAAATTTGTTTCATATCAACATTCAGATATTCTTCTACATCATAAAAAGCATGTTTTACCAGAAAATTTTTAATTCTGTTTTTAAAAGTTTTGTGATTCATATTTTTTATTTTCTCGGGCAATTTATTATACAGGTCTAAATTTAATGAACACTTAACAGACTTCTGTAGCCTGTAAGCAGGTTTGCGCAATAAGTTTGCAGATCTAGTGTTATAACGGTGGCAATCTCCATTTTTAGTGAAATTTAAATTGAATTTATGTACTTCAAGTACTGAGTTTAAAATATAAATAGATGGTAGAGTTTATATTAATACCTTGAAAAGTTTTAACTTTTTATGCATATACCATGAAAAGTGTTAACTTTTTATATTAATACCTTGAAAAGTTTTAACTTTTTATGCATATACCATGAAAAGTGTTAACTTTTTATATTAATACCTTGAAAAGTTTTAACTTTTTATGCATATACCATGAAAAGTGTTAACTTTTTATATTAATACCTTGAAAAGTTTTAACTTTTTATGCATATACCATAAAAAGTGTTAACTTTTTATATTAATACCTTGAAAAGTTTTAACTTTTTATGCATATACTATGAAAAGTGTTAACTTTTTATATTAATACCTTGAAAAGTTTTAACTTTTTATGAATATACCATGAAAAGTGTTTACTTTTTATATTAATACCTTGAAAAGTTTTAACTTTTTATGAATATACCATGAAAAGTAATACCTTGAAAAGTTTTAACTTTTTATCCATATACAATGAAAAGTGTTAACTTTTTATATTAATACCTTGAAAAGTTTTAACTTTTTATGCATATACCATGAAAAGTGTTAACTTTTTATATTAATACCTTGAAAAGTTTTAACTTTTTATGCATATACCATGAAAAGTGTTAACTTTTTATATTAATACCTTGAAAAGTTTTAACTTTTTATGCATATACCATGAAAAGTGTTAACTTTTTATATTAATACCTTGAAAAGTTTTAACTTTTTATGCATATACCGTGAAAACTGTTTACTTTTTATATTAATACCTTGAAAAGTTTTAACTTTTTATGCATATACCGTGAAAACTGTTTACTTTTTATATTAATACCTTGAAAAGTTTTAACTTTTTATGCATATACCATGAAAAGTGTTAACTTTTTATATTAATACCTTGAAAAGTTTTAACTTTTTATGCATATACCGTGAAAACTGTTTACTTTTTATATTAATACCTTGAAAAGTTTTAACTTTTTATGCATATACCATGAAAAGTGTTAACTTTTTATATTAATACCTTGAAAAGTTTTAACTTTTTATGCATATACCATGAAAAGTGTTTACTTTTTATATTAATACCTTGAAAAGTTTTAACTTTTTATGCATATACCATGAAAAGTGTTAACTTTTTATATTAATACCTTGAAAAGTTTTAACTTTTTATGCATATACCGTGAAAACTGTTTACTTTTAATATTAATACCTTGAAAAGTTTTAACTTTTTATGCATATACCATGAAAAGTGTTAACTTTTTATATTAATACCTTGAAAAGTTTTAACTTTTTATGCATATACCGTGAAAACTGTTTACTTTTTATATTAATACCTTGAAAAGTTTTAACTTTTTATGCATATACCATGAAAAGTGTTAACTTTTTATATTAATACCTTGAAAAGTTTTAACTTTTTATGCATATACCATGAAAAGTGTTAACTTTTTATATTAATACCTTGAAAAGTTTTAACTTTTTATGCATATACCGTGAAAACTGTTTACTTTTTATAATAATACCTTGAAAAGTTTTAACTTTTTATGCATATACCATGAAAAGTGTTAACTTTTTATATTAATACCTTGAAAAGTTTTAACTTTTTATGCATATACTTTTTATATTAATACCTTGAAAAGTTTTAACTTTTTATGCATATACCGTGAAAACTGTTTACTTTTTATATTAATACCTTGAAAAGTTTTAACTTTTTATGCATATACCATGAAAAGTGTTAACTTTTTATATTAATACCTTGAAAAGTTTTAACTTTTTATGCATATACCATGAAAAGTGTTTACTTTTTATATTAATACCTTGAAAAGTTTTAACTTTTTATGCATATACCATGAAAAGTGTTAACTTTTTATATTAATACCTTGAAAAGTTTTAACTTTTTATGCATATACCGTGAAAACTGTTTACTTTTTATATTAATACCTTGAAAAGTTTTAACTTTTTATGCATATACCATGAAAAGTGTTAACTTTTTATATTAATACCTTGAAAAGTTTTAACTTTCTATGCATATACCATGAAAAGTGTTAACTTTTTATATTAATACCTTGAAAAGTTTTAACTTTTTATGCATATACCATGAAAAGTGTTAACTTTTTATATTAATACCTTGAAAAGTTTTAACTTTTTATGCATATACCATGAAAAGTGTTAACTTTTTATATTAATACCTTGAAAATTTTTAACTTTTTATGCATATACCATGAAAAGTGTTAACTTTTTATATTAATACCTTGAAAAGTTTTAACTTTTTATGAATATACCATGAAAAGTAATACCTTGAAAAGTTTTAACTTTTTATCCATATACAATGTAAAGTGTTTACTTTTTATATTAATATCTTGAAAAGTTTTATATTTTTATGCATATACCATGAAAAGTGTTTACTTTTTATATTAATTCCTTAAAAAGATTTAACTTTTTATGCATATACCATGAAAAGTGTTTACTTTTTATATTAATACCTTGAAAAGTTTTAACTTTTTATGCATATACCATGAAAAGTGTTAACTTTTTATATTAATACCTTGAAAAGTTTTAACTTTTTATGCATATACCATGAAAAGTGTTAACTTTTTATATTAATACCTTGAAAAGTTTTAACTTTTTATGCATATACCATGAAAAGTGTTAACTTTTTATATTAATACCTTGAAAATTTTTAACTTTTTATGCATATACCATGAAAAGTGTTAACTTTTTATATTAATACCTTGAAAAGTTTTAACTTTTTATGAATATACCATGAAAAGTAATACCTTGAAAAGTTTTAACTTTTTATCCATATACAATGAAAAGTGTTTACTTTTTATATTAATATCTTGAAAAGTTTTATATTTTTATGCATATACCATGAAAAGTGTTTACTTTTTATATTAATTCCTTGAAAAGATTTAACTTTTTATGCATATACCATGAAAAGTGTTTACTTTTTATATTAATACCTTGAAAAGTTTTAACTTTTTATGCATATACCATGAAAACTGTTACTTTTTATATTAATACCTTGAAAAGTTTTAACTTTTTATCCATATACCATGAAAAGTGTTTACTTTTTATATTAATACCTTGAAAAATTTTAACTTTTTATGCATATACCATGAAAAGTGTTTACTTTTTATATTAATACCTTGAAAAGTTTTAACTTTTTATCCATATACCATGAAAAGTGTTTACTTTTTATATTAATACCTTGAAAAGTTTTAACTTTTGATGCATATACCATGAAGTGTTTACTTTTTATATTAATACCTTAAAAAGTTTTAACTTTTTGTCCAAATACCATGAAAAGTGTTAACTTTTTATATTAATACCTTGAAAAGTTTTAACTTTTTATGCATATACCATGAAAAGTGTTTACTTTTTATATTAATACCTTGAAAAGTTTTAACTTTTTATCCATATACCATGAAAAGTGTTTACTTTTTATATTAATACCTTGAAAAGTTTTAACTTTTTATGCATATATCATGAAAAGTGTTTACTTTTTATATTAATACCTTGAAAAGTTTTAACTTTTTATGCATATACCATGAAAAGTGTTTACTTTTTATATTAATACCTTGAAAAGTTTTAACTTTTTATGCATATACCATGAAAAGTGTTAACTTTTTATATTAATACCTTGAAAAGTTTTAACTTTTTATGCATATACCATGAAAAGTGTTAACTTTTTATATTAATACCTTGAAAAGTTTTAACTTTTTAAGCATATACCATGAAAAGTGTTAACTTTTTATATTAATATCTTGAAAAGTTTTAACTTTTTATGCATATACCATGAAAAGTGTTAACTTTTTATATTAATACCTTGAAAAGTTTTAACTTTTTATGCATATACCGTGAAAAATGTTTACTTTTTATATTAATACCTTGAAAAGTTTTAACTTTTTATGCATATACCATGAAAAGTGTTAACTTTTTATATTAATACCTTGAAAAGTTTTAACTTTTTATGCATATACCATGAAAAGTGTTAACTTTTTATATTAATACCTTGAAAAGTTTTAACTTTTTATGCATATACCGTGAAAACTGTTTACTTTTTATATTAATACCTTGAAAAGTTTTAACTTTTTATGCATATACCATGAAAAGTGTTAACTTTTTATATTAATACCTTGAAAAGTTTTAACTTTTTATGCATATACCATGAAAAGTGTTAACTTTTTATATTAATACCTTGAAAAGTTTTAACTTTTTATGCATATACCATGAAAAGTGTTAACTTTTTATATTAATACCTTGAAAAGTTTTAACTTTTTATGCATATACCATGAAAAGTGTTAACTTTTTATATTAATACCTTGAAAATTTTTAACTTTTTATGCATATACCATGAAAAATGTTTACTTTTTATATTAATACCTTGAAAAGTTTTAACTTTTTATGAATATACCATGAAAAGTAATACCTTGAAAAGTTTTAACTTTTTATCCATATACAATGAAAAGTGTTTACTTTTTATATTAATATCTTGAAAAGTTTTATATTTTTATGCATATACCATGAAAAGTGTTTACTTTTTATATTAATTCCTTGAAAAGATTTAACTTTTTATGCATATACCATGAAAAGTGTTTACTTTTTATATTAATACCTTGAAAAGTTTTAACTTTTTATGCATATACCATGAAAAGTGTTAACTTTTTATATTAATACCTTGAAAAGTTTTAACTTTTTATGCATATACCATGAAAAGTGTTAACTTTTTATATTAATACCTTGAAAAGTTTTAACTTTTTATGCATATACCATGAAAAGTGTTAACTTTTTATATTAATACCTTGAAAATTTTTAACTTTTTATGCATATACCATGAAAAGTGTTAACTTTTTATATTAATACCTTGAAAAGTTTTAACTTTTTATGAATATACCATGAAAAGTAATACCTTGAAAAGTTTTAACTTTTTATCCATATACAATGAAAAGTGTTTACTTTTTATATTAATATCTTGAAAAGTTTTATATTTTTATGCATATACCATGAAAAGTGTTTACTTTTTATATTAATTCCTTGAAAAGATTTAACTTTTTATGCATATACCATGAAAAGTGTTTACTTTTTATATTAATACCTTGAAAAGTTTTAACTTTTTATGCATATACCATGAAAACTGTTACTTTTTATATTAATACCTTGAAAAGTTTTAACTTTTTATCCATATACCATGAAAAGTGTTTACTTTTTATATTAATACCTTGAAAAATTTTAACTTTTTATGCATATACCATGAAAAGTGTTTACTTTTTATATTAATACCTTGAAAAGTTTTAACTTTTTATCCATATACCATGAAAAGTGTTTACTTTTTATATTAATACCTTGAAAAGTTTTAACTTTTGATGCATATACCATGAAGTGTTTACTTTTTATATTAATACCTTAAAAAGTTTTAACTTTTTGTCCAAATACCATGAAAAGTGTTAACTTTTTATATTAATACCTTGAAAAGTTTTAACTTTTTATGCATATACCATGAAAAGTGTTTACTTTTTATATTAATACCTTGAAAAGTTTTAACTTTTTATCCATATACCATGAAAAGTGTTTACTTTTTATATTAATACCTTGAAAAGTTTTAACTTTTTATGCATATATCATGAAAAGTGTTTACTTTTTATATTAATACCTTGAAAAGTTTTAACTTTTTATGCATATACCATGAAAAGTGTTTACTTTTTATATTAATACCTTGAAAAGTTTTAACTTTTTATGCATATACCATGAAAAGTGTTAACTTTTTATATTAATACCTTGAAAAGTTTTAACTTTTTATGCATATACCGTGAAAACTGTTTACTTTTTATATTAATACCTTGAAAAGTTTTAACTTTTTATGCATATACCATGAAAAGTGTTAACTTTTTATATTAATACCTTGAAAAGTTTTAACTTTTTATGCATATACCATGAAAAGTGTTAACTTTTTATATTAATACCTTGAAAAGTTTTAACTTTTTATGCATATACCATGAAAAGTGTTAACTTTTTATATTAATACCTTGAAAAGTTTTAACTTTTTATGCATATACCATAAAAAGTGTTAACTTTTTATATTAATACCTTGAAAAGTTTTAACTTTTTATGCATATACTATGAAAAGTGTTAACTTTTTATATTAATACCTTGAAAAGTTTTAACTTTTTATGAATATACCATGAAAAGTGTTTACTTTTTATATTAATACCTTGAAAAGTTTTAACTTTTTATGAATATACCATGAAAAGTAATACCTTGAAAAGTTTTAACTTTTTATCCATATACAATGAAAAGTGTTAACTTTTTATATTAATACCTTGAAAAGTTTTAACTTTTTATGCATATACCATGAAAAGTGTTAACTTTTTATATTAATACCTTGAAAAGTTTTAACTTTTTATGCATATACCATGAAAAGTGTTAACTTTTTATATTAATACCTTGAAAAGTTTTAACTTTTTATGCATATACCATGAAAAGTGTTAACTTTTTATATTAATACCTTGAAAAGTTTTAACTTTTTATGCATATACCGTGAAAACTGTTTACTTTTTATATTAATACCTTGAAAAGTTTTAACTTTTTATGCATATACCGTGAAAACTGTTTACTTTTTATATTAATACCTTGAAAAGTTTTAACTTTTTATGCATATACCATGAAAAGTGTTAACTTTTTATATTAATACCTTGAAAAGTTTTAACTTTTTATGCATATACCGTGAAAACTGTTTACTTTTTATATTAATACCTTGAAAAGTTTTAACTTTTTATGCATATACCATGAAAAGTGTTAACTTTTTATATTAATACCTTGAAAAGTTTTAACTTTTTATGCATATACCATGAAAAGTGTTTACTTTTTATATTAATACCTTGAAAAGTTTTAACTTTTTATGCATATACCATGAAAAGTGTTAACTTTTTATATTAATACCTTGAAAAGTTTTAACTTTTTATGCATATACCGTGAAAACTGTTTACTTTTAATATTAATACCTTGAAAAGTTTTAACTTTTTATGCATATACCATGAAAAGTGTTAACTTTTTATATTAATACCTTGAAAAGTTTTAACTTTTTATGCATATACCGTGAAAACTGTTTACTTTTTATATTAATACCTTGAAAAGTTTTAACTTTTTATGCATATACCATGAAAAGTGTTAACTTTTTATATTAATACCTTGAAAAGTTTTAACTTTTTATGCATATACCATGAAAAGTGTTAACTTTTTATATTAATACCTTGAAAAGTTTTAACTTTTTATGCATATACCGTGAAAACTGTTTACTTTTTATAATAATACCTTGAAAAGTTTTAACTTTTTATGCATATACCATGAAAAGTGTTAACTTTTTATATTAATACCTTGAAAAGTTTTAACTTTTTATGCATATACTTTTTATATTAATACCTTGAAAAGTTTTAACTTTTTATGCATATACCGTGAAAACTGTTTACTTTTTGTATTAATACCTTGAAAAGTTTTAACTTTTTATGCATATACCATGAAAAGTGTTAACTTTTTATATTAATACCTTGAAAAGTTTTAACTTTTTATGCATATACCATGAAAAGTGTTAACTTTTTATATTAATACCTTGAAAAGTTTTAACTTTTTATGCATATACCGTGAAAACTGTTTACTTTTTATATTAATACCTTGAAAAGTTTTAACTTTTTATGCATATACCATGAAAAGTGTTAACTTTTTATATTAATACCTTGAAAAGTTTTAACTTTTTATGCATATACCATGAAAAGTGTTAATTTTTATATTAATACCTTGAAAAGTTTTAACTTTTTATGCATATACCGTGAAAACTGTTTACTTTTTATATTAATACCTTGAAAAGTTTTAACTTTTTATGCATATACCATGGAAAGTGTTAACTTTTTATATTAATACCTTGAAAAGTTTTAACTTTTTATCCATATACCATGAAAAGTGTTTACTTTTTATATTAATACCTTGAAAAGTTTTAACTTTTTATGCATATACCGTGAAAACTGTTTACTTTTTATATTAATACCTTGAAAAGTTTTAACTTTTTATCCATATACCATGAAAAGTGTTAACTTTTTATATTAATACCTTGAAAAGTTTTAACTTTTTATGCATATACCATGAAAAGTGTTTACTTTTTATATTAATACCTTGAAAAGTTTTAACTTTTTATGCATATACCATGAAAAGTGTTAACTTTTTATATTAATACCTTGAAAAGTTTTAACTTTTTATCAATATACCATGAAAAGTGTTTACTTTTTATATTAATACCTTGAAAAGTTTTAACTTTTTATGCATATACCATGAAAAGTGTTAACTTTTTATATTAATACCTTGAAAAGTTTTAACTTTTTAACCATATACCATGAAAAGTGTTTACTTTTTATATTAATACCTTGAAAAGTTTTAACTTTTTATGCATATACCATGAAAAGTGTTAACTTTTTATATTAATACCTTGAAAAGTTTTAACTTTTTATGCATATACCATGAAAAGTGTTTACTTTTTATATTAATACCTTGAAAAGTTTTAACTTTTTATGCATATACCATGAAAAGTGTTAACTTATTATATTAATACCTTGAAAAGTTTTAACTTTTTATGCATATACCATGAAAAGTGTTAACTTTTTATATTAATACCTTGAAAAGTTTTAACTTTTTATGCATATACCGTGAAAACTGTTTACTTTTTATATTAATACCTTGAAAAGTTTTAACTTTTTATGCATATACCATGAAAAGTGTTAACTTTTTATATTAATACCTTGAAAAGTTTTAACTTTTTATGCATATACCATGAAAAGTATTTATTTTTATATTAATACCTTGAAAAGTTTTAACTTTTTATGCATATACCATGAAAAGTGTTAACTTTTTATATTAATACCTTGAAAAGTTTTAACTTTTTATGCATATACCATGAAAAGTGTTAACTTTTTATATTAATACCTTGAAAAGTTTTAACTTTTTATGCATATACCATGAAAAGTGTTAACTTTTTATATTAATACCTTGAAAAGTTTTAACTTTTTATGCATATACCATGAAAAGTGTTAACTTTTTATATTAATACCTTGAAAAAAAAAGTGTTAACTTTTTATATTAATACCTTGAAAAGTTTTAACTTTTTATGCATATACCATGAAAAGTGTTAACTTTTTATATTAATACCTTGAAAAGTTTTAACTTTTTATGCATATACCGTGAAAACTGTTTACTTTTTATATAAATACCTTGAAAAGTTTTAACTTTTTATGCATATACCATGAAAAGTGTTAACTTTTTATATTAATACCTTGAAAAGTTTTAACTTTTTATGCATATACCATGAAAAGTGTTAACTTTTTATATTAATACCTTGAAAAGTTTTAACTTTTTATGCATATACCGTGAAAACTGTTTACTTTTTATATTAATACCTTGAAAAGTTTTAACTTTTTATGCATATACCATGAAAAGTGTTAACTTTTTATATTAATACCTTGAAAAGTTTTAACTTTTTATGCATATACCGTGAAAACTGTTTACTTTTTATATTAATACCTTGAAAAGTTTTAACTTTTTATGCATATACCATGAAAAGTGTTAACTTTTTATATTAATACCTTGAAAAGTTTTAACTTTTTATGCATATACCATGAAAAGTGTTAACTTTTTATATTAATACCTTGAAAAGTTTTAACTTTTTATGCATATACCATGAAAAGTGTTAACTTTTTATATTAATACCTTGAAAAGTTTTAACTTTTTATGCATATACCGTGAAAACTGTTTACTTTTTATATTAATACCTTGAAAAGTTTTAACTTTTTATGCATGTACCATGAAAAGTGTTAACTTTTTATATTAATACCTTGAAAAGTTTTAACTTTTTATGCATATACCATGAAAAGTGTTAACTTTTTATATTAATACCTTGAAAAGTTTTAACTTTTTATGCATATACTATGAAAAGTGTTAACTTTTTATATTAATACCTAGAAAAGTTTAAACTTTTTATGCATATACCGTGAAAACTGTTTACTTTTTATATTAATACCTTGAAAAGTTTTAACTTTTTATGCATATACCTTGAAAAGTTTTAACTTTTTATGCATATACCATGAAAAGTGTTAACTTTTTATATTAATACCTTGAAAAGTTTTAACTTTTTATGCATATACCGTGAAAACTGTTTACTTTTTATATTAATACCTTGAAAAGTTTTAACTTTTTATGCATATACCATGAAAAGTGTTAACTTTTTATATTAATACCTTGAAAAGTTTTAACTTTTTATGCATATACCATGAAAAGTGTTAACTTTTTATATTAATACCTTGAAAAGTTTTAACTTTTTATGCATATACCATGAAAAGTGTTAACTTTTTATATTAATACCTTGAAAAGTTTTAACTTTTTATGCATATACCATGAAAAGTGTTAACTTTTTATATTAATACCTTGAAAAGTTTTAACTTTTTATGCATATACCATGAAAAGTGTTAACTTTTTATATTAATACCTTGAAAAGTTTTAACTTTTTATGCATATACCATAAAAATTGTTTACTTTTTATATTAATACCTTGAAACGTTTTAACTTTTTATGCATATACCATGAAAAGTGTTAACTTTTTATATTAATACCTTGAAAAGTTTTAACTTTTTATGCATATACCATGAAAAGTGTTAACTTTTTATATTAATACCTTGAAAAGTTTTAACTTTTTATGCATATACCATGAAAAGTGTTAACTTTTTATATTAATACCTTGAAAAGTTTTAACTTTTTATGCATATACCATGAAAAGTGTTAACTTTTTATATTAATACCTTGAAAAGTTTTAACTTTCTATGCATATACCATGAAAAGTGTTAACTTTTTATATTAATACCTTGAAAAGTTTTAACTTTTTATGCATATACCGTGAAAACTGTTTACTTTTTATATTAATACCTTAAAAAGTTTTAACTTTTTATGCATATACCATGAAAAGTGTTAACTTTTTATATTAATACCTTGAAAAGTTTTAACTTTTTATGCATATACCATGAAAAGTGTTAACTTTTTATATTAATACCTTGAAAAGTTTTAACTTTTTATGCATATACCATGAAAAGTGTTAACTTTTTATATTAATACCTTGAAAAGTTTTAACTTTTTATGCATATACCGTGAAAACTGTTTACTTTTTATATTAATACCTTGAAAAGTTTTAACTTTTTATGCATATACCATGAAAAGTGTTAACTTTTTATATTAATACCTTGAAAAGTTTTAACTTTTTATGCATATACCATGAAAAGTGTTAACTTTTTATATTAATACCTTGAAAAGTTTTAACTTTTTATGCATATACCGTGAAAACTGTTTACTTTTTATATTAATACCTTGAAAAGTTTTAACTTTTTATGCATATACCATGAAAAGTGTTAACTTTTTATATTAATACCTTGAAAAGTTTTAACTTTTTATGCATATACCGTGAAAACTGTTTACTTTTTATATTAATACCTTGAAAAGTTTTAACTTTTTATGCATATACCATGAAAAGTGTTAACTTTTTATATTAATACCTTGAAAAGTTTTAACTTTTTATGCATATACCATGAAAAGTGTTAACTTTTTATATTAATACCTTGAAAAGTTTAAACTTTTTATGCATATACCGTGAAAACTGTTTACTTTTTATATTAATACCTTGAAAAGTTTTAACTTTTTATGCATATACCTTGAAAAGTTTTAACTTTTTATGCATATACCGTGAAAACTGTTTACTTTTTATATTAATACCTTGAAAAGTTTTAACTTTTTATGCATATACCATGAAAAGTGTTAACTTTTTATATTAATACCTTGAAAAGTTTTAACTTTTTATGCATATACCGTGAAAACTGTTTACTTTTTATATTAATACCTTGAAAAGTTTTAACTTTTTATGCATATACCATGAAAAGTGTTAACTTTTTATATTAATACCTTGAAAAGTTTTAACTTTTTATGCATATACCATGAAAAGTGTTAACTTTTTATATTAATACCTTGAAAAGTTTAAACTTTTTATGCATATACCGTGAAAACTGTTTACTTTTTATATTAATACCTTGAAAAGTTTTAACTTTTTATGCATATACCTTGAAAAGTTTTAACTTTTTATGCATATACCATGAAAAGTGTTAACTTTTTATATTAATACCTTGAAAAGTTTTAACTTTTTATCCATATACCATGAAAAGTGTTTACTTTTTATATTAATACCTTGAAAAGTTTTAACTTTTTATGCATATACCATGAAAAGTGTTAACTTTTTATATTAATACCTTGAAAAGTTTTAACTTTTTATCCATATACCATGAAAAGTGTTTACTTTTTATATTACTTAACGTGTAACAGAGAATTAGTATCCAATTATAGACCTATAACATTAGTATCGGTATTTCATAAGATTTTCGAAAAAGTTATACTGTCGAGAATATTGTCATTCCTGGAAAAGAATAAGATTTTAATTACTGAACAACACGGTTTCAGGAAAGGATCAAGTACTATTTCGGCTCTAATCAGTTTTTTAGATAACATTTATAAAGAATTTGATTCGGGTAATACCATTTACGGATTATTCATTGACTTATCAAAAGCGTTTGACTGCGTGAATCATTTAAAGTTACTTACTATCTTAAACTATTATGGTCTAAGAGGTATATGTGCAGAATGGATAATTTCGTATCTTCAAAACAGGAAACAGGTAGTGATGTATAATAATCAAAAATCAAATTCACAAAACATTACTTGTGGAGTACCACAGGGGTCCATTTTAGGCCCCATTTTGTTTATAATATATATTAATGGGGTTGCTAACTTATTGGAATCAAAAAAATTCGTCGCTTACGCTGATGACGTTTCAATTCTTGTGTCCGATCAAAACGAAATTTCTCAAATTGCTAGTAAGTTAGCGTACTGGTTTGCTTCTTTAAATTTATCTTTAAACGTAAGTAAATCAGCTGTCATTAGTTTTTCTAGAACCAAGAAAAATGAAAGTCTGTCTGTGCGATGTGTTAATCAACTGATACCACAAGTTACAAGTGCCAAAGTTCTAGGCATCAGAATTCAAGAGAATCTAAAATGGGATGATCATATTAGCAATATTTGCAAAACTTTGGCCTCCCTTTGCTTTCTTATAAAAAGGATAAGAATACTTACCGATGTTAACACTGCAAAAACATTTTATTTCGCAAAATTTCATTCCATAATAAGCTACGGGATAATCTTCTGGGGATGTTCACCTTCAGCTGTAAGAGTGTTTCGATTACAAAAAGCTGCAGTTAGATATATTTTTTTATTAACAAATAGAACCTCTTGCAAAGAAGTCTTCACTAAAGAAAATATATTAAATCTTACTTGCATCTATATTTATTATACTATTCTGCACATTAGATTTTCTAAAGATAATCTGTTAACTCAAAGTGACATACATTCTTACGATACTAGAGGGAAATCGAATTTGGTTATCCCGCACATAAAAGTAAATAAAGTCAAAAATAATCCAAATTACTATGGACTGATATTCTATAATAAATTACCTCAGGAGTTAAAAGATATTAATACAAAAATGAAATTTAAAAATGATTTAAAAATGTATTTACGGAGTAAAAATTATTACCATTTTGAGGAATTTCTTAATGATAAGTCATAAAATTTTTATTTTAATTATGATTTAATGCGTTAGTGGTACATATTTGTACGATTTTATGTAACTTTCTTGTTGACGTTTCCCATGTCATGTAATTATGATCTCCGGAAATAAAATTATTATTATTATTATTATTATTATTAATACCTTGAAAAGTTTTAACTTTTTATGCATATACCATGAAAAGTGTTAACTTTTTATATTAATACCTTGAAAAGTTTTAACTTTTTATCCATATACCATGAAAAGTGTTTACTTTTTATATTAATACCTTGAAAAGTTTTAACTTTTTATGCATATACCATGAAAAGTGTTAACTTTTTATATTAATACCTTGAAAAGTTTTAACTTTTTATGCATATACCATGAAAAGTGTTAACTTTTTATATTAATACCTTGAAAAGTTTTAACTTTTTATGCATATACCGTGAAAACTGTTTACTTTTTATATTAATACCTTAAAAAGTTTTAACTTTTTATGCATATACCATGAAAAGTGTTAACTTTTTATATTAATACCTTGAAAAGTTTTAACTTTTTATGCATATACCATGAAAAGTGTTAACTTTTTATATTAATACCTTGAAAAGTTTTAACTTTTTATGCATATACCATGAAAAGTGTTAACTTTTTATATTAATACCTTGAAAAGTTTTAACTTTTTATGCATATACCGTGAAAACTGTTTACTTTTTATATTAATACCTTGAAAAGTTTTAACTTTTTATGCATATACCATGAAAAGTGTTAACTTTTTATATTAATACCTTGAAAAGTTTTAACTTTTTATGCATATACCATGAAAAGTGTTAACTTTTTATATTAATACCTTGAAAAGTTTTAACTTTTTATGCATATACCGTGAAAACTGTTTACTTTTTATATTAATACCTTGAAAAGTTTTAACTTTTTATGCATATACCATGAAAAGTGTTAACTTTTTATATTAATACCTTGAAAAGTTTTAACTTTTTATGCATATACCGTGAAAACTGTTTACTTTTTATATTAATACCTTGAAAAGTTTTAACTTTTTATGCATATACCATGAAAAGTGTTAACTTTTTATATTAATACCTTGAAAAGTTTTAACTTTTTATGCATATACCATGAAAAGTGTTTACTTTTTATATTAATACCTTGAAAAGTTTTAACTTTTTATGCATATACCATGAAAAGTGTTAACTTTTTATATTAATACCTTGAAAAGTTTTAACTTTTTATGCATATACCGTGAAAACTGTATACTTTTTATATTAATACCTCGAAAAGTTTTAACTTTTTATGCATGTACCATGAAAAGTGTTAACTTTTTATATTAATACCTTGAAAAGTTTTAACTTTTTATGCATATACCATGAAAAGTGTTAACTTTTTATATTAATACCTTGAAAAGTGTTAACTTTTTATATTAATACCTTGAAAAGTTTAAACTTTTTATGCATATACCGTGAAAACTGTTTACTTTTTATATTAATACCTTGAAAAGTTTTAACTTTTTATGCATATACCTTGAAAAGTTTTAACTTTTTATTCATATACCATGAAAAGTGTTAACTTTTTATATTAATACCTTGAAAAGTTTTAACTTTTTATGCATATACCGTGAAAACTGTTTACTTTTTATATTAATACCTTGAAAAGTTTTAACTTTTTATGCATATACCATGAAAAGTGTTAACTTTTTATATTAATACCTTGAAAAGTTTTAACTTTTTATGCATATACCATGAAAAGTGTTAACTTTTTATATTAATACCTTGAAAAGTTTTAACTTTTTATGCATATACCATGAAAAGTGTTAACTTTTTATATTAATACCTTGAAAAGTTTTAACTTTTTATGCATATATAATGAAAAGTGTAAACTTTTTATATTAATACCTTGAAAAGTTTTAACTTTTTATGCATATACCATGAAAAGTGTTAACTTTTTATATTAATACCTTGAAAAGTTTTAACTTTTTATCCATATACCATGAAAAGTGATAACTTTTTATATTAATAACTTGAAAAGTTTTAACTTTTTATGCATATACCATGAAAAGTGTTAACTTTTTATATTAATACCTTGAAAAGTTTTAACTTTTTATGCAAATACCATGAAAAGTGTTAACTTTTTATATTAATACCTTGAAAAGTTTTAACTTTTTATGCATATACCATGAAAAGTGTTAACTTTTTATATTAATACCTTGAAAAGTTTTAACTTTTTATGCATATACCGTGAAAACTGTTTACTTTTTATATTAATACCTTGAAAAGTTTTAACTTTTTATGCATATACCATGAAAAGTGTTAACTTTTTATATTAATACCTTGAAAAGTTTTAACTTTTTATGCATATACCATGAAAAGTGTTAACTTTTTATATTAATACCTTGAAAAGTTTTAACTTTTTATGCATATACCATGAAAAGTGTTAACTTTTTATATTAATACCTTGAAAAGTTTTAACTTTTTATCCATATACCATGAAAAGTGTAAACTTTTTATATTAATACCTTGAAAAGTTTTAACTTTTTATGCATATACCATGAAAAGTGTTAACTTTTTATATTAATACCTTGAAAAGTTTTAACTTTTTATCCATTTACCATGAAAAGTGTTTATTTTTTATATTAATACCTTGAAAAGTTTTAACTTTTTATCCATATACAATGAAAAGTGTTTACTTTTTATATTAATACCTTGAAAAGTTTTAACTTTTTATGCATATACCATGAAAAGTGTTTATTTTTTATATTAATACCTTGAAAAGTTTTAACTTTTTATCCATATACCATGAAAAGTGTTTACTTTTTTATATTAATATCTTGAAAAGTTTTAACTTTTTATGCATATACCATGAAAAGTGTTAAAATACCTTGAAAAGTTTTAACTTTTTATCCATATACCATGAAAAGTATTTACTTTTTATATTAATACCTTGAAAAGTTTTAACTTTTTATGCATATACCATGAAAAGTGTTTACTTTTTATATTAATACCATGAAAAGTTTTAACTTTTTATGCATATACCATGAAAAGTGTTTACTTTTTATATTAATACCTTGAAAAGTTTTAACTTTTTATCCATTTACCATGAAAAGTGTTTACTTTTTATATTAATACCTTGAAAAGTTTTAACTTTTTATGCATATACCATAAAAAGTGTATACTTTTTATAATAATACCTTGAAAAGTTTTAACTTTTTATGCATATACCATGAAAAGTGTTTATTTTTTATATTAATACATTGAAAAGTTTTAACTTTTTATCCATATACCATGAAAAGTGTTTACTTTTTATATTAATACCTTGAAAAGTTTTAACTTTTTATGCATATACCATGAAAAGTGTTTATTTTTTATATTAATACCTTGAAAAGTTTTAACTTTTTATCCATATACCATGAAAAGTGTTTACTTTTTATATTAATATCTTGAAAAGTTTTAACTTTTTATGCATATACCATGAAAAGTGTTAAAATACCTTGAAAAGTTTTAACTTTTTATGCATATACCATGAAAAGTGTTTACTTTTTATATTAATACCTTGAAAAGTTTTAACTTTTTATCCATATACCATGAAAAGTTTTTACTTTTTATATTAATACCTTGAAAAGTTTTAACTTTTTATGCATATACCATGAAAAGTGTTTACTTTTTATATTAATACCTTGAAAAGTTTTAACTTTTTATCCATTTACCATGAAAAGTGTTTACTTTTTATATTAATACCTTGAAAAGTTTTAACTTTTTATCCATATACCATGAAAAGTGTTTACTTTTTATATTAATATCTTGAAAAGTTTTAACTTTTTATGCATATACCATGAAAAGTGTTTACTTTTTATATTAATACCATGAAAAGTTTTAACTTTTTATGCATATACCATGAAAAGTGTTTACTTTTTATATTAATACCTTGAAAAGTTTTAACTTTTTATCCATATACCATGAAAAGTGTTTACTTTTTATATTATACCTTGAAAAGTTTTAACTTTTTATGCATATACCATGAAAAGTGTTTACTTTTTATATTAATACCTTGAAAAGTTTTAACTTTTTATCCATATACCATGAAAAGTGTTTACTTTTTATATTTATACCTTGAAAAGTTTTAACTTCTTATCCATATACCATGAAAAGTGTTTACTTTTTATATTAATACCTTGAAAAGTTTTAACTTTTTATCCATATACCATGAAAAGTGTTTACTTTTTATATTAATACCTTGAAAAGTTTTAACTTTTTATGCATATACCATAAAAAGTGTTTACTTTTTATATTAATACCTTGAAAAGTTTTAACTTTTTATGCATATACCATGAAAAGTGTTTACTTTTTATATTAATACCTTGAAAAGTTTTAACTTTTTATGCATATACCATGAAAAGTGTTTACTTTTTATATTAATACCTTGAAAAGTTTTAACTCTTTATGCATATACCATGAAAAGTGTTTACTTTTTATATTAATACCTTGAAAAGTTTTAACTTTTTATGCATATACCATGAAAAGTGTTTACTTTTTATATTAATACCTTAAAAAGTTTTAACTTTTTATCCATATACCATGAAAAGTGTTTACTTTTTATATTAATACCTTGAAAAGTTTTAACTTTTTATGCATATACCATGAAAAGTGTTTACTTTTTATATTAATACCTTGAAAAGTTTTAACTTTTTATCCATATACCATGAAAAGTGTTTACTTTTTATATTTATACCTTGAAAAGTTTTACCTTTTTATCCATATACCATGAAAAGTGTTTACTTTTTATATTTATACCTTGAAAAGTTTTAACTTTTTATCCATATACCATGAAAAGTGTTTACGTTTTATATTAATACCTTGAAAAGTTTTAACTTTTTATCCATATACCATGAAAAGTGTTTACTTTTTATATTAATACCTTGAAAAGTTTTAACTTTTTATGCATATACCATAAAAAGTGTTTACTTTTTATATTAATACCTTGAAAAGTTTTAACTTTTTATGCATATACCATGAAAAGTGTTTACTTTTTATATTAATACCTTGAAAAGATTTAACTTTTTATCCATATACCATGAAAAGTGTTTACTTTTTATATTAATACCTTGAAAAGTTTTAACTTTTTATCCATATAACATGAAAAGTGTTTACTTTTTATATTAATACCTTGAAAAGTTTTAACTTTTTATCCATATACCATGAAAAGTGTTTACTTTTTATATTAATACCTTGAAAAGTTTTAACTTTTTATCCATATACCATGAAAAGTGTTTACTTTTTATATTAATACCTTGAAAAGTTTTAACTTTTTATCCATATACCATGAAAAGTGTTTACTTTTTATATTAATACCTTGAAAAGTTTTAACTTTTTATCCATATACCATGAAAAGTGTTTACTTTTTATATTAATACCTTGAAAAGTTTTAACTTTTTATCCATATACCATGAAAAGTGTTTACTTTTTATATTAATACCTTGAAAAGTTTTAACTTTTTATGCATATACCATGAAAAGTGTTTATTTTTTATATTAATACCTTGAAAAGTTTTAACTTTTTATCCATATACCATGAAAAGTGTTTACTTTTTATATTAATATCTTGAAAAGTTTTAACTTTTGATGCATATACCATGAAAAGTGTTAAAATACCTTGAAAAGTTTTAACTTTTTATGCATATACCATGAAAAGTGTTTACTTTTTATATTAATACCTTGAAAAGTTTTAACTTTTTATCCATTTACCATGAAAAGTGTTTACTTTTTATATTAATACCTTGAAAAGTTTTAACTATTTATGCATATACCATAAAAAGTGTTTACTTTTTATATTAATACCTTGAAAAGTTTTAACTTTTTATGCATATACCAAAAAAGTGTTTACTTTTTATATTAATACCTTGAAAAGTTTTAACTTTTTATCCATATACAATGAAAAGTGTTTACTTTTTATATTAATACCTTGAAAAGTTTGAACTTTTTATGCATATACCATGAAAAGTGTTTACTTTTTATATTAATACCTTGAAAAGTTTTAACTTTTTATCCATATACCATGAAAAGTGTTTACTTTTTATATTAATACCTTGAAAAGTTTTAACTTTTTATCCATATACCATGAAAAGTGTTTACTTTTTATATTAATACCTTGAAAAGTTTTAACTTTTTATGCATATACCATGAAAAGTGTTTACTTTTTATATTAATACCTTGAAAAGTTTTAACTTTTTATCCATTTACCATGAAAAGTGTTTACTTTTTATATTAATACCTTGAAAAGTTTTAACTTTTTATCCATATACCATGAAAAGTGTTTACTTTTTATATTAATACCTAGAAAAGTTTTAACTTTTTATTCATATACCATGAAAAGTGTTTACTTTTTATATTAATACCTTGAAAAGTTTTAACTTTTTATCCATATACCATGAAAAGTGTTTACTTTTTTATATTAATATCTTGAAAAGTTTTAACTTTTTATGCATATACCATGAAAAGTGTTAAAATACCTTGAAAAGTTTTAACTTTTTATCCATATACCATGAAAAGTGTTTACTTTTTATATTAATACCTTGAAAAGTTTTAACTTTTTATGCATATACCATGAAAAGTGTTTACTTTTTATATTAATACCATGAAAAGTTTTAACTTTTTATGCATATACCATGAAAAGTGTTTACTTTTTATATTAATACCTTGAAAAGTTTTAACTTTTTATCCATTTACCATGAAAAGTGTTTACTTTTTATATTAATACCTTGAAAAGTTTTAACTTTTTATGCATATACCATAAAAAGTGTATACTTTTTATAATAATACCTTGAAAAGTTTTAACTTTTTATGCATATACCATGAAAAGTGTTTATTTTTTATATTAATACATTGAAAAGTTTTAACTTTTTATCCATATACCATGAAAAGTGTTTACTTTTTATATTAATACCTTGAAAAGTTTTAACTTTTTATGCATATACCATGAAAAGTGTTTATTTTTTATATTAATACCTTGAAAAGTTTTAACTTTTTATCCATATACCATGAAAAGTGTTTACTTTTTATATTAATATCTTGAAAAGTTTTAACTTTTTATGCATATACCATGAAAAGTGTTAAAATACCTTGAAAAGTTTTAACTTTTTATGCATATACCATGAAAAGTGTTTACTTTTTATATTAATACCTTGAAAAGTTTTAACTTTTTATCCATATACCATGAAAAGTGTTTACTTTTTATATTAATACCTTGAAAAGTTTTAACTTTTTATGCATATACCATGAAAAGTGTTTACTTTTTATATTAATACCTTGAAAAGTTTTAACTTTTTATCCATTTACCATGAAAAGTGTTTACTTTTTATATTAATACCTTGAAAAGTTTTAACTTTTTATCCATATACCATGAAAAGTGTTTACTTTTTATATTAATATCTTGAAAAGTTTTAACTTTTTATGCATATACCATGAAAAGTGTTAAAATACCTTGAAAAGTTTTAACTTTTTATGCATATACCATGAAAAGTGTTTACTTTTTATATTAATACCTTGAAAAGTTTTAACTTTTTATCCATATACCATGAAAAGTGTTTACTTTTTATATTAATACCTTGAAAAGTTTTAACTTTTTATGCATATACCATGAAAAGTGTTTATTTTTTATATTAATACTTTGAAAAGTTTTAAATTTTTATCCATTTACCATGAAAAGTGTTTACTTTTTATATTAGTACTTTGAAAAGTTTTAACTTTTTATGCATATACCATGAAAAGTGTTTACTTTTTATATTAATACCTTGAAAAGTTTTAACTTTTTATGCATATACCATGAAAAGTGTTTATTTTTTATATTAATACCTTGAAAAGTTTTAACTTTTTATCCATATACCATGAAAAGTGTTTACTTTTTATATTAATACCTTGAAAAGTTTTAACTTTTTATGCATATACCATGAAAAGTGTTTATTTTTTATATTAATACTTTGAAAAGTTTTAAATTTTTATCCATTTACCATGAAAAGTGTTTACTTTTTATATTAGTACTTTGAAAAGTTTTAACTTTTTATGCATATACCATGAAAAGTGTTTATTTTTTATATTAATACCTTGAAAAGTTTTAACTTTTTATCCATATACAATGAAAAGTGTTTACTTTTTATATTAATATCTTAAAAAGTTTTAACTTTTTATGCATATACCATGAAAAGTGTTTACTTTTTATATTAATACCTTGAAAAGTTTTAACTTTTTATCCATATACCATGAAAAGTGTTTACTTTTTATATTAATACCTTGAAAAGTTTTAACTTTTTATCCATATACCATGAAAAGTGTTTACTTTTTATATTAATACCTTGAAAAGTTTTAACTTTTTATGCATATACCATGAAAAGTGTTTATTTTTTATATTAATACTTTGAAAAGTTTTAAATTTTTATCCATTTACCATGAAAAGTGTTTACTTTTTATATTAGTACTTTGAAAAGTTTTAACTTTTTATGCATATACCATGAAAAGTGTTTACTTTTTATATTAATACCTTAAAAAGTTTTAACTTTTTATCCATATACAATGAAAAGTGTTTATCTTAAAAAGTTTTAACTTTTTATCCATATACAATGAAAAGTGTTTACTTTTTATATTAATATCTTAAAAAGTTTTAACTTTTTATGCATATACCATGAAAAGTGTTTACTCTTTATATTAATACCTTGAAAAGTTTTAACTTTTTATCCATATACCATGAAAAGTGTTTACTTTTTATATTAATATCTTGAAAAGTTTTAACTTTTTATGCATATACCATGAAAAGTGTTAAAATACCTTGAAAAGTTTTAACTTTTTATGCATATACCATGAAAAGTGTTTACTTTTTATATTAATACCTTGAAAAATTTTAACTTTTTATCCATATACCATGAAAAGTGTTTAATTTTTATATTAATACCTTGAAAAGTTTTAACTTTTTATGCATATACCATGAAAAGTGTTTACTTTTTATATTAATACCTTGAAAAGTTTTAACTTTTTATCCATTTACCATGAAAAGTGTTTACTTTTTATATTAATACCTTGAAAAGTTTTAACTTTTTATGCATATACCATGAAAAGTGTTTACTTTTTTTATTAATACCTTGAAAAGTTTTAACTTTTTATCCATTTACCATGAAAAGTGTTTACTTTTTATATTAATACCTTGAAAAGTTTTAACTTTTTATCCATTTACCATGAAAAGTGTTTACTTTTTATATTAATACCTTGAAAAGTTTTAACTTTTTATGCATATACCATGAAAAGTGTTTACTTTTTTTATTAATACCTTGAAAAGTTTTAACTTTTTATCCATTTACCATGAAAAGTGTTTACTTTTTATATTAATACCTTGAAAAGTTTTAACTTTTTATCCATATACCATGAAAAGTGTTTACTTTTTATATTAATATCTTGAAAAGTTTTAACTTTTTATGCATATACCATGAAAAGTGTTAAAATACATTGAAAAGTTTTAACTTTTTATGCATATACCATGAAAAGTGTTTACTTTTTATATTAATACCTTGAAAATTTTTAACTTTTTATCCATTTACCATGAAAAGTGTTTACTCTTTATATTAATACCTTGAAAAGTTTTAACTTTTTATACATATACCATGAAAAGTGTTTACTTTTTATATTAATACCTTGAAAAGTTTTAACTTTTTATGCATATACCATGAAAAGTGTTTATTTTTTATATTAATACCTTGAAAAGTTTTAACTTTTTATCCATATACCATGAAAAGTGTTTACTTTTTATATTAATACCTTGAAAAGTTTTAACTTTTTATGCATATACCATGAAAAGTGTTTATTTTTTATATTAATACCTTGAAAAGTTTTAACTTTTTATCCATATACCATGAAAAGTGTTTACTTTTTATATTAATATCTTGAAAAGTTTTAACTTTTTATGCATATACCATGAAAAGTGTTAAAATACCTTGAAAAGTTTTAACTTTTTATGCATATACCATGAAAAGTGTTTACTTTTTATATTAATACCTTGAAAAGTTTTAACTTTTTATCCATATACCATGAAAAGTGTTTACTTTTTATATTAATACCATGAAAAGTGTTTACTTTTTATATTAATACCTTGAAAAGTTTTAACTTTTTATGCATATACCATAAAAAGTGTTTACTTTTTTTATTAATACCTTGAAAAGTTTTAACTTTTTATCCATTTACCATGAAAAGTGTTTACTTTTTATATTAATACCTTGAAAAGTTTTAACTTTTTATCCATATACCATGAAAAGTGTTTACTTTTTATATTAATACCTTGAAAAGTTTTAACTTTTTATGCATATACCATGAAAAGTGTTTATTTTTTATATTAATACCTTGAAAAGTTTTAACTTTTTATGCATATACCATGAAAAGTGTTTATTTTTTATATTAATACCTTGAAAAGTTTCAACTTTTTATCCATATACCATGAAAAGTGTTTACTTTTTAAATTAATATCTTGAAAAGTTTTAACTTTTTATGCATATACCATGAAAAGTGTTAAAATACCTTGAAAAGTTTTAACTTTTTATGCATATACCATGAAAAGTGTTTACTTTTTATATTAATACCTTGAAAAGTTTTAACTTTTTATGCATATACTTTTTATATTAATACCTTGAAAAGTTTTAACTTTTTATGCATATACCATGAAAAGTGTTTACTTTTTATATTAATACCTTGAAAAGTTTTATCCATTTACCATGAAAAGTGTTTACTTTTTATATTAATACCTTGAAAAGTTTTAACTTTTTATGCATATACCATAAAAAGTGTTTACTTTTTATATTAATACCTTGAAAAGTTTTAACTTTTTATGCATATACCATGAAAAGTGTTTACTTTTTATATTAATACCTTGAAAAGTTTTAACTTTTTATCCATATACAATGAAAAGTGTTTACTTTTTATATTAATACCTTGAAAAGTTTTAACTTTTTATGCATATACCATGAAAAGTGTTTACTTTTTATATTAATACCTTGAAAAGTTTTAACTTTTTATGCATATACCATGAAAAGTGTTTACTTTTTATATTAATACCTTGAAAAGTTTTAACTTTTTATGCATATACCATGAAAAGTGTTTACTTTTTATATTAATACCTTGAAAAGTTTTAACTTTTTATGCATATACCATGAAAAGTGTTTACTTTTTATATTAATACCTTGAAAAGTTTTAACTTTTTATCCATATACCATGAAAAGTGTTTACTTTTTATATTAATACCTTGAAAAGTTTTAACTTTTTATGCATATACCATGAAAAGTGTTTATTTTTTATATTAATACCTTGAAAAGTTTTAACTTTTTATCCATATACCATGAAAAGTGTTTACTTTTTATATTAATACCTTGAAAAGTTTTAACTTTTTATGCATATACTTTTTATATTAATACCTTGAAATGTTTTAACTTTTTATGCATATACCATGAAAAGTGTTTACTTTTTATATTAATACCTTGAAAAGTTTTATCCATTTACCATGAAAAGTGTTTACTTTTTATATTAATACCTTGAAAAGTTTTAACTTTTTATGCATATACCATAAAAAGTGTTTACTTTTTATATTAATATCTTGAAAAGTTTTAACTTTTTATGCATATACCATGAAAAGTGTTTACTTTTTATATTAATACCTTGAAAAGTTTTAACTTTTTATCCATATACAATGAAAAGTGTTTACTTTTTATATTAATACCTTGAAAAGTTTTAACTTTTTATGCATATACCATGAAAAGTGTTAAAATACCTTGAGAAGTTTTAACTTTTTATGCATATACCATGAAAAGTGTTTACTTTTTATATTAATACCTTGAAAAGTTTTAACTTTTTATCCATATACAATGAAAAGTGTTTACTTTTTATATTAATACCTTGAAAAGTTTTAACTTTTTATGCATATACCATGAAAAGTGTTTACTTTTTATATTAATACCTTGAAAAGTTTTAACTTTTTATGCATATACCATGAAAAGTGTTTACTTTTTATATTAATACCTTGAAAAGTTTTAACTTTTTATGCATATACCATGAAAAGTGTTTACTTTTTATATTAATACCTTGAAAAGTTTTAACTTTTTATCCATATACAATGAAAAGTGTTTACTTTTTATATTAATATCTTGAAAAGTTTTAACTTTTTATGCATATACCATGAAAAGTGTTTACTTTTTATGTTAATACCTTGAAAAGTTTTAACTTTTTATGCATATACCATTGAAATATAATGCTTGCAATTTAGCGTATTCCATGTTTCATTCATTATTGAAATGTCGAAAACACTTAACAATGCAGTCTACAAATGGTGAAAGTTAATTTTGAATTTCGCAAATAACCAGAAACAAACGCCTGCGTTATGACGTTATTGTTGGTATACGTGTTCGTTTGCACGTGCAAATTTGGATAAATAAAAATCATATGGAATTAGTCTGGTAATTGAATTAGCCCGCAGCTAATATTTTGACAGAATTTTTGAAATCATTCGATCGCCAGTTGAAACCAAATAACGCTACATAATCACAGCGCTACGAATCTGTAAATTGAGTCATTGAGTTTGAATCAAGGTTTTATTGTCGCGCTGAAAGCCAGTGTTTTGTTTTATCAACTTCATAACCATTAGTCAATAAACTAGGATTCTCATTCAATGTGCAGATTTCATTAAAACAAAGTGATGAAACATTTGCTTTTCTTTTTTATCTAGCTGCAAATATCGTCATCTATAAATATTTATGCACGTCATTTAATTTTGGATGGATTTTTATTTTCAGATATTATAATTTCCATTATTGTAACCTTTTTGTACTATAATATATTAAAGTTAAAACTAGAAAGATGAAGCCTACAAATATATAGGAAGTACGAGTATAGAACCACATATGGAAAAATAGAATTAGTAATAATAAATAGTATAGAAGTCTAATAGCCGGACATACTACAAAAATTAATGATAATTAACTGTTAGTTACAGTATGCACAATACTTATTGTATTGTACTCGTACTGTACACAAAACAATAAATATCATGTGCTTACTACAGTCAATATTTTATGGTTTATTAATAGACACAATTTTGACATCTGTCACAGTCTCAACTTTACGTGCGCATACTGTAACTAACCGCTATGAATGAAGTATGAATTTAATTGTAACAGGATATATGAAATTTATCGACGCATAATGGTCAAAACTATGTCTTAAATCTGTAAATGCTAAACAAAATCGCAACAAAACCTGCCACTCTAATTGATAATTTTATATTACCTACTCAACAAAAATAGATGTGTTTTTGTCGTTATGTATTAATATTTGAGATAGCGGATCCATTATATAATAATTTTTTTAAAAACACTAGCATAGTGCAGAAATAGAACTTTTTAAACTAACGGTGCGATTATCTAATTTTCTATACCACTATAGAACTGCAGGTCTCAACAAAAGCGCATCATTTTTTAATCTCATAAGATAATAAATGTATTAGTAAACAAAAATTGATCGATTTTGTTTGCTTTTGCATTTCTATAGTTACAGAAAATTACAGAATTGCACTATAAATAATTAAGTTCATATCTCATATTATCATGCTCCACTCATACACGGTTAAAGATAGAAAAACGGGTCATGAAATTCTGAATTTAGCATGAAATTTATTATAATTGTCACGCATGATTTTTAAATTCTTCGGGTTTCGAGTTATAGCCGTTTGAATTTACACGATTTTTCATGGAAATTTTGTATTATTGAAAATACATAATATTTCGATGAAAAATCATGTAACTTCAAACGGCTATAACTCGAGATCCGATGTAGTAAAATATCATGCGTGACATGGAAAGAAAGATAATTTCATACTGAATATAGACTCATTAGTCGTTGTTCTATCTTCAATCATGCACCACTCATGCACGTTTAAATATAGAATAACGGATGATGAAAGTCAGAATTCTCTTTTTTTTTCCATATCAAAAAGGTATTAAAAATTAACGTTGATAAAACAAATGACTATTAATTTCAAGATGGGAAGTAATAACTGGATCGTTATCATATTGTGCCTCTAACGGTAAAAGCACAGAAACATGTATCATTCATTTTAAATTGTTGCATACCATAGGGTCCATTTTTTGCAATTTTAAAATTGGAAAGAATTTCAAGTTTTACATCGATCGGTTTCAAACCTGAAAAATGCAAACTATAACCGGCCATACATTTAATATTTATGATAATAAAAATTTATATGCTTTTATACCACGGATGTTTTACTAAAATAAGATTATACGGAACAAATAAAGCTAACTTTAATTAAGCACTATGTAACTCAATCCGTGAAATTAAGCAGTCGGTCTAGTTTTAACTTCAAAGGCACAGCGTACGCAACTTAAATAATGCATAAGAAACCAGTGCATTGCAAATTTGCTTTGCAAACACACTACATTAAATAAATATAATTTTATTTTGACATAAAAGAAAAGCTTATACGCTTTAAATAAGGGTTTAAATTACATTTGCATGCCAAGTTATTCAATTTAAAATTACAACTGTGTACGTGTGTACTCTTGTTTTTGTTAATATTATTCTATAAATACTTCTGTGGATAGAAATAGGATGAAAAAATATAAGTTTAGTATGATTTAAGCTGGAATAAATACTAATATAAACAAAAAAGAATAATTTGCTGTATTCTTTTTATCTGAGAATTCACTCGTTATTATACTGAGCAAACTGGGATGCAGCAGAAAAAAGTAAGCGATTACTTCACAAATAAAACAGCTTATTTAAGTCTGTAGAGTGAGTTATATATATATACAGGTGCTTGATTTTTCATTGTCCAGCTTATATCTTCTGAAATATTAAAAATACAAAAAAAGTTAAATACAAAAGTTGTTTAATACAACCTGATCTATAATTTAGCATAAACAATTTTTTTCCAAGGCCTATCATTTTTTTTGGAAAAATATTTAACTTTAATTTTTTAAATGGAACACCTGTATATTTTAACAGAATAATATTCCTAATGAATTTCTCTTTACAATGATGTGTAACAAGTAAGGATTTACCTTTAAATTATGTCCTAGAAAGCAAATAGAAATATGATAAAAGTAGGCTATGATATTCTATTGTTTATACCTGTAACTTCTAGCACACGTGAACATTGACTACGTAGGGGTTTTCCTTTGAATAAAATTATGTCTAATAAAACAAGTAATAGAATTACTAGCATTGATAATTTACAAAATTATTAATACTTTTATTTAAATATCAAGTAGTAATCTGTGAAATATGTTACTGGTATAAACAATAGAATATCACAGCCTATATATCTATCTATATAATATCTATCAGGTAGAAAAATTTAATACAACATATTATTATAAATTTTGATACAGGATAGCAGCCAGATGATTATTATTATTTGATCTGTGGAAACAGCAAAGCATATCAACTTTTTCGTTATTACTGTAACCGACGTTCATTTTTTTTTTAGTTAAATAAGAATCTTAACACCTTTCTCACTATTATAATCAGTATTATTAAATCTGTGACAGATGTTACTGGTATAAACAATAGAATATCACAGCCTACTTTTATCGTTTTTCTATTTGCTTTATTAAACATAATTTAAAGGTAACCCCTTACTTGTTATACATCATTGTAAAGAGAAATTTAATTAGAATTTTATTCCGTAAAAATATACCGTGTATTCCATTTAAAAAATCAAAGTTAAATATTTTTCTGGAAAATTGGTAGGCCCTGGAAAAAAATTGTTTATGCTAAATTAATCTTTAATATTTCAGAAGATATAAGCTGGACAATGAAACATCAACCACCTTGTATATATATATACAAACATACATGCCTTATTGAGATTCGAACCCAGAACCCCGAGCGCACTCATGACTACGCGTTACTCTAACCATTGAGCCACCGGAGCCGACTTCTACTAACCTTTACTTTGGTCATTAAATTGAAGGGCCGAAACGAAATTAAAAAGCAATCTGCACACGAGAAAAGTTTTCTTATAAAGAATGTTTACTTTTACCCGAAAACGCAATTTTGTGAAACACTCAGCTCTCTTTTGTGTACTTACGTCACAAAATTTGAAATTTACTCACGCTCGACTACGACATTAGAAAAGTAATTTAATGTTATACAATTCTCAACAGAAGCAAAAAATAACAATGTAAGCATGTTGACTCTTTTTTCAGATTTTCAAATAAGTTTTCAACAAAAAAGATTTCTTTACAATACGACAATTTTCAAATCAGATCAAATAAATAACTTACGTTCTCAGATTATCGTTTTGTTAGCAAAATACAAATAAAGGCTTTGTCCAAGTAATACGAAAACCTTTGTAAAATTTTATAGACTTTAAATAACTATTAGAGATTCACGGGCTTGGCTTGAAGCTTGAAAGCTTGGCTTGGCTTGGTTTGAAAAAGCTTGAAAAATCAAACCAAGCCTGTCTTTCAAAAAAGCTTGATTTTCAAGCCAAGCCAAGCTTCTGTTTTATCAAGCCCAAGCCAAACCAAGCCTACCATTAAAAAAAGCTTGAATTTTCAAGCCAAGCCAAGCCTTTGACTATCAAGTAGCTTGGCTTGAAAACAAGCTTTTTCAAGCTTTTCATAAAATTATTGTGGATCCGACAAGACCGTCATTTGCAAACCTCTGAGAATTGGGGTTCCGAACAGGACCAGCTTCACTACCTGTCAGTTTATTTAATTTACAAAATTTGTAACGAGGATTATGTTAGTGTCAATACGTGTGAAACTTAAAAAATCCGCTGCAGAAATGTACGAATTGTTGAAGAATGTTTATGGTGATGAGGGTCTACCTAGTTTTCGAGCAGTTTAGAAGATTTAAAGAAGGAAGAAAAGAGATCGGAGACGATTAGCGCTTCGGCCGTGCACTGACATTGTTTTTTTCGAAATGCGAGTGATTGTTCACATGGATTGGGTGCCTGAGGGGCATTTCGTTAACCAAGCATATTACAAGAAGGTTTTGATAACCCTTCATGCATGGGTGAGAAGAAAAAGGGCTGAAATGAGATGGATTCTCCACGAAGACAACGCGCCGGAACAAAACGCCCTGTCGGCAAGACATTTTTGACGAAATACAAAATCACCGTGTTGGTACATCACCCGTACTTACCTGACCTAGTGCCATGTAACTTGCTTTTATTCCCAGATTGTAATTCTGCGTTAAAAGGCACCAAATTCGGGGCCGCGATGTAGCTATAGAAAAGCGGCAGAGCTTATGGACAACCTAACAAAAAAGGCCTGCAGGCATTGCTTCCAACAATGGAATATTCGCATCGGCCGGTATAGGGTTCGGGGAGGAGAGTACATTGAAGGTGGCAATATTTGTTTTGTGTAATTTTATACATTGTCAATGTTCTAAGATCAATTTTGTTATTTAATTGTCACACCTCGTACAACACAAAATTTATTGTAAATATCAATCATTACATATAGAAATATTCAATATTTATATTAAATATTTATTAAGTTAAAAGTACTTTAAATAAAATCTAATTAATTAAATCATTACGTAACTGGAATAAATTATAAGCACAAATCTTTAATAAAATAAACTTTTTAAATTTATCTCATTGTACTTAAGAGATATTTAAAAATATCCCTTGACATGTTTCATAAGATTTCAGTGGCAGAATCAACCTCTCAGTCATTTATCAGAGACTGGGTCACTCAACCAGAACCACAGACGCGTTTCGCTCTTATTGGAGCTCTACAGTGTGGTGTACTGACGCGTCTAGGACGCAGTAAGGCTAAGCGAACAGATGAGAGGCTGGTTCAGAGACTGAAATCTTGTGAAACATGTCAAGTGATATTTTTAAATATCTTAATTTAACCAAGTGTCACCATCATAATGAACTTTATTGTACTTTTATTATTAATATCACTTAACACCGAAAAGTAATTTGGGAATTTGGGTGAAAGACTGCGTATGATGATTATGATAAATATTATAGTTATATTTTGTTAAATAGTTCACAAATGTTGAGTCATATTTTTGGTAGCAAAGAATTTACAATGCTTTGTTATTCTACTATTTCCAAATCGTAGGAAAGAGAAAGTTTCTGTTTGTAAACATATATTTCAATACTATTCATAGCAAAATCCTTAATCTACCCCTAATAAACTGATTTTGTCTGTGGGTTTAAAATAGACAACAAAAGAAAGAGTGAGTATTTCAAGGAAATTCCCATCTGTATAGGGTTTTATGATTACCAGATGTATTTGAAGTAAAAGAAATAGGTTGACATTCCATTATGAAATTCCAAAAATATGTATTTAAACACTGTTCTACCGTAAGTCGTAATTTTCTGTCTCCGGGGTCTTGAGGTTTTTTTAATTATGCAAAATGAGTATGAACGAGTTTTAACAGTTTATTAGAAGGTTATTTCGTCATGTTACCAAAATACAATAAAGTCAAACTAATGTATAAACATAAACCTATAATGAATGAATGGAGTAAATAAATAAAATAAAAATAACATAAAAATTGCAGGGTTAAAACTCGAAAATAGAATTCAATATATTATATATATCAATAAACATTAAAAATTGTAAAATATTTTTATTTGTCGTTATTAGAAAAATATTTATGTATGTATACGATTATACTTTTAATAAAAAATAATAAATTATGTTGATCGTTTACTGTCAAATATAAAATTCAATTAAATGTTCATATCAATATTGTCATATTTTACCGTCTTATTTAATCTTTACACATAGTTATTCTTCAGTATTACCAGAATGAATTTATGTAAAACTATACATGGTACAATGGTATTATAAAACATTTATATATCGATATATCGGATATATCGGTATTAATTTCACATCGAATATCAATATTCAAATCTTGATACCGAACTAATAGTTTAATTTCACATATCAATACCTTTATATTACTTAATATACTGTACAAATAAATGACATGAAATAAATTAAATCATATTATGTGCGTGCGTAAATAAGTTCGCGCATGAGCATTTACAAAGCTTGAAAGCTTGAAAAAGCTTGAAAAGGCTTGAAAAAGCTTGATAAAGCTTGAAAATCAAACCAAGCCTAAAAATTTAAAAGCTTGAAATTTTCAAGCCAAGCCAAGCCTCGTGTCCATCAAGCCCAAGCCAAGCCAAGCCCAACATTAAAAAAAGCTTGAATTTTCAAGCCAAGCCAAGCTTTTTTATTTCAAGCCAAGTAGCTTGGCTTGGTGAATCCCTAATAACTATTACTAAAAATTCATGTTGGTACATACTCAATTTTCATTACTGATTTATATTTTTACCTGTCGCTAAGAGAGATATTGGATTCACGCTAAAATCCAGATTTTAGTGAATAAGCACGCTATAAGGTCCATACAATCCGATTTTAACATTTTTACGATGATGCCTGTGTGTATGTGTGTGTGTGTGTGTGTGTGTGTGTGTGTGTGTGTGGATGTGTGTAAGTGTATATGTATTTGTGTGTGTCTGGATGTTGGCAGGACGATTCTTCAAAAACCACAAGACTTAAAACCAGTTTAACTTCGTATTCTTCACTCTGACATTCATAGGAAGAGCTGAAAAGGTTTTCGTTACAATGGGCTACTTGCGTGGTACTGAAAATCCGATTTCTGTCACTATATACGTAATGTTATATTGAAAACATATGTAAAAATCTGTTGTGGCCAGCACAAGACCTCTCGCCATTTCCATATTAGGCTATATAAGTATTGTATTGCACTTAGCTTTCGAGCCGTCGTTTATAACAAAATCTTACAGAACATTACCCAAATTTTGTTTCTTACTATATTTAGCATGTCTTCTGCACACATATAATTCAAATTATATCTATTTTTCATTGTATGAGGAAGTTTCTAAATGTCAAATATTGTTCCAATTCATTAACCAGATTGGCGGTATTTCTGATAGATATATGCATTTTACCACAATTTTACCTATAATTTCAAATATTTAATTAATAAAACAATAAGAAAAGTTAAATATACTTCCCAGAAAAAGCTATCAGAATGTCACTAAAACTGTTGATATTTGACAATGACATGTGTCATGTTATAAACATTGGAATTTGTCAACTGGTTTCCTTAGTGCCTTGGCCTCTGTGATTACTTTACTCTATAAATTAAATTAGACTTTATCTCTAAATCTATACAAGATATAATAAAATTTTTAAGTGTATTAGATGGAGAATTTTATGTTCTTCGATATTTAATAAAAAAAACTTCCAAAAAATGATATTTAAAAGATTTTTTCTAAGAAACTACTACTTCCGGTTGTTCAATTGTTACCAAAACCTTTTCAGCTCTTCCCAGGAATGTCAGATTGAGAAAACTGCAGTTAAATATTTTTTAAGTCTTATAGTTTTTGAGGAATCGTGACTACAACATCCAGACATACATACATACATACATACACACACACACACACACATACATCCACACATACACACACACAGACATCATTTTAAAAATGTTATAATCGGATTGTAGGGACCTTAAATCGTGCTTATTCAATAAAATCTGGATATGCGAATTTTAGCATGAATCCAATACCTCTCTTAGCGAGAGGTAAAAATCTGATGTGGCCAACACAAAACCTCCCGCTATTGAATTTTTATTAATTTAACTACATACTTACGTATTTACTACCGCTGCAAACTGTTCCATTGCAGAAAACTATTGCTTTATTTACTATTTTCTTTTTAAAATGTCACTATTATTAATTTGAAGTGATTAGTTTTTTGACAGTGACATTAACTGTCAGTTACATTCATTTGAAATATGAACTGTGTAACAAACGAATTATTGTGTCTTAGGCTTCGCGACTAATAAAAAAAATTATTTTTAAATTTATGTGTAAATTATATAGAAAAAGTATTAATGTATTCCAGTAGAAAATTCAATAATCTTTAATTTTCATAAGACATAAAATGCGAAAAAATGGCATTTAATGGTATTTTTTGAAGAAAAACCATTATGAGCTTCAGGTAAAGTGTGATTTCCGGTTATCCGATTTACACCAAAATCTAATGGCTTCTATTCATATTAGAATGGGATGGAAATACAAGGTTTCAGAATTTTCTGAATGATAGTATTTGAGTTAGAGTGAAGACAAAATCCCTACACATACACACACACATACATACACACATACAGACATCATCGTGAAAATGTTAAAAATGGATTCTAGGGAACTTAAAACGTGGTCATTTACTAAAATCTCGATATGAGATTTTTAGCACGATCCCTATACCTCCTTTACCAAGGGTAGCGGGAGGTAAAAATATAAATTTTCTTTTAAAATAATTATTTGTTTTTTACTAAATTAAGAAAGAAAATTTTCTGGCATGGCGTACGAGAAAGTTTTAATTTGAATTTGACATTAATTCATTTTTCTCTCTTTCTGGTCTCTCAAATACATTAATTACTTAATAAATAAACACATAGGTAGTTACTTGTAATTTAAAATATCGATATCAAAAAGTTAAAACTAAAATACTAACCTCCAAATCCGCACAAACATACCATTATTATGGGACGGCACCGCGCTGTGAATTTACGACTATTCATTGGTGCGGCGTAATTCTACGTCATACATGGCGGGAATTCAAATAATCAAATTTCATTATTTTTTTTCTGGCTAATTAAAAGAAATTTTGTCAAAAGAAAAAATATGGGTAGCAAGTTTTTACCTTCTCTTCAAAAATATTAAATAAAAAAAGGGACGCAAGTAGCCCATTGGACAACCGGAAGTAATAGTTTTTTAAAACATTCTTCTAAATATTATTTTTTGAAATGGGTAATATGCCGTGAAGATATTTTTGTTTCTTTATATAAGAAATTGTTTATTAATCATTTTAATAATGTAATGTCAATTTATTACAAATTAGAAAAAAATGGCTATTTTCTTTTTTACCTTCTCTTCAAAAATATTAAATAAAAAAAGGGACGCAAGTAGCCCATTGGACAACCGGAAGTAATAGTTTTTTAAAACATTCTTCTAAATATTATTTTTTGAAATGGGTAATATGCCGTGAAGATATTTTTGTTTCTTTATATAAGAAATTGTTTATTAATCATTTTAATAATGTAATGTCAATTTATTACAAATTAGAAAAAAATGGCTATTTTCTTTATTTTTAAATTCATAGTTTATTAAGTACAAAGCTGGGGACGAACTCAAATGGTATTTTTTTTATATGTAAAGGGGTTCCGAATTATACTTCCGGTTTCCCCGGAAGCCATACCATCGTTGATGTTTTATTTTTTACTTTAATATTAATACATTAGTTTGTCGCATATCCCTTGTTACAGGAATTAAATTTTTAATTTTTTAAATTTAACTTAATTTTGCACTTTATTTAATATTAGACAATTCAAATTGTTAATTACAATATGATCTGAATTTTTGAGCGATATTGATTAATGTAAAAAATTTCATTAAAAACTTACTTTTTATTATATTTTACATAGGAAATGCATTAAAATGAAATTAAGCTTTAAAATTAAATTTAATTACAGTATCTTATACTCGTAACTCGTTTTATATTTCATAATATTTAATATAAAGAATACCCGTCACAATGCCTTTCAAGATTATTGTTGTAGGAAAGCTCAGAGTTGTTAAAAGATTAATTTCTTTTTCAGGAGTGCTCTGCTAGGTACAATATATTACCCGTGCTGAAAATATTGTCCTGCAGCAAACAAAAGCATCGACCTGACTCGTAAAAAAATAATTACTTAATGTTCTGGAAAAAATATAATAACTAATTATGGGTCTCTAAAATCTTACACGTATAACTCGTATTTTACTGAAATAAAGTAATTAATAAACAAATTAATTTGTGCTTGAATTGTTAGTTTTCAGGTACGGTTGTAACGACGGTTGGAGAAAATTGGGTAGAGAGAGAGAGAGAGAGAGAGAGAAAGAGAGAGAGAAAGAGAAAGAGAGAGTCAGGAACCGAATTGGATATATTTTAAGGACAGGAGTGGGATCACGTAAAAGTGAAAACGATATTGCGATTTTCGAGAAGTGAAAACGATATTCGTTTCCTTCGCGATCACGTAAAATTAGTCACTCGCTGTTTTCAACTTCGGTTATTTCCGTAAAGTGACTACGTTTTGCGAAAACGATATCGTTTATAGACTAATGTTTTTGTATTAAATAGTAGTTTTGACAGATAAATTATATGAATGTCATTAAAATTTTTAATTTAATATCAAAACGTATTATTCTGGCCTTTAGTTCATAATAGCAATGCTATAGGAATTGAATATGGATACAAGTTAAATTATCAATTAGTTACAGATGCTATGTGTCATCTAATTTTGTTCCTTTTTATATTCCAGAAGAAAAATTTATGAAGTAAACAAAAATATTTTTAAATATATAATTAAAACTTTAAGAGACCATTTAAGACTGCAAGTAGACAAGATAGTAATTTTAAAGTACTCTAGTTTTTATTACGTTTTGTATTTCAACCTTCGGACAGGTTGCGGAAAATGATCAATTCATAAATTTTAATTTTGTGTAAAAGCTACAAAATATTAATTACAAAACACAAGCTAGAATCGTTATCTCTGTTGCTTCGTAGAATGCAATAGTTATTAAAATTTCCTTTCTCGGATTTATTCTTGTAATCAATATTCTTGGGCTGGAATCAAAATATGATTTGTTGTAATCAACACTTTTACAGTTACTAGAATATCAACAATGCCAGAAAATATTTCTTTTAGGTAATTCTTTCTACTGACTAAGAAAATATCTAATCAACAAGATTTCAATTTTCTATCATAATTTTCAAAAGAGTAAAAATATAGTTATAGTAAATCATACGCATTCATGAATTTTTCGTAGATTCATTCTTGTAATCAATATTCGTTTTATAATTATTGTATTTCATTATAATTATTTCATTTTCGCTTTGCTAAAAAATATACCTTTCAAATTTGATATATTAATTTAATGACATTTCTTTCCAAAACGTCAAATTTAATTCACTGCTCACTACATTCTTTTACTTAAATCTAAGTAAATTAGAAAAAGATATACCTATACCCAAATGTATGAAATAAAAAGGGACATAAGATACGACTATCGTTTTCACATGCTTTGAGTGTGTCGACTAGAATTCACATTTTTTCGGGTCCAAAACGATATCGTTTTCGGTTTTCACTATTTACGTGATCACATTTTCTCTTGTCGGCAGTCGCAATATCGTTTTCACAGTTACATGATCCCACTCCTGATTGTATTCAGAAAAGTATAATTGAAAAGGAAATACATATGGGCGAAAGGGAAGAGATAGAAGAAAATTTGTAATGTTATAAGATATAAAGAAGGAAGGGAATAACAATGGGCTGAAGAGAAAGACACAAGACAAACTAGTGTTGCGGCAGAATTTCCGCTAAAATCTGCTCAAAGAAAGAATTTGTTAATGATGATACTTAATACGTGAACCGCGACCCGCTGCGACGAGGAGTAGTAGATTGCACCGAAACAAGTCCTATGCTTAGATAATCACGATTAGGTGGAATACTCTCGCTTACCAAATCGTTTTTTTCGTGTTATCGACTGAACACTATACAGTTTTCGTTTAAATTTTCAAAAACTAAAGTTTTGTGTTTTGCTTTTTCACTTTACATTAATCAGATCAGAATAATTCATTTAAAGCCTAAAATATTCTAAATACTTATAATAGAACCTTCTCTCTGCCAGTATCAGCTACAGACATGTACGATATATAACAAAATTAAATGATAAATTTTAAATATTGTGATTAAGCATTTTCATAAAAAAAAATAATAATAGTAAATGGATATTATTAATTTTCTTTTTCTTAGCATTTATTCCTACGTAGTATAGAGTTAGATTAGTTGCTCTGTAATTATTGTTACTTTTGTTTATTATTATACATAACTTGAAGTTTTCCTGTTAAAGAGATTAATAATCTAGCACCTTTATGATGTTTTCTTTTGCATAACTTGTATATTACTTTTATCAACTTTGCAATTAGCATTTCTTTGAAAATGATTATATGCAGTAAAAACTGCGTCTATTTACATATTGATTACTTTAATGTATTAAGTTCTCTTGGATGTAAATATATCACGATATGTTTATATACCTACTCATGAATAATTTAATAACGGAAATTATTACAATTTGTAATTAAATATCTACAGATATTCAGCTACAATTATATTAATTATTACTCACTAAATTCGTTTTTAACGTTTCTTGCGTTTTACAAATGAGATTTATTTAACGTTTTACCTCTTACTGAGAGAGGTATTGGATTCATACTAAAAATCGCGTATGCTGATTTTAGTGAATAAGCACGATTTAAGGTCCCTATAATCCGATTTTAACATCTTTACGATAATGTGTGTGTGTGTGTGTGTGTGTGTGTGTGTGTGTGTGTGTGTGTGTGTGTGTGTGGTGTGTGTGTGTGTACGTGTGGAGGTTGGAAGGACGATTCCTCAAAAAACTATCAGCCCGATTCACAAAAAAGTTTAAGCTAATCCTTATTTTTGATTAGTGAATTCTATTCTATTCCGGTATTTAAAATTTAATTTTCATGATATTAAAGAGTTATTGCAACTTCTAAGATGAAAGAACGTAAACGTTAACCTTAAGTAGAAAACACTTTATTTTAGAAATAAAGGACTTTCAATTTCAATGTTTACCGCATGTAATTAGTGTATTCACGCTAACGTTGACGTTAAAAGCAACACAAACGAGGTTACATCCACACTTTTCACCGAAACATAACCTCAAAATATAAAGAACGTGTGACGTTAAACGCTCGCTATTCCATTGCACATAACGTGTCTCCTTATTCATATAACGTTAACCTTATTAGTACGCATGCGCACTCGGGCTGTCACGTGACATTAAAGTGCACGTTATTTTTGCGTTGAAGCTGCAATAACTCTCTGTTATCAATAAACGTAGATATTAGAGATAGATAAGACTATATTTTAAGTTATAAACTGTCAAAATTAGAGTAGAATTCGCTAATCCAAAAATGAGTATTAGCTTAAACCTTTTTGTGAATCGAGCTGTATAAGACTTAAGATCAGTTTCACTATGGATACTTCAACCTGACATTCCTGGGAAGAGCTGAAAAGGTTTTGGTAACAATTGGACCACCAGAAGTAGTAGTTTCTTTAAAAAATTCTTCTAAACATAATTTTTTGGAAATATTTGTTACTAGAAATATTGAAGAACATAAAATTCTCCATCTAATACTCTTAATATTTTTATTATATCTTGTATAGATTTACAGATATACACACTGCAAAATATAGAATAATCAGATATGATACATCGCAGATGCTAAACTACACCAAAGGAAACCAGTTGAAAAATTCAAAAGTTTGTAACATAGTAATGTTTGTAACATAGTTTGTAAATGACAGATGTCAGTATCAAAAATGAACAGTTTTAGTGACATTCTGATAGCTTTTTCTATTCTAATTGAAGACCTGTTCAAACTTTTATAACAAAATTGTATAAGGAAATCGAAAACATAAGCTATACGTTCATTTTCCTTGTATTTTGCAAGCTGTGTTGTGTTTTCATGTATTTAGTTAACATTAGCAATAAAAGTTCTCTCATCACATTCGTTTATTGTTCAAAACGTTTGTAATCAAATCGTATATTCCACAAATAATAACGTCAGTGCCAGAGTTGAAAATTCAAACAAAAACGCTATTCAAACAAGGTCCCGTAGGTATCGCAATTCTAGTTACTTTTATTTCAATAACCACCAAATTCACCAACCGTTAATCAAGTTTTGATTCTCTGATCAACACTGATCTGTAAATCAAGTTCTGGTTTACCTTGGAGATCAACAGTTTAACAAAGCAACAGTGTCAAATTTTGTTGATCAGAAAATCAAATTTTATTCAGGGATGGTGAATTCGGTTGTAAGTGGAACCGAATATGCTGTATTCTTAAATAAAAAAATCTTGCTTTTGTTTTTAATTTGAGTTTCAATAGATGTTTTATTTTATAATCACGCCATCATGTTTGATTTTCACACATTTATGATTTTAAAAAAAGCATATGTATAACAAATATACATAAACATTTTAAAATATACTTAATAAAAACTAAACATAAAATAAATATTATACACCAAATTAATAATTAAATAAAAAATGGTAAGAAGAGAAATGACTTAAAAATCTAGCGGCAATTCGAGAAAGGACCTTCGGAACAAGTTACAACTTAATTCAGTTAAAGAATGTCACTGTTAATTCAAAGTTTTGTATAATAATATCGAAATTTATTTGACGACTACATGAGTTTTTTAATGTATTTATTTATTTATTTTTTTAAATTTTAAAATATACCTAATAAAAACTAAACACAAAATAAATATTATACACCAAATTAATAATTACATAAAAAATGACTTAAAAATCTAGCGGCAATTCGAGAAACGACCTTCGGAACAAGTTACAACTTAATTCAGTTAAAGGATGTCACTGTTAATTCAAAGTTTTGTAAAATAATATCTAAATTTATTTGACAACTACATGAGTTTTTTTATGTATTTATTTATTTTTTTAAATTTTGACATATTATAATTTATACATATAAGTGTTGGCCCAGTCATAAAAAAAAATGCATTTCTTATACTTGTGCTCAACTGGAGAAGCTGCATCCAATTGCATTAGTTAGTGTAGATTAGTTATTTTCAGTATTTAAGGCATTAAGTTATAATTCAATGGAAATAAATTAGTAGGTGTTTTGATTTTTTGCTTAACTAAGTCATTTCAATGATTTTATGTAACTGGGCCAACACTTATGGGACAGGGCTCGTACATTTTCACGTAAATTACTCATGATTGTATTTAAACTTTTCAAAAACTGTAATATTATTGTAGCTCCTGAAAAAGACATGAGATGCCGAAACCGGTACAGGCAAAAAATAAAGTGATTAGTTAACTGATATTCAGTAATTTCTTTTTTTCATCAACTTTCCAGTGAAGAAGTTCTTGCAGCCGGTATACATATAAATTCTTTTATGAGAAATACCGACAAAATATGAAAATTAAAATTAATTCTTTTATGAATAAATTAAATATTTATCTGTAGATTTAAATATACTCGAATTCTGTATAATATTAAAAAACAATTAATTCGAAATAAATTTCAGCAAATCCTTATAAAATGAATATGTTAAATATGCATCAGTATAATTGCTTTTCTTGGAAATAAACCATCTTCCATATCATTACATTTTCCATTCTTATTCCGTTTCCAATTACTCTGTGCGATATTTGCGAAAAAAGAAAATAAACCTGAATTTATTAGTGAAATTAGAAATGTCAGACGCACATATTCATTACCAAAACAATATAAAGAGATGGAATATTGGAGCACGAGTTTTTGCTGGCGACAAATTCAAATTCGGCCACTCCTGGTCGACGGAATATAAAACACAGAGTGATGTCACATGTGATACGGCTTAGTTTGCATAAATGAATAATGCCATCGCGGCATTTCACATTTCGATATCGTACTTCAAACAGGGGTTTTCAACGCTCAACAAGATAAAAATCATAATATTTCGAAAGTTTTACAAATATTTATTTATGTAAAGATGTTTCGATTTTAAGGACATCTTCAGTTTATATTAGATAATGATCGATTGGTCAAGATTATGATGGTAATAAGCGGTGATATGTAAAAGAATGAGATATTTTTTCGTTTTCAATTCTTGCTAAGAGAGATATTCGATACATTCTAAAAATCGCATATCCAGATTTTAGTCAATAAGTTTATAAGGTCACTGGAATTCGATTTTAACATTTTTACAGTGATGTGTGTGTGTGTAGATGTGTGTATGTGTGTTTGTCTGGATGTTGGAGGGACGGTTTCTCAAATTCTATAATTCTAAAGTCCAATTTAACTACGTATTCCGTAATTCGACATTAATGGGAAGAGCTGGAAAGGTTTTGGTGATAAATGGACAACCGGATGCAGTAGTTTCTTAAAAAAATCATCTACATATTATTTTTTGGAAATTTAGAGATAGAGAATTAAAAATATATAAAATAATTCGTTGCAGTGAATCTTATAGCCCGAAACCAGTTGAAAAATTAAAATGTTTGTAATTGACAGAAAAATGTCAGTGTTAAAAATCCACATACATTACAGAAGGCTTTTTTCTGGGACATACATTTAAAATTTCTTATTATATTAACTAAATATTTAAAATGATAAATATATATATAAAAAAAAATATATCATCACGGCATATTTCCCATTTCTGGGTGTGCCAATCTGCTTTATCACAGATATCGGTAATTATGATGACATATTTGTACCGTGCGGGCATTTACCAGGCGTCACCTCACGGGCACTCATTGCTGGCGTGGAGAGTGCACCACAGGGGTCACTTTAGTGCCATTTAAAATTCAAAATATTTAGCGTCGGTCGGGATCGAACCCGGTACCCCAGGGTTCGCGACCTGACACTGAGGCACGAGGCCACGGGACCCCATAAAAAATGATAAATGATAAAAAAATAAAATGATAAATACATATTACATATACACATCAGAAATACCGCTAATCGAGTCAATGAATTTAAAGGATCTCGAATGTTCAGAAGGGTAAGAAGAAACTTACCAATTTACAGAATGACCTTAAAATATAAAAATCTGATGTGGCCAACACAAAACCACCCGCTATTTAATTTTTATTAATTTAAATACATACTTACGTATTTAGTAATGCTTCTAACTGTATTATGTTCCATTGCATATAACTAGTGCTTTATTTACGATTTTCTTTATTATTTAATATGTCACTATTATTAATTTGAAGTGATTAGTTTTTTGACATAGACGTTTACCTGTCAGTTACATTCATTTGAAAAATAAACTGTGTAACAAAGGAATTGTGTTTATCTTAGGCTTCGGTATTAAAGAAAGAAAAATGATTTTTAAATTAACCTGTAAATTATATAGAAAAAGTATTAATGTATACCTGTACAAAATTCAATAATCTATAATTTTCCAATGACGTTAAAGTAAAGTAAAGTACCATTTTCGTTCATATGATTTACACACACATAGGGTAGAAATACAAGGTTTCAGAATTTTCTGAATGATAGTATTTGAGTTAGAGTGCAAACAAAATTTGTACACATACACACACACACACACACACACACACACACACACACACACAGACACACACACATACACACATACAGACATCATCGTGAAAATGTTAAAATTGGATTCTAGGGACCTTAAAACGTGGTCATTTACTAAAATCTCAATATGTGATTTTTAGCACGATCCCTATACCTCCCTTACCAAAGGGTAGCGAGAGGTAAAAATATATTAATAATAGATGTAAATAGAATTTATGTATGTGAACCTACCAGAAATGTTAAATAAAATATGAATTTATGTAGCTTAATATGGAAATGGCGAGAGGTCTTGTGCTGGCCACAACAAATTTTTATTATTATGTTGTAAAAGCTAAGAAATGAAAAAACGGTGATACCGCTGGGCAAGGAACAGGGTGCGGAGAAGAAAAAGACTGCTAAAGTTGAAGAGACTTAAAAATTTGTCGAATTAATTTCATGTTTCAAAAATGCTCTCTGGTTAATTACATATTTTCACTCATACCGATACTTTTAGTAATTCTTTTAGCCAACTTAACCTCAGTAACTTTAATTTCAAATGACATATAAATAATTGTTTAAAATGAAATGCTGATTTTTTTCTGATATTCTACTTTTCAATAATTCTAACGTGACTTTCGTATAATGATAAATAAACCAACGGGAGTTTGTAACAAAATAAATAAAACCTTGCTATAAAGATTCATTGAGTATAACTAATTTTTTGCCAAAACATTAGCCCATACACTGGTTGTTTTTATAATACGAGCCATATATTTTCAACAAAAATGGTGCTAAAAGAGTATTCTTTATAAAAACGAGCTTTATTTCCAATATTTTCAAGTGCACTTAAGTTATTTTACAGGCAAAGAAAAATTTTAAAATGTCTTGTTGAGATTTTGACAGTGTAGTTATCTATCGTTGTTTCCAGTCCTTTAGGTTATCTTAATCGGTTAAAGTCCCTTAAGGCAATATTTTAGTTGTATGATGCGGGCTGCGAAGTTTCTTAGATAACTCAGTGGAAGCCAAAGTTAGCCTGGTGCGTGTACGTGAATTATAAATTTTGTTTCCGGGATTCGCGACTCGGCCAACCGTTTCATGCTCGGGAACCGCCTGCATAAATGAAACTTGCAGGATAATTAATGCTGCTAGAATGCCATGCTGTGGTTGCTCTTCGGAATTGGAAGATGAGACGACTAAATGCTCACCATGGTGAATGATCATATATTCATATCTCACCACATACACAGACACAGATAGTGTTAAATTCAGTAGAATACGTTATCAAAACAAGTTTTGGATTATACAATAAATGTAAAATTTAATAAATATTAAGTACACCTTAGGAATAAAAATACGTTGCACCATTTATTAAGGGCCCCTGCAAACAGCTATCCTAACAGTTAAGCGGTAGGTCATCTGTCGCTTAAGTCTCCCTTACGTCGAAGAATTTTTACTTGACATTTGTATTTCAACAAAATACGCAGCTTTTGATAGTGAGGTTCTATTTAGAATAATAGAAAAAGGAATGCCGCGAAATGTATACAGGCTGTTATAAAATAAGTGTCACAAATTATGAGGGCATATAATACTGACCAAAATGAGTAATAAAAGCTTTATCTTCACCATTACATCTTACACCATTTTAGAAAAAAAAACAACTATTTATGGCTTTGGGAAAATCCAAATTTTATCCATCTCAAAAAAGATATACCAAATATATTAAACGCATACAATCAACATCTTTATAACATTGACATTCTTCGAATAACCCATTGATCCTAAAAACCCAGACTACAAATCCTTTTTCACAAATTTATAACAAACATTTGAAGTTCCCTTCAAAATCCTTAAAGTTGTCGGTCAATTATGAACAGCTAATTCAAAGCATTTTCAGTTTTGCCGAGATGATGACCTTTTCAGTTTCAATTCTGAGGACAACTGTACTCTATGCAATACCTACGAAAATGACTGCCTTCAACATCTACTGTTCTATTGTCCAATTTACTAACCCATTAGAAAAGCGTATATTTCAAAATACTGGACCAACACCGCACCAGAAGATTATAATAAAGCACTACTATCCCACTTCACCAAAAACAAGCTATTTGATATTTACAACTTTGTAAGTAATGCATTGAAAATTGAATCCTTTTTTCTATAGCAGATTTTAAAATGTGCTTTGTTCAACTCGAAATAGTTGACTAAGTGACATTTTAACCGCAACGGTAGGTAAAATAATACTTTAACAGCAAGGGTAGATAAAGAACTTTAATTTTTATTAAAATAAAAACACATTATACATTTTGGCGATTCATATTATATATAACTTCAATTGTATAAACATGAATAAAATGAAATTGTTTTCAAACAAATTCTATAACTACCACGCTACTAAGATTTTTAAATTGTTCTAAATAATTTAATTTATAATCGGTTTTTCTAATTTTTGCTCTTTAAAATCTGTTATAGAAAAATAGAATTTTACACATGACGATAAAATTAAATTATCGATTCGCGAAAAATAATTCACTCGCGAAATCGCTCGTGAATTAAACTTTCCGCTCGTTAATAAAATACAATTTTTCATTTTGTATAAAAATAACTATTATCTGTGAAATGTAAGAAACACAAAATTATTAATATTGTTACCAATCATTTGTAAAATATTTTTCTGAAAGAAATATACTTATTATTATTATTATTATTATTATTATTATTATTATTATTATTATTATTATTATTATTATTATTATTATTATTACATCTTAGTATTGCTTAACCAACCTAACTTAACCTAATCTGAGCAAGACGTAATAGAGGAACCTTTTGCATAAAATAGGGATTTTCATGAAACGACGTATTTCACAATTCGACTACATCATATAGACACCTCTTTCGTCAAAAATGTGATTTCCGATTGCCCCATAAATTTTTCTGTGCTAGTAAACTGTCAGATAACCTTCACATTCAAATATGTCGTTCAAATATATCGTTTCTACTTGCTGACTAAAGGAGCAAGGATGCATGATCCTCCCACCCCACAATTTAGCAAAGGTAGGTATATGCGTATAGTCCGGAACACGAAAGATGAACTATGGGAATATGTTAGCATAAACACCGATTTTTCACACTTGACCGTTATGTCATAGTTTGTATATCATCATCATCACGGCATATTATCCATTTCTGGGTGTGCTAGTATCTACAACACATGTAGACATCGGTAATGATGACGATATATTTTACCGTGTGGGCGCTTACCAGGCGTCACCTCGCGGGCACTCATAGCTGGTGTGGAGAGTGTACCACAGGGGTCCTTTTGTGCCATTTAAAAGTGGAAATAGTTTGATGTTCATATATTAGATATACGTACCGAAGATCGAATTTAGGAAACCATAAGTAACACAGAAATAAACTTACAATTTCTTGTTATTTTGCTGTTCAACAATGAATGACGCAACAGTCAAGTATGAAAAATGGGTGTATATTTTTCGAGATCGCAATGGTGGTCACTTAAAAATGAACACCCTGTATAATTCTTTAATACGGGATGAGAAAAAGGCGAATTTATCTCACGTAATTTCCTCAGGTTGGATAGTTCGCTCCTAATTTACAAGTTAGGCGACAAGCCTGGTTTCAGTAGTGATTTTGCTTTCGCCACATATAAGGTGACTATCAAATTGTCCCATCGCGAAGCATAAATATTTAAGAAGAGCTGAGTGCGACTTTGTATCCTAATCTCATGTTTTTTTAACACCGCGAACACGATCCATTGTTGTTCATCGTTTATCTCTCAGTACTTTCATCTCTCTCTTTTAGTTTCGTATCTTTTATGAGGGGTCGTGAAAACAAACGCAAATTAATCCAACTACAAAAATCATGAAAATGCTAAACTTACGGAAAACTATAAAACTGAGTTAGTATTTACGGTTATTGCAGACATTCTGTTGAAGGTAGTAAATGTTACATTTTACTTACGGATATTGCATCGTGTGTCGTACCTTTATTTAAAATTCTATAATCATTTTATTACATGCATTTCTTGCAAATTGCTTGTTTGTATTAATAATGTCTTTGTAATATTTTGGTATTTTCATACACAGTAAGGGTACAATCTTAAAGAATATTAATTGCGATAATAATAATAGTAATAATAATAATAATAATAATAATAATAATAATAATAATAATAATAATAAATATACACTGCTCGACATTTGAACTGGTACTTACAAGAACATATATACAGAGAATTTATTTTAAAATGCAACATTATGGTTCATCACTTCCATGGTTACTCACTATTGTCAAAAAATGACAGCAATGTAATATTTGTCCATTTTAAAATGCAACATTATAAATAGTATTGCAGCACAGGAGATACCTCCAAAACACATCACAAATGGTATCAATTTTTATTACGACCGACTAGAATATTGCCAGAATGTGAATGGGGATATTTTTTAACATTTATTACATAAAAGTTATAAATTTTTGTAAGCTGAAGTTTGTCAAGATGTGCAACATTCATGTTTTGATTATTTGTTAATCGTATGTAGGCTAATTTATTGGAAATTAGTTTTGATAATACAAAACTATAAATTTTGTATGTTGCATTTTAAAATGGACAAATATTACATTACTGTCATTTTTTGACAACAGTGAGTAACCATGGAAGTGATTCGCCATATGTTGCATGTTAAAATAAATTCCCTGTAAATAACAATGTACTACTTTTTAGCAACACCTTGGAAGTCAATGAAGCAATTGAATAGTACTTCTAATATTTATGTATTATAGAAAATATATTATTTTTACAAACCTTAATTTCATTAAAACAAATATATTACTACTACATTCTCCTTAACACGGTTCCATTATTAATTTTAATGTAATTGTTTCCTGACAGTGACATTTGTTTAAATGTGTTAAAATTGATAGACAGTATTTGACTATACGTGTCCACTCAATACACACACACACATTACACACACACACACACACATACATCCACATACATATACATACCCTCACTAATAATTGTAAAAATGTTAAAATCGGATTCTAGCGACATCAAAACTTGTTTATTCAATAAAATCTCTATATGCAATTTTTAGCACGGTCCCTATACCTCCCTTACCTATGGTAGAGGGAGGAAATGCACAGTAAAGCTTATCTTTAATCGTGTTTAAATTTCAGAAGAAAAAATGAACACTAAGCTGATTTGCAGATGTTTAAAATTTTAGTGAAATTTCACATAAGTTTAAATTGTTAATAATTCTTTAACCGCTCATCGGAGCAAAAATCGTTTAACATGACATGAAGGAGAATTCCAAACTGAATTAAAATTTTTAAACCGCGGTACCGTATCTTTGACCGGCTCAGAGCGGTTGATGAATTTGTCATCATAGATAATTTACTTCTTTTGATGCCACGACAAATGTAAACTGTTACAAATAACAAAATCTATTAGACTAAGTATTAAAAAATTAATATTGTGTATATTTTGAGTGATTAAATCTTCTTTCATAAATTGTTGTTCTGCTTATCTATTTTTGAACGTAACTCTTTGAGAGTTCATCCTAGGTAAAAAATGCAAGAACCCTTTTTGTACAAAAAGTAACGAGCTTTAAATTTATATTCGTGTAATTTTGATACGGGCCACTGTTTTCGAGATAATAGCAAAAAACTCATTTTTTGCACCTTTGATCCAAGATGGCGGCTCACGCTGATTGAAATGCAACAAATCGATAACATAACGACCAGTTTTTTCTTGTCGTTAAAAAATAACGATTTTACGAAAATCGTTATCGTCTTGTCGTTATGACCAATTGAATTTTTGCTTACAGAATACCACTTTAACGATTATCGTTATTTTAACGATATAACGATTCGATATGTCATAACGATCGCTTACAGAATAGCCCTGTAAATTTGCCTCCAGGAAAAAAATTGATTCCTACGCGCCTGTTGATAATCCGTATTAACTATATAGTTTTAAGGTTTAGCTTTTACCCAGAGAACATAATTTGTTACCGTGCTGGAGGACCGCATTATTATGTTTTTCTTTTTGGGTAGGTAGATAATAGTCCAAAGTACCCTTGTATTCATCATTTTTATACTCTACACACTAGCCACTAGACCCAAAACCTAAAGTCATTTAATAGAACATAAACACAATCCATATATCAGTAAAATAACTCGTACGAAAAATTATGAATGTTATGCAATAAACCTAGCTGATAAATACGATATCAATATCTCCTCATTTTTCCTGATTCCGTAAATAAGTAAAAAATATGACACCATAAATCCAGTGTGGAAAAAGAAGCAAAACTTGAGTGACTTATGGGCATTCGCGTGCACTGATTTACTTGTATTGCAGGGTGCACATTGCATATTGCAGTGCTGCGGATGTTCCACGTCCACATAAATTTAATTTCAGTGTTTGCCTAATGACCGGGCGATGGCGCTCAATGCTCAATGCGCGACGACCTGATCGCAAGCGATAAATCTCACGTCGCACATTGCACTGGGCTATAGCTTGTTCGTTTATATTATACGCACTTTGTCACGGGGATTTCTACCCCATATAATTTATAAAGGTATGGTTAGATGAGGCGTCTTATTTTGGCAACTTGATAAACATAGAAATTTACCTCGAAATTTTAGTAAATGACCACGGTAAAGACTCTAGAATCCAATTTTAACATTTCCATGATGTGTGTGTGTGTGTGTGTGTGTGTGTGTGTGTGTGTGTGTATGTGTGTGACATTTTTTTCTTCTTATTCCTTTTCTTTACAACCATATAAAGAGCTGATTAGATATTGGTTATAATAGACACTTACAAAATTGCAATTTGCACGAGCGCCTCTAACGGCGAAGCATAGAAATCAAGGTTGCTATGGTTACCCCGTACAAACAAAGACCTGTCATCAGCCGTAGACTTTACACTCTAGCCATCGTTTTAGTTGAATAATCGAATGATCTTCAATATTATCAAACAAAAAAGTTGCCCCAGACACATCTTCTGGTTTTAAACTCATTTTTATTAAACACAACGTACACATCACAATAAAGAATTAGGTTTAACACTGAATAATTGATGCGATTACAATGAAAGATAGGAACAAGGAACGGGACGCAAGACAACGAGGGGAGGTTTGTTTGTATGCATGACCTTCTATATCTCTCTTGCAGTGACGTCAATTTTGTAAGTGTCTATTGGTTAACCGGAATTACCCTTCTTTAAAGTTCTTAATAGTTTTTCTTGGAAAATATTTTTCGACATTTTATTTTATGTGATTATCAATATGAAAGAATATCTTATTCTGTACACGGTTTGATTATACATTTTCCTTAATATTCAATAGATATAGAGTAATAGAGAGACTAAAGCTTCATTTCCACCGATAGTCCTAATGCGTAAGAGCTATAATTAATGCTTAAGAATTAAGAGCAATGCGTAAGAACAAAAGATTGCAAACTTCTAACCTGAACTGTCACCTGTCAATCTATTTTATAATTATTAAATTTTTAATTTTTCGGTATGCATATAGATACAGAAAATTATGTATATCACATATTTAAAAAAAGAAGAATTGCTGCTGCAATTGCAGTCTGCTAGACGACAAGTAATAGGGAAAAAATTGTGACATTTCAATTGAATTAGTCACTAAACAAAATAGCTGGAAATGGTAAATTGTCATAATGCATCAAGTCTTATGCACTAATCCTTATGCCTTAAGCAATAAAACATTCGATGGAAATGAGGCTTAAGAGAGATTAACTTTCAAAAATCAGTCAGCTTTGCTAAAATTATGGAAACTGTAGATACATTCAAAAAAAATTAATTGACAGATGTCAGTGTCAAATGCAAAATCAAAGTGGAAAGTATAGGGTCAAAAAGTGATATAACTGACAGAATGTCCCTCGCAAGTTACTTGTAATTGCAGCCTCGCCTCAAGATTGGAAATTTCAATGCCGGGAGTATGAGGAAGGCGAAAGAGAAGATTGAAAGATTGTGAGAAGAAGAACTGTTTGAAGAAGATACGTTGGACAGGAATGAGTAGAAGAGAAGAGTAAGAAACAGCGCCCTCTAATAAAATAGGGAAAATCTGAAGAAGAAGGAAGTGTCAAGTGCAAGTAACATTATTTACGTGTTATAATTTTATTGGATTTATAGAATCTTTTCAAAGGAACTTTCGTTATGGAATTTGTAAAAAATAGTGTGTGCGTATTACTTATTTTTTTTTTTTATTTATTGCTAGTTTGACCAACAAGGTTCAAGACCCCAATTACAGGTTGACTATACTAAAACATAAATTTAACATGTTTAATGACACAAGTAGTTAACAAATAGAATGACACAAAAAAAAACCAGAACTTAATACATATAGCTGTTTCAGACAATGTATTGTAAGAAATAGTAGTAGTTAATGAATATAATAATTGTACAAAGCATTTTTAAACTTTACAATCGAGCCGACGAAAATGTCGAAATATTGAGGTAAATTGTTAAAATTAAAACAAATCATACGAATAAGTGACTTTATTTCATAGTTCGTTCGAGGAGTGGTACAGTAGAATGTATATTTAAATCGGGAATTATGCCTAGGAACTAAGAAAGGAATTTTACCTAGGATTACGTGATCATTTATAATACAATGCAAAACTTTATAAAGGAACAATGATGATTGTATTTTTCTTCGAGTATCAAGAGACACAATACTAAATTCACACAACAAATCTTTGTAATCAGTATCAAAGCTAGGATAATGTCTGTAAAGCTTGAAGAAGCAAAATTTAATAAATTTGCGTTGAATAGATTCAATAACATGGCTGTATTTATTATATATAGGACACTAAACTTGTTGACAATATTCCAGTTTTGTTCTTACGAGAAATATAGTTTCTTAAGAGTTGAAATATGAACGAAGTACTGCGTATTTCTAATAATGAAACCTAAATTTTTGTAGGCAGATTTAACAGTTTGTAATATGTGATTAATGAAATTGAGCTTTTCATCAAATAAAACACCAAGATCTTAAAATTGTATGACCCTTTCAAGAGTATGAGACTTTTGTAATCATATTTGTAAATAGTTTTTTTTGACGAAATAGTTTATTATTTTACATTTATTGTACTTTAAAAAAAGGTTAGAGATTTACAATTTTACAGGATATATAGAATCTTTTTCAAGGAACTTTTGGTATGGGATTTGTACAAAATACATCGAATGGGGTCCTATACCATAGTCATATTTTAACTATCTTAAATAAGAAGACGAAAATATACATAAATTAATGAGTATTAGTGAAAAAATTTTCTTTAAATATTAACTAGGTCACAAACTACAAGCGATTGAAGCTGATTACTAATTGGGTATGACGCGTTAGGTACTAAGAATTTGATTGGTCGCCTGATTTCACGCCTGTGCAACGCAATGTAGTTTCCCTATCCTAGCTATGTCTCACAATTTTATCATGATAGAAAGAGAGAGCGGTGAGAGAGATGAAAGATCGGAGGCCGATGAGCGTAAAGATTTACCTTTACATTCCCTTTGACATAAGGTTGTTTTGACGTTTGTGAAGTGTTTTGTATTCTAATTTAATACAAAATGGGGAAAAAATGTTTTGTACCGAACTGTAATAGTGGCTACGCGGCGTGTAAAGAAAAAGTTTCAATTTTTGGTGTTCCTAAAGATGAAGAAACATTGAAAATTTGGGTACGAAAAATACCTCGCAAAGACAGAGTGTTTTCTAATAAAGACTTTGTGTGCGCCAAACATTTTAAAGATGAGGAAATATTGAAAGAATGGACTAACGGCTTCAATCATGTTTGTACATTTAATAATATTTTTTACATTAATAAATTAAGTAAGAAAGAAAGTCGGAAGTAAAACGAATATTTTCAGATTCCACACAAAATATTTCACTTGAAAAAAGGTGCTTATTCTACCATATTTCCAAACTGTCCAAATTATTTTAATGTTAATACCCCTAAAAAGAGACGTGAGATACTTAAATATGATACAATAAACAAAAAACGTAAGACAACCGACACCATGCTCATGCTCGTTAACAGTAATATCGATGAGGATAATAATGAATCATCAGGTATCCGAGTACATCATGGTACTTTTATAAAAAAATCTGATGTGGCCAACACAAAACCTCCCGCTGTTGAATTTTTATTAATTTAAATAAATACTTACGTATTTACTACCGCTGCAAACTGTTCCATTGCAGAAAACTATTGCTTTATTTACTATTTTCTTTTTAAAATGTCACTATTATTAATTTGAAGTAATTAGTTTTTTGACAATGACATTAACTGTCAGTTACATTCATTTGAAATATGAACTGTGTAACAAACGAATTATTGTGTTTATCTTAGGCTTCGCGACTAATAATAAAAATTATTTTTAAATTTATGTGTAAAATATATAGAAAAAGTATTAATGTATTCCAGTAGAAAATTCAATAATCTTTAATTTTCATAAGACATAAAATGCGAAAAAATGGCATTTAATGGTATTTTTTGAAGAAAAACCATTATGAGCTTCATGTAAAGTGCCATTTCCGGTTATCCGATTTACACCAAAATCTAATGGCTTCTTTTTATATTAGAATGGGATGGAAATACAAGGTTTCATAATTTTCTGAATGATAGTATTTGAGTTTGAGTCATTTACTAAAATCTCGATATGAGATTTTTAGCACGATCCCTATACCTCCCTTACCAAGGGTAGCGGGAGGTAAAAATGTAGTCGTATCGACATGATCTCTATATTTTTTAGAAACAAACTCCAACGACGTCTCCTTCACTTTTCAATTTAATTTTGAAAAATGATATTGTAATCACATTGCCTAACGAATTTTGGTCCTTGAGCAAAATAACAAATAATGGCAAAGCATGCCTTGTATATTTAAAATTAATATTTTCGAATACAGAAGTTCCAGTAATTGAAAAGCAATTATTAATTACGGAATCTTAGATGTAAAAATTTTTATTTACGGACAACTATTTAATAAGGTATACAAAATAGTTTTACCAAATAATATTTCTAAAATTTTAGAAGAATTAGAAATATTAAATGTGTGCCAAGGCGTTAATTTAACAAATAGAAATATGATTATTAATGCTCAAAAACGAAAAAAATTATTACATCCTTTTAATTGTAGATATATTTGGATCTATTCAAGCTTACGATTTATTTGTAACAAATAAATTTTTAGAAACTCTTATGCCCATTTGCACCAACAAGGCTTAAATTTTAAGCCCGGCTCAAACAAAAAAATGCAAATCGAAATTTTGACAGCAATATATTATAATTCATTTGACTTTATATTGCAATGCAATATTGTCAATTTAAGCCAAATTTAATATTTAATCTACATTGGTGCAACCGGCCATTATTCAATTAAAATGTATATGTATACAGAAATTGAAATGTCCATATTTTTTAATAAATAAATATCATACTATAGGAATGTAACTGAACTATAAAGTCTTAAAATTAATTATACATTGTCCTTTAAATAAAAATCAATAAAATATACACCGAAAGTATTTTTATTTGAGAAATATTATGCATGATCTCATAAACTACATAATCGCCAGCCGTACGTAGGCCTCCGATCTTCTGTCTCTCTCTTCGCTCGGCGATAAGAAAGTGTGCCGCTTTCCGCTGCTTCGTTGCAACTCCTCTATTAGTAGTTATATTATACTCCGTGCCTGATTTTAAAAAGAAGATTCGCGCGTCTATAGCGGTCACCTTTGAAAGAATATGAAATGTCATGTTGTTCCATAACCTAACAAAACATTTAACAATTTTGTGTTTGATGAATTTGTTTAATTTTAACATCTAGTAATATTAACAATAATCATGTATTTATAATTAAATCAATTTGTAATATGAATTAAATTAATAATAATATTAATTAAATTAATATTGAAACTTCAAAACAGACAAACATTAGCGCCATCCGTCGTCATACTTTGTGTAATAATATTGTCAAACTGTTTCAATGTTCTGTAATTTATTATGAAGAAATCCTTGTTAAATGCTTATTATTTATGTTATTTATACTTAATAATAATTTCTTCGTGAATATAACGTATAAGTTTTTATATAAAAACATTTCAGCTATGCAAACATGAAAAAAATTGTTTCCAATATAACTAACAGTTAACAGTTAACAAATTCTTAAACTTTAAAAATTCATATCTCGCTTATTACGTAAAACTTTTAAGTCACGTTTGCACTGAAGTTCTTATTTTATCCTGTTCTTACAGGAAAAAAAAATTTAAAAAAAATGGTATAGGACCCTACTGTCGGAAGGTTTTGTGTTGGCCACAACAGATTATTTTTGTTTGTATATTTCACAAATTATCTCAACTACTGGCACTTCTATGAATTCGTTGGTCATCCTCCAAATTGTACACGAATAGTATAAATTTGTGAAGCACTGCTCAATAGCATCCCCTTTCATTTACGCCCTTATCCGTAATAAAGATTCGTCAATCCCCATGACGTTGTGTGTTGACGGGGTTAGGATTTGGTGAGATACGACTCCTGCAGGGAAATTTATACCGGCCGTTACGGTGCTGCAGGAGCGATCGACGTCCTGAGAGCCTGGCAGGATCGCCGGTCCTACTTCCTCCTTCCGGTACAATCACGGCCATTTGTATTCATCGGGAGCTTCCAGCCTACCTGCGATATTTATCGTTTTGTTTATCAAACCGCGCGGGTTTGATTCTAACCAGAACAAGTGAGGTTGTAGAGGATCGAGGAGGAATTGAATAGACTGTTTATAGGGAGAAAAGTCCACAGTTTTAGGGGGAATGAAATTATACTCAATATCATATTTAGGAATTTTTTATTTTGATTCCCAAATCGTAAAGAATCTGTAGTGGCCAGTACAAGACCTCTCGCAATTTCCATATGCCCCAACCAAAAACTTCGGACGCTATTGTTATGACCACTGCGCCACGGAGACGTTTGTAAATATTTTCATATTCATATAATAAAAAACTGAAACAATTATTTATTTGACAATTTTTGTAATTTATTGCAATTTTAGTGAAGTAATTAATATTAAATAATGTACAAGATGTAATGTACTATTATCATGTTCAACAGCATGGCTAGATTTTTTGCCGGACACTTTGTATTTACAAAAAACTGGTTCCTATGTTATACGCCTATGTTTACTCATAAAATAAACGCTTCAATACATTGCTGTCAAACATTCATACGGTAACTATGGCAATGAAATACCCTATGTTTACTGATAAAATAAACTCTCGGTATATCGTTCCTTATGCCAAATTAGAATAATAATCTTTATATTCGTTAGGATGGTAACAAGGTTGTTGTTAATATGTACTCATATTTGAGACAGTCTCAAAGTTGTCATCAAAAATTTTGTGGTGGACCATCTTTCCCACTGGTTCATCTATTCCAGAATTACATTTTGTTCAAACGGCAGAAACTGTTTCTTCTTAAGTGAAATATTGAAGCAGAAAATGTATAAACATTTGTAAGTAAGATAAAGTTCTTGTTGTTTATTAAGCGTTTGAAATTCGCGTGTTAATTTATTATCTTCGACGTGAGAAACTTTTCCGGATTCCCTGAAGACTTATTGTAAAACAAAATTAGAAGTATTTATATTTGAATCATTGATAAACCAAGCAGTAAATAAATCACATTCCTGTATTTACCGCGAAGATAAACGGTGGAATAAAGTACACAAGTTTAAACGTTTACTCGCAGAAAAAACTTACTGCAACCTTGATCCAGTTCCTTGCTGAATAAGACAGAAGATCGAAGTTAATAAATTACGTTTGGGAGAAATAATCTTGTGTCCGGCACAGAACAGGACTTCCCGCTGGCCCGTTAAGCTTCGCACTTGTGATTCATTTATCAACGTTTCAACATAGAATACCTAAATTAGTCAATAATAATTATTATGGAATAGTCAAGATGCTAGTAATCTTGAAGGGATTATGCACGATCCAAAATTTTGTAAATGGCAGTTCATATCCGACAGAATAATATTTATTTTAATTATTTAACCCTCCGTTACCCGCGTGGTATCTGTCAGACTCCACTTCTTTTAAACAATGTTCATCACTTTACGGTACGGACTTTTCGGGCCATGTACCTTCTTAGCTATTTATACACTCTTTACTGTTGTTCATTTGATTTACAGTGAAGTCATATGAGGATAATGTCCGGTTGCACCGCTGACGCTTAAATTTTAAATGTTTCTTAAATTGAAGATATCGTAAAGAAACGAAACGTCAAATGAGTGAATATTACTGTAATAATTTCGATTTGCAGTTTTACCTTCCGTCACGTTTAGGTAATATTACTACTAAGTTTATATCTCTACCCATTTTTTAATTATTGCCCCAAAAGTCAATATACCCTACATTTAGATAAAAACTTCAAAATTTTCAAAAATCTAATTTTTATGTATCTAGATACTTCTCAATGCGCTGATTTGAAACCGCAGATCGATATCTCTTTTCGTTCTAGAGATATTTAGATTCAAAGTTTATCTAAAAACTTTCCATTTTTTGGTAATAACCCAAAAATGGGTCGAGATATGAATTTGACGACAACACCATTCGATTCCACGGGCAAAATTACATAAGTACACCAATTTTTAGAATTTTTGAACACCGCATACAATCTCTAAAGCAGAATAACTGAAAATGGCGAAAAATCTAAGGTGTACCCCTTTTCGATTTTTTCAGATTTTGGCCATTTTCAGAGGTTTTCAAGCTTTTATTCATAAAAAATGAACCGGTTGGAGAAATTATGAAAATTGCTATACTTGTGTATTTTTGTCCGTAGAATCGGATGGTGATATCGCTAAATTCATATCTCGACTCATTTTGGGGTTAATACCCAAAAATAGGAAGTTTCCAGATAAAATTTGAATCTAAATATCTCGAGAACGAAAAGAGATATCGACCTGCGGTTTCAAAATTTGGAATCAGCGCATTGAGATATCTAGATCTAGATACATAAAAATTAGATTTTTGGAAATTTTGAAGTTTTTATCTAAATGTGGGGTATATTGACTTTTGGGGCAATAATTCAAAAATGGGTAGAGATATAAACTTGGTAGTAATATTATTTGATTGTAAAGAGAATGTTACGTAAGCGCGTAGCATCTAACCTGAGCGCATTTTCAATAATTTTATCATGCCCAGCAGTTTTCAGACGGAATAATACGTTACTGATCTGTAATTTTTTAATATTTTCAAAATGCTCTCAAAATGTAAGCTACTAAGACTTTTTTCTGAAAATTGATTTTTTCGCACCCAAATTTACTAATAAAAATTATTTTCAGGCGGTATGCTATAATTATTTTTTTTTCAATACCTGCGCCGAAAGTGCCACCTTTCGTGCCTATTTTGAGGGACGAAAGTGGCCATTTTCAGCTGAACGAGTCTTTGTTTCCCTAGTGACTCAAAGTAATGACGTAGCGGGATGCAATAGGATGTATGACACTCAAGGTGGCATTTTCGGCGCAGGTATTGAAAAAAATATCGTGTGCGCTACGGGACGAAAACATTTCGTGACTCGTGTGGTGGCAGCCCGAGTGAAAAATGCCTCTTTCGTCCCTAGTTGCACAATATACTATTTCTCACTTCTTGTCTATTTTCGAAATTGGTCTGCTGGGTGCGCGCTACACTACCAGCGTTTGAAAAGCATGTTTTCGGTATCTCAGGACTATCATTTAACTACATTTTGGAAGTCAGACGGAATACTATTATGCAGTTTGGTAAAATTTGTTTACATTTTTAAAAATGCGCTCATGTCAGACGCTACGCGCTATATTTTTGAAATTAGCATTTTTTGGTTCAGGGTCGTAATAGTGCGAGAAAATTTTGGTCTTGGGTTAAATTACTTTAACGAAATATAAAAATTTATGTACGAGGCATTGGCCCCAACTTTTTCATTATTTCAATTACCTATACGTATGTAAATCGCGTCAAACAGGTAATAATAATAAAAAATAAATACAATTTTGATCAGTGAATAATTTTAATGAAAAGGCGTAGGTGATAATTTAAAATGGAATGTAAAAAAAACATAAATTAGTAATACCTATTATTGGTGGTTAAAAGTCAATTAAAAGATTTGAAAACTCTGTCCCACACACCTCTACAAAATAATTATTTTTGGAAACCAATAAACATTAAATATTTGAAACATAAACAGTGAAAAGTACATTTTACTGCTCTCCCTGACTTTCAAATATGTTTAATTAATAGACATACAAACAGCGTTCATCTGTTTCAATTGATTTGCGGTATTCGTTTATCGAGTGGGCATGGAAAGATATCTACGGATAATTCTGGCAACATCAGCAAGCAGATATAAAAGTTTGAAACGAATGCATCTAGTTGGATAAACGCTTTGCCATTGCCAGAGCTACTTTATGGGATGAAAGTTGTTCATTGTAGTTTAACACACCTAAAAATGCAGTATTAAACTTTTCACTTTAAAGGAAAACTTTATTATCTATCAAAATTCGATTGTACAAGCCAGAGAATGAAGCTCGCTGATAACACACAACTTTTTAAATAATTTTTGTATCATCCAGATAAATTGAAACTTTAAATGCAGCACCATTTACAACTTTATTATTTTAAAATTAAATTATCTCATGGAAGGTTGTTCATATGCCCTTTATCCGCGGAAAAGTTATATAAAAGAATTTGCAAAAGTTTTCCATTTTCTGCAAAAAAGTTAAACCGACCCTAAAATTTACAAAACATATTTTCCGCAAATTTTGAGACAAAAGTTCTTTCCGATATGATCTATTGAATTCTAAACAAAAAAATAACATTTCAAGATCAATACGAAACCGAGGAAGATAGAAGTTCTATAACTGCCATAAAACTTTTATCTCGGACTCACGACAGAAAAGTAATTTTTATAGTTTTAACTACATCATTAATGACAATATTTATGTCTTGCAGTTATCAGGTGCATTGGAAAGATATAAAATTAAATCCGGAAGAAAAAATATAAATCTAGAGTTTATTTCAAAATAAATATCAATATGGACGACTTCCCTACTAACAATTTTACTGTAGTGGGGAATGCATTTTGGGACAATAAATAGTAAATTTTATTAAATTTAAAGTCATATTATTGCGATTATCCAAAAAATTGTATGCAGGGTCATTGAAAAATACATGTAAATACCTATCTATTTTTACCTTTCGTGACCTTTAGTTAAAGAAGGTATTGGCTTTCATTAAAAATTTATACGGTTATATATATATATATATATATATATATATATATATATATATATATATATATGTTAATTAAGAACCTGGCCATAGGCGTTTAACATGGGAAAACAGTTTTTCTTTGCGCAAAAGTCCCCAATTAATTTTAGATAAAAATGTTTCAAATAAATGTTGTGGATAATTTAATTTTTCACGTTTAGTAACTTGTAAAATCTAATTTGAAATTGTACAAATATTGCTCACTTGTAGTGATACCCATGAAATTGAAACAAAATTAGAAAGAAATTCATTTCGTTTTAGCTGTCAGAAATTTAATTTTATAGATATAATGTGAAAAAATAATAATAATAACAGTTATTTAAGTGTTATATTTTAAAAATAATACCCGTGTAGTAATTTAGGTGCAGAATTGAATTATCTGCAACTTTTAATTGAAAACTGAATTTCTGACAGTTCAAACGATACACATTTCTCTGTAATTTTGTTTCAATTCCATGGGTATCGCTAGAAATAAGCAATATTTTTATACAATTTCAAATTAGATTTTACAAGTTACCAAACGTGAAAAATTAAAACTGTTTACTGATTTAGGCGTAGAATATAATTATCTGTAACACTTATTTGAAACATTTTGTCTAAAATTAATTGGGGACTTTTGCGCAAAGAAAAATTGTTTACCCATGTTAAACGCCTATGGCCAGTTTTTTAATTAACACACTGTGTATATAATTGAAAAAAAGCAGATAGTCATCATTTTTTAGTTATTTTATGTAATTATACAGGATGTTAAAAAATAAGTGTCCCAAATTATGACGGCATATAGTACTAACCAAAATGAGTAAAAAAAGTTTTTTCAACATGGGTCCGATCTTCAACTGTTTTCGAGATAAAAGGCAATGAAAAATGAATTTTTTCGGTGTTTACCTGAGACATTAAATGGGACATTTTGTTTACCTTTCAGAGGTCATCGTAGATGTGTTTTTGTTTTTCACATAAAATCGAATAATGGGGTCATACCAAAAAAAATATATATTGATTTTTTTTATATAATTTAAAAAAATACATAATTTTATACATATATACATGAAAAATATTTAATATTCTTATACTTTTCATTCATAATTTTGTTTCTAAACATTTTGAGTCTTATTTTGTGACGTCATGGTTTTGTACACACATACAATGATAGTCACGCACACATGTACTCATGCACGTACTGTACATACATGAATGTAGCGCAGAGTTGTCACATTTTTCGAACATAACCAACATTTTCAAAGTAAATATCTGTGCAACAAGTTGTTTTTGTTTAAATGTAAGTACAAATAACGAAATGTTCTAATAAATATAAATAAATACAAATTATGTGTGATTTAGATATTATCATAGTTGTATAATATTATTCTGTGCCGTCTTGCGAGAACATCTCGTTGAGAAGCAAAAATAAGTTTTTGTTCGTATTCCTAAACCTAGAGATATAAGGGAAAGATGGTATAATGCAATAAATACTCCAAAAATTTTAAAGGGTAGTCTTGCTTATGTTTGTGAAGATCATTTCAACGCAAGTAGAACTTAATAAAAAAACAATTTTCGTTGATATACAATTGTTTATTTTATTCAATAGCTTGAAGAAGATGCCGAAAATTAATTTTCTGCAAATTATTTGAATTCGCTTCTTCAAAATTAATTTCCATAATCAAATTATTTAATATACAATAAAAACAAAAGCACGAGTACAAAATAACTTGCTGTCACGTTTGCTTTCAAGTCAAATAACATAAACGTCAAACGTAGTTCCATTTTTATTCGATAGGAGGGACTACGGTCACGGTCGCAAAACCGTGACGTCATTTGAAATTTAATATAAACTTTAAAAAATTATTTCTGTAAAACTAGAAACTTATGTGACATAAAATATCTATTTTTATAAGTGGTTTTAAATATATTTTCATAAGAAAAATAAATTGGAAAATGTGGTATGACCCCATTGTACTAATACAAAAGTTGTGGTGCCCTTGGCCAATATTTAGTTTTCAAATAACTTCGTAATTATTAGAAAGTGAAAAAAATGTTTCATATAATATGTTATTGTTTTTTTTTATAGTTTATTTACTGGCATAGACAAAATTTTGTTCGACCACTATCTTAGTCTGTTTTTCTTCGATTCTAATACAAAATGGCCTCTTTCTCGAAAACAATTGAAGGTCGGACCCATGTTGATTAAACTTTTTTTTACTCATTTTGGTCAGTACTATATGCCCTCATAATGTGAGACACTTATTTTTTAACACCCTGTATATATGAAATTAGAATTTTCGTATTTAAGAGAAAAACAAATATCTACATATTTAAAATAATCTGCTAATGGGACAATTTTGCCTTAATTTTATTTGTATTGTTAAGATAACCGAGATCACATGGTGAGATTGTAGTAAACGATACTTATGTAAAATAAAATGGAGTTGGCGAGATGTATTGTGCTGGCCACAGTATAGATTTTTAATAATAATGACCATAATCATTTATTCCTCCTGTATTCGCGTAGGTTTATTTGGTAAAATATCCCGTTCCATTGGTTCGTAACCATTGCGAGATAAGTCTCGAAAGCGGTAAGTCCGGTGCTTCAATCACGTCTCCTTCCGGAATCTGCTTCCTATCCCGGAACCGTGGCCTGTTTCCGGGCAGGTGCCCCTTCCGCCCCGACAATTGCCGTTTTATTGCCGGAGTCATAAATTCCCTCTTAATCACAGTTTGGTTTCTTGGCAATTTCGTCGCTCTCGCAGGCTAATCTTCTCAATCCTCTCTGTACACCTGTAGCTGCCTCGATCGTCAGATTTTTTACCAGGTGATGCTCCGTTGTTGAGAGGGCTGGTAGGTTCACTGTTTTGCGAGCACCTAGCGCAAGCAGAATGAGTGATGATGTTTTGTTTTCAAGCAAGACTAGATCAATACTTAGGCTGTATCCGATGTTGCATTTTGGTAATTAGTATTTCAGATTTAGGATGATTTCTTACAAATATAATGACATTTGTTTTTTTTTACCAGGTGTTTCTTTTTTTTAAGTGTACATAGGTAATTAAAACGGTAAATCAGTTTTTTGCATACTGTTGCCTCCGTTTCAACTGACTACAGTGGTTGTAGAATAGAAATGTATCAATGTGTCAATTCGATGTATTTTGCACAAATCCCATACCAAAAGGACCGTGGAACAGTTTCTATATTATATCATGTAAAATCGAACACGAACACATACTATTTTTTACAAATTTCATACCAAAAGTTCATTTGAAAAGGTTGTATAAATCCAATAAAATTATGACATAAACATACATTAAGAAAAATGCACTTGACACATATTACTTTCTGCTTCAGCTTTCCCCTATTTTATTAGGGGTCGCTGTTTCCTCTTCTCTTCCACTCATTCTTCACATAGTCCTTCCTTTCTCAGTCCTTCCATCTTCTTTTTAGCCTTTCACTGCATGTCACTTGAGAGGCCACTATGAAATACTAATTTTTCATCCCATACTTTCTATATTTGGTTTTGCACTTGCAACACACATCTGTCAATTTTGAATGTATCAGCTGTTTCCATGATAAATGGCAAAGCTGACTAATTTTTGAAAATTAATTTCTTTATAATGCTTTAACTCTACATCTATTGAATATGAAGGAAAATGAATAATCAAACCATATAGAGAAGACTATTTTCTTTAATAAATATAATAACAAAATGTCAAAAAATAATATCTAAAAATAGTAAATTCGTATTGTAGGGACCCTAAAACGTGCTTATTCATTAAAAACTCACCACCGAATTTTTTGACCAAAGACAATACCTTCCTTACCTAAAAGTGACGGAGGGTAAAAAAAAAAAATTGCCAAAAATGAACCGAAAAAACACATATCTCCCGATTTGGCGTCATATGACACAGAGCACGCGAGTACTTGAAGATTAAAATGGAATTGAAATTATGTATGCACATAAACTGTTAAATTATGTACAAAACTCGTACATTTGTGGTTCTTAAAATTTCAGAGTAATGCACATGATACTTCTATTTCTATTACAGATAAAAGTTGTTCAGTGTCACTAAAATAAAATATCTATTGGTATAATATATATTCATCAGAAGTACCGAAATTTAAATGCCAATAAATACAAGTAGGTATATTATCCAGACCAGAGAGTGTTTGGAATCACTGTTCTCGCGTCTGCGCTAGAGTGATAGAGAAATTGTTACATTTTTATGGTTTATTTTATAGCCTTACCTAGTTAGATTACTTTGTATTTTATAGCAGAAAAAGTACCATTCAAATGAAGTCAGCTAAATTCACGGAGGTAATCAGACTATTGTTGACAATTCCTTGTCGTGTTTATGCAATTTGTTCTTTTACAATGTAGTAAAATTGAGGTTCGCTAAACGAAATAGTTACAAAGTTAATAGTTTCAAGTATAAATTGGAATTACTTTGAAGAAAATTAGCTGATAATAAGAACTGTAGACGAATTTGCTCCAGAGTTCACGAATTTGATTGCTAAAGTTTGAAACGATTATATTAATAAATTTTCACGGATTCCTATACATTTTTCACCTTTGCATTGTATTTCACTAGTTGTTAGACTTTGTGTATTGTATTTTACTATTGATACTTTTCTAAACCTCTCTCTCTCTCTTTCTCTCTCTACATATATATATATATATATGTTAATTAAAAACCTGGCCATAGGCGTTTAACATGGGAAAACAGTTTTTCTTTGCGCAAAAGTCCCCAATTAATTTTAGACAAAATGTTGCAAATAAATGTTGTAGATAATTATATTCTACGCCTAAATCAGTAAACAGTTTTAAATTTGCAAGTTTGGTAACTTTTAAAATCTAATTTGAAATTGTATAAAAATATTGCTCATGTCCAGCGATACCCATGATATTGAAATAAAATTAGAAAGAAATGCATATCGTTTTAACTGTCCGAAATTCAATTTTCAATTAAAAGTTGCAGATAATTCAATTCTGCACCTAAATTACTACACATGTATTATTTTTAAAATCTAACACTTAAATTACTTTTAATATTATTAGTTTTCCACATTCTGTAATATATAAAATTAAATTTCTGACAGTTCAAGCGATATGAATTTCTTTGTAATTTTGTTTCAATTTCATGGGTATCGCTACAAATGAGCAATATTTGTACAATTTCAAGTTAGATTTTACAAGTTACTAAACGTGCAAAATTAAATCTGTTTAGTGATTTAGGCGTAGAATATTAATATCTACAACATTTATTTGAAACATTTTTGTCTAAAATGAATTGGGGACTTTTGCGCAAAGAAAAACTGTTTTCCCATGTTAAAAGCCTATGGCTAGGTTTTTAATTAACACACTCTATATATATACATCATCGTGAGAGTGTTAAAATCGGATCCCTTGCCAAGGGTAGCGGGAGGTAAAAAGAATACTTGAGTCAACAGAACAGGCGTTAATACAATCTGCTTTCTCATTGGCCATTTATATATTCCTCTAGTTCTTCCTCCGGAGATAAAAAGAAAAAATACTGCAGAATGGGATTTCTTTCGATTCTGTGAAGTCGCAATGAGCGATGACCGCCTATTTAACTAACACTCCTAGCTCTTTTACTTTGAACAAAAAAAAAAAAAACCACGGTTAATGCTGATTGCTTCATTCTCGTGTAATATAACCAACACTATATGCTTGTTTAATAATATACTACATATTTTCATTTATACCAACGTACTATTCATATACTATTCATATACAATAAACAAGAACAGAGAAAAAAATTGTAAATTTTATCTCTTTCGCGAAATGTCCTTGCATTTTAAAGATGTATTAATGAAGTTATAAAGAAAATTTTCCTGTGAAATTTCTCCTGAAAATCCCCTGTTTACAAGGCATAATTAAAAAGAATTATAGAAAGGCTGCGAGTACTTGGTGAATCAGTTGGAGGTTGTTATCCATCTGTTGCTCTATTAGAGCTTTGCGTGCTTTTAGTTCATTTCTCCGTCAATTATTCATCGTGCATGCCAGCATGCTGTTCCACTCTTTTATTTTTAATCATGTTTACGAGATTGAAAAGAACTTTGTAAATATCACATTAACAGGTGTAATAAAAACGTCAAACAAGGCCCGGTCATGAGAAATGGAAAAAATAAAATAATAAATTAGAACTGCTTTTCAGGGTTTAATAGGAGAACAGGATACTTGGAACGGTATATGTGGCCTTCATCAAATTTAGAGAAAATATTACTATAGGTTCCGATTATATAAGTATAGAGATAAATATAATATAACCATAGTTTTTCAAATCAAATATTAATAGAATTTAACCCTGTCATGTATTACTACCTATTTTAGATTATTCGATCACAGTATCCCATAAATATTAGCTATATTTTAATAAAAATATATTCAACGAAATAAAAATAAGTTTGAAATAAAATAGACGCTTAATAAAGGATGCGATGTTAAAGCCAGAAGATAGAGGATTGGGTATCCCCAGGTGAGAAAGTAGCACCAAGTAATGATCACAATTGTCCATTTGTAAACTCTAAATATGTAAAATATGTAAGTACGACTGGGAGTAATAAGTAGAACCCACTTTATGCAATTGTGTATGTGTAAGTATGGATTTTGTCAACGCTCTAACTCAAATACTATAATTCAGAAAATTCTGAAACCTTGTATTTTTACCTTATTCTAATATGAAAAAATCTGTTATGGCCAGCACAAAACCTTCCGTCAATTCGATGTATTTTGTACAAATCCCATACCAAAAGTTCCTTGAAAAAGATTCTATATATCCTGTAAAATTGGAACACGGACACACTATTTTTTAGAAATTCCATACCGCTAGTTCCTTTGAAATGATTCTATAAATCCAATAAAATTATAACACGAACATACATTATGAAAATTGCACTTGACACTGACATCTGTCAATTAGAATTATTTGAAAGTATCAGCTTGTTTCCATAATTATAGCAAAGCTGGCTGATTCAAAAAAAAACTGTTAAGAACTTCAAATAAGAAAACTTCCGGCTGATCAATTATAACCAAAATGTAATCAGCTTTTCATATAGAAGTAAAAAGAAAGAATTATCATTTTTAGAATTGTAGTATTGGAGTTATCGTCTTATCGTCATGCACGGACACAAAAATTTCCTTAAAAGTCAAATTAGACAATTACATAATTATAGGAAATTAGAAACTGTCGTCATTATACAGCGTTGAAATCTCAGTTACCAGGAGAAAGATTGGAAAGTAATTGTATTTAGATAAAATAAAAATCTATATAGAAAGATAGAAGAGGAATTGTAATATTACACTAAATAAAACTACACACACATACACACACACACACACACACACACACACACACACACACATCGAAAGAGAGAGAGAGATTATCGTAAAACTAGTAATATCATATCTAGGGACCCTAAAACGTGCTTATTCATTAAAAACTCACCACCGGATTTTTTGTCCAAAGACAATACCTTCCTTACCTAAAGGTGACGGAAGGTAAGAAGGTTAGTCAACACAGGTGCGATCTTCAACTGTTTCTGAGAGAGTGGGCATTTTGTATTAGTAGCAAAGAAAAACTTACAAAGTTAGATATAGAACAAAATATTGTCTAAGCCAGTAAATTTATCACAAAAATACAATAAAATTTAATAAATGAAACAGTTTCTGACCGGTAAGAAGTTATTGAAAATTAAATATTGGCCACAACAGTTTAAAGTATTTGATTTTTTTTTACAAATAAAAACATATATAAAATCTCTGAAAATGTTTCAATTTAATCGGAGTCGTAACTAATAATTTTCGATATAGTAGATATACATACATACATACATACATACATAAAATCACGCGTTTCCCACTTAGTGGGTTAGCAAAAACCCGAAAACAATAAGAAAAGGGATGAAAGTAAGAGCTCCACTGAATCACTTAACTCTTTAAAAACATTCTTCTTTCGCCTTGTCCAAAATCATCATAACATTCATACAAAGAACATATTAATGTGACCGATTTTCGGTAGCGAATAACCGCATCCGGACCACAATAATAGTTATACAAAAATCATCTTCGCTACACATTCCTGTACAAACATACTTCGTTCTTCTCGTCCACATAAAAGTTCAGCTGTCTCTCCATTCTCATAAAACATTCTTACTAACCATACATCTTCACACCACAATAATAGATATAAATTCCGTATAAATTCCACACCCTTACGTTACCTTATATCCCGGAAACTATTGAAGATTCGATCCATACTCATTTTAGTTAGTAATATAATTCCTTAAAATTTATGATGTCCCAAATAGGCCCGATTTTTCCATATGTGGATAAAGTGTTAGTTAATTAAAAGGTACATGAAAAATTTTACTTCATAAAATACGTGTACAACTTTGTCAATTTACACTCTAATATTGATGCGATATTTTCATTTTATTTGAGAGTTAAATTAACTGACACTTTATCCGGAGTTGGTAAACTCGGGTTCTTAGTTGGTTAGCATAAACTCTAAAATAATAATAAAAACAATAAGGGCTTAGCTGATTTAATTCACTCTTAAAATCCGTCACTTTAATATGTTAAGAGTGAGGAATATTTGCTGTTTGGCGCTGGTCAGACGTCACCTCTTAAATATATCGTGGACAAACAATTGATCATATTTGACGTCAGATGAATTCGAATCACGATTTTATGAGGATGTTTCGTAAACAACGTGTAAAATTCAGAAAGTATTTTAATTTCTTTTTTGCTCTTGAGAAAAATTCAATAATTTGTCAGGGTTAATGGCGAAGCTGACAACCTTTATTTCATTAAAAATTCCGAAGAACAAGGACGAAATTTTCTGCTGTTTAAAAAACTGTCTAACTTTGTTTTATTCTGTAAACAATGTCCTCATCAGAAAATTAAAACAATGACCCTTTGTCAAGCAGTGGAGAGACGATTATGATTAACTTTTCAAGGACCATTATGTTTTTTTTTTTTCAGTTCTGGTGTGGAATTTATGAGACAACGAACAGAAGGTTCATCTGGATTCGTGCCAAGGCCAACTTCGTATTTTTAAATCATAATTTTAAATAGAGTGCGTAGATCGTTGTAGAATGTTCTTTTAAACACTTTCTTGCTGGAAATTAACTGTTTGTACCAATAATATAACTCAAATTTAAATTCGATTATTTCTCCTGCTTTCAGCGAAAACATTTGAATTTATATCAAACTTTATTTTACTGCAATGCTTGAGTTCTTATTCCATTTCGTTCTAATTTGATTATTATATTCTTTTTGTTTTTATTTCTTTCGTCTTAATTTAATTAGGGAAGCAAACGAGCCTCTGAAAATATGTGCGATAGTAAGTAGTAAGAACCAGTGGCGGCTCGTGACATTAGTCGGAGGGGGGGGGCACACTTGGCAATGGAGGGGGAGGGTCTATTCCTTATTCCACTTGCATTGCACCCAATTGAAAATAAAAATAACCTACTACTGTACGTACACTGTACTGCCCCGAGACCACCGCCGCGACGCAGCTATAGCATTCACGAAGAGCAACAGAAGGCAGCCTCCTATGCTAACTTATATATATATATATATATATATATATATATATATATATATATATATATATATATAATGTGGCTTGATTTATGTATCGTGTATATGAGGGATGTGCCTATAAGCACCGTGCGTTTAAAGTGCAAAGGAACTTAGCCTCTATTGTATGCATAGCGGCCTAAAAAATACGCGTAACATAATTGATACAGACAAATTGTCCTTTAAGACCATTTTACGCATGCAAAACAATATGAAATTAATGAAAATAGATAAAGAAGAATAAACGTGAATGTAAATGTTTTGAAAAACTTTTTATACTGAGAATTTAGAAGGAGGCTTAGCCTCCATTGCCTGCCCTGACGAACCGCTACTGTTCAGAAACTTCAAGCTCTTCAAGAAATGTTATGAATATATCCAACTACTCGTAGTGCTACATAAATACTATTTATTTTCTTAATTAATTTCATTACACTAATGTCTCTACCAAGAAAACATTTCTTAGTTTAATTGAAGTGACATTATTTTAAGAAATTTAACAACAGTCTGCACTATATTTTAATTGAACTTAATAAGAAAACATTATAATCTGTACATTACGTAATTATATGCTTATAATAGCTACTTATTAACCCAAAAACAACGTAAGAGAATTTAGAATTTGTTTATTATGTAATTATACATTACATCTGTGTATGTGGAACAAGTTTAAAGATGTTCCTTTATTATCTCCCGCTACCCTTGGTAAGGGAGGTATAGGGATCGTGCTAAAAATCACTTATCGAGATTTTAGTAAATGACCACGTTTTAAGGTCCCTAGAATCCAATTTTAACATTTTCAAGATGATGTCTGTATGTGTGTGTGTGTGTATGTATGTATGAGTATGGATTTTGTCTTCGCTCTAACTTAAATACTATCATTCAGAAAATTCTGAAACCTTGTATTTCTATCCTATTCTAATATGAAAAGAAGCCATTAGATTTTGGTGTAAATCGGATAACCGAAAATGGCACTTTACCTGAAGCTCATAATGGTTTTTCTTCAAAAATACCATTAAATGCCATTTTTTCGCATTTTATGTCTTATGAAAATTAAAGATTATTCAATTTTCTACAGGAATACATTAATACTTTTTCTATATATTTTACAGATAAATTTAAAAATATTTTTTTTTATTAGTCCCGAAGCCTAAGATAAACACAGTTACACAGTTCATATTTCAAATGAATGAAACTGACAGTAAGTGTCACTGTCAAAAAACTAATCACTTCATATTAATAATAGTGACATTTTAAAAAGAAAATAGTAAATAAAGCAATAGTTTTCTGCAATGGAACAGTTTGCAGCGTTAGTAAATACGTAGGTATGTATTTAAATTAATAAAAATTAAATAGCGGGAGGTTTTGTGTTGGCCACATCAGATTTTTATTTTTATTTTATTGCAATGGCACTGTTTGCTTTATTTAAAAGATATACATTTCATTAATGTAAAAAACTAAAAGCACTGGTTAAAATAACCATTTTAATTTTGAGTTTCGCCATTACTATATCATTTTAAAAATGTATTTGTTTTTCCCGACAATGCACAGGTCGCTAGATAAAAAAAAATCATAATTTGCCTAATTTTACAGTTAACTTCTACGATTTGGAATTTTCATTTCTGGTTAAATTTATATTTCATTTAAAACAAAAAATGTTGAATCGAAAAATTTACACAGGTTACCAAAAATTAAAATACCGAACAAATACGGAATTTTGGTTCGCACTTTTAAAAGTATTTTTAAAGCACTTTCAAATATTTTTTTACTTTATCATTGAATGTCTTGCACGTAGCATCTGACAGCTCGGATGACAATAATTTTTATATTCTGAACGCAAAGTGGTGCTAAACATTAATTTTTTAATAAAAAAAAAATACTGAACATAAACCAAAAATGTAGTATTATTCCAATTATAAAATATTAATAATGCAATGAGTTTAGAACTTCAATTATAGATAGTTCACTATTCCTTGCCAAATTTAACTTCTGTTCGTGGAAGTACGAGTAAGAATATTTCATGTGAGGGCAAACCAAGATCTGATGACATTTATTCCAGAGCGTGCTAAATATAACTCTAATCAATTCAGAGTTAGGGGAATAATTCTGTTAGCGATATCCCTGAGTTCCCAACGGGCATGTACTACAGGTGTATATCCTCTGATTGTTTTATCTACACCCAATTTAGACGGCCCGTCAGCCAATTATCAACACTTCAAAGTTATTTCACGCCAAATTACAGAAACAGAAATTAAGTTGACTGGTTACAAACAGTCAACTATTCCTGAATTACTAAATAACATAACCTAATCTTATTTTCATGAGGATTAATTGAAAACTAACGTTCTCTTTAATTACAAGAGAATCGTTTACTAATTTGATGCAATTAAATGGGAATGCATATACAAATTTCAACAAATGCACACTAAACATTTGTATGATTTCAGAAATAAAAAAATCTGTTGTGGCCAGCACAAAACCTTCCGTTAATTTGATGTATTTTGTACAAATCCCATACCAAAAGTTCATTCGAAAAGATTCTATATATCAAGTAAAATTGTAACACGAACATTTTTTTACAAATTCCATAAAGAAAATTCCTTGGAAAATATTTTATATATCCAAAAAAATTATCACATGAATATACATTATGTAGACTGAATTACTCATATATAAATACTCTAAAAATGCGTACACTAACGTAAAAATCCCTTTACAATCAAATAATATTACTACCAAGTTGTTATCTCTACCCATTTTTCAATTATTACCCCAAAAGTCAATATACCCCACATTTAGATAAAAAATTCAAAATTTTCAAAATACTAATTTTTGTGTATGTAGATACTTCTCAATGCGCTGATTCCAAATTTTGAAACCGCAGGTCGATATCTCCTTTCGTTCTCGAGATATTTAGATTCAAAGTTTTGCTCAAAACTGCCCAATTTTGGGTAATAACCCAAAAATGGGTCAAGATATGAATTTGGCGACAACACCATTCGATTCTACGGTCAAAATTATATAAGTACACCAATTTTCAGAATTTTTGAACACCGCATACAATCTCTAAAGCAAAATAACTGAAAATGACCAAAAATCTAAGGTGTACCCCTTACGATTTTTTCAGATTTTAGTCATTTTCATGGGTTTTTAAGCTTTTATTCATAAAAAATGAACCAGTTGGACAAAAATTATGAAAATTGCTATACTTATGTATTTTTGTCCATAGAATCGAATGGTGATGTCGCCAAATTCTTATCTCGACCCATTTTTTTTGTTAATATCCGAAAATGGGCAGTTTTGACTAAAACTTTAAAACTAAATATCTCGAGAACAAAGCGAGATATCGACCTGCGGTTTCAAAATTTGGAATCAGCGTATTTAGAAGTATCTACATACACAAAATTAGTATTTTGAATTTTTTAATTTTTTTTTATCTAAATGTGGGGTATATTAACTTTTGGGGCAAAAATTCAAAAACGGGTAGAGTTATAAACTTGGTAGTAATACTATTTGATTGTAAAGAGTATTTTTGCATATATATGTGTATAAATAATGTATATTCATGTGACAATTTTATTGGATTTATAGAATATTTCCCAAGGTTCTTTCTGTATGGAATTTGTAAGAAATTGTGTTACATTCGTTAGATTGTTTTGAGGTGATAACGCAAAAAAGAGTAAAGATGAAATGGTGTCTGTACATTTTCCAACTTAAGATCTGTCGGATATCCGGTTCCTATATTATATCCAGAATATTAGGCCCATTTGTACATCCACAGATAGATAAATAAGTAATACCTAATTTGAATTTTAGAAATAAAATAGAGTAAGTTGAAATACGTACAGCAAAATTTTAATAGAATTATTATTTACTAAATTATTTCTTCAAATGACAGAATAACAAATAATCATTTACCGACCTAACAATCTGGACTTAAATTGTTCATTTTATAAAACGCCTCGTCTTTTTATAAAGCAACTTTTTTTAAAAAAAAACGAATTTTACAATCTAGATATTTAGAATTATTATTCATTAAATTTTCTGCCTATTATATTTTCCCGTATAAGTTGATATATCAAAAATGTCACTTATTAAAACTTTTTTCAAGAAAGTTTTATTGTAAACAGCACTTAACACAATTATCCATGTTCGTAATACATAAAAGTTGTGCCAGGAATGCAAAGATATTCGGCAATATCTGGGTGAAGTTTATTCCGGGCATTATGGGGTTTAAATTGGATTCCTTCCAAAACAAGGGGATATTATATGTCAAGGCCACAAGAGTCGTTTATTTATGGCCTAAATACTACGTCATATGTAGCTAGACCACACTCGATATCCATTCATGAATAATTTAATTTAGCTATTCCCAGTCTACATTGCAATGCTTTCAATACGGGTCTTACGATTCTTAGTTCAACACGTTTTCGATAATATCCCACTCCGCTGAGCGCTGTTACCGTTCGGAGAGATATTAAAATTGGATTCTTCAAGCATTCATATAATTCTTTCCAAATGCTCACATTTCATAAAACTTTAATGCGAACAGTAGAAGAATTGTATATATTTTTAGGTGAATACCAGCAGGCATTAATAACGTATTTTCATTGAAGTGCCATTACTCTTCTTTACTTTTCTGTAATAGGAACCGCAAATTCCGTTGGCCACGCTGTAAGCGCACCTGTGATGGCTTCTAGTAAGACCTGTCAAATTTGTTTACATTCAGATAGAGTATTTTCTGACAAAAAGAAGTGTTAACAATGGTCGTTAACTATTACCCTAGTCAAAATTTAACTAACTTATGCCCGGTTGCACCGACGTTTCTTAAATTTACACTTAATAAAACTGAACTTACATTAAGTATCACTTAATTTTTATCTACTGTTGCACACATATTTTTTTTAATAACATTAAGTAAGTGAAAAGTGGAGTTTATATATTTTTATGCTGTTTAAATTCTACTTTTAGTAACAAGAAAAATAAAATTTAGAGATTTTGTTTGTGTTAAAGTTTGGAGGTTATATTGGTAAGTTCGATTCAAATAGAATTATAAATTAAATAAATAAATAAATAAATATCACGGCATATTACCCATTACTGGGTGTGCCAGTATCTACAACACATGTAGACATCGGTAATAATGATATATTTTACCGTGTGGGCGCTTACCAGGCGTCACCTCACGGGCACTCATAGCTGGTGTGGAGAGTGCACCACAGAGGTCACTTTTGTGCCAATTTTAAAATTGGAAATATTTAGCGTCTGTCGGGATCGAACCCGGTTCCCCCAGGTTCGCGACCAGACACTCAGGCACGCGGCCACGGGACCCCATAAAAATAAATAGAATTATAGTTTTTAAAATTGAAGTGTAATTAAATATATTCATTGTTTTTTTAGTAAAAATGGTATCAGACGAAAAAGGAAAGCGAACACGAAGTGCCAACAAATTAAATTAATAAGTAAAACATTGAAAGAAAAATGAATGCAATACTTACATGTCGTTATAAAATTCAATATTATTTTCTATTAAAATCAGTAATTGCAATATATTTGGTTAATCGAAACCGTTGAAAAAAGTATGATCAGAAAGAATATGAAAATGATCAGATCTGTCGTATATTTGCCTTAGTATTCCGCATAAAATTAAATCCAATGCATCTAAATCGTCATCATCGACAATAAAACCAATAACTTCAATGATTCTGATAGAAATTAAAAACGTTTCCATTCAATATAACCTCACTACTTACTTAAGTGCAAGATAAACCGTCAATTTCGGAGGCTTAAATTTATGGAAGCCTTTTAAGATGTTTATGGACAGTTTAGCGCACGGTGCAACGAAATAAAATTAAACTTAAGGTTAAACTAAACTTAAATTCTTAAGTGGTATCGGTGCAACTGGGCATTAGCGTTTTCAGTGCGAACTTTTCAGTACTACCTACGTTTTGCGCTTATTGCATCGCACATCAGATGACAAGCGAAAATCAAGTTCGTAATTCAATTCACATTTACACAAAAAAATGTTAACTATTTATGTACAGTTCTGAATAAGTATTTAACAAAATAAGTAGGTACTGAAAGAGTTTAGAGATAAAAGTTCTACGCTATACATAAAAAATGTATTGTTACATTTGAATTTAAAAATAAAATAAACACGATTCTGCTTCTTCATTCGTAATTCTAAAACTACCTCTATTAAAACACTTTCAGATGACGACGACGTTGAACAGTATTCTTCAAAAAGTGAATTTTGTTTAGAGATATCCATTGCTACGTAACTTATTTATTTGAAAGTGACAGGACAGTTAATATACTTGTACTGTACTCTTGTAACATGTTTCATTTAAATAGCACTATCTATGTAATAATGCTATTTCCGTTTTGTTTCATAATTAGGCTTCGCGCGCCTGGAGAAAAACTTGCGCAGAGATCAAAATTTGTCCGGACGAGTCCAACTTGTGAAAGTAGGGATATTGCGATGTCTTAACTAAACAAATGGCAGCTATATAGCATACATGTATCTTTTTAAATATAATTTTTGTAATTGTGATTTTGTTTTCTACAATAAATGTTTTTAGTTTTATTGATTTAGATTTTTGTTGGTTATTACTGTGAGTGATATACATTAAAAATTTTAATTTGGGTAGTACAACTTTTACTGCGCTAGTATGCTTTTTCTCTAAACGCACGGACTCTATCGAATTTAACATTTCTCATACGCACACATATTTCTAATAATTATATCTATTCTTGGATTCTATAAGGAATCTTGTTCTACTCTTCTAAAATGTTCAATTGACGGGATTGGTGGTATTTCTTAAGGACATATGTAAGTACTATTACTATTATTATACATACCTTCCTACAATTTTAAATATACAATTAATACCTCAATTAGAAATATTAAATGTACTTCCCACAAAAAAACTTTGAATAATGTTAGTAAGATTGTTGATTTTTGACACTGACATTTGTTTTTCAATTATAAACATTTGAATTTGACAACCGATTTCCTTGGTGTAGCGATTTATTGCAACATATTAGATGGAGCCATTTAATTAAAAAATACTAATTTAGAAGATTTTTTTTTAAGAAACTACCACTTCCGGCTGTCCAACTGTTCTCAAAACCTTTTCCACGAGGTAAAAATGGAGAATGCTATTAGATAACTGAACCTGAAAATAATATAAACTCTAAACTTTATTTTCTCAGTAGAGACAAAATGTTTTACTTCAGATTGGTTTCTACTCACAGTGGTGTAATAGTTATTTACATTCGAGTGCGTGTAAGTTGTATTTTACAGCGCGACAGCTTTGTTTAAGGCACGAGCCCTTAAGCTCATGTTTTTTTCGTAATAACTAATAGGTAGGTGTCGATATTTGACATTTCAGCAATTTTCGCCTCGCGTATTTGACAGGTATATCGATCGGTTACTACGTCGGTAACGGCGGATTTTTACAATAATGACAGATGTCACTGCCGTGATTTTGGTTTATATAAATTTATTTTAAATATAGGAAATGTTAAAGTAAAAAAAATAACTTATGTAGGTAATACTTTTTTACATGAACTTTATTATAGTAAAGATGATTTCTTTCCTAAATGCCTATAAACGTCCAGTGTATTTTGATTATTTTACCGCATAGTTAGACAAGTTACAACACAGTAAGCGTAAAATGTAGGTTACACTTGCTGTGTATACAATTGTAAAGTTCCCATTACACTTCAGGAGGGCAAAAAAGTAATTTTAAATGAATTATAAACAAATCTATTTACAAGAATTGTTAATTACGCTTCGTAAGCTAGCGTAAAAATGGCAAGAGGTATTGTGCTGGCCACAACACGTTATTAAGTTTTGCATCAAATAGCTTGACATACCATTGAAGTATGTCCACCAAGATTAATATAAATCAGTAAGAATAAGGTCACATCCTTCACTTTAAGATTAAAATTAATAATTTATGTTATTTTGTTTACGAAAGGGTCGCTCATTTTTAAAAAATTGAATAAAAGCGATTTAAAATATAATGGTCAATATATTTCTGCATAAAACGTAGTCTTGTCTTTGCTATTTAGCGGGGTAATCAATCACGTTGGTGTTTCAGTTAGCGCTTCGCTTGTTGGCTGTCGTCAATGTGTTTTGACGTCGAACGTCGTGACTCAAGTCGAGACTCTACTCTTCGCTCTCTGCCTTGGAGTTAAGTGGGAGTGACTCTCGACTCGCTACTCAAGTGATGCGTTTGCAAGAGGATTACTAAACTGAGGTGACAACCCCTTTCCAAGACTTATTCCACACCACTTCATCCTTCCACACCAGAAAGTTGGAGGAAGTGGTCAGCTAAGCATACAGCTTTCAATTAAACTATGCAGATACTTACGGGCTTTGTTGGCGTTGTTTACTTTGTCCATATAAGCTCAACTTTCCTTTGACTTTCATATATGCTTCCTAAATATTAAATTCTTGTGTTGTATTTTCAGATTTTAATTATCTCATATAATATGCAATATGTTTTGTCTTTATTTTATACGATGGTGGCTTGAAATTTTCGCGGCCATACACAAAAGAAGCTTATTTATACATTTTTGTTTTTCAGTGTAGTTCCCTTTTAAGGTTTTAAGATTCTACACCATAGGCGCCGACTGCAGGGGGGTTTCGGGGCTTTATACCCATCTTAAGAATGTCAAAGGTGTAAGGCCAAGTCAGGATCCTCAAGATTTTAATTGTTAATTACGTGACACGGAGTTGTAAATGTAAATTTTAATATGCAATATTTACCATCCGTTTCCTAGGCATTTAACATGAGATATTAAATTTTTTTGAATATTTGACTCCCGCTAATAAAAATTTTAACTCAAAGTTTTAATTAGCGACGGATTTACGATTTTACCGCCTGTAGTCTGATAATAATTTCTCGCCTAAATCCAACAACGAATATAATCAATTTATTTTTATGTAATTACTGATATTTATTATTACAATCAAATTTTCTTTATTGAAACAAAAATTTCTGTTGTAATTAAAATAAATATAAGAACAATTATTACAGGTAATCAATTTTTTGTGTAAATAGTAGGACTGTTTCTACAGATATTCAAGGAACTAATATTCGACAATTTTTGACCAGAACAATCATATTTAAAGGTCAATAAAAACATTATTGTATTTTATATGTTATATTTTTTATATACGTTATTATTGTCATAATAAAATATATAATTTAATTTTCACTATTTTCGTTTTTATGTATCTATCTACCTACCTTGCTACTTTTTCAATATATTGTATTAATGCAGTTACATTTTTCATATTAATTGTTTTTTAATATCGTAAAATATTATAACAAAATAAGGATTCACAGTAAAAATTCTTAAATTATATTAATTTATCAATAGTTTCACATCATCCATATTATATATCTGTGAAACTAAATATGTATTAATTTATTTATTTATTTCGAAATATGATATATGTCAAAATAAAACTTTTCGCCACAAATTGCATTATTTATATTTATAATTCTAACATAAAAGGTAAATTATTTCGTTAAAAATAATTCAGAAATATTACTAGTAGGCTGCAACCTGCCTGGCAAGTTATAGTAGACATGGCGTCCAAGTGTGTACGGCCAGCAGCGCTCATCCGCCACTCTATATTTACTTATAGCTCGTTGGTGACCACTCAAAAGAAAAAACGGTTGATGGTAGTCGATGCACGTGGATCGATGGATGTTGATCGATGCAGTGTGACCGTTACCTTAGTCGAAACGTCGGCTTGAAATTTATAATTTTGTTTTTACCAGCTAGATAACAAAGCTGCTAATGAAAGTGCATTCGTAGGATGAAACGTCTTTTTATATGGATTCCTACAACTACTTTTCATAATTCAATTAACATAATTTGCATCCTCTAACACCGGTGATGCAAGAGGCTACTGAAATAGAAGTATTGACTTCGGATGTGCGGTCTTAAGCACACACATTTTTTCTTTTAATTGTAGCTTTCGAGTAGGTACGTACAAAGTTTTGTCTAAGTATATTAACTTAAAACATAACATGGTTCAATGATAAGTAACTTGAACAAGAATAATAATAAAACTGGTTGTCCCTAAGTGCTCTGCTAAAAGCTGTTTGCAAGTCATGTCTGTTGTTTCTCCTCGGCTGGGAGATGAAACACGGAAACAAGAACAAGGTGGTGTTTATTGCACAAACACATCTCATATGTCACGGCTGGCTAGATATTCCATGTTGTGCAGAGCAAGAGCCGACACCCTGTCAGTGTCATCGTGGGTAATAACGCCCCAGCGATGCAGCCAAGCAATGTTGGTAGAACTGTTTCAATACGAGGGATTGTTCGCAGGAAATGTAAAGCAATGTGGATGAAGACAATGATTACGGTTCAGTAAAGTTGATAAATATAGAATACCGGAGGTGGTTGTTAGGAATGAGCCTATAGCATGCAACTATACTATAGACAGCATTATGTATAGGGGCTATAGCTCCTCAGCGGGAGTACAAAAATGCGTAATTATTGCAACAATGGATAGCAAAGGTTTCCGCGACATTTTAAAAGCAAATTTTAAACAATGTGCCGAAAAATAGGGCCTTAACAGACAATTTTAATTTCGTGCATCAGAAAAATTCGACAAATAATTCGCTCTATAAGAGAATGCGTACTGTATAATATTAAAAATATGCTTAATCATCCCTCACAGTCTCCGCACTTTAATCAGATTGAGAAAGTGCGGAAAATTCTTAAAATAAATACGAATGTAAAGCAAAAAAGAATTTAAAATTAATTACATGTAAAATGGCAGAATATAATGCCATCGGTGACCAAAAATTTGGTAGATTCAATGACTCATCGCTTAGTTACTGGTGGAAAAACCAAAGGAAACCCCTCCAAATGTTATATTTCTTTATAAAACATAAATAAATGGTTTATTGTTTAAATGTTTTGGTTATCGTACGGAGACTTTTTTGTCATGAAATTATGAATACTTTCAATGTTTACCCCACAATATAAATAAATTAATTAAATTATTTGTTTATTTTATATTAATAATAACGTAATATACTGCGTTTTATTTTGGATTAAAAGGAAATTAAATATATTGGGTTTTAGACTGCTATTTTTCCTAAAATACATTAAAACTACTGTCGTACGGAGACTTTTTTGTATGACTGTATATATTTTTCTACAGTTTAATTCAAACTTATTTTAACAACTGTGACGGCTCCAGCCGCCACAAGCCTATAGGGATTTAATATGTGATTATATTTTTCTGCAATGGGGTATTCCACCATAACAAAAAAATTTAAAAAAATTCAATTTAACTTAAAGTATGGCTCAATAAATAATAGTTAAAACAATGAATACATTTTTTAAATAATTACTCTACGAGATATTTCACATTTGCTAAAAGGGTAATTGACGTCATACAATTTTGTTATCTTTCTCTCCTAGCGTACTCAGAGTAGTGTGTGTAAGTGTAATAAAGACAAGTATAGGGGGAATGTGACACTGATTTTTCGAAAATAAAATACTGTTAAACTAGAAACAATTAAGATTTTTTAATACTATGAATTGCTTCAAAACAGAATGATTTTATTTAAAATAATAAAAAAAAATCAGTGGAATTCCCCTTCCGCAAAACTGTACAGTGCAAAAGTTGTTCAGAATAAAAAGTTGCATATGAAACTGTTTTTGAATTTTTTACCTCTCGCTAAGAGAGTTATTGGATTTATGCTAAAAATCGCATATCCAGATTTTAGTGAATAAGCACGATTTAAGGTCCGTACAAACCGATTTTAACATTTTTCCTATGATATCTCTCTCTCTCTCTCTCTCTCTCTCTGTGTGTGTGTGTGTGTGTGTGTGTGTGTGTGTGTGTGTGTGTGTGTGTGTGTGTGTGTGTATGTACGAGTGGATGTATGTGTGGATGTGTGGATGTGTGTGTCTGTGGATGTTGAAAGAACGTTTCCTCAAAATCTATAATACTTAAGGCCTGTTTAATTACGTAATGTTGATTTAAAATTGAGTAATACATTTCTTACTTCAACAATTTACTCAACTTTAAATTTATAAAAATTCTATGAAATGAGTTACTCAATTTGTATTTTATGATTTACTTCTGGCCTGGTTTTTTACCTGAATTGTCTAAATGGTATGTACTATTTTATTGTTTTGTAATTGTATGATTGTAACTTATTGTTTTTGTTTTTTGAAACGTGAAAGACATAATTGTAACACAATATTTTATTGTGCAATACTCTAAGGAGCGACATTCGAATTTAAAATTTTATTCGCTCCTGTTCAATTCCGACTAATCCTTTTCAAATTGTATCTAATAAGGAATACTTCGAAGGAGACAATAAGCTGGGATGTGCATTTACACGTAAAAAAATATTTTTTACATTTACGTGTAAAAAATGAGTAAAAAATGTTAAATAAGTAAAAAACGTAGATAATGTATAATTTTAGTTCTTCATAACGACACTAGATGATTTCTTGTTTACAAATATCACATTACTGTAACTTTCCTTAATCCTATCATAAATATATTCTAAAAGGACTGAAACTATGATAAGTTTATAAGAAAGAGACTGAAATTATTGTAAAGTATTAAAAAAACATTCTGAAACTATAGATAAATTAACATAAAATGCTTAAAATTTGTATAAAATTCATTTTCAATATGTTTGGAGCTAACGATTTAAATCTATTTCAAATTATTTGAAACTATATGTTATTAATATTTAATAAACAGTAAATGAAATTTTAGTTTTGCAAATTTTTTTATTCACCGTCTATTTTTAAATGTCTTCAAATCTTATTTCTTTACAAAACTGCCAAAAATTTACATAAAACATAAAACATTTTAAAAATATAATATAATATGCTTCAAGTTTACTTATTTAGTCTAATTTTGACCTAAAATGTGTTTGAAGTTTGACTTTTGAGGTTATGACTCAGGAATATATGTCCCTACTCTTCTAATTGTTGATAGTTTGACGGTAACTAATTGTTTGTATGAATCAAAAAACAATGTTGATGTCACGTGGACTGCTTGTTCTGGAATATTCATTACAGTATAAAAGAAAATATCTTTCTAAAAAAAAATATACTCATGGTAATAATATTTTACATTATCTACGTAAAAAATTCTCAAATATTGTCATTGTAAAAAATATTTTTTTACGTGTAAAAAATAACGTATAATACGCGACGTATTTTACGTGCCCATCCCTGACAATAAGTTATTACTTTTTCAAACAAATGAAAATTATTCTAGTTAAAATATCTTTCAAGCCTCGTACAAATTCTTATTTATATATAATATACATATTTCGTATTAAAATTCTAAGTTAACAAGCTTTCCTAACTTATGTAAAGTCTCTCTGTACTGAAGGCACACAATTCCGGTTAATATTACAGATACTAATTTTGTTCAACGTGTTTTCTTGAACAGTTCATTAAAGCTAACTCGATTAGTCTAGCATCAAAGAAGCCAACTTATTATGATATGAAAATTGTAATAATGTGATAAATCAATTACTCACTTTTTCATAATTTCACTTGAAGTTTTCTAATTTACATCTTAATTTATAAACCGAAACAAGATCATAAACTCAATAATCGTTCTACAGTTAATCAATAATTACTAATTTCCTTAACTGGCTATTGAATTTTGTAATAAGGAAGATAATTTTTTGCCTACGCCCATAAATAGTTAATAGTTATTCAGGTAACAAATGTATACAGTAAGGATTTGAACTATAAAAATGCAATTCGAACTAGGCCGTTAATCAGTTATATATATACAGGGTGTAAATTTTAAAACGGGTCATAGGGCTATAACATAGAAAAACAGTTTTTTAGGCGCCAAAAGTTTCTATATTAATTTATTATTAAAAAAGAATTAGTGCATATTATAAATAAAAAAATTACGAATTTTTTAATACCAAATACATTATATTTCTGTTTCATATAAAGCCATAAAATAAATTTTAAAATATGTACAATTAAAAAAAAATATTATTAGCCATGAAACTCAGTAACAAAACATTATCATTTTTTACAAACATGATAGGGAACAATTAAAAATTAACGTTATTAATTTATGAACTAATATAAAATAACACAAAATAAAGAAAACACTAGGAAATTTATTTAAGAAACAATTATTATTTATTGTAATAAGTATGTAGAAATTAAAGATGATCTACTAATAAGAAATAAGTTATAAGAAAAGAGAAAAACTGTAAACTACAAGGGAACAATTAAAACCATTTAATAATTTGTAATTTTTCTTCATGAGACAAATTATACATGATTTCTTCGTAATAAAACGAAAATAATAATAATTTAACAAATAATGTGCAAAAAATGTTTATTAATGAGCGTCTTAAGTCAACAATTGTTTTGTTTTGTTTTGTTTCTGTCAATTTCACGGCTAATGATATTTTTTTCTTAATTTTGCAAATTTTTTAATTTATTTTCTGGCTTTATATGAAACAGAAATGTAATGTGTTTCAAAATTTACACCCTATATATATATATATATATATATATATATATATATATATATATATATATAATATTATATTCATTATTTTATTCTTAAAACACTATCCAATCAAAATAATTATGTTATAATTCAATTACTTATTCCATCCCTATCCTGCATAATAAAATTCTAAAAAATATTAACTTTACGTATTATTTTCCGTAATTTTAGCGTAACCCTCACATTTGGCTATATTTATTGCAGTTTGTTTTTATTTATTGCAGAGAAAAATGAATAATTAAGTTTTTTAACGCGAATAGCATATTGACGAAAGCAGTTAAGAAATTCATATTCCAATGTTAAGCCTTAAAATCCAGACACATGTATATTTTTTAGAAGGACAAATAAATTATGAAAACTAACAATTCTATTCCGAAATAGAGAGCGATTATTCTATTTATATATTTAAATATAATCAGCTCTGTAATTGCATATTAAATTAAGAAGATGCATTTGACCATTTGCCTTGAATGAAATTAGAAAATGGTTTATTCATGATTCATTACCTCTTCCTTTTGCGGTGAACACTAAGTGGAAGTTACGTAAAATATTTCCTATTTCCTCGCACAAAATACGCTCTACAGAAAAATGTAATTCCGCCGGTGAAAATGTTACGGAAAGGTCAAATATTAATTATTACTTCTTCGGAAAAAGCGCTAAAAGAAGAAATTTTAAGTAACTTATCGTTCAAGTTATATTTACTTTATTTTATAATAAGTTCTTTGCTTGTATTTCGGATATCTTTATTAATTAACGAGCGCAAGGCTTCATATTTGTCTTTCGAACATTTGGATTAAGAGAATTCGGTAGAAGGAAAATTTCTATGTACATACAGTTTCATAAGTCAAAGAGTAATTCTTTTTATAATGCATATGTTCCATGAAATTATGTATATATTTTATAAGATAAACTGCAGTTCATGTAAAACTTAATATTTAAGTGTTAAATACATTTACTTACTCCGATAGATTAAAGAAGGAAACTCAGCTTACCTGGAACAAAATAAAAATATTTTAATTCAGTGATATATAACTTATTTTTCTCTCGCTAAAAGAGGTATTGGATTCATGCTAATAAACACATATTCAGATATTAGTCAATAAGCACGATTTCAGGTTAATAGAATTCAATTTTAACATTTTTACTAGGAATGACGATGGGTACCCGGGTACTCGGAACCTACCCGATAATAATGTACCCGGGTGTAAATTTTTTTACCCGATTACCCGAAATATACCCGCTGCCCGTTAATTACCTGATACCTTTAATTACCCGAACAGTTTTCAGCTGCCGGAAATATTGTATCTAAAAGAAGAGCTTTTTATTACCATACCATAATTAATATAATTTATGTTAAGTTTTTTGTAGAGATACAGTGGGTATATTATTTATTTGTATTACTTTTTATTTAATAAATATATGTAAACAACAATAATAAATTTTATTAAAAAGTAAAATGCTAATGTAAGGATAACTAGTTATTAACAAATTAACGAATTATGTATATGTATTTAAAGGATAACGGGTAATTAAAGAGTATCGAGTAATTAACGGGTAAAGGGTACTATCCGGGTAGTTGTTGCGGGTACTCGGGTACCAAAATTATCGAAATTCGTCATTTCTAATTTTTACAATGATGTCTCTGTGTGTATGTGGATGTTAGAGGGACGGTTTCTCAAATTCTATAAGATTAATGACCAATTTAACTATATATTCCTTAATCTGACATTAATGGGAAGAGCTAAAAGGTTTTGGTAACAATTGGCTAACCGGAAGTAGTAGTTTCTTAAAAAATCTTCTAAATATTATTTTTTGGAAATTTATGTTATTACAAATATTAAAGATTATAAAATTCTCTATCCAATACATTGAACATTTTTATTACATTTTTCTTAAATTTAGAGATAGAGAATTATAAATATATAAACAATTAATTGCATTATGAATCAAAATGCCCTTGGAAACAAGTTGAAAAATTACAATGTTTGTAATTGACACAATTGTCAGTGTCAAAAATTCAGAGACATTACTGAAGGCTTTTTCTGGGAAGTATATTTAATATTTCTTATTTTATCATTAATTAAATATTTAAAATTATAGATATAGCTGCCGCACGTTAAACTGGCATTGTCCTTGAATGCGGAAATCCTAAAATTCGTACTTGGACCAGTCCAGATATAATAGTAATTTTAATATTCTGTTGTTATAACAAGGAAAAGACTCCGTCGACTTTTATAATTGGTATAAAAAGAAAGGGGATTCATTTATAAGCCAAAGTATGTACAGTATCAGTGTCAACTAAACACGCGCTGGCTATACATATATTTCATCAAATGCACTTCAGTAATACCTCCAATCTCGTCAATGAATTGGAAGAATTTCAAATATTAATGGCCGTATTCATAGTCAATACTTCGCCACGACCAATACTTGAGTATGCATTGAGTACCAGATTTCGTTTCATAGTCACTCAGTGGCGTATCCAGACATGACCCTTGGGGGGATATGACATGACCCTTGGGGGCGGGGGATATATAAAAATATTTTGTATAATAATCAAAAAGTTTATCGTTGATAAAAATATAACGGCGACCTATTGCAAAAAAATCGTAAAACAGTATTCAAACGTCTTGATTTTTACTCTTTTCCGATGTCATGGATAGGATATATATACCTGAAAATCCATCTATATTTTTTAATAGCTGCCAGTGCTTTACGGCCACTCTTTAATAGATGGCTCTGTATGTGGTTAGTTACCTCTTAAACCATCTTTCTTATATGAGATGTATATCTCTCGCCGTGCGTATTTGGCGGATTGTCTCTGCAAAGAGACGTCAGTTACACCACACTGATGACCTGCAGCAACAGCAAAACGCGTCTATGGTTACTAGCTGGGCACGGCCGGCATCTGATGATGACCGAGAGGTTGATTCAGATGCTGACATTTTGTGAAACATGGCGCGTATTTTCTAATTTTCTATTAGTTATTGTTTCATCTTGAGTTCGCTATTGTACTTTTGTTTTACTTAATTTTAATAGCATTTTTCAATTTTTTCATTGTAACTATTATTTTTAATCTATAAATTTGATAACGAATTTTTGCTGTTTGAAACAAATGCACGTAGATTAGTTACACATTGTTGTAAGCTGAAAGCATCGATATTATGTCATTAGTTGTAAAAATTACATATGATGCAATATTTCAATGCTACATATTTCATTTTACATACATACATACATACATAAAATCACGCGTTTCCCACTTAGTGGGTTAGCAAAAACCCGAAAACAATAAGAAAACGGATGAAAGTAAGAGCTCCACTGAATCACTTAACTCTTTAAAAACATTCTTCTTTCGCCATGTCCGAAATCATCATAACATTTATACAAGAACATATTAATGTGACTGATTTTCGGTAGCGAATAACCGCATTCGGACCACAATAATAGTTACGCAACAATCATACTTTGCCACACATTCCTATCCATGCACACTTCTTTCACCTCAGCCACATTCATAAACGTATTCATACATAATAACATATTAAAGTGACCGATTTTCTGTAGCGAATAACCGCATCCGGACCACAATAATAGTTACACAAAAATCATCTTTCGCTACACATTCCTGTACAAACATACTCCGTTCTTGTCGTCCACATAAAAGTTCAGCTGTCTCTCCATTCTCATAAAACATTCTTACTAACCATACATCTTCAAACCACAATAATTACGAAACAATCATCCTTCGCCACACATTCCTATCTAGGCAAACTTCTTTCGCCTCAGCCACTTTCATTCATTTTAAATAAGTATATTTATTGAACTACATAAAATGATACAGTTTTAGCTGTTCCCACTATCCGAGTATTACATGTGGCAAATATACTCCAATCTTGTGTGTCACGCTTTAATCCAGTTTTAGTTATACATTTCCTATTAACTGCATCCAAAATATCCGAGTACTGCAATCTGTAATTTCCATATGTATAAATTATTTATATTTCCTGTACGACATCTATAATCCTAGACATATACATATATATCTTTAGTCAATAAATAATTATTCTGATTATAAACTAATGCATTGTTTATTGTAATCCCCGAAGATATATCTCTCCTATATGTATATACAACAAATATAAATTTGCTGTTCAGTTACGTAAATCAGTCAATAAAAAGAGTGCAGATTAACAAATCAATAATAACGAAATTAGAAAAGCTAACAACCTACGTGCCGGGTGGTGGAAAAAAATTCTGCAGATAAATTAAAACTCAAACTCTGTAACTAGGTTTTAAATTGCTATGTCACAGAGCCAGTTTGCCAGATTAGATAATTTTAATTTATTGCAAACCATTAATCAAATTTTCGGGCAAATTTTTATTCCTGCTAATCCTCTTTTAGGGCTTAGAGTGATCAATATTTAACTTAAAAATACGGATTTGGAATATTCGCAAAAAATTCTAAATATCAATAAAGACTGTGATAAAATTCAACCCTACGTAAACAGAAGGGCAGATTTATTTGCACACAACCTAAAATATCGCAGAAAAATTAAAATTTAAATATTACTTCTGTGTAATTCATTTCCATAAAACAATTCTTGGAATCATTATAGTACCGGAATAATTAAAACCATTCCCAGAAAAAACTGTTCATAAGTAAAATTTACATATAAAGTTGTCGGAAGAAATTCTGAGCTTATCTTAATGTACAAAGATTGAATAATTAATTAAATGTAAAGTCATATTTTAAACTTTCCTTTAAATTGCTACTCAAAATTCCCTAAGAATGTATATGTTATCGTTAGAAAAGAATTAAATTACTAGTTATTTCATAGAATAAATTTTAATATTTCGCTAAATAATTTTCTACACATACTCTAACTGAACCTAACCTAACACGCTCGACTCAAGTTTCAGAAAAGTGAATTAACTCACCCCGAGTATTGTGCTTTAGGTTATGTTTAGAAACAGATCATGTTGATCGTTAAGCACTCCACTTTTAGATTTTCAAATAAAAAAAAATGTTGTTCAGGTTGGTATATAAATAAATTAAATAAATACACTACTAAAATTACCTTGGTTTTATGAAATTATTACTTTCAGATTCGCGAACGACTTAAAATATTTAAATACGCAAAAAGATTTCTGTGTAAAATTTTTGGGCTGCACTAATATTTTTCACAATAATCTTTCTTCGTATATATAAATTAAAGTTTTGTTATAAATATGCTATAAATATTACAAAAATAATATTGAATACACTAGTTTTCCTGCTGAAATCACACAAGTCGAAATAGGAACATGATTTCTTCTTAATTCAGACAAAAAGAAGTTATGCATCATCTCGATATAGCGTTCCGAGTTCACGGTAATAGCAGATAACGTACACCACATGCAAGATGTTTTCCATACTTGATTTTTTTCAAATGCTATGTCATTACGAACTCAAATCTGTCAATAAATTGTTTTTACCTCCCGCTACCCTAGGTAAGGGAGGTAACTACCGATAACATCGTATCACCTCATTATTTTGGCACATCAGACATATACATCAGTTTCATAAACACTATTTCACTTTGTAATCTGAAACAATATAACAGTATTCGTAACCATCATAATTCAATTTTAGATCTCATTTTATGTTCATTTATTATAAAAATTATGCACTGTTCATCTCCAATTTGTAATTTAGATAAATACCATCCTGCACTTGAAATAGATGTTTTTCTTAATGATTTTAAGACGCTTAATAACAAATATATTCCTAAATATAACTTTAGAAAATGTGATTATGAAAATTTGATTTATAAACTTTCATCAATTAATTGGGACCTAAAATTTAATAATGAGGACATCAATGACAACGTAAAAATATTCTATGATATTTTATATAATCTCTTAGATTCTTACTGTCCTATTTACAAAAATCAAAAGAATAATTATCCGAACTGGTTTTCAAAATCTCTAATTAAAATCATTAAGGAAAAAGATAAATTTCAAAGAAAATGGAAGACATATGGTGATGTTTATGCCTACAACTGTTTTTCATTGTTACGCCAAAGGGTTAAGTGTAAAATGGCTTCTGACTACAAAAATTATGTCAATTACCTTGAACAGAACTTAAAATCCAATGTAACACATTTTTGGAATCACACCAAAAAACTTAAGAAAGATAACACTCTTCCTAACTCAATGTATCTCAATGATACTAATGCCTATACTGGTGATGACATTTCTGACCTCTTTGCAAACTATTTCGAATCTGTATACACAACGTTCAACTCTACTACCTGTACCAGCGCTGCTCAAACTTTCATCAATTCAACCGTTAATATAAACAATGTTATCATTAATGAAGATGATGTATTAAATGTTTTATCAAATCTAGACATTAAGAAAAGTTGTGGACCAGATTTAATTCATCCCTCATTTATTAGAGCATGTGCATACTACCTAGCTCGCCCGTTATTACTTATTTTTAATAAATCCTTAACCAGTGGCATGTTTCCTGACCAATGGAAATGTTCACACATTACCCCCATATATAAAAGCGGCGATAAAAGGGATGTTCGAAACTATCGACCTATTTCTATAATACCTGTGTTCGGAAAAATTTTTGAAAGCATTATAGTAAGCAAAATTAAATTTGATCTACAAAAAGTAATAATTCCAGAACAAACAGGTTTTTGTAGTAAAAAATCAATTTTAAACAATCTCATCCCATTTACAGAATTCGTTAGCGGCTGTCTTGATAAAAGAGTACAAGTCGACGTAGTGTATACAGATTTCAGCAAAGCCTTTGACAGGGTAAATCATATTAAGTTGTTGGCTAAATTATCGGCATATGGCATTCACGGTTCTCTATTAAGATGGATAGAGTCTTATATTAAAAATCGTTCACAGATAGTTTCATGTAACGGTTTTAAATCACGGAAAATTGAAGTGACTTCAGGAGTCCCTCAAGGATCGCATTTAGGCCCACTCTTATTTAATATTTACATTAATTCTATAGGAGAGTGTTTTGAACACAGTAACTTTTTCCTCTACGCCGATGATTTAAAATTTTTTAAACCAATTTCATCTCCTATTGACTGTTATGAACTCCAATGTGATTTAGAACGGTTACAGAACTACTGTGAACTTAACGATTTATCTTTAAACATTGATAAGTGTCATGTAATAAGTTTTACTCGATGTTCAATAATTATTACTTTTCCATATAATTTGGATGGTTCTAACTTGGAACGTAAAGCAACTACCCGAGATTTAGGGGTACTGTACGACTCCAAGTTACTCCTTAACGAACATGTTGTTCAAATGGTCAAAAAGGCATATAAGACACTTGGATTTATTTTTCGTGTAGCCAAATGTTACGAACATAAAGCTTCACTAATATTACTTTATAATGCTCTAGTACGTCCCATTGTTGAATATGCCTCTCAGGTTTGGAATCCAATGTACAACAAAAATATAATTCTTATAGAGTCAATACAAAAAAAATTTATATCCTTATTAAAATATAAATTTTCCTTCAACAACTTTAGTTACAATGAAATTTTATTAATATGTAATTTAAAAACACTTGAACAAAGAAGATCGCAAGCTGATATGCTTTTCCTCTTTAAATTATTAAATAACCATATTGATAACTATAATATTATAGACTATATAAGAATTCATATTCCATCTATTTATACTCGCAATAGAAACTTTTTTTATGTACTAAAATGCAATACAAATAATTATAGGAATTCACCCTTCAACAGAGTTATGGGAACTTATAATCAACTATATCAACATATAGACATCTTTCATTTATCCCTAGCTCAGTTCAAGGGTGTATTACACAAAGTAACTTAATGTCTTTCATGTAAATATTTTTTATATTTTTTTATGTTATCTACTATTATTTATATGTTGTGGACTGTGTGACTATCTTATTACTTTTGTTGCTGTTAATCAGTGGAAGCCTTTAATTGGGCAACTGTTGGCTTCCCAAACATTTCTAATAAATAAATAAAATAAATAGGGATCGTGCTAAAAATCGCATATAGAGATTTTAGTGAATAAGTACGTTTTGATGTCCCCAGAATCCGATTTTAACATTTTTACAATGATGTCTGTGGGTATGTATGTGTGTGTGTGTGTGTGTGTGTGTGTGTGTGTGTGTGTGTGTGTGTGTTGTGTGGATGTGTGGATCATGTGGACAGGATTACTCAAATACTATCAATCAGAAAATTTTGAAATTTTGTATACCCATTCTATGCTAATGTGGGAAGAGTTGATTAGTTTTTAGTGTATATCAGATAACCGGAAGTATCACTTATACAAGCTTTTACCAGTTTTTCTTGAAAAAATTGCATTGAATATAAATTTTCAGCAACTGTTACTAATAAAAATATAATATAATGGTACAATCTTCAATTCTACTATAATATAACTTTAAATAACTTTAAATATAAATTTATAAAATAATTTATTTTTGTACATCGTTTGACCCATGCGTCAAACAAAAACATAATACTTTAATAAAAAATTTGACGTATTTAAACAAGTCACTGTCACATTTACATTAATAATGAAACCAGAATGAAACCGTGTTAATAAGAATTTAGTAGAAATATATTTGATTTGTAAATATAAATCTCTCAGTATAAGTACGTGTTTTCAAAATGTCAAAGAATTTATACAGAATGCGTTTTTAGAGCACTTGGAAGTTGATGAGGATTTTTCGAGGATTATCTGTTTCTTTGGTAAGGCACATTTTCAGCTCTCTGGGTATGTTAATAAGCAAAATTACCAGATATGGGCAAAGGAAAATCTTCATGTGATTTACGAGGTACTATTACATGTCCAAATGAGACTGTTTGGTGCGCACTATGGTCAGGTGGCGTCATTGGAACTTACTTTTTCGAAAATGATGAAGGTCAAACTGTTATAGTTGATGGTGAGCGCTATAGGCACATGATAATCGATTATTTTTGACACGAAATTAATTTCGTATTACAGACTTCTATTTATTAAAACAACAAATTAGATTTTGTTTACAAACGATCAACCGGAACGGAAAAAGATACTTTACTTAAAGCTCATTACCATTTTAAACATGGAATTTGCGGGAGGTCATGTGCTGACCACATCAGATTTTTTAAGAAAAAGAATCAATTTTGTGACGTTTCAAGAAACATCCGCCCTTTCTGCCCCACCTGCATAATAAGGCTCTTATGCACCAACAAGGATTAAATTTTGAGCGACCCTTAAACAACAACTGCAAATAGAAATTTTAACATCAATGCATAATAATTTCTTGGACATTTCATTTCGATGCCATGTTATCTATTTAAAGAACGCTTAAAATTTACGTTGGTTGGTGCAACAGACTATTAGAGCGATGTTCATTCTTTCGTTATTGCAGTTTCTTTTTAATTTCGCGAACAATTCCACGATTCATAATCCGAGCGAGGTTGCCGCTCGACACTAGTAAGTTCGGCAATAGTGCGTGAAGTTAATCAAAACGCGTATTTAAGCGACAATCTGTCACAGAGGGCCTAAATGCGAATCCCGTGTTCAGATAATTGGACAAGCAAACGTGTGCGGAAAACACAGTTTTATTAAAATGCCTAACCCACTATGATCGCTAATGAGTTTCGATTCATTTGCTACATTGTCAATGAATCGCTCCGCGGAATAATATTGCATACGTCTCTATATTTTTGCACAGTTGGCAGCATTTAACCGTAAATCAATAGCGAAAGGGATTTTGTGTGAAATATGTGTTTATTGGTGGACGCGACGAATACAACTTGCAAACTACAGCTAATTTCTCTTATTTGAATAATGCCTTATCCTGAAATGTTCAATTTACGCACTTCGAGAACTTTCGCAATATCTTCACAAGAGTAAATTAAATCGGGATGAAAATCAATATCACAGAAACAATTTAATCGTCTAGTTTCAAAACTAGACAAATCAATTTTTGACCAAAATAAGTTTGATACTGCAACATATTCGTCTTCTCATTTTCCATAACTTGGTATAGGGATGCACTCGATTTTAAACTTTGGCCCGGCCCAGCCCGAAGCCCGCTTCGATTTCGAGTCGATCATCGGGCCGGGCTATATTTTTTATCGGGCTTATCATTTGTAAAAGTTGACGCGAGGCGGACTTTTGATTTTGACCCGGCCCGAAAATTAGAGCTTATATCTTATAGCTCAATCAAATCCACAGTTTCTTTAATATTTTAATGAAAATGGAAAAGGATTAAGATGATTTAATAACATCATTCTTCACATTTGTCCTTGCCATATTGATTTCTTGTTATATTTTTGAGCAGAAACAAAGTTAAATAAAAAATCCTTATATAAATGATATTTTTACCTCCCGCTACCCTTGGTAAGGGAGGTATAGGGATCGTGCTAAAAATCACACATCGAGATTATAGTAAATGTCCACGTTTTAAGATCCCTAGAATCCAATTTTAACATTTTCACGTTGATGTTTGTATGTGTGTGTGTGTGTGTGTGTGTGTGTGCAGCATTTAACCGTAAATCAATAGCGAAAGGGATTTTGTGTGAAATATGTGTTTATTGGTGGACGCGACGAATACAACTTGCAAACTACAGCTAATTTCTCTTATTTGAATAATGCCTTATCCTGAAATGTTCAATTTACGCACTTCGAGAACTTTCGCAATATCTTCACAAGAGTAAATTAAATCGGGATGAAAATCAATATCACAGAAACAATTTAATCGTCTAGTTTCAAAACTAGACAAATCAATTTTTGACCAAAATAAGTTTGATACTGCAACATATTCGTCTTCTCATTTTCCATAACTTGGTATAGGGATGCACTCGATTTTAAACTTTGGCCCGGCCCAGCCCGAAGCCCGCTTCGATTTCGAGTCGATCATCGGGCCGGGCTATATTTTTTATCGGGCTTATCATTTGTAAAAGTTGACGCGAGGCGGACTTTTGATTTTGACCCGGCCCGAAAATTAGAGCTTATATCTTATAGCTCAATCAAATCCACAGTTTCTTTAATATTTTAATGAAAATGGAAAAGGATTAAGATGATTTAATAACATCATTCTTCACATTTGTCCTTGCCATATTGATTTCTTGTTATATTTTTGAGCAGAAACAAAGTTAAATAAAAAATCCTTATATAAATGATATTTTTACCTCCCGCTACCCTTGGTAAGGGAGGTATAGGGATCGTGCTAAAAATCACACATCGAGATTATAGTAAATGTCCACGTTTTAAGATCCCTAGAATCCAATTTTAACATTTTCACGTTGATGTTTGTATGTGTGTGTGTGTGTGTGTGTGTGTGTATGTGTGTGTGTGTGTGAGTGTGTGTGTGTATGTGTGTATGTATGTGTGTATGTGTACGGATTTTGTTAGCACTCTAACTCAAATACTATCATTCAGAAAATTCTGAAACCTTGTATTTCTACCCTATTCTAATATGGAAAGACACCATTAGATTTTGGTGTAAATCAGATGACCGGAAATGGCACTTTACCTGAAGCTCATATTGGTTTTTCTTCAAAAAATACCATTTTCGCATTTTTGTCATTAAGAAAATTAAAGATTACTGATCTTTCTACAGGAATACATTAATACTTTTTCTATATACTTTACAGATAAATTTAAAAATCATATTTTCAAAAAAATCCCGAAGCCTAAGATAAACACAATTTCATTGTTATACAGTTCATATTTCAAATGAATGTCACTGTCAAAAAAATAATCACTTCAAATTAATAATAGTATCATTTTAAAAAGAAAATAGTAAATAAAGCAATAGTTATATGCAATGGAACAGTTTGCAGCATTAGTAAATACGGAGGTATGTATTTAAATTAATAAAAATTAAATAGCGGGAGGATTTGTGTTGGCCACATTTTTTGTATAAGATATGAAAAAGTTGTTTGTTTTATGAATGGGGCTGCTCAAATGTTTTATAACTATTGGATCTTAAGTTGTGATGTCCAAGTTTTGAGTCTTATATAGGCGCCAAATGCGATAAATTTTTCATCGGTGGAATGTTAAAAATTCTCATTTGAAAGGTACCTACCTATCACTTTCCAATACAGCGTTATATTTTTTTCCGTTGATCGAATATACGAGTATCTAATCTAATTTAATGCCATGACAAAAAATATACATTAGTAAAAATTTGACACATTAATTGTTTAGCAATGGTATCTATTGTTACTTATAATGAAAGAATTATATAGATTGGAAAAGTTCTAATCAGAATTTAAATATTTCAGAATACAATATTTTCAAATTTCTATTTTTATTATGCTGTTAGTTATTATTTACTTTATATTTTCTTTCCAACGGTAAAGACGCTGAAAAAGAAAAAAATTACAAAGGCTCTTAGTGAAATTGAAAAATATTATTAAAACCTATATATTCAAATGATTTGGAATATCAACATGGAATTTAAACATTTTTAAATACACTATTCATGTATTTCTCATTCATTTTTCCGGTATTACTATTGATTTTATATTTTCTTTATAAAGATTTGCTGAAAGAATTGCAAAATCTTTTACTGAAAAATATAATTACAATTGAAAGCAGCGTTCAAAGGAGCTTTGAAACTCTCCGTATTTGTTTCTTTTGTCAAGGGAATAATCTACTTAATCTAAGCATTACATTAAAGTGTTCGTTTAGCTTTTAGTTTTACTGTTGTACTAAAACTATTACAATCGTAGCAAAGTAATTACCTTGGAGTTTTTCACTTTAGGGCAGCTTACAAAATACGTCTAATTAAATATATTATCAACGACGCGGCGAACTAAAACGTTTAGCGAATTCGGAACAACGAATTTCAATGAATTTATTAAAATTATGTAAATAAAAACTTATGCTGAATTTCAGCTAATTCAAAACACCCCAATAATATTAAGATGTCGTCCTTCAATAGTTTTATACATAGATTAGTTAATATTCCTATGTCCGAAGATTCTTTTGTTAGAGAAACCAATATACTTAAAAACATAGCCCACAACAACGGTTATAACCCTAATATTATTGATATTTTTATCACGAAAAAACAAAAGCAAATGGTGCCTAAATTATTTTGCATCAATAATTCGGATTCTGGTGGCGTCAAACTAAATCTTACAGAAGAATTCCGTACATGGGAAACATAAGCAAAAAGAAAAGAAACGGTTTGAGGAAAATACATCATACCAGTATTTTACAATAATATAACTTTAGCCAAAATGTTAGTTAACTATAAACTAGGAAATATTTGTAAATTTGGCAAGAATGGAGTTTACGAAATTAGCTGTAATAACAGTAATCAGATTTATAGAGGAAAAACCAATCGAAATTTTTAAATTAAATTTGCCGAACATCTGAAACTTGGAAATTAGATAAACCAAACAATTCTAATGAAGCTAAACAAAACATAAATGGTTTCCATGGAGTTGTTTGGGCTATTAGATTCATTACAACGAATTATTTTATATATTTATTATCCTTTATTTGTAAAACTAAAGAAGATATAATAAAAATGTTAAATACATCGGACAGAGAATTTTTGTAATAACAAAAATTTCCAAAGTATAATATTTAGAAGATTACTACTACTTCCGGTTGTCCAATTGTTAACAAAACTTTTTCAGCTCTTCCCACTAATACCAGATTACGATTAGTCTTAAACAGCCCGATTCACAAAAAGGTTTAAGCTAATGCTAATTTTTTGATTAGCGAATTCTACTCTAATTTTGACAGATTATAACTTAAAATATAGTCTAATCTATTCCTAGTATCTACCTTTATTGATAATATCATGAAAATTAAATTTTAAATACTGGAATAGGATAGAATTCACTAATCCAAAACTGAGGATTAGCTTAAACTTTTTTGTGAATCGGGCTGATAGAATTTAATACACCGTCCTTACAACATCCAGACATACACACACACATCCACACATACACACACAGTCATCAATATGTTAAAATCGGATTCTAGTGACCTTAAAACGTGCTTATTCACTAAAATCTGAATCTAGAATGGCTTCGTACCTCTCTTAGCAAGATAACATAATAACAATAAGAGCCCACCATCCCCTGAGAATACCGAAGTAAGATTTTGAAAAATACATGAACTCCAACGGAATTTGATCACAAGACAGAGCAGTATCATATATCTGCAGTCATGGAACTGAATCAAACTGTTTTCTGATTGGTTATGTATGTGCTTTGACGTGTTCTGTTTTTATTACATGTTTTCTCTATTTTTGTTTTTCCGTCCACGCAATCGAAGAATGATTTACGAATAGCCTTGGTCCTCTTGCCTTATTATTTAAACAAGCGTTATAAATTCAGTTCCATATGAAATATGTTTGCGAAAAACTGAATAAATCAGTTTTTCCTTTTTAAGTCTATACCGTATTTCAGATCGCAGTATTTTTTGCAATTTTAAACACGTCACATTTTGATGTCTCTGGGGAATTCCAGTCGCCTCGTAATATTTTTATAGGCAAAATCAAATTTTATTTTTTATACACTTTCTTGAGAGATGTGAACACGCTTAGGCACAGAGCACCCAGTTTATAGCTCTAGTGCGGAGATATCAGATTTATACTGTAATATTTTATATGCATAATGCAAATGCCGCAATAAATAATAATCATAACAGAAGCGACCTAGATTCACTTCCCCAAATCAAACTACGCGCTGCGGAAGCCTCAAATCGCTGGTGATTGAGCATTTACTTTACATTTTTTACGACTTCCTCCTCACATGTTTCTACATTTCAATACGCCCGATTCTTCTTCGTATGCGTACTTCGCCATTTCATTATTTCTCTACATGATATAAAATGAGAACGATGTATAAAAGTTTGAAACGTCATAAATACATGTCGCATTACGTATTTTTATTCCATTCGTAAGAGAGATTGACGACTTTTAGCAGTGGAATATTTTGCATATTTTAAACGTAATTGAAAATGCATTATAATATTTGAAGTAATAAAAGCATAAAATGAATATCTAGATTCAACACAGAGAGTGCAGCTCTAGGGGTACAATTACTTTTATAGCGCTTTTCATTTTAGTGCAAACTTTTTGCACTGAGTAACATAACTCATTTATACTTTTTTAATAAAATGAACCTTACTTAATGCGCATATTCTTGCACTTATTACGATCGTCAGTTTTTGTTAATGAATTGGAAGAATCTCCGACATTTAGGAACTTCCTCATACAATGAAAAGTAATTAGAATTGTATGTGTGCAGAAGACATGTTAAATACAACAAAAACAATATTTGGGTAAAGTTCTGTTATTGTTACCTCTCGCTAAGAGAAGTATTGGATTCATGATAAAAATTGCATATCCAGATTTTATTGTATAAGCACGTTTCAAGGTCACTCGAGTCCGATTTTATCATTTTTACAATGATGTCTGTGTGTGAGTGTGTATGTGGGTATATATATATATGTGTGTGTGTGTGTGTGTGTGTATGTGTGTGTGTGTGTGTGTGTGTGTGTGTGTCTGGATGTTGGAAGGACGGTTTATCAAATTGAAAAGGTTTTGGTAACAATTGGACAACCGGAAGTAGTAGTTTCGTACAAATATCTTCTAAATCTTATTTTTTAAAAATTTGTATACTTATAAATATTAAAGATCATAGGATTTTCTATCTAATATATTGAACATTTTTATTATATTTTGTACATATTTAGAGATAGAGATTTATAAATATATAAAATAATCCGTTGCAATCAAATAATGTTACTACTAAGCTTATATCCCTACCCACTTTTGAATTATTGCCCCAAAAGTCAATATACCCCATATTTAGATAAACTTCAAAATTTTCAAAAATCTAATTTTTATGTATCTAGATACTTCTTAATGCGCTAATTCCAAATTTTGAAACCGCAGGTCGATATCTCTTTTTGTTTTCGAGATATTTAGATTCAAAGTTTTGCTCAAAGCTGTTATTACCCAAAAATGGATCGAGATAAGAATTTGGCGACAACACCATTCGATTCTACGGGCAAAATTACATAACTACACCAATTTTCAGAATTTTTGAACACCGCATACAATCTCTAAAGCAAATTAACTGAAAATAGCCAAAAATCGCAAAAATCTACGATTTTTTCAGGTTTTGGCCATTTTCGGGGGTTTTCAAACTTTTATTCATAAAAAATGAACCGGTTGGACAAAAATTATGAAAATTGGTATACTTATGTATTTATGTGCGTGGAATCGAATGGTGTTGTCGCTAAATTCATATCTCGAACCATTTTTGGGCTACTACTCAAAATTGGCAGTTTTGAGCAAAACTTTGAATCTAAATATTTCGAGAAAGAAAAGAGATATCGACCTGCGGTTTCAAAATTTGGAATCAGAGCATTAAGAAGTATCTAGATACATAAAAATTAGATTTTTGAAAATTAAATATGGGGTATATTGACTTTTAGGGCAATAATTCAAAAATGGGGAGATATATAAACTTGGTCGTAATATTATTTGCCTCTAAAGAAAATGTTACGTAAGTGTACGCATTTTTAGAATAATCTATATAGTAGCCCAAAAATTCCATGCAAACCAGTTGAAAAATTAAAATGTTTGTAATTGACAGAAAAATGTGAGTTGTCAGTGTCAAAAATCCATTTACATTACTGAAGAGTAGGAGGAAACTTATTATAGAATGAATTAAAAAATATAAAAATATATTAATAATTAGAATTTTTGTGTATGTACCAGAAATGTTAAACACAATGGCTGGTAGTGCGAGCTCGGTTTTAACTAAAACACTGTTTTAAGAAATGTCAAATTTCATTATTTAATATCAAAAATAAATAATATAAAATTTATCAAAATATGATTTTTAAGCTGATCATAGTTTGTATTCAAACAAATATTTTTTTAAAAAATCATTCTTTAAACATAAGGATGAAATTAAATATTGAAATTTGAATTTGTCATTTCTTAAAACAGCGTTTTAGTTAAAACCGTTCATACTACGAGCCAATATGTGCTTATATAGCTTAATATAGAAATGGCGAGAGGTCACAACAGATTTTTTTTTAAGCAGAGAATCAATTTTGTGACGTTTTAAAAACCGTCGGTCCTTTCTGCCCAAGCCTGTATATAATTGGAAAACGCAATTATTGAAAGATAATTTGTAGTATTGTAGTCGGCACTTGGTGGAACTTTTCAAATGAATTTACTCTTGATTTATCCACTTTATTATTTGTGTGACAATCGCTTCGTCTTTTCAGAAATCTACGAGACAACTAACCTACAATGAGTGAAACATGGTTGGTATTTATGAGTTTAACAGTGTGCGAGTCTAGTGTTTCTATTTAATGCATTGGGTGGTATTAATAAAAATAAGTAAATACTAATAAGTAAATACTTATAAGTACTAGCATTTACTTATCAATATCAGCAAGAATTACAAGTAAATACTTATTTTCGTATTAATAACTACATGCTGATACTTAAAGTAAATACTTATAAGTATGTCCTTACGTATAGTAAGCCATGTTTATGTAAAAAAATTAAATTTTGACATTTGTTGACAGTTGACAGTAACGATCTATAATACTGGACCGAATTCTGACCAGAATTTTTATGAACAAATTTATGGCCAGAATATATACCACTGTGCACGTAATTTTCTAGAAAATTCTAGCTATAAATATATGGATGTTCTTGATAATATTATATGAGCATTATTACTTGCTCATGAGTCCAAGACCAAGTTAAAAATTGTAAACAATAATCAACGACCACAATAATTATCAAAAATTCCACTACTAATTTTATGGACAGAAAAAAGCCCTGATAAAAATTTCTGTATGCGACCGTCTATAAAATTCTGTATAATTATGTTCATAATTCTGTGCAGAATTATAGATCGTGGCATACGGGCTTAAAGTTGTAGAAAGTTAACAAACTAATCTGAAATTCAGTTCTATATACATAAGTTTTTGAAATTTTAAAAATATTTAGTTTTGACAGCAGCTTCAAAGGCAAAAATATTAATGAAAAAAGTGTTGCGTTCATCAACACTAATTTGCTTTTCAGCTTTTTTAAATATTTTCCCTACGAATTTTATAATCTTTACGATCTCGCACGGCCTAGAATATGTTTTTTTTTAATTAATATAATTTTTGAAATTTTTATTCAGTCCTCCATAAGTATGATAAATATCATATTTATAAATTTATAAGTAAATACTTAATTCTATAAGAATCAACTCCATTTTATTAATACAGTTTTAAGTAATTACTTATTTTGATTATAAGTATAAGTAAGTACTTTTGTCAAATAAGTATTTTCTTATAGCATCAGCTTTTACTGAAACTTATTAATACGGATATAAGTACTTACTTATAAAACTGTCAGTATAAGCATTTACTTATTTTTATTAATACTACTCATTATATATTTTCCTCGCTGTTTGAAATAGGCGAAAAAAATCGAGCTTAGACAAACAATATGACAATTCCAATTTCAGATAAACAAGTATTTGGTATTCTTGTTAAATAAAAATATAGGGATTGATACATTTCATATTGTTTCTCGGTGCAAAAAGGAAGCAGCTCCACATCTTTATGATTTAAATATTGCATTTTAATTTAATTATTAAAAAGTGTTAAACTTTGAAACGTTACATATAGTTTACTAAATTACACCACTGTATTTACAGGATATATAAAAAATATTTATTTAAGAAGTTAAACAGTTTTTATTTTCTGAAAATTTATAAAAATGGAATTGTCCCCTTTTTGCACCGGAGTCTTCAATATATTTCCAATGTTTCAAATAAATATTTGATTAATATGGTTTTCACTGGTTTGTTTGTTTAAAATTGTTTTCGTCAAGAGGCCCTTCATGTAAACTGAATCAGTAATTAAAAATAAAAATTCAATTATTTTAAACTCATCCACTTGAAAATGTGATAAATTTTTGTTTTACACTTTGCCCGGAGTCAGATTAAAATTCCATGTACCGTGATCCAAAACATAAATTAAACATCGCAAAAACTTTTATTAAAACGTTTGTTCCCTAATAAATTTATGAAATTAATAAATGATAACGTTAAAAAAATCCAATTAACAATTACCGGATTAAAGTAATACCTACTTCCTAGAAACTTTTCACATAACCTTACAAAAAATAATTGTGTTTCTAGAGTTGCCCAGTCCGTTTTAGGCCGCAAACTTTTCAATCCATAATTATAAATGCCGTGAAGTCCACTTTTGGTATCGCGAAATACATTTCAAAAGACAAATAAAAAGACTAAAATTTGAAACAGGTGGTATTCGTGGCTGTACTCCACATAGAAGTAATGCCAGCGTTTATTGGGTTCGAAAGATCAGTCTGAGGTTTTCACAATACGTTTTTTAGTGATTTATTGCAACAAGTACACTTCTCTGGCTCTCATTTATTTCCTGTTTGCGTACGAAAAGAAGAGAGTGTAGTTTCCTTCACCTAGCACTGCAATTACTCCCTGTCTGGGAAACTTTAGCGCCTCAGCATTTTGCCAACTGCTGCTGCGCTACTCGTCCGTCACTCAACGATTTGTATTTATTGTTAGGTTAAGTGCTCAAATTAATACCACTTAGTCCATATATTATCAAGAGAGTTTCTATGAAAGAAGACTCGAAGAAGAAATGAATTACAAATATTCTGAAAGACCAGGGCCGCTTTGAGGCAGATGCTAAATGGTTAGATGCACGAGGCCCCTGCGATTTGTAAAAAAATCAAATTAATGTAGTTCAATATTTTTGTATTCTTTAAAATGTTAAGGCAGAAGTAATACCTAGCTCATCAGTTTATAAAAGGAATGATTACAATAATAAAATTATTGATTACAATAATCAAAATGACTAATAACATAATTAATTATAAAGAGGCTGGTATTTATTTATTTAGATACAAAGCCCAATAATAGGGTTGCAAGTAAAAACTACATAAATTTAAAACACAGAAATTAGAGTAAAAGAAAAACATTAGAAATTAAGCAATTAATTTTTTAAAATATCTAGATTTATGAAGGAAAATATCCACATGTGAATACTTATGTTCATACAAGAAACACATACGGTAAATAGGAGAGATCATCAGAACATTAGAATGAGCAAAAGGAAGATAGAATGTTACAGTTGATCTAGTTCAAATAGAGGAAAACTGGAAATTAAGAAGGGACAGGCATTGAGGGTCATCAACGGTATTATCTATCAACTTAGACAGGTAACTCACTACATTAAGTTCACGCCGTTCATAGAGACTTTTTACATTAAATGTAGACAGAAGTTCTAGATAAGAGATTGTTCTATCAGGATAGAGATTAAAAACCAATATTACAATATTCTAACTTCGACCGCACAAAAGAGAAGTAAATAGATATGATGGCATGTATATTGTTAAATGATTTCGTATTCCTAATTACGAAGCCCAGCATTCTGATAGCAGATTTGTAGATAGCATTGTAATGATTTACGAAATTTAATTTTTCATCGAAAATCACACCCAAATCTTTAATAGAATTAACTCTAGTTAGAGATGTACCATTAATTGAATAATTGTAAAGTTTGGGTTTTAATTTTCTAGTAAAAGATAAGATGGAGCATTTAGCGAGATTCAGGTGGAGATTATTAATTGTACACCAAGCTGATATTTTATTGAGGTCATTCTGAAGTTTCTCATTATCATCAATGGTATTTATATTGTAAAAGATTTTTAAATCATCAGCAAATAAAAATTTCTCACACTCGTATTATAAACGTCTAGCTAAATTTAGTTCCAAAGTATTTGTTCAGTAAATTAAATTACTATGAAACTAAAATTAATTAATTTTACAATATCGGCTCTAAGTATTTTAGTTTTCAAGTTTGACGCCCTTCTTAAATTGCCGTCCCTAGAAAAAAATCTAAACTGCCTCATGCAGGTTTGTAAAAAAGTCGGTTCATATTTGAATGGACCATGTACATTTTTGTTATTTTCATAGTTCCCGAGTCCCCGCTGTAAAACCTTGCACATAGCCTCGCAAAAGATCAAGCCGGCTCTGTGAAAGAAAAATAGCAGTGCTGGAATAACAGCATATTATCCGGGAGTCGTAACTTACAGACCATTCCCACTTGCCCTCCACAGGAGTGATTTTAACCTCACTTTTGAATATTTTTAAAAATTATTTAATTATATATCTTATGATAAATGTCGAGAAATTTTGATTTTAATACAATTTATTCATAAAATTAAACCATAAATTTTTCCATGGCTCCATGATTGAGAAAATTATGTATGAAATTTATTTCTGACAGCTGCCCCTCACGAAATTCATTTGTTCTGGATTGATCTATAGGAAAATTAAACGGTTATCTGTTATATTGACAATATGTCAATAGAGGTTAATTTTGTTAAAATAATTGTACCTGTTTTCTAAGAATAAAATTTAGTTGTAGAATAGCTATTTGTGTATTAAGAGCGCAAAATGCGACATTGTCGAATGAGAGGTTGTTGCCGCGCGACGAAGGAGCGCGGCATTCTCTCGAAATCGGCAATGTCCATTTGCGCTCGAAACACACACAAGATTTTTTCTACAGTCGCCACAATGGGGTCCTCCACCATAAAAAATAATAAAATATACACTTTATACTTACAGTACTGCTCAAGAAATAACGATTGGCAAATACAAAAGATACGGTTTAAACTTAAAAAGGCTTTTAAATAATTATATCGTTACATTAGCCATCTATTCCATAAAAAAAAAATTAGAGCGTGGAAGCAAGGATTTGTGATGATTTGATGAGTTTTTGTAGCAAAATGTGTGGTTAGTTGTCACGCCTGTCACACTGAAAAAATTAACAAATATTTCAAGGAATTTGTGATTATATAGACATGTATGTGCATTGACTGACTTCTCGCAATTATTTAAGTAACGAAATAACTAATAACTTTATTGTAATCAAAATAAATAGTTAACTAGAGATCAGATGTCAGTACGACTCGCAACTATCCTACCGCCATCTGTGTATAATCATTCCTATTACTAAACATAACTGTTCACACAATTTATTTTATATTTAATTTTATTTTATCGTTATTTTCCATTCTTCTTGAGTTTTTATTCAATCTTATCTAAGCATTTTATACTTTCGTTTTTGTAAATGAATGCCCTATTTCATTTTCACAGCAGTGTGGCATTTTGTTAGGTTATGTTAAATAACGACAGAACATATGTCAAATTGACTTGTGAACGTGATAAATGTGTAATTACAGTGCCATTAGTTCCTAACTAAACATTTTCATTAAGAATGTAGACAAGTGACATTTTTCAACATTGTATACTTAGAAATTTGGACAGCGAGCGTTTTTACTACTTTGTCGCGCATGAGCGGCAAAGTGACATTTTGCGTTGACAAAAGAGAGCGCAAATGGCTACTTTCTATAGTGACTGTAGAAAAAAAATATTGTGTACACCTTGTGTCCGAAATATGTTTAGTACTCTCCAGTGGTTTTCTGACTCGGCTAAATTTCTTACAATATTTAAATATAATATTTCTGTCAAATTCGTTCCCTATGTATCATTTTAAATGGAACAAGCAAATACATTGCTGTCAATCAAATGCCGAATCCTAACCAAGGAAATGGCAAACCCAATGTTTCACGATAAAAATAATCACGGTATTAAGGCATAAGAGTAGAAAAAATAAAATAAGAGAAATATCGGCTGACGCCGGGATTTGAACCGGGGACCACCATTAATATTATGGTTTTCTGCTTCCCATGATGATTGTTCTTAGGAACGAATGAACCCCAATTTTCTTAGAATGCGGGTTAACAGATCGATGCATTATTTATTTGTGTTTTTCTTGTCGTCATGAATATTAGACAAGTGGTAATCTAACATCCTGAATACACATTGGCTGACTTTAAACTCTGGGTATCTGAGATTTTAAAATTTACATAGAAAATAAAATGGAAAAGATACTTCTTTTTGCGGGAAGCAACTTTTCGGCGAATAGTCAACAATGTACATTAATAACGACTGTAGAATTTTTTCTCTGGGCGCATAATAATTTTCATATAACCCCGGGGAAGCCACCGTTTCCATTTCAAGAAAAAACGTAAATACTAGCTACGAAAGATGAAAATGTACAACAAGAAAAAAATCGTTTAGAATAGAGTACTTATTTTGGAAAAAAAGTGGAATTAATGTCATGTTTTTATAAGCATTATGCACGTTATCAAAATGAGAAAATTCTATTGTTAACCTTACAAAACAAGCAAGTCTCATTTACACATTCCAGTTGTTCTTGGCCACGGTGTGAGGCAGAAAAATCGTACAGTGTGTTTCAAGCAGAACCGGTTACCGGTCGATACGGGCCCTTCAATTTTGAAGAAATATTACGTACAGGATTTTTCGTAATACCATAATGTTACTATGACAACCGGACTAAAATAAAAGTGAAAAGATAAAAATAACGAGCTTTTAAAATTTTGTTCAGAATGGGCTACTTGCGTGGTACTGAATATCCGATTTCTGTCACTATATACGTAATGTTATATTGAAAACATATATAAAAATATAAATTTTATTTTGAAATAATTATTTGTTTTTTACTAAATTAAGAAAGAAAATTTTCTGTGACGTCTTTATATTGAACTGGGGAGGGGAAGCATGTTTAAGAATGTTATCAATAGATGGCATGCCGTGCGAGAAAGTTTTAATTTGAATTTGACATTAGTTCATTTTTCTCTCTCTCTGGTCTCTCAAATACATTAATTACTTTATAAATAAACACATAGGTAATTACTTGTAATTTAAAATATCTATACCAAAAAGATAAACTAAAATACTAACCTCCAAACTATTGTTGAAACGTCAAACAGGTGATCTACATTACCCGCACAAACATACCATTACTATGGGACGGCACCACGCTTGGCTTTGCGACTATTCATTGGTGCGGCGTAATTCTACGTCATACATGGCAGGAATTCAAATAACCAAATTTCATTATTTTTTTTCTAGCTAATTAATAAAAATTTTGTCAAAAGAAAAAATATTGGTAGCAAGTTTGTATCTTCTCTTCAAAAATATTAAATAAAAAAATCTGTTGTGGCCAGCACAAGACCTTCCGTCAATTCGATGTATTTTGTACAAATCCCATACCAAAAGGTCCTTAGAACATATTCTATATAATATCACGTAAAATCGAACACGAACACATACTATTTTTTACAAATTGGATACTAAAAGTTCATTTGAAAAGGTTATATAAATCCAATAAAATTATAACATAAACGTACACTAAGTAAAATGCACTTGACACTTCCTTCATTTATTCTTCAGCTTTCCCCTATTTTATTACGGGTCGCTGTTTCCTCTTCTCTTCTACTCATTCCTGTCCAACGCATCTTCTTCACACATTCCTTCCTTTCTCAAGTCTTCTGCGATACATTCCTTCTATCTTCTCTTTGGCCTTTCTCTGCACGTCACTTGCGAGGAACACTATGACATACCAATTTTAGATCCTATACTTTCCATATTTGGTTTTGCACTTGCAACTGACATCTGTCAATTAAATTTCTTTAAAATTATCAGCTGTTTCCATGATAAATAGCAAAGCTGACTAATTTTTGAAAATTATTTTCTTTATAACGCTTTAAATCTACAGCTATTGAATATGAAGGAAAATGTATAATCAAACCGTATAGAGAAAAGTATTTTCTTTAATATGTATTATAACAAAATGTCAAAAAATAATATTTAACTGCTTTAAATACTTCAAATTAGGGTACTTCCGGTGGATCATTTATAACCAAAATATAATCAACTCTTCATATGGTTGTACAGAAGAGGAATACGAAAGTATTATAATTTTTAGAATTGTAGTATTGGAGTTATCGTCGGAGAAAAATTTGTCACACACGGATACACATACACACACACACAAACACACACACACACACACACACACACGGACACACACACATACATACATACAGATATCATCTTAAAAATTGTATATTCGTATTGTAGGGACCCTAAAACGTGCTTATTCATTAAAGACTCACTACCGAATTTTTTGACCAAAGACAACACCTTCCTTACCTAAAGGTGACGGAAGGTAAAAAGGTACGCAATTAGCCCATTGGCTCGTAAGTTCCATAGCCTACCTGATTTACTTATTCTCGATAATTCCAGCATGTCCCTCGTATTTGGTAGATGTGAAACGATTAATTATTGGCGATGGCAAGCAGCAATTCGAATGGAAATAATATATTATTTGCGAAGTTTAGGGAGTGGCGCAACAGTTACAGTCTCGTGAAAATTTGCGGCATCGGTGTTATGGAAAGTGCCGAGCGCGAAACGATTTAAAATTATTAGTTTGAAGTTGTAGAGCATGTGCTCGTGAGTAGTGAGTTTTGTTTGGACATAAATGTATATTTAATAACCGAGATCAATAAATAGTAGGTGGGGTTGCAACATTTGTTCACAAAGCGCTCACATTTGTCACAAAGCCGAGGCTGAGGTCTCGAGCGGTTGTTGTGTCGTATCATAGCGACTAGAGTTAGGTGTTTTTCTGCTTGAATTCATTTCAATTTTACTGGATCTGCCTGATAAAGGAGCCACCGGCCCGGGAGCGGGTATTACGTTCCAACTTCAAAATAAATGTTTTATTGAATATCTTCGCGCTTTCTTTTACTACTTCCGCAAGATCGCAAACCTATAAATACATATATCGTTTAACACGGATCACTGCGGTAAACACCAGAGTTGTTGAATGTTGAGCGCTATCTTCTTTATATTCCGACACATAAAACCACTACTTCTTCTTCTTTGCTGCAACTTGTTTCACCTCAACACTGTGTAGCAACATTCAACATTACTAAATTTCATATTAAGTTCCGAAGATAAATGTTTTCAACTTTCTTTGGACTTTCCCAATACAATCCGAATGTATACTTCTAAATACGTGTCAAATGTGACTATAAAAACTATACCAATAAATGAAGAAAAACAAGGCTAGCAAATTTTATACCTATTTGAAAGAACCATTGCCGATTGAATCAACATAACTTAAATTGAATGTGTTCTTTATTGACAATCAGCCCGATTCTGTAAAAAGTATCTAGCATTGTTACTTGTTAGCAACGTTACTATGAAGTAACTCTGATAACAACTATCCTAATAACTGAATACATATTTTGTATTTTGTAATTATATGTTTAGGAACGTTACTATCAGAGTAACTAAACAAATTTAGTTACTAAGATAGCAGTGAAATGAGGAACACGAATTTTGGTGCGCATGCGTATTTCTTCTTCTGCGTGTGTTCTAATCTGGCAAGTGACATTTCCTAGTGTTTACAAGTGAACAAGTGTATCTGTTTGCATCATGGTTTATAACAAGTCTAGGGCTTCAAGAACAACCAACGAAAAGTTGGAAATATTAATAACTTATTTAGAAAATCACAAAATAATGCTCTAAATGGAAATACATCCTCTGAAAACTAATGAGGTTAAAATCTCATGGGAAGAACTTGCAAATATTTTGAATAATACAAAGAAAGGAGCCAAAAAAATTTAAATAAGCGTTACCGAAAATTATATACAGTTACTTATTTATACATCCCGATTTTCCAAATCGGCCAATGCTCTATGAATTTCAAAATTCATCCAAATTCCAGCCATTCTGAAAGGTTACTACACCTTAAATACTACGTTTGGCTAGTCTCTAGCGTAATAACTTGTTTAACAACTAAGTATCTAAAACTGTAATGACTCTGTGCTTATAGAATACAAAAAGTAACAAGTTACTGTAGTAGTAACTGACCTTCATTTTAAAGACTATTTTGGTAACTCTATTCTAGTAACTCTTCTTACAGAATCGGGCCGAATATTGCATCGAAATGACAAATCAAAATGTTGAGTTGCTTTTTACATCTCTCTGGATTCATGCTAAAAATCACGTATCCAGGTTTTAGTGAATAAGTACGTTTTAAGATCCGTAGAATCCGATTATAACATTTTTACGATGATGTGTGTGTGGTAGTGTGTATGTCTGGATGTTGGAAAGACGAGTCCTAAAAAACTATGATACCTAAGATCTGCTTAACTACGTATTCCTCAATCTGACATTAATGGGAAGAGCTTAAAAGGTTTTGATAACAATTGGACAAACTGAAATAGCAGTTTCTTTAAAAAATTCTTCTGAATATAATTTTTTGAAAATTTCTGTTATTAAAAGTATTGAATATCATAAAATTTTCGGTCTAATACACTTAAATATTTTATTACATCTTCTATAGGTTTAGAGATAAAGAAAATATAATATATAAAATAATCTGTTGCAATAAATAGCACATTCCAGTCTACACCAAGGAAACTAGTTATCAAATTCAAATGTTTCTAATTGACTAATAAATATCAGTGTCAAAAGTCAACAGTTTTACTGACATTACAGAAAGCTTCAACTGAAAAGTACATTTAATATTTCTTATTGAATAATTAATTAATTATTTAGAATTGTAGGTAGGCAATAGTAAATAAATAAATAAATATATCATCCCGGCATATTACCCATTTCTGGGTGTGCCAGTATCTACAACATATGTAGACATCGGTAATAATGACGATATACTTCACCGTGTGGGTGCTTACCAGACGTCACCTCAAGGGCACTCATAGTTGGTGTGGAAAGTGCATCACAGCGGTCACTTTTATGCCATTTAAAATTGGAAATATTTGGCGTCGGTCGGTTCCCCAGGTTCACGACCAGACACTCAGTAATAGTACATATATTCTTAAGAAATATCGTCAATCCCGTCAATAAATTTAAACCATCTTGAACATTTTAGAATATTACGACAAGACTCCTTATAGAATGAAAGAATAAATATAACAATAAATTCGATACTTATGTAATAAAACGGAAATGGCGAGAGGTATTTTTGTTGGTATTTGCGAATTAATATAATTTAAAAAAATCTGTTGTGGCCAGCACAAAACCTTCCGTCAATTCGATGTATTTTGTACAAATCCGATAACAAAAGTTCCTTGGAAAAGATTCTTTATATCCTGTAAAATTGTAACACGAACACACTATTTTTTACAAATTCCATATTGCAAGTTCCTTTGAAAAGATTCTATAAATTCAATATAATTATAACATGAATGTACATTCTGTAAATTGCACTTCACACTTCCTCATTCCTATCCAACGCATCTTCTTCACACAGTTCTTCATCTCTCAAATATTCTGCTACACTGTCCTTCCATCGTACTCCCGGCATTGAAACTGCAAGTCACTTGCGAGGGACACTCTGTCACTTATGTTACTTTCTGATCCTATACTTTCCACTTTGGTTTTGCACTTGACACTGACATCTGTCAATTAGAATTTTTTGAATATATCTGCTGTTTCCATAATTTTTGCAAAGCTGACTGATTTTTGAAAGTTAACCTCTCTTAATCTCTCTATAACTCTATATATATATTGGATATGAAGGAAAATGTATAATCAAATCGTATAGGGAATAAGATATTCTTTCATATTAATGGTCATAAAATGTCGAAAATTGATATTTAACTGCGTTTTTTTCCAGAAAAACTGTTAAGAACTTCAAATAAGGGTACTTCCGGGTGACCAATTATAACCAAAATCTAGTCAGCTCTTCATATGGTTGTAAAGAAGAGGAATACGAAAGAATTATAATTTTTAGAATTGTAGTTTTGGAGTTATCGGCGAAAAATTTGTCACACACACACACACGCACGGACACACACACAGACACACACGGACGCACACACGGACACACACACGGAGACACACACATACAGACATCAATGTAAAATTAGTAAAATCGTATTCTAGGGATCTTAAAACGTGCTCATTCATTAAAAACTCACCACCGATTTTTTTGACCAAAGACAATACCTTCCTTACCTAAAGGTGACGGAAGGTAATTAATAACTAGCTTAATTTGATGAAAATGATATTATTTGTCATCACTGTAAAGCTAACTTAAGTATATAATTTTCAGGAAATATATTTTTTTTTATATCTTTCCTTTTAAAAAATGAACGATGATGTCAACAATAATAAATCACTTCATTCTTTTTTAGGTACGGAATATTTATTTAAATAAGAGCTTTTTTATCAGTGAATAAAGCCGCACTAAACATACTTTACGTTTATAATTTATTGTTACCACTGCAATATGAAATAAAAATAAATTACCAATATGTGTATTATTGGCAGGTGGAAAACTATAAATTAAAACCAGTGCAAGCTAGACAAGCAATACATGTGGCTATTTTCACATTATCTACATCGAATGTAACATATGTACGAACGAACATACAACTTTTGTCATTCGCCAATATCCAGGCAATTTCATTGACTTGAACTCGCTAGTCAAATGCGATATATCGACGAATGCTTCTGTATCTGGACTGGATATGCTACTCTGTTCTACGATGGTTTACAATAAAATCCTTTACGTCTAATGCACGTTTTACTTGTTCCTTGTATATTTTCGTAGACAAAATTGCTGTTTCTTTTTCATCTTTTACATTCTCGGTTTTTTTTTTTTGTCTTGTTACCAACTTTTTTACCTCTCGCTAAGAGAAGTGTTGTGTTCATGCTAAAAATCGAATATCAAGATTTTAGTGAATAAGCACGATTTAAGATCACTACAAACAGATTTTAACATTTTTATGTATAGATATTGAAGGGACGATTCCTCAAGAACTATAAGACTGAAGACAAATTTAACTACGTATTCCTTAATCTGACATTAATGGAAAGAGCTGAAAAGGTTTTGGTAACAATGGGGGTCATGCCAAAAAAAAAAAATGTTGCTAATATTTTTATAAAATAGAATCTATGACACTTATTATCCATATTGTAACATAAAACATCCCAAAATATAATACTTTTATTCATAATTTACTCAAAAGATATTCGCGCTACGATTTTCTGTGACGTCATGTATTGGCTACTCACACAACGACACTAGTCACACGTACATGACGGTCACAATGTCACAAACTTCAAACGCAAAGTTAAACGTAAGATCAAAGTAAACTAACCAAATATTTTTAAAGCTGCCAGAGGAAAAGTGCGCTCTATTCAATCTTTTTTGTTCATAAAGATTTAATTACTTCATTAGAGATATATTTTTAATTGCAGGTTTGTGTGCTTGATATATAATTTAATAGATAAAAGTGCAATAATTGTATATTTATAATGATAATAATGATAAAACATGGTGAAGAAGAACTGTGCAGTTCCAACTTGTGGAAACAATTTATTAAAAAACCCAAAATAAAACTATTTATAAACAATCTTAATTTACATTTTGTCCGCCAGGGTGAACTGGAATCGTTCAGATACATGACGTATGCGCTCACGTGACCTCATTGAAATTTGAAATTGACCCCAATTTTTTAAAAATTATATCTACAAAACAATGCACACAAATGGCGTGCAAATATTATTTACATATACTGTGACCGGTAGACCTCCAGGAACAAAATAAAACAGAAAATGTGGCATGACTCCATTGGACAATCGAAAGTAATAGTTTCTTCAAAAAAAATCTTCTAAATATTATTTTTCGGAAATATATGTTATTACAATTATTAATGAATATAAAATTCTCTATCCAATACATTGAACATTTTTATTTATCTTCTATAGATTTAGAAATAGAGAATTATAAATATATAAAATAATCCACTGTATAATGTAATAATAATTATTACATTTTAAATAATGTAAACCAGTTGAAAATTTAAAATGTTTGTAATTGTCAAAAAAGGCTTTTTCTGGGAAGTACATTTAATCTTTCTTATTTTATCATTAATTAAATATTTAGAATTATAGATATAGCTGCCGCACGTTAAACTGACACTGTCGTTGAATGCTAAAATTCGTACTTGGACAAGTCGAGATATAATAATAAATATAATATGCTACTGATATAAAAAAAAATGGTATATATACATATTTTCCGTTAAAATATTTTACTTTGATTTTTTATATGAAGCACTCTGTATATTTCCGCGACATATGGCTCTATATCAATTTCTCAATAGTGTATAATAAGTAGGGATTTACCCAAATTGTCTAATAAAGCAAATAATAATACGATAACAGTCGGCTGTGATATTTTATTGTTTGTATCCGTGCACATCTGCCATAATTCTGATAGTAGTGTTTATCATTGAGAAAGATGTTCTTATTTAATTAAAAAAAAAAAATGAACATCGGTTACACAAATAGTGAAAAACTAATATGCCTGAACACATTTCTCAATAACAATACGCTTATTAATTTCATTTAACTTTAAAGCCAATACAATACAAGAATTTGCCAACAGGTTAATCGGATACTTCTTAAATATACGGGTTTTACAAAATGCTACCATACATTTATTCAAAATATTTAAAAACTGTACCACTTATGTTATTTGATTGTTAATTAAAAAATTAATATTGTAAATATTTTATCTTTGTTCTTTTTACAACAAGAAATATAATTTGAAACTTTCATACTTGATTAAAAACAAACTTTAACATCCTTGAAAATAAAATTGTAGTACAATGTAAAAGAGTTCCGACAGAAATTTTTGTTCTTTATTTAAAATGAGTTTTTCAACCGTATGTCATTTTTACAGCAGGTACGGTACGGGTAAAAGAAAATATTAATTTTAAATATGTATGCAAAAGGATAACGTGTATGCCTTGCAAACCAACGCCTACTCGATTCCAATTCTCGGAATAAAAACAAGGGATCTGCTGCTATTTTCACAATGTATCCGCTAAAAATAACACGGGGAATTACATTAAAAATTTATTGGAGATCGTAAACAAATATTGCATTAAATTTTAAGTAATGCGGACAACATGATGAATTTATAGCCCTGATATTGACAAGGAAAAAATTAAAATCGCTCTTGTAAATTTTACGTAAAATGCAAAAATACGAGTAATCATACATTTTTTTAAAAATATTTATACATTTCCAGAAATAGATGAAGATGCAGTATATAGTAGAAATGAGTGAACTATAGTATACGATATTCAGAATAATGTGTCCAAATTAGCGATCTGAAAACCATTTTGGTGATATTTTGTTTATCTGAAAATAATAGGGCTATTGTAATAATTTTTATGTGACTCCTAAGTATTCTGAGCTGGCGACTAAGCCCGACGAAGCAAGCGACTAACTAGTTACCCGACTAACACCCCATAGGGCTGTTGCAAGAATTTTTATAAGACTTCTAAGTATTAAATTTTAAAAGATATTGTTCTTTAAAGAGCCTCAAATTTGAAAATATCACGAAATATCCTTTACATATTTTACAATTAATTTTTGAAATTTGGATAAAATTTTGATTAAGTCACGTGATCTGAAACAGAATGTGACGTCAGAGTACATATATCTTCAGCGGTTCTAAGGTGTCAAGTGTATTGTCAAAGTTGTCAAACAAGTATCAAATTTTTAGATTGGTTCAAGTTGTATAATATGTAGGTAATAAAAAGTTCAAAATAAAATGAGTAATTTACGATATTGTATTGTGCCTTCTTACAAAAATACTGTTGCTGTTAGGAACAAACCTACTATAGAGTTTATAAATTTTACAAAAGATGCGAAGAAAAGAAAATTGTGGCTAGAAGCAGTAGTTTGAAGAGCTGATAATTTGTCAGAAAAATCATGTCTTCATGTTTATGAAGATCATTTCAACTTTCATCCACCTTCACGATAAGTGTATTTTTGTAGCTTCACTTTATGTTCAGGGCAATCTTTACATCTCGACATGTCCTATAGCAGATTCAATGTAAGAATCACGACCAGAAATTTAAAGTAAAATATATTATCAATTTATATAGTAAATTCAGTTTTTATATTTTATTTTACCTCAACTCTTTAACACTCCTTATTTCGATAGTAGTAAAACAATCGTTCTGATATAAATTCAGCCATCATCCAGCTATCGACCTTCGGTAAATTGTCCGACTTAGCTTGAGTGTAATTTGAACTAGCCGTTATTACTTTATTATTCATTTACAATGAGCAATGCATCGACCTTTAAACTAATAGACGCAGCGTACGAGCAAAACGCTTGTCCCGCCATAACGGTGCAGACACGGTATCTCTATCCTTCAACAATACGGAAGTTAAGAAAACGCGGTAAAATGAAAAATTTGATTTGTCCCTAACTTGTTATACTTGGTGCATAATCGCTAAGACTATAGATTTAATTTCTTTGTGCATAATTAGTTTTGTTATATATTTTTAATACAATATATTATATACATATTATATTATAGGGGACAAGTAATAATTAATAAGAACTTATATATGAAATGACAAAGCTGAACCGCGTACGTACCTACTGCACGAAATACTCCGTTTCCCCATTATTTTGTCGCATACGCACCTCACAACACAAATACGTATGTATTGACATTGACAGAAATAATTGTAAATGTTCTCCAAAAAAGTAAATAATACACAGTCACGAAACGTCAAATGTAGATTTTGACAACTATTTAGTGATTGAGAGCGATGTATAGAGGTTTACATATGGCTGAAAAAGATGTACAATGAGTACGAACGTATGCGCAATATACTTTAACTAAGAACTTCCGTACTGTTGAAGGACAGAATATATATTTCTCTCCTTTAATGTTGGAGCATTATTCTAACAATAAAAGAATAGGAGACACTTGGTCCATTAGTTTAAAGGTCGATGGAGCAATGTCAGCGTCAAATGTCAAATTAAAAGATTTTGTTATTAACATGTGACAAACTTTAGCCTACGTTTATTTATATAAATAATATGAATAAACGTAGGTGCTGGAAAAACTATTTTCCTATTGGCTATTAATGATGTAATGTATGTGCTTCTACGTCACAGGAGTGGGGGGAGGGTAGTTTTTCAGGACGCCAATTTTTTTATTTAATTATTTCCACAAATAACAACAAATTATTAAAATAAAAATTATTACTAAGAAAATCATTCCATAAACTTTCATTTAAAATAGTTTTTGAAAAATGTGAAACAGGCTCATTCTGTAAGAAAGTTGTTAAATCTTTGTAACGTTGCTAAAAATTGTAACCAATAGAAACAAATGTAAAGGCTGTCATTTTCATGTTTTATTCTGTGTTCGCTATTATTATTGGTTACTTGCTATAGCAATGTTGCTAAGTCTTAACAACTTTCTTACAGAAGTAGGACGTAAAGTACATATTTTAACATCGCTAGTCGCGTACTTAGTCGGGTGCTTAAAATACCAGCCATTGTATTTTGAAGAGCCTCAAATTTGAAAATATCACGAAATATCCATTATCCATTAGATATTTTACAATTAATTATTGAAATTTGAGTAATATTTTTAATGGCACGTGATGTAAAAAAAAAGTTACGTCAATATGTACTCCGACGTCACAGGAGTTCCAGGTACTCGCGTTCGCAATAAACAAATTTCTGCTTCGTTTTCGCCTGAGATTTTTCTCTCTATTCGCGACATCAACAATTTATCACACTTTAGCGGCGTTTTGTTAATAGCTCATGTAGTTTGCGTTTGCAGACTTCCGACTTGGAAGATCTGGATGCATGATTGATATAACGAAGTTGCTTGCTCAGCAAGACATTTGCGAACGCTCGTGTACGCCGCCTACATTAATCATACATTTTTCAATAGAAATTAAGATAATTTATTCATAACTTTAGTAATATGGTGTTCCTTGCATTAATATACAAGGTTGTTCGTGGTAATTCGTCTTCATAAATTTGGTTTTATGATTAATAATTACTTTTTGTAAAGTGCAGTTAGTAGAGTAATTATAACCTTTTGGGTCCCATGTTTTTTTACATCACGATATGAGAAGTTTTGGATTCATGCTAAAAATCACATATCCAGATTTTATTGAATAAGCACGTTTTAAGGACCTTAAAATTCGATTATAACATTTTTACTATGATGTCTGTATGTGTGTGTGTGTGTGTGTGTGTGTGTGTGTGTGTGTGTGTGTGTGTGTGTGTGTGTGTGTGTGTGTGTGTGTGTGTGTGTGTGTCTGGATGTTGGAAGAACGATTTATCAAAAACTGTAAGATTTAAGACCAGTTTAACTCCTAATTCCTCAATCTGCCATTCATGGGAAGAGCTGAAAAGGTTTCGGTATCATTTGGACAACCGTAAGTAATAGTTTCTTTAAAAAAAACTTTCAATTATTATTTGTTGAAAATTTGTGTTATTACGAATATTAAAAAACATAAAATTCTACATTAGATACATTTAAATTTTTTATTATACAGGATGTCTCTCAAATAGGGGGACATGGCTTAACCATAGATTCCTGAGGCTAAAATAAGACGATTTAATTATACTTGCTTCTACCGGAAAGTGTACCATTTAGCCAGAATTCTGCTTCAAAATTCTTCGATAAAAAAAATAATTTTGCTTATATTAACAGAACGCTTTATTAGATTTGGATGAAATTTGGTATGATAATTCATATGGTTATAAGTCATCTTTTAATTAAAAATTAAGTGTTTGACATTTGAATAGACTGCTAGATTAAATTTATTTAAAAAAAAATCACGATGCAGTCACTCAGTTTTATTTTTTTCTGTCTGAACCGTAAGAGATATCACTAATTAAACAAAGAGAGAAAAGTTTACTATTGAATGTATCTTTCTGAAAAAGAATAATTTTATGTTATCGGCGTGGCCTTTAAAAAGTTACGGTCTAATCAATGTTGAGACGCCTAAGTTTCATACACTAGTGGTTCACTATTAATAACAAGTATCACTTTAAAAGATGACTTATAACCATATGAACTGTCATACCAAATTTCATCCAAATCGTATAAAGCGTTCTGTTATTATAACTAAAATTAATCTTTTTTCGAAGAACTTTGGCTAAATGGTACACTTTCCGGTAGAAGCAAGTTTAGTTAAATCGTCTTATTTTAGCCTCAGGAATCTGTGGTTAAGCCATGTCCCCCTATTTAAGAGATACCCTGTATATAGATTTAGATATAATGTATAGAATAATTGGATATAATAAATCGCCCAGTCCAAATTATATCAAGGAAATCAGTTGACAAATTCAAATGTTTGTAACATGTTATGTAAATGACATATGTTAGTGTCAAAAATCAACAATTTTAGTTACATTCTGAAAGCTTATAGCAGTATGCATAAGTTAAATTTAAAATGATGTTATAACAGTTTTAACTAGTGGCAAATAAGAATAGCAAAAATACATATGGTTTTACGTAGCAACATTTTAAATTACCTTAGAAACTACTTAGTGGCCACTAACAAATTTATGCATACGGCTGTTATTGTTTTATTAACTATTTAAAATTGTAGGTAAAATCCATATATCTATAAAAAATACCGCCAATCTTGTTAATGATTTGGAAGAATTTGACATTTAGAAACATCCTCGTACATTGAAAAAATAGATATAATTAGAATTTTGTTTGTGCATAAGACATGCTAAATACCGAACAACCATAACAAAATAAGTGTACAAAATCATCATCCACAATGTATTTTAATGTGTGCGCTATTCGTTAAAAAAAAAAACTTTCTACCGCAGATGAGAGGTGTGTACGCGTGGATGAGCAGCCGTATGTGCTGTTTCCGTTGTTGTGGCTCTAGTGTTTTCCCTTGTTTCTCTTGCTTAATTAAAATAAGACACGCAACGTCAGCGATGTTTCCTAATGGCCCTCTCTCTGCCTAGAGTGGCTCACATACAGCGTCCGTACATTCGATCGTTCCTAGCAATGACAGAGAAATCTGCACCTAACTGCCTTGGCAACTTATGAGGGAGAAAACATACGATTATTGTTGGTGGTGTACAAATACAGTCTTGGCTAATTTAAGTCACGATGGGGAGTAGTGGTTTAACAATTAAAGCTCTTGCTTTGAGAGTCGTGGGTTAACCAAATAGTAGTCTATAAATTCATCTTATGGCTATTTTCATAACATACTTTATCTTCATACGTAATATGACAAGTGATATGATTATCATCGATGATATTTGCGAGTGAAACCGAGTTGCATAAGGCTTTTGGATAAGTAATATAACTTTGAGAATTATGGATTTATTTGCAAAAAGATACAAAAATAGCTGTACCTTTACTTACAATTATATAAACATTAACATAATTATGTGTGAACATCATATTTTTTATGCATATTTTGACAGGTTTTGACATTTTCTGCTCCTTTGCCTTTAGAGATGCATTCGGGCCGGGCCGGACCGGGCTTTGAGGTTTGGATCGACTCGACCCGAAAATAAAAATTGCCGGCCCGATTCGAAGATCGACTCGACAAAAAATTAACTGGCCCGGCTCGAAATTTAACTTGAAATCGAGCCGGGCTACGGGCCGGGCCGGGCCAAAGCTCTAAATTGAGTGCATCCGACATTCCTAATTTTGATTTTTATGTGAGGCGAAATGTTTAACTTTTTTCGTGCCAAATTTATAAAAAACCTCACATCCTTATAACTTTCGATATTAGTTAACATAAGTTGTTAAAAAAAGAGACACTTCTAGTGTAAGTTTGTTATAAAAATTACTTACGAGTATTTAACACTTTGTTTCCCAAAGGCGCTCGAAAATTTAAACTGTTTCACAAATCTTATACAAAAAGATATCATTTACATAAGGATTTTTTATCTAACTTTATTTCTACTCAAAAATAGAACAAGAAATCATTATAGTAGAAATAAAAATCACTTTTATTTATTACCTATACGAATAGTAACAATAGTAATAATAACAACATGACAATAGCATTATTATGTTTTAATCAATAACCTTGAATTTTTAAAGTAAAATAACATTTTTATTATTAAGATGTTGTTATTAAATCATTTTGACCCTTTTCAACTTCATCCATTTTCATTAAAATATTAAAGAAACTGTGCATTTGATTGAACTATAAGATGTTTCGGGCCGGCCCGACAAGTTCGAATTTTCGGGTCGGGCCAAAACCAAAAGTCCGACTCGCCTCTACTTTTGCAAATGATTAGCCCGATTCGGCCCGATAAAAAATACCTTCGGCCCGGCTCGATGATCGACTCGAAAACGAGGCGGGCTTCGGGCCGGGCCGGGCCAAAGCTCGAGATCGAGTGCATCTCTATTTGCCTTGAGTGTTTTGGGATGGCGGATGTAAAATGGTTCGCCATGGTTTTATAAAATTTTGTGTGCTTTTGTAATATGATTTGGCTGACGTGCTACATTTTATTTGACGATATCTTCTAGATATATTTATGACATTCTTGTACTGTAAAAAATTTTAACTTGTTCTTTGCCCTGATGAAGCTCCAAATGGGGGCGAAACGTTGGCTGTAGAATAAAATTATTATCACTGACTGAAATCCTGAGTACATCTTTACTTTCATCCTTAGCACAGTCGTTTACTACTTCTTCATTAATATTATCTCCACATAATTTCCAATGTCAATGTTGACAAATACAATTGACAAATGTCATAAATTATAAAAATTGTTCATTTGTTTCCAGTGTGCAAATATAATATTACAAAAATAACTAATGTTTCGATGCCTACTTAAGTAATTTCTATTAGCTGGGCATTCCTTTGTTTGATGAAATCCAAAATGGATAAGTATCACTTTAGGCAGTTCTTAAATTTAGGAAATTCCTAGCTAGGCAACGGTTTGGGAATCGGTGGTGAAATCGGCCGAAAGAATATTTATTCTTACAAGTAATATACTTCTTTAATTTGAAATAGGACAAATATAAAAAGTATATACTTGAAAAAAAAAGTCTTTTCACTCTTTGTTGAATACAGTTTTTGTTCTCTGTCGTACGAGCCCAGCTCTCCGTTATTACCAGAAGCACCGTACGCGGATTTCAGCTTGAGCGTCTAAAAATTACAACGCGTTATAACGTGACGCGTGGCATCAGGCGTCAACGCCACCGCGTCGCACGCAAGTAATTAAATTCCTTCGCTTCGGACTTCAGCCTTCAGCCCGGACCCGGTCTCCGGAGCCGGTGAAACCGGAGCCTGACTCAGCCTCAGCTAAACACTGCTGTAATCAACTCACACCGGAATTTCACAAGTAATTTTATTATGAAATATCTCACGTCAATTTGATAAGGCTTAAAAGTCTTGGGATTATTTTTGTTTCGCAGGATAAAAATAGGTCTGTTAGAAACAATGTTGCAAAAATTAAAATAATGGATTCATTTATGTACGGGTTTAATAAAAAAATTTGATATAAATAAATTATGATAGAAGTGGAAATTGTGCTGGTTAATTTCTTTGCCATTAATTCCTGATATTTAGTGAGAAATCTATGAGCAATATAGTAAAATACTATGCTGGTCACATTAGTTCACTTATAGCGCATCTGTTGGAAAAAATACAGTATGCATAATGCGCATGTGTTTTCACCATAGATTAAGGGATATATATTAGAAGATAGGCTATTTCCCTATAAACTGTGTCGTCTATGAAAAGGTTAGAGAATTAAATTTAATAGCTGAGAAGGTGAATTATTCTAAAATTTAAATTTTATTTCTTGATAAAATAATTAATAAAAAAATCTATTAAAAATATATAACTGTCAAAAAACTAAAAAATAAAAAATAAATATATCATCACGGCATATTACCCATTTCTGGGTGTGCCAGTATCTACAACACATGTAGACATCGGTAATGATGACGATATATTTTACCGTGTGGGCGCTTACCAGGGGTCACTTTTGTGCCATTTAAAATTGGAAATATTTGGCGTCAGTCGGGATCGAACCCGGTTACCCCAGGTAAAAAACTAATCACTTCAAATTAATAATAGTGACATTTTAAAAAGAAAATAGTTTTTTTTTATTTTTCGCGAAGCCTAAGATAAAAACTATTCCTTTGTAACACAGTTCATTTATCAAATGAATGTAACTGACAGTAAATGTCACTGTCAAAAAACTAACCACTTCAAATTAATAATAGTGACATTTTAAAAAGAAAATAGTAAATAAAGCAATAGTTTTCTGCAATGCAACAGTTTGCAGCGTTAGTAAATACGTAGGTAGGTATGTATTTAAATTAATAAAAATTAAATAGCGGGAGGTTTTGTGTTGGCCACATCAGATTTTTTTTTGTGTAGATTACGGTGACATTTCCAGTAGCCCTTGTACTCGTAGCATGCCGATAGGAAAAGAACCACTTCATTCACAGTAAGTATAGAAAATGGTGTAATTTTTTTGCTATTAGCTACCTATATAACTTGTGTTTAAATGTATCCGATCCCCATTTATCTATTATCCAAGCTTTCCGCTAAGCCGTGTCCATGCATCTCGCTTAGGCATAGTTAAAACAAATGGTTCGGGAGGTTGGTCACCTAGTTCCGTTTCTCGTTCCCGCGTCGTAAGGTTGACCAATGTTTATTTTCCAAAGGTAAATACACCTTAATAAATGGTCCGGATGTGGTCGTATATCAGGTCGCTAAAACCGAACGGATTTCGGCCCCGTAAACTGCCAAGGCTGTTGCATCGCCCGCGCGCCCGCTAAAAGGGTTGCAAAGCCTTGAGTGTGTACAATTTTCCCGGCCACAAAATTAACTTCTGTTTTTTGTGACCCGTAATGTTATTTATTCTCTTCTTCGTGGACTATTTATTTTCTTCTATTATGTCATTCTGTAAGGGAAACTTTTACTAAGGAATAGTGAACAAAGTTTGTATAATAAATAACGCGTCAAACGCTAAATAACTCATGTGTCTATTGCTTCTTACTTTATTCGTTTTTCCTTTTCGCAACACAGCAACGCATAATTTACCTCTTGGATGAATGAAAGTTATTTAAGTTTCATTTCTAACAATAACTTTACGAAAAATCTGTTAATAAAGAGTATGGCTGCGGTATTTCGCTATAGTATAGAATCAGAATGTCGGGAGTACGAGGATGGCGAAGGAGAAGATGGAAGGACTGTATCGCAGAAGGCTTGAGAGAGGAAGAACTGTGTGGAGAAGATGGCGTTGGACAGGAATGAGTGAAAGAGAAGAGTAAGAAAGAGTGACCTCTAATAAAACTGGAGAAAACTGAAGAAGATAGAAGGAATTGTCAAGTGCAATTTACATAGTGTATGTTCATTTTATAATTTTATTGGATTTATATAATCTTTTAAAAGGAACATTTGGTATGGAATTTTAAAAAATAGTGTTATAATTTTATTGAATATATATCACACAGTTGTTCAAATACCCTAAAAATGCGTACACTTACGTAACATTCTCTTTACAATCAAATAATATTACTACCAAGTTTATATCTCTACCCATTTTTGAATTACTGCCCCAAAAGTCAATATACCCCATATTTAGATAAAAACTTCAAAATTTTCAAAAATCTAATTTTTATGTATCTACTTCTATACTTCTCAATGCGCTGATTCCAAATTTTGAAACCGCAGGTCGATATCTCGTTTCGTTCTCAAAATATTTAGATTCAAAGTTTGCTCAAAACTGCCCATTTTTGGGTAATAACCCAATAATGGGCCGAGATATGAATTTGGTGCCAACACCATTTGATTCTACGGGAAAAATTACATAAGTACACCAATTTTCAGAATTTTTGAACACCGCATACAATCTCTAAAGCAAAATAACTGAAAATGGCCAAAAATCTCAAAAATCTAAGGTGTACCCCTTACGATTGTTTTCAGATTTTGGCAATTTTCAGGGGTTTTCAAGCTTTTATTCATAAAAAATGAACCGGTTGGACAAAAATTATGAAAATTGGTGTACTTTTGTCCGTAGAATCGAATGATGTTAATACCCAAAAATGGGCAGTTTTGAGCAAAACTTTAAATCTAAATATCTCGACAACGAAAAGAGATATAGACCTGCGGTTTCAAAACTTGGAATCAGCGCATTGAGAAGTATCTAGATACATAAAAATTAAAAATTAGATTTTTGAAAATTTTAAATTTTTTATCTAAATGTAGGGTATATTGACTTTTGGGGCAATAATTCAAAAATGGGTAGAGATACAAACTTGATAGTAATATTATTTGATTGTAAAGAGAATGTTAGGTAAGTGTACGCATTTTTAGAATATTTATATAAAAGTATACATAATGTATATTCATGTGATAATTTTATTGGATTTATAGGATATTTTCCAAGGAACTTTCTGTATGGAATTTGTAATAATGGGTTACTTTAGTATCGATTTCTGAACTTTTTGCCAATTTTAGTGCACCTTATTGACGATTTCAAATATTTTGAAACTTTCTATAATCTTTTTCTGTTTCACGTTTATATTGTATTGTTTAACTTCACATATTACTGTTTGAAATTTGAACTTTTTCTCTACATTTGTAATATAAAGCATGCCTTTTAAAAAATGTAATAAATGAAAATGAAAACTTTGACATTCTTTCCAACTGTTCATCTTTCAAAATTAAAAACACAACAGTGTTTATATACGAGAAAATGGAACAGAGTATTATATCTCAAGAAGGAAAAATGTAAACTAAATGTGAAGATAATGAAATTTGTCGGGTTGTCATTTATATTCCGACATGTCGTCTGCGGATACGACCAAAGGATCCGTAACAGATTTATGCACATTTTTTCCGTTTCATTTTTGCTTGGAAACGATTTCGCCAAGCCTGTAAACAGTCGCAGCATAATCTAAAACAAACTTGGCCCAGTTTCCTGTACACACTACAATCTCAGATCGGAATAAGACCGGACAAACATTCGGAGATATATGTGTATACTTGCTGTCTCATCGACATAAATGACACACTTCGAAAACGCTAAATTTTCCCCCTTAATATAACAAATAAAAGACTGCGTTGTCCGAAAAATTGAATAATACAAATATTGCTCATAAGAATCAAATTTAAATAATTAATTACAGTTTGACAATTGAAGCTTGAAATTTTCTGTGCTCCTGAAGTGATATTTAATAATTTATTCAAAATGTAATAGGATACAAGCAGGGTGTACGTCTATGCGTAATCTATGATAGGTTACTTACATCTGTAAACAATGTAAATAATGATGTCAAATGTAGACAATATATTGCATAATGCGTGAGACAAGACAATAACTAAGCGTAATGAGTAAAAATGTTTATCATATGGCAACGTTTACTACTATATCCTCCTTTGCATAAGAATTAATGCTTAAAAAGTAAAAGCAATGCATAAGAATAAAAGTTTGCTAACATCTAACCTGAACTCTCAACGGTCAATCTATTTTATAATTATTTAATTTTTAATTTTTCGATATGGATATAGATACTGAAAATTATGTATATAACATATTAAAAAAATCTGTTGTGGCCAGCACAAGACCTTCCGTCAATTCGATGTATTTTGTACAAATCCCATGCCAAAAGTACCGAGGAACAGTTTCTTTCTAATATCATGTAAAATCGAACACGAACACATACTATTTTTTACAAATTCCATACGAAAAGTTCATTTGAAAAGGTTCTATAAATCCAATAAAATTATGACATAAACAAACACTACGTAAAATGCACTTGACACATTTCTTATTTTATTAGGGGTCACTGTTTCCTCTTCTCTTCCACTCATTCTTGTCCAACGCACCTTCTTCACACAATCCTTCCTTTCTCAAGTCTTCTGCGATACAGTCCTTCCATCTTCTCTTTAGCCTTGCACTGCATGTCACTTGCGAGGAACACTATGACATACTAATTTTTGATACCATACTTTCCATGTTTGGTTTTGCACTTGCAACAGATATCTGTCAATTAGAATTTTTTGAATGAGCAGCTGTTTCCATGATAAATAGCAAAGCTGACTAATTTTTGAAAATTCATTTCTTTTTAATGCTTTAACTCTACATCTGTTGAATATGAAGGAAAATTTATAATCAAACCATATAGAGAAGAGTATTTTCTTTAATAAATATAATAACAAAATGTCAAAAAATAATATTTAACTTCGTTTTTTTAAGAAAAACTGTTAAAAACTTCAAATAAGGGTACTTCCGGTGGATCAATTATAACCAAAATCTAATCAACTCTTCATAGGGATGTACAAAAGAGGAATACGAAAGAATTATAATTTTTAGAATTGTAGATGATTGTAGTATTGCAGTTATCGTCGGAGAAAAATTTGTCACACACGGACACGCATACACACGCAGACACACACAAAAACACACACGAACACACACACACATACATACATACATACATACATACATACAGACATAATTTTAAAAATAGTAAATTCGTATTGTAGGGACCCTAAAACGTGCTTATTTATTAAAAACTCACCACCGAATTTTTTGACCAAAGACAATACCTTCCTTACCTTAAGGTGACGGAAAAAATTGCGACATTTCTGTTGAATTAGTCACTAAACGAAATAGCTGCAAATGGTATCGTAGGAAATTGTCATAATCATTATGCATTAAGTATTAAAACATTCGGTGGAAATGAGGCTTTATAGTTCCTGTCATACTGTTTTAAAGGTTCATTTTTAATTTTAATGTAAAATACCCATGTTCTAATTTGTTACTATGCTAGAAGACCCCTTTATCGCTACTGTATCTCTAACGATGATGACAATTTATAATACTAACTGCACTACATGATACATTATCCTATTATGTATTATTATTAAAATTTTGAATGAATAACAAGCATTCCTCTCGAATTACTTCAACTCATTTTTCTACACAGCTCTCTCATCATATGCCCGTGATATATGCTCCTGCTATTAATTGTCGTGCTTGCAGGACACATTGGCTACATTTTTGCGTTATGAAATGTAAATTCCTTCGTGAAATGCGGTAAACATTTTCATCACTGACACGAGAATTGAACGTATAAATAATTACCCTTCATATTGGCATGTTTAATGTTTTAAAATTGTTTGCATTTTTGTCCATAGGGTGAAATTTATACCTAAATTATTAAAATCCTCTCCCAGAGGGATAACTACTAGTAACATAGCCCGGTTTAATTTTTTTATGAGAACGAAGTTTCGTCAATTTATGTTTATAAATATTTCAAAGTTATTTTGTTTCATTTGACCATTTTCAGTTGAGGTATTTGTTGTAATTTGTACACGCTTCACATTTTTGTATTTGCTGATTTCAGTAATATAAAATTACCTGTATTTATTTTTACCTCCCGCTACTCTTGGTAAGGGAGGTATAGGGATCGTGCTAAAAATCTAATATCGAGATTTTAGTAAATGACCACGTTTTAAGGTCCCTAGAATCCATTTTTAACATTTTCACGATGATGTCTGTATGTGTGTATGTGTACGAATTTTGTTTGCACTCTAACACAAATACATCCAGAAAATTCTGAAACCTTGTATTTTTACCCTATTCTAATAGGAATAGAAGCCATTATATTTTGGTGTAAATCGGATAAACGGAAATGGTACTTTACTTGAAGCTCATAATGGTTTTTCTTCAAAAAATACCATTAAATGCCATTTTTTCGAATTTTATGTCTAATGAAAATTAAAGATTATTGAATTTTCTACAGGAATACATTAATACTTTTTCTACATATTTTATAAATAAATTTAAAAATAATTGTTTTTATTAGTCGCGAAGCCTAAGATAAAAACTATTCCTTTGTTACACAGTTCATTTTTCAATTGAAAGTAACTGACAGTAAATGTTACTGTCAAAAAACTTATCACTTCAAATTAATAATAGTGACATTTTAAAAAGAAAATAGTAAATAAAGTAATAGTTTTCTGCAATGGAACAGTGTGCAGCGTTAGTAAATACGTAGGTAGGTATGTATTTAAATTAATAAAAATTAAATAGCGGGAGGTTTTGTTTTGGCCACATCATATTTTTTACTAATGTAAATAATAAATATATGAAAATTCACATAATGCCCTGTTCACATTTCAATAAATAAATAATTAAAGAGAATAATAACATGCATTTATACAAAAATCCTTGCAATTATTTGAGTTTTAATAAATATTATTTAATTAATCATACCTCATATACTTCAAATAATATTTAAAACAATTGTTTTCATTCATTAATTTATTAAAATATGTAAAATAGTTCAGTAAAAAAAATTATTTCAAATTGAATGTTCATCTCATTCTGTGTTCTAATGTTAAACAAAAATTTAAATATTTGCTCGAAACTCAAAATAATTGGTATCTAAATTTACGTAATTTTGAAGAATTCCCTAATATTACCTATTACCAAGTTCACATCATTATTCATTCTTGAGTTATTACCACAGAACAGATAAACTAATACAGAAGCGACTCTCTTGTCAGCTCCTTTGATGTTTCGCTTGGCGTTTCTATAACCTTGAGTGAAGTTTAGCCATCTTGTTTATTGTATACATTCGCGCGAAATTTAAAGTTCTGTAATTTGCTATAATATTTACTTAAAGAAATACTTTTGGTTTTTGAATTTTATAAATATAATGAATATATATTTCCGTAATATAGCCACTTAACATAAAAAGCTATTTTTTAAATTATCTTTTTATAAATTTGAAGCAAAAATTTTAATTTTGAATAAAACTGAATTACCGAGAAAACAAATACTCAACACAGTAAATTAAAGAATTGTATCTTACAAAAGAAAATTAACAACTACGAGTACCTAGTCTACAAATTTTCGAAACTTATATGCATATGGTTTATGGCGAGACATAGCAAAATAATCGTGCTGCTGCAAGACGGTACAGAGAGTTATTTCCAAATAGACGTATACCAGTGTATGTCATTTGTGACAGGTGTGACATTTTTTCCAGAGAACACATTGATTTTACTTTTTTTTACAAAATTTGGAACTATGACGCGATTGGTCAGTTTTAAACACGATTTAAAATATACTGGTTATGCCACTTGTCATGTTTTTCATTGTTTCTGATGGTCCGCTTGATACGTGTTTCCTTGAATAATCCGCTAGATGCGCTATGTGAGAACGACCCTACCACGGCAAACTATTTTTACACAAAATATAAAAAATGAAATGCATAATGAATTTATTTTTAATATAAATTTATATATTTAATGTAAACCTAAATCAATACATTGTTAGAATTTAAAATTCGAAAAACTAAATAAATTGATAGAACCGTACGCTTCCAGATTTCCATTCGGTAATAATATCTTCTTCCCGAAAATGTTTTCGACAAACATCATTCAATCTTAATTCGCGATCATCTCTACTAATTGTATATTGCAATTTTAAAAAAGTGATATATCGAGTGGAGCAGCAAACAGAGGTTCTTTTTCAGTGGATTTCTTGTAACCGGTTTCACATCAAGGAATGAAATATTTTCAATTTAATTTTGTTTTCATTTTGCATTAATTGCAATATCTTTCAACAAAATATTTATATTGCATTACATATAATACGAATATGTACTTCAAAACCTGTTTTATTTACCTTTCTATAAGATATAACATGTAATATTTTCAAATTGACATGTAAATGACAGGTGTCAGTTGGGTCGTTCTCACGTTGTGCCTCTAGCGGAAAAAAACGAGGAAACACGTATCGCTTTGGACCCTCGTTTTGTGCAGAGTGGCATAACCAGTATATTTTAAATCGTGATTTTAAAGGCCTCCAGTTTTTGTAGAAAGCATGATAAACAAAAATTATTGCCAAATTTGCCATACGGGGTTAATTCTATCATGGGTTAAACGTTGTACACTTTCTTACATAACATCCTGTATATTCATACCTATTTAAATGAAGGTTCAAAATTAAAAAATCATAATTTTTATTAATTCAGATAATTCTGAACGCTATGATTTCAAATTTTGGAACTATAGTTCGATATCTCTTTTGTTTCCGAGATATTCACATTTAAATTTTTACTAAAAAATACCACAATTTTGGGCAATAACTTAAAAATGGAACCAGGTACGAACAAAGTTACGTAGGTATACCAATTTTAATAATTTTTGAACAATGGATACAATTATAATATACAAAAGTTCAAAAATGTCCCGTGGCCGCGTGCCTGAGTGTCTGGTCACGAACCTGGGGGAACCGGGTTCGATCCCGACAGACGCCAAATATTTCCTATTTTAAATAGCACAAAAGTGACCCCTGTGGTGCACTCTCCACACCAACTATGAGTGCCCGTGAGGTGACGCCTGGTGACACGGTAAAATATATCGTCATCATTACCGATGTCTACATGTGTTGTAGATACTGGCACACCCAGAAATGGGTAATATGCCGTGATGATATATTTATTTATTTATTTAAAAATGTCCAAATCTGAAAACTTAGTTTTTTTTTCGATTTTGGGTCATTTTCAGTTAATTTGCTTTAGAAATTGTATTAGTTGTTCAAAAATTAAAAAAATAGAATGCGTAACCTAAGAAAATGATTAACAAAATATTGTATTTCATTAGTACTTCAATATAAAATAATATCTAAGTAATTTCATCAATTACTTTCGTCCCTTGTGCAAATTAATATAAGAACCAAAAAGTTATTTTATGATTAATTAATACCATTATGTATCGTATACCAAGGGCTACTAAGCTCCAATTTCCTAAAAGCAGTTTCCCTTTAAAGTAACGTCTAAACACATGAGCAACTGTGAACAAAAAACTCATTGTTCGTTCCTAAATTGAAAGCATCTATCTGCAATTGTCAGGTAGGTCTTTTTTGTTTTAATTACCAAACGAAGTGATCAAAAGGCTCACGTAAGCTCAAAGAAGACAGAAACCGTAGAGGCAGCCTCGTATGTTATGAATAATTGTGATGTCATTAATTAATGTCACTGAATATGACATGCAGTCTCGCAGTAACCGCAAAAAATTACGATATTCACAACCACATATGCGGCTGGAACTGGCGAATATGCTTCTGCATCAAATGAAAAACGAGAAAAAACTAACCCTCTTATAAATATTTTTATCTCTCATGCAGAGATGGAATGAGTTTTACAGAGTTACATTGGGAAAAGAAAACATATTAAAATTATTAATAAATATAAATATATGTTATAATTTATTTAATATGTTTTTATCGACCTATTTGTGTCCGTCGGCAAGTTGCGTAGAATACGAGTATTACAAGTAGATATTGTAATAGATGTTTTCAATATTATTTTTGCCCTCCTGAAGTGTAATGGGAACTTTACAATTGTATACACAGCAAGTGTAACCTACATTTCACGCTTACTGTGTTGTAACTTGTCTAACTATGCGGTAAAATAATCAAAATACACTGGAAGTTTATGGGCATTTAGAAAAGAAATCATCTTTACTATAATAAAGTTCATGTAAAAAAGTACTACCTACTTAAGTTATTTTTATACTTTAACATTTCCTATATTTAAAATTAATTTATATAAACCAAACTCACGGTAGCGACATCTGTCATTATTGTAAAAATCCGCCGTTACCAACATAGTCACCGATCGATATACCAGTTAAATACGCGAGCATTGCTGAAATGTCAAATATCGACACCTACCTATTATTTATCACGAAGAAAACATGAGCAAATAAATATATTATCAGTCATAAACAACGTCTATTATTACAGATAAATTTTTGCTAGAAGTACTCTAATGAAGGTAAGTAAAATCAAATTTGGAAATTGACTTAACCCCAGTATTTTAAACTAACTCTTTTCAGAAGTACAACATATCTCATTGAAAAAAGTGATTTTCGTTATCGTCGGCCAAAAAATTTTATACAATTCTCGTGCGTGTAAGTTGTATTTTACAGGGTTCCAGCTAATAAGCTGTTCCGCTGTAAAATACAACTTACACGCACTCGAATGTAAATAACTATTTCCTATTTCACTTTCATTTACTTCTATTTCATTATTATTATTTAAAAATAGTTATTTTTTTAACTAGGCACTAAAATATCAAATTTACAGCAGAGGCTGTCCAAACTGATGGGTCATAATTTTCACACAAATTTAATGGTAAAACTTACCAAATATTAAAAGTGAGGAAAGTTGCGTTTCTCTTACCTGTAACAAAGAAAATGCAAATTAAATATTTGAAATGATTTATACACTAAAAATAATTATACAACATTCATGCCCGTATTCACCAACATCAAATAAATCTTCAAATAGCTTATTCATTGAATAAGAGAAAAATATCGCATCAAAATATGACAGCTAGAATAAATACTTTCATTTGTGTTATGGTATCTATGCGATATTTTTCTCTTATTCAATGATTAAGATATTTGAAGATTTATTTGATGTTGGTGCATACGGGCATCATTCTTATAAGACTAATTATTCGGTATACACCTATATTCGCACTATCATCAGAATACTTTATTCTTACATGTTACACTTTCTAATCATAAATTCATGTACACATATTCCTTTATCCATATGTGGTTTTATAAATATTTTCAAATACTATCATTCAGCATGTTACGAAACCTTATATTCCTTCTCTGTACTAATAGAAAGTAGTGGCATTTCACTTAAAACTCTACTCTAGATAGATTTTTACCTCTCGCTAAGAGAGATATTGGATTCATGCTAAAATTCGCATATCCAGATTTTATTGAATAAGCACGATTTAAGGTCCCTAGAACCCGATTATAACATTTTTAAAATGTCTGTATGTGTGTGTGTGTGTGTGTGTGTGTGTATGTGTGTATGTGTGTATGTGTGTGTGTATGTGTATGTCTGGATGTTGTGGACACGATTCCTCAAAAACTATAAGACTTAAAAAATATTTAACTGCAGTTTCCTCAATCTGACCTTCCTGGGAAGAGCTGAAAAGGTTTTGGTAACAATTGAACAACCGGAAGTAGTAGTTTCTTAGAAAAATTCTTCTAAATATAATTTTTTGGGAGTTTTGTTTATTAAATATTGAAGAACATAAAATTTTCCATCTAATACACTTAAATTTTTTATTATATCTTGTATAGATTTAGAGATAAAGACTTTATAATTTATAGAGTAAACTAATCGCAGAGGCCGAGGCACTAAGGAAACCAGTTGACAAATTCCAATGTTTATAACATGACACATGTCATTGTCAAATATCAACAGTTTTAGTGACATTCTGATAGCTTTTTCAGGGAAGTATATTTAACTTTTCTTAATGTTTTATTAACTAAATATTTGAAATTATAGGTAAAATTGTGGTAAAATGCATATATCCATCAGAAATACCGCCAATCTGGTTAATGAATTGGAACAATCTTTGACATTTAGAAACTTCCTCATACAATGAAAAATAGATATAATTAGAATTATATGTGTGTAGAAGACTTGTTAAATATAATAAAAACCAATATTTGGTTAATGTTCTGTAAGATTTTGTTATAAAACGACGGTTCGAAAGCAAAGTGCAATACAATACTTATATAGCCTAATATGGAAATGGCGAGAGGTCTTGTGCTGGCCACAACAGATTTTTTTATAAGCATTCCCTTAAATATCATTTTTTCTTGATTTATATAAAAAAAAATATAATTTCAGTATAATAGGTACTACAGCCATTCCAACGTTTAACCGGTGGTAGGACTAACCAAATAGATAGTAAATCTGGCAATAATTTTAGTTTTACATGATTTGTGTAAGAACTGGAGCCCTTTAAACTGATCACACACACACACACGCAAACACACGCGCGCGCGCGCGCACACACACACACACACACACACACTTTTACACACACAGTTATTAAGTCTTACCAACGTTGCTAAAATACCAATAGAAACAAATGTAAAGCCTGTCATTTTCATGTTTCATTCAGTGTTCGCAATTATGATCGGTTATTTGCTATCGCAATGTTGCTAAAACATAACAACTATCTTACAAAATAGGGATGATATGGTGTTAAAATTAAGAGAATCAAGAGAAAATTCTTAGTATCGTAGTAATAATTTTATGGCGTGTTTGGTGCCTAATATTTAATTAAATCTAATTCGTTTTCCTTCCACGTAAGGGAGGCCCGCAGGAATTTTCCTAGAGCTAGAGCATTATTCATATTCCTGCGCCGATTAACTAAATATTCGCTTCATCTCTGAGCTGTGTACGTGATTATGATGAACATTCATCTTCGTTAAGTTCACCGATGACTAAATTGATAATTATTCTCGTATTTGCTTCCCCTTCGCTTTGATGCACCGACTACAATGAACGCCGTGTTGATTTGTCTAGTTTTTCACAAGAAACTTTAACGAAATTATTCCTGCAATTAATATTAATTAATATTTCCTAGAGAAGATGAATATTTATTATGAATTTCTTGCCATTTACACTTGTTTACTTTACTTGATACATTTGAATAAATATGGAACAATAACCATTGTGCAATTCTTACAATGGAAAATATGCTTTACATGAAACACTTTGGAATTAAATTCCAACTGCAATTATGAATAATCTTGAATTGGAGAATAAGTTATTGTTTTTGTTCAGCACTACACGAACTACTTCTTTGGTAAATAACTTCAACGACATAAATAGACTCAGAAATTATAACAACATGAACAGATCAACTACTTACAAACAGACATAATATTTCGCAATGATATAATACGCGAAAAAATTACATTTAATGGTATTTTTTGATGAAAAACCTTTATAAGCTTCAAGTAAAGTGCCATTTCCGGGTATTAAATTTACACCATAATCTAATGGGTTCTTTCCTTATTAGAATAGAGTCGAAACACAAGGTTTCAGAATTTTCTGAATGATAGTATATGAATTAGAGCTTTGACAAAATCGATACACCCAGGTGTTTGAATGGTGTAAGAAACACAAACTCCCCTAAACCGAAAAAAACAAGGTTGTGCGTTGAGCCGAAAAAGTAATGGCCACCATCTTTTGGGGCAGTGAGGGTGTTCTCTTCACCGATTTTTTGAGAGAATGACGTACCGTGAATGCCCTTTATTATTCTGACTTGCAAAAAGGAGAAACCGTTCAATTGGGAGTGTCATTTTGTTGCACGAAAACACTCGCCCGCATACTGCCCAATGGGCTACTTGCGTACCTTTTTTTTATTTCATATTTTTGAAGAGCAGGTAAAAACTTGCTACCCTATTTTTTCTTTTGACCAAATTTTTATTAATTAGCCAGAAAAAAATAATGAAATTTGATTATTTGAATTACCGCCATGTATGACGTAGAATTACGCCGCACCAATGAGTGGTCGTAAAGCCATAGCGTTTGTTTGTACGGGTAATTTAGACGTCCTTTTTGATGTTTCAACAATAGTTTGGAGGTTAGTATTTTAGTTTGTCTTTTTCGTATCGATATTTTAAATTACATGTAACTACCTATGTATTTATTTGTGAAGTAATTAATATATTTGAGAGCCCAGAGAGAGAAAAATGTCAAATTCAAATCAAAACTTCCTCGCACGCAATGCCATCTATAAGTTACATTCTTCAACTTGGTCCTCTTCTTCAGTTAAATATAATGACGTCACAGAAAATTTTCTTTCTTAATTTACTAAAAAACAAATAACTTTTTAAAATAAAATTTATATTTTTATATATATGTGTTCAACATAACATTACGTATATACCCAACTAGCACAAAAGCTGCAGCTTACAACCAAATATCTGTATTACTATTTTATAATTGAAAATTATGCACCTTTTAATTATATTAAAGTAATTCAGCTCACCATTTTGCTTATAAAGCAGTTTGCTTCTATAAGATAGTTGTAATAATATTCTCTCAACTTAGCAACAAATTGATTTTATAATACTTTTATAAAAGCTTTCTTCGAATATTCTATACAACAAAAAACTGTTATAATAGTTTTATAGTGGTTTTTATAATCTCTTATAAATCTTTAATATAGTATTACGTTATCTCTATTAAGGTGTTACTATTAAGTGTTAAGAACCTTTATAAATAAAAAATATAAAATATTTCACCTGTTTAAGCTATAAAGTGTAAATGTCATTTCTTATAAAGACATTTTATTATAATTTTTTAATGTTCACTTAATGCAGAAGCTATAAAACTACAAAAAAATAAAAAGGCTTCTTATAAAACAGGAAGATTTCGAAAGGTACGTTTAGAAAACCATTTTAACTTTAGTTTTATTTTTTATCTGATGGGCCATTCGATATGTCATTACCAATGTATTTCCCTTCATCATTTAAAAAATTAGTAGCTCCTTCCTCTAATTCACCATTATTTATTTCAGTTCCTATTTGGACCCAGTGTATATTTTGCACTATTTGCTAAAGTTAAAATGGTTTTCTAAACGTACTTTTCGACATCTTCTTATTTTACAAGAAGCCTTTTTATTTTTTGTAGTGTTATACCCTCTGCATTATGTGAATATTAAAAAATTATATTAAAAAATCTTTATATGACATTTACATTTTGTAAACTTAAACAGGTGAAATATTTTATATTTATAAAGGCTCGTAACACTTAATAGTAACACCTTAATAGAGATAACGTAATACTATATTAAAGATTTATAAGAGATTATAAAAACCACTACAAAACTATTATAAAAGTTTTTTTGTTGTATAGAGTATTTGAAGAAAGCTTTTATAATAGTATTATAAAATCAATTTATTGCCAAATTGAGAGAACATTTTTACAACTATCTTATAAAAGAAAATTATTTTATAAGCAAAATGGTGTTCTGAATTACTTTAATATAATTTAAAGGTGTATAATTTTCAATTATAAAGTAGTAATAAAAGTATATGGTGCTACATTGATGGCTCTATCGGTGTACACAATAAAATCGTGAGAGTTATCAGATGTCGCCAGAATCGCATAAATTTTTAAACATGGTTTTGGAAAAAGAATTTTACTCGTAATACTTATCATTATAATACATTTTGTCACATTTCTATTGCCGACTAAATTCCTAGAAATTATTTTAAAAGTTTAGCTGTCTATAATTCAATATTTGTTTTAAAATCTTGTTAGCGATTTATTCATATACAGAGAGATATATAAATGCAGGTACAAAATGGATATATTACTTTTCAAAACACAACTACAGGGAGTTAATAGTAAATATATTTTTGTTTTACTTTATCAAACAAAATAAATTTATTAATCAACTCTCTACAGTTGGTTTAATTAAAATGCTTTTTAAAAGAAACTTAAAACCTTTAAAGAATAATAAAAAGGCATTTATATACCCTATTGTCCTTATAAGTAACTAATATATTTTTAATAGTTGTATAATTGTAACAGATGTTTTATAATTTAGTCGGCCATATTTCTTATGAAAATATAATGACAACAATGCGGCCATTTACATGCAAAGATAATAAATTATTGATTTTTGATGATAATTTTACTTAATTATACCTTTTCTTATTTTTTCAGTCTACTACAAATGTGTTAGAGGATAAAAGCTACAGTTATGGACCTAAAACAGAAAAAAAAATATTTACATTATTTCAATATATTATTTTTGATAATATTCAATCTATAATATTTCTCGAGCGCGTTTATTTTTTCCGAGTATATTCCTATATTTCACAGTAAATTCGACTTCGCATACAAATTTTAATAGTGGAATAAATAAATATCTCAGATTTTGTATAATTTATAAACATGAGCATGAGCATTATTTTAGTTCTTATGTCAGTTACAAATAATTCTGCAGACAACAATAATAAAACTATTCCTCCTGATTAAACATCTGCAAGAAAACTAAATAGTATTATAAACATATCTTAAGGAATCATTTATATACCAAAACTTTAGATTTATAACCTTTTACAAAGTATTTTTACAACTATATAATCACGGTCTCGACAGTTAAAAACTTATTTTATTAAAGCTCCAAATTCGCCATTTAAAAATTAATTTTATAATTGTTTTATTAAAAGTGATATAATTGCTTTGAGAATATTGCCAAAGACTGGTAATTTGTTTTAAAATTGTTGTGTAAGGTAATGTAGATAACATTTATAGAATCAAAAAGCTTTATAAACTGCGCCTATTTTGCATATATAAGGGTTCATTTAGAGTTGTGTAAAGATTTTAGGTGCTCAATTATATAACATTAAGTTGTATAAATTAGGTATATTAATATTCTTATAGTATTTATAAAGAAGTTTGTGCTAGTTGGGTAGTGATAGAAATCGGATTTTCAGTACCACGCAAGTAGCCCATTGACTACAAATGTCCTCGAAAAAATGCATTGAGAAGTTCTTCCACATCCAGCATATAGTCCGGATTTATCACTATGTGATTATCATTTCTTTGCGCCGCTGAAAGAGGCACTGGGTGGATCAAAATTTCAAAATGCTGATGTTGCCGAGTTTGTGCATGAGTGGCTTCGCGCAAAAACATTCTTTAAAAATGAAATTATGAAACTCCCAGAACGATGGCAAAAGTGCATACAGTTAGAGGGTGAATACGTGGAGAGATAATGTAAAACTCATATACTTATTGTAGTTACAGTTAAATTCCGGTTTATATGTGAACTCTCCTCGTATGTTTGACGAACAAATAATATTTATGATTATTATAAAGTCAGTAATAACAGCAGTAGTTTATAGTTAGATAAAACATCAAATCAATATGAAAGTTGCAAGTTTTAATGCGACTTTGATGGCCGATTTCACCACCGATTCCTAAAATTTAAGTAATGCCTATGTACCCGATGTGCACCACATAGGCATTACCTAGCAAAATTTCGTTTTTACCAACCGCTAAGCATTGCCTATCTCGATTTAGGAATTACTTAGCTAGGTATCTGTTTTCCGATGCCCAAATCGCTAAGCATTTCCTAACGTTTGACAGCTGACACTTCAAAATGAAAATTGTACAATTTTATTGAATATTTTGATAGTATAACAAAGAAATAGAAAGACATGCACAAGATAGAAAAGAAAGAACAAATTGTTTTGTATTCTGTGATGAAAAATGGTTTTGGAAAAGATGTGCTTTTCATTAGAAAACAGAATCTTTATATACCTATACGAGTTTATGATATAAAATTAATTAGTAAATACATGAATATGTCGTTTTATTCTTTATTTTATATTATGGGAAATTACATTGGGTATTCACATAATTTCTACAAAAATGCCATAGCCAAATATATTAAATATGCGTTCCGGTTGTCATATTTTAATTATTTACTTGAAATCATAGGATTCAGTTTCTGTTTTTGTATTGTGTATTTATTCTATATTTTGCCATTTACATTTTTTTTTCTTATGCATTTTCATCTTTGTTTCATTTATATTTTCCACTTCTGTAATACCTACAAATTTATAAATATTTGTATATATGTAAAGAAAATTTCTTTAAAAAATAATTATTTTGAATACGTTAACGTAATATTAATAATATCTGCACATAATTTCCAATGTGAATGTTAACAAATACAATTGACAAATGTCATAAATTATAAAAATTATTCATTTATTTCCAGTGTGCAAATATAATATCACAAAAGTAACTAATAATCCGTTGCCTACGTAAGTAATTCCTAACTGGGCATTGCTTTGTTTGGTGAAATCCAAAATGGATAAGTATCAGTTTATATGTGAACTCTCCTCGTATGTTTGACGAACAAATAATATTTATGATTATTATAAAGTCAGTAATAACAGCAGTAGTTTATAGTTACATAAAACATCAAATCAATATGAAAGTTGCAAGTTTTAATGCGACTTTGATAGTATTTATATTGACGTAAAAAAATGCAATAACAAATTAACCCTATTGTATATACCTTCACATCAAATAAGTAATAAAAGAAAAACATCATTACTGCAAGATATTAATAATACTTGGAAATAAAAGCCCCAACTATTAAATTATATGAAACGTAAGAGAAAAGGAAGGGGTTAAAAGGAAAGCATTGTGCAGAATAACTAACTACCCCTCCTCTGTCTAATAAAATCCAAGACAAGTGAATCAAAATAAATGAAGCTAGAGTCCGGTGCTGGTGCTGCGCTAAGCTGGCCCCGAAACACAAATTCAATATGTCCTCGGATGACCTCTAAGGCTTACGCAGAATCCACCACACAAAGACGACAAAGAGGGGGGAGGGTCGAAAGTTGGTCGAGAGTGTTTCTCAAATGGTTCTCTCTTATTTCAACCCTCCAAATTGCTCTCGAGAGGATTATTATATTACTGAAAGAACTTTCAGATTGTTACTTATTAGATTTATTTTTCGATGTCCGTTATTTCTTGTGTTTGTGTTAAATGGATTCGTCCACTATTTTTACCGCCCGCTACCCTAGGTTAGAAAGGTAAAGGGATTGTGCTAAAAATCGCATATATAGATTTTAGTAAATAAGCACGTTTTGATGTCCCCAGAAATATCAAAACTTGTATTTATGCTGTTGTATAAATAACTATTATTTTATTTATACGAGTATTCGTGTGTAATTATGCCCCAAATTGTTTTAAAAATTGTTATCGTTTTTACCTTCCATCACCTTTAGGTAAGGAAGGTATTGTCTTTGGTCAAAAAATTCGGTGGTGAGTTTTTAATGAATAAGGGTCCCTACAATACGAATATACCATTTTTAAGTATGTCTGTATGTATGTGTGTGTGTGTCCGTGTGTGTGTGTCCGTGTGTGTGTGTGTGTGTGTGTGTGTGTGTGTGTCCGTGTGTGACAAATTTTTCTCGGACGATAACAATACTACAATTCAAAAAATTATAATTCTTTCGTATTCCTTTTCTGTTCAACCATATGAAGAGTTGATTAGATTTTGGTTATAATTACTCCAACGGAAGTACCCTTATTTGAAGTTTTTAACAGTTTCTCATAAAAAAACGCAGTTAAATATTATTTTTTGACATTTTGTTATTATACATATTAAAGAAAATACTCTTCTCTGTACGGTTTTATTATACATTTTCCTTCATAATCAATAGATGTAGATTTAAAGAGTTATAAAGAAATTAATTTTGAAAAATTAGTCAGCTTTGCTATTTATCATGGAAAAACCAAATATGGAACGTATTAACGTATAGGATCTAAAATTGATATGTCATAGTGTTCCTCGCAAGTGACACGCAGAGAAAGGCCAAAGAGAAGATGGAAGGACTGTATCGCAAATGACTTGAGAAAGGAAGCACTGTGTGATGCGTTGGACAGGAATGAGTGGAAGAGAAGAGAAAACCCCTAATAATATAGGGGATAGCTGAAGAAGAAATGAAGGAAGTGTCTACTGCATTTTACTTAGTGTATGTTTATGTTATAATTTTATTGGATAGAACCTTTTCGAATCAACTTTTGGTATAGAATTTGTAAAAAATAGTATGTGTTCGTGTTCGATTTTACATGATATTATATGTATAGAATCTGTTCCAAGGACCTTTTGGTATGGGATTTGTACAAAATACATCGAATTGACAGAAGGTCTTGTGCTGGCCTCAACAGATTTTTTATTTATAAAATAACTTGCAGAAGTTGTTTTATGAAATATTAATGAAATAAATTTATCTCTTCCTTATTTTAATTTAATTAAATACCAATGAGCAATGAGTACAGATGCATTTTTATTGTAACCGAAGAGGATTATATTTCTAATGACATAAGAGCTGTAGGTATTATATAACGCGTGTTTCATAATGTATGTAGAAGCGTTTTAGAATGGAAACCATCTCTCATCCCCTGGGTATTATCTCATGGAGAGTGGAACGTGTATCATTTGGGAATTTTGGAGACGAATAAAATGAAGTAATTGGATCGGACTCGAAACCTCTCTGACCTTTAGTAGAATACAAATTACGCATCTCTGATTTCACTTTATGCGTACACCTTGGTTACAATAAAGAGTCTAAAAAGACGGAATAGCGATCAAGGAAAATATTCATTTGGCTATTTTAAATTTTATGTACTCGTGAGTAGGTATTTAATCCAATATAAGATAGTGATTGTATCCATGAAATACAAGACTAGATCATTTTTATCTCTCGCTAAGAGAGGTATTGGATTAATGCTAAAATTCGCATGTTCAGATTTTATTGAATAAGCACGATTTAAGGTTCCTAGAATCCGATTATAACATTTTTAAAATGATGTCTGCGTGTGTGTCTGGATGTGTGTATGTATGTCTGGATGTTGTAGACACGATTCCTCAAAAACTATAAGACTTAAAAAATATTTAACTGCAGTTTCCTCAATCTGATATTCCTGGGAAGAGCCGAAAAGGTTTTGGTAACAATTGAACAATCGGAAGTAGTAGTTTCTTAGAAAATTTCTTCTAAATAAAATTTTTGGAAATTTTTGTTATTACAAATAGTGAAGAACAAAATTCTCCATCTAATACACTTAAAAATTTTATTATATCTTGTATAGATTTAGAGATAAAGACACTATAATATATAGCAGAGTCTAATCGCAGAGGCTAAGGCACTAAGGAAACGACTTGACAAATTCAAATGTTTATAACATAGTTTGAAAATGACATATATCAGTGTTAAAAATCAACAGTTTTAGTGGCTTTCTGATAGCCTTTTCTGGGAAGTATATTTAATCTTTCTTATAATTTAATTAATTAAATATTTAAAATTATAGGTAAAATGCATATATACATCAGAAATACCGCCAATCTGGTTAATGAATTGGAAGACATATAGGAACTTCCTCATACAATGAAAAATAGATATAATTAGAATTATATGTGTGCAGAAGACATGTTAAATATAATAAAAAACAATATTTGGTTAAAGTTCTGTAATTTTTTGTTATAAATCGACGGTTCGATAGAGAAGTATAATCCAATACTTATATAGCCTTATACGGAAATGGCGAGAGGTCTTGTGCTGGCCACAACAGATTTTTTTACTACCAAATTACTAAGGCCTATTAGATTGAATGGAAGGCTTGTAATGTTATAGTTGAAAATTATGTTCAAAGGGGACAATTTAAATTTTTTTTAATGAGTTGTTAGTAAGTCGAATACCGTTCATCGGCAAAAATCGATATGAAAGAGAATTTTATGCCGAATTTAAATTTTCAGTTCATCCTAGGCATAAAAATGCAACAATCTTTTCTTTTTATAGAAAGTGACGAGCTTCAACTTTTGTTTTCTTATAAAATTTCAATACGGGCTTCTTACTGTTTTCAAGAAAATAACAGAAAACGAAAATAAGCTGTCATTTTAATAAATTTTTAACTTACATTTTAAGTATTTTTACAACAAATAATTTGGTATCATTTGTGCAAAGAAAAACTTATTTCCCCTGTAATTACTTCTGGTTTGCGCCGGCTCTAGCATATAATATTTCGACCGGTTTTCATTTTCAACAAACAAATTATAAAACCTACAAATTTCTACAAACTAGTTTAAAATATAAAGATTTTAAACTTTGCAAAAACTCTTATTACAATATTCTTCCATTTAATATTGGGTTACATTTTACATCGCCTTTATTAATAATACCAGTTTAAATTCTATTAGGTATTTTATCCCCTTAAGTCTTGCACATTTTTCTGTGAATATTGTTCCACATGTCTTGCAAGGTATGTTTTACTGTACGCAATAAATTTTCACAAAGTTATTTTTTTATTGTGCCAAAACCAACTTTTATTACGTAAATTAGAGTTCTTCGGCTTTTGTAACTCGCTTATTGCTATTCTGTCCTCATATCTGCACGAAAGGTATCAATATGTATGTTACAATGGCTTTAAGTCTGAAAAATTTCCACAAAAATCGGGGGTGCCGCAGGGTTCGGTCTTGGGACCATTGTTATTCAATATATTTATTAATGACATCACTACAAATATTGATGTTGAACATTTGTTGTATGCAGATGATTTAAAATTGTTCCTTCGAATTTCTACAGTTCCTGACTGCGTAAAATTACAGAATAATTTAAATATGATCCACAAATGGTGTGTCGACAATAATCTTTTGTTAAATATTGAAAAATGTAATATCATGTCATTCACAAAAAAATCGGAGCCTATTATCTTCAATAATTCAATTGGATCTACTATTTTGAACAGGCCGCCCATTTTCAAATACTTGGGTGTTATATTCAATCCTAAACTGACATTTACATCGCACACGGACGCAGTTGTTAAAACTGCTTACAGGTGCTCAGGATTTATACTTAGAAATACACAACAATTCAATAAATATACTTTGAGGTTGTTATTTATATCTTTAGTAAGACCCCATTTAGAATACTGCTCAGTAATATGGAATCCCATTTATGACCAACAAAAGCAATCCATTGAAAAAATTCAAAGATTATTTTTAAAATCTGCTACATATATAACTGAAGGGTCATATCCAATTAGAAATATTCCACAAGAAGTACTTGTCGATTCCTTCGATTTACAACTACTACACCAGAGACGTAGTATATTATTTAAAATTATCAATTGCCTCATTGACTGTCCAGCCATTTTAAGTAATGTTCCGCTTCAAGTTCCAAGATTATCATCTAGAAATAACAACATGTCATTTTATTATCCAGCTCCCAGGTCCAACTCTTTGGTTAAATCACCTCTTCATTTTATGTTTAATAGTTACAATATTATTGAGCCTTACATTGATTTATTTCACAACAATATTAAAGACATAAAAAACTGTATAATTTATTTCACTTGAATGTATCTTGTACTTATCGTAGTTTTTCCTTACCCTGTAATTGGGCATTCGCCTGTAGGGCATTGTATCAAATAAATAAATAAATAAATAAAAGTAAAGGGTCTCGGTAGAAGCTAAGTATGGACAAAATATAACCGTTAAATACGGGTCGAACTATTAATATGCATCACTTAGCCCAAAGTTTTTTTCTTTTAATTATAAATTTATATGCAAAGTAGATAGCCAACAGAATTTTGTAAATATTTCTAACCATTTGTGTATATTTTGTACTTTGTTGAAAATGTAAACCGGCCAGACTATTACGAGTTTGAGCTAGCAACAATCAAAAACTTCAATGAAATCATCAGAAACATGAAAATGAAATGAATAATTCTTTGGGAATGTGCATTAAAGAAAAATACGAAGTTGTTCCATTAGCACTAGTCTGGTATCTCGGTCCTCGTATTCAACTCAAGTCATCTTTTATTCCATCAGAGTCAGAGTGGCGAAGTTAAACAAAAGCAAGAGCCAGCACTGCATTAAAAGTTAAGCGGGCAGCGCTTGCACATCTCCTCATTACCTTCCTTGTTTATAAAATCGGACGCTAGGGTCGTACTCTTCAACTCTGAGCTTAACAAATAGGTTTCCACAATTTTTTTATGTTAATATTAATAAAAAATAAAGGTAACCTAGTTATAAGATTTATAGGTACTGCTAAACTTACGTAACATTTGGAAAGAATGTCAAAGTTTTCAATTTCATTTATTACATTTTTTAAAAGACATGCTTTATATTACAAATGTAAAGTAAAAGTTCAAATTTCAAACAGTAATATGTGAAGTTAAACAATACAATAGAAACGTGAAACAAAAAAAGATTATAGAGAGTTTCATTTAAAATATTTGAAATCGTCACTAAGGTGCACTAAAATTGGCAAAAAGTTCAGAAATCGACACTAAAGTAACCCATCATTACAAATTCCATACAGAAAGTTCCTTGGAAAATATTCTATAAATCCAATAAAATTATCACATGAATATACTTTTATATAAATATTCAAAAAATGCGTACAATTGCGTAACATTCTCTTTACAATCAAATAATATTACTATCAAGTTTGTATCTCTACCCATTTTTGAATTATTGCCCCAAAAGTCAATATACCCCACATTTAGATAAAAACTTAAAAATTTTCAAAAATCTAATTTATGTATCTAGATACTTCTCAATGCGCTGATTCCAAGATTTGAAACCGCAGGTCGATATCTCTTTTCGTTCTCGAGATATTTAGATTCAAAGTTTAGCTCAAAACTGCCCATTTTTTGGTAATAACCCAAAAATGGGTCGAGATATGAATTTGGCGACATCACCATTCGATTCTACGGACAAAAATACATAAGTATAGCAATTTTCATAATTTTTGTCCAACCGGTTCATTTTTTATGAATAAAATCTTGAAAACCCCTGAAAATGGCCAAAATCTGAAAAAATCGTAAGGGGTACACCTTAAATTTTTGCGATTTTTGGCCATTTTCAGTTATTTTGCTTTAGAGATTGTATGCAGTGTTCAAAAATTCTGAAAATTGGTGTATTTATGTAATTTTGCCCGTCGAATCGAATGGTGTTGTCGCCAAATTCATATCTCCACCCATTTTTGGGTTATTACCCAAAAATGGGCAGTTTTGAGCAAAACTTTGAATCTAAATATCTCGTGAACGAAAAGAGATATCGACCTGCGGTTTAAAAATTTGGAATCAGCGCATAAAGAAGTATCAAGACACATAAAAATTAGATTTTTGAAAATTTTGAAGTTTTTATCTAAATGTGGGGTATATTGACTTTTGGGGCAATAATTCAAAAATGAGCGGAGATATGAACTGTAAAATATCTATTACCCTCACTGTTACCGCTAGTATATGGTTGAATATCACATCCATAAATTTATGAGGTTATGTTGTGTTTTACAGTATTTTGAATAAGTAAGTCTGGAGGAAAATGAAAACGTACATATGCGGGTTGGTTAAGAGTTTGACGAGAGAACATTTCGCTATTCAGTGAGTGGTAGTGTTCTGTTACTGCAGAATATACTTGACATGTGCATAAACTCTCGACATAGTCACGACCACTATCGTGCTGCAGTGAATTATTAAGTTTTCAACTAACGTTGGTATGACTGTATGCAAACTATCTCCCACACATAAAACTTGAAGCATCTTACTTTACGCGCGTTATTGTGTATATTGGGTTGTCGCGCACTTGATGAACTATCAGTGCAGATGAGGCAACTTTATAGCGTCTTGGAACGTTTAGTTGTAAATAGTTTTTGATACCCACATAAACATGTTTTCTCTGAGAAAGTAGTTTGTATAAGTTCATCAATCTAATGGACAAGACGGTGACACTAAGTGTAAAGTAAGGGCATTTAGAAATTAGAATTGAACTTTCTAAATTACTATAGGGACTTAGTACTTAGTACCAACCTTACTATTGGCACAGATGCATTGCACAAAGTGAGAGAGATAGTAAAAAATGAGATGTTTTCAAAGCGCAGTTGTTTTTCTGCGCATAGAGATGATAAAATGAAATAGTTGTCAGTTTTAAATTCAAAAAGCTTGGTATGGAATCAGATTCCTTAAAAAAACAGACAAATGCGAATTACTTTATTTCTGTATTAATTTTTAATGAAATTAACAACTTTTTTCTCATTTCTGGGTTCTTCGGAAATCTATGATACGATAATAATTGGGATGACGCATTACAAGAAGCTACGGAACAATATTTTCGAAATAATTTGTGTTTCTTAACACATTTTACTTCTATTTGTTCCATAGTTTTGAGATATTTTTTTAACAACGCTTCACAAACTAAGCACAAGCACATTCATTACATGACAGATAATCCATTGTTGTCAGTTGCGTTTATTATTAAATTTTACTATTGTTTAAAACTTAATTTTGAGACAAAATTCATTTTTCTTTGTTGGATATATCATATTTAAATTCAAAATTGCAATAATAAATTTGTTTTGGTATTATTAGAATAATTTTTAATTAATACTAACTGATTTAATTATATATCAATTATGTGGCAACAGAGCATCATCTCTACAAAGCTTTACAAAAATATCGCTAGATGACAGACTTAATATGACGTCAGAGGGCAATTACTGTGCAATGCATCCATTAACCAAGCCATAAAGGTAAATAAATTCAAAATAAGGTAATTTTATTTAATCTGAGGATTTATTTTTGCCACATATTCTCCCAAGATGATAAATTTGTTTCTGTCATGTCATGATTTTGACATCAGAAAAATTGATTTCTAATCTCGGTGGTGAAAAAAGTAAATATTTCTGATAAAAAACAAAATTACGTTGAAAATGGTTTAGCTTCGGGTCTATTCTGTAACAAAAGACTCATTTTTAGGAACTGGTTATACCAACGACGAAATATAACTAGACAAAACATTCCCTATCCCTCTTCACTGAATGTTTTGATTTCGGCTGGCCAGAAAGAGACAGAGATGTTTTATCTAGTTCGTGAATTTCTCACTAGAGGCCACTTGAATATGTCAGTGTAATTTGACATTTGCGGTTATGTTTTTGAGTGAAACGTTGGTTTTTATTTAATACCAAAGCTTATAAATAATTAAATAAACAAATCATATTGGATATTATTATAAATTAATTTTACGCTTAAATTCATTAGGCAACACAGGCAAGGTACACAAGCTGTATTCTTGGCAACCTTGTTGCGGTGGGTCATACAAGCAAATGTCAAAGCCCGCGCCTCATATGCAAAATGGATACGTTTTTGTATTTTTTTTACAGATTTACAGATCTGTAAGACTTGCAGATTTGACCTATAATCCAAATATATGTATAACTTGATGTATATTCTAAAAAACTTTCTGTTCTAAAATGTCAATGATATTGCACCTCTAGTGAGAAATGCTTGAACTAGATAAAACATATCTCTATCTCTGTCTGGCCAGCCGAAATCAAAACAAATGAAACTATGTTTTGTCTAGTTATATTTCGTCGTTGGGTTAAATCGTTATCCAATAATATAATGGGTGTCTATTAAAAAATAGATGCTGTTTGAAACTCCACATAATAAGTCCGGAGTACATAATTTTCCGCCATTATTATCTTGCAAATTATAAGTGTAAAATTGTTGATTACAACAAAGGATTTTGATTATAACCAGGGCATCGAACCCGCCAAAAACTGGGTTCGGTTTAGGTTCAGGTTAATTTGTTTTTTGAGAGATGGGTCCGGGTGCGGTTCTGGTTCAAGCATTAATAAAATTTGCGGTTTTGTTCGAGGTTCAGGTTCGAAATAATGTAAAATGAGAGCCGGAATTTATGCAAAACGCAACAAGAAACGAACACAATTTTCACAAAAAGTCAGCCCAGACAGCAACGCAAACCTCTAATACGTCGATTATTGGCTGTATTTACTTTTTGAACTAAAAATTAACCTGAACCGGAGTTGAACCCCGAACCTGAATTGTAATACTCGGTTCGGTTTCGCCTCAGGTTCAATTAAAAATATATCTGAGGTTCGGTTCTCGGTTTGGGTTCCCTAAAATGTTACGGTTTGGTTCCGGTTTTGGTTCGGTTCAGGTTCGGGTTCGATGCCCTGATTATAACCTAATAATATTGATTACAAGAATGAATCTAACGAAGGAAATTTTATCAATATTATAAAACTAGCATTTTAGTTTAAACTTTAAAGCGTGTGTTAATTTTCAAATTTATATTATAAGGTAGAGGGAGTATGTACATATTTATTTTTTGTTATAAATACTTGTATAATTAGAGATTTCGGATGAATTATACAAAAGATATTGTATGATACCTTTATTTGTAATTCAGTGATGTATTTTTAAATAAATAATATTGCGTTTGCAATTTATATGGTCATTCATTAATAGTTTACAGAATTTTGTTTACTTTTCACTTATGAATTCAAATTTAGCGCGGCATTATTTGGCAGAATATGGCGGCACTAGCTCTGTTGGCCACACTATGAATATCCAGTCACTATAGTCACAACTAACTCGAAATGTTACTGACAATTACATTTTTTCACTAATAGCCAACTTCGTTTTAAGCTGATTATAAAATTATTAACGCGTAATAATTTAAAATCGTATGTTAATGTACTATGGAGCTACGGAGTTTCAAACATGATACGTTATTTTAATAGCCACCCGGTGTTTTCAGCAACTAAAAATCCAATTGTCAAGATATAATTTGTATAAGATTTTACGAGATAGATAAATGTATTTGAAAAAACTGTTTTCCCATGTTAAATATCAAGGATTACTCGGGACACTCGTCATACTTTTGGAGGTATAGTAAACTAGGTTTTGGTAGAATTCAATAATGACAAAATTACACCTTTCTTACACAGCAGTGGCTACATAAATTATTATTAGTATCAGAAAGAAATCTATACCTCTTTTCCAACTTAAAATACAATTTTAAACCCCCAAAAACAGCAAATTGGAAAATCCTCATGGAGAATTCTCTCCAACAATGTTGGGTAGGTTTTGCGCACTTAAACCCGGGATTAAGGACTCCAGAAACGGGAATGTCACCGCACTGCGTAAAATACGAAAGGATTAGTCCAACCACGGAAGTGCAGTGTTCACTTTACATGCGGGATTAATGTAAAATTACTAGTCGAATTACATCACTCGAGTATTCACGCATAGTTTACATGAAAATCATTTCGTATTGTATGAATCTCCAGTGTTGAATAGATTCTGGCGGATTCTACATTATACTAGCGCAGCAATAGCTTTAATGTGATCACAGTTATCGTATTAAGTCAACATATCAACTAGAATTTTACACATCCGTCTCCATAATAGTTATTTATGATATGAATGTTAGAAATGACATTTTGTTTGTGAGCTGGGAAAGTGCGAAGAGATAGCGGAATAGAGGAATCCTGTAAATAAAATAAAATCACTTTTATATATTAGTTCCTATGACAGCAATGGGGTAGTTGCAAATTTTTATATTTTATTTATTTTTGTTCTGTTTTTGACAGGTGTGTTAACTGCCCATCTACTTTTAGTTGACAGTTGGGTCAAGATGCGTAATGGCTCATAGACCGTGGTGGGGGGTGGAAATATGGAACGGAGCTCTTTCTGTCCTAATTCTGCCGCTATTAAGATCAAGGAGAGTACAAACCGAAACATAAATTATAGAAGGATTTAAAAGTATATTAACTGGGTGCGCATTCATAGTCAAAGCCGTGAAATTATTGCTTATACCATAACGTCGAATATAGCCAAAGGGCTCCTGCAGATACAGGTGTTTCGGAAAGCTCTATTTTTCGAATTTGTAAGGAGAAATAAATAAATAAATATATCATCACGGCATATTACCCATTTCTGGGTGTGCCAGTATCTACAACACATGTAGACATCGGTAATGATGATGATATATTTTACGCGTGGGCGCTTACAAGGCGTCACCTCACGGGCACTCATAGCTGGCGTGGAGAGTGCACCACAGGGGTCACTTTTGTGCCATTTAAAATATTTGGCGTCTGTCGGGATCGAACCCGGTACCCCCCAGGTTCGCGACCAGACACTCAGGCACGCGACCACGGGACCCCATTTGTAAGGAGAAGAAGTAAATTATAGAAAATATTTTTTTAAAGTATTATTTATCTTCTAATATAAGTTGTATAAATAATGCAATATTTGGGTATAGACGTTCCGTCAGCGAAGTGATGTCTTTATCAGATAAAATAATAACAATGCAATAAATTTATATATAGTCAAGACAACATGTTATTTTATCTGATGAAGACTGCACTTCATTGTCGAAACGTCGTTTTATAAATAAAAATATACAGAACTATATCCAAATATTGCTTTATTTATTTAATTTGAGTTTGGAATGAAAGCTTCTTTCAATTTTTATTTTAGGCTTTTTACCTCTCGCTAAGAGAGGTATTGGAATCATGCTAAAATTCGCATATCCAAATTTTAGTGGAAAAGCACATTTTAAGGTCCCATAATCCGATTATAACATTTTTACGATGCATGTGTGGATGTGTGTGTGTGTGTGTGTGTGTGTGTGTGTGTTTGTGTGTGTTTGTGTGTGTGTTTGTGTGTGTTTGTGTGTCTATGTGTGTCTATGTGTGTGTGTGTGTGTGTGTGTGTGTGTGTGTGTGTGTGTGTGTGTGTCTATGTGTGTCTATGTGTGTGTGTGTGTGTGTTGTGTGTGTGTGTGTGTGTGTGTGTGTGTGTGTGTGTGTGTGTGTGTGTGGATGTTATACTATACTATAAAACCTAAAAGATATTTAACTATAGTTTCCTCAATATGAAATTCCTAGGAAGAGCTGATTAGATTTGAGTAACATTCTCCACCTAATACACTTATTAATTTTATGTTTTACTAGTATGTTATTGTTTTATAACAACCTCAACATTAGGTCCGTTATTGAGTAAATAATGCCCTAGGGCGTATTAAGTTGCTATGGTAATGTTGACAACAAACTGAGGTTAATAATACTGATACTAACATAAAGTGCAGTTAAGGTTAAGAAGCATTGTGAATTGTAGTCGTTTATAATCATATTTGTTTCATCACAAATACAAACCAGCATACTTCTTATTCTTAGCAATAACATTGCTCGTCCATATTGACAGAAAAATACCACAAGAAATACATTTTTTGTTTGAAAAAATGCTTTGTTTACAGAAACAAAATATTACCTAGATACCGCATTCACAGGCTACTTTGTAAGTTGTATTAAAATTTTGTGATTTATTATTTTTGTTTGATAAATTCTAGTCAGACAAAATGTTTATTAAGAATTTCTAGTAAGACATAAAACGTTGAAGGCACCACGGGTGTTAAACGACAATAATGCCTTCGGTCAACATACTCGCCTCGAGCCAGAGGCCCTCGACAGTACACTGTTAACCTTATTGTCATTAACAACCCTTGGTACCTTAATTACTATATTATATCTTGTTCAGATTTAGAGATAAAGGGACAGTAATATATAGAATAATTTAATGTAATACATCGTAGAGGCTAAGGCACTAAGGAAACCAGTTGACAAATTCATAAGTTTATAATATATTAATATTTATAACATGATTATTTGTTATTTATTAAATGTCTCTAGAAAACAACCATAATTATCAGGAAGAGTGTAGAAAATTAGTTCAATTTATTTATAATTTTACTTTCACCTTCTTTTTATATTTATTTATTTTTAATAAAATTACAAAATTCGTCTAAGTTATATTCATTGTACATTCATTTTTTTATCTGTATTCATCATAAGTTACATCTTCCCAATAACTTTTCTTGTTCGCTTTCATTGCGCAGTAAATAATTTTAATCAAGACGAAAACAAATCAAAATTTGTTCGTAGGGAGAATAAAAACGTTGGTAAGTGAAATATTTTCAAAGTGAGCGAAGCCTATCGGTTCTCGCAGTGAGTCGCGGAAATGAGAAACTTTTTGCTGGGAAGTTTTTCAGTTACTTTATACGGTCTTTTAGCGTCATCTTTGGGAAAAGTTGAGCAGCCAATAACGTTTTTGTTTGTTTTTGCCTGAGTATTAAAATTTTATCCCATACAGTGACACGTACATTGCGGCATATAAATTGACGGATTTATTGTTCGATGCGAACACGAGAATTACTCCCGTTTAGATTATCAAAGCATTGCATTAATATTTCAATGATACAACAAAAAACATTGGCTACTATTCCAACGCTTGTTTGATTTATTTTTAATGCGGAATGTTTTTGTTAAAATGTAATGCCACCTGAGGCACTATTATTTCTGACGCGTTTTTCAAATGTTTTGTAGCAGTAAATTTGGGGAATTTGTTTCTAGTAAATACATGACAATACAAAGGACAAATAAATGTTGCAATATCTATCTTTTATTTCAATTAGGTAGATATTTTATATTTTTTGTGCAATCACAAACACAAAATACATAGGGACAAAAGGATATGTAGTCATTATTAATTTTACACCTATGAGACTAGGCTCATAATACAGGGTGTTAGGTAAATAAACAACCATCACTTCATTGCGACTTCAAAGAATCAAAAGAATTTCCATTCTGCAGTTATTTTTCTCTTTACCATCCGTTGAAGAACTATACCTATCTTTTCAACTTCAATTTCAGAAATAGTAAATTCAATTTCAGGTTAGGTAAATTGACATTTTCATATAATTATTCTGAAAATGGAGTTAACTTTTTCAGAAATTAAATTACATTTTCTGAAATTGAATTTACTTTAAATAAAGCATTATATTTACTAAAAGTAAGAGAAAAGTTTACTATTGAATGTATCTTTCTGAAAAAAAAATAATTTCACATTATCGGCGTGGCCATTAAAAAGTTATGATCTAATCAATGTTGGGACACCTAAGTTTCATACACTAGTGGTTCACTAATAATAACAAGTATCATGACTTATAGTCATATAAACTGTCATACCAAATTTCGTCCAAATCGAATAAAACGTCCTGTTATGGGGTCCCATGGCCGTGTGCCTGAGTATCTGGTCGCGAACCTGGGGGAACCGGGTTCGATCCCGACAGACGCCAAATATTTCCAATTTTAAATGGCACAAAATTAACCCCTGTGGTGCACTCTCCACACCAGCTATGAGTGCCCGTGAGGTGACGCCTGGTAAGCGCCCACACGGTAAAATATATCGTCATCATTACCGATATCTACATGTGTGGTAGATACTGGCACACCCAAAAATGGGTAATATGCCGTGATGATATATTTATTTATTTTTATAATAAGCAAAATTAATTTTTTTTTCGAAGAACTTTGAAGCAGAATACTGGCTAAGTGGTACACTTTCCGGTAGAAGCAAGTTTGGATAAATCGTCTTATTTTAGCCTCAAGAATCTGTGATTAAGCCATGTCCCCCTATTTGAGAGACATGCTGTATAATAATAATTCTTTATTGTATTCAAGCATTACAACTTATTACAATGGGCTACTTGCGTACCTTTTTTTTATTTAATATTTTTAAAGAGAAGGTAAAAACTTGCTACCCATATTTTTTCTTTTGACAAAATTTTTATTAATTAGCCAGAAAAAAAATAATGAACTTTGATTATTTGAATTCCCGCCATGTATGACGTAGAATGGTAATGGTATGTTTGTGCGGGTAATATAGATCACCTGTTTGACGTTTCAATAATAGTTTGGAGGTTAGTATTTTAGTTTATCTTTTTGGTATCGATATTTTAAATTACTATTAACTACCTATGTGTTTATTTATAAAGTATTTAATGTATTTAAGAGACCAGAGAGAGAGAAAAATGAACTAATGTCAAATTCAAATTAAAACTTTCTCGCACGCCATGCCATCTATTGATAACATTCTTAAACATGCTTCCCCTCCCCAGTTAAATATAAAGACGTCACAGAAAATTTTCTTTCTTAATTTAGTAAAAAACAAATAATTATTTTAAAATAAAATTTATATTTTTATATATGTTTTCAATATAACATTACGTATATAATGACAGAAATCGGATTTTCAGTACCATGCAAGTAGCCCATTGATGAGGGGGGGTGATTCATTGTTGCTCTTATTGAATTAGCTACGTTGCCCACTACATCACCGAGGTCGGTATATAGAATAAAATAATCTTTAATATTTATAAAAAGCATCACAAAATGTTAAAGATGATATTTAACTGCGTTTTTTCAAGAAAAGTTGCAAATGAGGGTACTTCCGGTGGAGTAATTGCAACCAAAATCTAATCAAGTGTTCATATGGATGTAAGAGTGAGGAATACGAAAAAAATTTTTGGACACACACACACATACAATCATCGTAAACATACTAAAATCGTATTCTAAGGACCCCAAAAAGCGCTTATTAAGAAACTCACCATAGAATATTTTAACCAAAGACAATACCTTCCTTACCTAAAGGTGACGGAAGGTAATAATTTCTTTCTGCAAGATAAGTATTTGTCAATATTTCTCTTCTTTGGAGTACTTTTCGCTCGACTTTTCGTTCTGTTATCACCATCTTCCACAAATTTTTATTCTTTACAAACTAAACAGAGAAAATGTATCTTGTTTGATTCCAAAATTATGTTTCGCAGTAGAATAAATTTTCCTGTTTAAAGAATAAATAGTTTGCGAAATTAATTTTCTGGTTAAACATCTCATCTAAGAGGAATTTCTTCAAATATTTAAACTTAATTAATTGAATGTCTCGCAGTAATTAAAAATTTCATGCAGATTTAGTTCTACAAAATCTTAAAAACAGAAGATAATCTCATCAATAAATTTTATGGGTGATAAGAATTATGCGCGCCCTATATCCCGCAAACTTTAGTATGTAAATGAAACGGTTTACAAAAAGAATTGAAAAACAGTAGAAATTCTTTTTGGGTAGTCGTCTTGTTGACATTGACGACATAATTAAAATTTTAATTAAAAGTGTGGATATTTAAACCCTTTGTTCTTAAGTAAACTTTTACAAAGCCTTTCAATATTGTCCGTCTTTTACAGATCTCTTTAAATTATTATCAAGAAAGTGTAGTGTCACAATAGATGGTAAAATAAATTATGTGATTGTGGAAAACTAATTATTTAATAGAATAGCGCTGATTGCATTACGGAATGAGAATTTTCATTTTACAATTTACTTTAAAAGCAAGGAGAACACTGCAATTACATTTTTGTAATGTACCTTCTACATTTTCATTAGATTTATTTGAGGAAATATATCTGTGCACTCCAAGAAATTCTGTTTAAAATAGACACTGAAATTGGTTTACATAAGTCCACACCAAGGTGTGTAAATTTAACCTCTTACAAATTTGGTATAAAAGTACTTGTTGAAGTGGTTCAAAATTGAATACGAACATTTATTTCTAACATAACACCAACTAATGTATTTTAACTAAGAAATATACAGTATTGGCCATAAAGATAGCAACTTTTAAAAAAATTATATTTCTCTGAAGTGAACATAAGAATATTGAAAATAAATTACATAAAGCATAACCTCTTAAAATAAGTTTATTTTATGTTAAAATAATTTATATTAAATTTATAGAATTTATTTAATTTGCATAATTCCTACTTTTGTCTGGACATAAAAATAGCAACTACATAATTAATGTCTTTATTTTCTCAATTTCAACGTTTATATCATATAATTGTTTAAAAAATATAAATTAGTATTTCAAAATTATGGGTCGTAATAAGACTTTGACTAAAGAATTTCGCTATTTAATAATTAGATCATATGAAAATGGTGCTTCGCGGAATAAAATGTCGAAGAACTTTAATTTGCATAAATCTACAACAGCACGAATAATAATCCATTTTCGAAGGAAGGATAATATTGAGCCTTCTACAATTTCTAGTAGACAAAAAAAACATCAAATTGAAACGACAGAATGATAAAACACATATCGTTAAAAATCCGTTGTTATCATCAAAGAAAATTTTAGGCTTTCTACTAAGTAATGTTAAAGATAAAATATCTTCAAGACAGGGAAGAAGAATATTAGTTGCCGGAGAACTTTATAGTCGTCGGCCTGCAAAGAAACCACTTCTTTCGAAGAAGAACGTGAAGGCCCGATTATTTTTTTTTTGCAGAAAATCATGTAAACTGGACAACTGACATGTGGAAAAGAGTTATTTAGTGATGAACTAAGATTGATAGAAATGTAATAACAAAATTACTTGAATTCATGATGAAACGAGAAGAAGTAATAAATTCTCGTGGTTCCGGTTATTACAATAAATATTAGAAAATTTAGTTTTTATATTAATTTTATAAAAGTTGCTATTTTTATTTTTATGTCCAAATAAATATTTTTTTGCACATAAATCAATTTTTAAGAATAAAAGAAGTATTTCGAACTCTCATTGTCTTTTTTTTTTTGAGTTACACAAAGTTTCGAATGATAAAATCTCCAATTGTTATCAAGTGATTCAATTTTTGTTAATATAATGCAAATTGTTTTAATGTAAATTATACTTGGTTCAAGACACTAATACTCCAGTAATTTATTTCTGAAATCCCAGCTTTTACATTAGAGCAAATGAATTTTTTTTTAAGTTGCTATCTTTATGGCCAATACTGTATGTATGTATGAATGCGTGAATATGTTCAAAGATCTCATTTATAGAACGCATTTTACGTAGATTAAATGATTAAATGACGTAGTACTTACCAGATAATGGGAAATCTTTATACCTGATGCCTTCGTTTAAGAAAACAGAAATTTTTGTATTTTACTTTAAATGTTAGATTTTAAATTATCATTTAATACACAAAACACAGAAATATACATCCGAACACTTCAAAATATCACAACATACTAACTACCGTGCGATTTTTAACTTGTTTCATTATGACAGGACCAGAACAACACAGATCGGAGTTTACACAGAATGAAATTTGTTTACTTACTATAAATAAGGTAAAAAAATTATAAATTATTTAACACTACAATTTTACTACAACAATAAAATGGATACTTATTGCAATAATAACCAATGTAGATATGTCAGTAAAGTCTGGAAGGGCTTTAGTGTTACCTCTAGAATTAGTGACATTTATAACTAACCTATTAATAAAATTATTCCATCATTTCGTTTCGGAAAGGAAAAATAAGTTTCAAAATCAACTGCTGTCAAATTGATGTCAAACAATGATGTATAATATTTACTTATTATCCACTGTGGACGGTAGGTATCTAGTTACCATCTACCGTGGACAGTTAGTAAATCATCGACCTTTAAACTAATAGACGCAGCGTACGAGCAAAACGTTTGTCCCGCCATAACGGTGCAGACACAGTATCTCTATCCTTTAGCAGTACGGAAGTTAAGAAAACGCGACAAAATAAAAATTTGATTTGTCCCTAACTTGTTATACTTGGTGCATAATCGCTAAGAGTATATATTTAATTTTTTTGTGCATAATTACTTACATTATATATTTTTAATACCATATATTATATACACATATTATATTATAGAGGATAAGTAATAATTAATAAGAACTTACATATGAAATGACACAGCTACACGGCGTACGTACTGTTGACTGCACAAAATACACCGTTTCCCCATTATTTTGTCGCATACACACCTCATAACACATTTTCGTATATGTTGACAAAAATAATTGTAAATGTTCTCCAAAAAAGTAAAATAATACACAAACAGTCACGAAACGTCAAATAGATTTTGACAACTATTTAGTGATAGAGAGCGATATATAGAGGTTTACATATGGGTGAAAAAGATGTACAATGAGTACGAACGCATGCGCAGTATACTTTAACTGAGAACTTCCGTGTTGTTGAAGGACAGAATATATATTTCTATCCTTTTATTTTGGAGCATTATTCTAACGATAAAAGAATAGGAAACACTTGGTCCATTAGTTTAAAGGTCGATGTAGTAAATGTTATAACTTAAAGGCTCATTCACAGCTACCAAAATAAGAAATATAAATAAAATTATAAATAAGACTTTATGGTTGGTGTTCACAGCTTCGAAAATAAAACCTAAATTAACTTCATGCCTTTTAAAGCACTGTGCGCAATCATATATGCGAAACTTTTTTCTTAAGACAGCTTTTTAAAATTATATTTAAATTGAAATCCTTTTGCCAGAACGGAACTTCACAGCTCAAATGACAGTTTTTATGTATGTGCTTATTTTTGTATAAAATATTTAAAGCCTCATTCACAGCTCCGAAAATAAAAATAAAATTATACATAAAAATAAAAATAACGATTTAAACAATAGGTTCTTATGAAAGTGTTTACAGCTCCCGAAAATAAAATTAAACATAAGACATAAACACAAGGATTTGCAAATGTTAAATATTTTACACAAAAATAAGCACATGCATAACAACTGTCATTTGAGCTATCAATTTGCGTTCTGGGGGTCTATTCTAATTCTTAGCCACATGTGCTATCCGCTATATAAGTTCCACTACTAGCCAACAGGTGGGGGTCCCCATCCCGCTATCAGACTTGAATCCATCTGTTGGCTAGTAGTGGAACTTATTAATATTGCCAGTTGTCAAGTAGTTCGGCTTTTCAATTTTGTGATCAAATACTTGTGTTCTTGTGTTATATCAATAATATTTGATTAATATCTATATATCGTAAGTACCTATTTAAATTATAGTAATTATTTATAATTCTAACAAATAGCACATATGGCTATCCGACTTAAATCCATCTGTTGGCTAGTAGTGGAACTTATACAGCGGATAGCGGATAGCACATGTGGCTATCCGACTTGAATCCATCTATTGGCTAGTAGTGGAACTTATATAACGGATAGCGGATAGCACATGTGGCTATGAATTTAGAATAGACCTCCTGGCCACGATTTAAAATATACTGGTTATGCCACTTGTCATGTTTTTCATTGTTTTTGATGGTTCGCTTGATACGTGTTTCCTTTAATAATCCGCTAGATGCGCTACGTGAGAACGACCCTACCACAGCAAACTATTTTTACATAAAATATAAAAAATGAAATGCATAATGAATTTATTTTTAATTTAAATTTATATATTTAATGGACACCTGAATCAATACATTGTTAGAATTTAAAATTGGAAAAATTAAATAAATAGATAGAACCGTACGCTTCCAGATTTCCATTAGGTAATAATATCTTCTTCCCGAAAATGTTTTCGACAAACATCATTCAATCTTAATTCGCGATCATCTCTACTAATTACACATTGCCATTTTTTAAAAAGTGATATATCGAGTGGAGCAGCAAAAAGAGTGGATTTCTTGTAACCGGTTTCACATCCAGGAATGAAACATTTTCTATTTAATTTTCTTTTCATTTTGCATTAATTGCAATATCTTTCAATAAAATATTTATATTACATTACATATAATACGAATATGTACTTTAAAACCTGTTTTATTTACCTTTCTATAAGACATAATATGTAATATTTTTAAAATGACATGCAAATGACAGGTGTCAGTTGGGTCGTTCTCACGTTACGCCTCTAGCGGAAAAAACGAGGCTTTGCACCCTTGTTTTGTGCAGAGTGGCACAACCAGTATATTTTAAATCATAGTTCTGGTAGAAGGATTTCAATTTAAATATACTTTTAAAAAGCTGTCTCAAGACAAAGGTTCGCATATGATTGCGTACAGTGCTTTAAAAGGTATGAAGTTGTTATTATTGCTTGTTAATAATGAATATATTAAATTATAGTTGATGTTAATTTACGTTTTATTTTCGAAGCCGTGAACACCAACCACAAAGTCTTAGGTATTTATAATTTTATTTATATTTTTTATTTTCGTAGCTGTGAATAAGCCTTCATGTTTGCAAATCCTTGTGTTTATGTCTTATGTTTAATTTTATTTTCGAGAGCTGTGAACACTTTCATAAGAATGGAAACCAATTGTGAAATAAAAGTTCCACTTACTGTTTCCAAATTTTGTCATAAATGGGTAACTAGCTTACAATACAGGTTTTGCAAAAAATATTTTGAAACAAGAATTACTTATGGCAATGCATACCAAATTCTTCGAGATGGAATAATTGCTAAGCGGTACACTTTAGGATCAAGCCAAAAAAACTGTAGTCAGAGTCGTCTATATATCAATTACACAAATTTAAACACCTAAACTGTGTAACCGAAAAGCTGTGTTCATTTTCAAAGCCTATGCTACAGGATTTATAAAAATGAATTATCATTTATTTGTTATATTCCGAAAAACTATTTAGTCTCACGTCAAGTAAATTGCCTTTTACATTTTTTCGAGTTGCACCAAAATCTAATGGGTTCTTTCCATAACTGTAAAGAGTAGGAATAAAATATTCAAAAATTGTCCGAATGTAGCAAATATAAATACAATATTTTAAATATAATTATACAGGAATGGGCTACTTGCGTACCTTTTTTTTATTTAATATTTTTGAAGAGAAGGTAAAAACTTGCTACCCATATTTTCTCTTTTGACAAAATTTTTATTAATTAGCCAGAAAAAAATAATGAAATTTGATTATTTGAATTCCCGCCATGTATGACGTAGAATTACGCCGCACCAATGAATAGTCGTAATGCCACAGCGTGGTGCCGTCCCATAGTAATGGTATGTTTGTGCGGGTAATGTAGATCACCTGTTTGACGTTTCAATAATAGTTTGGAGGTTAGTATTTTAGTTTATCTTTTTGGTATCGATATTTTAAATTACAAGTAACTACCTATGTGTTTATTTATAAAGTAATTAATGTATTTGAGAGACCAGAGAGAGAGAAAAATGAACTAATGTCAAATTCAAATTAAAACTTTCTCGCGCGCCATGCCATCTATTGATAACATTCTTAAACATGCTTCCCCTCCCCAGTTAAAATATAAAGACGTCACAGAAAATTTTCTTTCTTAATTTAGTAAAAAATAAATAATTATTTTAAAATAAAATTTATATTTTTATATATGTTTTCAATATAACTTTACGTATATAGTGACAGAAATCGGATTTTCAGTACCACGCAAGTAGCCCATTGTACCTTTAACGAATCTTCTTTTTCAATATTCAAATGTATGTTATCGGAATAAAACTCATCTTTTTCTATAATCCACCATGAAAAAATTCCTTTGTATTTGAAAACACCCTAACAATTTAATCTCCCAACCCTTCAGAATTCCAATTCCATATTCCATCGTGGTAAAAATGACTCACTACATACTACACTCGTATTCCTGGTGCGTTCAATAAAAAGCCAGCTATGCAATGACGTCAGCAAGCAGCAGGCTGCCGGCTGGCAGGAATGAGTAGGAGTACGCACGGCGAGCAGGACTCGGCAGGAGTAGCAGCAGGACTAGGCCGCGGCACTCTGCCCAAGGCCTGTGACGTCACATGGCACTTTGCCAGCTGATTCCAAGGCCAGCAGGAATTATTGCAAGAAAGCAGAGTAGAAATAGTTTGTATAGTAGGATTAGAGTTGTGGAAGGAATTGTGTTGGATTTTCATTATTTATTTTAGGATTTAGAATAAAATCTTTAAAATATAAAGCTTATTTTAATTTCTCTTGTAATACGCAATTTTTTGATTAACTGTGTTAAGGATGCTACTACAACAACATAAGGCCTATTTATAATGAAGTAACGCAAGCGGTAAAAAAAAAATAATTGAAATCATCCCCTATTGTACCGCCTTGAAGGATTATTTTTCAAAACCGCTAAAACATTCTTTATTTCTTACCAAAAGCATAAATAAGAATTTGTACATCCCAAACTTGAGAAATGATGAGTTCTCCATATAAACTTTAAACCGCTACTCACCCCCTTCAAGTTTTATTTTCGTGACAAAAAGTAGCATATGTGCTTCTCCAAGCTCTCCAATGTCCAATTTATCTCTATACCAAAAATCATCAAAATTGGTTCAACGGAAGAAATGATGGGTTCTCCATACAAACTTTCATCCCTTATTTCACCCCTTTAAGTTTTATTTTATGGATTTAATATTAACAATTAAATAAAGAAAAAATCAAAATCACAATTAATTTTTTTTATTATAATAATCAATATAGTTAACAATGATGACAATAATTTGTGTGGTAGTTATTTTTATTATTGCAATTAGATTTAGTCTACTGTAGGTGAAAATTGTTGTAATCAAATAAAACTACATTGTTATTAACTGTAAAACTTTTCATTGTTGTAATCAAATTTAATCTTTTGTATTTGAAAGTTTATTTGTTCTAATCAAATAAAACTACACTGTAATAAACTGTAAAAGTAATAGATGTGAGAAAGAATATGAAAAATACCTGGAAATCAAAATTTTCAATTTTGTTCTTTCTCGGAGAATTTAATTTTGATTCTGGATTATTTAAATTTCTTTTTGTTTTCAGCTAGAATCCTTTTTACTGTACTTTGTGAAATATTTATTGTAGAACCTTGCTTATGCTTTCTATTCATTTTGATTATTAAATTTTGATAATTCAATTTTTTTCACGAAAGTTTTATCTTGCGCTACACGCCAATAACAAAAAAATTATTGTCCAATTAACCAAAGAATTACTCATCATACGTCAGTGACGTTCAATTCGTTATTCACTTGTGCAACTGTACTAATAGAGTGGTACAAACTTTCATCCCTATTTCACCCCTTAAATTTTATTTTCGCGATAAAAAGTATCCTATGTCCTTCTCCAAGGTCCAATCTATCTCTATACCAAAATTCATCAAAATTGGTTCAGCGGTTTAGGCGTGAAAACGTAACAGACAGACAGACAGACAGGCAGACAGACAGACAGACAGACAGAGTTACTTTCGCATTTATTATATTAGTATGGATTCATGTCATATACGACAAGTAATGAACTCTACTATTTATCTTAATAATTATTATTTAAGGCTATACGCTTTATGACGGTTAAATCTGATTGAAATTTGATTTCATTTTCACTATTAGTGATTTTAATGCATTAAAGTTTGCATTTGTGTATATAAGAATAATTTACGTTTGTTATGAAATACAAACAATTTATAATTACTGACATTCAAGTACGTCATATCAAATTCCAGTGAAAACAAATTACAGTCGCATAACTGAGTCAATAGTCAATAAAACCATGATTTATGAGTATAAGGAAACTAATTACTGAGATCTAATTTTACACCAAATTCTAAATTCACAAATTTTGTATATTTGTTTATTACATGCAGGTTACTTTAACCTTAACCGTACATCTTGCAAAGATTTGTACTGCTGCAGTGATATTTATTGCCAACCGAATGAAACTTAAATCACAAACAAAATTCAATTTGCGCTTATTTATGTTTGCGGGCAAGTTGCCTAAACTCTAAGCATATCTACAGAATATCTACATTTAATTGGGTTGCAAAGACGTAATATAAACTTTCTCTTATAGTTATAGAAGTTTACATTAAATTCTTCTTCCTATCCATATCCCTGATATACCCGTAGTAGGGTGTTGAATTCCTTTTTGTCGTAGTTCAATTTTTCCTTCCCCTTCTTTCTGTCCTTTGCGATCTTGTCATTTCTTCAAATTTTTTACCTCTTTTATTTCCGAATTCTTGAAAAAAAGTACCTAGTTATATATCATTTTTGACATTTTATGTGATTATCAAAATAAAAGAATATCATATTGTCTATAAGATTTGATTATACATTTTCCTTCATATTCTACAGATATAGAGTTAAAGGATTTTAAAGAGATTAACTTTCATAAACCAGCCAGCTTTGCAATAATCATGCAAACAGCTGATATGTTAAAATAATTCTACTTCACATATGTCAGTGTCAAGTGCAATTTACAAAGTGTATATTCGTGTTATAATTTTATCGGATTTATAGAATCTTTTCTAAGGTACTTTTGATGGAATATGTAGAAAATAGTGTTCGTTTTATAATTTTACTGGATACATAGAATCTTTTCCAATGAACTTTCGATATGCAATTTGTACAAAATACATAGAATTGACGGCCACATTGGAGAGGTATTGGAATCATGCTAAAAATCACATATCCAGATTTTAATGAATAAGCACGTTTCAAGGTCACTAGAATCCGATTTAAACATTTTTACAATGATGTCTGTGTGTGTGTGTGTGTGTGTGTATGTGTGTGTGTGTGTGTGTGAATGGCTGGATGTTGGAGGGACGATTCCTCAAAAACTGTAAGACATAAGACCTGTTTAACTATGAATTCCTCAATCTGACATTCCTGGGAAGAGCTGAAAAGTTTTTGGTAACAATTGAACAACCGGAAGTAGTAGTTTTTTAAAAAAATTCTTCTAAATATTATTTTTTTGAAAATTTTTGATATTACTTATTTTGAAAAACAAAATTCTATATCTGATACATTTAAATTTTTTATTATAACTTCTATAAATATAGAGATAAAGACGCCATAATATATAGAATATCAGGATATAATAAGTCGAGTAGGCGAAACTACACTAAGGAAACCAGTTGACAAATTCAAATGTCTATAACTTAGTTTGTAAATGACAGATATCAATGTCAGTGTCAAAAATCAACAGTTTTGGTGACATTCTGATAGCTTTTTCTGGGAAGTACATTTAGTCTTTCTTATTGTTTTATTAATTAAATATTTTAAATTATAGGTAAAATGCATATATATTCATAAGAAATACCGCCAATCTGGTTAAGAATTGGAACAATCTCTGACATTTAGAAACTTCCTCATACAATGAAAAATAGATATAATTAGAATTATATGTGTGCAGAAGACATGTTAAATACAATAAAAAACAATATTTGGGTAAAGTTCTGTAATATTTTGTTATAAAACGACGGTTCGATAGCAAAGTGCAATACAATACTTATATAGCCTAATATGGAAATGGCGAGAGGTCTTGTGCTGGCCGCAACAGATTTTTTTATATTGATATAAAAATATTGCATAAACTTTAATTTAAAATACTTTTTAAAAAATGTGAAACCGGTTCATTTTAGCATATTAGAGCTACGAGTATATTTATACTCCATTAAAATTAACAATTTTAATAACTTTATGTGACAGTAAATTTAGTATTATTGACACCACATGAATAATTGCAAAATTTTCGATTAACTTAGAGTTGATTGATTATCTCATTTATGTAAACCTTTTCGAATACATTAACGTCGATGTCATTGATTATAATTGATGATAGATACGCATTAATAAATTTTGTTGATTTTCTTTATCATAACGGCATGGGAACTTATAAATAGTAACTGGTATTTCAATTAGGAACAGATGCTCTATCACAACAAATACAAATATAGTTTTTTCATTAAAATTTGAGTGTTGCAACTGGATTCTTGTCTAGATTTATTAAATAATTAAATCTAGTTGTGGAAGGTATAGCATAGTATTTGTAAGAATCTGTGTTTGAGTTTATTAGCTATATTTGAAACTTTAATAATTTCCAGAAATGTTAACTTAAAGACGTTGACAGCTCATAACCTCCCGCTGGGTATTTCTCCACGCATCAAGCAATCATTATGTTTAAATATTTTCATATTCACAGATAACAATCTTTATTTTACATTAAACAAATATGTCATACACAAAATAAATTTCACAAATATTGACAAAACTAATAGAAAACTTAACAAAAATCAAAATAGTACTCGCATCTTTACACAAAGTCTTTTTAAGAGCCGTACCCTGACACACATTGTAGCAAATCAATAGTACTTCTAATATTTATGTATGATTGAAAATATGTTATTTTTACAAACCTTAATTTTATTAGATCCAAATACATATACAGAATGTCTCTTAAATAGGGGGGCATGGCTTAACCACAGATTCTTGAGGCTAAAATAAGACGATTTAACTAAACTTGCTTCTACCTGAAAGTGTACCATTTAGCTAGAAATCTGCTTCAAAGTTCTTCGAAAAAAAAAATTAATTTTGCTTATAATAACAGAACGCTTTATACGATTTGGATGAAATTTGGTATGACAGTTCTTATGGTTAAGCCATGTCCCCCTATTTAAGAGACACGCTGTATAATTACTACATTCTCCTTAACACGGTTTCATAATTAATTTTAATGTAATTACTTCCTGACAGTGACATTTGTTTAAATATGTCTAAATTGTTATTAAAATATTACGTTTTTGATTGACGCCTAGGCAAAATTAATATTTAAAGTTATTTACTAAATGCTATTATCGTAGAATTGAAGATTGTACCATTATATTCAATTTTTATTGGTAAAAGTTGCTAAAAAATTATATTTTTTACAAGAAAAACTGTTCAAAGCTTGTATAAAAACTAATAAGCTCTTCCCACATTACTATAGAATGGGTATACAAAATTTCAAAATTTTCTGATTGATAGTATTTGAGTAATCGTGTCCACACGATCCACACACACACACACACACACACACACATACACATATATATACCTACAGACATCATTGTAAAAATGTTAAAATCGGATCCTGGGGACGTTAAAACGTTATTCATTAAAATCTCTATATGCGATTTTTAGCACGATCCCTATACCTCCCTTACCTAGGGTAGCGGAAGGTAAAAAAATTAACATTGTATTCCGTACATGAAAGAATTCAAGTATAAGCCTGTAGTAAATGATTCTAATAAAATTTCTACTAAATGTTCTGTAAATAAGTAAAAAAGTTATGTTTCATAAAAGTTATAGCATATAGCATAATAGAATGCGATTATCAACCCCTGATCAAATTGAATTCCAATAAACAGTCGATTTATTTTTGTTTAAGGATCATGAATCTAATAATAACAACACATACAGCTGTGTTTATGTTCTTTCAATCAGCTATAAATCAAACTTAAACAAGCATATCCCATAAAACCTTTTCGCCAGAGTAAACACTGTCCATCTTACGCGGAGAAGTATACACTCTCTTGTTTGAACACTGAATGCAGTAGTGTATATCTTTTTTCCACGTCTTTACTATAATAATACGTTACTGTTATGATCGTTAACACGTTCACTGCCGATCATCTGCCCTGTTATTGCCTGCTATGCCGGGTCTTAGTTGTGAAAACTAACTATATCACAATTATTTTTACAATGCCATATGACAGAACACTTGTGTCATTACATTTTTGGTAATGGGACTCTAAAAATTAGTGATGTGAGATGTATTATGAGTTTTTTATACCAGCTCATGGTTTTCCTTTCACTGGCATGTCAGCATTTAGTCCTGGCAATTTACTCCCTACATATACTGATTATATTATATTATCGCTTTTGGTTTTCTAATACTTCTCCAAATTTTTTGTTCTGTAATTCTAAATCTGATATAAGCTTTTTGTCACAACAAGAACGTACTTTCTTTTGCACCGATGGTCCCGGCAATTGATTGTCCATTGTAGAACTCAGAGTGCCCAAAACCCAAAACCAACTATGTACTTGTATAAAGTGTACCTGAGGTGCCTATAAGAGCGCAACTGTAAGTTCCGAATGCCTGTGAGATACTGAAGCATAGAAGAATGTATATAATGATGGCACAGACGTTGTGTCATTGGCATAGCACGCAAAATACCAGATGACACAACGTATGTGGCAGTGAACGTGTTAAGTGTCCTACAACAGGACGAAAAACGAAACGACGTAGGGTCGAATCTGAATCAATACACGTTTTAACCGCGAAGGTATATGAAATTGTATTTTAATAGCAATGGTAGATAAATTATCTGCTTTGAATTTTATTTAAATTAAATGAAATACAAAAGTAAGTTGGTTGAGTAAAAAAGATTATAACTGTTGCAACGATTGGAGTGGGAAGGAAGCTGTGGATGTATTTCATTAGCGTCACACGCCACAAATTATAATGTACGGTCTAGCGCGGATGCACAATACACACCATGATGAATAATTGATCACAAAGGAAAGGAACAAAACATTCATAACCGAGATGGCAAAATTATAGTGCAGCTGATGGAATAATCGTAATTTTTATGGAGAAATGCGACACTGAGCGAAATACCTAAATGTCGATGTAGTTGACGACGTAGGCGGAAAAGCAAATAACGCAAAAATTTCGCGCATCAAAAATATTGAATTCAAATAACAAACAATAATGTATTCTTTACACGAGAGGAGATTTTTATTTACCTAGCCATGAAGAGAAACAATTTAAAGTACTTATAATCGGTCGTACTAATGTAACTTAAATATTAAAATTATTGCATCAAAATTAAATATCAAATGAATTATATTACATACATTGCTTTCATAATTTCTATCTGCATTTTTTACCTTTCGCTAAGAGAGGTATTGGGATCGTGCTAAAAATTGCATATTCAGATTTTAGTGAATAGCATGTTTTAAGGTCCATAATAATATATAAATAATGCACATCAACGTCATATTATTCGTTTAATTGTAGCTATAGTTGGCAACATTGATAATTTGTATCTTCACACTGTCAAAGTTATTATTTGAAAAATATTTGTATCGTGTTTGAAACATTTTTGTGCGTTGTAAAGGCCTATTTATAATAAAGTAATGTTAAACGCAACGCAACGACGCAACGTGACCTTTAACGCAAACACAAAACCTGTGAATCTGCCAAAAGTAGCACTTCCAATCAATCAGAAGAATTCGGTATATTTCTTTGGAAGTCGGCTCACTTTTATTTATTGCCTTTATATGGCATACATAAGTATAAATAAGGTTAGTATTATAAAATAATTTAAATAGAAATGGACAGTGACGAAAATATAGTATTTATTTTGTAGATGTGACAGTTCATGACTATATCGATAATACAGATTGCAATCTGTTTAACTCTTTTCATAAAGATTCTAAAACCTCTGCAAACGTACCGGTACATGACGTCACACATCTAGTTACCTTTATTCAATTTTTATTAATGACGTGCATTGGCTGCTTGAATGATTTGGGTATATATTTATTTATGAATAAATTCCTTCTGTGTTAGGTCGCAAATCATCCCATCCTCGTATTCCTAGCGCCAGTTTCCGACTTATAATTTTGGCGTGCAAATAACTTTAGTAACTTTTGTAATATGTATTCCTTCTTTGAAGCATTTGCCTAATATGAATTTATAATGTAATTGTGTAACATGGATATCGAAATATAATAATTCTACTCTCCCCGGGAGTAGTATTTACATAATATCGAACTAGTCTACTTTGAGACGCAGCGAAATAGGAAGGAAAATAAGTGGTTTACATTGTAAAACCCCTTTGAAACACGTAATTCCTTATCCAGTGCAAAGTATCCCCCTACTGTATAAAAAGGAGGCAAAGTAGGTACATACTAGCGGTTAAATACCCGCATGAAGGAATGCTTCGGATTAATTGCTCTCATATTTTACCCTGCAATAACTCAAAGGAAACGTACACGTTATTTATATGCTACCTAAGTTTCCCGATGCAAATATGTAAATGCAGTCTTTTAATGTGAAAAATTCAAATTCTCTCGGAATAAACACAGTCCGGCTACGACTGAGAGAAGTAAGTAAATGGTTTATGATTTAAGGATATAAACTAGCATAACGTTCCTGCGAAAGAAAAATGCATCGCCATTTGCGTATTTCTCCCTTTTAAAGAATCTAAAAATAACCACCACCTCTCATCGTTAAAATACTCCATAATTTTTGACGCATAATTTGTGGGGTTTTATTTTAAAATAAGTACATGCAGTGTAGAAAAAATTGTAGGGCAAATTATAAATATAGTATCACGTTTATGTTCGAAATAAATAAATAAAGTAAACTGTTTTCCTATTGGCTATGAATGATATGTTGCATGTAATCCGACGTCACAGAAGTGGGGGGGGGGGGGGGGGGTTATCATGACTATTTCTGACGCCAATCTTTTGTTAAATTATTTATGAAAATAACAATAAATTATTATTATATTTGTTATTATACTGTCATAGAGTATATAATATAGGGAGCGCAAGTCCAAAATTTTGAAGCGTGCGGGGAATGGTCCGCCATCTTGTACTATTCCATTCCGAACCGTTGTTTGCCTTTGCTTCTATATTATAACCATTTGAACCATTGTCAACTGGTTTCCTTAGTGTAGTTTAGCCTCTGCGATGTATTACTTCCGATTATTCTACATATTATAATGTCTTTATCTCTAAATCTATAGTGACTGTATATACATAGTGTGGCCAATAAGGGGATCGATTTTGATTGGTCGGCGCGAATTTGCCTAAATATGGCGGATATTATGCCGACAGAGTGACATTTTCAGATTTGTTACGTGAATTGAAGGTAATTATATTATATTTATATTTTAGATGGTGCAAATAATTAAATTACACATGTATTTGTATATTTATAACTCAAAGATATATATACATATTTTTAACATCACATCTTTTTTAGGTTAACTGTCAAAATTACTAAAAATGTCTAATATGAAGGTATATATTTTAGATGCCTGGTTGCGTGGCGTTTGGTTGTGAAAACAGTTCTTCGAAAGGATTTAAAATGAAAATAAATATTGTTTCCATTTAATATGCTCTTTCATTAATTGTTTATCGAATTTTGTTTAGTTATCACATCATATAAATTCAAATTTCCCGCGCATTTTGCCTAAATATGGCGGCGGTTGGCCACACTATGTATATACAGTCCCTATATCTAAATCTATATAAGATATAATAAAAATTTTAAATGTATTAGATGGACAATTTTGTTCTTCAATATTTATAATAACAAAAATTTCTAAAAATTATATTTAAAGAATTTTTCTAAGAAACTAATACTTCCGGTTGTCCAATCGTTACCAAAACCTTTTCAGCTCTTCCCAGGAGTGTCAGATTGAGGATTTCATAGTTAAACAGGTCTTAACTCTTATAGTTTTTGAGGAATTGTCCCTCCAACATCCACACATACACACACACACACACACACACACACACACACACACACCACACACATATACATACACACATTGTACAAATTTTATAATCAGATTTTAGGGACCTTAAATCGTTCTTATTCCGTAACATCTGAATATGCGAATTTCAGCATGAATCCAATACCTCGCTTAGAGAGGAGGTAAAAATCGACACGCATTGAACTTTTATATTTTTGTTCGATTAATAAGCTTAATGGGGTATTCTAATGATTTTTTTTTATTTTTTTTTTTTTCTGAAACTTTCACGTATATGTATTACAAATCAAAAATTTTGAGTTCTTTTTTATTTAATTTGAGCGAAATATGAATTTTTAAATATTCTTTGAAAATTTGATTTTTACCGGATGTGACGTATGAGGGACTCATGACATTTAAATGGCGGGGCATGTTTACATAGGTACAAACACAACACTTGGCGCGGCAGTCTATCTGTCATTCGGCATTTTATGTTTGTTTGGTTAGTTGTCGCTTGTTTTCTAAGTATTTCAATTTTGTTTACGTTATCTAAGTGAATTTTCCGTAATGAAAACTTGTATTAACAATAATAACTATTATAAGAACCAAATTAGAAAAGTTGAAAACTTGTAAACATATAAACGTCATACAACTAACACGATCAAGACAGCTCACAATGCATCAATGGCGGAACAGCTGTTTCCTGTATATGGTACAGGCATGCACAAAATTTTTTAGATGTCATGAGTCCCTCGTACGTCACAACCCACGTGATACCAGTTCAGCGGTAAAATAAAATACAAGAAAACTCATGTTAGGAAAAAAAAATTGATTTTTTTTTCATTATTTGGTCATTTTAAAGCATAATTCACAATGTTATAACATTTTTTACCTTAAATTTTACTACATTAGAATACCCCATTCTTTATATTCATTCCTTTCATTTAAAAAAACTATAAACAATGTCGAAATGATAAGTTGTAACGCAAATATATACAATTCATGGTAAGTTTGGAATCGCTCAAACGTAATTGTGTCCATTTCCGTAATTAGATCTCGGTTGAGTAATTTGAACCAGGATCTGACAACACAAATACAAGCCCCGCTATAAATAGCAATCTCTCGTTATTGGTAATTAGGGCAATCTAGTAATACTTGATGTAATAAAGTGATCATATTCATTACAGGGAATTTTAATAAATAGGTATCATCGTAAGAACAAAGGAAGAACAAAAGTCAGTGTTGTATTTAATTCTACAATTGTGACCAAAAGTAAAAAGTGCACAATTATATATAATATAATTGTTTTAAAATACGAATAAACTATTATTGTATATTGTAGCCGTTTATTGCCTTCACGTTTATTGCAAATGATATACAGGTTGGTGACAGAAACTCATATTTCCGTAATTTTCTGCTATATACTCAAATTATTTTAGATAAAAAGGTTCGAATAAAAGAATAATGCTTAACACTTTATCTGTCAAATTAATTTATTTTTTACCTCCCGCTACCCTTGGTAAGGGAGGTATAGGGATCGTGCTAAAAATCACATATCGAGTTTTTAGTAAATGACCACGTTTTAAGATGCCTAGAATCCAATATTAACATTTTCACGATGATGTCTGTATGTGTGTGTGTGTGTGTGTGTGTGTGTGTGTGTGTGTGTGTGTGTGTGTACGAATTTTGTTTGCACTCTAAGTCTTAGAAAATTCTGAAACCTTGTATTTCTGCCTTATTCTAATAGGAATAGATGCCATTAGATTTTGGTGTAAATCGAATAACCGGAAATGGCACTTTACTTGAAGCTCATAATGGTTTTTCTTCAAAAAATACCATTAAATGCCATTTTTTCGCATTTAATGTCATTGTAAAATTATAGATTATTGAATTTTGTACAGGTATACATTAATACTTTTTCTATATATTTTACAGATAAATTTAAAAATCATTTTTGTTTTTTTAATCCCGAAGCCTAAGATAAACAAAATTCCTTTGTTACATAGTTTATTTTTCAAATGAATGTAACTGACAGGTAAACGTCATTGTCAAAAAATTAATCACTTCAAATTAATAATAGTGACATATTAAATAATAAAGAAAATCGTAAATAAAGCAATAGTTATATGCATTGGAGCATAATATAGTTTGAAGCATTACTAAATACGCAGGTATGTATTTAAATTAATAAAAATTAAATAGCGGAAGGTTTTGTGTTGGCCACATCAGATTTTATTGCTTATTACTCAAGGAAATTATAAATAATAAATATTTACTAATTTAGGGACAAATCGTTAACATTTTTTAATTTTTGTTTCAATTCAATGGCTATTTAAGGGGTAATTTTTGACATTTTTACCTCCCGCTACTCTTGGTAATGGAGATATAGGGATCGTGCTAAAAATCGCAAGTCGAGATTTTGATAAAGGACCAGGTTTTAAGGGCCCTAGATTCCAATTTTAACATTTTTACGATGATGTCTGTATATATGTGTGATGTATGTGTATGTGTGTGTGTGTGTGTGTGTGTGTGTGTTTGTGTATGTGTATGGTTTTTGTCAACGCTCTAACTCAAATGCCATCATTCAGAAAACTTTCAAACCTTGTATTTCTACCTTATTTTAAAATGAAAAGAAGCTATTCGATTTTGGGGTAAATCAGGCAACCGGAAATGGCACTTTACTTGTTCAAAATAGTTTTCCTACGAAAAATACCTTCAAAAAAGATTTTTTATAAGAATTAAAGATAATTAATTTTTTTTCTACAGGTATGCATTCATAATTTTTCTATATATTTTATAGATAAATATATAAAATAATCTATTCTATAAATCTCGGAGCCTATATTTTAAACATAAATAATTCCATAGTTACTCAGTTCAGATTTCAAGTGTATGTAACTAAAGGCTCATTCACAGCTACGAAAATAAGAAATAAAAATAAAATTATAAATAAGACTTTACGGTTGGTGTTCACAGCTTCGGCCATAAAATATCAACTGTCATTTAACACATTTATAATTAACAAGCAATAATAACAACTCCATACCTTTTAAAGCACTATACGCAATCATATATGCGAACCTTTATCTTAAGACAGCTTTTTAAATTGATATTTAAATTGAAATCCTTTTGCCAGATCGTAAAATGATAGCTCAAATGACAGTTGTTATGTATGTGCTTATTTTTGTGTTTATGTCTTATGTTTAATTTTATTTTCGGGAGCTGTGAACACTTTCATAAGAATCTATTGTTTTATATCGTTATTTTTATTTTTATGTATAATTTTATTTTTATTTTCGGAGCTGTGAATGGGCCTAAACAGATAAATGTTACAGTTAAAAAACCTATCATTTCAAAAAAATAATGGTAACGTTTTAAAAAGAAAATTGTAGTAGTAAATAAAACAATAGTTTTATTATACGAATGCAAAGGAACATAATATATTTTCCAGCATCAATAAATATGTAGGTATGTATTTAAATTAATAAAAGTTAAAAAATAATAATGACACTCGGTTTAGTTTCACAAGAGAAGTATATTTTTACTTTATTGCAAAATTTGGCCAGCTGCGGCGTCATCAAGAAGTACTGGCGGGAGGTATAGTGCGGCCACAACAGATATTTATACTTAATTTCTGTCGTTATAAAGCATGCAAAATTAATTTGGATTATTTGAATCTTTTCACCTAAAATAATTAAGAGAAGCAGAAAATTACAAAAGTATGATTTTACATAAAATACTATCTTCGGAAATTCCAGTCATCGCCCTGTATATTTTTAAATTAACTAAATTACAAATCTTAGCACTAAATAGCATTATGAAAGAAATGCGTATAATTTTTCTTCATTGGTTAAAAGCTACATTGGGTTTTGATCCTTTTCCATGGCGCGACTAAATTCATTAAGAACACGCCAGAGAACGTTTTCATTTGCGATCATGTTACAAATTGTATTTACTGAGGGAAATCGCGAAATGTCGCCGTTCTATTTGTCGGGAAATTGCCGCGACTGCTAGTGAAGCCTTGGAACTCAAACTCCATGAAAAATTTCATTTGAATACCGGCGAACAAAATATGTCAAGATTTCGTCTTTAAGAAGTATTTTTCTCCAGGATTCCACTAAAAAATGTTGGTTGTCTTGGCAAAAACTGCTTTGATAAAATGATCTCAGTGAGTCACATAACCTACTAAGAGTAATGCATGGAAAAAGTTTGGTTTTCTTTGTTATCGTACGTGAAATATTTTCCTGCAATTTTTACTATCCATCAAATATAGTCTGCACAAGAAATCGTCATAAAAGTTTTATGAATTATTATTTAAGATAACTTGCAGTTATTACCAACTTATAGTGACATGACTTAACTTCCTAACTTCACTAAAGGAACGATTAACAATTATTAAGTGTTAAATTTGATATTAAAAAATCTGTTGTGGCCAGCACAAGACCTCTCGCCATTTCCATATTAGGCTATATAAGTATTGTATTGCACTTCGCTTTCGAACCGTCGTTTTATAACAAAATATTATAGAACATTACCCAAATATTGTTTTTTATTATATTTAACATGTCTTCTGCACACATATAATTCTAATTATATCTATTTTTCATTGTATGAGGAAGTTTCTAAATGTCAAAGATTGTTCCAATTCATTAACCAGATTGACGGTATATCTGATGGATATATGCATTTTTACCACAATTTCACCTATAATTTCAAATATTTAATTAATAAAACAATAAGAAAAATTAAATATACTTCCCAGTAAAAGCTATCAGAATGTCACTAAAACTGTTGATTTTTGACACTGACATGTGTCATTTACAAATTATGTTATAAACATTGGAATTTGTCAACTGGTTCACTCTATAAATTATAGTGTCTTTATCTCTAAATCTATACAAGATATAATAAAAATTTTATGTGTATTAGTTGGAGAATTTTATGTTCTTCAATATTTAATAAAATACCTCCCAAAAAATTATATTTAGAAGAATTTTTCTAAGAAACTACTACTTCCGGTTGTTCAATTGTTACCAAAACCTTTTCAGCTCTTCCCAGGTATGTCAGATTGAGGAAACTGCAGTTAAATATTTTTTAAGTCTTATAGTTTTTGAGGAATCGTGACTACAACATCCAGACATACATACACACACACACACACACATCCACACACACACACAGACATCATTTAAAAATGTTATAATCGGATTCTAAGGACCTTAAATCGTGCTTATTCAATAAAATCTGGATATGCGAATTTTAGCATGAATCCAATACCTCTCTTAGCGAGAAGTAATAAAAATGCATATTCCGTAATTTAACGATAATTAATTATAACGTGTGCTGTGAAACAAACAAGACTGGTTCCTGTCAGCTTCTGGTTTCAGCGGCCGTTTTTATATTACCGAAGCCTATTTAATTGTTAATTTTGGTCTTCACGCCGTCAGCAACTACCAAGTTTTTAAGATAAGTGTTATCTTTCTTATACATTTCATATTAAGTTAAATTTTTAATATTATATATATTTGAATTTTCAAAAATTTGATTTTGTTTATTAGTTACGGTTTTAGCATAACTAGATTATAATTTATTATATTTTTGACAGTTTGACAGCTGTCAAATACAGAATTATATACATACATAAATTCATTTTATAGTTTTTTATTTTTAAAATAAGGATAAAGAAATAAATAAACAAAAAAGTAATTAATTCCAAATTTTATAGGAAACTATTGTTAAAATGAAAGGCTAACTTAAATACTTTTCTTATACTTCAGTCAAAGACGAGTCTGGTAAACTGCTTTGACTTCTACTCTTACCGAAAAAACCCGTTTTCTGTCTACTCTGTCCTTCTTATCTTTTATGTATAGTAAAATGAAGAATAAATGGAGAATGTATGATGAGTGTAAATTCGGGACATGGAATGTCAGAAGTGTGAATGGCAAAGAGAATGAGTTGATGAATGCAATGCGAATGTACAGTGTAGATGTTTTGTGTGTAACTGAAACAATGAGGAAAGGTTGTTGTGAGGAAGAAGTGGATGGCATTTTTTGTTTGTGGTCGGGAGTTCGAGAGATTGAGCATGCTAAGCATGGTGTAGGTATACTTGTGAGTGAAAGAATGAAGCCGTTTATACGAAATTATGGTTGTATTTCTTCGAGAATTTCTTGGATGAGATTCAAGGTAGGCTATATACGAATCTTCGTTGTGTCTGCTTACGGTCCAACAGAATCTGAAAATGACCTTGAAAAAGATCAGTTTTGGATGTCGATAAATAATGTAATTGATTTGTGTGATCCGGGTGAGAGGGTGATAGTATGTGGCGATTTGAATGGATGGGTGGGTGTAAAACGAAGTGAATCAGAGAATGTGTTGGGACGTTTCGGTGATTGTCGAGTGAATGACAATGGTAAGAGAATTGTTTCATTTTGTTTGGAAAGAAATCTCTTCATTTCAAATACCATTTTTAAACATAAGTTAGCTCACATATACACCTGGGAAAATGTGGTTCAGAATAAACGTAGTGTAATTGACTTTGTAATCTATGATGAGCGTTTGAGGAGTATGATTGTAGATACGCGTGTGAAAAGAGGCGCTGAATTGGGTACGAATGATCATTATTTGGTTGTGTCGCGAATGCGGTTAAATAAATTTTGGCGAATGAAGGAGAAAGGTTCTGGGCAAATGTTTCGTGTGAAATCCTGTGCCCTTTTAAATGAAGATGTTAGGATAAAATTTGTTGATAGGTTGAATGAATCCATGCCTGAATGTGAGCCTAATTATGAATGTAATATAAATGAAGTTTGGAAGAAATTTAAGGATTCCCTCCTTAAATGTGCAAAAGAAGTTTGTGGTGAAAGCAGATTAGGCTGTTGTCCGAAAAATGCGTGGTGGAATGAACAGGTGAAAGAAGCGATTGCTGAGAAAAAGAGGGCGTATTTAAAGTTTTTAAATGTTAAGGATTCGCCTGGGAGGTTGCGCGAAGAATGTTTTATAGAGTATAGAAGGAAGAATAAATGGGTGAAGCAAGTGGTGAGAGAAAGTAAAAAACAATTTGATGATTTGTTGAGTGAAAGGTTGACAAATGATTTTAGTACAAATAAACGGTTGTTTTGGTTGAGTGTGAAGAGACTGCGGGGTGGAAGTGGTCGAGTTGTGAAAGCTGTGAAGAGTGCGAATGGAGAGTTATTGTGGAATGAATCAGATGTAAGGAATAGATGGTGTGAGTATTTTAAGGGTTTGTACGGAGGTGAGATTGAGAGGGATGATAGTAGCGAAGCTGCAAGTGAAAATGATAGTGAAGATGATTATGATATAGATGAAAGTGAAGTATGTGATGCATTAGCGCGTGTAAGGAATGGTAAGGCTGCGGGTTTGGATGGGATTACAAATGAGATGTTGAAGTATGGGGGAGAGAAAGTATTTGATTGGTTAGTGTATTTATTTAGATTTTGTCTAAAACGTTGTGTAGTTCCTGATGATTGGAAAAAAGCTGTTATTTGTCCTTTATTCAAAGGCAAAGGCAGTTCGAGTGAATGTACAAATTTTCGTGCAATAAGTCTGTTGAGTGTGGTAGGGAAACTCTTTGGTAAGGTTTTAATTCATAAGGTGCGAACCTTAACAATTTCAAAAATTAGTGACGTTCAGGGTGGTTTTTTGCCTGAGAGGGGATGTGTCGATCAATTGTTTGCTCTTCGTATGATTGTAGAGAAGTCACTTGACAAGAACAAGAAGGTGTTCTGTGGCTTTCTAGATTTAAAGAAGGCGTATGATAGTGTTCTTCGAGATACTTTGTGGGGTGTACTAAGAAAGTACGGCGTGAATGGAAACTGGTTGGGAGCGATTCGAGCGTTGTATGAGGGTAGTGAAGCTGCTGTGAGAATAGATGGTAGGTTGAGTAGTTGGTTTCGTATAAATGTAGGTGTTAAACAGGGTTGTGGTATGTCTCCGTGGTTGTTTAATTTGTATATGGATGTGTTGTTGCGGAAGGCGTTGAGTGGATTGGATGGTGTACATATTGGTGAAAGTATTGTGCCTGCGTTAGCGTATGCGGATGATGTAGTTGTCTTAAGTGGAAATGAAGAGCAACTGAGAAGAATGATAGAGAGAATAAACGAAGTTGGAAGAAGTATGAATTTAATGTTGAATGTTGATAAATCTAAGGTGTTAGTATTTGAAAGGAGTGAATTGGTAACTGAGTGCAATGTGTTGGTGAATGGAGTAAAACTGGAGCAGGTGAATGAGTTTGTATATTTGGGTAGCATGATGTCGAGGGATGGACGAATTGACCGTGAAATTGATAGGAGGGTGAGTGCGGGATGTAAGGTAATGGGTGCTCTGGGCACGTTTGCTCGTAACGTAAACGTATCTAGAGAAGCTCGGTTAAGTGTTTATAATGGAGTGCTGGTGCCTGCTTTGATGTATGGAAGTGAATGTTGGGCATGGACGAGAAAGCATAAAAGGAAAGTGACTGCTGTGGAAATGCGGTATTTACGTGGTGTTTGTGGGTATACAAGACGGGATCGCGTGAGGAATAATTTGGTGTATGAAGAATGTATGGTTAGGAAGAATGTAGTTAAGAGAGTTGGAGTGAGTCAGTTGAGATGGTTTGGTCATGTGGAGAGAATGATAAGTGAACGACTTGTAAAACGCATATATGTTGGTAAAGTTGAGGGTGTTCGATTGCGTGGCCGTCCAGTGTGTAAGTGGATGGATGTGATTGGTAGTGTTTTGAAGGAGCGTAAGTTTCCGAGTGGAAAGAGAAGAAGAGCATGTATGAATACGATTATGAATGTGGCTGAGGCGAAAGAAGTTTGCCAGGATAGGAATGTGTGGCGTAGGATGATTGTTTCGTAATTATTGTGGTGTAAAGATGAATGGTTAGTAAGAATGTTTTGTGAGAATGGAGAGACAGCTGAACTTTTATGTGGACGAGAAGAATGAAGTATGTTTGTACAGGAGTGTGTAGCGAACGATGATTTTTGTGTAACTATTATTGTGGTCCGGATGCGGTTATTCGCTACCGAAAATCGGTCACTTTAATATGTTATTATGTATGAATACGTTTATGAATGTGGCTGTGATGAAAGAAGTATGCATGGATAGGAATGTGTTGCGAAGGATGATTGTTTCGTAATTATTGTGGTGTAAAGATAAATGGTTAGTAAGAATGTTTTGTGAGAATGAAGAGACAGCTGAACTTTTATGTGGACGAGAAGAATGAAGTATGTTTGTACAGGAGTGTGTAGCGAAAGATGATTGTTGCGTAACTATTATTGTGGTCCGGATGCGGTTATTCGCTACCGAAAATCGGTCACAATAATATGTTCTTGAATGAATGTTATGATGATTTTGGGCAAGGCGGAAGAAGAATGTTTTTAAAGAGTTAAGTGATTCTGTGGAGCTCTTGCTTTCATCCCTTTTCTTATTATTTTCGGGTTTTTGCTAACCCACTAAGTGGGAAATGCGTGATTTTATGTATGTATGTATGTATGCTAAAAATCGCATATCCAGATTTTAGTGGATAAGCACGTTTTAAGGTCCTTAGAACCCGATGTGTATATATATATATGTGCGTGTGTGTGTGTGTGGATGTTGTTTCTCAATATTATAAGACATGTTTAACTGCGGTTTCCTCAATCTGACATTACAAATGGAGAATCGGAAGTAGTAGTTTTTTAAAAAAAAATCTAAGTAATATTATTTTGAAAATTTATGTTATTACAAATATTGAAGAATATAAAATTCTCTAACCGATACATTCAAATTTTTTATTATATCTTCTATAGAGTTAGAGACAAAGATATATACATATATAGAATAACATATGTTGTTATTACATTCATTCGTTAATCTTACAGTCCATGGAAAACAAGTGGAAAAATTAAAATGTTTGTAATTGGCACATGAATGTCAGTTCAAAATACCAGAAACATTATTGAAGACTTTTTCTGGGAGTACATTTACTATTTCTTATTTTATTATTAATTAAATATTTAAGATACATATATTACATATACCCTTCAGAAATACCACCAATCTCATCAATGAATTGGAAGAATCTCGAACATTAGAAGAATGAATAAAATGAATATAAAAAAATATAAAAATATATGAAGATGATATGTGTTTTTGTGTGTATGTAGCAAAAATATTAAATATGTACAGTACTTATACAGCCTAATATGGAAATGGCGAGAGGTCTTGTGCTGGCCACAACAGACTTCTAAGTTATGTTTTCTTTTATATAAGAATACAAAATTTTGCGACTGGCATAAAGAATAGGAAAAACTGCTGCGAAACAATTTGTATTCCTTGCCTTCAGGTAGTTTGCTAGAAGGAACAGCAAGAAATCAAGAGAAAAGTATTTTAAAAGTAATCTTCCACTCAAGTTACGGCTCAACCTACTTGTACTACACTGTTTATAACATCTAAAACACAAGTTACAAGTTTCATATGCAGCTGCTAGTAAACTTTAAAAGAATTTCGCCCTAATAAATTTTCCAGTAGTTCCAATTATAAAAGGTACAAATGTACAAGAAACAAATATGCAGGATGTTCAAGATTAAACAACAAAATTTAAATTTAAATGAAGAAATAAATGAGTAACCTCGCGCTAACATCTACGTCACACATCTGCTCTATTCCAAATTTTTACTGTCAGCTTTCTGTTATCGCCTTTGAATCTGTTTCTAAGTACAGGGTGTAAATCAAAAAGTGAGACATAGGCGGTTAACAAGGGAAATCAGTTTTTCTTTGCGTAAACGTTACCTAATTATTTTATGCATAAATATGTCAAATTAAATATGTAGATGTATGTCTTACACCTTACAAGTCTTTAAAATCAGAGATATGATATTTTAAAAGTTGCGTTTAATTTCAAATATTTCAACGTCTGACGACACAGTTTCACGGATACAACAGTCGAGCTCTACCGGTTTAATTTGGAACTATGTTTGTTTAGTTTGATAGTTATTTAAATAAATGGTTTATTTACATACCTTATACTGCACTAGTACTTTTTAAATAATAAAAAGTAATAATAATCTTCTCTCATGTATATTTTGCTTTCAGCTGTCACAATTTTAGATTAGATTACTGTTTCATGTTGTGAAGCGTATACACCTATTTTTCATACTTGACCGTTTATTTATTTATTTTATTTATTTAATATATCCCATCCATCCCACAGGATCGAAATCCCAATTACGAGGTGGTTACACAAAAAAAATACATAAAGGTTACAATGCTTCAACAGTAAGAAAAAAAAAAAATTATATACAAAACAAAATTGCGATAAAGAAAATTAAATTAAACTATAGCTATTTAATAGTGCTTGTTTGAAGTGTCCAAGTGACAAGTGATAAATATCAATATCTACAGGAATATGATTAAAAATATAGCATAATCGCCGGATGGGCGATCTTGCTTCGTAATTGGTTCTTATATGTGAGTAATGAAATGTACACTTATTTCTAGAAGATAGGCGCGGAACAGAAAATGGAATATAAGCTAAACAAATAGAATCATCTATAATATTGTTGATTAATTTATATATGTAAATCGAAGATTGCAACTTTCTTCTATTTTCTAATGACACAAAATCGAAAATGGATAGTAAGTAATTATATGACATATCATGAGTAGGATAAACACCATGGCTCGTAGTATGATCACGGTTTTAACTAAAACGCTGTTTTAAGAAATGTCAAATTTCATTATTTAATAACAATAATAAATAATATCAAATTTATCAAAATATGATTTTAAAGCAGAACATAGTTTGTATTCAAACAAATATTTTTAAAAAAATCGTTCTTTAAACATAAGGATGAAATTAAATATTGAAATTTGAATTTGACATTTCTTAAAACAGTGTTTTAGTTAAAACCGTGACCATACTACGAGCCCATATGTTTTATAATAACAGTACTTTACAAATTTTTTTTGTACTCTTTAAATGCTGTTGCTATATATATTATATAATGGATTCCATATTTGTAAGCAGTATTCCAATTTTGAACGCACGAATGAAAAATATAACATTTTTAAAGCTCTTAACCTAAGAAAAGAACGACAATTACGAATTATGAAGCTCAGATTTTTATAGGCAGATCTTACAGTGTAATTTATATGAGCATTGAAAGAGAGCTTAACATCAAATATGACTCCCAAATCTTTAAACCGTTGCGTCATTAATTGCTAAACAGCAAAATAATAAGTAATTGAATTGTATGTTTATCTCTGTCTTACTTATGTTTTCCTACATGTCTTCGATACGTATATCTAATATATGAACATCAAACTATGACATAACGGTCAAGTGTGACAAATCAGTATGTAAATGTGTATGTGTGTGTGTGAGAGAGAATTGTCTTTGTGCGAGTATGAAACTGTGTTTAGTTTATTAGCAAATTTATGAATGAAAAGTCGCACATTTCAAATTATTTTCTATTATAATATTTTTTAAATTGCAACATACATGACATGATTACTTCTGTTATGTTAGACTTTGGGCATAGACTTAATTTTTACAATGAAATAAATAAATTCTTTTTTGATGAAATCTACTATAGGTACGTTGATTACCATGAGGGATATTAATAAGGTGAGAAAAGCCTTTATGTTATCTAAATGACTTCTTTCAAGGATGTAGGCGATCTCATCGTGAGAAATGACACCGTGGTGAAAACATACACATGTAATAACCATATCGATAAATCTCCTAATCGCCTCGGAGAAAATAAAAAGGAAGACATGAACACTTTTATTTTCTGCTTTGCCTTCATCTGCGGATCATGTCGTTCTTAGACACTCCTCGTTTTACTTCCAAGAAAATTAATTCCAAGGAGAGGGTTTATTCTTTTATTATTTGTTTAATCTCGAGATGAAGAATCAGGAAATAAAAATGAATTCTAGATATCTTTTGATAGAAATGAAAGATTAGAAAAATAAAAAGCGTTTGACACTTACTATCTAAAATAAAACAAGATGAATTTACATAAATAAAAATATAAAACAAATATTTGCTTCGCGTATTTTTCCAATATTAAATAAGATCGTTCGCGAAATAAATATATTTTAAATCTCGGAAACTAGTGAAGATCGGACCCATGTTGATTAATCTTTTTTACTCATTTTAGATAGTCCTATATACCCTCATAATTTGTGACAATTATTTTTTAACATCCTGTATATAATATAGTATATATAATAAATAATAAAATACTAACCAATTCAGAATTAAATTCTCTAGCAAATATACAGAGAATTTATTTTAAAATGCAACATTATAGTTCATCACTTCCATGGTTACTCACTATTGTCAAAAAATGACAGCAATGTAATATTTGTCCATTATAAAATGCAACATTATAAATAGTATTGCAGCACAGGAGATACCTCCAAAACACATCATAAATGGTGTCAATTCTTATTACGACCGACTAGAATATTGCCTCAGAGTGATTGGGGGTATTTTTTAACATTTATTACATGAAAGTTATGACTTTTTGTAAGCTAAAGTTTTTTAAGATGTACAACATTTATGTTTTGATTATTTGTTAATCGTATGTAGCCTAATTTATAGGAAATTAGTTTTGAAAATACAAAACTACAAATTTTGTATGTTGCATTTTAAAATGGACAAATATTATATTGCTGTCATTTTTTGACAATAGTGCGTAACCATGGAAATGATTCGCCATATGTTGCATGTTAAAATAAATTCCCTGTGTGTTCTTATTTAAAATAAAGGACTTGGGTTCAGGATTTTGAGAACCACTGGTAGTTTTTTTCTCTTCATTACATTAGTCTTTTAAAATAAAAATTGTTTACCATTTGATTTTTGTTTATAGCTGTTATAGTTCCCAAGCCCGAGATAGCATTTAAAATGAGTAAACTATAAATATAGAAATAAAACAGTGTGCAATCTAAAAATTGCATGAGTAGTGTAATAAAAATATGAAGTATATTCTTATATCCTGGATCTGTTTATACGAGTGCAATTCATTCCATTTTCCTTTCCACTAGGGAAAGTACATAAATTCACACGCTAAACTATTACTGAAAGTTGGTCATTGCACATCACTAGCAATGCTGTGTGATATGAAAGCTCGTTAGCCAATCAGATGCATGTGATATGATTTTATCACACGCTGCGGTAACTAGTGAACTAATCTAAAAATTTGACAGTTGCAGATAATTTGCTGAATTTACACGGATTAAGAAGATTGGACCCTGATTTATCAGATTTTAACATCACTTTTGGTGAATTCTGATAGCAATGATATTAACATAATCTGTTTTAATATTTTTATGTAAATTTTATATTGTTTTTTTGTGGTCGTCGGAAAAGAATCGTGTACAACACTTGCTGAAAGGGCATTTCACACTCATGTGATTAAACCACTCGCTTTCAGCTCGTGGCTCAAACTTCACACTCGTGTGAAATATCCAACTTTCAGCACTAGTTATACAATATACTATTTCATACTTAAATGTAAAGAACTCCACTATATAATTTCTTTTATGTACGGACGTATCATAATTTGACAATTATACGCGAATTTCTTTCACATAAATGTCATTTTATAGCCCGCGGGGCTCATTATAGCCCGCCGGGCTATAATGAAATGTCAAAACAAGTTATAACCTACAATATAAACAATTTAATCAGGCAACATGAAAAGTTTTTATTACAAATTGAAAATTTTTATATTCTTTAATGAAAAATGAAAATTAATTTTGTGATATTTATACGGAAAGCACGGAGATACACAAAATAAAACTCAAATGACATAACTAATAAACAAACAATAAAATGGTGTTCTCCGCTTTCATAGCAACACTAGATACTGGATGTAAGAGGACAAATTCTTTTCGATACAATTTTTCTAACACTCATAATTTGACAATTTTCGTCCGTACATAAAGTTTTGTATATGTACCATGAGCGTAACTTGCTTTTATGGCCTTTGACGTGTTTTTATAAAAGCCAACTTACGCCATTAATACATAAATAACTATTAATTAACTTGAATTTATTTGCTTTTTACATAACTACGAAGTAGTACAATGGATTACAAATTGTATATGTAAATATTAACAGTGTTCTTACATGTGTATTTAGCAGCTTTTGAGAGTCTTTTATTATTTTAAAAACAATAAATTTCAATTTCGTTCCCGTGGTCGTGTGCCTGAGTGTCTGGTCGCGAACCCGGGGGAACCGGGTTCGATCCCGACACACGCCAAATATTTCCAATTTTAAATGGCACAAAAGTGACCCCTGTGGTGCACTCTCCACATCAGCTATGAGTGCCCGTGAGGTGACGCCTGGTAAGCGCCCACACGGTAAAATATATCGTCATCATTACCGATGTCTACATGTGTTGTAGATACTGACACAACCAGAAATAAGTAATATGCCGTGATGATATATTTATTTTATTTATTTTTACAAAATACAGAAAAAAATTCTAAAATATGTTTACTTCAAAATAAATCATATTTATCCAGACAATTCAATATCTTATCTTGACCTGTTGAACATGTTTAAAATACCCAGTTTATACGAAAGACGTGGATTTAATTCCGTCATCTTCCTATCAAAACTCATTCACTCAGAGATTGATGACTCTACTTCTCTTAGCCTTCTTAATTTTCATGCTCCTTGCAAAACTACTCGTTCCTTCACAACCTTCTACTTACCTACCTACAGAACCAATATTCTTTCTAGTTCGCCTATTTACCGTATGTGCCATGTTTACAACATAAGGTTTGCGAACGTTGATGTTTTTCATCTTAACCCTAACCAATTACGCCATGTTTTGTTTAGAAATTTGTACCACAATGTATAGTCTTTGTCTTTTGTACAGATTTTTTGTATTGTTTTTCACATTTTATCCTGCCCTGTTATTGGGATTATTCCTGTTGGGCATTGTATGCTAAATAAATAAATAAACAAATTTCAACAGATTGTCACTGTACGATAAATTTACGGTAAATACTATCAAACGTTAAACGAATATTATATTTAAAAAGTCGTCACGTAGTCATGCGCTGTTGACCTAAATTCATATTTAACGTTGACGTTATTCTTTTGGACGTCATGTAAACTCCTTTAATAACATTCCTCCGTTAGGGTTGTATTGTGGCAGTCGGGGAAAGTTCTCCGCTCGTTGGCAAGTGGTGCATGTTTTAAAGCATTTAGAGTTTGCGAGGACTGGGATAAAGTTGCGCGATAAGACGTAGACGGTCCATTTGCGGTGTAGACGTTTCACTCTGGGTGACGCATCAATCATAATAACATGCTGATGTAATTTCGCCCCCGGATGCGCCAATTCCAAACAAACCTCAGCGCGAGGGCAGAAGCGGTTACACCAACAAAGTAGAGATTGTTTTTTTATAAACTTTGGGCGGGAAACGAGAAAGTTTCGCATGACGGGATGTGTTCCCGAACCAATCGTGTAATTCCAAAAACCACAATTGAATAATAAATAAATAAATGCATTATTATTACACACTGCTAAATTTGATAACATGCTTTCTACAAAATATTTGTTCGAACAACGCCATTGGAATGGACAAGAGCAGATATTTTCTTTTTAAAAAAGTAAGAAATTTTTCTTCAAGTTTTTCCGATGATCAGCATAATATTTTAATATTCTAGTTTAGCTTTTTATATAATAACTGATAATCAACACACCTTAGGATTAAAAAAAAAACAGATGCCATGGACCTTAACGGCCAATGCGACCACTTTTGAGAACACTCGTTTCGTCCAGAATGACAAAGCGACGTAAAATTCATTTCATTATTATTATTAAATAAATTATTACTATCGAATTAAAGTTTTTTTAAACTCCAATAATGGATTGAAGTCTATTATATGAATATGAGTAAGACCTTCCGTTAATTTGATAAATTTTGTACATATCCCACACCAAAGATTATTTGGAAAGGATTCTATATATCCAGTAAAATTGTAACACGAACATAATACGATTTTTTACAAATTCTATATAGAAAGTTTCTTGGAAAATATTCTACAAATCCAATAAAATTATCACATGAATATACATTATGTTTACTCATATATAAATGCTCTAAAAATGCGTACACTTACATAACATTCTCTTTACAATCAAATAATATTACTACCAAAAATCAATATACCCTACATTTAGATAAAAACTTCAAAATTTTCAAAAATCAAATTTTTATGTATCTAGATACTTCTCAATGCTCTGATTCTAAATTTTGAAACCACAGGTCGATATCTTTTTTCGTTCTCGAGATATTTAGATTCAAAGATTTGCTCAAAACTGCCCATTTTTGGGTAATAACCCAAAAATGGGTCGAGATATGGATTTGGCGACAACACCATTCGATTCTACGGGCAAAATTACATAAGTACACCAATTTTCAGAATTTTTGAACATCGCATACAATCTCTAAAGCAAAATAACTGAAAATGGCGAAAAATCGCAAAAATCTAAGGTGTACCCCTTACGATTTTTTCAGATTTTGGTCATTTTCAGGGGTTTTCATGCTTTTATTCCTAACAAATGAACCGATTGGACAAAAATTATGAAAATAGCTATACTTATGTATTTTTGTCCGTAGAATCTAATGGTGATGTCGCCAAATTCATAACTCGACCCATTTTTGGGTTAATACCCAAAAATGGGCAGTTTTGAGCTAAACTTTGAATCTAAATAGCTCAAGAACGAAAAGAGATATCGACCTGCGGTTTCAAAATTTAGAATCAGCTCATTGAATAGTATGATACATGAAGTTTTTATCTAAATGTGGGGTATATTGACTTTTGGGGCAATAATTCAAAAATGGGTTGAGATATAAACTTGGTAGTAATATTATTTGATTGTAAAGAAAATGTTACGTAAGAGTGTACGTATTTTTAGAGTATTTGAACAACTTTGTGAATTTGTACAAATTACATAGAAATGACGGAAAGTAACGTGCTGGCCACATCAGATTGAGAAGTATGTAGATATATTAAAATTAGATTTTTGAAAATTTTAAATTTTTTATCTAAATGTGGGATATACTGACTTTTGGGGCAATAATTCAAAAATGAGTAAAAATATAAACTTACTAGTACTTGTTCACAATATTTTTTACCCCATTCTCCTATAGATATAGTGGCTGATATAAATTATGACTTATACTAGGTGTCTGTTTATGTCCCAACCACTGTGTTCTTATTATACAAAGTGAAGTAAATTAGAATTATTGGTTCAATAGAATATTATGTATTTTGCTTGAAAATATTTATTTTAATGTTGATTTTTAACAATTTACTCTATTGGACATGAAGAATTCTCGAAGCTTCGAATGTTATCTATGAAATAACTTTTCCCCAAAAATTTGGGATTACGGTATTATAAATATAAATTAGCTATATAATGAATAAAAGATGAGTCCCACATCTCCTGTCTAGAAAGTATATTAGGCTGAATTTGAACGTGGATGTTTAAATCCATATTCTATCACCTTATCTTTGCAATCATACCGTTCTATCTCCTGAGATAAGTACGTCATCTCCTGTCACTGGATAATTTGGGACTATAGCTTAGTTTTATGTGTATTTACGAGTTTGTATGTAAAATATTGGTCCTATATCAAAGCTCAAGCCTTTGTTGGAGATAAGAGCCATTGCTATTGCCAGCACATAACACATCTTCATTACATATTTCAACCTAAGCGGATTAGAATTCAGGCTGAATAATGGCTTTACTCAACATTTACGTATTTAGTAAGCTAATTTGTCCTTCGCACATGAAATATTATGCATATTTAAAAACAATTTCAAAAGGAAAATTCACTTAGATATATAAAATTTACATTTATTTCTCCAAGGTGTAATATTTCTCTTTAATATGGATTTATTATTTGGAAGAATTATTTTTGGGAATGTAATACAAAGAAAGACTTTTAGTTTACTGGTATTTTTGTTTAGGGTCATTTATTTTAAAACTAGACTTTAAAACTGTATGAACGATATAGAGACTATCTAAGTTTATTAGTTTTTGAAATATCTGAACTTTAATGTCCTTAAATGTCCCAACTGTACTGTATACTTTTAAGTCTTTTGCGATCAGATTTTACGGTTTTACGAAAGTAAACTAAATAACATATGTTTGAATTTACTGTCATTATAATACACAAAAAAAGTTATTAGTTTTTATAATACTTTACAACTTGGATAAAGATAGATATTTATTAATTATTATATTAAATTAGTTATTATCAACGCCAAATTTCCAATTAATAACTACTTTTTTACTGTTTCGTTTAAGGAATAATAAAAACTTTCTAGAACTACAAATTTCTTTCAAATTATAAGAAAATTTATAAAAAAATCTGTTGTGGCCAGCATAAGACCTCTCGCCATTTCCATATTAGGCTATATAAGTATTGTATTGCACTTCGCTATCAAACCGTCGTTTTATAACAAAAAAATATTGTTTTTTATTATATTTCACGTCTTCTGCACACATATAATTCTAATTATATCTATTTTTCATTGTATGAGGAAGTTTTTAAATGTCAGAGATTCTTTCCAATTCATTAACCAGATTGGCGGTATTTCTGATGGATATATGCATTTTACCTATAATTTCAAATATTTAATTAATAAAATAATAAGAAAGATTAAAAATACTTCCCAGAAAAACTATCAGAATGTCACTAAAACTATTGGTTTTTGCCACTGACATATGTCATTTATAAACTATGTTGTAAACATTTGAATTTGTCAAGTGGTTTCCTTAGTGCCTTAGCCTCTGCGATTAGAATATTCTATATATTATAGTGTCTTTATTTCTAAACCTATACAAGACATAATAAATTTTAAGTGTATTAGATGGAGAATTTTGTTCTTCAATATTTCTAATAAGAGAATTTTTTCTAAAAAACTACTACTTCCGGTTGTCCAATTGTTACCGAAACCTTTTCAGCTCTTCCCAGGAACGTCAGATTGAGGAATTCATAGTTAAACAGCTCTTAAGTCTTATAGTTTTTGAAGAATCGTGACTACAACATCCAGACATACACACATCCACACATCCACACACACACACACACATCATTTTAAAAATGTTATAATCGGATTCTAGGGATCTTAAATCGTGCTTATTCGCTAAAATCTGGATATGCGAATTTTAACATGAATCCAATACCGCTCTTAGCGAGAGGTAAAAAAACAAAATAAAAATAAAAACAAAGTAATGGAAAACCCCATTTGTATACCAATTTTTCATAATTAAATAGCTATTTAAAAAAGTGACAGGAAAATGGTACATTACTGACGGAGGAGCCCTAATGAAATACGAGGCACCTTTACGCCTCCGACCAAGTATAAGTCATGCATTATGTTTTTCTGAAGCCTATGATTATAATAAAAATTAATTTTAAATTTAATATTAAATCCGATTTTCTATGAGTATGTAATGCACGTCTCTCGATTATAAAGACAGAAAAAATTTAGTAGGTAAATGAAAATCGAGACAAAAACCAATAACTGTCATTTCTGCATTTAAAACAAAAACGTTCAAATATTTTCGTAATTCGTCAGGAAACTTTCACTCCGCATTTTTTGCGCTAAAATAGTACTTGCGGTATATGATTTTAAAAATAAGAAATATTACCATCCATTTGCGTCTGTGTCCTGAACGAAAATTAGAACTCGAACCCAATACCGATGAACCGTTACAATTTTTAATTGACAGTAACTGAACCTGAACCGGTATTTATTTTCTGAACCTGAACCAAAAATACTTTTCGGTTTAAGTCCATGATAAAAACATATAAAGATGTCAAAATTTTGATATGTCTATTACCGCCTGATACGCAATAAAATAATTGCTGGTATTACCGGACGTAAGTTTTCAGAAAGTTCTTTATTCCATAACTAGTTTTCAGAAAAGAAAAATAAAAGTATTTTAATTTCCATTATAAAGTGGTAAAGTATCGGTACTTCTATGAAGTTGCGTCGTGATGAGACCCAGTTTGGTGACATTCCATTTATTTTCACGATAGTAAATATATTCCCGCGAGCCTGTTCACTACGTTATAACGACAGTTTCAGAACAGCAATTGCATTTCACTTACCCAGCCCACAAGTTAAGCCATTGATTCCGTATACACTCGCCGACATCGCCAAGATTATATACTTCTACGATGCAATGGAGGATCATGCTCTTAGTTTGTTTTTTCTCTACATCTCATTTTTAAGCCAGGAAACTTTAAATAGAATTCGAAATGTCGTTTGTGGGAATTCCTTTGGTAATCGGAGCAAATGAATGCTATTCCATCTTAGTTAAAAAGTTTTGTTTACTGGTTTACGGACATAATATTATCAATCTTTGCATAAATTAGGTACTGTATCATAGATCTGAGACTAGTAGAATGTATTATGTACATTGAACTGGAGAATTATTTTTTAATTTATCGAACTTTCGAATTATATTTAATTAGATTATTTTTCGATCGACAAATTTGTTTCAAATACCGAAAAGTCACTGTCTTTCTATGTTCATTTACATGGAGCAGTTGGCAAGTCTGTTTGACAACTAGAACATAACTTTGACAGGGCAAAATAAATATAAATAATCGCCTGTATACCAAACGATTATTATGAATAAAACTCGATTTCTGGACTGACATTATCTTTATTGTTTTACAACGTTTCGGATGCTATGATCTGCTTCCGTCATCAGGTGAACTGATTTACATCTGTGTAAGAGGAAGAATTTATACTATGCGGGGGTCATGCGTGAATGGCTCTTCGGGCGTATCGGGTCGTTGGTTGGTTGGTGGTGTTGTAACTGGTTCCTGATAGGTCGGCTGCTTTTCTGTCGTAATCTTCAGTCTTCTTTGATAATAAGCTGTTTCCAAACTGGTTTGATTTCTACGCTGGGATGACTGAAAATCTTTTCTTGGTTTTTCATAATGATGGCTGCTTCCTTGAATTTCCTTTTAAATGTGTGACTTTCTTTGTGTATTACTTTGGCTTGATTCCACTGTATTCTATGGTGTTTCTCCCAGGCGTGTTCAACTATTAATGACTTGGACGTCTCTCCCCTCTCAGTGTGCCGTCGGTGTTCTTTAATACGTTGTTCTAGTGGTCTCTTGGTTTCTCCCACATAGGCTTGGCCACATTCGCAGTTAACTTGGTACACACCGGTCTCAGTTTTTGATGTTGGTTTTGTATTTGCAAGTATGTTCCGTAATGTAGTAATTGTCTGGAACCTGGTTTGAATATTGAATTTGTCTGAAATTCTTCTAATCTTTTCTGAGACGCCTTGAGTTAAAGTTTAAAGACAAACGATTATTAATTACGGTGTTTCCAGAAGTAGTTTCTATACTTTTTTGATTTATTTCATGATCAGAAACATCACTTAATCGATGTTTTAGTCCAGTCAATAGAGGTTTTTACCATACAAAAGGTGGGGAAAAAACGATTTTAACATATGTTGTTTGGGTCGAGACGGAGATGAAAAATTCAAATTTGTGACCTTGGGGAGGCTCGGAGTGAGCCGCCATCTTGGATCAAAGGTGCAAAAAATGAGTTTTTCGCTATTATCTCGAAAACAGTGGCCCGTATCAAAATTTTATATATATAAGGCAGAGGTCTTTTGGTCTCCATTGACTGGACTATTTTTCGTTCATTTTATTTATGTGTTGATAATTATCTGACAAAACAAAAGCTACAGAGATTATTCCTGGGAATAATCTCTAGAGCTTTATTCTCACTATAATAATGGCAGGATTGGTTAAAATGCTGACACGTGACAAGTAATAAAACATTTCATTGGTTTGTAAGAAATATCAAAAAACAATCATTTATAAAACTTGCTGTGCCGTTTAATTACAGATTATATAATTTTCAGAAAACTTTGTGAAAATGGTAAAATAATTTTATATTTAATTACATAAATAATATGAAAATTTCCTTTTATACGAGTATCAAATTTATAACATTTTATTATTTGAAAATTTTACTGTTTAATAAAAATAAATTATTTTGTTTTAATAACTCTATGTAACAATATGAATTTAATAATAAGCTCAAAGTGCTATTCAAATAAAACAACAAAGGTATAAATACATTTCATTTCAGTTTTTATTAAAACAAATATGGTAATTCTACGCTATATTTACAATGTATAATTGTTTATTTCAATAAAACAATTATAATGTAAAAATGTAATCTGTTAATATATATCTACAATACATAAAATGTTCAGTTCGAAACTGTGGTTACTCGGTTCGAATCCACCGGCCGGCTAAGTGCGTAGTTGTTAAAATGCCACACCATCAGACATTAATCGCACTCGCATGCGATGATCTGACAATCGTCCATGTTAAACATAGATGGTGTTAGTTGTAGAAGTCCCGATGCCGCACTGGTGGCTGTCGCACGGTGTAAGCATGCCAGCGGCCATGAAACGAGTACCTACGGTACTTGAGGCCTTGGCCCTATAAGGGCTGTTGTGCCACAGATGATGATGACATAAAATGGAAAGTAGGAATAGACAAAAACACACCACTTATTTCTTGTTATATATAAACTGTTTTAATTTTAGGTAAATGACAATTAAAAATACAGTAGGCTACTTTCACACGATACGAATTTTCGCTGTTTTTTGGCACGGCGCCGTGCAAATTTGAGAACAAACGGCGAAAACAAAAATATACATGGAGCGGCATTTCACCTGACAGTAACTTATCAATCAAAAACTCTACGTCTCACAATTTTTCGTTTCTTAAGTTTATTATTAGTGCGCGCTTTGTAAAACTTGCCAGAATAAAGTAAGCATATTTCAAAATAGTTTTTATGAAATGTGACATGTGTCATCAATCAATATCATTGAAATATGGATTACGTGTACTTTTGCGCCGCGAACGGCAAATTGGCAACATGACTAGGTAATTTTTCTGCAACTATGCGATTCTTTTGTCAACTTAACTATTAGTGCTTTGGTTACGACTGGAAAGGAGGCCGATGCATAAGAAGTGTTTTTCGGTAAATTTAAAGCGCTTCGTTTATGTAACTGTTAAAAACAGACACGACAAGATAGCGATTTAAATACTTCAATATCTGTTTCCAGTCTATTAAAGATCGAAGAAAGACACTAGATGGCATACAAATGTAGACTTTTTTGAAGAAAATAGCTTAAAATAGTGAAATACTTATAAGTACCTAACCTAGAAAAATGTTGCAATCAACTTCAATAAACAAACAATAGCGACGCTGTAAAACATCGTTATAAATATAGCAATTTTTACCTTGCGTCACCTTTAGGTAAGGAAGGTATTGTCTTTGGTCAAAAAATTCGGTGGTGAGTTTTTAATGAATAAGCACGTTTTAGGGTCCCTACAATAGGAATTTACTATTTTTAAGATGATATCTGTATGTATGTGTGTGTGTCCGTGTGTGTGTATGTGTGTCCGTGTGTGACAAATTTTTCTCCGACGATAACTCCAATACTATAATTCTAAAAATTATAATTCTTTCGTATTCGTCTTCTGTACATCCATATGAAGAGTTGATTAGATTTTGGTTATAAATGATCCACCGGAAGTACCCTTATTTGAAGTTTTCACCAGTTTTTCTTAAAAAAACGCAGTTAAATATTATTTTTTGAAATTTTGTTATTATATTTATTAAAGAAAATACTCCTCTCTATATGGTTTGACTATTCATTTTCCTTCATATTCAATAGATGTAGAGTTAAAGCATTATAAAGAAATTAATTTTCAAAAATTAGTCAGCTTTGCTATTTATCATGGAAACAGCTGATACATTCAAAATTGACAGATGTGTGTTGCAAGTGCAAAACCAAATATGGAAAGTATGGGATGAAAAATTAGTATTTCATAGTGGTCCTCTCAAGTGACATGCAGTGAAAGGCTAAAAAGAAGATGGAAGGACTGTATCGCAGAAGACTTGAGAAAGGAAGGACTGTGTGAAGAAGATGCGTTGGACAGGAATGAGTGGAAGAGAAGAGGAAACAGCGACCCCTAATAAAATAGGGGAAAGCTGAAGCAGAAAGTAAAATGTGTCAAGTGCATTTTTCTTAGTGTATGTTTATGTCATAATTTTATTGGATTTATACAACCTTTTCAAATGAACTTTTGGTATGAAATTTGTAAAAAATAATATGTGTTCGTGTTTGATTTTACACGATATTATATAGAAACTATTCCACGGTCCTTTTGGTATAGGATTTGTGCAAAATACATCGAATTGACGGAAGGTCTTGTGCTGGCCACAACAGATTTTTTTTATATATCTTAGAAATTTTCTAATTTAGGACACTACGGAATTTGATAAAATGGGGGAGTTAAATCTTATACAATTCGTAGATTAATCAGACAAATTAAACTGTTTGTATATTTTTACTTATAGTTAAATTTTGAATGTAAATATCTTATTAAATATATAATAATTAATAATAAAACAAGTTTAATACAAAAATATACTCCGTTGAAACATGAGTTGAAAATGAAAAACATAAAATATTTCCTCCAATTCTACTAGATTTTATTTCTACATAAAACGCTCAAGCAAACGGAAATTACAAGGTGTAATATTTTCTGCTCTCTGTGAGAGTGTAAAGGTAGCAACAGTACAAGAAACTTTTTAACAACGTAGCTGAAATTAAAATTCTAACTTAGCTTGTACAGATGCAAACATATACATATAAAACAGCTGATAATTGCATTTGGTTCAATTTATTGAAAAATATTGCGACGAGGCGTGTTCACGTACATTCATTAAACTAAAAAAGGATAAATAAAACAACTAAATACTGATAACGCCACTCCTTGCAAATGAAAATAAATTGTTCTGTAAATTCAATATCTACTTTGATGAGAAAAAAATATTTTCAATGGAAAACGTATTGAATCATTCAAGATTCGGAATATCACAATACAAACTGTAGAAAAACAGGTCAATATATGTGTAATAATGATGAAAGATTATTTTACAACATGTAACCTAATGATAAAGATGTTACGTGGGAGTAACATTGAAGTTATTATTGCAGTTAATTTAAAGTAAGAATAGCTCTTACAGTGTGAATAATTGGTTGTGTTGTGTCCATATGTCCAAGTGTCCACTGGAGCCTAAGGCTTTCGCCTTTAATTATGTAATGCGCAAGCAACAACCTCTGTTATTTATAATGTATAATATAGACGTGCGTGTCCATTATGTCAAGCATGCCAACAACAAAGCTCTTGCGTTGATGGAATAAATAATAACCGCGCTACGTTTTGCGTTTGCTAAATAAATCATATAACCAACTTCTGCCTAAGAATTCTATCCTACCCTCAAAATAGAGTTTGCCTAGGGAATGGCCTTCTGAAACATGTATGTACTTGACACATGAAATATAGTGTTCTATGTACGTATTATAATAAATTTAAAGTAAAGGTATAGAACAATAATTTACATTGGGTAGTATAAGACAATATATTTTATTAATTACAGAGTATCATTTCTTTATTTTTAATATAGCATTTATTATTTTTACTCATTTCTTTAATTTATATATACATACTTTAGAAAGCAAATTATAAACCACTTTTTCGAAATAGCGTCGATAAATATAGTCCAACTAACCCAAAAATAATTTTTAAGATTAATAAACTTAATAAACAAACGATGAATTGTAATTCATTTTTTTTAATTGTTTTTTAATAACTTTAAATTTTGTAACAAAGGAATATGAATATGTTATACTATACATCATTTACTTAAAAAAAGTCAATTGTTCTAATGTAAAAACTGGGATTTCAGAAATAAATTACTGCACATTAGTGTCTTGAACCAAGTTTAATTTACATTAAAATAATTTGCATTATATTAACAAAAATTTATTCACTTGATAACAATTGGAGATTTTATCAATCGAAACTTTGTGTAACTCAAAAAAAAAAATAAAGACAATGAAAGTTCGAAATACTTCTTTTATTCTTAAAAATTGATTTATGTACAAAAAAATATTTTTTATTTGGACATAAAAATAAAAATAGCAACTTTTATAAAATTAATATAAAAACTAAGTTTTCTAATATTTAGTGTAATAACCGGAACCACGAGAATTTATTACTTCTTCTCGTTTCATCATGAATTCAAGTAATTTTGTTATTACATTTCTATCAATTAATCTTAGTTCATCACTAAATAATACTCTTTTCCACATGTCAGTTGTCCAGTATACATGATTTTCTGCAAAAAAATAATCGGGCCTTCACGTTCTTCTTCGAAAGAAGTGGTTTCTTTGCAGGCCGACGACTATAAAGTTCTCCGGCAACTAATATTCTTCTTCCCTGTCTTGAAGATATTTTATCTTTAACATTACTTAGTAGAAAGCCTAAAATTTTCTTTGATGATAACAACGGATTTTTAACTATATGTGTTTTCTCATTCTGTCGCTTCGGTTTGATGTTTTTTTTTTGTCTACTAGAAATTGTAGAAGGCTCAATATTACCCTTCCTTCGAAAATGGATTATTATTCGTGCTATTGTAGATTTATGCAAATTAAAGTTATTCGACATTTTATTCCGCGAAGCACCATTTTCATATGATTTAATTATTAAATTGCGAAATTCTTTAGTCAAAGACTTATTACGTCCCATAATTTTGAGCTACGAAAAATACCGAAATTTTTATAAAGAGATGTAACTTATTATTAGGTATTATTTATTTTTAATAATATTGAACAGTAACGATATCTGAATATTTTTCATTTAATACAATTATTATCCATTAAATTTGTCTCTTTCAAGTTTTTAATTCTTTTCGGTCTGATATCTGTGTCGTCTTTTCTCTTTTTCCTGCAATTCGTTCTTTATGTCCCTCAATTTGTTTGTTTCTTTATTATATTGTTTTATCTAATTTCTTAAGTCTTTTATAACTCCTTGTTTGTATATTAATTACATTTCATATATTATTTGTACTGCTTAAATAAAATTGAAAAGAAAAATAAAAAGTATAAATCACTTTTCTGTGCATTTGATGTACTTATGTATTTAAAGGATATTGTGCAACAATAAAATTAAACGCCTTTAACGGATAAAATAAATTTTAATCCCTAGTTTAACTTATGTGACGCAAAGTCTGAAAAGCTGTTGTTTTAACAAATTCTGTTTGAAATAAACATTTATATGAATATCTCCGTTCTTTGTTAATACGCGAATGAAGGATTTGAAGTTCATAATCAGACTCATGGAGAATGATCCATATTAAAGTCGAATTAATAAAAGTTGGCTTAGAGCAATCCAGTAATACCACTCCAGAACAAGAAGGTTAACTGACATAAGTGTTATTGTTTCCCAACTCTTTAAACTTTAAATATTGCTACTGTTTGGAAGTTTCTCGGCTTCATTGTATAAAACAAACTTCACAAGACTACATATTTTACCTACGACTTAACTTATCAAATGACAAACTTTGTACTATAAAGAACTTGTTGGATTAAACTTGGCATAAATTATTCCCGATGTTAAACGACACATATCTGGAGATTATAAGCGATAAGTGAAAATGAATTCTCTTCGCTTCGGGCAGGAATTAATCTGCATGTGCTAATGTGCATTGTTGTCCAAATTAAGTAATAATATTAAAAAAATATAGTTTTAGCAGTGCCTCAAAATGAAGAATGAAGAAAGAAATGGGTGTCTCAGGTAAATATAAAATCATTTATAAATCTGTTATAAAAATAAAATTACTAAAAATGCACACCTAATATTTATGATTGTGTTCGTTAGGTATTCGAAATATAAAATTTGAACTAAGATTTGTCTTCGGTTTATAAATGTAAGTACAATGATTACATTATTGCAGCAATCTATAAATTTAGTCAAATCTAGCAGTTTGAATTTAATAAGAATTAATTATTTCAGTGCTAGAGTAAAACAAACAATCAGAATAGAAATTCCGATAGTAAGTACAATAACAATAACCAATGAGGCGCGCCTGTAGCACATTCAAGGGCTTTACAATTAATTACTAACGTAAGTGTACAGTTAACACGTAAGTTAATAAACGGGTAATGGATCCACTAACGCCGGTTAACCCGACCTGGTGACAAATATTAGTGTAGCAATAAAACCAAGAAGCCAATTATTCAGAGAAGCCAAGAGAATGTTGCTTAATGCATTCTTCGGTTAAAAAAATAAGAATAAATGAACGTATAAAAAAATGCTTTTTGCCTTATAATATCTTCCGCAAAATAATTGCCTTCCGTCACCTTTAGATAAGGAAGGTATTGTCATTGTCTTTGATTAAAAAATTCGTTGATGAGTTTTTAATGATTAAGCACGTTTTAAGGCCCATAGAATACGATTTTACTAGGTTTACAATGATGTCTGTATGTGTGTGCGTGCGTGTGTGTGTGTGTGTGTGTCTGTGTGTGTATGTGTGTGTGTGTGTATGACAAAATTTTCTCCAACGATATCTCCTATACTACAATTCTAAAAATTATAATTCTTTCGTATTCCTTTACATCCATATGAAGAGCTGATTAGATTTTAGTTATAACTGGTTAACCAGAAGTTCCCTCATTTGAAGTTCTTAACAGTTTTTCCTGATAAAACGCAGATAAGTATCATTTTTTGACATTTTATGTAATTATTCAATAGATATAGAGTTAAAGAATGGGGTATTCCACTATAACAAAAGGGATAATTGACGTCATACAATTGATATCTTTCTCTCGTAGCGTACTCAGAGCAGAGTGTGTGAGAAAGACAAGTATAGGGGGAATGTGACGTTACACCAAGTGAGCTAAGATAATGTTTATCCATGAGAAGAAATTTTGACGAAATAATAATAAAAACCATTATAATATTTAATTTTAATAAAATAAAAAACTAATCAGTTAGTATACTGTGCATGACAATCGTCGATGGAAGACTTCAAGTCATCTATTTAGAAAGCTTTATTGTCTATCATTTGTGTCGTGAAAACTAATGAAAATGGCTGATAATATCTAATAAATACTGTGGTGAGTGTTATTTTCGAGCCTTATTTTAAATGCATTATTTATTGCAGAGTGAGTTAAAAAATCTGTGAGATTGATTAAAAATTTTTTTATTCATTTGTGAATAATGTGTTACTTATAGTTGTTGCTATGGAGTTAATAATGACATTTTAAAACGTCAAAATTGAATAAAAACTTTTAACTCTGTGTTATAGTTGAGTTTATTATTATTTACTAGTTTTATAAGCTTCAGATTAAATGTTCAAATTCTTAATAAACATATGGCGCTTAATTTATCAGATATTTTAATATATTTGATCATTAATCACTAAATGAATGGAATTTTCCTAAAGATAACTTGACGTTTGAATTACCCGTGATGCAGTAAGTCTCATCGATGTAATTCCTAAATTATCCAAGAACTTGACGAAGCCTGCAACTGGAATATGTACATAGCTGTTGTTGCTCGACGAGAAATGCGACAAACGCTTCATTTATAAAACAATATCGTCCTGCTGTAATCTAATAATCTACCTCTGGCTACGGTTCTCCAGCTTCAACATTACACGTCATAGTCATCCCTATTCATGAACTATGCACTCTTCGAAATAGTTATGTATTTAAAATTTAAAAGTAACAATGTAAAATTTCACTTATGCTATAACTACTTATCCCTAGTACTATGTCATCTCTCTTACTAAAAAACAAACAGCTTGCATTAATAAGGCAGTAAAATATACATTTTAAAATAAAATTTACATATGTACTTCCCATAACCTTAATAAATAACCCTGGACTGAATAATGGGGTATTCTGACATTTTTAAAAAATATTTTTTTATATTAGTTCACACCAGTAGGACTCTGAATATCTAACTTTGAGTAAGAAAATGTAGGCATCACATGAGATATGAATTTTAAAAAATTTCATCGCAATTCAAATTTTCTTATCATGGCGCGCTTATGACGTCAACTCGATGATGACATCTGCAACGAACTTCAGCGCCTAAATCCACATGTTCATGACTGCCATTTGCTTGTTTACATATGATTTTAGTGCCAGCGTGTATTTCGATATTTGTCCTGTGTTTGTTTATGGTAAAAATAGGAGTAATAATTATAAAGTGGACGAAATGTCAAACAAGAAATATACCCGCGCGTGTTAACTACTGGCACCATCTGTGTTTTTAAACGAAAATATTTACTTTGAAATGAGCAACAGATTATCAACTTGACGTCACAAATTTCAAGGACGTTTCTAGAACTGTAAAAATTCCAATTTTGTAACATTAAATTATGAATTAAAACTTTTTATTAAACATGTTTTATTATATTTTTCTACTATATGAAGATGGAAACTATAGAAAAAAGTTATTATTTTGCATTAATTCCATATCACCGGAATACCCCATTCTCAAAATGTCCGTCAAGTGTTGTAGCGCTTCTCTAGAGTTGCCTATAGAGTGATGTGCAATATGTTGCAATTAATGCTCTCACAAATTTATTGGTAGATATTCAGTTTGTGTATGATTACATTTTAATAGGAAATAAACATGGTAATAAATAGTGCAAAATCCTAATTAGCATAGGGTAACATAATCTAGCGAATTTAGGAAATATGCAGATCCATTTACTAATAGGAGAATTAACCCGATTCTGCAATAATTCCGCTTTATCTGTTGGGATTATAACACTAATAATTAAACGCTTGACGATACCATTCTATGAATACCAATGCAAACCTACGATTTTTAAATATATCATATTGTATATGAATTTTGAATGTAAATAAATGGAAACAAAATAAAAAAAATCTGATGTGGCTCGTACATGACCTCCCGCCAATTCCGATGTGGCTCACACATGACCTCCCGCCAATTCCATGTTTAAAATAGCAGTGAGCTTTAAGTAAAGCATCACTTCCGGTTGATCAGTTGTAAATAAAATATATTTTGCTGTTCAATAAATAGAAAAGTTTGTTTTATTGTTTTTTCTCAAAAATCATCCGATTTATCATATTTGGACAAAATCTAATAAGTTGTTCAAATTATATATGAGTTTTAAATACTAAATTTGAGAAGTTTTGGATCATATTTTAATACATTTTAAGGAAAAATCGTCACACACATATTCTTATAAAAATCAGCTTCATCTTCTAGGTGCTCTAATGCTGGATTTTATACAGCGTAAGCCGTAACGTAACGTACATCGCCGTGGCGTATTGTAACGTATCGTAATACGTGAGTTTTCTAAGGTATTTTATACAGAACCTTTACGGGGATTTGTCGTACAAAGTATGCTCATGTTCTGTCGATATAAGTGTATGACAGATTTGTATTTCACAGGTTAGTTTATTCGTAATACGCTATATTTCATATATATTTCCATTTAATATATTAATATAAACTTTGACACATGACACATGTCACTCATGTCAGTCACAGTCCACAAGAAAAGACTATTCGTAATGAAGTATTTTTTATATTTATTTCCATTTAACATATTAAGCTAAACTTTAACTCATATTAACCACATAAAAACAAACAATAGCATAGAGAACTAATAATTTTCGTAATACCACAACGTATTGTAACGTGCCGTAACGTAGAAAGATAAAAGTTGGCGATCTTTTGGATTTTAATACGTTAGAACACGATACGTCACGTTACGGCTTACGGCTGTATAAATTATCACATTTGTTTACGTTACGTTAGAGCACGGTACGTTACGTTACGGCTTACTTTGTATAAATCCAGCATAAAACGCAATCTGTTTAAATCCTTTGTCGTACATGATTCATTTCGTAAATGTGTAGTTGTAAATTAATACTGATTTATAGTAACTCAAACATAGAAAAATTAAATCATATCATCCTGTTCATCTAATATTTATGTATGATGGAAAACATATTATTTTTACAAATCTTGATTTCATTAGAATTAAATATTTTAATATTATATTCTCCTTAACACAGTTTCATTATAAATTTTAATGTAATTGCTTCCTAACAGTGACATTTTTTTAAATATGTCAAAATTGTTATTAAAATATTATGTTTTTGTTTGACGCATAGGCAAGATGATTTTATATTTTTATATTTAAAGTTATAGATAGTAATAGATGCTATTATTGTAGAATTGAAGATTGTACCATTATATTAATTATGTGCAAAATTGCAATTTACACGAGCGCCTCTAACGGCAAAGCATAGAAATCAAGGTTGCTACGGTTACCCCGTCCAAACAAAGACCTGTCATCAGCTGTAGACTCTACACTCTATTTATCGTATTAGTTGAATAATCGAATGATCTTCAATATTATCAAACAAAAAAGTTGCCCGACACATCTTCTGGTTTTAAACTCATTTTTATTAAACACAACGAACACATCACAATAAAGAATTAGGTTTAACATTAACACTGAATAACAGATGCGAACACAATGACAGATAGGAACAGGGAACGGGACGCAAGACAACGAGGGGAGGTTTGTTTGGATGCATGATCTTCTATCTCTCTCTTGCAGTAACGTCAATTTTGTAAGTGTCTATTGAAAAGAGCGATTATTATCATACTCTTACCTATATTAAAGTTTTTTTTTTGTTATATTTGTTAATAAAATTATTATTATATCGGACAAACTTTAGGTTTTTACCTCTCGCTAAGAGAGGTATTGGATTCATGCTAAAATTCGCATACCCAGATTTTATTGAATAAGCACGATTTAAGGTCCCTACAATCCGATTATAATATTTTTAAAATGATGTCTCTCTGTGTGTGTGTGTGTGTGTGTGTGTGTGTGTGTGTGTGTGTGTGTGTGTGTATGTGTGTGTGTGTGTGTGTGTGTGTGGATGTGTGTATGTGTGTGTGTGTGTATGTATGTATGTATGTATGTATGTCTGGATGTTGTAGTCACGATTCCTCAAAAACTATAAAACTTAAAAAAATATTTAACTGCAGTTTCCTCAATCTGACATTCCTGGAAAGAGCTGAAAAGGTTTTGGTAACAATTAAACAACCGGAAGTAGTAGTTTCTTAAAAAAAATTTTCTAAATATAATTTTTTGGGAGTTTTTTTTTATTAAATATTGAAGAACATACAATTCTCCATCTAATACACTTAAAAATTTTATTATATCTTGTATAAATTTAGAGATAAAGGCTCTATAATTTATAGAGTAAACTAATCGCAGAGGCCAAGGCACTAAGGAAACCAGTTGACAAATTCCAATGTTTATAACATGACACATGTCATTGTCAAATATCAACAGTTTTAGTGACATTCTGGAAGCTTTTTCTGGGAAGTATATTTAACTTTTCTTATTGTTTTATTAATTAAATATTTGAAATTATAGGTAAAATTGTGGTAAAATGCATAAATCCATCAAATATACCGCCAATCTGGTTAATGAATTGGAACAATCTTTGGCATTTAGAAACTTCCTCATACAATGAAAAATAGATATAACTAGAATTATATGTGTACAGAAGACATGTTAAATATAGTAAAAAACAATATTTGGGCAATGTTCAGTAAGATTTTGTTATAAAACGACGGTTCGAAAGCGAAGTGCAATACAATAGGTACTTATATAGCCTAATATGGAAATGGCGAGAGGTCTTGTGCTGGCCACAACAGATTTTTAATTGAAACATCCCTAAATTTTAAAGAAAAAAATTAATGATTTTTATTGGATAAAATAGACACCAATGAAAATCTTTTAAAATAGTTTACCTTTAAAACAATCTAAAATTGAAACCCTTTTACATTGTACCACCACTTAGAAAGTAAATTTCAATTCGTTGTAAATTGGATTCGCCTCCCGTTTTATATAATACGTACAATGTATAGCTACGCGGCTGGGCTGTATTTCACCGCTTGCGATAAATAGTCCTCGAGGCGGCGACATCAGGTGCAGACACCAGGCGTCAAGGCCACCACGACACTCTACGTCACCCAGTGTCGACTCGCCGATTGCCCTACGTTATTTATGGCAACGGGAGACACTGACCGATGGCAACAAGAAACAGGCAACGTGGGGTAGGTACAAAATATGGGAATGGAAGAGTGGGGATTCTATTTTGTTATTCTCTTTCAGGAAAAGTTTTGGCACATATTAAAGGCATTTCTTACAAAGTTTTTGTATAATAAAAACCGATAATTATTATTTTTTTATTACCTTCCGTCAAAAGGAAAGTATTGTCTTTGGTCAAAAAATTCGGTGGTGAGTTTTTAATGAATAAGCACGTTTTAAGATCCCTAGATTACGATTTTACTAATTTTACATTGATGTCTGTGTGTGTGTGTGTGTGTGTGTGTGTGTGTGTGTGTGTGTGTGTGTGTCTGTGTGTGTGTCCGTGTGTGTGTGTGTGACAAATTTTTCTCCGACGATAACTCCAAAATTACAATTCTAAAAATTATGATTCTTTCCTACTCCTCTTCTTTACAACCATACCTTTCCTTCATATTCAATAGATATAGAGTTATAGAGAGATTAAGAGAGGTTAACTTACAAAAATCAGTCAACTTTGCAAAAAATATGGAAACAGCAGATATATTCAAAAAAATTTAATTGGCAGAACAGATGTCACGATGTCAGTGTCAAATGCAAAACCAAAGTGAAAAGTATAGGACCAGAAAGTAACATAAGTGACAGAGTGTCCCTCGCAAGTGACTTGCAGTTTCAATGCCGGGAGTACGAGGTAGGCCAAAGAGAAGATGGAAGGACTGTGTAGCAGAATATTTGAGAGAGGAAGAACTGTGTGAAGAAGTTGCGTTGGATAGCAATGAGGAAGTGTGAAGTGCAATTTACAGAATGTACATTAGTGTTATAATTATATTGGATTTATAGAATCTTTTCAAAGGATCTTGCAATATGGAATTTGTAACAAATAGTGTGTTCGTGTTACAATTTTACAGGATATATAGAACCTTTTCCAAGGAACTTTTGGTATCGGATTTGTACAAAATGCATTGAATTGACGGAAGGTTTTGTGCTGGCCACAACATATTTTTTTTTATTTATTGTTACACGCTTTTCATACATCTTGTACATAAGCGTCAATTTCATGAGGATGAGACATTTTTCTTTCTACATTTTATAATTACAAACATTTTAAACGTTGCTGATGGGGGATGAAATTATGAAAGGGGACACACACAACAACCATACCTTACACGGGATTCGAACCCGAGACCCGGGGTCGGTATATACCGATAATTACGTTAGTCAAATAAAATTTTAGCGACTATAGGCCAATTAATATAGATTAGGGCTCGTATTGCTCCAACAAGATGTATGTTGATTTTTAAGGTCAATTTGCTTTACTATTGAGGTTTCTTGGATATTACAATTCCTAAAATTACATCTTAGTTTGATGGAGTCTTTTTGCGCTCACTTTTACAACATCTCAAGTTTTACAATCCGCTGATATTTTCGATTACGAAGCGAAATGTTTTGTGACGTTTAAAAACTTCTATCTAACTGTAATCGCCTCTTCGAGTATCTATCTCATAAGTTTATCGTCATATTGCAAGCGAAAATATTACATTGATATCTGCTGTACTGCAATGGAAGATTACGGAGCTTTGCTCCAATGATCAAGCCAGTAATATGGCCAAATAGCACGATAATGTTTACTCAATGCGAGGATTTAACTTTCAAAACAAAAAGATCATAAATTCAATTAATAGATATTTATACACCAAGTGAGCTAAGATAATGTTTATTCATGAGAAGAAAGTTTAGCTCGCGAGCCCGTAAGGGCGAATTAGTTAAATTCTTCGAGTGAATAAACATTCTTAACTCACGTGGTTTATACAATATTTTATTCAATTTTGACGAAATAATACTAAATTTTTCTCCGACAATAACGTCAATACTACAATAAGGGATTACACCATTTTTTTTTATAATTTCATCTGAAAATATTAGGAAAACTAAGACTATTGATGAAAATCCGGTGAAAAAATTCCTATTAATAAGCGAGTTATGGTCTCCCGAATTTTGAAAAGATTGACGTGACGTCACATTTATGTGTTTTTATATCAAACTGTTTTCATCATAGACCTAAATCTTCTTGAAATATATGCTATTTTAAGTTATATTTACATAAAAATAAATTAATATTATAACACTGTACAAGTATACATACTTTATAATTACAGGTGTATTTAAATTATTAAGTTTAATGCAAGAAATTTATGTTAAAATAAAAACTGTTTGGAAACTGTAGTACAGGAATGTTAGCCCCTCCTTTCGATTTTGAATTTCTTAACTTCCATTGGTAGTAATCCCACCTCCTAACACGCTATTTGCAATGCATGTATAGGCGGTTTCTCGGTCGCTAATCAAAATATTTTCATATTAGTGTCGAAGTGTTATAACAAAAAAACCCTTTATTTCCGAAATATCTCAATTATACCATTTCATTTTTTTTTATTTATATTCGTTACTCAGCATATACATTCGTATTTTTTTACTATTTTCCTTTAATTCGATTGAGCCGTAATCCCCCATTCTAAAAATTATAATTCTTTCGTATTCCTGATCTTTACACCCATATGAAGAGGTGATTATACCTTGGTTATAACCGGAAGTAGCCTTATTTTAAGTTTTTAACAGTTTTTCTTAAAAAACAAAGTTAAATATTATTTTTTTAAGTTATTATACATATTAAAGAAAATGCTCTTTTCTATACGGTTTGTTTATACATTTGACAGATGTGTCAAGTGCAAAACCAAAGATGGAAAGTATAGTGTTCCTCGCAAGTAGCATGCAATTGCACTCTCGCCTCAGGATTAGAACTTTTAATGCCGGGAGTACGAGGAAGACCAAAGAGAAGATGGAAGGACTGTAACGCAGAAGATTTGAGAGAGGAAGCACTGTGTGAAAAAGATGCGTTGGACAGAAGTGAGTGGAAGCGAAGAGTAAAAAATTGCGATTCCTAATAAAATAGGGAAAAGCTGAAGAAGAAAGAAGGAAGTGTCAAGTGCAATTTACATAGTGTATGTTCATGTTATAATTTTATTGCAATTATAAAATATTTTCAAAGAAACTTTTGGTAAGGAATTTGTAAAAAATGTGTTCGTGTTACAATTTTTGCATGATATACAGGGTGGTTGATTTTTCATTGTCCACCTTATATCTTCTGAAATATTAAAGATTCAAAAAAAGTTAAATACAAAAGTTGTTTAATACAACCTGATCTATAATTTAGCATAAACAATTTTTTTCCAAGGCCTACCAATTTTTTTGGAAAAATGTTTAACTTTAATTTTTTAAATGGAACAGCCTGTATATTTTGACAGAATAAGATTCTTAATAAATCTTTCTTTACAATGATGTGTAACAAGTAAGAATTTACCTTTAAATTATGTCCTATAAAACAAATAGAAATATGATAAAAGTAAGCTATGATATTCTATTGTTTATACCTGTAACTTCTGTCACATATGAACGTTGGCTACGTAGGGGTGTTCCTTTGAATAAAATTATGTATAATAAAGCAAGTAATAGAATTACTAGCATTGATTAATTACATAATTATGAATACTTTTATTTATGACAGATGTTACTGGTATAAACAATAGAATATCACAGCCTACTTTTATCGTATTTATATTTGCTTTATTAGACATAATTTAAAGGAAAACCCGTACTTGTTATACATCATTGTAAAGAGAAATTTATTTAGAATTTTATTCCGTAAATATATGCAGATGTTCCATTTAAAAAATCAAAGTTAAATAATATTCTGAAAAATTGGTAGGCCTTGGAAAAAAATTGTTTATTCTAAATTATAGACCAGGTTGTATCAAATAACTTTTCTATATATCTTTTTCTTGTATCTTTAACATTTCAGAAGATATAAGCTGGACAATGAAAAATCAACCATCCTGTATAGACTCTTTTCCAAACAACTTTTGGTATGGGATTTGCACAAAATATACCGAATTGACGGAAGGTCTTGTGCTGGATTTTTTTAAATTTGTTAAAATTAATATTGCTCATTTTGAAATTTTCGTTTGGTGAAAATTTCAAAATTGGAAGTAATTAGCAGAATTAAAATATAGGTTAATGACAAAAAGACTAGCTAAACTAAACCGAAAAAGGAAGAAAATTAGCAGAAACTTTAATGTTCAGTTATTATCCCTGGTCTAAAATAAAATAGATAATCTGGTTGAAAATGGCAGTGGTGTGTGCTGCGATTTGGTCAATTAAAGTCTGGCGTTCATACATTTCGTGGGCTGGTGGCGCGAATAGGGCGCTGCGACGCCAGCGTTTCCGCCAGTCCTGAGAGTATTGTTGTAAAACACTGGTGTTATCTTGCGGATTGTTTCGTACTAATGTTGTTGGAGGGTGCGTTCCACCGGGAGCACTTGCAGGACTGACCGCCTTGTTCTCCTAATGGAAGTTCTGTTGAACGGAGATCGCGAGAGTAAGCGACAGTGGCGGCTTGTTGGGTTAGGTTTTTATGGAATCTGACTACCCATAAATAAAAACAATGGGGTATTCCACCATAATAACAGAATTAAGAAAATTTCAATTTAACATAAAGTATGGCTCAATAAATAATAGTTAAAACAATGAAAACATTTTTTAAATAATTACTTTACGAGATATTTCACATTTGCTAAAAAGGAAAATTAACGTCATACAATTGTTATCCTTCTCTCGCAGCGTACTCAGAGCAGTGTGCGTGAGAAAGACAAGTATAGAGAAAATGTGACGTTACACTGATTTCTCGAAAATAAAATATCCTCAAACTAGGAACAATTAAGATTTTTTAATACTATGAATTGCTTCAAAACTGAATGAAGTTTTATTTAAAATAATAAAAAAATTGAGTGGAATACCCCATTGAATGTATACAATTTTTATACCAACCAGCCTGTTTCATTTTTTTAAAGTATTTTAAATGGAGTTATACTGTAGGGTTATTAGATATTGTTTATCAATTAGCATGGCCTTTGCATTGGGGCCAACGTTGGAACACGGTGCACAACCCTAGCCCTACATGGGCAACCCCCCCCCCTCCCCCCCCCCCCAACAAATTATTCATAATTCCGTGTTACCACCGCTTCTATAATTGATGCTTTTAGAGTTAAATTATTTTAATACATAATATTCAAAGTTGGAGGCAATCTTAAATGACACTTTTATTGGTCCAGAATTCCATTTCCGATTTCACCGAAAACGATATCATCGTCAACTTTTTTTTTGTTATTTCATCCTCCAAATTTGTAATTTAAAGTAATAGGTCTAAAATTAGTAATAAAGAAAACAATCAGTCAGTCAAAATGCACCCAGCAAAAATGATGAAAATGAAAAAAATGACATCGGTAATGATGACGATATATTTTACCAGGCGTCACCTAGCGGGCCCTCATAGCTGGTGTGAGCACCACAGGGGTCATTTTTGTGTCTTTTAAAATTGGAAATATTCGGCGTCTATCGGGATCGAACCCGGGTCCTCAAGTTCGCGACCAGACACTCAGACACGAAGCCACGGAACCCCAATAACCGAAAATTAAGAAATTATATTAAAGTTTTATTTCACAAACTTGTGTTTTTACTTCTTCTTATATCAATGGGAATAACGTAGTAGATTTTAGTTAAAATAGTCTAACCGGAAGTGATACTTTACTTGAGCTGTTATCAGTTTTTCTTGAAAAAAATAGTGTTATTTTGATTTTAATAATAAATGCTTCAAATAAAAGTTTTAAAGAATTGAATTCTGCGTCGAAAACATCAAGTATGATTAAATTAGCTCTTTGTATAAGCGAGATATGTAAATTTAAAAATGATGTACTTTTTGGTTTCTGTAATTAAGTTTGCTATGAATTAGAACAAAAAATAAGTGCAATTTTATGATTGGGTCTGTTATAATACATATTTTAATTATTAACAAAATATGTATAGTGTAACAGGCGTACAAGGAAGTCATGTGGTGTCCACATCAGATATTTTTGTTTGAATTCAATATTGAACAACAATATTATAAAAGAGTTGTCCTCTGGCGGAAGATTTAAGGCACAGCCACCACTGGCGTGCACATCGTTTTTAACCAACAAAACGATTTTCAGTTCGCTTTGTATCGTCCTCAAAGGACACAAAGAAACGAATGTGATATTTGATAATTCTCTCCGTGATAGACGCGAATAAATCCCGACGGGATGGTGATTTTTTATTGTTATTGTGCAGATAACGACATCCAATCATATGGTTTGAGCATTGAGCCAGACATCGTTGTTACGCATGTGACATTATAACGAGACTAGAGGATACAATGACAAAAGCTAAACCGCTTGACTTCCACGACCTAACGACGTGCGCATATGCTCCTATCAATTGTTTTTCACGACCTACATACAATAATTCGTAAGATATAACATTTTCATAACTTTAAATAAAGATGCCATAAATCACAAATCAAAAAAAAAAAAATAAAAATCTGATGTGGCCAACACAAAACCTCCCGCTAAATTTTTACATACATACGTAAAATCACGCGTTTCCCACTTAGTGGGTTAGCAAAAACCCGGAAACAATAGTAACAATAAGAAAAGGGATAAGAGATAAGAGTAAGAGCTCAGCTGACTCACTTCACTCTTTAACATTCTTTTTTCGCCTTGTCCACAATTATCATAGCATTCATACATAAGAACATATTAAAGTGACCGTTTTTCGGTAGCGAATAACCGCATCCGGGCCACAATAATAGTTACGCAACAATCATCCTTCGCCACACATTCCTAGACTATTTTTATTAATTTAAATACATACTTACGTATTTGCTAACGCTGCAAACTGTTTCATTGCATAAAACTATTGTTTTATTTACTATTTTCTTTTTAAAATGTCACTATTATTAATTTGAAGTGATTAGTTTTTTGACAGTGAATTTACTGTTAGTTACATTCATTTGAAATATGAACTGTGTAACAAAGGAATTGTGTTTATCTTAGGCTTCGGGACTAATAAAAAAAATTATTTTTAAATTTATCTGCAAAATATATAGAAAAAGTATTAATGTATTCCTGTAGAAAATTCAATAATCTTTAATTTTTATAAGACATAAAATGCGAAAAAAATGGCATTTAATGATATTTTTTGAAGAAAAACCATTATGAGCTTCAGGTAAAGTGCCACTTCCGGTTATCCGATTTACACCAAAATCTACTGGCTTCTTTTCATATTAGAATAGGATAGAAATACAAATTTTCAGAATTTTCTGAATGATAGTATTTGAGTTAGAGCGAAGACAAAATCCCTACACATACACACATACATACATACATACACACACACATACATACACACACACATACACACATACAGACATCATCGTGAAAATGTTAAAATTGGATTCTAGGGATCTTAAAACGTGGTCATTTACTAAAATCTCGATATGTGATTTTTAGCACGATTCCTATACCTCCCTTACCAAGGGTAGCGGGAGGTAAAAATATCGAAATATGTTGCAAAAATGTTATGGGTGCTAAAATTTTGGGGAAAGTTGGTGTTTTGAAAGTTAGGACCTGAAAAATTCTATATTAGCAAAATATGTTTGGTTTTTGTCTTCAACATTTACTTTATAGTAAATCATGATCCACTTAAAAAGTGCAGAATTGTTTTGTTAGCATTAACTTCAAGATACAGGATTTTAATCCATAAACTTGGAGGGTAGAAAGTTTGCGATATTGAAATATCTGCGTCATTTATATTCTACTTAATACTTTTAATCGTTTTTCATAAAACTCATTATTTATATTCCCTTTCATAATAATTATATCAATAAAGAAGTCATTACTGGTATCGATTGCCGATAATCGTTTTACTTATACTTACATTTGCTTCAGAGAAAGTTTTAAAACGTAGACTCACCTGTAACAAACGAATACAAATTAGTAATGAAAAATTTGCAAAAGTTTTCATGATAAATAAGTTTATTAATCTTAAAAGTTTTAACGTCGCTCTGTCACAAACTCCTTGTAAAGGAGAATTAATTTTTACATTAAATTTCGTAGAAAAAACATGTAATTTAATACGATTTTTCATGTACTTAAATTGTTGCCCGAAGTGAAAGAAATTTTTTGATAGGAGTAAAGTTTGATGATTGATTACGATAACAAGTTTTTCTCTTGTTGTGCGAGCTCATTAAATACTGCAAGTTTAAATAAAGGTATTCCACGAACTTCTTTATGACTAGAACGAATCGTTTTACCCTAAGATTTTGGTAGTTTCAAGAGGAAAAAAAGTTTTAGTTGAAATCTTGAGAAGACTATTAAAGTTCGAGCAATTATCTCGATTAAACATTCATTTTTGTAATATTGCAATATTTCTTTTGTCATTGTCGAAAAGATTTGAAGCGCTTGAAGGTTCTTTCTAGATTTGAATTTTCAAAAAGGATTCGATTGTTTTATTGTACATAAGTAACTGCAATGATATTAAAATTTTATACGAGGGTCACTCCAAAATTATTGAGATGCTGGGAAACAGTTGGCTTTGGAAAAATTTTAGTGCACAAATGTCAAACTACAATTTATTTAAAATATCTGTCCAATAATAACATCTGGTTGAAGTGATTTATTGTGGTGGAATAGGAAGAGAGCATTATCGCGCTATGATTTACTACGACTTTAAAATTGGATTACGTGAAGAACAGTGCGAGGAACGTCTACGATTGGCATTTGGAGATGAAGCTCCATCTCGAGCTGGTTTTCAGAATTCAAAAGAGGCCGTAATTTCTTGCGTGATGAGAAACACTCAGGGAGACCTTGTACAGCGGTAGTGCCAGAAAATGTAGCTGCCATCAGACAAATGATAAAGGATGACAATCGTGTCACCTATCAAACGATGGAAGATGCCCTTGGCATTCGATCCGCAGTAATAGCAAAAATTTTGCATGAAGAACTTCGTGTTAGAAAAATTATTTCTCGTTGGGTGCCACACAACTTAACGGAAGAACAAAAAGCCAAGCGTGTTACAATTAGTCGCGCCACTTTGAAATTGTTAAATAATGGCGGTCATCGTATTCTTTCTAAAATTGTAACTGGCGATGAAACTTACATACCCTTTTATGATGTTCCAACGCGTCAAGAAAGTAGGGTATGGGTGTTTGAAGATGACCCAACACCAGTTACCGTGAAAAAACAACGTGCACTTAAAAAAGTTATGTACGCTGTATTTTTCAGAAGTACAGGTCTTGTGAAAGCAATTAGGTTAGAGGCACAGAAGACTGATACTGCCAATTGGTACACACAAAAATGTCTACCTGAAGTTCTTCGCAGTGTGAAAATTAAGGGTTTAATGCTTCACCATGATAATGCGTCCTCCCATACCGCTGCGACAACTGTTAATTTTTTAAAAGAAAATGGTATTAAAGTCATTGAGCATCCACCGTATTTTCCTGATCTTGCAATGTGTGCCTTCTGGCTATTTTTTAATTTGAAGAAACATTTACGTGGTCGTCATTTTACGTCAGAAGAGGAGATTAACAACACCATAATGGAGTATTTTAATACGATTCCAGAAAATTAATGGCTCAAAGCTTTCCATCTCTGGAAAATTCGATTACAAAAGTGTATTGAAGCAGGGGGGACTTCTTTGAACACCAGTAAAACTACATGCTTCTCCTTCAAATAATATTTCTGTATCTCAATAATTTTGCCGTGACCCTCGTAAAACTCTAAGTTGTCATGTAAAATGAAAACAGTGTTAAGAGTTATGCATATTTTCATCGAGAACTTATCATCAGTAGTACAAGAAACTTAGTTCTCGAAATACGTATAGTTTTATGAAAATTAAATTTTTAGGTTAAGTGGTAATTTTATTAGTGTTATTTAAGCAGATTTTAATCTAAAGTAACTCAACTAACCCAACCACAATTTAAACTAATAATCATAATTGCAAATCATTTATTTTATAAAATACTAATCATTAATGTATCAGTGATTAAAGTAGATTAGAGCATCCAGAAATGGATTATAAGCCGTAAATATACATTATCTAACAAGTTTTATAAACGTCGCCTTAGTCACGAGTTTATAAAACGAGTCACATTCTATACTTTTTCTACGACTGCAAATTCAGATAGCAGAAATACAGAAACACATATTTATGTTACTTATTTTAACAAATTGACAGCTGTCAGCTACAACAACTACCTTCGCCCTGTGTTTAATGAATCGGATGTGAAATTCGTTCGAAGCCATAACTTATCAAGCAGTGTTTAAGATTCTATCTACCGCCAAGGAAATCAATACGTTAAATCACATTTTAATAACAGGAGTAAAAGAAAAATTATTTTTTATAAAAGAAATCAATTTTCCAATTAATTTCAGATAAATAATTATAATTAGGATTTCTTTGTTTCATTTTCAGAAATCATTTGTCTTATTGTATCCTGGAAATCGATGGTCGCTATATAAGAAACAAATTGTTTCTTTATGAAATATTGCACAAATATATCAACAACAATTTAATATCATCTGAATCATACAAATGTGCTTAATTTGGAGAAAATTATGAGTCCTATTCTTTTCTCGCGTCGTAATGTTTTTCCGTTATTCAATTTTTCGCGCGTAGATGACAGATGTGTGAAGCAGGCGCGAAACTAAGGCCAGATACGATCTCAAATGTTCGTAATTCTAATTACACGCTCAACACAGATGTGTGAGATGTGAGATACGGTTTAACTTTGATGGCGCATATGTAATTACTATTTAGTCTTACTGTGTTTCAAGTATTGTAAGAGATTCATAATATGGAATAATGATAAAGTATTGTAAGTAAAGAGAATGAAAATGAGCAGATGATTTGATAAAAGAAGTAATTTGTAAATGATGAATATGAAATATTAATGGTTATTTTAATGTACGAACATTATGATATTAAGAAAATGTAATCAGTAAAACAAGCCTTTGTGCTTGCAATTCCATAGGTACATTACAAAATATATTATGAACAGTATAATATACACATTTTTTAATCTTATAAATAGTTCAGTTTTAATTACATGGACGAATATTTTAAATGCAGTTTGTTCAAATGTTACTTTCATATAAAAAGGTGCCTAGAATTAGTTATTTAACCACAGATTATCTATACTACCGTATACAGATGCGACACTCAGCGATTTCGTTGGGGCAAATTTTCAACTGCGCAGGTTGTTTACGCATGCCATATTTCGTTAATAAAATGGCGTGTCTTAGTTTGCCGTTATAGTTTGCAAAATAAATATGAAATATAAAAGTCAGTGCCGTGAAAACAAAATGGAACACTTTTTTTTCAAAAGTTTGAAATTGTAGCCATACAATTTAATATCATTAAAAATATTGTAAAGTAAATTAAAGAAATTGAATTTACCCATCTCTGACAGGAAAGTTTATAAACAAGAACTTTAATACAATAAAAGGGAAAAAAAACTATTATTATTATAACAAATAATAAGAAATGACTTAATTGATTTTTAATTTTTTACCTCCCGCTACCTTTGGTAAGGGAGGTATAGGGATCGTGCTAAAAATCTCATATCGAGATTTTAGTAAATGACCACGTTTTAAGGTCCCTAGAATCCATTTTTAACATATTCACGATGATGTCTGTATGTCTGTATGGTGTGTATGTGTGTGTGTGTGTGAGTGTGTGTGTGTGTGTGTGTGTGTATGTGTGTATGATTATATACTGCACATAAGGAGAATATAAAACTGCATAGTTTTTATTTAAACGTCAAAACGTGAAAATTGAAATCAGCAAAAGTCCTTCACGTAAAATATTTATAATTATTGTAACGTCAAGTTGTAATTATTTTATTTAAATATGTACGTTTGAAGAAAAAATATAATGTGTCATTCGGAGTAAAAGTGTCATTGTGTGCCTCGCATGTAATTGTCCGACTCGCTAATGCTCGTCGTTCAAACTTACATGCTCGCCACACAAAGTTTCACTTTTACTCCTAATAACACAATATAATAATATATATATTAATTGCAATAATACTACCTTTTTTTTAGTTTAAGTTCTGTATTTATTATTTAAACCCAACGTTTCGGCACCATAAACTGGTGCCTTCTTCCGGGAATACATTGACATAAATATGTGAAATAACAAAAACAACAAGTAACCAAGAAATGTTCATAAATGTTACCTTTTTTATGTATAAAATTTTCTAGACAATATATGCATGCCCGGCAATAACATGGACGGCGAACATGCATCTTCTTAGGATAAAATCTCCTTTTGCCAGAGGAAAAACCGTCCCAAAAACTGGCAGAGAAGTGATCTGTATAACTCAGAGACGCTTTATCGGTAGCGAAATACCGCAGCCTTACTCATTATTAACACATGTTAGAAAAAGTTAAGAAAAAATTGTATACATATTACAAATTACAACATATTGAATATTAAAAGCCATGCGCGACTAAGTTCTAATCCGTCACAATGATTGAGATTGATATTTTTTGTTTTATAAATCTCAATGGCTTCTCTAATTAATCTGTTGTTAAGTCGAGTAGGTCTTGCAATTATTTCCGTATCTTCAAATTTAATTTGGTGGAATTCTTCCAAGGCATGTTCTGCAACGGACGATTTCTCAGGCTGGTTCAATCTGATCGATCGATGATGTTCGCTCAATCTTGTAGAGACAGTTCTACCAATCTGGCCGATGTAAACTCTCCCGCAGACACATGGAATTCTGTAAATCCCTGATGATTGAAGAGGGATGACGTCTTTCACTTGTTTCAACATATGACGAAGTTTAACATATGGTGAAAACGAAATCTTCATGTTCTTCTTACGAAGAATACTACCAATCTTGTCCGTTACGTTCTTAACATAAGGATATACTATTGTATATCATGCATAAAATTCTTTGTGATAATTTTAGAACAACTGTAGAAGCTTCATGAACAAAATCTACAGTCTTTGTATTTTAGAAAAAGCCGAAGAACTCGAAATTTTCGAAATGGAACTGAAGAAGAATGAACATTATTTATAACATAAAGTCTTTGTTAAGGTGTGCATCTCAAAGATTACTCATTTCATTGCGTTCTCAAATTCATCACAAGCTTCAATTTTTTATAATTTTTGACTTTTGAGATGTTGCTGCTTCCGATGGTAAGAAAAAATATTAGGGATATGTATACACCGCAAGAGAGAATGTTATTTTTCCTTTGGGAGTTACATCTGTAGAAAAATTATGTCCTTGATGAATACACACTATTTCCGGTTGCAAATAAAATTGTTATTTGTGCAATCTTTTATCCCTCGGATCTCAGGAATCTCAGAAGACTGCATCATCCTTGCCTGGTATACAACTCTTTTAAGAGTTGAAGGTCAGTGGTTATAACTCGATATAAATGAGAAGGAAATAGTGGTGGCTATCAGTTCGCGATGTCCCGCGAATCTTCGTCACGTGGCGAGCTGAAACAACAGCAAACCACTGTGACGGCGACGTTCACTTGCTCAGGGGAAATCTAGCTAGATTAAACTTCTTCCCGCTTCGAACTGCCGCTAAATGTGTTAAAAGATAACTTCGGTTATGTTCTTCCTTTTCTTTTATACACTAATCATTTGTCCAACTCGAGAAACGAGGAGGTAGTTAGTCACTGTAGCGAACAAAATGGAAAGATAAAAAAATAAAAGGTTATCAAATGCAGGAAGTAATGGTGGTTGAATATAAGAATCAGAGAAGGAATTGTTGTTTTTGAATTGGTTCTGAGGTTCATCAAAGGGAGAAAATACAGGAAGAATGAAAGGAAATAATATTCTGTGTGACTACAGGGATGAGACTGTGTATAGTATTTTTCATGTAGGTAATAGTTTTAACATGGCATAACTGTATTTTCCTACCCGTATAACCATCTGCAGAACACAGTATTCTTCACGTAAGAATGATATTAGGCATTAAAAATTATATGATTGTTGAAGACATACGTAATTGAACTAATTTCTTTTTGCCGCACAGTTTATGGTAACTGTTTAACTGGAGACGTATGTTGTAACCCTGTTCAGAAAATAATTTGCTACTGTCTACATACTTAATATATACATATATCTTTAAACATTTTTTTTTTCTTTAATACTCATACAAGAATAACGCGATAACAATTATTTTCTTTTAAGACTTTAATTTCTAAAAATTCACTCAGTTGTTCAAATGCTCTAAATATGTGTAGACTTACGTAACATTGTCTTTAAAATCAAATAATATTACTAGCAAGTTTATATCTCCATCCATTTTTGAATTAATGTCCCAAAAGTCAATATAGCCCATATTCAGATAAAAACTTCAAAATTTTCAAAAATCTAATTTGCATGTATCTAGATAATTCTCAGTGCACTGATTCCAAATTTTGAAACCGCAGGTCGATATCTCTTTTTGTTCTCGAGATATTTAGATTCAAAGTTTTGCTCAAAACTGCCCATTTTCGGGTAATAACCCAAAAATGGGTAGAGATATGAATTTGGTGACAACACCATTCGATTCTGCGGGCAAAATTACATAAGTACACTAATTTTCATAATTTTTGAACACCGCATACAGTCTCTAAAGCAAAATATCTGAAAATGGCCAAAAATAGCAAAAATCTAAGGTGTACCCCTTGCGATTTTTTCAGATTTTAGCCGTTTTCAAACTTTTATTCATAAAAAATGAACCGGTTAGTCAAAAATTATGAAAATTGGTATACTTATATATTTTTATCCGTAGAATCGAATGATGGCGTCGTCAAATTCGTATCTCGACCCATTTTTGGGTTATTACCCAAAAATGGGCAGTTTTATGCAAAACTTTGAATCTAAATATCTCGAGAACAAAAAGAGATATCAACCTGCGGTTTCAAAATTTAGAATCAGCGCACTGAGAAGTATCTAGAGGCATAAAAATTAAATTTTTGAAAATTTTAAAGTTTTTTTTCTCAATATGGGGTATATTGACTTTCGGGGTAATAGTTCAAAACTAGGTAGAAATTTAGCCTAAAAATGGGCAATTTTGAGAAAATATTTGAAGTTGAATATCTCCAAAACTAAAAGAGATATCGACCTGCGTTTTCATGTTTTGGAATCAGTGCATTGGGAAGTACGAGATATATGAAAATTGGATTTTTGTATATTTCAACTTTTTAACCAAATGCAGGTATTTATGACTTTTTGGGGTAAAAACTTAAAAATGGGAACAGTTATGTACTTGGTGGTAATATTAGTCAATTTTACACACAATATTAGATATGTAACTATACCAATTTTTATGAGTATGAAACAAAAAGATTAACAACGCTTTAGTATTCACATGTTCTACAATTTTGCACAAATACCGAACTTTTCTAATACTACACTGCACCTCATGCCTCATCGGGATTTTAATTTAACAAAAAAATCTTGGATTCGGGACTGTCCATTTTTAATTCTGGTGATCTAGTGTATGCCTCAACAGAAAGAGTCAAACAGAATATTTCAGAATGAAAGACCATATTTTATTGTATCAGGCTCGGTCTATAATTAAGAGTACAGCCCTCGTATTTTTTACCTCTCGCTAAAAGATGTATTGGATTACATAACATAACATAAAATGGAAATGGCGAAAGTTATTGTGCTGGCTACAACAGATTTTTATTTAAGTATTTGAGTAGTGGCAATAATAGTAACATTACAATAGTATTATTATGCTTTAATGAATAACCTTGAATTATTGAAAAATAACAAATTTTTATTTATTAAGATGTGAAGTATGTTATTAAATCATTTTGATCCATTTTAACTCCATCCATTTCCATTAAAATATTAAATAATATTTTTTATATAAGATTTGTGAAAACGTTGCTTAAATTTTCGAACGGCTTTGGTAAACAAAGTGTTAAATACACGTAGGTCTGTAATTTTTATAACAAACTTACACTAGAAAGGTCTCTTTTTTAAAGTACTTATGTTAACTAATGTTGAAAGTTATAAGAATGTAGAAGTTTTTTATAAGTTTGACACGAGAAAAGTTAAACATTTCGCTTTAACATAAAAATCAACATTAGGTATGCCGGATGTATTCAATCTCGAGCTTTGGCCCGGACCGGCCTGAAGCCCGGCCCGATTTCGAGTCAATTTTTGAGCCGGGCTAGCTAATTTTTTTGTCGAGTCGATCTTCGAGTCGGGCCGATAATTTTTATTTTCGGGCCGAGTCGATCCAAACCTCAAACCTCTAATCGAGTGCATCAATACTCATATTGTATAAATAATTATTTATTAAAAAAAAAACGAATCAATTAAGTTTTTGTTTAATTATTAATTTCCAAAAATTCTAATCGAGTGCATCAATACTCATGTTGTATACATAATTATTATTTATTTTAAAAAATAAACGAATCAATCAAGTTTTTGTTTAATTATTAATTTCCAAAAGTTCTTATCCAATAGGCTCTGTTTTCCGCTTACTTGAAGAGTTAATTTCAAACTTGCAATACTCTCTTTCTTCTTCGAGAATACAATAATTGAAATTTATTTTATGTTCAGGAAATTAATCTCAATCTAGAATGTAGGGCAGTGATTTTTCAACACAACAAAATTTGATTATTATTTATTTACTTTTGCGACAGTATTTTATAGCTTGTAAACGAAATGTAGGAGCAATAAAAATAAAAATAACTTCAAATCCAGTACGGGAATGAGAATAACGTCCAAAACAGAAAACATATGAGTTATTGATATCCATATATTCCAACCCTGAAAATGAAAGAAATAGTAAATAATTTAAAATATTTCTGACAATAGGAAAATCTATTGAGCAATAAATTTCACAAAATTACTTTCTGTCCAATAAATTTCATTAGAGTTTAATTATTTGTCTAAAATTGAATTGAAAACGCATGTTCGGTTTTTAAAGAAATAAAAAAAAAAACGTGAATTATGACGTAAACAAATAGTTACTTCACAAAATGAGCGTATTCCTATAAAAGTAGAATGTCATTATTTACTTTATTTTATATTATTTCGCCAGGAAAAAATTATGACCAAATTACAACACGGATCATTTATATTAACACTAGACCATGAAACTGTATGAAACCATCGAAGTTTAAGAAAAGTTGTTAGTTTTTATACTATTCCTGTTTTAAGTGTCCTGTGCATTTTTTCTACTTCAAATTCTCACTACTAAACCTTCTGCTATAACTTTCCATAAATTTTCAGGAAAATGGGTGCAAATATATTATGATCTTACGCTACATAGAAACCACATACGTTTAATTGGAAACGAAATAAGTGTTGGACATGGGCTGTTACGAAAATCAAAATTTGGACTACAATAAACATAGATTATGTTTGTGGATGAAGGTAAAAAATCTTCAGACTAGCAGTTTCATTCGATTTTTTACCTCCTCCCGCTACCCTTGGTAAGGGAGGTAGAGGGATCGTGCTAAAAATCACAAATCGAGATTTTAGTAAATGACCACGATTTAAGGTCCCTAGAGTCCAATTTTAACATTTTCAAGGTGATGTCTGCATGTGTGTATGTATGTGTGTGTGTGTATGTGTATGAATTTTGTATTCGCTCTAACTCAAATACTATCATTCAGAAAATTCTGAAACCATGTATTTCTACCCTATTCTAATACGAAAAGAAGCCATTAGATTTTGGTGTTAATCGGATAAACGGAAATGGCACTTTACTTGAAGCTCATAACGGTTTTTCTTCAAGAAATAACATTAAATGCCATTTTTTCGCATTTTATGTCAATGGAAAATTATAGATTATTGAATTTTGTACATGTATACATTAATACTTTTTCTATATATTTCACAGATAAATTTAAAAATATTTTTTTTGTTTTAATCCTGAAGCCTAAGATAAATACAATTCTTTTGTTACACAGTTCATTTATCAAATGAATGTAACTGACAGGTAAACGTCATTATCAAAAAATGAATCAGTTCAAATTAATAATAGTGACATTAAATAATAAAGAAAATCAACAACTTTTTAACTGCCTTACTGTTAAAGATTTCTGCAATTTAATTCAACCCAGAATAATATTCAAATATTTTAAAATTATTTATTGGACGTTATGAAATAGAAAATTAAACTTTGATTACATACGTAATAAGTAATAATTTTTATAGGATATTTTTGTAGAAATGCTCAAACAATAAAAATTTTACATTTTTATGTCAATTTCCACTGAAGAAGGCATCAGTTTATGGTGCCGAAACGTTGGGTTTTAATAAAAAATACAGAACATAAACTAAAAAGGTAGTGTTATTCCAATTATTAATATGAGTTCTGAAAGATATTTTAATAATGAGTAACTTATATTTACAATATCTGGACTATTACTGTTTTTGCAGAAAACTTCTCAATTAATATAACCAAAATTGTAAAACTTTATGTGAAATATGAAATATCTTTTTAAAGTAAAGCATCACTGATCTATTTTTTAAAAGGGTGATGTACTTATTTATTGCTTTATAATATGAAGAGTTTTCTTAGCCAACAAAAAATAAATGCCAGGACGTTGAAGAGAAGCCGACTGCAAATGGATTGTATCCTAATTTACGAGGAAGATAAGGGAGCATGCATGTGCACTTCGTAAACGAATATGAAAAATGTAATAGAACATTTCCCATCCAGAGTGAGGCTTTTTTCTTAATAAAACAGAGCTATACAAGGACCTTAATGTCGTTGGGAATGTGAAAAAATGAGACCATCCAATATAAACCCCGAGAAAAAGAAAGTCAGAGGCGTATCAAGAAATATTTTTGTGAAGAGATATGAAAAAACTTATACTGCAAATGAGGTATTATTGAATTTGTAATAAAAGAAAATGTGTATCTGTTACAGTAAATCTAAATAGTGCACAATGCCCGGCAAATGTACAGATTCGCGTAAAATTGTTTTTGCTTACAATGTTCGAATTCAAATAAATAAATTATTAATTCTATAAATATGTGTTTTATTTTCAATAACCATGAGGTGACCCTGGTATTTGCATTACATTTGTGAATATTTATTTATTTATTTATTAGCAATTCACTCTACATGAAATTAATCTCAATTACAGAGGAATTTTAACATGTAAAAAATCTGATGTGGCCAACACAAAATCTCCCGCTATTTAATTTTTATTAATTTAAATACATACCTACGTATTTAGTAATGCTTCAAACTATATTATGTTCCATTGCATATAACTATTGCTTTATTTATGATTTTCTTTATTATTTAATATGTCACTATTATTAATTTAAAGTGATTAGTTTTTTGACAATGACGTTTACCTGTCAGTTACATTCATTTGAAAAATAAACTGTGTAACAAAGGAATAGTGTTTATCTTAGGCTTCGGGATTAAAAAAAGAAAAATGATTTTTAAATTTATCTGTAAAATATATAGAAAAAGTATTAATGTATACCTGTACAAAATTCAATAATCTATAATTTTACAATGACATTAATGCGAAAAATGGCATTTAATGGTATTTTTTGAAGAAAAACCATTATGAGCTTCAAGTTAAGTGCCATTTCCGGTTATCCGATTTACAACAAAATCTAATGGCATCTATTCCTATTATAATATTGCAGAAATTTAAGGTTTCAGAATTTTCTGAATGATAGTATTTGAGTTAGAGTGCAAACAAAATTCGTACACATACACACATACACACACACACACACACACACACACACACACATACACACATACACACATACACACATACAGACATCATCGTGAAAATGTTAAAATTGGATTCTAGGGACCTTAAAACGTGGTCATTTACTAAAATCTCGATATGTGATTTTTAGCACGATCCCTATACCTCCCTTACCAAAGGTAGCGGGAGGTAAAGAGTGATTTTAACATAAACATTATTATTTTATAGCGAGTGGTACTCAAACTATGGGTCAATATTATATTTTTTTAAATAGCATTGTATATTATTTATTACGTTATTAAAAAGAAATTTTTTTTCTGAATTCAACGATATAATAATATCATACCCTAACATTGCGAAAATTTTGATAAAAATTAATTGAAAGTTAGCATTTCATTTCTACTGTATCTAAGTAATCTGAGCAAACATTCAATCAATAAAACAAAATAAAATTTATTTTAGTTTCATTACATTCAAGTAAGCTACGGTTTTGGCAATGAATTCAACATTTAAAAGGCATATAATTTTATTAATAATTGAAAGTTTGCTCAGACTACTTAAAAAATTATAATAGAAATAAAATGTTAACTTTAAATTAATTTTTATCAAATTTTTCGCAACGTAAGAGTACGATATTATTATATCGTTGAATTCAGAACAAAATTCTCTATTTAATATGTTAATAAAATATATATAATGCCATTTAAAAAAATATAATATTGCTCCATAGTTTGAGTACCACTGGATTTAAAGTAATAAAGTTTATGCTAAAATGTGTGCCCCTCTATGCCTTACAAAATATCTTAATCACTTTTTTCTATATCTTTTCACATACACGAATAAAATGCACTGTTCCATTATCTTGATACACCCTATATACACACATCCATTGTTACTACATCGTTAATAAAAATAAAGTTATGTTAAATTTAATGAAGGCATCGGCAAATTTATCAATATTACAGTTTTATTTGAGTCTCATTGAATTATATACACATCTGTCAACACTCGAACTTTATTTTATACTATTTTTACATCCATTATTACATTGTCTCAATTATTAAATTATTATCTTATAATTATGTTGAAAAAAGCACATGCCCCTTCTAAATACGCCTCTGCAGAAAACCTTGTTATTAGAAGGAGTGCTCGCTGCTCGCTCCTTCTGACGAAAATATAAAGCTAAAGCATGGCCTTAAATAAACTTAACCAATTCCCCCAACTTATGTTCCTGATCTTTCATTTGCGCACGCATCACAGTCTCCTGTAATGATTTTAAAAAGCCCGCCAATTACATAACCCTACTTATCTCACAACCTCGATAATTTGCCGCCAGAATTGTTACAACTTCACAAACTTTCATTGGCTTATTTTTATAAATTTACTAAACTTTTGATGAGAGCATCAAAATAAAATACTTTTTCCCTGTCGCTAAAAGAGGTATTGAATTCATGCTAATAATCGCATATCCAGATTTTAGTGAATAAGCACGTTTTAAGATCCTTAAAATCCGATTTTTACGATGATGTCCGTGAATGTATGTGTACATGTGTGTGTGTATGTGTGTGTGTATGTGTGTGTGTGTGTGTGTGTGTGTGTGTGTGTGTGTGTGTGTGTGTGTGTGTGTGTGTGTGTGTGTGAAAGAGATCTGATATTAAAAGGAACAACCGGAAGTAGCAGTTTCTTAAAACAAATCTTCTAAATATAATGTTTTGGATATTTATGTTATTACAAATATTAATAGTTATTCATGTAAGAGCGTAAGGAGGCTTTTATGACCTGCAGCGGGATTTTGAGCCCGAGGCGGAAGCCGAGGGATAAAAACACGTCAAAGGCCATAAAAGCAAGTTTTTTTTTCAAATTTTGAGTGTTAGAAAAATTGTAGCGAAAAGAATTTATAAACCTACATCCAGTATTTAGTGTTGCTATGAAAGCGGAGAACAACAGTTTATTGTTTGTTTATTAGTTCTGTCATTTGAGTTTTATTTTGTGTATCTCCGTGCTTTCCATATAAATATCACAAAATTAATTTTCATTTTTTATTAAAGAATATAAAATTTTTCGATTTTTAATAAAAACTTTTTATGTTTCCTGTTTAAATTGTTTATATTATAGGTTATAATTTGGTTTGATGTTTCATTATAGCCCGGCGGGCTATAATGAGGCCCGCGGGCTATAAAATAACGTTCATGTCAAAGATATTCGTGTATAATTGTCAAATTATGATACGTCCGTGCATAAAGAATACAAAAATTCTCTATCCGATATATTCAACATTTTTATTATAGATTTAGATATAAAGAATTATAAATAAATAAAATAATCCGTAGTAATGAATTTCACATTCCAAACAACTCCATGGAAGCCAGTTGAAAAATAAAAATGTTTGTAATTGACAGAAAAATGTCAGTGTCATAATTCCAGGGGTCGCGTGGTCGTGTACCTATAGTGTCTGGTTGCCAATCTGGTGACTCGGGTTCGATACCGGCCAGTACAGACTTTTAATCACAGAAAACTGATCCCTGTGGTGCACTCTCCACATCAGCTATGAGTGCCCATGAGGTGACGCCTGGTTAGCGCCCACACGGTAAAATATATCGTCATCTTTACAGATGTCTACATGTGTTATAGACACTGGCACACCCAGTAATGGGTAATATGCCGTAATGATATATTTATTTATTTATTTTATTTTATTTAAAAATCCATAGACGTTACTGAAGGCTTTTTCTGTGAAGTACATTTGATATTTCTTATTTTATTATTAATTAAATATTTAAAATTATAGATATATATCCATCAAAAATACGACCAATCTCGTTAATGAATTTGAAGAATCTCGAACATTTAGAAGAGTAGGCGGAAACTTATTTATAGGATAAATTAGAAAATATAACAAAATATTAATAATAGATGTAATTAGAATTTTTTGTGTGCACCAGAATTGTAAATATTATTATGTACTTATATAGCCTAATATGGAAATGGCAAGAGGTTTTGTGCTGACCACAACAATTTTTTTATTTTGAGGGTTGATGTTACTTTTGTTATTTCAGCATATACTTTTTATTCGAAAATGTGAAAAGTTGAGTAAAAACACCGGCCATTAAAATAATGCTGTACATAGAGTTTTTAATGAATGGTGTATTTAATCTGGGTCTAAAACAAGGTTTACTAATATGCTCCGCAAAAATAAAAAATGTCGAAAGATGCGGTCTTTTAATTTAGAAAATTGGGTCATTTAACAATTTTTTAACAGCGCACAAAGAATTACCTTACCAGGAAATAAAGGGCGAGTATAAAACTCTACTCTTACATTTGCTACACATTAATTAGAATAAAAGCACAGAAAATGTCATGCATGCAGCTTCATTTGTCACGCTTTTATTGATTGGGCTGGATCTGGGAACACGAAAGTAGGTACTTTCATACTAAAACGTTATCACCGTTTACGCTGTAGGTATTTAATATACAGGGTGTTAATATTAAGTCCTTACATCTGAAAATGGCTGTTAGTTCTCATTAAAACAAACATCTTTTGTCAGTTCCAATTTTGATTTGATCGTCGTAGTTATTGGATTTCTTTTGTTTTTTACAAAATCGTCATAACTCCCTTATTTTAAAGACTAATGGAAAAAATATATTTCAAAATTACCCTTCGGCGATCTAGAACATTTACACTTATCTACAATTATTTTTATTTTTTCAAATAACAAAATGTCGATAAATCAAAAATTTCAGATTTTTTGATAACCACTACTCCATCGATTTTTGAAAATAAAACTTTTATAAAATCCTTAAATTATCTATTACAACATTTGTACTAAACATTATTTTAATCTATCCAAAAAACGAATTGTTTCAAATGAAAATGACAAATGTCAAAATTCGCGAAACAAAATGAAAAAATCTGATGTGGCCAACACAAAACCTCCCGCTATTTAATTTTTACATACATACATAAAATCACGCGTTTCCCACTTAGTGGGTTAGCAAAAACCCAGAACAATAGTAACAATAAGAAAAGGGATAAGAGTAAGAGCTCAGCTAACTCACTTCACTCTTTAACAACATTCTTCTTTCGCCTTGTCCACAATCATCATAGCATACATACATACGAACATATTAAAGTGACTGATTTTCGGTAGCGAATAACCGCATCTGGACCACAATAATAGTTACGCAACAATCATCCTTCCACACATATCCCTATCCATTTTTATTAATTTAAATACATACTTACGTATTTACTAACGCTGCAAACTGTTCCACTGCATAAAACTATTGATTTATTTACTATTTTCTTTTTAAAATGTCACTATTATTAATTTGAAGTGATTAGTTTTTTGACAGTGACATTTACTGTCAGTTACATTCATTTGAAATATGAACTGTATAACAAAGGAATTATTGTGTTTATCTTAGGCTACGCGACTCATAAAAAAAATTATTTTTAAATTTATCTGTAAAATATATAGAAAAAGTATTAATGCATTCCTGTAGAAAATTCAATAATCTTTAACTTTCATAAGACATAAAATGCGAAAAAATGGCATTTAATGGTATTTTTTGAAGAAAAACCATTATGAGCTTCAGGTAAAGTGCTATTTCCGGTTATCCGATTTACACCAAAATCTAATGGCTTCTTTTCATATTAGAATAGGGTATAAATACAAGGTTTCATAATTTTTTGAATGATAGTATTTGAGTTAGAGCGAAGACAAAATCCCTACACATACACACACACACATACATACATACATACATACATACACACACACACACATACACACACACATACACACATACAGACATCATCGTGAAAATGTTAAATTTGGATTCTAGGGACCTTAAAACGTGGTCATTTACTAAAATCTCGATATGTGATTTTTAGCACGATCCCTATACCTCCCTTACCAAGGGTAGCGGGAGGTAAAAATGACTCACTAATGATACTTGTGTCGCCATTTGGTGTCATATCCGAAGCATTAATTCCGCTGGGCTGCAGGGTCTGCTATTTTTATTGCTTTCCTCTGGGTTCTATTCCGTACATCTTCAGGATTGACATTCGCCAGAACCAAATCGTCCTTAATTATGTCCATCTAGAGTTTTTTTTGGCGACAACGAGAACGTTGACCATTCAACTGAAGTCGCATGGCCATCTGGTGTATGGAAGCAAAATTAAAAATGTCGGTATTCGCCATTTGCGTTTCCCGGACCTGATAAGGACTTTTATGGTTATAAGTTGGAATTATTCTGGTGATATGTCAACTTACAATTAGCAGAATGTTGACAATTTTTAATACTAAAGTAATATTAATTATTTATAAATTCCTATAATTTGACATTCAAGTTTTATGATGTTACCAACGTAACAAAATTCCTGGAATTTTATATTTGGACAATAAATCAAATCCTTTTAACAAAGTTCTGGAGAAGTACAAAAATATTGTGTATTACATGTCCAGAACCTGCCTTGCAAGTGCTTGTATTTAAACGGTGCAAGTTACATGCCTTGTCATAAGCAGTGATAACTTTTCATATTAGATCCCTGGATACTTCCTATTGATTAATATAAAAATACATATTTTGTGCTTAATAATGACACAAAGAACCGTACAGAGAGAACGTAGCAGACTGTGATCGCATCTTCTTTGCAATTTCTTTGTTTTTACAGATCTTTTTGTTTTGTTTTTTAGTAATAATAGAAAGCGGTTTTATACGTGGAAACGCGTAGTGAGAAGAAACCAAAAATATTCCTCGTTTTGAAATCTTTGATGTTTAAGCTCTCGCTGAAAACTAAACATCTCTTGCACTTCCATAAAGTATACTTTTTATTTTCCATTCAGCTTCTTTTCATCATGAATTTCTAACCTTAATTTCATTTATTTGTGCATTTTATAGCAACATTTTTTGGTTATATTGTCTAAATTAATGGTTATTGGAAATTTTAATGAGGATTTTTGATGTAATTACAATGTAAATATTTGTCAGTTAAATTGGAATAAATTTAAATAATCCTAATTAGCTGATTTTTCCCAGACACAACATATTAGTGGCGGAATAAATTGTTTTAATATGTATTTGCTAATTACTACATTATTAAATTTATGAGTAAAAAATCAAATACGGAATTCCTAAATATGGGCTATTCAGCCAATCAAGCGTTTACGTCATCGTTTACGGATTTTTGACATTTTTAAATATATTTTATTAACGGTATTCAATTGGTTCTTTTATTATTATTATTATTATTATTATTATTATTATTATTATTATTATTATTATTATTATTATTATTATTATTATTGAGGTAGATACAGGAAAGTAAGAATTCTTCGGACTTTCAGTCAATTAATAAAATTTATTCACGCCGACGTTTCGACTATACTATAGTCTTCTTCAGGGCTAGAATGGTCAGTTGAAAAAAGGAAACCACATGTGGATAAAATAACATACAGCACGGACAATTAAAAAAATAAATAAATAAATATGAATAAATAAATAAATAGTTAAAACCAACATATCACAGAGAGAAATTCGTCTAAAAATAAAAAACTTGTCTTTGATGAGTGCAATACTTATGGAACTACAAATAACTAGTTATTTGTTTGAGTAAAGTTCTGTAATTTATTGTTATAAAACGACGGTTCGAAAGCGAAGTGCAATACAATACTTATATATCCTAATACGGAAATGGCGAGAGGTCTTGTGCTGGCCACAACAGATTTTTTTTGTTATTTTTTGTCCTAATCCATAGCAAACTTATTGCAAAAACCAAAAAGTACATAATTTTTAAATTTACATGTCGCTTATACAAGGAGCTAATTTAATTATACTTCATGTGTTAGACGCAGAATTCAATTCTCTAAACTTTTATTTGAAGCATTTATTTCTAAAATCAAAATGTGTCAAAAGTTTTCCTTTTTTGTTCATAAATGATTTAAGTTTTTATTGTTGCCTTTACGTTTTATGTGAGGGAAAATAATGCCAACGATAAGTTATTGCATTTCCTTCTTTTGTAACTGAGTAGTTCATTTGTCAGATCTTAAGTGTACATTCATGTCCCTGTACTCCACTTCCACTCGTAAATTAGGAAACAATGAAACAATCTATTTGTCATTTGCTGCCGGAAGATTTCTTCCGCATATTGGGAATTTTTTGTGCGCAAACGTTAAGGACTTGCATTAAAGCTGCTTGCACTGAAGAATGAAACATTCCGCAGCTTTTAGTTTTTATCGCCAACGAGCGACCATCAGGAATTTCTTTGTACAGAATGAAAAGTTGAGAATTTAAAAGTCATAGCTAACTATCATCTTAATGGTTTATTTAAGTACATTAGTATATATGTAAGTAATAATAATATATTGGGTTTTCACTCCGCTTCGCGTCTTGTTCCAAATTTCCTTCTCATAAAATAAAATATATATAACAAGAAATTACAGAACTTTACTCAAATATTGTTTTTTATTGTCAGAGATTCTTCCAATTCATTAACCAGATTGGCAGTATTTCTGATGGATATATGCATTTTACCACAATTTTACCTATAATTTCAAATATTTAATTAATAAAACAATAAGAAAAGGTAAATGTACTTCCCAGAAAAAGCTATCAGAATGTCACTAAATCTGTTGATATTTGACAATGACATGTGTCATGTTATAAACATTGGAATTTGTCAACTGGTTTCCTTAGTGCCTTGGCCTCTGCGATTTAGTTTACTCTATAAATTATAGTGTCCTAGTGTGTTAGATGGAGAATTTTATGTTCTTCAATATTTAATAAAAAAAACTCCCAAAATATTATATTTAGAAGAATTTTTTTAAGAACCTAATACTTCCGGTTGTTCAATTGTTACCAAAACCTTTTCAGCTCTTCCCAGGAATGTCAGATTGAAGAAACTGCAGTTAAATATTATTTAAGTCTTATAGTTTTTGAGGAATCGTCCCTCCAACATCCATATAAAATCTGGATATGCGAATTTTAGCATGAATCCAATACTTCTCTAAGCGAGAGGTAAAAAACGACAATTTTTGGACTTAATGACTTCTGCCTCAACGGCGATGATATATATATATATATATTATTTATTTTATTTATTTATTGTTATAAGAGCAACATTTTGATTGCAATTTTAACCAATGAAAAAGTTGCAGAATATACCTATTTAATGTTATAAACTGACAGTTCAGTTATATATGAAATCCGTTATAATGTGTCCAAATAAAAAATTTATGTCGTTTTTGTTTACATGTTCATATAAAATAAATTATTTTTAGTAAAATTGAAAGAGAAAATTAATTAAAATTTAATATGGATTAACATACAAATTTAATCATTAAAAAGTATTATGGGGTAGATTACTAAAAAGATAATTAAAATAATTTAATTTTAAAGTAGAATTGAGGATATGTCTTTTAATTACCGTTTAAATATCTAAGATTCTTTATAAAAGTTAATTGTTAATTAATATTTTAAAAAAAATAATAAATTCTTCTCAACATTCCTGCATTGTGAGGAATAGAGACAGACACTTGATTTAAGAAAATGTGCTAACATTAATTAAGGCATTTTGTTCATTATGGAAAATGCTCGTCTTTGTGTTTAATTACATCAAGAAAATTAGTTATTTCTATAAGCAGGAAATTAAACCCCTCCCAAGACAAGTACTCGAATTCAACGTGGCAAATATAATTTTCTTTAGAACAATCGAGCTTGTGATTTCCTTAATTTTCCTGACAAAATAACTGAAATCGCATACTCGAAATCCCGTCACTATAAGGAAGTTTTGTTTTTGCAAACTTATTTCATTAGACTTATCTCCCTACAGCGGGAAATGCCGGCGATAGGAAACGAAATCGCACACAACTTAGGTTAGCATAACTTTCATTTCCTCGCTTTCATCACTATTAAGATTCAGCGTAAACTAACGCAATTCCTAACGTTTAAATTTGATAGTAATCATTGCGTTTGTAATGCGATGGCCACACATTACTTAATAATAATTATGTAATAAACTTTATAAATGTCGTAGAAATGCAGGAACACATTTTTTTTAGGTTACTTGTTTTTACGTGTCCAATATAAATGAAGCCACAGATTATTAAGTTAAAAGACTTTTTCGCGATCGAACACAAAATGAGCTGTTTTTGACCACTTTCTAGACCAGAAAATTATCTATGATGGATCAGAAAGAAATTTTCCCATCCCGGGATCGGTAAAGGTGAATGTTTCCATGGCGATCAATTATTTTTTTCGCGATCGCCCAGAAAATGAGCTCTTTCTGATCACTATTTAGACCGGAAAGTCCTTCTTTGCTGAGCTAGCTCGGAAAGTTGTCTATAAGGGATCGGAAAGTACTTTACCGATCCCGGTAAAACTAAATGTTATCATGGAGATCAGTTGTTTATTTATTTCTTATTTGCTCGCAGTAAAAAATAAAATAATACTTTTTTACTCTTTTTTCAGGATCGCAAAAAAAATATTGTACCCAACATGACCTAAAAGTGTCTATACTGGGCTCACAAGCTTCCAAAACTCGCCTACGGCTCGCTCTGGAATATGCTTGCTCACCCAGTAAAGTATCACTTTCAGGTCTTGTTACGTAAATTACTATATTTACTTATTATTTCTCGCAATAAAAAATAAAATAATACATAACCTATAGATTTTTATTTATTCTTTTTTCAGGACCGCAAAAAAAATATTGTACTCAATATGGCCTGAAACTGGGTTCACAAGCTTCCATAGATCGCCTACGTTTTGCTCTGGAAAATGTTTGCTTACTTGCAAGTCTTTTTACGTACATTATTATTGTTTGCATTAATTTTTTTAAAAATAGAAAAGCCAGAACAGTTATAGTACTCAAAAATAGCTGTACAGATAATTCATTAATACATAGTAAATACTTTAAGAATATCTTGTCCTTTCAAAATAATTAATTTTTTGACAATCTTCTAAAGAAAGCATAAGTAAATTTTGGATGTTTCTCCTAAATGAATACTTTTCGCAGTCTTTAACAATACGAAGTAACGCCAGATTTTGAGCTCCGCAGGTAAAAAATGAGATAAATTTTAATCTTATTTCTGCAGCACACTGTTTTTTACCTTCCGTCACTTTTAGGTAAGGGAGGTATTGTCTTTGGTCAAAAAATTCGGTGGTGAGTTTTTAATGAATAAGTACGTTTTAAGATCCCTAGAATATGATTTTACTAATTTTACATTGATGTCTGTATGTGTGTGTGTGTGTCCGTATGTCCGTGTGTGTGTGTGACAAATTTTCTCCGACGATAAGTCCAAAACTACAATTCTAAAAATTATGATTCTTTCGTATACCTTATGAAGAGCTGATTAGATTTTGGTTATAATTGGTCAACCGGAAGTACCCTTATTTGAAGTTCTTAACAGTTTTTCTGGCAAAAACGTAGTTAAATATCAATTTTCGACATTTTATGATCATTAATATAAAATAAAATCTTATTCTCTATACGATTTGATTATACATTTTCCTTCATATTCAATAGATATAGAGTTATAGAGAGATTAAGAGAGGTTAACTTTCAAAAATCAGTCAGCTTTGTAAAAATTATGGAAACAGCACATATATTCAAAAAATTCTAATTGACAGATGTCAGTGTCAAGTGCAAAACCAAAGTGGAAAGTATAGGATCAGAAAGTAACAAAAGTGAGTTTTCCTCGCAAGTGACTTACAGTTTCAATGCCAGGAGTACGAGGAAGGCCAAAGAGAAGATGGAAGGACCGTGTAGCAGAAGATTTGAGAGAGGAATAACTGTGTGAAGAAGATGCGTTGGATAAGAATGAGGAAATGTCAAGTGCAATTTACATAATGGTCGTCCGTGTTATTATTTTATTGGATTTGCAGAATCTTTTCAAAGGAACTTGCAATATGGAATTTGTAAAAAATAGTGTGTTCGTGTTATAATTTTAGAGGATATATAAAATCTTTTTCAAGAAACTTTTGGTATAGGATTTGTACAAAATACATCGAATTGACGGAAGGTTTTGTGCTGGCCACAACAGATTTATTTTATTTACTCTTTTGCAACTAGCGAAAAATTTGTTTGTGTTGAGTTAAACAAGCTTTATGATTAAATTAATTAAAAATATCCTTTCTGCCATAAAAGGTTTGATTTTTTATTGTCTTTTAATTTTTGACTTTCCCTTTTATATATCCTCTTGTAACACCGAAAATCTTTGTTTGTGATGCAATAGCCAAGCTCCAGCTTGAACGATGCTTGGCTCTTTGTTTAAACTCATAACTACAAAGGTTTGAAACTTATGTAGAATCGCATACCCTACGGCAAGTTGCAAATGAAGTAAATAATTAACTTGTCCTCCATTTGTTTTCGGGTGCTCCATCTCCAACTCTTCCAACTAGTTTGTTTTGTAATCGTTCGCGTTTGGAAACTGAAAACGATCCTATTTCAGCTAACAATAGACACTATGCTGCTGTGAGAGAGTGGACACAAGAGTATTAACCAGCATAAGTGGGGTGCCAAACTATGTTATTGAGTTATTCTAATCGAAATGTGGACTAAGCCAATGAAATTGAGTTAGAGGAGAGTAACTGTTGGTGTTATTCTGTATCCGACAGGACAAACTGACATGTTCACAGCGGAAACTGAATATGGGATGAAAGTGTTTCAGCAGGGAATATAAGGTTAGTTTGCAAGAATTAAAATTAGATTTATTTGGAGAGTATTTTTACTGTACTTTCGCAAACATTTCAACAATCCACAACCTTAAAATTAAAATGGTTGTTATAAAATTTTTCTTTCCCCTTTCACTTTTTCTTTGTAATATTTGGAAGACTTCTTACGGCCTTTTTGGGACAGAATTTATTGTATAGGGATTTACCATTTCATATAATAATAATAATAATAATACAATCGTACGTTTCGGGAGTACAATACCCCCATCTTTAGCAATGATCTATGGAACTTAATTTTTACCTCTCGCTAAGAGAGGTATTGGATTCATGCTAAAATTCGCATATCCAGATTTCAGTGAATAAGCACGATTTAAGGTCCCTAGAATCCGATTATAACATTTTTTAAATGATGTGTGTGTGTGTGGGTGTGTGGATGTGTGTATGTGTGTATGCCTGGATGTTGTAGACACGATTCCTCAAAAACCATAAGACTTAAAAATTGTTTAACTATGGATTCCTCAATCTGACATTCCTGGGAAGAGCTGAGAAGGTTTTGGTAACAATTGAACAACCGGAAGTAGTAGTTTCTGAGAAAAATTCTTCTAAATATAATTTTTTGGAAAGTTTTGTTATTAAATATTGAAGAACATAAAATTCTCCATCTAATACATTTAAAATTTTTATTATATCTTGTATAGATTTAGAGATAAAGACACTATAATATATAGAGTAATTTAATCGCAGAGGCCAAGGCACTAAGGAAACCAGTTGACAAATTCTAATGTATATAACATAGTTTTGAAATGACACACGTCAATGTCAAAAATCAACAGTTTTAATGACATTCTGACAGCTTTATCTGGGAAGTATATTTAATCTTTCTTATTGTTTTATTAATTAAATATTTGAAATTATAGGTTCAATTGCATATATCCATCAGAAATACCGCCAATCTGGTTAATGAATTGGAAGAATCTCTGACATTTCGAAACTTCCTCATACAATGAAAAATAGATATAATTAGAATTATATGTGTGCAGAAGACATGTTAAATACAATAAAAAGCAATATTTGGATAAAGTTCTGTATTTTTTTGTTATAAAACGACGGTTTGAAAGGGATGTGCAATAAATATTTATATACCCTAATATGGAAAGGGCGAGAGGTCTTGTGCTGGCCACAACAGATTTTTTTAAAAAGTATTTTATATTGTTATGTATTTGATATTTGGGATCTGTCTGCACATAAAGTATTACATCTAATAGTTACGTCTTTAATTTTAAATTCAAGCAGAATTACATGTTTTTCAAAAATTAATAAAATATTTAAAATCTAAAAATCTAATTTTTGGATTCCAAATTTTAAAACCGCACATTAAAATTAATAATTATCATTGACTCGACCTATTTCTTTAAATTTCATAATTTTTATTTCTACTGTTTGAAATAAATGCACATCAACAAATTATACATCGTTGAAGCACAAAATATATTTCTTTTCAATAGCGTTTATACCTTATGAAAATGATATTTGGACCTTAGATATAATTCGAAATTCGATTTTTTTTTTAATAAAGATGAGTACAGTCATAAAAGGAGCTCTAACGAAATGCAAACTAAAATTCATTACTATTTTAATATTTATTTGCAAAAATAAAGTGACCTATACAGTTTGCAGAAATGAGGCGATCCGGAAAGAGAGGACGAATAAAGTCTTTTGATGCTCTGGCTGTATGGGCTGTCGCTCCATCCGTCTGGAACCACACACGTCAGATAGGAACACGGTTTCTTCGTAATTCAGACAAAAAGATGTGTATTATTTGATATAGTGCTCAGAGTTCATGGTAACAGCAGATAATGGACACCATATGCAAGATGTTGTTGTCCATATTTGATTTTGTCATTACGAATTCAAATCTGTCAACAATTTTTTTCTTAAGCAAAAAGTATCAATTTTGTCGTGTTTTAAAAACCGTCCGTACTTTCTGCCCAAGCATGTATATCCATACAGATCATACTCAGTCACCTAGAAGCCGCAGAAATAAACAGAGGCTGAACACTAATCGATGAGAAACATTAATAATTCCAAAGAAAGTTTTAATAAACTTTAGTAGGTTGGCGTCACTAATATATGTAGATAAGTTGGCATATTTACAATAATATTTTGAAGGCATGCTCATGTCCCTGACACGATAAATAAATGATTGAAGTTGGTTAAGTCACACAAAAGAGTGGAAAAGGCAGGGGAAGGGACGCATCTGATAAGACGTATCAGCAGAGCCCGAGAAGTTTGGAACGTGCGTACGCAGGAGTTTGTGCTGAACACGTGAACTTAAACATAACGTAAATAGAATTATGGACGGCAGTAATAAATTAAGGTTGTATAATGGTCGGGCTGTGAGCGATATCCCTTAAATACTTACTAACTCTTTGAGAAGTTAACGAGCCCTGTTGAACTTTAAGTTGAGCTTTATGTGATAATTCAGCTGGAATTTAATGGACATTCATTGCCACAAATTTCTCATTTTGCCAATTCGGTTTGTTTCTTCAACTTGAAGTTTTAGTTTACACCTAATGATTGCTCTTTCCACCTAGCAAACTTTATAGAATATATCATACAAGATCTTAAAAGTTGGTAATCTGAGTATGGAAGTCTAAAAACTTCTAATTTAATTTTCGTTTCCAATTTAGTATGTTTCTTCAATTTAAAGAATAATTCACACCTAATGATTTCCTTTTTCAAAGCCATGCATACATGATAAATCTCTTTTGATGCTGTTATTAATATCAAAGATCAAAAGCATCTATTATTTTGTGTTTTCCTTGCGATTAATTTTCAATACGAAATTTACAAATAAACATAAACTTAATTTAGATACTAATGTTCCATCTTTGTAAACCTATAAAATATATCATCACGATTTTTATTGGAAGTTGTTAATTTGATTATCTATAAGCATCTAACTATTCTGTGAAAAATTCTCTCACTGGAAATTGTCAACTAATTTCATAAAGAGAGAAAATAGTATCAAACACTTGTTAAGCCGGGCTCAGACGACTGCTGTACTTGACCAATATGTCGACAAAAATGGTACAAGTCAAAGCGGATGGAAAAGGTAGTGAGTTTTGAAAATAATTTTCTGTTTAATTATTGTTTAAATCAGGGCATCGAACCCGGCAAAAGCTGGGTTCGGTTTAGGTTCAGGTTAATTGGTTTTTTGAAAGATGGGTCCGGGGGCGGTTCTGGTTCAAGCATTAATAAAATTTGCGGTTTTGCTCGCGGTTCAGGTTCGAAATAATGTAAAATGAGAGCCGGAATTTACGCAAAACGCAACAAGAAACGAGCACTATTTTCACGAAAAGTCAGCTCAGACGACAACACAAACGCCTAAGACGTTGATTATCGGCTGTATTTACTTTTTGAACTAAAAATTAACCTGAACCGGAGTTGAACCCCGAACCTGAATTTTAATACTCGGTTCGGTTTCGACTCAGATTCAATTAAAAATATATCTGAGGTTCGGTTCTCGGTTTGGGTTCCCTAAAATGTTACGGTTTGGTTCCGGTTTTGGTTCGGTTTAGGTTCGGGTTCGATGCACTGGTTTAAATGATTAAAAAATAAAATGGAGTGGTCAAGTGAAGTAGTGTTTGAGTTTCTTGATTTATATGAAAACAAAGACTGCGAAAGTGACGACTTTTTTTAGGAAGACCGCTATCCCTGATGGTCAAAACTCATAGCGCACTCCCGCCAATACTGAATAAATTTGCTAGTCCATTTTTTTTTTTTATGTATTAGTATTGTGAGCCCCTTTGCTTTGTTAATGGCCTACATGAGCTGGTGCACTTGCCAAGTACAACAATTGTCTGAGGCCGACTTTTTACAGAAGGCTATTGAAGCACTCGTTCGTTCGCGCACTCGAGTCCGAATTTCAAACTCGTGCATGAAAAGTTTGCCCTCTGTAATTTACTACTACTAATATTAAGCATACCTTCTAAAATAAATTAAAAATATTAGATCAATACGAGAATAAATATTTTTGATTTAAAGTTTCTTACCTAGTTAATTATGTACGAAACTCATTTGTCTCTTACCTGAAACAGAAGAATAATATTAATTATACAAACCTTTAGACTTTCATTATTTATTTTTAACTACATATAGTGCAAATATACAGTGTGTCCCATTTAGAGGTGCCACCATTGGGATTTCGAGAACTATAAGAGATACGATGTCGGTTAAATGGAACTTTTTGTGCGCCTTTGAGAGGCCATCTCAGATGTGCTTTTGTTTTCCCAAAAATTCTTATAGGGTACTAGATAATGTCGAAAACTGAATATTGTTGATTTTTTCTTTCTCAAATAACTTTTAAACTATTAGTAATTGAGAAAAACGTTTCAAATATAAAAGATAGATATTTTTATTAACTAACCAGTGGCGTACGAAATAAATTTTTATATCCGTAAATTTTCGAGATATAACACAAACTTATATTTTTTTAAATGGAACCCATATCTGATTTTAGTCTCAAAAAATAATTATCTTTTTCTCTTTTCAATGATGTAAGGGTTATTATGTATTATATTTGTTTTGCTCCTAAAATTTAATTTTTCTCTTTATTTTCCTGAATTTTCTTATTATTTCCCAAAAAAACATTATTATTTTTATTAATTATGTTGTATTTGATCAAAATAATTTGTTTTATGCCTTTATTACTTAATATTTTCATTCTAGACTCATACATAATTACAAATTACACTATGATGTGCCAAGGGCGACCTGATACAAAATTTTATAAAAATTAATTTGATACCAGTTTTGAGCAAATTTTTTTAACGAAATAAATTATTTAAATACAAGGAGTATTTCCAAATAGAAATCTAGCAATATTTTCAAAATAATTGTAAATTTAATACAAAATAAGGAAAAAATAATAATTTTGAAGGCAAAATAAATATAAAACATAATAACCCTTACATCGTTGAAAATAGAAAAAAATATTTATTTTTTTGAGATTAAAATCAGATATGGGTTCCATTTAAAAAAATATAAGTTGTGTTATATCTCAAAAATTTACGGATATAAAAATTTATTTCACGCGCCACTGATTAGTTAATAAAAATATCTATCTTTTATATTTGAAACTTTTTTCTCAATTATTAATAGATTAGAAGTTATTTGAAAAAGAAAAAATCAACAATATTCAGTTTTTCGTCATTATCTAGTGCCCTATGAGTATTTTTGGCAAAAATAAAAGCACATCTGAGATGGCCTCCCGAAGGCGCACAAAAAGTTCCATTTAACCGACATCGCATCTCTTATAGTTCTCGACATCCCAATGGTGGCACCTCTAAATGGGACACACATTTCTGAGTGTGACACAATCTGCTTTATCGCAGATATCGGTAATGATGATGACATATTTGTACCGTGTGGGCGCATTGCTGGCGTGGAGAGTGGATCACAGGGGTCACTTTTGTGCTATTTAAAATTCGGACATCTTAAATCAGTAATAAATACAAAATATCAGCTCAGTTCCCTACTTAGTTGTAAAATGTCGGGTTAAGGGGACTTTTATCTAAAAAAAAAATAAGTGGATGGTTTTTTTTTTGCATGTCAGTGTATTTATTACCTTTACCCATATTCTATTTTGAGACTTCCATAACCACAACTATTATTACGACCATCTGCCACCAGCGATAAGCCGCATAATTACAATTGCAGTCTATCCTCCCTTAATCCCTAGTGTGATATTCTGTTATCTGTAGGTGTGTATGATAGCATCACGGCTTGTCAGCAGCAGTTCACTCAGTTTCCCTCACTCATTATGCAACAAGTACTTACTACAGTAATGCAAGCTACTGTTTCCGCCGCCTGCTACATTATGATTGTTACAGAAATGTACCACGCATTCATTGCGATGGCGTTATGTTTCTGATATACGAGATAGGGTTGGTAATAACTTCTAATAAAGAGGTTAGGAATTGAGAAGTGACATGCAACTTGAATGTGAATTTAAGTAAGAGGTTATGTTTATGCAAATGATGTAATTGGGTTTAATTTGTTTGGTCTACAAGAAAATTAGCTAATTTCATGTATTAAACATTAGTAGAAAAGCAAAAGGAATAGAATTTTTCAATGTTCTTCCTTCAAAGATCAAGTTGTAAAAACATTTCAAATTTTTAAAAGGAAATTAAGAGACTATTTATTAAAGAAAACCTTATACTCAGAATTAGAATTCTTTAATTATTAAAAAATATTTAATATCTGTACCTAACGGGCTACTTGCGTGGTACTGAAAATCCCATTTCTGTCACTATATACGTAATGTTATATTGAAAACATATATAAAAATATAAATTTTATTTTAAAATAATTATTTGTTTTTTAATAAATTAAGAAAGAAAAATTTCTATGACGTCTTTATATTGAACTGGGGGAGGGGAAGCATGCTTAAGAATGTTATCAATAGATGGCATGGCATGCGAGAAAGTTTCAATTTGAATTTGACAGTTCATTTTTCTCTCTCTCTGGTCTCTCAAAGACATTAATTACTTAATAAATAAACACATAGGTAGTTACTTGCAATTTAAAATATCGATACCAAAAAGATAAACTAAAATACTAACCTCCAAACTATTATTGAAACGTCAAACAGGTGATCTACATTACCCGCACAAACATACCATTACTATGGGACGGCACCACGCTGTGACTCTACGACTATTCATTGGTGCGGCGTAATTCTACGTCATACATGGCGGGAATTCAAATAATTAAGTTTCATTATTTTTTTTCTGGCTAATTAATAAAAATTTTGTCAAAAGAAAAAATATGGGTAGCAAGTTTTTACCTTCTCTTCAAAAATATTAAATAAAAAAAGGTACGCAAGTAGCCCATTATACTGTAACTATGACGAAATCCATAGATTCCTATTTAAAAATATTAGCCCAACACGATAAAGTAAAGGTATTAGTTTTCATTATTTTACCTCTCGCTACCCTTGGTTAGGAAGATGTAGGGATCGTAGTAAAAATGATGTCTGTATGTCTCTATGTGTGTGTGTATGTCTCTCTATGTGTATGTGTGTGTGTGTGTGTGTGTGTGTGTGTGTGTGTGTGTGTGTGTGTGTACGAATTTTGCCAACGCTCTAACTCAATAACTATCATTCAGAAATTTCTGAAACCTTGTATTTCTACGTTATTAATATGGAAAGAAGCCAATAGATTTTGTTATAAATCAGATAACCGGAAATGGCATTTTACCTGAAGCTCAAAATTGTTTTTCTTCAAAAAATACCCTTAAATGCAATTTTTTCGCGATGTATGTTATAAAAATCACAGATTATTAAATTTTCTATAGGTACGCTTTTATATAAATATATAAAATGATTTAAAAATAAACATAATTCCTTAGTGCACAGTTCAAATTTCAAATGCATGTAACTGACAGATAAATGTCACTGTCAAAAAACCTATAATTTCAAATTACTAATGGCAACGTTTTAAAAAGAAATTATTGAGATACAGAAATATTACTTGAAGGAGAAGCATGTTCTTTTACTGGTGCTCAAAGTAGTCCCCCCCTGCTTCAATACACGTTTGTAATCGAATTTTCCAGAGATGGAAAGCTTTGAGCCATTAATTTTCTGGAATCGTATTAAAATACTCCATTATGGTGTTGTTAATCTCCTCTTCTGACGTAAAATGACGACCACGTAAATGTTTTTTCAAATTAAAAAATAGCCATAAGTCACACATTGCAAGATCAGGAGAATACGGTGGATGCTCAATGACTTTAATACCATTTTCTTTCAAAAAATTAACAGTTGTAGCAGCGGTATGGGAGGACGCATTATCATGGTGAAGCATTAAACCCTTAATTTTCACCCTGCGAAGAACTTCAGGTAGACATTTTTGTGTGTACCAATTGGCAGTAACAGTCTTCTGTCCCTCTAACCTAATTGCTTTCACAAGACCTGTACTTCTGAAAAATACAGCGTACATAACTTTTTTAAGTGCACGTTGTTTTTTCACGGTAACTGGTGTTGGGTCATCTTCAAACACCCATACCCTACTTTCTTGACGCGTTGGAACATCATAAAAGGGTATGTAAGTTTCATCGCCAGTTACAATTTTAGAAAGAATACGATGACCGCCATTATTTAACAATTTTAAAGTGGGGCGACTAATTGTAACACGCTTGAATTTTTGTTCTTCCGTTAAGTTGTGTGGCACCCAACGAGAAACAATTTTTTTAACACGAAGTTCTTCATGCAAAATTTTTGCTATTGCTGCGGATCCAATGCCAAGGGCATCTTCCATCGTTTGATAGGTGACACGATTGTCATCCTTTATCATTTGTCTGATGGCAGCTACATTTTCTGGCACTACCGCTGTACAAGGTCTCCCTGAGTGTTTCTCATCACGCAAGAAATTACGGCCTCTTTTGAATTCTGAAAACCAGCGAAATATAGTTGCTCGAGATGGAGCTTCATCTCCAAATGCCAATCGTAGACGTTCCTCGCACTGTTCTTCACGTAATCCAATTTTAAAGTCGTAGTAAATCATAGCGCGATAATTCTCTCTTCCTAACTTCATGTTGCAGTTTATTTCCACTTCGAATTCCACCACAATAAATCACTTCAACCAGATGTTATTATTGGACAGATATTTTAAATAAATTGTAGTTTGACATTTGTATAGTTATATTATATGAATACAAAAGAACATAAAATAGTTTCCGCATCAACAAAAAAGTAGGAATGTATTTAAATTAATAAAAGTTGAAATAAATAATAACATTCGTTTTAATTTCACAAGAAATTTTTACTTTATGGTACAATTTCGCAGTTATGGCAGCATCAGAAGTACTGGTGGGAGGAAAAGTGCAAACCACAACAGATTTTTTTTTATATAAGTAAACTAAAAGCAAAACCTCTTCTATCTTTCAAGAAAAACATTAAAATATTTATATATCGAACCTATTTTGAATAATGATGAGCAACAAGAAAAGTTATAATTCGTGATCAATAATTTTAATGTTGAAGAAGCTCGACGACATTAACAAATGAATTAGAAATCAATAAAATCTATCCGGTGAATAATTGATGAAGATGCCAGTGCGCAGGAAACTAAACGCAGCAATAATTTGCAGGAAATTGAATTTAACCCGAGAAAAGTGTTGGATTAGACGTCCTTTGGCTTGCGAGTTGTTTATTTATGTTATGTGCATATTAAGTTGTTGAGAGACGTAGTTACTGTCGAATTAGTCGAGTCAACAGCCCTGTGTATTTACCAGGCTAAATGAATTACCAGAACTATATTATTTATTTAAGCAATTTCATTAAAAGATCGAAGATAAGTAGTTACTGCACAAGTTTGGTAAACAGAATTACTCGTTAATCGCTTTAATGCATGCACTTTAATTTAAGAAGACATAGAAAATATTTCGGATGGAACTGATGCGATGAAGTATTTCTGAATTATTGGTTTGTTAAATTTTTAGAAGAGATTTCTGCATTGCATAAAAATGAATATTTTAAACATTCGCCATTGCATTTTTAATATTTTGAACGCACTGTCTGTTAAAATATAAGCGCACAGCAACGATTATGGGAACGAATGAGTGCATGAATAGCTTTCTGTAACAAGAGGTTTATACTATTTTCTCTGTTTAGTCTTTTTTGATTTAAATTAATTTTTAATAAAATTATTTGATATTTTGTATTAGAAGATATTTTTGCCAGAATAGATAGATTGGTAACATTGATTTGCATTTTTATTCTGTCCGTTACTAAGACATTTTGTGTATTTAGTGCAGTCATACCAATCCCAAATAACAAAATGTGTTGTGGCCAGCACAAGACCTCTCGCCATTTCCATATTAGGCTACATAAGTATTGTATTGCACTTTGCTATCAAACCGTCGTTTTATAACAAAATATTACAGAACTTTACCCAAATATTGTTTTTTATTGTATTTAACATGTCTTCTGCACACATATAATTCTAATTATATCTATTTTTCATTGTATGAGGAAGTTTCTAAATGTCACAGATTCTTCTAATTCATTAACCAGATTGGCGGTATTTCTGATGGATATACGCATATTACAAATATTTAATTAATAAAACAATAAGACAGTTTAAATGTACTTCCCAGAAAAAGCTGTCAAAATGTCATTAATATTGTTGATTTTTGACACTGAAATCTGTCATTTACAAATTATGTTATAAACATTTGAATTTGTCTACTGGTTTCCTTAGTGTAGTTTCGCCTACTCGACTTGTTATATCCCGATATTCTATATATTATAGCGTCTTTATCTCTAAATTTATAGAAGATATAATAAAAAAATTAAATGTGTCAGGTGTAGAATTTTGTTCTTCAAAATTAGTAATATCAAAAATTTTGAAAAATTAATATTTGGAAGAATTTCTTTTAAAAACTACTACTTCCGGTTGTTCAATTGTTACCAAAACCTTTTCAGCTCTTCCCAGGAATGTCAGATTGAGGAATTCATAGTTAAACAGGTCTTATGTCTTATAGTTTTTGAGGAATCGTCCGTCCAACATCCAGCCATACACACACACATACACACACACACACATACACACATCCACACACACATACACAGACATCATTGTAAAAATGTTAAAATCGGATTGTAGCGACCTTGAAACGTGCTTATTCATTAAAATCTGGATATGTGATTTTTAGCATGATTCCAATACCTCTCTTAGCGAGAGGTAAAAATCATTTAAGAATGAAGCTTCTTCCAGCATCAATACCCGTGCTAGAATATGGCATTCTAATTCCGAAACACAGAAAACTTATTTACACACTAAAATGAGTCGTATTTGTGTCTGTTCTCTGAATTTGTTATTTCAAAATGAAAATGAATTTTATTTCCTTTGGATATTCATGCAAAACGTGACTACGAATAACAACTAACCTCATTTCCAAATCCTTTTCTTCTCTTTCTAAACAATGCATTATTCTCCCCCGCAAATATTAGGACGCTTTGCTGTATTAAAAATGTGTACGCGCTCTCTACGCAACATTACATTGCGGCGTTGTAAATGTGTTTCATTATTCAAGACGTGTGCGAAGTGAGGAAGTATGTAAACGAAATATTTACACATAATTAACTCAATCAGTTCCTTTCACTACATGTTTCCTTCAAAGTGGTTTATTGAACTAATATTCCTGATAAAATCAACACGTTATTATGAAGACATTTTTAACACCCTAAACATTCCCAATCTCACAAGTAATAATTTTCTGTAATAGCTATTATTATTTACTAGCCGACCCGCCCCGGCTTCGCACGGGTAAAGCTAGAATAACGAAAACGATTAGCTACACATGTACCAGTAATTTTTCACATTTACTTCGGAGACATGTGCTGCGTAGGGAGCCGGCAACCCGCCTCGCAACATGTAACAGGCTCCGCCTAGTGCCCTCCCAACCCCGTACTGCACCTAACAGCGCCCTTTTCTAAACATGTGTCGAATACTTTTACTTATGTACATATAATGCAAACTATCTCTCCGACAAATATCGAAAATCTGCTAACGGTGAAACACTCTTTATTTCTTACCAAAAGAATAAATATAAATTTTTATATCCCTAACTTGAGAAATGGGTTCTCCATATAAACTTTTATCCCTTATTTTATCTCTTCTAATTTTATTTTTGAGACAAAAAGTAGCCTATGTCATTCTCCAATGTCAAATCTATCTCTATACCAAAATTCATCAAAATTGGTTCAGCGGAAGAAATGACGGGTTGTCCATACAAACTTTCATCCCCTATTTCACCCATTTAAGTTTTATTTTCGCAACAAAATGTAGCCTATGTCCTTCCTTAAGGTCCGATTTATCTCTATACCAAAATTCATAAAAATTGGTTAAGCGGTTTAGGCGTGAAAATGAAACAGACAGACCGAGTTACTTTCGCATTTATTATATTAGTATAGGATTGAAAATAGATTCGTATAATATTTAATTAAAAATATGACTTTGTCATTTCCAATTTTATTTCTTATAACAGGTCGTCTTATTCATTCTTTTCTTACGGATAATTACGAAATCTTATCGTTCTGCTTTTGTTAGCAACGAATTTACATTTATAAATATAATATCCTTTTCTGTTTTTCTTCGAGAAAGTTTAATTCAACTTTGTTCCGTTGTACTCTTGCGCTAGTTCTTATTTTTGTTGTTAAATTCGCATACTAATTTTTAAAATCCTGTACCTACTGAAAACTTTAATTCAAATTTCAATTCAGCAGGGAGTAAAAAATGTCTTCTTAGAATAAGGGATAGAGTAGAACAAATTGATAATTTTGAAGTTTTGATATAAATTTATATAAAAAATCTGATGTGCCCAGCACATTACCTTCCGTCATTTCTATGTATTTTCTACAAATTCCTTAGAGAAAATTTCATATATTATTATATTTACAGTAAAAGTATTTCACATACATACCATGTAAATTGCACTTGTCACTGGCATCTGTCAATCAGAATAAATATTGTAGCCGTTTCCGTGGTTATAGTATAGCTGGTTGATTTAATTTTTTTATTTCTTTATAATTCTTTAACTGTATATCCACTGAACATGATGATGAAGGTACTTGTGGTTGACCAATTATAACCAAAATCTAATCAACTCTATAAGAACTTAAAGAAGGGAAATACGAAGCAATTGTAATTTTTGGAATTATAGTACTGGAGTTATTGGAGGAGAAATTATCATGGCCCTCCTGAAGTGTAATGGGAACTTTACAATTGTATACACAGCAAGTGTAACCTACAGTTTACGCTTACTGTGTTGTAACTTGTCTAACTATGCGGTAAAATAATCAAAATATACTGGACGTTTATGGGCATTTAGAAAAGAAATCATCTTTACTATATAATAAAGTTCATGTAAAAAAGTACTACCTACATAAGTTATTTTTTTACTTTAACATTTCCTATATTTAAAATTAATTTATATATACCAATATCACGGCAGCGACATCTGTCATTATTGTAAAAATCCGCCGTTACCGACATAGTCATCGATCGATATACCTGTCAAATACGCGAGGCGAACATTGCTGAAATGTCAAATATCGATACCTACCTATTATTTATTACGAAGAAAACATGAGCAAATAAATATATTATCAATCATAAACAACGTCTATTATTACAAATAAATTTTCGCTAAAAGAAGTACTCTAATGAAGGTAAGTAAAATCAAATTTGGAAATTGACTTAACCCCAGTATTGTAAACTAACCCTTTTCAGAAGTATAACCTATCTTATTAAAAAAAGTGATTTACATTATCGTCGGCCAAAAAATTTGATACAATTCTCGTGCGTGAAGTATTTTACAGCGCTCCAGCTAATAAGGCACTCGCCTTAAGGGCTCGTGCCTTAAACAAAGCTGTCGCACTGTAAAATACAACTTACACGCACTCGAATGTAAATAACTATTTAAATACCGGAATAGAATAGAATTCACTAATCCAAAAATGAGGATTAGCTTAAACTTTTTTGTGAATCGGGCTGATAAAGATTAACTTATAAGATTCTAAATTAAATTTGCTCGGTTGCATAACGTGGAAAATATGATGCAGAATTTAATTCTTTATGGAATTTATTTAAAATATTGTTATCTAAAATTAATAGATAACTTTCATAAATATGTATAGATAGATATAGGTTCAGAGACGCTAGTTCAATTTTAGTTCTATAGATGTATAGCTAACAAATTTGTGTGCGTGGATGTGAGAAAACCTTGTCGTACGTTGGTAGAAACATAAACAGGGACATGTAAATGTATTTTCACGAGCTATTGCGAGATATTGTAGTTCTTTGTCTCATGGCGAGGCTTATGGAAATAACACGATGTTTTTACGCCGAGATGTCATTCTCGCTGAAGCCGCTTGGCGTTTTTGCGAGATGGCAGCGACAGATCCGAGAAGGTCATGGTGAAGAAAATGGCGGAAAACAATTAGGTTGAAGACCGTAATTGAACAAGGTAAAAAATGCGGAAAAACAACGGCACGCTTCGCCTATCACGTCGTTCGCCGCTTTATTAGATTACTTTCCGATGTTACTTGTTGTAGAAACTAACAACAAAAATCTGCTTCGCTTTTCATCAGTGTGACTGCATACTGCCATGCTACTCATGAAGATAAATTTAATTATTTTGTTAAATTTAGGTCATTAGAAGTTCGGTATGATACTTCCGCTGCGCTTTTATAGCTAGGCGTAAATAAGCAACGCTCAAGTGCATGCTAATATAACTACTTCTAAAAGCGCAGATTCGTTTCATTATACTTCGCTCAAGAGACAAATGCTTCTACTCTAGATAGATATGATATTATAAATTTATTCATACGTTTCTTTCTATATCTCTAAAACTGGAAGATAAATATTATTTTATGAATATAGCATTTTCCTTAGTATGCATATATTATCTGCCTGGGTAAATAATTTTATCCAACACCGACTTATAATTTACTTGTTAATATGCTTATCTGAAGTAACTAATGTACAGTCTGTCTGCTGTAAGCGGGCCACCATTGCTAACTTTCTTATTTGAAGAGATAGAAAGACGATTAAATGGACAAAGTTGGGCGATATTATACGACAAATTTAACAGTGGAAAACACAAAACAATTGAACATCAAATACGCGACTTAATCAACAAAATAACATTTTTTTAAATGGAATGCCATATTGAAAATGGTACCATTTAAAAGATTTTTATTATCTGAATATAAAAGTTCATTATCACTAGGCCTCTAAAATTAAAAACAAAAGAGTTATTTCAAGTTGAAATTTAAATTGAAAAAATCTGTTGTGGCTATCACAAGACCTTCCGTTAATTTGATGTATTTTGTACAAATCCCATACCAAAAGTTCATTGGAAAAGATTTTAGATATTCAGTAAAATTGTAACACGAACATAATACAATTAATTACAAATTTCGTACAGAAAGTTCCTTGGAATAAAAAAAATAAAATTATCACATGAATATTATGTATACTCATATAGAAATACTCTAAAAATGAGTACACTTATGTAACATTCTCTTTAAAATCAAATAATGTTACTACCAAGTTTATATTTTTATCCATTTTTGAATTATTGCCCCAAAAGTCAATATACCCCACATTTAGATAACAATTTCAAAATTTTGAAAAATCTAATTTGTATGTATACTTCTCAATGCGCTGATTCCAAATTTTTAAACCGCAGGTCGATATCTCTTTTTGTTCTCGAGATATTTAGATTCAAAGTTTTGCTCAAAACTGCCCATTTTTGGGTAATAACCCAAAAATGGGTGGCGATATGAATTTGGCGATAACACCATTCAATTCTACGGGCAAAATTACATAAGTACACCAATTTTCAGAATTTTTGAACACCGCATACAATCTATAAAGCAAAATAACTGAAAATGGCAAAAAATCGCAAAAATATAAGGTGTACCCCTTACGATTTTTTTAGATTTCGGCCATTTTCAGGAGTTTTCAAGCTTTTATTCATAAAAACTGAACCAGTTGGACAAAAATTAGGAAAATTGCTATACTTATGTATTTTTGTCCGTAGAATCGAATGGTGATGTCGCCAAATTCATATCTCGGCCCATTTTTGGGTTAATACCAGGGGAGTTTCGAGCAAAACTTTCAACCTAAATATCTCTAGAACGAAAAGAGATATCGACCTGCGGTTTCAAAATTTGGAATCAGCGCATTGAGAAGTATCTAGATACATAAAAATTAGATTTTTGAAAATTTTGATGTTTTTATTTAAATATGGGGTATATTGACTTTTGGGGCAATGATTCAAAATTGGGTAGAGATATAAACCTGGTAGTAATATTATTTGATTGTAAAGAGAATGTTACGTAAGTGTACGCATTTTTAAAGTATTTGAACAACTGCGTGAATTTTTAGAAATAAAAGTATTGAAATAAAAATGGATAAATGGTATAAAAAAATTCCTTGGAAAATATTCTATAAATCCAATAAAATTATAACATGAACATACGCTACGTAAATTGCACTTGACAATTCCTCCTTTCTTCTTCAGCTTTCTCCAATTTTATTAGGGGTCACTGTTTTTTACTCTTATCTTTCACTCATTCTTGTCCAACGCATCTTCACACAATTCTTTCTTTCTCAAGTCTTCTGCGATACAGTCCTTCCATCTTCTTTTTCGCCTTCCTCGTACTCCCGACATTCTGATCCTATACTTCCCTATTTGATTTTGCACTTGGCACTGGCATCTATCAAGTAATTTTTTTTTTTGCATATATCAGGTGTTTCCATGATAAATAGCAAAGCTAACTGATTTTTGAAAATTAATCTCTTTGACTCTATACCTATTGAATATGAAAGAAATATTGCCGACCCTAACAGAAATATAGGACTAAAATCAAGAAAGAAAAAGATTTGTAAACAAACAAATTAATTTAATGTAAACTTAAAGTAATAACACAAATCCAATTTTTATTTGTGAATGCACCTTCAGAATTTTAAAATACTAAATTTTCTGTGTACATATTTGATAAAGATTTCTTTTGTTGCAAGAAAAAGCAGCACAATCCGTAACCTCTGCAGAGAATATTGATTCGTATAACGTTAAATAGCTTTAGGATATCTGAGCAAATTACAGTAGTAGGTATCGTTGACGTTTATTGGAAACTTAGTTAGATGAACTTGATCAGACGTATCTTACTGTGCTGCACTTATCCACTAGAGAAGGATTGCCTGTATAAATCGCCTGTTTCAGCAGTAAACAAAGATCTACAAAGCAAAAAACTCTTTGACATATCGTTTTACTTTATAGCATTGTTTCCAGGACTTTACTGTGAGTAGGTACTCTTTTATTGCTGTATGAATATATTTACAGATATCGATTACCCATTATTCTGGACGAAATATTACGTTGTCTATCTGCAAATTCTAAGTAAACAATCTATTGGGCATAAACAAGGAGATATATGGCCAATACTAAAGTTTAATTTTATTATAAACATGGACCAATTTATGAAATTCTTTAAGATTTTTACGAGAGACATTTAACAGCAATAAAAGATAGGAATTTCGGTTATTTCGTAAAATTGTTCAACTGTTTTATGAATTTCAAAATTTAACGTCACTTATACCAATACACAACCGAGAATAGAAAATATAAAGTTAAAATGTCCAATTAAAACACACACCGAAAAAGGGGCAATTCCAATTTATAAATTATTAAGGAGAAGGTAAAAACTGTTTAATTTTTTAAATAAATATTTTTTAGATTTTTTGTGAATACTATGATGTAGTTAATAAACAATATGTAGCGTAGCAAAGTTTCTAATAATTAAGTTAAAGTGTACGATTTAAAAAAAATTGCACCGAGAGGTCTGAAATGTGTTAAGCTCTAAATAATATACTACTAAAACGAAATCCTGTATTTTTATCATTTTTATTTAAACAAGAGTAACTCATTAAGCATCTTTAAAGCTATCTGAGTAGGCTTTAGCAGAATTTAAAATCGTCATATATTTCATATGCTCGACATTTTTCATTTATTTCAAACAGCAAAGAAAATATATTATGTAGGAAGTGATAATACCAACATTAAATAATTTATTCTTAAGTTTAAAACAATAAAAATAATAAATATTACATAACTACAGATTTTAATTTCACAATCTCAGTTACTTTTAACAATAACAGATGAAAGATATTTTAATAGAAAACAGATGAATTAATTGTACATTTGAAAGATTACAATACAATGACAGTTCCTCAAAAACTACAAGACTTAAAAAATATTTAACTGCAGTTTCCTCAATCTGATATTCCTGGGAAGAGCTGAAAAGGTTTTGGTAACAATTGAACAACCGGAAGTAGTAATTTCTTAGAAAAATTCTTCTAAATATAATTTTTTGGGAGTTTTTTTTTATTAAATATTGAAGAACATAAAATTCTCCATTTCATACACTTAAAATTTTTATTATATCTTGTATAGATTTAGAGATAAAGGCACTATAATTTATAGAGTAAACTAATCGCAGAGGCTAAGGCACTAAGGAAACCAGTTGACAAATTCCAATGTTTATTACATCGTTTGTAAATGACACATGTCAGTGTCAAAAATCAATAGTTTTAGTGACATTCTGATAGCTTTTTCTGGGATGTATATTTAGTCTTTCTTATTGTTTTATTAATTAAATATTTGAAATTATAGGTAAAATTGTGGTAAAATATGTATATCCATCAGAAATACCGCCAAACTGGTTAATGAATTGGAAGAATCTCTGACATTTAGAAACATCCTCATACAATGAAAAATAGATATAATTAGAATTATATGTGTGCAGAAGACATGCTAAATACAATAAAAAACAATATTTGGGTACAGTTCTGTAATATTTTGTTATAAAACGACGATTCGAAAGCGAAGTGCAATACAATATTTATATAGCCTAATATGGAAATAGCGAGAGGTCTTGTGCTGGCCACAACAGATTTTTAGACATCCTATATTACGGGTGGATATAAAAAGATTTGGTTTAAGATTGCAGTGGTGGGCGGATGAGGATCTTGGTTTATGCAAAAACATTTTGAATCGCTATAATAACGTTACACTAATCTAAATATCTTCAGACACAACATTTGGAGATAGAGCATGTATCTTTGATCAGATTTGCGAAACTATAAAATATAAAATATTTTTATAGTTATTGACAGGCTATATGTCTTTTATATTCATATTAACTTATTATGTTATATTATTAGTTATTTTACAATCATATTTATATTAAAACTATTTATTACTAAATACAGATTTATTATATAAATGCAGTAATAAAAGTTGCAATATTTACATAGTGTAGGAACAGATTAAAACTGTCTCACGTTTGTACTAATCTCAAGCCGAGAAATGTTCTACCTATACTACGCTAATTTTTCCGCAATAATTATATTGCAAATAAAAAATATTAATGTGTATGGAGAGCTTCTTGACTGGATGGATGTTTGGGATGAATAAAAGTCCTGGATTGCAGTCAATAATAATTTATTTAAAAAATCAGCCTCTACCGGTTTCGGCAACTCATTTGCCATCTTCAGGAGCTATAAATAATTTAAATGTACATATTGTTTTACAAATATTGTTACAGTTTACTCACGTGATTTAGTTTTAATAATACAGATTGACATTAAAATTTCGAATATATAAAATAACACGAAACAACACACATTTGGACGTCAATATTAAATAAATAGAATTAATGATAAAATACGTAAAAATTAGTTTTTGTTAAAAAGGTTAGCACCCTTTGAAAATTTTCACTTTTGTTTAAACATGTAAATTCCCGAAGGTGTTTTATACATTTACCGCCAATTTTTTTATATACACTGAAAGAAATTTTTACTTTATTTTCAAAATAGTATGTTTTCATTTCTAAAATCTGCAAAAATCAAAAGTTTTGCTATAGTTTTAAAAAAATTGCAGGTAAAATTAAAAACTTTCTGGAACATGTACTTTTGAAAAAAGATTTTAATTCAAAAAATTGGATAATTTCAAATTAAAATCTTTTTGCAATAATTTCTAATATAAGTGATATTCACTTATAAATTTATTCTTTTAAACTGAAAGTTTACTTTCAATTTGATTGTACACGTACTTAAAATAAATAATATTTTCATTAGTTTGAAAGTCATATACAATTATTTTAAAATATTTTACGTCGCTCTTTTTATTTTAATTATTTTACTTTTGATTCAAAAAATCAATATTTTGAATTTGAAACGAATAAAAAATATTACATTTAAAAGCATTATTTTTGGTGTCAAAACATTTTACTTTTGTGCCAACATTTTTAATTTCAAATCAATATAAAATAATTAATGATATAATACATTTAATTTAACAGTAATTACTTTCGTTTGAAAGATCAAAAACAGAAGTAATTTCAAAACAAATAAAAATTTTGTTGGATCAAAGTTGAATGCAAAATATTTTGATTTTACCTGCATTTTTTTCATAATTAAAGCAAATTTTTTTTCAGTGTAGAAACTATTTTAATTCTTATTATTATTCTTATTTTAATCATGTTTAATGTAATGTATTTTTTATTTATTCTTATTTTTAGTGTTAAATTTTAAAATATTTGTATATATATTACTTAAGTTTGCTATGTCTGTTTTCTTATTAATATTATTTTTGTCATTGTTGATATATAGCATATCTAGTGTTAATTTTTTATGTAGATTTTGTTCATTGTCCAAAATTTCTATATTATCAAAATCGAAACTGTGGCCTGATGATACTACATGTTCCACCAAAGCGCATTTCCCATTGTTCCCAAATTTTTCATTTAACAGTTCGTTTCGTTATAGCTTTCTTCATTTAATTGGCAGATAAAGTAAAGTTCTATTTTGAAACTTGTCGATACTTGCGGTCCAGTAAACATTTTCCTTTCTAAGTTGAGGTCTTAGAACCTTGTTCAAATACCAATACCAATATCTTATAAACAAACTACTTGCTACGTACGTCGAACTATTTAGACGAAATTGAGTACAAACTACATATAAGTAGGATGCCAACATTTCAAGAATACTCACGTACGTTCTAAATGTGGCTATGGAAGATAATTAACTAAAAATTTATTTTATTTTTATAGTTTACTCTTATTGAAAGTACATTGGTTTTGATGAAAAGTATTAAAAATGGCAGTATTTTTGAACGATAATCAGCCCGATTCTGTAAAAAGTATCTAAAATTGTTACTTGTTAGCAACGTTAATATGAAGTTACTCTGATAGCAACTATCCTAGTAACTGAATACATATTTCGTATTTTGTAATTATATGTTTAGGAATGTTACTCCTAGAGTAACTAAACAAACTTAGTTACTAAGATAGCAGTCAAATGAGGAACACGAATTGTGGTGCACATGCGTATTTCTTCTTCTGCGTGTGTTCTAATCTGACAAGTGACATTTATTAGTGTTTATAAGTAACCAAGTGTTATATCTGTTTGCATTATGGTATATAACAAGCCTAGGGGTTCAAGAACAACCAACGAACAGTTGGAAATATTAATAGCTTATTTAAAAAACCACAAAATAATGCTCGAAATAAAAATACATCCTCTGAAAACTACTGAGCTTAAATTGTCATGGGAAGAACTTACAAATATTTTGAATAATACAAAGAAAGGAGCCAAGAAAAATGTACAGATTACTTTTAAATGAATAGGTACGCCTGTTGATCTTATTGAAGGTTCTGCTAACGGAGTTACTTTTTCAATAAGATCTTGTACAATTGGTTTTGGTAATCGGAACAATTTTTAAAATTTTATATCCGGAATTAAGAAAGGATTACTCTCGCCTCTTACCAATCTATTTTCTAACCTATTTCTTCTTCTGTGAAATAAAAATATAAATTTATCAAATAAATTTTCCAATTTCATAAATAAACGTTACCGAAAATTATTTACAGTTACTTTTTTATACATACCGATTTTCCAAATTCAAAATTCATCCAAATTCCAGCCATTCTGAAAGGTTACTACTCTTTAAATACTACGTTTGGCTGGTCTCTAGCGTAATAACTTGTTTAACAACTAAGTATCTAAAACTGTAATGATTCTGTGCTTATAGAATACAAAAAATAACAAGTTACTGTAGTTGTAACAGACCATCATTTTAAAGACTATTTTAGTAACTTTATTCTAGTAACTCTTCTTACAGAATCGGGCCGATTGTACTTTGAAATATTATAAATATTAGTAACAGGCAATAGTTAAGTTTAAAAAATTACATATTGCAAAAAATTAAAACTGTAATAAATACATATAAGTAAAATTAAGCACATGAATATACATTATTAGAATAAATAAGAAATATTGCAAATAACATTTAAAATAATTTAAAACATTGTTTATGAAGAACTGCGACCATAAGACACAGTTGGGAGCGAGTAGCAGTATTATTATTATTATTATTAAACACAACTTAAAACATATTTGTTTTTTTTTTATAAGTTAGCTTCCCTTGCAGACGAGAGAAACTGTGTGCTGTGAAGCTGGCTTGCTTTTTCCGACAAGGATTTAGCTTCTAGCAGATGATTCTGTGCAGGAAATTCCATCACCTGATCCTTCACATCCTTTCACGACATTCTGCAGCAGGAAGGATCACGCCATGTGCCGGAAGCTTTAATTAATCATTTAGAAGATCAAAAATAGCAATAAAGAAGTCATTCTCAAAACAAGACTCGCTCCTCCGTCCTAGCGCGCGTCTTTCGGGTTTCATTTCCTTCCTCAGTGTTGAAGGATTTATTGAACATTATATTCGCCGGCAAGGAAAACTCCCGGAACTAAAATTCGTTTAAAAATTTCCGTCTGGACCTGGACGTCGCTAATTTATACTTGAGGTGAAATCCAACACGAGTTCTTATAAGAAATCGATCCGTGAGGAAATGCCACTGTCACTGTAATTTATACCACTTCCACAATTATTTTTTAAATTTCCATATCAGTTGTTATGGGTGAAGGTGATAGCTTAATATTGAAAGCCACTCTGCTTCAACAAAATTTTGTTTCCCACCGAGGCTATGCAAAATATGAACATTATAATACGCTTGAAGAAAAATATATATTTTTTGTTTAATATTAACTTCTTAACATCTAGGTCATGACGTTTATATATATACAGTCATTCAAAAAAGTCTCCGTACGACAGTAGTTTTAATGTATTTTAGGCAAAATAGCAGCCTAAAACCCAATATATTTAATTTCCTTTTAATCCAAAATGAAAAGCAGTATATTACGTTATTATAAATATAAAATAAACAAATAATTTACTTAATTTATTTATATTATGGGGTAAACATTGATAGGATTCATAATTTCATGACAAAAAAGTCTCCGTACGATAACCAAAACATTTAAATAATAAACCATTTATTTATGTTTCATAAAGAAATATAATATTTGGAGGGTTTTCCTTTGGTTCTTCTACCAGTAACTAAGCGATGAGTCATTGAATCCACCAAATTTTTGGTCACCGATGGCATTATATTCTGCCATTTTACTTGTAATTAATTAGAAATTCTTTTTTGCTTCATATTCCTATTTATTTTAAGAATTTTTCGCACTTTCTTAATCTGGTTAAAGTCTGGAGACTGTGAGTGATGATTAAGCATATATTTAATATTATACAGTACGCATTCTCTTATAGACGCGAATTATTTGTCGAATTTTTCTGATTATTTTTCTGAAATTAAAATTGTCTGTTAAGGCCCTATCTTTCGGCACTTTGTTTTAAATTTGCTTTTAAAATATCGAGGTAACCTTTGCTATCCATTGTTGCAATAATTACTAATTTTCGTACACCCGCTGAGAAAATACAGGGTGGAAAAGAACTTAATGTCATAAATAAACTGAAAGATTTTTTTTAAAATTCGTAAAACTAAAATTGGACGTTTCTTAAGGAATTTTTTTTTACTGCTGTTTTAATTCATATTTCGTTAAAAATATGTTTATCAAAAATACATTCAAAATTAGTTGTATTATTAATAATTAAGATTAAATAATTGTGTAATAGGTACATAAATTATTTAATTATTCTCGGAAGTGTTAATGACAAGTGATTTTGCTGTGCTCTTGTTAAAAAAATGTATTCTAATTCGGAATTTGTGGATATGTTGTTAATTTATGGTGAAGTGGGACAAAACGTGGTTTTAGCAGCAAGTCTGTATGCCGAACGGTATCCTGGATTATTAAACAAGAAAATCATATGAACCTGGCATGTAGTGGCTCATTAATTCAACGTAGTGCATTATGTGTAGCTGTGGGAGGTGACAATTTTGAATAATATTTATGACTTTTATGTTTATTCTTCAATTGATTTTTAAGGTAAGTTTTTTTCATATTAATATTGTTACATGAAAAGTTTATAGTATTGTTGCTATTTATCATTTAATCCATTCTGTTTTTTTTTTCTTTAATAAAAATAATTCTGCGAAGTATTAATAATCATCTTTGATTTGGTTCATTGAACTTTCAAAATAAATTACGTTAGAAATTATTAAGATTTGATTATACAGAAACATTACGTAAATTAATTAAATTAATTTCAAGTATTAAAGTTGTCAGTGGTCTAGTTGTACCACAAATGTTAGTTTAATGAGAACTACCCTTAAATATGCGGATTTTTTAAAAAATCTTTCTGTTTCGTATTCTACACATATCACACTACTCACCCTTAAATTTATGACATTAAGTTCGTTTCCACCCTGTATATATAAAACATATACACATATGTTTTTAGATAAATTACATTGCATAATTTTTATATTACATGATATATGTAAATTAATATCTTTTAAAAAGTCAATGAACATATAAGTAAACCAATAAAAGATATTATTATTATTATTATTATTATTATTATTATTATTATTATTATTATTTGAGGAAGATGACTATACAACTGTAAACTTGTAACTACTAATAAGTAACAATCGGAGTTCTATGTTAGACAAATGGAGTATTATAATTCTGACTGTTTCAGAATAATAGAATCTGCGTGCATTGTGTCATTTTTCCACGTCTGCCTCTCATGTCTATCGCAGCAACAAAAATTCCCTCAAAAAATCAAATATCTCATTTGGTTGAAAGCCCTAAAGTAATGAAACCTGATTTCGTCGTATGGAAAGTAAAATTATCCATTATAAAATTAAGGTGGATTCACTAACAAAAATATGCATTAGGTTTATAAATTATATTTTAGTTCCTACAATAATGAATTAATACAATCCTATTTAACTATTTAAATTTTAATATTCAAAATTAAATCATATTTAAATTTATAAATTAAACTATCATTAATAATTTTTTAAACATGAAATTTATATAAATTTGTTTGTTTTGAAAAAATATATTTTTATAATAAAATATGAAAACTGAATGCACATACAGTAAAATTTTTGAAAGAAGTCTGATTACGGCCATCTACGAATTGCATATATGAATTAAAATTTTATGCTGTCAAATTTAGTAGTGTCGTTTACATAGTTTTTATGAGGTACACAAGAATCTTAATTCATAGATACCTTGATCGGACTTCTTTCAAAAATTTTATTGTACACAGGTTTGTTTGTATGTTTTTAAGTACCTATATTATGTGTAAATATAAATATTATTTTGATAAAACTATTGTTAATATGAGTATTAATAATTGTTTTCAATTGAAACAATAGCTCTGTTCAATGAGAAGTACTTGAAGTGCAGAGCAGAATAGTGCAGTGCAGTGTAGTGTACACTAGTTCAGTATAATTCTTGTGGTTTCATACAACACACTAGTGTATATTTCGGCAAGTTTGCTCAGTTGTGAGTAATCAAGCCAAGCGTAGCCAAAGGTGTAAAAGGTTAGGTTGTTTATAAACACAGTCATATCATAAAGCTGCAAAGAAGTGACTGCAGAAATGTCTGTTTTAAAGAGCATAATGTTTGAACTAATAAACGATTCTGACGAAGAGCAATCATCACTTGATTCTTCATCAGATTCAGAGAAAGATATATTAATTAATTCTTTATATAACAAAACAAAGAGAATATACTATATCTGAATCCATTATTTTATTTTCTCAATGTGTAAAATTTTAGGTTAATAAACAGATGTGTAGATAGGATAGGATTAAAATGTCTACCGAACAACATTTAGTTACCCCCACTCCTACTCTGCACTTTCTACACCACCTCGCGAGTCAGGTCAGAAACGTGAGCACTAATTCTTAAAATTTTTGTCATCGAACAGCCTGCCAGAAGCTGCCCGTTTCTCATAAAACATGTTAGTGTAAGAAAGTTAACACTAGGGCTGCCTAGTACATGTCATCAAACAAAGCTAATATAAAAACACGGATGAAAATTGTCATTGTCACATAAATATTTATAGGATAACATAAAATATTGAATTTGTTCCTCCTAGTTCAAAAACAAAATATTGTTATAAATAACATTATAAATCATCATTTTATCCTACTATAATTAGGAATTACATAACTTAAACCCAGCTTCTATCCGTAGTAGAACATAAATGCATTTTCCTTATAGTTCCCTTCTTGTTATAGGTAAAATATGAATCTACAAACTTTAGATACAAAATTCCCTAACTAATTACCACGATCTCGTAAATCCTCTCGAGCTGAATTGTTCCATAACACTTATTTAAGTGAAGGGCCATCCATAGTTGGCTTTGCACGAAAGATTAGAAAATAACATCCCGCCAATAAGGAGATTAAGTGTGCTTGCATATACGATCAATGAATGTTCCGACAACGGAATGAATCAATACCTCCCTTCTCTGCAAGAGATATTAGTTTTGTAATTGCATAATGTTGATACGTAATATGAAGAAGATATAGTAAAAATGAAATGAACGTAGAGTGTGCAGCCTATTTATTCTAAATAAATTAGGAAAGCCACCGGTGGCTGACATTATCTTTTCACTCTTTCCTAATTTATTTAGAATAAATAGGCTGCACACTCTACGTTCATTTCAATATTTGTGCCGATAGGTGCATGAGTAAATTATGACAAGTCACTGATGTTTAAATGTAGTGGTTAGTTGCAACCCCACAACAATACGTGACGCTGAGTATTATCAAATGAGAATCTTTCAGTCTAACATTTGTGGAAGATAATGTGAGCCAACGGGAATAGTCCGCCTTAGCTCAATTGGTAGAGCGTTGTCCCGGCAAGACAGTGGGTCTGGGTTCAAATCCCGGTGGCTGACATTATCTTTTCACTCTTTTCTAATTTATTTAAGATATAGTAAATTGATATTTTTGGTTTCTTGGTTGGTACCATTATTAACCATCGTCATACAGTTTTGTAGGAATTTAATGTTAATTTATGGGGTCCCGTGGCCGCCTGCCTGAGTGTCGCGAACCTGGGGGAACCGGGTTCGATCCCGACAGACGCCAAATATTTCCAATTTTAAATGGCACAAAAGTGACCCCTGTGGTGCACTCTCCACGCCAGCTATGAGTGCCCGTGAGGTGACGCCTGGTAAGCGCCCACACGGTATAATATATCGTTATCATTACCGATGGCTACATATGTTGTAGATACTGGCACACCCAGAAATGGGTAATATGCCGTGATGATATATTTATTTATTTATTTAATGGTAATTTAAAATTCTCATGTAAATAGCTATGAAACGAAGTATTTTGAAATTTTGCTTTCATGAACTTGTCCACTTTTTCCCTCTCGCTAAGAGAGGTATTGGATTCATGCTAAAAAAAGAATATCCAGATTTTAGTGAATAAATCTGATAGATTTCAATCTATAGTAGATTTCAAAGTTACAAAATCAGACCCCAGTGTCGCTTCTGTTGACGTTAGTTATGTATATTCTGTGACTGTAGTCAGGCTTGATTAAAATAGCAAATTATCTTTACGTGAATATAATATTACAAGGTGTAGTTGTGGTTAACTGGTTATCAATATTCGTACTGCTAAATTTGTGCAGTAGAACTTTGATCTGAATCCTGCAATCAGTATCTACTAACCATATATTATAATATAGCTAGACTGTGCTATCGAATAGTTCATAACTTATTACAAACTCAAAATAGGGTTAACATGTACGTATGTATGTGCTCGTACTATGTACATATCACAAGACGATACCAGTATAATCTACCCTTTAAACAGTAAGTACTTATTGACGTATCACAGAACAGACGTTCATAAATAAACAAAATACAAACATGTTATGTACAAAAAAAAAATTACTGGATGTGCCATTCCGCTTTGTTATCAGATATCTGTATTGAACCTGGGTCAGTTATTTAATTTTAATTCTAATAATATTTAGTTTCGTTATGGAGACTTAATTTGCGTACATAAGGTGATTTTTTGTGGAAAAGGAAAAAAACTTTTTCTTATTTTTTAATTGAACGTTTCGGGAATCCAACAGACTCTAATCTTCCGCAAAATTACATCTCAGAGGCTACAAAAATTATTACTTTAATATTAATACATGCAAAATTTTTAAAAAACTTATCAAGATTAAATTTTTGGATTTTTACCTTCCGTCACCTTTAGGTAAGGAAGGTATTGTCTTTGGTCAAAAAATTCGGTGGTGAGTTTTTAATGAATAAGCACGTTTTAGGGTCCCTACAATACAAATTTACTATTTTTAAGATGATGTCTGTATGTATGTGTGTGTGTGTGTGTGTGTATGTGTGTCCGTGTGTGTGTGTGTGTGTGTATGTGTGTCCGTGTGTGACAAATTTTTCTCCGACGATAACTCCAATACTACAATTCTAAAAATTATAATTCTTTCGTATTCCTCTTCTGTACATCCATATGAAGAGTTGATTAGATTTTGGTTATAATCGATCCACCGGAAGTACCCTTTTTTGAAGTTTTTAACAGTTTTTCTTAAAAAAACGCAGTTAAATATTATTTTTTGACATTTTGTTATTATATTTATTAAAGAAAATACTCTTTTCTATATGGTTTGATTATTCATTTTCCTCCATATTCAATAGATGTAGAGTTAAAGCATTATAAAGAAATTAATTTTCAAAAATTAGTCAGCTTTGTTATTTATCATGGAAACAGCTGACATAATTATTCAAAAAAATTTAATTGACAGATGTCAGTTGCAAGTGCAAAACCAAATATGGAAAAAAGTATAGGATCTAAAATTGGTATGCCATAGTGTTGCTCACAAGTGACACGCAGAGAAAGGCCAAAGAGAAGATGGAAGGATATTACTTAGTGTAGTTTATGTTATAATTTTATTGGATCTTTTTAAATGAACTTTTGGTATGGAATTTGTAAAAAATAGTATGTGTTCGTTTTCGATTTTACATGATATTATATAGAATCTGTTCCAAGGACCTTTTGGTATGGGATTTGTACAAAATATATGGAATTGACGGAAGGTCTTGTGCTGGCCACAACAGATTTTTTTATAATATTTATAGAATGTTTGTAGTTTACTATTAGCTGAACTTCTGGTTAAGTTAATTAAAAACTATGTATTGAAATACCGGCCTGAAGAGATATAGTTTACACCATAAATTTCATATAGATTTTTAACAATGGGGTCTCTATCAAAAGAGGCATTTGTTTTCGCTTTTCGCCACGAAGCGAAAATTTGATAGCATGCGTGTATCAAAATATTCGCCTGCAAGCGTACGACTCGAGGCGAAGGTGTCAAAGTAACGTCATTATTTTGCCACAATTCTATTCAAAGCCAATTTATATATAATTTATAAATTTATTATATACAACTGTCATAATATATATATTTATTACATACAACTGTCATAATATTTTTTATTTTAATAGTATAAAATCCAATAATTTCCGAATCAAAAAATTTGTTGTGGCCAGCACAAGACCTCTCGCCATTTCCATATTAGGCTATATAAGTATTGTATTGCACTTCGCTTTCGAACAATTGTTTTATAAAAAAATATTACAGAACTTTACCCAAATATTGTTTTTTATTGTATTTAACATGCCTTCTGCACACATATAATTCTAATTATATCTATTTTTCATTGTATGAGGAAGTTTCTAAATGTCAGAAATTGTTCCAATTCATTAACCAGGCGGTATTTCTGATGGATATATGCATTTTACAATAATTTTACATATAATTTCAAATATTTAATTAATAAAACAATAATAAATATTAAATATACTTCCCAGAAAAAGCTATCAGAATGTCACTAAAAATTTTAAGTGTATTAGATGGAGAATTTTATGTTCTTCAATATTTAATAAAAAAAACTCCCAAAAAATTATATTTAGAAGAATTTTTCTAAGAAACTACTATTTCCGGTTGTTCAATTGTTACCAAAACCTTTTCAGCTCTTCCCAGGAATGTCAGATTGAGGAAACTGCAGTTAAATATTTTTTAAGTCGTCCCTCCAACATCCATACATACACACACACATACACACATCCACACACACACACACACATTATTTTAAAAATGTTATAATCGGATTCTAGGGACCTTAAATCGTGCTTATTCAATAAAATCTGGATATGCGAATTTTTGCATGAATCCAATACCTCTCTTAGCGAGAGGTAAAAACGAATATAGGATTCTAAAGTGCATGTTACCAAGATTAAGTTAAGTCGTATTCGCCTGCTTTCTATGATAGAATTCTAAAGCGCGTGCTACCACTACTCATGGTAGCCAATCTCATGACCCGGGTTCGATCCCGGCCAGTGCAGACTTTTAATCGCACAAAAGTGATCCCTGTGTTGCACTCTCCACACAAGTTATGTGTGCCCGTGAGGTGATGCCTGGTAAGCGCCCACACGTTAAAAATATATCGTTATCATTACCGATATCTACTTGTGCTGTAAATACTGGCACAACCAGTAATGGGTAATATGCCGTGGTGATATATTTTTAACTATTAGTTGTGTTTATAATATTTGTTGTTTTAATTTATTTCTGTGACCAATGTTATAAAATATTAGCCTGCAAATTCTTGAAAGATATTGCCATTAGTTGACAGTTTGTTTAGCAAAAAGAAAACATCAACTTTTTCATTCGTTTTATATCTAAACCGTTTCCAGGCATATCTGTCAGTTATCTCCGTTGTTTCATTCGCTGATATAATCTCAACCTCGCTGGTGTGAAGCAGGCGTGTCGCGCGTCGGTTTTTCTCTCTGCCTCGTTTAATAAGTTTCATTCCATTTATCCTTCATTGTCCACCTCCGAGCTGCAGACTGTCAAATAAAGCGCATCCATCTTTCAGTTGTTCTCTTGCACAAAACAGAGGTGTCTGACTATTGATTTATCTCGTTGTTGGTTGTCGGAACATTGATCGTGAATGCAAGCATCCGATGCGATCACAATACGATTTTAATGGCTCCTGCGTTTTTAATAGATTAATTTAGGTCTGTAGGGTGTCCCAAATTGAACCCCGGATTTAAATTTTGCGCCAACTTTTTGTTTTTGTCTTCACAACAGCTAAGAGTACCCTTATTTAAATAATTCATAGACAAAATCCCGTTATTAAAATGTGATTTAACATAACATATTGGTTTCCATGGCGCTAAACAAAATTCTAATCACAATTTGACAAGCTGTGGTTTCAATCGTATTGGATACGGCGTGAAACTAAAAGTTGATTCATTAATCACAGGATGATAAAATCTGTAGCTGACATGTCATTTTTGAAAAATAAGTAACATAAAAAGAGTATTTCTATATTTCTGTTGTTTTTGTCTGCAGTCACAGAAAAAGTATATTTTTATATACGCTTCAGACACTCGTTCTTTAGTTATATTGAATTGCAAATGTACTTTTATTTCTTGTTATTTTATGATATTTATAAAGTAACTGCTACAGGCAAACAAATGAGTTACAATTCATAATTCACAGTTTACTATCCAATTACAAACTAATAATAGAAACAGTTTTTTTTTTTTAAAGAATGATTATAAATGATGTAATGTCAAGAATAGGTATTGTACCCATGGTGATATTATGTATTTTACGTTACAGCCATATTTGTTTTGAAATATTAAAGTTTATAAATCTGTCCAAGCCGAAAGATACTTCTTGTTAAAAATTGTAGATAAAGTATAGCAAGTATTCACATGTTACTCATGCAAACGAAGACCAATTAAAACTCGTGTCATATACTCTTTCCTTCTGAGATACATCCATCAGTGCAGGCCTGTTGAATAATATACATTTTATTTCATTACTTTCAGGTAAAAAGTTTTTACTTTACTCCGAACATTGTTAGTTGGTTAAAAATTATTCCAAGTTTTCTAAACTTACATAGTTCACGAACAAAATAATATAGTTTCCACAGCACAAGTTGTGCAAACATTAAACTACAAAATGATACTTATCAACTAATTACATTTTTGTTTACCTTTGCTTTTCATCAAAACTTTAAAAATTCTATCAACAAATTTCTAATTAAAAAATTCCAATGTAATTTCCATATTGGCTGTTGGATAAAAAGTAATTGAATCACCTTAGCGATAAGCTTGCCGTAGAGAGGAATTTTGTCATTTGTATTATACCGTAGCGAGGTTGTTTAACACGTACGCGGAGATGAAAATACAGATAAACAACGCAATTGTCATCATCAACGGTTATGGCATATTTAAACTATACGGGCAACGAAGTTATAGAACATAGCCATCTAAAAATGAAGCTATCCTGACAGTAGCGTCGAAATGAAATTACCACTTTACGCAATAAAACTTTTCATAGCAGATTTCTAATTGTATATCTTATAAAACGATATATTATTCAACGAGTTTATAATGATAGCTATCAATAAATGAAGGCTGTTTCGATACGCAATTTTATATACTAGATGTATTTACTTAAATTTCCAAACTTCATAATTCAGAATTGACATGAACTTTCAAATAATTGAATAAATGTGAATCCAACATCACCAACTACAACATTACACATATAAATTTCCCTAAATCAACTCGGTTTAATATGGCAGTTTTTAAAAATTAAAAAGAACCATATTTCTTATTCTCATTATTATTTGGGGTCCCGTGGCCGCGTGCCTGAGTGTCTGGTCGCGAACCTGGGGGAACCGGGTTCGATCCCGACAGACGCCAATTATTTCCAATTTTGAATGGCACAAAAGTGACCCCTGTGGTGCACTCTCCACACCAGCTATGAGTGCCCGTGAGGTGACGCCTGGTAAGCGCCCACACGGTAAAATATATCGTCATCATTACCGATATCTACATGTGTTGTAGATACTGGCACACCCAGAAATGGGTAATATGCCGTGATGATATATTTATATTTATTTTATTAATGACTACTTTTCTTAAACATGGCAAAAATAAATTTAGGTTAGATCATGCAAAATCATACTCATGGACACTAAAGCGTTAAAAACAATAAGTACAGCTAATATAAGTTTAAAAGATTTGGAAAATAACAATAAAATTAAAGAACATTTATTGCTAGACAGAGAAAATATAGAATCAAATAAAATATATTACTATTTGATGGCAGAAACTTGAACTAGTTCATGAAATAATGAGTTTTTTATTACTATTTTCCCTGTGATATACTCAAGTACATTAAATTGTGATTGGAATTTAACCGAATTCAAATTTTTATTACCCTAAAGTGCTTTGTGATGTGGGTTGTTAAACGCTTTCTGCTGTAAATGTCATTACCAATATCCAAAATTTATGTTTCACATAAATAAAATTTAAATTTTTTGTTATATTAATTGAAACTTACAAGAATGTCTTAATTAGTAATAAAAAAATCTGTTGTGGCCAGCACAAGATCTCTCGCCATTTCCATATTAGGTTATATAAGTATTGTACTGCACTTCGCTTTCGAACCGTCGTTTTATAACAAAATATTACAAAACTTTACCCAAATATTGTTTTTTATTGTATTTAACATGTCTTCTGCACACATATAATTCTAATTATATATATTTTTCATTGTATGAGGAAGTTTCTAAATGTCAGATATTGTTCCAATTCATTAACACTTGACACTGACATCTTTCAATCTGAATTATCTGAATATATGTAGTAGTGGTTTCTATGGTTATAGCATAGCTGGTAGATTTAAGAAATTATTTTTTTTATAATTCTTTAATTCAATGCAATCAAATCGTATAGAGAATAAGGTATGCTTTAATATTTATAATAACATAAAAATCAAAAATAATTTTTAATTGCGGTTTTTCAAGAAAATAAAAAAAATTCAAATGGTCATTTGAATGTAAAGAGGAGGAATACGAAACAATTAAAATAGCAGGGTCTAAAACGTGCTTATTCATTAAAAACTCATCACTGATTTTTTTCACAGTAAAAAATACCATCCTTTTTCTAAAGGTGACTAACGGTAAAAAATCAGCAAAATGAGTCATTCTACATATTTTATATTTTATTTTTAAACACATTACAGATCCAGCAAAATAAAAATTTAATTAAAAGTTAAAATAATTCAAATGGCAAATCAAAATAAAACAAAAGTACCTAATTTAATAAAAACAAACAAAATAAAACTTTCTCAATTTAAAAATTAAAATAAAACAAATTTCCTTTTAAAAAAACAAATGAAATATAATAAAAATAAAATTATAATGATATTGCCATTCATTGTTATTATTGCTACCAATTTATAATTTTCTTCTCTTTGGTACACATATATTACAAGAAAATTATTTATATTCGTACTTTGAAAGTAAAAAATCTGTTGTGGTCAGCACAAGACCTTCCGTCAATTCGATGTATTTTGCACAAATCCCATACCAAAAGGACCGTGGAACAGTTTCTATATAATATCATGTAAAATCGAATACGAACACATACTATTTTTTACAAATTTCATACCAAAAATTCATTTGAAAAGGTTCTATAAATCCAATAAAATTATGAGATAAACATAGACTAAATAAAATGCACTTGACACATTTTACTTTCTGCTTCAGCTTTCCCCTATTTTATTAGGGGTCGCTGTTTCCTCTTCTCTTCCACTCATTCCTGTCCAACGCATCTTCTTCTTCACAAAGTCCTTCCTTTCTCAAGTCTTCTGCGATACAGTCCTTCCATCTTCTCTTTAGCCTTTCACTGCATGTCACTTGAGAGGACCACTATGAAATACTAATTTTTGATCCCATACTTTCCATATTTGGTTTTGCACGTGCAACAAACATCTGTCAATTAGAATTTTTTGAATGTATCAGCTGTTTCCATGATAAATGGCAAAGCTGACTAATTTTTGAAAATTAATTTCTTTATAATGCTTTAACTCTACATCTATTGAATATAAAGGAAAGTGAATAATAACAAAATGTCAAAAAATAATATTTATCTGCGTTTTTTTAAGAAAAACTATTAAAAACTTCAAATAAGGGTACTTCCGGTGGATCAATTATAACCAAAATCTAATCAACTCTTCATATGGATGTACAGAAGAGGAATACGAAAGAATTATAATTTTTAGAATTATAGTATTGGAGTTATCGTCGGAGAAAAATTTGTCACACGCGGACACACACACATACATACAGACATCATCTTAAAAATAGTAAATTCGTATTGTAGGGACCGTAAAACGTGCTTATTCATTAAAAACTCACCACCGAATTTTTTGACCAAAGACAATACCTGCCTTACCTAAAGGTGACGGAAGGTAAAAAACAAAATCATTTGATAAAAAGTTGTGTTGCATAAATTTTACCAAAAAAAGATGCATTTTTTGGATGATGTAAATGTATATTTAGTAACTCCTTTACGAAATATACATCCATTGCAATTATATACATCAACAATGCACCAATGAAATATAGGTAAAATTTCAAGTTCATGATTTATTTTAAAGCCTTGCAGCCCTATTTGTTTGCCGGTTATTTTTACTATTAAGAAAATGTTGTTTGATGTAGATATATTACGCTACCTTTTCTATGTGTTAATAGTCTGGCCATTAATAATGTATAAAATTAAAGATTAATAATAGCGTCGTCCATGTGACAGGTAATTAACTTCCCGTTACTTTAAAGGTATATTAAACATACTTCTGAGTTTATTGAAAATTGCTTGCAAACCTGCCCCGAAACATTCTATAAGATACGTTTTGGGGTGAATAGAATAAAATTTCTTCTGGCAACGTACGCCACTGGTGGGTGGCATTGGTCCATAGAAAAGTGGAAACTCTCAGGCAATTGGCACCCAAATGTCTCCGCGAATGGCGAATCTACAAACACGGCGATTGCATTTAATGTAGGTTATTCAAAAACCATTTTCAGCAAAATGAGCTCGCCTTTATTCGTACATAAAGATTTTTAAATTAAATTTCGAGAAGTAGAAAAATACGTGCCTTTGATGTTTTAATTTTGAATGTAATTATTGCTTAAATGAATACAAGTGAGATTTTTAATCAAGAGCATTGTTAAATAAACGAAAGGGCAAAATGGAAGCACTCAGCTGTTCATGCAGACATTTTAAAATATGCGCGGTACTGACGTTGGCTGCTTTCGATCTTGTGTTGTTTTCACATATAGTTTCGTTGTAATTTTTATTTATAAATAATAGAAATATTGTGATGATAGGCCCTTTCGTCCAACAAGGGTTTTCCCTCCTTTTGTAAACCTGTAGTAGCACCGTCACAGTTAGATTGTTTAGGAACGTGTATTCAACAATATACGTTGTTTATTTATTGTTTATGTATTGTTTAATCTGAAAAGTAGGTTGTATTTATAATATTGGTTAAATATTTAATGAAATACTGACCTGTAAAAGACAATATCCGACCGTCATGATGTGAAAAGACAATAATACATGTTCAACATAACCCACTATTATTGTTTCAGGTAAAAGAAATGTATTTTATGTAAAAATAGCATTGTGTATATTTGTAATTTAACTAATTATAGTGTTGTGAAATAATGTAACGCTCGTTGACACATTTGATTGCATTATTATGTTTGTTTACTTCTAGAAGATTCCGACAGTTGTAACCTTGTAAATTTTGACGAGTCGTGATTCACAACATGACCGCGCATGGCGCATCGCACATGTGAATGAAATTGTGTTTTATTTGAAATAATGTTTGTAAATTATTTGATGTTGTAAAATGGAATCAGGGTAACGAAATGTGACCAGAGAATTTGTGTAAATTTTTTAAAATTATTATCTATCACTTGAGACAGTAACGACCCCTGTGTACTAAGTAAAATCTAAAGTAGTAAATTTCAATACGTATCCGTAAATTGTGTGTCTTTGTTGTACAAGTATCCGTATGTTACAATATATTTATTTAAACTACACGTCTTTTTTTGTTGATATTAAACAACCATGCGCCCTCACCTCCACTAGGCTATCCGAAGGCAAGCTCCTTTGTACCGCTGTAAAAATGGCGCCCGAAAAAACCGTTCATACCCAGGATTTAAGGAGCAATAGTGACGTCACTAGCCAGTTGTGTGTGCCGTTACAATATATGTCATTTTGGGAATTACTTATATGCTCGATTTCATCTCCTATACGCCGGTGTACCAATGCCTAATTTAAAAACGATTATGAAATTAAAAGACTTCTGCAACACACTGATTAATTTTTAACAAGTTATTAAAGAAATTCAAGTATGCTGACATATAATAAAAACTTGTAATTTTCATTATTTTTACTTATTTAGTGAGAACACAGCTTTGTAACATTGAGTACAAAATATTTGCAAAATTAGTTGCTCATGACAAACATTACGAGATCGCAAATAATTTGTCTGTAATTCGGCTCGTTGCAGATATGTGTTCAGGTTTACTACATCTATAAATTGTGCAGTTACAGATTTATCGTAGCCTACAGATTTAAGAATTTACAGTTTTACAGATTAATGTTCAGAATTGTCCTGTATATTCCTATTTGATTTCTCTAACAAACCCATGGTAACAACATAACGTCATTAATTGCGACAAGTTTCTAAACTGAATCGGCCCCCAGATCGTAGGATGAAAATTGCCTATATTACGAAAGAAAGAAACCCAAAGCATATCTGGTAGCGTGTTTCATGTGCGCAATTATAAGCAGTCGTGGGCTTTGTGTATGGAAACAATATCCCAAATGTTTCAATTCCTTTCTGCACAATAGCTACTCCTCGTGATGGATAACTTAATCATTTTACATGGTTTAATACGCGCAGTGGCCATGGCCGTGTATAGGCGAGCACTTTGAGCCGGCCAACCTTCCATTATTAAGAAGAACCGATAAAAGTGCCCCACAAAGAATTAAAAACTTAGTGCGCGAGTGAACCATTGTTTTGTGATTACATTAATTCTTTGTTCCTTTGTGTTCTTTACTGAAAGGCCAGGGAGACCCACAGAGGTCTGGCTTTAACCCATCCTTTGTCATAAGCGATAAGTGTTTTTCAAATTGTCCTCAATGTCAAAGTGAATACTTTCCACCACCCACTATGTTAAGCATCATTATTTTTAATTGTTTTTAGTTTACAATCCTTTGCATGTACTGATTTTCAGGGATCATATACTTTTTTATCGCAGCATGAAACATTTATTTCAATTGGCACTTCAAACAAAGCTACCTATTGTAATGGATTTACCTTTCTGTTATTTGTTTTTTAAAATACTTTTGGCTTAATTAAACTCGACAATAACAGCTATTTAATTTAATCTATTTGCATTAGCCTATTATTAACTGCTCCTGAATGTACATACCAATATGTAAATATACTTTGAAATGTGAAATTAGTAGAGTTAGTTACTAAATACCATGGATTTATTAACTACAAAACAGTTATAAAAATGTAATCATATTTATTTGGGACACTACATTCGTATGGGGTCCCGTGGCCGCGTGCCTGAGTGTCTGGTCGCGAACCTGGAGGAACCGGGTTCGATTCCGACAGACGCCAAATATTTCCAATTTTAAATGGCACAGAAGTGACCCCTGTGGTGCACTCTCCACACCAGCTATGAGTGCCCGTGAGGTGACGCCTGGTAAGCGCCCACACGGTAAAATATATCGTCATCATTACCGATGTCTACATGTGTTGTAGATACTGGCACACCCAGAAATGGGTAATATGCCGTGATGATATATTTTTTTTTATTTACATTCGTATAAATCTAAAGGACAGGATTTAGAAAAGGGCAAGGCAGAGGGGCAAATAACAGTTATTCTGCTATAAACCTTATTATTGGTCAAAAAGAAATGGAAAACAAAAACAAAAAATCTGATGTCGCCAGCCCATAACCTCCCGCTGGGTATTTAACCGTGCAATATAAATAAAGCAATCATTATGTTCAAATATTTTTAGATTCACTCATAAAAAAAATTATTTTACATTTAACAAATATATCATACACAAAATAAAGTTCACAAATGTTGGCAAAACTAAGAGAAACACTTAACAAAAATCAAAATAGTACTCGCATCTTGACACAAAGTCTTTTCAAACCCATATTCTGGAAGACAATGAAGCAAATCAATAGTACTTCTAATATTTATGTATGACTGAAAATATATTTTTACAAACCTTAATTTTATTAGATTTAAATACATATATTATTACTACATTCTCCTTAACACGGTTTCATTATTAATTTATTGCAATTTCTTCCTAACAGTGACATTTGTTTAAATATGTCAAAATTGTTATTGAAATATTGTTTTTGTTTGAAGCATAGGCAAAATGATATATGAAAATAAATTATATTATAAATTTATATTTAAAATTATTTAGAGTTATTTACTAAATGCTATTATCGTAGAATTGAAGATTGTACCATTATATTTCATTATTATTAGTAAAAGTTGCTGAAAAATTATATTCAATGTATTTTTTTCAAGAAAAACTATGAAAAACTTGTATAAGTGATCCACAGGATCCACCCATCCACACAAACACACATACAAACACACACACACACACACACACATCCACACATACACACACATACATACATACATACATACATACATACCCACAGACATCATTATAAAAATGTTAAAATCGGATTCTGGGGACATCAAAACGTGCTTATTCACTAAAATCTCTATATACGATTTTTAGCACGATCCCTATACCTCACTTAGCGGGAGGTAAAAAACATAGGTACACAATACAATAACCGCACCAATCATCTCCGCTAGCGAATCTTAGAATATGCAGAAGAAATAAATAGTCTCTTTTAATAATGTTTGATGTCGGAACAGTTTCTACGTTTTGAAGAACACGTAATAAAATAATATACTCGTATCCGGTTTACAGCCGATCATGAAAACACTCCAAATAAAAGTTTTATACTTGTAGTTCACTAAAGGTCACTTTATCCCTTGAGTACAATAGTCAAATTTTATTTCTATTTATATCTCCTGTGGTGAGCTCTTTTATAACAAAGAATACCAAAGTGCTACATATAAAATTTATAATCATTCTTTTTAGTATCCTTAATCAACAATATTTATGAAAGGAAACAATTTTAGAACAACATAGTTGATTATTGCTGATGCCTTAAGAGTGGCATATTTAACATTTATATATTTTAATAAAAAAGATAAAATACGTCTTAATTTACTCGAGTTAACGTACTCGTAATATGGTAGTTAGGATAATTTTTCAAATGCTTTAAAAATACAAATCAATTAAACTATGTATTTCTCATTAACCGCAAGTAGTAGATTATAGATGCAGTAAACAATTTTTTTTTTAAATACCTCTGTATGACTATATTTTTTTGTAATTAACTTTATAACAATATTAAACAACCTTAAATTTTTTATCTGTTATAATTATTTTTATATTATATCTTCTAAATAAATAAATATATCATCACGGCATATTACCCATTACTGGGTGTGCCAGTATCTACAACACATGTAGACATCGGTAATGATGACGATATTTTTTTATCATTTTGGCGCTTACCAGGCGTCACCTCACGGGTACTCATAGTTGGGGTAGAGAGTGCACCACAGGGGTCACTTTCGTGCCATTTAAAATTGGAAATATTTGGCCTCTGTCGGGATCGAACCCGGTTCTCCAGGTTCCCGGCCAGACACTCAGGCACGCGGCCACGGGACCCCATATCTTCTAAATAAATAAATAAATAAATATATTATCACGGCATATTAACCATTTCTGGGTGTGCCACTATCTACAACACATGTAGACATCGGTAATGATGACGATATATTTTACCGTGTGGGCGCTTACCAGGCGTCACCTCACGGGCACTCATAGTTTTTGTGGAGAGTGCACCACAAGGATCACTTTTGTGCTATTTAAAATTGGAAATATTTGGCGTCTGTCGGGATCGAGCCCGGTTCCCCAGGTTCGCGACCAGAAACTCAGGCACGCGGCCATGGGACCCCATATCTTCTATAGTTATAAAAATAAAATAAAAATATATTTAAATTATTTGTTGTAACATTGAATTGGCGAAAGAAATTGTGCTGGCCAATGTACATATATTTAGAGTAGGTAATATATAAAAATAAAATAATTTTAGTTGTAAATTTGACTATAGCAGAAAATCCCATTACCAACTGTATTGAATTTGATTCAAACCTGATATTGTTGATATGAACTGTAATTTTTAAAATAAAGTTATCATTACAGTATCATGTTTAATTTAATTACGATTTAGAAGTATTAAATAAAGTAATTAGGTGCATTGCATTAATATATTTCAAAATGATATTTTACGGGTAGTTGAAAAATTAAATCATATTATGAAAATTCAATAATTAAATAAATATAATATCATTTATAGCAAAACACGTCACAATTTCAATTTAACAAATATATTTTCATGAGAGAGAATTTTAAATATATCCGTATTTAGCAAAAAAAAGATGATGAATGATTAATTAATACACACTGGTATTTCTATATTATTATCTATCATATCAAAAAATATCGCAAAAAAATATAATATGTATCACTTTTATATTATTAATGACTAATTAGTTTCGAACAGAAGTTTTAATTTTGTTGAATCTGCATCAATCATTTTTGAGAGGGATCGCATAATTTATCATACGAGTTACATTAACTTATATACATAAAATCAACATTCAATTTGGAACATTATAACATTTCAGTTTTTACAAATGTGAAGCGTGAAGTCCTGAAACTATATGTATTTTTCACAAGTTTTCAGAGAATCGCCATGAGTTACAAACTAAAAGTTTTTTTGATTCAGTTTTTGGATGCAATTAAAAAAATTTTCTATACAAAGAGGTTTTTGGATGAATGCTTCATTTATTTCAACATAGTCAAATTTTACAAATTTCACAACTGCGACGTTTCGGTTCTGTTTAGAACCATTTTCAAGCAATAAATAAATTATTAAAACATTTGAAAATATTACATTTTAATTATGACTTTTAACCATGTAGTCTTCAAACTCACTGGTTTTTACAAAATCTTTTATAATTAAAATGTAATATTTTCAAATGTTTTAATAATTTATTTTTTTTTAAATAATATATTTTCCATCATACATAAATATTAGATGTACATGATGATCTGATTTAATTTTTTTCTATTTTTGCAGCACTATAAATTAATATTAATTTACAACTACAGATTTACGAAATGGATCATATACGGCGAAGAATTTACAAAGATTGCGTTTTAGAGCACCTAGAAGTTGATGCTGTTTTTATAAGAAAGTGTGTGTGACGATTTTTCCTTAAAAGTCTATTAAAATATAATCCAAAACTTCTCAAATTTGGTATTTAAAACTCATATATAATTTGAAACAACATATTAGATTTGAACCATATATGATAAATCGGATGTAGTACATAATTTGGAGCTCTAACAGATTTTTGAGGAAAAACAATAAAACAATCAAAATTTCGTATTACAGACTTTTCTATTTATTGGACAACAAATTAGATTTTATTTACAAACAATCAACCGAAAGTGATACTTTACTTAAAGCTCACTGCTATTTTAAACATGGAATTGGCGGGAGGTCTCGTGCTGGCCACATCAGATTTTTTTTAGTTTTGTCATCATTGCGCGATAAACATTCCTGTTTAATATCCAAAATATTGGAGAAACAAAATATACCAAACGACCATGTCTCCCTTTGGAATATTATATCAGCTGACATTTTACAAACAGTGCCAGCATATCAACTTGCTCATTTTCAGTATTACATTTTTTATGAAAATTTCTTTTTTAAACGTTTATACACAATCGATTTTCTGAAAATAAGTAAATATTATGAAAAAAATTAACTGATTACCAATATTTTTCAAACAGAAAAATTGTTTGTTGGAAAAATATTTTGAATGGCTTTGACAATTTTTTAATGTTTGAGTAACCGAAAAGGGGGGTGTTCTAATTTTATTTTTTTTTTCATAAGAGGGATGCAAACAAATGAAAAAATAACTTGAATTTATAATGAATGACATTTAATTTATTTCAAGAATATCGTTTAATAATGAAATTTTTATGTTGGCTTAAATTTAATCTCTTATATAAACTGCTAAACAAGAATATTACAAGAACTGTTCAATGGAATAATATACTTCATACTTCATTATATTTCAAGAGGCATTTCAAAATTTGATATTAAGCGTTTACAAGTGTTGTTCTAAGCTTTCTGAAATAAAATGAAGTTAAACTTAATTCAAAACGTCTCGTATTAATTTTGTCTTTATTATTTAGGTCAATTTTTTATAATAAAAAACTTTCTTCATTTTATAATAAACTAAAATCATTAAAAGTATTTCTTGACTGAATTAAAATAAATAAAGTGTAATTAAATTTCAGGAAATCAGTTACCACCTTTTGAATCTTCTTCAGGAGCTTCAAATTTTACAACATAATAGCTATTTGTGTATTAAGAGCGCAAAATGCGACATTGTCGATTGAGAGGATGTTGCCGCGCGACGAAGGAGCGCGACATTCTTTCGAAATCAACAATGTCCATTTGCGCTCGAAACACACACAAGATTTTTTCTACAGTCGCCACAATGGGGTCCTCCACCATAAAAAATATTAAAATGTACACTTTATACTTACAGTACTGCTCCATAAATAACGATTGGCTAATACAAAAGATACGGTTTAAACTTAAAAAGGCTTTTAAATGATTATATCGTTACATTAGCCATCTATTCCATAAAAAAAAAACCAAAATTAGAGCGTGGAAGCAAGGATTTGTGATGATTTGATGAGTTTTTGTAACAAAATGTGTGGTTAGTTGTCACGCCTGTCACACTGAAAAAATTAACAAATATTTCAAGGAATTTGTGATTATATAGACATGTATGTGCATTGACTGACTTCTCGCAATTATTTAAATAACGAAATAACTAATAACTTTATTGTAATCAAAATAAATAGTTAACTAGAGATCAGATGTCAGTACGACTCGCAACTATCCTACCGCCATCTGTGTACAATCATTCCTATTACTAAACATAACTGTTCACACAATTTATTTTATATTTAATTTTATTTTATCGTTATTTTCCATTCTTCTTGAGTATTTATTCAATCTAATCTAAGCATTTTATACTTTCGTTTTTGTAAATGAATGCCCTATTTCATTTTCACAGCAGTGTGGCATTTTGTTAGGTTATGTTAAATACCGACAGAACATATGTCAAATTGACTTGTGAACGTGATAAATGTGTAATTACAGTGCCATTAGTTCCTAACTAAACATTTTCATTAAGAATGTAGACAAGTGACATTTCTCAACATTGTATACTTAGAAATTTGGACAGCGAGCGTTTTTTCTACTTTGTCGCGCATGAGCGGCAAAGTGACATTTTGCATTGACAAAAGAGAGCGCAAATGGCTACTTTCTATAGTGACTGTAGAAAAAATATTTTTTGTGCAACCGGACGCGAAACAAACACTTCGTAGACGTAAAGCAGGTCGTGAAATTCAATTTAGCAGAAGTTATTATAATAACGTGTGTTAAACTAAAAGTCACTTTGACACTTGAGCATGAAATTCTCTGTTGCGTGCATGTTTATCGTCCGTTTTTGTATCTTTAACCGTGTATGAGGGATGCATGCAAATACGAGCTATGAACTAAATAATTTAGTTCATTTCTTATATTTTCATGCTCCACTCATACACGGTTAAAGAGAGAATAAAGAACGATAAATGTCTGAATTCAGCATGAAATACTCTTTCTTTTCAAGTCACGCATGATTTTTTTTACTTCATCGGATCTCGAGTTACAGACGTTTGAAGTTACATGATTTTTCATCGAAATTTTGTGTATTTTCGATAGTACTCTGTGTACAGATAAGTAACCTAAGTGATCTTGTAACATAAATGTTGATATGAATTTAAATAAATAAGTTTTATAATGTTAAATTATTTTAATAATGAAATAATTATGTATCTTAAGTATCTAAGTATATTAAGTAAGTATATTAAGAATCGGTGTTGTATAAATTAAATCCCTCTCACTGTATTTTAAATCACTATGTAAACTCTATAGGTATATAAATATTTATTACGAATAGCAACAGAAAGAGATTACTCCAAAATACATTAAAGTCATACAATGGTCGTCAAAATATAAAAACGTAATAAAAAAATTACATTAAAAATACTATTTTGTATTTTAAATGAAAATCTTGTTTATGAAGTACCTTTCTGTTCTTGATTCTTAAGTGGAACTCATTACGGAATTGTAGAAAATTATTCGCATTTCACACTCGTAGTGAAGCATTTTCTGGACTGAATAAAATTTACGACTTATTTCATGAAGTAACTCAAAGAAGTGAAATTAATTACAACAAACCAAGGCGCAGAAAATGAAAAAGTTTACTTATCTTATTTATTTCTCCTGTTCTCCAGTCTTCAGCAGCACAAAGTGAATTGCGTAGTAGGTGCATTACTTGTCCTATGTAAAGTGGAAAATAATATCCGTAATTCGTTTTGCTCAGGATGATGGTATATGTATGGCTGATCCGGGATTTGCAATATAATATAAATGCAAATATGTGCACTATTCTATTTATAAATGAAGTTTCCACTTACACAATATATGATAAAAAAGTTACTTTTTACATTTTTATCTTCTTTACTTTAAATTATACAGAAAAATCTGATGTGGCCAGCATATGACCTCCCGCAAATTCCATGTTTAAAATAGCAATGAGCTTTAAGTAAAGTATCTTTTCCGTTCCAGTTGGTTGTTTGTAAACAAAATCTAATTTGTTGTTCTAATAAATCGAAGCTGTAATACGAAATTAATTTCGTGCCAAAATTAATCGATTATCATGTGCCTATAGCGCTCACCCACAACTATAACAGTTCGACCTTCATCATTTTTTAAAAAGTAAGTTCCAATTTAATGGGTATAAAATATAATATACCTCGTAAGTCACATGAAGATTTTCCTTTGCCCATATGTGGCAATTTTGCTTAATAACATACCCAGAGAGGTGAAAATGTGTTCGTCAAAGAAAAAAATAATCCTCGAAAAATCCATCAACTTTCTGGTGCTCTAAAACGCAAACTGTGTAAATTCTTTCTTGTACATGATCCATTTCGTAAATGTGTAGTTGTAAACCAATATTTGACACTTACTGACAGATTTATATTTACAAATCAAATATATTTCTACTAAATTTTCCTTAACACGGTTTCATTATTAATGTATTTGTTTAAATACATCAAAATTTTTATTAAAGTATTATGTTTTTCTGTGACGCATACACAAGATGATGTATAAAAATAAATTATTTTTTAAATTTATATTTAAAGTTATTTAAATTTTTTAAAAGTTATTTAAAATTATATTATCGTAGAATGGGCTACTTGCGTACCTTTTTTTATTTAATATTTTTGAAGAGCAGGTAAAAACTTGCACCCATATTTTTTCTTTTGACAAAATTTTTATTAATTAGCTAAAAAAAAATATAATGAAATTTGATTATTTGAATTCCCGCCATGTATGACGTAGAATTACGCCGCCCCAATGAATGGTCATTTGTTTGTACGGGTAATGTAGATCTCATGTCTGACATTTCAACAATAGTTAGGAGGTTAGTATTTTAGCTTGTCTTTTTGGTATCGATATTTTAAATTACAAGCAACTACTTATGTTATGTATTTGTGAAGTAATTAATATATTTGAGAGCCCAGAGAGAGAGAAAAATGAACTGTCAAATTCAAAACAAAAGTTTCTCGCACGCAATGCTATCTATGCGTTACATTTTTAAACAGTTCCAGTTCAATATAATGAAGTCACAGAAAATTTTCTTTCTTAATTTACTAAAAAACAAATATTTTTTTAAAAATAAAACTTATATTTTTATATATATTTTCAACATAACATTACGTATATAGTGATAGAAATCAGAATTTCAGTACCATGCAAGTAGCCCATTAAAGATTGTTCCATTATATTCAATTTTAATTAGTAAAAGTTGCTGAAAAATTATATTCAATGCAATTTTTTCAAGAAAATTTGTTAAAAGCTTGTATAACTGATACTTCCGGTTATCTGATATACACTAAAAACTAATCAGCTCTTCCCACATTAGTACAGAATGGGAATACAAAATTTCAAATTTTTCTGATTGATAGTATGTGAGTAATCGTGTCCACGAGATCCACACTCGCACACTCACACACACACACACATCATTGTAAAATATATGCAATTTTTAGCACGATCCCTATACCTCCCTTACCTAGGGTAGCGGGAGGTAAAAATTAATTTTACGATAGACAATGCAAGATACGTAATATGCTTAATTTTTGGAGAAAATATTTTCGATAACTCTTGTTTTGCATACTCAGGATATTTTTAGCTATACCAATAAATAAATAAATATAATAAAAATAAATATAAATATCATCACGGCATATTACCCATTATTGGGTGTGCCAGTATCTACAACACATGTAGACATCGGTAATGATGACGATATATTTTACCGTGTGGGCGCTTACCAGGCGTCACCTCACGGGCACCCATAGATGGGGTCACTTTTGCGCGATTAAAAGTCTGCACTAGCCGGGATCGAACCCGGGTCACCTGATTGGCAACCAGACACTAAACGCACACGACCACGCGATCCCATATCAATCATTTTCATAAATATTCTCAATGGCCATCACAAGTTTTATTGGGAAACTCCATGATTTCACAGTTAAGGTATGCAAATGTATGTACAAAACTGACATAAGTATACATATTACTGTCAAAAAACCTTTTTAAAATAGTAACGGAATCTTCTGGCAGATGTTAACTTAGTAAACTTGATATTTATCTTGAGTTGATACATCTTAGTATTTATACACCGTTCTAACACAAAATAAAGAGTTAATATCAGTGGCGGCTCGTGGTATTTTTGAGCGAAGGAGGGGGGGGGGGGGGTTAAATTAATCTGTGGTCATGGAACTTTATTTAGAAATTCGAAGAAGACCTCCAAAAACAAGATATAACGATACAAAAATATATTACAATAGAAGGAAGTAGAAGTAACAAGATATGAATAAGTAGTAAAATTGGAATATTACAGTATTACACATTCAAGCTTTGAGTAACGCAAGTTATATACGACTGAGACCTGAGACCTGATACTGAGGTGCTTTGTGACACTTACTCTTGATACGCGAAACGCGAGGTACGAAGTGCTCTGAGTACGTGCGATTCATTCCGAATCACAACGTGGGCTAGCCACCTCTGCGACTCTCTCACTCAGATATTGGGATTATTTTTATGAATTAATTTACAAGCTTGAAAAATAAGCAAAACATTCATTTGGAAATTAAAATATCAATTTTGTTAAAAAAAAAACTCTTCGATGATTTTTTTAGATACATGCATATTTTCGTAAAATTCGTAAATAATTTTTTTTGAAAATACTTTATGTATGTTGTTATATCAGTTTTACAGAATGTTTACTCTAAATTATTATTTTGTTTTATACAAATTAATTCTGTATAACTCCATATTAATCATTAATATCATAGAATTTATTATAAATATAATACATACATATTTATTATTTAAATAATAAATCCAATGTTTAAATGCGAACAAACCGGTAAATAGATTTCATATTTTCATAAAAATAAAAAGAATACTGAAAATATAGTATACCCATTAGCACGGGTAATTTGCTGTAGTACATAAGTAAAGAAATCAGTATTATAGATTGGCAGGGGGGCTTGCCGCCTCTGTGGGCTGCATGACCCGACGTATGTCTCACTTGTGCATCACTGGTGAGCGCTGCACTAGTTACTGCACAAGTTTGGAACGTATCGCGGAGTATAATGCCATAATTTTTCTCTGAAGGGGGCATGCCCCCACAAGCAGAAATTGATGCATATTGCGTTGCTGAGCGGCACGGCGCTAATTTCAATTTAAACAGTAGGTACATTGTTTAATGCTAACTATAGGATCAAATTGATACTTTTATAATAATTAATCTATAATATATTGATGTAAAATAATCTGAGGGGGCACTGCCCCCTCTGCCACCCTGGACGAGCCGCCACTGATTAATATGAAAATTAAGTAAAATTTTGTTCAACAAAATTGGAATAATACTAATAAGCAAATAAACTTGATACATTTCCCAGCCTTGTTAAACATTATCAGCCTAAGGGAATTTAATATGTTATTATTTCTATAATCATATGCAACGATTATAGATAATTTGTAAACATTCAAATCAATTACTACCATCTAGAAAATGGCAGCATTGCGCAGTAGATAATGATGCATTTGACAATAACTCATAGTAAATAATTATTGGTTGCATTGACGAGCGTCTCTGTGGAGGGCTGATTTATGCCCACTAGATGTCACGTGGTTCATTTTGTCACACGCAGGGCCGAGCGTAGGAGGAGGTAAACATGTATCGTTCGCCGTGACAGCTATTCTCCAGGCAAACCGATTTATATTTCGTGGATACGGCACTGATTAATTACTGGGAATAGTTAATTGACGGGCACTGCAATTGAGGGATAATTGTTTTCATTTGGGTTTCATCCAACTAAGATAGGAACGTGTCACGAAGTCGACAAGTGCCTCATTTAACAGTAGGAGCTTCTACAAATCATGCCATCTAAAAGTTTCCAAATCGACATCACATACTCACTAGATATTGATTTAATTTGGACGTCATGACTGTTTAACACAGCATGAATATCATTAAACTACACTTTACATTTTAATATTTATACATAGTCAAGTACAGATATATTCGAAAGCCAATATACGGCACAGATGACATTATTAAATAATTAACCAAAAATGAAAAGTAATACATAAATAAATAAATAAATATATCATCACGGCATATTACCCATTTCTGGGTGTGTCAATCTGCTTTATCGCAGATACCTGTAATGACATATTTGTACCGTGCGGGCGCTTACCAGGCGTCACCTCACGGGCACTCATTGCTGGCGTGGAGAGTGCACCACAGGAGTCACTTTTGTGCCATTTAAAATTCGAAATATTTGGCGTCGGTCGGAATCGAACCCGGTAACCCCAGGTTCGCGACCAGACACTCAGGCACGAGGCCACGGGACCCCATGAAAAGTATTTCTATTATTATAAAATCTGCAATAGATATTCAATTTGATTCGATGCAGAATTTTATTCTACAAGCTTTTTGTAGCAAGAAATTCGGAAAGTATAATTTTATACAGGATGCCCCATTTTAATGTAGCATCTGAAATATCTTCAGGATCATGCACCGTAAAAATGTTTTAAATAAAAGTTAAACGATATAGAGGGGGGTATTCGATCCTATAAAGAAATTCAACCCCATACCCTCAAGGGAGGCTGTGGAGGGGGTAGTTTTAAAATCTGAAATGGTAACATGGTATAGCAGAATCGGATAGAGCGCAAAAAAATAAGTACATTTTTTTGCAGACACAAACACAAACAAATGCACATACACACGAGATGTAAATCCGACAGAGCAACCTCCTCGTGGTACGTCTCGTAATGCTAATGCCGGCGGTAAATTGTTATCAGGATGTGCTCACTGACACACACATACACACACACACACACAAACACACACACACAGTTTTGATTATTTCCGGAAAATTATGTATTGAAAACAATTTTGTTGATTGCTTACACTCGGATCGTAAGCGTACACAAATGAGTTAGACGCACAAAGTTACTGTAATAATTATTATTTGACGGCGTCTATAGAATATCACGATATTACCATTTCTTTCCCTTACCTCTCAGATTAAGATTGCTATCCCGCACTATAAATCAACAAGTTACATTCGTTAATCAAGTAAATTAATGGGGAAATTTATTTGCTTTCTTTTTAAGATCAATGATATAACCAACCAGAGCTGGGCAAGTTACTTTTAAAATGTAACTAGTTACAGTTACAGTTACCTCCAAAAAAAAGTAACTAAGTTACTTAAGTTTCAGTTACTTTGGTGAAAGAACTAAGTTATTTACTAGTTACTCATTAAAAGTAACTTAGTTACCTTGAGTTACTTTCTAACTACTTTTATTGGCGTGAAGTTTAGACTTTGACTATTGACTTACTTATTGTGTAGTATACATATCAGGGAGTTTTTGCACTAACTACGTTAACCTAAATTTTAACATTATTGCTTGGCAACACCCAATCAGATTATTATTGTATAATGTTAACGGACCTACAGGGCGTTATTACCGCCTAGGCCCACGAGGCCACGGCCTAGGGCCCGCTTTGACAAGGGACCATCAGGGCCCGGTTGCTATGATAAAAAATCTGATAAAAAGGCCCTGCGGACCTACATTATAATATAATATAAAAATTAAAAGTAACATTTTATCTTGTGAGAAGGGAATTTGTAAAAATGAGACGAATTCAAGTCTTGCAACCCTTGGAACAACGAACAAAATACACTATTTTTTGTATAACCTGAAAATTGGAATAATTTTGATGATTTAGTGGCAGTTTAATTATAATTTATTAAAACGTATCATTTGTAAGCGAGGAAAACATTTGAAAATAATATATTTTATAAGTCAAATTTAACATTTAGTGACTTTTTAATTCTAGAATTAAAAGTTAAAATAATGTGTTATTTTTAGTTTTTCTGTTTACAGTACAAAAACTCTATTATTAATGAATATAATTACTTATTTTATTATATATTATGGCTTGAAATCAATCAACAATAATATTGAATTTAATGATGTATTAAAAAAAAAGTTACACATTACAGAGGGTATGCGCGATGCTGCGCTCAACACTCCCACTTTGGACAGATATTTATTTAAAACAAAACAGTTTTAGTTAGTGTTTCTAAAAAAGGCATCAGCCTCAACAAAATATTTCTTTGAAATTACTCAAGTAACTAGTAACTAAAAACCGTAAAGTTACCAACTACTTTTCCGCAGCAAGTTAAGTTACAGTTACAGTTACCATATTTTAAAAAGTAACTGTTACGTAAAAGTAACTAGTTAGTAACTAAGTTCCTAAAGTAACTAGTTACTGCCCAGCTCTGTAACCAACTTACCCATAGTGTCACTTTAAAACCAACTAGCAACTAATATAAATAACCTAACCTAATCTTTACGAGTATTCCTGCTCGTTTTTTCCACACTTTATTGCAGCAAATACCGGTATCCTTCCTCTTTCGTTGCACGTCTCAATTACCGCTCGTTAGAACGCAAATCAAGCAGTGACGTCACGAGAGCGCCACGGCGCCGGATCGAAAGGTGATACCGGCCGGAAAACGCCTTCCGCCCGGTTAACATGAAACCGGCTACCCGGAGTTTCCGGTACTCATTGGTGAAATGGAGGACTCTCAGTATCAGTGGACGGATTTCAGAAATTTTATTGGAGGAAAAGCGGGCAAAATCGAACTTTGGGATCTTTATATCAACTTTAGTATTTTATGTTAAACAATAATAAGTACTACGTATATTTTAGAAAAAAAACATAACACAATAATAATAGATATTTATACACCAAGTGGGCTAAGGTTTATTCATGATAAGAAAGTTTCTTCGAGTGAATAAACATTCTTAGCTCACGTGGTTTATACAATATTTTATTAAATTTTGACGAAATAATAATAAAAACCATTATAATATTTCATTTTGACAAAATAAAAAAAAATGATCAGTTAGTAGGCTGTGCATGACAATCGTCGATGAGAGCCGTCAAGTCATCTATTTAAAAAGCTTAATTGTCTGTCATTTATGTCGTAAAGGGCTGATAATGTCTGATAAATAATGTGGTGAGTGTTATTTTCGTTGAATCTTACACAGAAAAGAAAAGAATTGAAATTTTGTCTAATTATAATTAGATATTATTTTATTAGACAATATGTCTAACAATTTAGTATAATTCACAAATCTTAATTTAGAATTTTAACTAATCCGAAATAGATACTAAATATTTTATAAAAAATCGTTAATTTAAATAAGCAAATAGTTATTTTAGGGCCGGTCTTATAAACAATAAATTAATCCGTAGTTAGTTACTGCACAAGTAAATTAATTGGACCATTAAAAAAGAAATTGATATTATAAAACTAATCTCACTATCAAATAACTAACGGGGGATTTAATTAAATTTTAGTAGTGTGTTTGTGGTTTTGTGAAAAGTTTCTATATTCACATTCGTTATAAACGTAAATCAGTTGATTTGACAGTTGGAAAAGAAACGTGATCGTGGGAAAAATCATAATGATATTGAAAAATATAACCTATTAGATATTGTTGAAGATTATTTTCATATAATTTGCGACCCGGTTGCGTAAAATCGTAAGGTTATTACTAGCTGATTCATTGCGGAAATTGACATATTTCTTAATGTTAGTGGTCTTATATTTCTTTCAATCTGTCCCAATATGTGTAACACACATTGTTTTGATAATCGAAATCTCTTTTTAAACTCATGGCTCGTACCACGATCATGGTTTTAACAAAAACGCTGTTTTAAGAAATGTCAAATTCAAATTTCAAAATGTAATTTCACCCTTATGTTAAAAGAACAATTTATTTAAAAATATTTGTTTGAATACAAACTACGTTCTGCTTTAAAATCATATTTTGATAAATTTCATAGTATTTATTATCATCATTAAATATTGAAATTTGACATTTCTTAAAACAGTGTTTTAGTTAAAACCGTGATCGTGGTACGAGCCATTGTCAATATATATTTCATATGGATATTTGTCCTGTTTCGGAACAATTTTGGTAGACTACCTCGTGCAAATATAAATGCATCATCATTATCTGTTTATGAATCCGAGGACACTGATGATACAGACTCTAAAGATGACATACTCGACACATACATGTCTTAAAAAAAATATTTAAAAAGTAAATAGTTCCCTATTTCAATTGTTTTAAAATAAACATAACAAAAAAAAAATACAGTTTGACGTTTCTTTAACAACTGATTTAAATCTAATAGCATGAAATTCTGCAGTTACTTTAATAGGCCGATTTACTTGTCATTAAACTTTTATAATACCCAAATCTTCAGTTAAATTAGTTTAGTAGCAAACTAAATTTTAACTGGTGGTTAAATAGTTTTATAAGACCGGCCCTTAATTACTTATTTTATTTAATTTTACTATATTTTGGCTTCAGTATATTTGTGCTACAATTTTCGGTGATTTATCTAATGAATTAGGTAAATAAATAGAAAATTTAAATATACATTTAGTTAATTTCTTTATTTATGTTTAGTTCAATACTAAATGTAGTCAATTAATCTAATTTTGTAACTACAAATTTAGAAAATTTAACTAAATCAACTTATACAATTTAATGAAAACATATTAGTAGGTTGAAAATCAAAGATTTGTTTAGTTAATTCAACTACAATTTAGAAGGTTTTTTTTCTGTGTAGATACTCCACTGGCGAAATGCAATTCTTTCGTGAAGTATACTATATGCTTTCTTCATGACAAGAAACAGCTGGGCACATTACATTTTTATGTACGTACGTCAGCGAGTGTAACTTTTACACTTTATTACAAATAAAAACATATTTGCTGTACATATTACCTTGCTTCTCTTTTTAGTCTCTCGTGTCAAAATAATAAACGATTATCCCTTCTTATCCATAAAACAAACTATAAAATCCTGTGTTGAAGTGACGAATGATCATAAGTTAAACAGTAAACAGGTACACGCTTTAAACAACTCATTTCCTCTGTTGTTTTTGCCTCACTTTGTTTCGGAGACAGAGAGTGGAGTTGTTTACAACACAGTGTATAGAATTTTGTGAGTCATCGACCATCAAAATCACATCAGCGCGATCCATAGACGTAGGGCGGTAGGTTAGCAGGAACGATTTGTTCACAGCGGGTGTGATGGAGGCGGGAGGGTTCCTGCTGGTATACTGCTCTCCTGCTGCCCGTTTGTGGTTGCTCAGATGCCTGCTAATGCTCAAACACAGGGGGAGCAACACGGGTTTCGGCGATGAGCAATGGGGTCAATGCATACTTCCGTTTGCTGGTTTTGTAGTGAGTATAAATATTCAAATGGATTTTGTTTTAGTTTAAATTAATTGAGATACACAGAGAATTAGTGGTGGCGCAAAGTCTTTTTCAATTTAAAATTAGTAAATCTAAAAAAAAACATCTGATTTTGTAGTACCTACTATGTAAAAATATGTTTTAATTTCATTCTATGAACAAGTTTCCTCCTACTCTTCTAAATATTCGAGATTCTTCCAATTCATTGACGAGATTGGCGAAGGGCGAAGGATATACTGAAATTGTACAAATTTTGGCTTATAAATGAATCCCCTTTTTACCTCTAGCTAAGAGAGGTATTGGATTCATGCTAAAATTCGCATATCCAGATTTTATTGAATAAGCACGATTTAGGGTCCCTAGAATCCGATTATATCATTTTAAAAATAATGTCTGAGTGCGTGTGTGGATGTGTTTATGTGTGTATGTCTGGATGTTGTAGACACGATTCCTCAACTATAAAATTTAAAAAATACTTAACTGCTGTTTCCTCAATCTGACATTCCTGGGAAGAGCTGAAAAGGTTTTGGTAACAATTGAACAACCGGAAGTAGTAGTTTCTTAGAAAAATTCTTCTAAATATAATTTTTTGGGAGTTTTTTTTATTAAATATTGAAGAACATAAAATTATACATCTAATACACTTAAAAATTTTATTATATCTTGTATAGATTTAGAAATAAAGACACTATAATTTATAGAGTAAACTAATCGCAGAGGCTAAGGCACTAAGGAAACCAGTTGACAAATTCCAATGTTTATAACATAGTTTGTAAATGACACATGTTATTGTCAAATATCAACAGTTTTAGTGACATTCTGATAGCTTTTTCTGGGAAGCATATTTAATTTTTCTTATTGTTTTATTAATTAAATATTTGAAATTATAGGTAAAATTGTGGTAATTTAGAAACTTCCTCATACAATGAAAAATAGATATAATTAGAATTATATGTATGCAGAAGACATGTTAAATACAATAAAAAACAATATTTGGGTTAAGTTCTGTAATATTTTGTTATAAAACGACGCTTCGAAAGCGAAGTGCAATACAATACTTATATAGCCTAATATGGAAATGGCGAGAGGTCTTGTGCTGGCCACAACAGATTTTTTTATACCAATTTTAGGTGGACAGAGTCTTTCCCTCGTTATAATAATAGCATATTATATTACTATTACATTTCGACTTGTCTAGGTACGAACTTTAGGTTTTCCGCCCTCAAGGACAGTGTCAACTTGACATGCAGCAGCTGTATCTATAATTTTAAAAATTTTAATTACTGATAAAATACGAAATATTAAATGTACTTCTCATAAAAAGCCTTCAGTAATGTCTTTGGATTTTTGACACTGACATTTATGTTAAGTACAAATATTTTTCAACTGGTTTCCATGGGCTGGTTGATTCATTACACAATGGATTATTTTATTTCTAAATGTATAGAAGATATAATAAAAATGTTCAATGTGTTGGATAGAGAATTTTATATTTGTAATAAATAAATTTGTAAAAACATAAATTTCCAAAAAATAATATTTAGATTTTTTTTAAGAAACTACTACTTTCGGCTGTCCAATTGTTACCAAAACCTTATCAGCTCTTCCCAGAAATGTCAAATTGAGGAATTCATAGTTAAACAGGTTTTAAATCTTACAGTTTTTGAGGAATATACACTCACACACACACACATCATCGTAAAAATGTTAAAATATGTTTGTTAAATCGTGCTTATTCACAAAAATCTGGATATGCAATTTTTAGCATGAATCCAATAGCGAGAGGTGAATAAATGAAATTTGTACTGTGGAAAAGAATAAATATATTATTATTTTCCAATAACAATCAATAAAATATCTGTTCACTGTAATGCATTAATAACCCATTATGTAAATCAAATGATTTCAATTTCAATTTTAATTAATTTAAAATTTTATTATTTGTTTCGAGGCCGATGATAAAATAATATTACTTTTAATTAAAACTATAAGAGAATATTGCTTACTTACAAAGTCTTTAGAATAAATATATTTCATTTCATATTCTTATTATTAGCAATAAAATGAAAGGTATTTATGTCAAATATATCAAATACATTTCCCCATAAAAATAAAACTGCTTACAAACTGTCAACACCTTTTCCAATATAAATTAATATTTTTTTTATGAAAAAACAAATTTTCATAAATTCACCTTGATTATATTTCCTGAAGACCCAAACAAAATTATATTTTCTGAACGAGACGATACTGTATAAAACGTTATTAAATATTTAATCGAAAATTGATGCTAACCTTACTCTTTTACAAAGTCTGGTTTTGTATACAAAACAGTACGAAATATAAATATAAGTCAACATTTTATCAAAATAGGTTTAAAGAAGTTCAACAAAAATTCTTATAGTTTGTTACAGAATTCATACTTGCAAAAATAGAAATCAGCAAAATTTGAAAGGATATATAAAAAGATCTCTTACGATCAGAGGCGTAACTAGCAATTAAGGCGCCTATGGCCAGCCACCAAATATGCGCCGTTTATAAGTACACGCGTGTAAAATAATAAGATCTAAATATAATAGTATTCAAGAATGGAAAATAAAACTTATACTTTTATAAAACATATAAGCATATTCGCATGATACAAAATGTAACTCGTATATTAAAGAATTAATTAATACGCCATCAATGAGTGCCCATGAGGTACAAATATGTCATCATCTTTACAGATATCTGTGATAAAGCAGATTGACACACCCAGAAATGGGTAATATGCCGTGATGATATATTAATTTTATTAATAATTAATTAACTTAAACTACTAAGGGCCGGTTTTTCAATCTCTGGTTAAAATTTTAATTTTTTTTTAGGTTAACTTAACCGGCAGTTTAACCAGAGATGAAAATATCGGGCCTTAGTTAAGTAAACAATATTACATCGTTTTGTTGACAGCTATGATAAATCTATCATTTGACAGTTCATTTTGTTTCAGTTTTGTTTTTATAACTCTTAGTTAAAATCATATGTTTTGTCCCTTACTTACTTCAGACTCTATTTTAAGCTCTCTTTCCCATGCTAACTTCACATTGTATTGTATAACGCAGTACGCATGCGTCAGTTTGAATAGTTGTCACATTTTTTTCTAGCGGTAAATACAAAAATACAAAATGGCAACAAATTCGACGCAACCCGCAAACCCATTCTTAAATTTCATAATACAGTGCGCATGTTCTAGTTTGAATAGCTGTCACATTTCGTATTTACCGCTAGAAATGTGACAGCTATTCAAACTGACGCATCCGTATTGCGTTATAAAATACAGTCTGAAGTTAGCATGGGAAATAGCTCATGCGGGGAACTATGTTGAATACAGTCGATATAGAAAGTATGACATGTAATTCAAAATTCTATCACAATATCAATCGTAATTTAATCATTTTCGCGCCTTTCCAATAAGGCGCCTATGGCTGTGGCCATATCGGCCATAGGCTATTTACGCCTCTGCTTACGATAACCGAGATCCCAAAGGTCAGGGTTGAAAACCAGGCATCATGTAAAGCTTGAGGGCTAAATGCTTAAAACGTTGTTAGCTGATCATGTATTTTACTACCCATTGTAACCATGGACATAAAAATACATTGGAAAATAAGCCTTGCCAAAGTTAACAACGTGACTAACGGGCTAATGGGTGTATTCTAAACACAATACGTTTACATGTAACGGATTGTGTTTAGAGTAAACTATAAAAATAAAAATTCTCATCAATCAGTAGTACAAAAGTAGGAAAAGTTAAACAGACCTCGAAATACGTATTTAATTTTTAATAAAATTAATTTTAAGGTTAAGAGGTAATTTCATTAATTAACAACGTGATATTTTATGCAACTGGGCCTAAGTATCTAAAATTATTTTAAAAGTAAATCAATTATAATAGCTAACCTTATATTCCATTGGTTAAAGATGTTATTACGTCCATGACCACTCTGATTCTAAGCACACTTTCTAGGAAATAAATAGTTCCATATTGTAAACACACTGTAGTCACATTAATTTACAACACAAAAACACTGAAATTAACAAATCATCACTAAACAAGAATATAACGTCACTTCATCAATATTTGGAATTGGGATAATGTCTCAAAAATATAAAATGTTTAAAAGTGTATGTACTTCTCTTTGGCTAAATAAAATAATAATATAAGGAAGAAATCTTTCACTCGCGAGCGCTGAAACAATACTAAACTGAATTTTGTACTAATACCTATAACAAGACAAAACCATTCAAGTCTGAACCGCAATTAAAAGTATACAGCATAGACGTATAGCCAACACAAGATATACATATATTGAATCTGATGATTCGAGGCATAAATATTAAATATTGATATTAAAACATTTTAATATATTCAAATTGACGATTAAATAAGAATCACGTGGCCATTATTACGAGTGCACTTGTAGTAAAAGTATTTTTATGAAGTGCGCTTTAACATTATATAAGGAGTGTTCTTCATAAAAGCGCTTTTATTATAAAAGTGCGCTCGTAATACCGGCCATTAAGTATTAATATGCATATGCTTAGAGATCCATTCGGGCCGGGTTGAACCGGGCTTTGGGGTTGGATCGACTCGGCCCGAAAATAAAAATTGCCGGCCCGATTCGAAGATCGACTCGATAAAAAATTAACTGGCCCGGCTCGAAAATTGACCCGAAATCGGGCCGGGCTTCGGTGCCGGGCCGGGCCTAAGCTCGAAATTGAGTGCATCCGGCATTCCTAATTTTGATGTTTATGTGAGGCGAAATGTTTAACTTTTTTCGTGTCAAAAAAAAAAAAAACTCTACATCCTTATAATGTTCGACATTAGTTAACATAAGTAATTAAAAAAGACACTTTTAGTGTAAGTTTTTTATATAAATTACAGACCTATGCGTATTTGACACTTTGTTTACCAAAGGCGAAAATTGAAACAACTTTTTCACAAATTTTACACAAAAAATATAATTTACATAATGATTTTTTATCTAACTTTGTTTGTGCTCAAAAATAAGACAAGAAGTCATTATGATAGGAACAAAAATCACTTTTAAGTTTACTAGTAGTAACAATAGTATTAATAATAACATCACAATAGCATTATTATGCTTTAGTGAATAACCTTGAATTATTGAAGTAAAATAACATTTTTATTTGCTAAGATGTGAAGTATGATGTTATTAAATCATTTTGATCCTTTTTATCTCCTTACATTTTCATTAAACTATTAAGGAAACTGTGCATTTTATTGAACAATAGGATTTTTCGGGCCGGACCGAAAAACTCGAATTTTCGGGCCGGGCCAAAAACAAAAGTCCGACTCGCCTCAACTTTTGCAAATGATTAGCCCGAATCGGCCCGATAAAAAAAAATGTTCAGCCCGGCTCGATGATCGACTCGAAATCGAGGCGGGCTTCGGGCCGGGCCGGGCTAAAGCTCGAAATCGAGTGCATCTCTACATATGCTATTTTTTTTTTACCATCCGTCACCTTTATGTGTGGAAGCCTCAGACTAAATATAAATTAGACGCCGCATACAACCATTTGTTGTGAAGCACGAACTTAAATGGGCGTGCCGAAAGTAACAGCTGCTTGTATTTTGTAACCTATTAAGTGATTTGAAAAAGAAAAATTATATTTACAATGACGTTATCAAATATTTATATTTTACCGCATCTAACCTTTCAAAATCACCTTCGCACGTAAAATAATAATAATAATAACAAACTAGGCAAGCAACACGCTATACAAAACAAACGTATATTTTTACGGAATAAAATTCTTAATAAATTTCTCTTAACAATGATGTGTAACAAGTAAGGATTTACCTTTAAATTATGTCCTATAAAGCAAATAGAAATATGATAAAAGTAAGCTATGATATTCTATTGTTTATACCTGTAACTTCTGTCACACATGAACATTGGCTACGTAGGGGTTTTCCTTTGAATAAAATTATGTCTAATAAAGCAAGTAATAGAATTACTAGCATTGATGATTTACAAAATTATTAATACTTTTATTTAAATATCAAGTAGCAATATCACAGCCTACTTTTATCGTATTTCTATTTGCTTTATTAGACATAATTTAAAGGTAAACCCTTACTTGTTATACATCATTGTAAAGAGAAATTTATTTAGAATTTTATTCCGTAAAAATATACAAGGTGTTCCATTTAAAAAATCAAAGTTAAATATTTTTCTGGAAAATTGGTAGGCCTTGGAAAAAAATTGTTTAAGTTATAGAACACGTTGTATCAAATAACTTTTCTACATAACTTTTTCTTGTATCTTTAATATTTCAGAAGATATAAGCTGGACAATGAAAAATCAACCACCCTGTATAGATCTTAACTCCTATTCTGTACCTTTGTGGTTAATTTTTAACAACTGGTTAAAATTTTTGACCAATCCAATCAAGTATGTTGATATATAACAAAAAATTGGATATTTTTTGCCAAATAAAAATAGTCGGCTCCTTTGGCTCAATGGTTAGAGCAATACCTCTTACTCATGAGTGCGCTCGGGGTTCTGGGTTCGAATCCCACTAAGGAATGGATGTTTGTGTATGTGAACCTACTCAGTCATTGGGATTTAATCCTGTTGAGAGGTTTTTTCTAAAAAAAGAACCAATATCTACAAAAGTGACCCCTGTGGTACACTCTTCACACCAGTTATGAGTGCCCGTGAGGTGACGCCTGGTAAGCGCCCACACGGTAAAATATATCGTTATCATTACCGAGGTCTACATGTGTTGTCGATACTGGCATACCCAGAAATGGGTAATATGCCGTGATGATATATTTATTTATTTATTTTATTTATATCTACCGGATAAAATGTTTAACCTGTCGTTAAAAGTTAACCACCGACAGAAAAGGCCCGAATACCTATTAAAAATGATAATGCAAATTTTGTTTTCCATAGCTTAGCTTATTTCCTTAGTCTCATTAATTCTAGCGTTACCCTCGAAAGAATCAAGCCTTTGATTTATTTAAAATAAAATTCAAAAAAATATGAGTCATGTGTCTTCCAATAATTCTATCGTGATCCTCGTAGAACTTTTTCATATAGAAATTTTACATAATATTTTTTGTTACTCAGATCCCTTTGAACTTAAATATGTGCGTAAGAAGTAAGAATGTACATTCCTTTCCCTCAGCGTAAATTTTCTTCTTGATAAGTTGTCGTACTGTAAACAAAGTCAATTCCAACTTTGTCTGAGATGCATGAGGAAAGTCCTGGACATTTGTATGTTTGTGATATCGATGGAAGCAACTCCTGACAAAACTCGATATAACTTTGTCCATTACTTGAGCAAATAATGTAGTGGAAAGCTATAAAAATGTTATGACATTATCTATGCGGTGCACCAGCCATCAGTTTACACGAACGGGTACGAATACATTAGCGACGAATTGGCCCATTTCGCTGCTTCTTGGTTTTTACTTTTTACATTACGCAGCCTTCAAGACAATATAAAGATTCTCATTTTCTTAATTTCAACACAATTATCAAGTTATTTTTAGGAAGATTAAATTCTGTATATCATTACAATAAAATTACCAAACATTTTTAACAATAGTTTTTACCGTTCGTCACCTTTAGGTAAGGAAGGTATAGTCTTTCTCCAATAAATTCAGTGGTGAGTTTTAAATGAATAAGCACTTTTTACGGTCCCTATAATACGATTCTACGATAATGTCTGTATGTGTGTGTGCGTGGGTGGGTGTGTGTGTGCATGACAAAAAATTCTCAAACAATAACTCCAATACTACAATTCTAAAAATTATAATTCTTTCGTATTCCTCTTGTTTCATCCATTTGAATTATTAATATGAGAGAATATCAAAACCATCGTTATGTGAGGGTAAGAAAACATATCGTTATACGTGTCCATTTAAAATTTAAAAAATAGTAAACGTAGAATGGATGTCTAAAAATGTTCCAACGAATAAGTTATACATCATCGATAGAAAAAATACACATCTGGGTTTAGCTGTCATTGTCTCTTAATTATATCAGTATTCCCAGATGGCACATACTTCAAATTTCAGTATTTGAATTCCTTTCAAATGACAGCTGACAGCTTTTGCAAACAATAATAATTATATTATCTACCAAAATCTGTGTACTATAGATAACACATTTTTTAATTAATTTGATTTTATTTGTCGATGGAATTACCCAAAAAAATTCAATAAAAAATTAATCAACTAATCTAAGAGTATATTTATCATCACATAAGAGATGTGGTAATAAAATAACGAAATTAATCTTAGTACATTGAATATTCAAAAAATTACGCGAAACAAAAATTGCCACCGTCAAAGTACTCTCCTCCCTACCGGTTTTTATATAACTGGATAGGACTCAAAATCGATTCCTTCTATCGCAGATTTAAATTTTGAGAATAAAAGAAAGTCATATGGGGCTAGCTCAGGTCAATGTCAAAAACGTCTCGATGGACAGGGCGTTGTGTTCCAGCGTATTGTATTCATGGAGAATCCATGAGTCGTTTTTTTACATTTAAGCTTTTTTCTTCTCACCCGTGCATGAAGTATTATCAAAACCTCCTCATGTCTCTATAACTCCACTTGAACAATCACTCGGATTTTGGAAAAACGATGTCTATGCAAGGCAGCGGCACTAATCGTCTCCGATCTCTTTTCTTCCCTCTTAATACCTTCAAATCACTTTCTCAATTAAAGGCTACTGCCGAACGGTTTGTACAATGGGCTACTTGCGGGGTGCTGAAAATCCGATTTCTGTCACTATATACGTAATGTTATATTGAAAACATATATAAAAATGTAAATTTTATTTTAAAATAATTATTTGTTTTTTACTAAATTAAAAAAGAAATTTTTTTGTGACGTCTTTATATTGAACTGAGGGAGGGGAAGCATGTTTAAGAATGTTATCAATAGATGGCATGGCGTGCGAGAAAGTTTTAATTTGAATTTGACATTAGTTCATTTTTCTCTCTCTCTTGTCTCTCAAATACATTAATTACTTAATAAATAAACACATAGGTAGTTACTTCTAATTTAAAATATCGATACCAAAAAGATAAACTAAAATACTAACCTCCAAACTATTATTGAAACGTCAAACAGGTGATCTACATTACCCGCACAAACATACCATTACTATGGGACGGCATCACGCTGTGACTTTACGACTATTCATTGGTGCGGCGTAATTCTACGTCATACACGGCGGGAATTCAAAAAATCAAATTTCATTTTTTTTTCTGGCTAATTAATAAAAATTTTGTCAAAAGAAAAAATATGGGTAGCAAGTTTTTACCTTCTCTTCAAAAATATTAAATAAAAAGAAGGTACGCAAGTAGCCCATTATCTAAAAAATTTAACCATGGATGAAGCAAAGATAACATGATATTCCCTACAATGTTGCTAAATTTACAGGGAACCCAAAAAATACCGTTATTTTATTGCCACACCTCGTATACGTTGGAAGAATGTTACAATAAGGAAGAATTTTATTGATAAAAATTGTATATTGTCAGGAAAACATGTTTATATAAAACGCTTTGATGGTCATCGTTCCAGAAGGAAACATCAATAACAATGACAGTTTTGAATACATTTGTCCGTGTATATGAAATGTCATGTCAATAGATAATTAGTTTGCAAGTAACATAATTTCCTTTCTATATAATAGAGTTAGGGTACATATGACAGCACAGCGCACTTTCAGCAAAACGTGAAAGAGGTAAATTTTCGAGCAACTTTAGTTTAACACAGTTTCGTTGAAACGTTTTCCAGAGAACGAATGACGTCTTGTGAATTAGATTGTTTTCAAGTTTAGATAAAATTAAGTTCAACACTCACATTGAAGCTTCGCTCGCTGTCTTTGCGCTGGATGATTTATGTTTATGACAGTCCTGTAGGTGAGGAGAAAGAGGATGTTGGAGAAACAATGGAGATAAACACTACTCTTCATCTCTACAAGGTCTGGAAGCTATGAAAGCTCTGGAACTGGGATATGGAGTGGAGTCAATTCAGATATGTCTTATTCACTAAACATTTCAATGGCTGAATATGCCAATTTTCTTTCCAATTAATCTTTAATAGCTGATGTTTTACACAAGATATTTAACAATTACATACTTAATTTCAAAAATAATGCGTCGTTGCTCAATACGAGGTATGATCAAAAAATTCGTGCAAAATTTTAATTTCTAAAGCAATATTTATTTATTTGTTAATTTTTATATTTTCCCATTCAAAACAGTCCCCACTGGATATAATGCACTTATGCCACTGTTTATTCATGCCTTCAAAATATTACTGAAATTCAGATTTTGGTATATCGTTCAGTTCCTTCAGCGATTTTGTGTTTATTTCTTCAAAAGTCGCAAAACGTTTTCTTTTCATTGTTTTTTTCATCTGTGGGAAGGGAAAAAAGTCATATCTGACCAAAACTGGTGAAATGGGTGGTTGCGGTATCAATACAAGTTCTATTTTTTACAGAAAATTGCGAAGTGTTTTTTTCGGTGATTGAAGGACTGGGGCTCCCAACTCTAGCGTCATCTTCAACTGATTCACGACCATCTTGAAAGCGTTTATACCATTTGTAAATCGCTCGTTCATTAATACTCGATTCACCAAATGACTTCTGCAACATATCCACTACTTTATAGCACTTGATTTCATTTTTCATGCGAAACTTGATGCATATTTTTTGATCACTCATTATGGAAATAAAAAAAATCGCAAATATACAGCAACACAACTCTTTTAATTGTCTGTTAAATCTAAACTACACATCAAATGTGGCTGCAAATTGAGACAAATATCAAAGATAGGTTAACCAACATGTCAACAAAAAAAAATATCAATCCGACAAATGCTACGCGAGAATTTTAAAAATTGCACGAATTTTTTTATCATACCTCGTATATGGAAATTTATAATGGAATAATACCTTTGTTTTCTGTTATTCATTTAGTGAAGACAGCAAACGTAGTGGGAATAATAAATAGTAATAATAATAATAATAATAATAATAATAATAAATTTATTATTCGTAGTAGTCTAAAACTATGGCTCCAAAGATTACACTACTGCACTCGATGCTATGCAAAGAGATTGAAGGAATGAAGCTTCATGCTTAAAAATAAAAAAATCTGTTATGGCCAACACAATACCTCTCGCCATTTTATAACAAAAACATAACAGAACTTTACCCAAAAATTGTTTTTACTGTTTTTAACATGTCTTCTGCACACATACAATACTAATTATATCTTTTTTCATTGTACGACTAAATTCCTAAATGTCAGAGATTCTTCCAATTCATTATCAAGATTAGCAGTATTTCTTATGGATGTATGCATTTTACCTACAATTTTAAGTATTTAATTAATAAAACAATAAGAAGGATTAAATGTACTTCCCAGGAAAAGATTTCAGAATGTCACTAAAACTGTTGATTTTTGACACTGACATCTGTCATTTACAAACTATGTTATAAACATTTGAATTTGTCAACTGGTTTTCTTAGTGCCGTAGCCTCTGCGATTAGACTATTCTATATATTACAGTGCCTTTATCTCTAAACCTATACAAGTTATGTTAAAATTTTTAAATTTATCAAATGAAGAATTTTATGTTCTTCAATAATAGTAATAACAGAAATTTCCAAAAAATTATATTTAGAAGATTTTTTTAAAGAAACTATTACTTACAGTTGTCTAATTGTAACCAAAATCTAATCAACTCTTCCCAGGAATGTCAGATTGAGGAAACTGCAGTTAAATATTTTTAGGGACCTTAAAACGTGCTTATCCATTAAAATCTTGATATGCGAATTTTAGCATGATTCCAATACAAAAATTATGAAAATAATGACTTAATTGAAATATTTCTTAATAAAAACCCAAGAAACAATTTTAGAAAATAATATGCTATAGTAAAAATAGTTATATTGCATAGAGAATATAATTCATTAGTCACGTGACAAGTTTTCCGCCAATCAGCATTCAGAATCTCCTTAGTTACATGTCTATCACAGCGATGATATAAAACAAAGAAATTGTCTCCTGATTTATATTAGTTACTAAGGGATTTTTACAACATTTACAATTCGGGTACACTCGAAAATATCATGGTTGATAATCATATCAGTTGCTATATTACGTATGACTGTGTTCATTTGTATGAAAATATTCATTTATCAGTAGAAATAATAGCGTGCCGATAATAATTCGTAAGCCTTATTGTTTATCCTTAGGTTATATGGTAGTTATGGTTGTAAGTATTTAATAGACGCAAGTTAATTTATTAAGCCTGTCATATAGTGATAACTAATAACTTCGAAGAATGCAATATTCCGGGTTTCGAGATCGGAAAAGCGAATGTAGTGCATGAAGGACCTTCATTAGCTTAATTATTGGAGTGTCGCTCGACGCATTAATCATTGTATTGAATTAACTTTTCTATGAAAATGTACAGCTCTTATGGAGAATTAATTGCACGTCCGTGTCGTTTCGGATAAGAGCATGTTTGCGAATCTTCAGTAATTGTGGATTAATTTGTCATATTTTGTCAAGGTTTTGCATGTAGCCTTAATGCTTGCTTATGGCCATAGATATTTGTCACGGAAGAAAAACTCATCAACAGAAAAACAAACTGTTTACGAAAAATATAAATTACTTCGGATGGTACTGTAATAAACTAATAATAATTATTTAAAAGGCAATAAATAAATATATCTTCATTTCTGAATGTGTGAAACTGTTTTTATGTTTGCAATTTAGGTAATGACGACGTTGAACTATATATAGAGTTTTTAAAGAACAAAAACAAGTAATAAGGATCATTAAGGGTGTTAATCACAGAGATCATTGTAAACCTCATTTCATATTTTTAGGAATAATGCCTCTACCTTGTCTATTCATTTACACTACTCTTTTAGAAATTCATCGTAATAAAAGTAATTTCTCGACTCTATCAATGCATCACAATTATTGCACTAGAAATTCGAATCTTTTGAAAGTTCCAAAATTTAGACTAAATAAATCAAAGAACAATTCTCTGAATTTGAACTTGTACAACGTTTTACCTGAATCAAGAACGTACCATATAATATTTTTAAATCTAAAATTAAAACCTATCTTTTGAGGCATTGTTTTTATTCAGTAGATGAATATTTTCAACAAAAAAAAGACTGTAATATTTTATAAACTATTTTGTACATATATATTTATATATATTTATTGTTCTCATTTTAATATCATGCACGTAATAATTAATGACTTGCTATAAACAATTAATGTATCCTAGTTAAAAATATATGAAAATATATAAAATGAAAATATATACAGCGCTCTCCAGGTGTAACCTTACTGCACTCAATGGTATCATGGAAAGAGCATCAAAGGGGTCACTTTTGTGCTATTCAAACGTATTTAAAAAGTGCATGATTTTTATTTGAAATCATGCTGTATAAATACTATACGTACCCCAACTTATCATACTTAACAGGTAAATATAATTTTCTTCAAACATCATAAAAAATGGCATCTTTTGTGGCTTATTTCACAAGGTAGAAATAAAATAAATAAATATCCATAGGAACTATATAAAATGAGCGAATAAGAAGTAACTTGTAAAATAGAACCTATCATGTCACCCCAAGTTGCACTATACACTAGATAACCTAAAAATAATTTTACTACGGGCCGGTCTTATAAAACTATTTAATCAAGAGTTAAAATTTAGTTAGCTACTAAACTAATTTTACTGAAGATTTGGGTATTATAAAAGTTTAATGGCCAGTAAATCGACCTATTAAAGTAACTGCGGAATTTCATGCTATTAGATTTAAATCAGTTGTTAAAGAAACGTCAAACTGTATTTTTTTTGTTATGTTTATTTTAATACAATTGAAATAGGGAACTATTTACTTTTTAAATATTTTTTCAGAAATGTATGTGTCGAGTATGTCATCTTTAGAGTCTGTATCATCAGTGTCCTCGGATTCATAAACAGATAATGATGATGCATTCATATTTGCACGAGGTAGGCTACCAAAATTGTTCCGAAACAGGACAAATCCATATGAAATATATGATGACAATGGCTCGTAACACGATCACGGTTTTAACTAAAACACTGTTTTAAGAAATGTCAAATTTCATTTTTTAATGATAATAAAGTATACTATGAAATTTATCAAAATATGATTTTAAAGCAGAACATAGTTTGTATTCAAACAAATATTTTTAAATAAATTGTTCTTCTAACATATGGGCGAAATTACATTTTGAAATTTGAATTTGCCATTTCTTAAAACAGCGTTTTTGTTAAAACCATTATCGTGGTACGAGCCATGAGTTTAAAAAGAGATTTCGATTGTCAAAACAATGTGTATTACACATATTGGGACAGATTGAAGGAAATATAAGACTACTAACATTAAGAAATATGTCAATTTCCGCAATGAATCAGCTAGTAATTTTACGCATTACGATTTTACGCAACCGGGTTGTTGCAAATTACATATATGAAAATAATCTTCAACAATATCTAATAGGATATATTTTTCAATATCAATATGATTTTTCCTACGATCACGTTTATTTTCCAACTGTCAAATCAAGTGCTTTACGTTTATAACGAATGTGAATATAGAAACTTTTCACAAAACCACAAACACACTACTAAAATTTAATTAAATCCCCCGTTATTTATTTGATAGTGAGATTAGTTTTATAATATCCATTTCTTTTTTAATGGTCCATTTAATTTACTTGTGCAGTAACTAACTAAGGATTAATTTATTGTTTATAAGACCGGCCCTAAAACATCCAACTGCTGTCAAATTTAAATGGATAACCTACAAATTGAAATATAAACAGTTTATATTTAACGAAATAACATATTATAAATAGCAGACTTACATATTTGTAATGACGGTAAGATTACAAAGAATTAAAGTGACAAGAAAAATTCATATTTATTGTTTTTCAGCGATTCCTCGACATAGCACATCCTTCAGTAATATTCTAGAACTTCCATCCAATTGAACAACTTCAAGGGCCGTACAAGGCAATACTTCAAATTCTGACATAATTGCACATAAGGAGAAAATAAAATTGCATAGTTTTTATTAAACGTCAAAACGTGAAAATTTCACTTGAATGTTTATAACAAAAAGTTAACAAATACGAAAGTATTAATAGCAACAGAGCAATTGAAATCAGCAAACGTCCTTCACGTAAAATATTTATAATTATTGTAACGCTAAGTTGTAATTATGGTCTATCACGAGTGTACATTTTAAAAATCCTCTTGTTAGGTAAAATGTTTCCATATTTAATTACAAATGAAATACGAGTATATTTAGCATAATATCGATCAATGGAACAATAATGTCATTACAATTAAAGCTAAAGCCTGTTATTAAATTCTAGATATTTCTGCTATTGTGTGCGTGAATTATAATAATTAGGTCGATGTTTTTAACAACGAGAATGCATTATATCATTATTATTGATAGTAATAGAATTTTGGAATGTTATCGTGCTGCATAGACATTACTAGTTAATGTAGCACAAGTGTGAAATTGTATTGAAAATTAATTTTGTATATAGTTTACGCAGGGGAGCATGAAGTTTTATACGCATTATGTAGATTAACTGATGTTTCACCTTTATGTCGTATTCATAACGAACGCAATGTTTCTGTCGTTATTATTTTATTACATTTGTATTTCACGGAATTACGAATGACTAATGCGTTATTTAAATTTTTACCTCTCGCTAAGAGAGGTATTGGAATCATGCTAAAATTCACATTTCCAGATCTTACTGAATAAGCACAATTTAAGGTCCCTAGAATCTGATTATAACATTTTTAAAATTGTCTGTATATATATATGATGGTGACCGGGCACAGCCGAACACAAGACTTTAATATTTTTATACTTTACAACTTTTCTTTGAAGTAGTTTTACCTAAAATAAGGAAGTAAGAAATTACGAAAGTCTGTTTTTACAAGTAAAAAGCCTAAGGTATATGTTATGAGTTTAAAGTATATGTCAATTTCTTTCTTAGGCGATTAATTATTATTGTACATGTTGATGCACAAATTACTATAACTATTAATACTATTATATTTATGAATGTTTGCTATTTATGCGAAATATTTTTACATTGCAATTTTATGTTTAAATTTTACATTACCATGCACAAGTACATCAAATCAATTCCATGCGACGATTTGTTGCAACGTTTATTTATAATATTAATAATTTGTATTTATTACACATTTTATTCCTGTTCAATATCCCATGAAATATATATGTAATATGTGTCATAAAATATACAAACAGATATAGATTTTATGTGTTTGTATATAATTACAAGCATAAATAAATTTTATGAATCATAAATAATAATTTTCAAAAACAATGTTAGTTCATTTTGCATTGATTTTAAATTTAATAATAATGCGATTGTGGAAAACAAAAGATGACATTAATAGTTTTATTACTGAAGGGTAATAATGGAAATAAATTCACATTCACATCACTTCAATGTTTTGTTCAAATGATATATTAAATAATAGCACAACATATTTTAAGTAATGAATATTTTCGCAAAATATTACTGCTGAATAGAACTTCTACAATTTTACATATTCAAATAATGGAAACATTCATTTCAGTTTCAGTGTTACAGATTATTTGAATTTAAAGAGTCAGTATCATTATCTATTTCTTGATCAATTTTCTAATTTGCTACAATGATGGAGGACTCCAATCATTGCTAAAATATAAACAAATCTATTCTATTCGACGCCATGACAGATTCGCTTACAACGTCGCCAACGGATTCCACGAGTCTCAATTAATAGTAATATTATTAAATAGTAAATATCGTGTAATAATTTCAACAAATTAAAATCATAAAATAAAAAATCTGTTGTGGCCAGCACAAAACCTTCCGTCAATTCAATGTATTTTGTACAAATCCGATACTAAAAATTACTTGGAAAAGATTCTATATATCCTGTAAAATTGTAACACGAACACACTATTTTTTACAAATTAAATATTGCAAGTTCCTTTGAAAAGATTCTATAAATCCAATATAATTATAACACGAATGTACATTCTGTAAATTGCACTTCACACTTCCTCATTCCTATTCAACGCATCTTCTTCACACAGTTCTTCCTCTCTCAAATATTCTGCTACACAGTCCTTCTATCTTCTCTTTGGCCTTCCTCGTACTTCCGGCATTGAAACTTGCGAGGGACACTCTGTCACTTATGTTACTTTCTGATCCTATATACTTTCCACTTTGGTTTTGCACTTGACACTGACATCTGTCAATTAGAATATTTTTAATATATCTGCTGTTTCCATAAATTTTGCAAAGCAGAGTGATTTTTGAAAGTTAACCTCTCTTAATCTCTCTATATCTATTGAATATGAAGGAAAATGTATAATCAAATCGTATAGAGAATAAAATTTTCTTTCATATTAATGATCATAAAATGTCGAAAAATGATATTTAACTGCGTTTTTTACAGAAAAAATGTTAAGAACTACAAATAAGGGTACTTCCGGTTGACCAATTATAACCAAAAGCTAATCAGCTCTTCATATGGTTGTAAAGAAGAGAAATACGAAAGAATCATAATTTTTAGAATTGTAGTTTTGGAGTTATCGTCGGAGAAAAATTTGTCACACACACACGGACACAAGGACACACAAACGGACACACACACATACAGACATCAATGTAATATTAGTAAAATCGTATTCTAGGGATCTTAAAACGTGCTTATTCATTAAAAACTCACCACCGAATTTTTTGACCAAAGACAATACCTTCCTTTTGACGGAAGGTAAAAAATAAAAATATCATTGTCAATTTTCCTTTTTGTTTTATTCCACAAACATTAGTTTTAATCCCTTATTACAGGAATAAAAGAATAAAACATTAGTTTGAATATAATTTCACAGCGTGATAAAATATAAATTTATCGCTAAATCAATTTCGTTGCAGGCTGGGCGATTACCAAAGAGTTATAGGGCACTCATAATTTAGCTATCCAAGTATTCTTATTAGATTTCCTATTCTGTTTCTTAATGACAATAAATCTATGTTCAGAACATCAATTAATTCCACATTTAGGAAATCTGGAAATTTATTGGTATATTGTTGTTTCAGTTTAGCCTTAGCAATATAAATCACTTTGACATATAATTTTAATGCCAATTTATTTGAACTAGAACATTCCGGATTTGTGAAAATCAGTTTCATTAATTCTTTAGTCTGAAATTTGTATTTTGATGGTTGTTTTAATACAGCTATTATTTAACCCAATATTACGATTATTAGTGAGGGAATTAATTACTTTAATTAGTTTGCACACTCTAAATGGAAGTAATTAATAATAAAAGCTTGCATTATAATGTTTCGAATAAATACTGTTTACATGATTGCGGTATAGATTATGTTATATTCAAATAATGTACTAAATTTGATTGGAAAATTATCAAAAGTATTAGAAAAATATTCAACAAATGAACTTACCAAAAGTAGTTAACTAATTCAGTAATATTGAAAATTCCTCACCTGAAAAAATAAACAATGATAATATAATATATCGTATTTAAATAAACAAAAACAAATCATTTCAATATTTTATTCAATTTTGAGGTTTTAAACTGTCATTATTAACTCCGTAGCTACAACTATAGTGACTGTATATACATAGTGTGGCCAATAGGGGGATCGATTTTGATTGGTCGGCGCGAATTTGCCAAAATGGCGGATATTATGCCGACAAAGTGACATTTTCAGATTTGTTACGAGAATTATACGTGAATTAATGGTAATTATATTATATTTATATTTTAGATAGTGCAAATAATTAAATTACACGTGTATTTGTATATTTATAACGCAAAGTAATATATATTTTTTAACATCATATATTTTTTAGGTTAACTGTCAAAATTACTAAAAATGTCTAATATTAAGGTATATATTTTAGATGCTTGGTTGCGTGGCGATTGGTTGTGCAAACAGTTCTTCGAAAGGATTTAAAATGAAAATTAATATTTAATATGCTCTTCCATTAATTGTTTATCGAATTTTGTTTAGTTATCCACATCATATGAATTCAAATTTCCCGCGCATTTTGCCTAAATATGGCGACGGTTGGCCACACTATGTATATACAGTCACTATAGCTACAACTATATGCAAGTCACAAGTGATTTAAAAAATTTTAAATCACTCTCACAAATAATGCATTTAAAATAACATCAGGTACGAAAATAACACTCACCATAATATATATCAGACATTATCAGCCGTTTTCATTATTTTTCACGGCACAAATGACAGACAATAAAGCATTTTAAATTCTATCAGCGGCGATTGTCATGCTCAGCCTAATAACTGATCAGTTTTTTTTTTGTCAAAATTAAATATTATACATACATACATACATACATACATACATACATACATACATACATACATACATACATACATACATACATACATACATACATACATACATACATAAAATCACGCGTTTCCCACTTAGTGGGTTAGCAAAAACCCGAAAACAATAAGAAAAGGGATGAAAGTAAGAGCTCCACTGAATCACTTAACTCTTTAAAAACATTCTTCTTTCGCCTTGTCCAAAATCATCATAACATTCATACAAAGAACATATTAATGTGACCGATTTTCGGTAGCGAATAACAGCATCCGGACCACAATAATAGTTACGCAACAATCATCCTTTGCCACACATTCCTATCCATGCACACTTCTTTCACCTCAGCCACATTCATAAACGTATTCATACATAATAACATATTAACATATTAAAGTGACCGATTTTCGGTAGCGAATAAACATTAACTTAGCTCATTTGCTGAGGGTGGTTTCGTTTTTAAATATTTTCATTTAAAAATATGACAATAAATATTTTAATTTCATAAATAAACTCAACAAGTTCATTTTATTGGAAGTTATGGTATTATATTCGTTTGCCATTTGTAGTTGCGTATAATTAAATTTCGTTTTAATAAACTAAATAAAAAATACATGAGTGATTTTATTAATTCATTTGAAATCACAATTATATTTTCCAACATCGCTTTGTTAGCTTTAGTTTGAAAATCAGGCCGAATAGATAAAGTTACACATATTTTATTCATTAAATATGCAGATTAACTTTGATAAATCATTAAATTTTATCTCTAATTCAGATATGTATTTACATTAGAGTTTACTTTAATTATAAATTCCTTTGGACTACGTTCCAGGGATAAACATTTATGGTATTTGAAATTTTAACAGTTCATGTGCTTATTTCCAACAAAAATTTGCAGGTGTTAAAATACGAAAATAAAACTGACAGTAGCAAATTAGTATTTCATAGGGCATTGTCTAGAGGGTCAATAACTGAATATTAAAATATTTTTATTCATCGATTTTATTGGTTGTGAATATATCATAGTCAGATTGTAAAATCCATTTTTAATTTTTAAAAATGTATCTAGATACTTCTCAATACGCTGATTCCAAATTTTGAAACCGCAGGTCGATATATCTTTTCGTTCTCGAGATATTTAGATTCAAAGTTTTGCTCAAAACTGCCCATATTTGGGTAATAACCTAAAAATGAATATGAATATGAAGATATGAATTTGGCGACAACACCATTCTACGGGCAAAATTACATAAAAGCATCAATTTTCAGAATTTTTGAACTCCGCATACAATCTCTAAAGCAAAATAACTGAAAATGGTCAAAAATCGCAAAAATCTAAGGTGTACCCCTTACGATTTTTTCAGATTTTGGCCATTTTCAGGGGTTTTCAAGCTTTTCTTCATAAAAAATGACCCGGTTGGACCAAAATTATGAAAATTGCTGTACTTATGTATTTTTATCCGTAGAATCGAATGGTGATATCGCCAAATTCATATATCGACCCATTTTTGCGTTACTACCAAAAAATGGGCAGTTTTGAGCAAAACTTTAAATCTAAATATCTCGAGAACAAAACGAGATATCGACCTGCGGTTTCAAAATTTGAAATCAGCGTATTGAGAAGTACATAGGTTCATAAAAATTAGATTTTTTAAAATTTTGAAGTTTTTATCTAAATGTGGGTTATATTGACTTTTGGGTAGAGATATAAACTTGGTAGTAATATTATTTGATATTAAAGAGAATGTTACGTAAGTGTACGCAATTTTAGAATATTTGAACAACTGTGTGAATTTTTAGAAATAAAAGTATTGAAATAAAAATGGATAAATGCTATAAAAAGTTTCTTGGAAAAGATTCTATATATCCAATAAAATTATAACACGAACACATAGATTTTTTACAAATTCCATACCAAAAGTTCATTTGAAAAGATTCTATTAATCCAATAAAATTATAACATGAACATACACTATGTAAAATGCACTCGACAATTCTTTCTTCTTCAGCTTTCGCCAAATTTATTAGGGGTCACTATTACTCTTCTCTTTCACTCATTCCTGTCCAACGCATTTTCTTCACACAGTTCTTCCTCTCTCAAGTCTTTTGCGATTATTTAAGATAAATTAATTTTTAACAAGTGGGCCAACTGATGTGAGTCGGGGCCCGTATATTCTCCAAATTTTTCCGTAATTTTGTAAAAAAAAAAAACTCGGCTTATCCACACCGGTATTTTTTAATCGAATAAAAGAAAAAAGAACATTCATAGTACTTGAAAATTATAAACAGTCCCATATGTTTACTCACATAAAAAATTTACTGGCATAAAAATAAAACTGACGTTATCAAACTAACGTTTTCACATAAACATTTTCAGCTAGTGTTCATAATATTTACATTGTTATAAATAACACTTGTTTGTCGGCATGCTGCAGTTAATCTAGGCCGCATTAATATTTACGAGCAACGATGAATACCTACATATTTGATGATTACCTCGACGCTGGTAGAATATGTCCAAAATTTCATAACATAGTTGCAGATTTTCCAGCGATCGTAACCTGTTTCTCATTTACATAAACGTACGAGTTAATACTCGATCTACTCGCTTAATATTATAACCTATTATGTACTCACATAATCACCAGACGTTATATTTACATGTTCAGAAATTAAATATAGTACAATTCATAATGGGGTCCTATACCATAGTCATATTTTAACTATCTTAAATAAGAAGACGAAAATATACATAAATTAATGAGTATTAGTGAAAAAAAATTCTTTAAATATTGACTAGGTCACAAACTATAAGCGATTGAAGCTGATTACTAATTGGGTATGACGCGTTAGGTACTAAGAATTTGATTGGTCGCCTTATTTTAAAAAGGAGATTCGCGCGTCTGCAACGGTCACCTTTGAGTCACCTTTAAAAGAATATGAAATGTCATGTTGTTCTATAACCTAACAAAACATTTAACAATTTTGTGTTTGATGAATTTGTTTAATTATAACATCTAGTAATATTAACAATAATAATATATTTATAATTAAATCAATTTGTAATATAAATTAAATTAATAATAATATTAATTAAATTAATATTGAAACTTCAAAACAGCCAACACTAGCGCCATCCGTCGTCATACTTTATGTAATAATATTGCCAAAATGTTTCAATGTTCTATAATTTATTAGGCAAAAAATGCTTATTATTTACGTTATTTATACTTAATAATCATTTCTTCGTGAATATAACGTATAAGTTTTTATATACAAACATTTCAGCTATGCAAACATGAAAAAAATTGTTCCCTCTATAACTAACAGTATGTCCCATTGTTTGTCGATCACTTGTTAGTACCTGCTACGTCACGCAGAAATTCTTAAACTTTAAAAATTCATATCTCGCTTATTACGTAAAATTTTTAAGTCGCGTTTGCACTAAAATTCTTATTTTATCCTGTTCTTACAGAAAAAAAAATAAAAGAAAAATGGTATAGGACCTTATTAATATGTCTTTAAAATTAGATCCAAAGAACAGTTAGAACAAAACAAAATCCTCTAAAAGAAGAAGAATTACATAAACCCTTCAATTAAAAGTACAAGACTTTATACAAGTATCTTACGTTCAATTATTACTCTATAAAAGAAGAAAATTATATTCTTCAATTCATTAATTAATTGTGCAAATCAATTGCATTTGAAAAGAAATTCTAAATGATGTAATTATTATTAATTGACGCGGATTGAAAACGATCTCTCGTTAATTGCATAAGGAAATACCCTCCACTTCAATTTGTGTTGCAGAGCGTTTGCGTTCGTATTCGTGAGTACAATACAATAGTCTGCAAGTGGCTGGCATATTAATTATCAGTTTAGGTATTATGTGCAAGTAAAACCACAATCAATGAGGTGAACTCTCTACACCATTTGGTATTAATGCAGCGTTCATACTGAACAAGTCAATGCTGTGGAACTGCAATATTCTATCAAGCTGAGGTGTCATTGTTATGCTACACATGATAGTCTTTGTCAAAAACAAGAGCTTCAATTAGTTATACTTAAGAGCATTATATATTATAATTAACATCAAGTGGAATATTAACATATACAGGCTGTTTCAAAGAAAGTGCTAAAAAATTAACGGCGTGTAGTACTGACAAAAATGTGTAAAATAAGCTTAATCAACATACGTCAGATCTTCAACTGTTTCCGATATAAATGAAAAATCGAAGAAAAACTGAAAATGAATTTTGCCCATATTTGGGCAACGACCTAAAAATGAGTAGAGATATGCCCATGGCGTCATGATTAGGGATCCCGAAATCCCGGTATCCCGGAAGATTTTTCGTCCCGAAAATTCCGGGATTAAAAATCGGGATCCCGAAAATCTCGATTATTTTAAATGATTTCAATCTGCTTAGAATTCGTATAAATGAACGTCGAACTATAATGTCTGGGGTCATCTCATACTTCAAAATCCTAGAACCCATCAGGAAAGCAATGATTTATTTGAACAACCAAATACTGTGAAAAATATATCGGAACATTTTAAGACAAATATAATCTTAGATTCGGACTCTGATGATGAAGATATGCCTCTGTATGAAATACAAAAAAAAGCCGACACAGATTTTAACCCTAAAGCAGAAACTTCAAGAGGCCATAGGGTCTGCGTCTGTTACTACTAAAAGTAAACCTAATTGGCAAAAATTAGAAAATCCAAATGGTTGTCTTAACGCGTTTAACGTAATTAAAAAAGAAATGTCACTATATGAAAATGGAGGATTAAGAGGCTTATATTTGCAACAGTGTTACGAATATTTACTGACAGTACCACCTACGAGTATGGAAGCTGAAAGATCATTTTCTTCAGCGGTCTCATTTGCGAACAAACTTAGATCGCGCTTAAAAGACTCGGACTCGAGTCTAGACGCGTTGGTGTTTCTAAGGGCATATTTTATTTTTACCAAGCAGAACTTAGATGTTATTTTAATTGCACATTTGAATAAAACTTTCCTCACTGTTTCTGTTTCTAGTTCTTAGTTTTCTGTTTTATAACCAAAGATGATTTTTTAAAATTTTACTTCTTAAATGTAAAAAAAAATATTTTTTATTTTTGTATTTCTTAATAAAAACATTCTTTTGTTTGATGTATTTCTGTATTTTTGTTACTTTTCTGTTGCTAGTATTAGATTTAAAAAAATATATTAGAGTTAATTCCGGGATTCCGGGATCCCAGGATCTAGATTTTTTATCCTGGAACCTCGAAACGGGATCCCGATCCCGAAAATTAAAAACCCTAGTTATGATCGTTCGATCATTAAAAAAAGGTATACCACTTTTTATAATTTTTAAACTTTAGTTACAATTTCTAGAGGATAATAATAAATAAATAAATAAAATAGCTATTGAAATCTAACTTTAGTTAAAATAAAATAGCCCAAAGTCGCAAATAAATTAAGGTGCATTTTTTTTTTTAGATAATTGGGCCAACGAACTATATTATTGAGATAATAACTCTCAATGAATTGCATAATAAGTCCTTACCATGTAGTCGTAAATAAATAAATTTATAACCCTTTACAAATTCTCCATAAAAAAATTAAATACTAAATTTCAATATTTGTTGGTTTATATGAATGTATATTAATAATAATTTAATTTATAACTACATGTATTGGTAAAGAATATTTGTTAAATTTTTTTAATAGCCTTATATTTTTAACTCTAAGACCGCTTAATAGGTGTCGACTTGCTAAACCCCTGCAAAATGCAAAAAAACAAATATTTTGTGCGGATTGAGGCGATAAAACAGCACGAGCAACGTTTATAGTTCCATTATCGATTGATAAATTGTCGTAAGCCACAATTTTTGTCCCTTCGAAATAACACGATTTTTTCCTAGTGTGTAGAAGCAAAACGCGGAGAACAATATAAAAATAAAACATAATCTGCTTCACATACGTCACGATATAAATCAAATGGAAGATACACGGCTGGGATTGTGGATATCGACTGCTGAATATATGGGAGGGTTCGCCCAACTCGAGGTGAAAATAGACTCCAGAATAAGCGAACCAACTTTAAAATAAAATACGTGTTTTATTTCTCTGTATGTCACCCTATTCGCTGCACTCTGCGATATGAATACGAAAGAATATTTTTAAAAGAAGTATATTTTGCTTGAGAATGATAGTTAATATTGAATAGTTGTTAATAATTACTCAAAATCTCTGTCAAACAGCATTTATTCTCTTGCACAACCGAAATTTTGGTGCACACTTCTTCTGGGTTAGATATTACAAAAAATTTACATCTTAGGTAGGTACGAAAAATGCATTCGTCCTTTTACACAAATATGGGCAGTAAAATACGTCACGTATTATACGATATTTTTTACATTGACAATATTTGTGAATTTTTTACGTAGATAATGTAAAATATTTTTACCATGAACATATTTTTACCTCCCGCTACCCTAGGTAAGGGAGGTATAGAGATCGTGCTAAAAATCGGGTATAGAGATTTTAGTGAATAAGCACGTTTTGATGTCCCCAGAATCCGATTTTAACATTTTTACATTGATGTCTGTAGGTATGTATGTGTGTCTGTGTCTGTGTGTGTGTGTGTGGATCTTGTGGACACGATTACTCAAATACTATCAATCAGAAAATTTTGAAATTTTGTATGTCCATTCTATACTAATGTGGGAAGAGCTCATTAGTTTTTAGTGTATATCGGATAACCGGAAGTATCATTTATATAAGCTTTTAACAGTTTTTCTTGTAAACAATTCATTGAATATAATTTTTTAGCAACTTTTACCAATAGAAATTGAATATAATGGCACAATCTTCAATTCTACGATAATAGCATTTAGTAAATAACTTGAAATAACTTTATATTATATTATAAAATAATTTATTTTTGTACATTACTTTGCCTCTGCGCGTCAAACAAAAACAATACTTTAATAACAAATTTGACATATTTAAACAAATGTCACTGTCCCGAAGCAATTTTCATTAAAATTAATAATGAAACCATGTTAAGAAGAATTTAGTAGTTTAAATACGATTCTAATAAAATTAAGGTTTGTAAAAATAATATATTTTCCATCATACATAAATATTAGATATACAGGATAATTCAATTTAAGTTTGATGTTTGCAGCATTATATATCAAACAGCTCTCAATAAGAACGTAATTTCAAAGTGTCAAATAATAGTTTGCAACTACACATTTACGAAATGGATAATATACGGCGAAGAATTTACACAGATTGCGTTTTAGAGCATAGGGAAGTTGGTGATGATTTTGATAATAAAGTGTGTGTGATGATTTTTTCTTAAAATATATTAATGATCCAAAAGTTCGCCAAGTTGGTATTTAATACTCTTATATAATTTGAAACAACATATTAGATTTTGACTATATATGATAAACCGGATGTAGTACTGAATTTGAAGCTCTAACATATTTTTCAGGAAAAACATAATAAAATATAATCCAAAATTTCGTATTACAAACTTTTCTATTTATTGGAACAACAAAGTAGATTTTGTTTACAAACGATCAATCGGAAGTGAAACTTTACTTAACCCGGCATTACTCGCTAATTCGACTCTCTCGGCATGACTCGCGCGTGAGAACTTTTCTCACACTACAAAAATCATCTGAAATTAAAGTGTAAACGAAATGAAATGAAACTGCCGATATATAATTATACGTTGAATATGTTTATTAAACATTTTAAAAAAGACTAACAAAATGTACATGAATAATAGGTAGGTATATTTAATTTTTTTAGGGATAAGTATTTTTTAACAGCAAATATATAATTAAAATTTGAATATGTTAAACATTTTCAACAAAACAAATAAAATTTACTACAATAATAAGTGGGTATATTTTAATTTTATAAAAATTATTTTTCAATTGTTCTGTCTCAGTATTTTGATCATTTTGTTCACTATCAGCATCGCTACCTTAATCTAGTTGCTCATCCGCACTTAGATCTTCGATGATGGTTTCTATCTCTGTGTCTATAAACAAAAATATGTAATAAAGATAACAGAAATTTAATAATATATTGTTCCTTACCTCTATTGCGAAACTTTTTTTGAGTACTCGCGTGATGAGAGAACTACTCACACGGTCTGCAGCAATTACAAAAACCTCACGTAACGCAGCCACTATGCACACTAACCTCAAATGACAAAATATAATATGATGCGCAAAATTGGACAAGAGCATAACTGAGACGACATGTACCCCCGCCAATTATTGTTAAAGATGTGCGCGTTTTTCTGAAAATGTGAGAGAATCTCTCATATAGCTAGTAACGCCGGGTTAAAGCTCATTGCTATTTTAAACATGGAATTGGCGGGAGGTCATGTGCTGGCCACATCAGATTTTTTGTTTTAAAGAATGTTTAAAAATATTTTAGAATTATGTTTTTTAATAAATTGAACTTGTTGAAATAAATGTGTTTTTCTCTAATTTGAAATCTCTATAACACGGAAGTACTTTCGCAGTCCCTTGAGTTTCGAGTTACAGAGGTTCAACTGTACTTAATTTAAGTACCCCGATAGTACTTATTTAGATGCTTAATATAAATGTACTTAATTAGAGCCCAGCTCTACTAAACGGTGCAGAATATATAATAATATTAACGTTTTGTTTAACATAATGAAAATTACCTCAATTCTGTAATAAATTTGCTAAGTCTTAGCAACATTTGCTAAAAAATTAGTCAATAGGCACAAATGCAAAATCATTTTCATATTTTCTTCAGTGTTTGCAATTATTATAGGTTATATGCTATAGCAAAGTTGCTAAGAGTTAGCAACTTTGTTACAGAATTGGATTACAAACAATAATAAACATAAGAAGTGATTAATTAACATCACCACGTTACCCGTTAAATTTATTTCATCAGTATCCCAAGTTTATAAATCGCTATCGTAATTCTATATGAAAATAGACTCTTAGAATAAACGCGAATGAACTTTAAAATAAAATACATGTTTTATTTCTGTACGTCACGTTCTTCCCGGCTCTGAGATATGAATACTCAAGCACTGAAGGCGGTGATTCAAACGCCCCATTGCTGCGGAAGAAGGAAAAGATTGCAAACTTTGTTCTTGACGGCTTGCATTTCCCACTTCTCAGGAAATAGATATGCAGATTTGTAACTGCAAACACGGGCAAATGTCTCGATGCCGAGGAGATTTCAAACTGCCTCACTTCGCTGCTGTTGAGAAAACTTTACGCCCCATTCTTCACATATGCTGATTAATATTACCGCGAAAACTTGAGAAAATTGAAACGAGGAAGGCATTTCAGCTTCGCTGTTTACTTTTTAGTTTGTTAAGTTTTTACATGTGGTTTATCGGCTCTTAGAATATTTTCTGTCCAAACTAGGGATTTTCAACAAGAACTTTTTTTAAAATGTAATACGATTTCGCGTAATTTTTACGGAAGATGAGAACTTTGTTCTCGAAATACGTATCTAGCTTAATTTTAGTATTAAGAAAAATAAACATTGATAAACAATTATATAATAATAAAACATTTTAAAGGAGGTTTTTGTACTCTTAAACTGTAAAATGTAATTTCTAGTGACTTGTGACCATAGACAAAGAAAGATATATACTAGACCGAGCTTCCATCATGGCGGCAATGTCCAGCTTTGTGCCTAGCCTAATTGAATAATACCGCTAATTCTAGTGTAAATTCTACAACATAATGAAAAAAAACCCGTTGTGGCCAGCACAAAACCTTCCGTCAATTCAATGTATTTGTACAAATCAAATACCAAAAGTTCCTTGGAAAAGATTCTATATATCCTGTAAAATTGTAACACGAACACACTATTTTTTACAAATTAAATATTGCAAGTTCCTTTGAAAAGATTCTATAAATCCAATATAATTATATAATATAATACAATATAATATAGAGTACAGTTATGTATAAATGAAAATGGAGGCAATTTTGAACAGTACTTATAAATTTATAGGAGTTTATTTTATTTTTGTAAATATTTCTTCATTATAATTAAATATTAAAATAAAAATTATAACAGTTTTTTTCATTCATTATACTTTTATTCACTTCTTTCTATCATAGCACTCTAATTATGCGTAAAAAACACATGTACATATTCAGTTTTTCCATTCATGGCACTCTTAGTAATATCATATTTAAATCAAATTAATTTAAAATTTTATATCTATTTTACTCAAAAAAATCGTTATGTGAGGATATGATAATATTATATCATTGAATTCAGAATTAAATTCACTATCGAATAAGCAAATAAAAAAAATATGTTCACATTTAAAATAAAAAAGTTGAGTCCCGTATTTTGAGAACCACTGGTCAAAAAAATTTTTTTTTCTGTTCTCTAAATTTGTCTTGTATAATAGAAATTGTTTGCCCATTTAACAGTTTTTGTAGCTTTTATAGTTCTCGAGATAGCAATGGTGGCCCATTTAAAATGAACCCCCTGTATAGCCTAATATGGAAATGGCGAGAGGTCTTGTGCTGGCCACAACAGATTTTTAAATATCTTATTTAAGAATTATAGTCAATTTTCATCAATATAGACATTTACCGGGCAATATCTTAAACGTCACCAAATGAATAACTGAATAACGCAGTCAAATAATTGAAACTGCTCCATTAACTTCTTCATAGACGGCTCCATATGTTAAGTTAAAATTGGCGCGAATGTCAGACAGGATACTCTTTAAACCTAACTCGTATGAAAAAGGTAGCGTTACAAAATTCAAAATAAGTACGCACCTACATACTCTATTTCCAATACTACAATTTAAAATTATTTTAGCTTATAGAAGATAAAAACTGAACTCGTGCGTGATGTTCTAGCCGGATCAGATTTTTTATGTGATACTTTCAAAAGCGCTTTAAAAACAAACCATTAAAAAGTTTGTTGAGTAGAAAAAGGCTGGATGATAATGTATGCGTTAAAGAAAACTTTTTTAGCTATGTGGTAAGTGACTTTTAATAGTTTTTTTCAACAACCGTATATAATTTTCCGGGCATTATACGTAAATGGTTTTTAATTATATCACTCATATCATTTCAATTTCAGTATGCAAATTATAATTACAGGCTTGTTAAACTACGTAGATAGGTATATGTATTATTGCTGTAATGTATGATAATATTTTTATACCAGAAAATATTGTTATGTAATCTACCTAGCTAAGGAGAAAAACAATTGAATGTATGGTAATAACTTACTTATAGTATATATTGAAACAAACAAGAGTAACAGCGGTTATTTTTTCAGCAACCGCTTGAATATCGGAACGCGGTTACTGAAGGTTTTATACTTCATTTCACATTAGAAAATAGCGTTGGTTTAGATAAGGATATAAATTATGCCCTTTGATTGGTCAGAATTCTAATCTAGTTCACAAAAGCGAAAAAAATATCACATATCAGCTGTCATTTATCAAATAAAATCTACTGAATTTTGTGATATGGGTTTGTTGTAATTTTTAATAATCAGGACATACATTTTACAGACATAAATATTGTGGGCAGTGTTTTATTGTGTTATAAAAATACAGAGATATTAAGGATATTTCGTTTAATGTGTAAGTAACTAGGATTTTTTTTTTAACAAATAATATATTAAACAAAATGTAAATTTAGGTTTCCTGCTAATAACGACGTAAGAGTAAGGAGACTGAAATTTATTGGAAATAAAGGAGATTTACATATTTCAAAAGCAACAATTAGTCATTATTTCGTAAAAAAGGTTAGATAATACGCAGACAACGGCTTCAATACGCAGCCCGCAATACACCACGGCTGTTATAATGTGTATGTTATTTAATTCCATATTATTTGCAATAATGTCTATTTCTTATTTTTATTATAATGCATTTGTTTTATGAATCTATTGGGCTTCCAAAATTAAAATGCGCCACTCGTGGCAGATTTCTGAACTGAGTGAAGTGTACATGTGTAAAGGTGGTTATGTTATTCAGGGATTGTATTTACTTGTATACGAATTTTAATACGCTTTTATCTTCGGCTATTATTGTTTCATTCTTAGTAGGATCTGAATTACTGCTAATATAACAGGTACGTTTTTGTTTTTTAAAAAATTAATGAACAAATTAGGAGATATGCAATTTATAAGTTAAAGTTACGATGTAGTTTTCTCCAAAAATATTTACCACATAATATTATGTGGCCACTATTTATTACTTGCTGGATTTCCACCATATTTGTAGATGATACACTACAATTCCCAAATCTACAAATAGTCTCTAAATCTAAGCAAAGAAAATTGTTCATTATGAAAGAAAAACAATTAAATAAAAGTAAAGCTATGTAGATAGAAATTAATATATGTACAGCTACGGCAATGAAATACAGTCTAAATAAAGGAAATCAAATGTTTTTTTATTAAAAAAAACAATATACTGTTAATTAAAATATGACTAAAATACTCTTAACCTACAAATACTTACTAAAATTATCCCTATTATCTAAAATATTATTAAAACTATCATTAAATTGTTACTACAAGGAAGATCAAACTTAATTCTACCTAAATTAATAAAAAAAACACTATACTAAATTCGAAATTAAATTAAAAACTACGAAAATTAGTGTCACACCAATTGTACTCTTATGGAAGCCAGCGAAAAATGTACCATTCGTTTGAATTTTGACGTTTGACGTCAGCGCCATCTCTTGATAATTTGGAAGCCCAATTGGCTACATTGTCTCATTGTATTTAAAATTATACTTGTTCTGGTGGGTCACTTCAATCACAGTAGTCGTTGAGTAAAGACAAGGTTAGTACGCGTGTGTTGTTCTTTAAATTTACCTCTCCTACAATTCAATTTACAGTTCACAAAATAAAATAATACAACGGCTTCCGCATATGTTCCGATCACAACAAACACCGTAAGGCGGCCTCTAGTCAGTATATGCTATTGACGAAATTTCGTTTTAAATTTGTTTATTTAAATGACATTTTAACCAGAGATTGTAAAACTGGCCCTAAGTAGTTATGTGCTACACCTCTATTATTTATACACCGTGGTAGACACGTATTTAAAAAATCTCCGTTCGTATGTAAATGAAAATATTTGTGAATACCAAAACTATCTAACTCGAATCTCATAAAAGGTTGAGACTGTTAGCTTTTGTCTCCAGTACTAATATTTCATTGCAGGAAGCATCCTCGGTATTTGTTTCAGTTAATAGTAAGTTACCTGAACAATTTAAATTAGAGATACCTTCCTGGTTGAGTGGTTCTGTTAGCAAGCAGAGTTTACATTCGCGCGCTGATGTAAGCCGATCTCGTAACGGCCTACGCTTACTGCGACCACGAATGCCATTGATGAAAAGTTAAAAGCATTTTTTCCGTCAGTGAACTCATAGGTAATATAAATTCCGATCAGATCAGAACAGAACGATCGTACAAATAGCAGTGCGGGAATTGTGAGAGTGAGGGCGCCCTACGACCTGATTGTTCGATTGTAACCAATTACTTATAATGTAACCCAGTTTACAATGGCTGCAACCCCAGTGCCGATGCTCGAGTGGAGTTACCTCTCCACTGGAATTAAATCGTCTAAAAATATTTCACAGCCACAATGCAATGAGTACTTAATGGAACATTTCCTTCTTTTGCACAATTGCAAGATAGTTTTTAAACTCTTTTACTACGGTAATGCCATGTTACTCAAACTCAAAATCGTGTTCACCGAACTAATTCAATAGTAAAATTGTGTTTAAGGCCTTCTTCGTGGTTGAGACTATTCACATTAAATAAGGATATGGCTACAATACGAAACGCGGGATAGTTTTAAAAATAAAATAAAAAATCTATTGTGGCCAGCACAAGACCTCTTGCCATTTCCATATTAGGCTATACCGTGAGTATTTTTTAACGTGAAACATTGCGTTTGTCATATCCATGGTTACGGCTTGATATTTGATTGACAGCAATGTATTTGCCCGTTCCATTTAAAATAGGGTACGAATCTGACAGAAGTATTATATTTAAATATTCTAAGAAATTTAGCGGAGTCAGAAAACCACTCATGAGAACTAAACATATTTCGGGCACAAGGTGCATACAGTATTTTTTCTACATCTAAATTAAATTTTTAGAAGACAGTTATAATTTTTTAAACAAAATTAATCTCTAATGACATCTTGGTAATATGACAGATAACCGTTGAATTTTCCTATAAGTTATGATTTGACATTTGATTGACAGCAATGTATTTGTCTGTCTCATTGAAAATGACACATGGGGAATTAATTTGACAGAAGTATGATATTTAAATATTTTAAGAAATTTAGCCAAGTCAGAAAACCACTCGGGCACAAGGTGCACACTATATGTTTTCTACAACTAATTTTAATTTAAAATGCAGGTATAATTATTTAAACGAAATTAACCTCTATTGACGTCTTATCAAATGCCAAATTCGTTCCCTATGTTTCATTTTAAATGGAACCGGCAAACACATTGCTGTCAATCAAATGTCAAGTCGTAACTATGGATATGACAAACCCAATGTTTCACGTTAAAAAATACTCACGGTACATATATAAGTATTGTATTGCACTTTGCTATCGAACCGTCGTTTTATAACAAAATATTGCAGGACTTTACCCAAATATTGTTTTTTATTGTCTTCTGCACACATATAATTATAATTATATCTATTTTTCATTGTATGAGGAAGTTTCTAAATGTCACAGATTCTTCCAATTCATTAACCAGATTGGCGGTATTTTTGATGGATATATGCATATTACAAATATTTAATTAATAAAACAATAAGAAAGATTAAATGTACTTCCCAGAAAAAGCTATCAAAATAAATAGAACTGTTGATTTTTGACACTGAAATCTGTCATTTACAAATTATGTTATAAACATTTGAATTTGTCAACTGGTTTCCTTAGTGTAGTTTCGCCTACTCGACTTGTTATATCCCGATATTCTATATATTATAGCGTCTTTATCTCTAAATTTATAAAAGATATAATAAAAAATTTAAATGTATCAGGTGCAGAATTTTGTTTTTCAAAATTAGTACATAATATCAAAAATTTTCAAAAATTAATATTTAGAAGAATTTCTTTTAAAAATTGGTACTTCCGGTTGTTCAATTGTTACCAAAACCTTTTCAGCGCTTCCCTGGAATGTCAGATTGAGGAATTCATAGTTAAACAGGTCTTATCTCTTATAGTTTTTGAGGAATCGTCCGTCCAACATCGAGCCATACACACACACATACACACACACGCGCGCACACACACACACACACACACACACCGACATCATTGTAAAAATGTTAAAATCGAATTCTAGTGACCTTGAAACGTGCTTATTCATTAAAATCTGGATATGTGACTTTTAGCATGATTCCAATACCTCTCTTAGAGAGAGGTAAAAATGTGTGTGCTTAAGATCGCATGTCCGAAGTGAATACATAGATGGTTGACGTTTAGATCGTAGAACAGTGCCATGTCTTAACTGCTTTATAAACTTAAATGTTTAAGTGTGTTGGACTTACATCCATATTTTTTTATGAGATAGTAAATTCCTATGAGCATTCTAATCAAATTCTAATAAAATTTTCAAGAAAGAATTTAAATTCTCTTGGGGAAGGCTGGGAAAAAACCCAAATTTTATTTTAAAATCAGAACAAAAACCCCAAAAACAGTTTTAAACCTGGTCATGAATGCGCGACTTATTCCCGTTATCATTTAAATGTCATTTTTAGAAAAACTCAAATTAGCGGTTATACAAGTTGTAACGCTGGCCTATATCGCTAAAATAATAAATACTAATAGTTATGTTTACATAAAGTGTTTTGCATAAAACCAATACTTTAATTGTACGATTGTAAGTAAATTATTCACTGATCTTTATAAAATATTTTTTTTTTATTAATTCAAGTTTACATTCTTTAACAATTAATTTTCATATTTTACGCATGTGACAAAATAAGTGTGAAGTTAGTAGTTTGAAAAATTCTCTAGAATATCTCGGGTTACCTAATTTCAGCTCAATTATTCGTTGTGCGAACGACTTATATTTTATTTTAAGTTCAACTTAAAGTTAAAGTCGAGTCCTAAATTTTGTTGGTGAAACGGGCATTATTAAATATATACATATATATATATATATATATATATATACCGTATGTCCACGGATCGAGTTCCAAAGAGGAAAAACTTTTTTATTTTTTATTTTACAAAAAAAAATGTATTCTTGATAAAAGTTTTTGGATGTCCCGAAACGGCCATTTCAGTTTTAACATTTTAAAATTTTCTTTTAGTTTCAGATAAAAATCGAAAATTGGTCCCAAAAAATAAATTTGCGTTGTCATGGTACTATCTTGTTTTTTTTTTACATCCAGTATGGAACCAGTTGATAGGAATTTTTTGATCAATTTTCGTGCACCTCTATTTGAGACATAAATATCCGGAAACTTTTGATTAAATACTTCGACAACTCAACTGATCGCTTTATTACCTTTTCCATAGCATTGAATTAGGTAAACTCGTTCGTCTTTTGACAACGATTATGGTTGATTTTTCCAACTGACAGTTATAAAAATAAATAAATAACGGCAATTACCATGACAACGCAAACTTATTTTTTGGGAATTTTCAACTAAAACGATTTTGATCTGAAACTAAAAAAAAAAATTAAAAATGTTAAAAGTGAATTGGCCGTTTTGGGACATCCAAAAACTTTTATCAAGAATACATTTTTTTGTAAAATAAAAAATAAAAAGTTTTTCCTCTTTGGAACTCGATCTGTGGACATACTCTATATATAATACGGAATGTAAAACTGAATATTATCTATTTACTAGGTACTGTGTAGAAGAAATAATATTATTGTAATATATTTTACATATAAATATTATCTATTTACTACTATGTACAAGAAATATTATTATGGTAATATATTTTACATATAAAATGAAATTTAAAATTTAACGATGTCTTTACGACTGTATGCTGTATTATACTTGAATGATAAAAGTACATTCACTATTTTCTACATTTATTGCTGAAAGCATTAAATTAGGCACTCCAAACTTTTATTGATTGATGATGTTTCTTGAACTAATCATACTAGAAACTTGAGAAAATTTATCTCATATTCTTTTTTAAACTCTTTGCCCTGTTTCAAATCTTATCTGTCGTACGAAAACATTAGTTATAGAAACTGAATTTGTTTTGATGTTTTGTTTCGTTTGTCCCATTAGTTTTATATTATATCAATATCTGTTAAATATATTTTATGTAATGTACGAAGAAATTAAATTTTTCGTCAAATATAGACAACGGGTGTTCCAGTTAAAATTTTTCGTTTAAAAGAGAGGATATTATTGCTGAAGCAGATCACTATTGTGTCATACTGCCATTATTTTTATTGTTGATATTGGTAATGTTTATTATACTTCTCCATTATGTTTTATGACTTCTTTTGAAAAAAGTTTTTATGTTATATAAAAGAAATTCAAAATTTCCCTTGCATGGTCTAAACTTTGTTTACACCGAAACAAATAAAAAATTTTCATTTTAACATTCAGTTATTATGAAATAATTTCTTTTAGCAAATTATACACGTATCTGTTTCTTTCTAAGTTATTTGCACAATAAAAAATATGTGATACCTAATTTAATCCAGCGTTAAAAAAGTGCAATTTTGTAATCTTTGTGACAGGGTCGAGTATAATGTATTCCAATCATGATTTTATTTTTTAATAGTAGAAAAGAGAATTTTTATTGAATTTTAAAATCAGCCATTATTTTTTAAACAGTACTGGTGCCCAACTTCACATATACATAAATACATTACTACGAAATCAAAGGTTGCCATCAGATTTTCTATTTATTTTCAAGTTAGTGTTAGTTTTAAAATTTTAAGTTTAGTAAAACAGGCTTGCACTAGCACATTGTAATTATCAAGCAATAACCTGTCATTCATTATTGATTGTTTAAAAGTGATAAACAATGCCACATAATCAATTCGCTCCATTAGACATTTGTTTAGGGTCTGGTTGAAAAGTGACGTGTGCAAAACAGATGTAAATAATCGAGATGCACAAATTCGTTGTATTTTGAATATTGCGATTCGCAACACACTCTGTTGGTATACGAGTCAAAAATTGTCCGTAGTGGAGACCCATGCAAACATCTTTGAAAATTATAGTATCCAGTACTGCTTTGTGCTTGGTTTTCTGAATTTTCGACGAAACAAATCAATCACATAAATAGTTTCTATGATATCCATGTTGGCTCTAATATTTTTTTCGATTAAAAAGTTGCAATCCATATAATCTTCTAGCTACAACGATCTATTTGTGGCAACGACCAAGCGACAGGAAAATCGTAGGTGCGCTCCTAGCCTAACAGATTATATTGTAAAATATTAGAACTAGAAAGAAAAAATAAAACTTACTAACACAGTTTTAAACATTTACGAATAGGTATATATGTATTACATTTTAGTACATATTTACAAAATGGAATAGTGAGAAATAATGCAAATGGCCAACCACATCAATTTTTTCATGCTGTTTTTATAATTATTGACGTTCGAATTTTTTGTTTGATATCATTAAACTCATTTTGCGAACTAAAATTTTTTGTTCCACATAAAATATTACAAGCCACAAAAGCCGTTAATATTACATTACCTCCTCTTTAACTACTCTGGTATTTTAACACCGGAGAATTTTTTTACCGATGTTTATAAATTCTGTCGCATATGTTGAGCAAAAAAGCATAAACTGAATACAGTATTGCGGCTACTTCAACGTGCTGTTTGTATACAACCACGCAAACATAAACCATGATACGTGCCTCTTCTAATGGCTACATTTTTACATGATATCGAAATAAAATTTGTAAGACCATTTTGAATTTGTCGGCGCCTCGTTATGAATAAATTATCAGTGTTTTAATATGGACTCGTTGCTATTTATAAATGTACACTCACTAAGCCTTGGGTTTACCGAATTTTGTACGCAATACAAATTTACAAAATACTGCTATAAATATGTACAAAGCCGAATATTGTAATTCATATTTGCATAGAAAATCCTGCTGATTTATTTAAATAAGAATATTTTGCATTTGAGTCCGCATCAAATTTTATACCTGTAAGTAGTATATTTTGCAATGTAGGTACATTGCTCGCCATAAAAAATGCAACACCTATATTAAGCAAAATTTAAATGAAATATTTTTTTATATTTTATTATAGTACTACCAATAAACGATTAAAAAATGAGACATTCTTATAGACCAATAATACATTATTTTTACCTCTCGCTAAGAGAGGTATTGGATTCATGCTAAAATTCGCAAATCCAGATTTTAGTAAATAAGCACGATTTAAGGTCCCTAGAATCCGATTATTACATTTTTAAAATGATGTCTGTGTGTGTGTGGATGTGTGTATGTGTGTGTGTGTGTGTGTGTATGTCTGGATGTTGTAGACACGATTCCTCAAAAACTATAAGACTTAAGAATTTTTTAACTATGGATTCCTTAATCTGACATTCCTGGGAAGAGCGGAAAAGGTTTTGGTAACAATTGAACAACCGGAAGTAGTAGTTTCTTAGAAAAATTCTTCTAAACATAATTTTTGGGGAGTTTTTTTTTTATTAAATATTGAAGAACATAAAATTCTCCATCAAATACAAATAAAAATTTTATTATATCTTGTATAGATTTAGAGATAAAGATATTATAATATATAGAGCAATCTAATCGCAGAGGCTAAGGCACTAAGGAAACCAGTTGACAAATTCCAATGTTTATAACATAGTTTGTAAACGACATATGTCAGTGTCAAAAATCAACAGTTTTAGTGACATTCTGATAGCTTTTTCTGGGAAGTATATTTAATCTTTCTTATTGTTTTATTAATTAAATATTTGAAATTGTAGGTAAAATGCATATATCCATCAGAAATACCGCCAATCTGGTTAATGAATTGGAAATTTAGAAACTTCCTCATACTATGAAAAATAGATACAATTTGAATTATATGTGTGCAGAACACATGTCAAATACAATAAAAAAACAACATTTGGGTAAAGTTTTGTAATTTTTTGTTATAAAACGACGTTTCGAAAGCGAAGTGCAATACAATACTTATATAGCCTAATATGGAATGGCGAGAGGTCTTGTGCTGGCCACAACAAATTTTTAATATCGAAATTGACCGCCGTGCGTATTTATAATAGCCGATAATCTGCAACGCATCGGCTTAAATAATGTTTGGATCACATCTCGTCTTGAGTTCCAATGTTTTGGGGATTTCATTGCACCTGTATCTATCTATTTACCGGTTATACCCCACCCGCCATACATAATAGGCGGCCATGTGAGTAATTATTAAAATAAGTCTGTACTTCACCAGCAATATTATTTTGTTGAAATATATTGTATGAGTTTTGTATTGCACTTCGCTGTCGAAATGTTTTATAATAAAAAAAAATTACAGAATTTTAACCAAATATTGTTGTTTTTATTGTATTTAACAAGTCTTATGTACACATGAAATTCTAATTATATCTATCTTTTCATAGTATGAGGAAGTTCCTAAATGTCAGAGATTCTTCCAATTCATTAACAAGATTGGCGGTATTTCTTATGGATGTATACATTTTACCTATATTAAATAAGAAAGATTAAATGTACTTTCCAGAAAAACTTTTCAGAATGTTTTAAACTGTTGATTTTTGACACTGACATTTATCTGTCATTTAAAAACTAAGTTACAAATATTTGATCTTGTCAACTGGTTTTTTATTACATCCGTTTATCCATACTAATATAATAAATGCGAAAGTAACTCTGTCTGTCAGTCTGTCTGTCTGTTACGTTTTCACGCCTAAACCGCTGAACCAATTTTGATGAATTTTGGTAAAGAGATAGATTGGACCTTGGAGAAGGACAAAGGATACTTTTTATCGCGAAAATAAAACTTAAAGGGGTGAAATAGGGATGAAAGTTTGTACCGCTCTATTAGTACAGTTGCACAAGTGAATAATGAATTGAACGTCACTGACGCATGATGAGTAATTCTTTGGTTAATTGGACAATAAAATTTTTGTCATTGGCGTGTAGCGCAAGATAAAACTTTCGTGAAAAAAATTGAATTATCAAAATTTAATAATCAAAGTGAATCGAAAGCATAAGCAAGGTTCTACAATAAATATTTCACAAAGTACAGTAAAAAGGATTCTAGCTGAAAACAAAAAGAAAAATAATAATCCAAAATCAAAATTAACTTCTCCGAGAAAGAACAAAATTGAAAATTTTTATTTCCAGGTATTTCTCATATTCTTTCTCATATCTATTACTTTTACAGTTTATTACAGTGTAGTTTTATTTGATTAGAACAAATAAAGTTTCAAATACAAAAGATTAAATTTGATTACAACAATGAAAAGTTTTACAGTTAATAACAATGTAGTTTTATTTGATTACAACAATTTTCACCTATAGTAGACTAAATCTGATTGCAATAATAAAAATAACTACCATACAAATGATTGTCATCATTGTTAACTATATTGATTATTGTAATAAAAAAAAATTAATATTGATTTTTTCTTTATTTAATTGTTAATATTAAATCCATAAAATAAAACTTAAAGGGGTGAAATAGGGGATGAAAGTTTGTATGGAGAACCCATCATTTCTTCCGTTGAACCAATTTTGATGAATTTTGTTATAGAGATAGATTGGACATTGGAGGACATAGGCTACCTTTTGACGCAACAATAAAACTTGAAGGGGGTGAAATAGGGGATGAAAATTTGTATGGCGAATCCATCATTTCTACCGCTGAACCAATTTTGATGAATTTTGGTATAGAGATATATTAGACCTTGGAGAAGCACATACGCTACTTTTTGTCGCGAAAATAAACCTTGAAGGGGGTGAGTAGCGGTTTAAAGATTATATCTCTAGATACTAAATTTGTATTTATATAAATGAATAAAAACTAAATGGCAAGAGGTAACATGCTATCTCCATCAGGTTTTTTATTCACAAAACTTACTTTTTATTACATCGTTTTCAAAGCAAGTAAGCAGACGACTTTGTAAAGAAAAACTGTAATTTCCATTTGCATAATCTGCACAATAGAAGATTTAAATGATTTATTTGAATACAACGGTGAATCAGTTTTAAAAATATTCTAGAAAATATGTAGGTCATGCACAATAACAAGATTTCTGTCAAATAAACTTTCTTATTTGTTGGGACTAGCTCATGTTTCCGATATAAGTAATATTCTTTCCCCTAGTTCATTATTCTAGGAGTGTTGTAAATCTTACTATATTTTAAGACCGAAGACTGGGAGAATTCCATTTTCGAATTGTTTTTCAGCGAGTGGGGTTTTTATTTGACGCACACACGTGCACCTAACGTCCCTTACATGAACTCTGGCCGGGCGCGCCGTATCGCCGGAATTCATGGGGCATACCGCTCAGCGTGGAGATTTAAAAGATGATTGAATCCCGATGTTCAGACGGTTAGATACATTTACCATTTTCGGAAATAAATCGCCGGATATAGCTGGCTCGTTAGGCAGGACCTAAGTGCCTCCCACATCAGTCAGATGGAGGATGAAGTACGGTTCCATTTTCAACTCTTATCCTTCATATTCAAGAGAAAGAAGAGCTAGATTACAATGCGATAACTTTGATGATATCGGAGTGAGTGGATACTAGTAGAGGAAATAATGTTCTAACACTATGAAAGACATTTATAATTATTGGTTGGAGTAACATTACAACAAAACATTTACATATAAGTACAACTTATTGCCTAGTTATTAAGACACTAGTTGTATTCCTGAGGCTAAAATAAGACGATTTAACTAAACTTGCTTCTACCGGAAAGTGTACCATTGAGCCACAATTCTGCTGCAAAGTTCTCCGAAAAAAAATTAATTTTGCTTATAATAACTGAACGCTTTATATGAATGGATGAAATTTGGTATGACAGTTCGTATGGTTATGTCATCTTTTAAGGTGATACTTGTTATTATTAGTGAACTACTAGTGTATAAAACTTAGGTGTCCCAAAATTGATTAGACCGTAACTTTTTAATAGCCAAGCCGATAACATATTTTTTTTCAGAAAGATACATTCAATAGTAAACTTTTCTCTCTCTGTTTAATTTGCGATATCTGTTACGGTTCAGACAGAAAAAAATAAAACCTGAGTGACTGCATCATGATTTTTTTTAAATAAATTTAATCTAGCAGTCATCCAAACATCTAAATTTTTAATGACAGTAACGAGTTGTCAATCTTCTCAACTTATTTAGGAGTAAGCTAACATATTTATTCGTGTTATTTATAATAATGGTAGTAAAATACTATTAGGCTGAACAAACGGATGTTACTAGTTTCTGAATATTGCAAAGGAATTTTTTGACAACCCATAAACAATTGTTATTGTCATTACAAATTAGGTGTTTGACATTTGGATAGACTGCTAGATTAAATTTATTTAAAAAAAAAATCATGATGCAGTCACTCAGGTTTTATTTTTTTCTGTCTGAACCGTAACAGATATCACAAATTAAACAGAGAGAGAAAAGTTTACTATTGAATGTATCTTTCTGAAAAAAAAAATTATGTTATCGGCGTGGCCATTAAAAAGTTACGGTCTAATCAATGTTGGGACACCTAAGTTTCATACACTAGTGGTTCACTAATAATAACACCTTAAAAGATGACTTATAACCATAAGAACTGTCATACCAAATTTCATCCAAATCGTATAAAGCGTTCAGTTATTATAAGCAAAATTAATTTTTTTTTCGAAAAACTTTGAAGCAGAATTCTGATTCAATGGTACACTTTCCGGTAAAAGCAAGTTTAGTTAAATCGTCTTATTTTAGCCTCAGGAATCTGTGGTTAAGCCATGTCCCCCTATTTAAGAGATACCCTGTATATGTGTCATTCGACGATTGGTTGTAATGTCTGTCGACCTTAACTTATATCAAGTACACTTTCCAAAATTTCAGTACTTTTATAATAATTGTCCGTTAATTCTGTTCCGTTTATATTATATTTTAAAAAAAGTATTTTTCATCATTATTATAACGTCGTGTATTTTACATATAAATCATCGATGTTTGTTAACGTTTATTACAAATATTTCATTATTTTTCTGACTTGATTGGTTTTTGATAAAACTTTGTTGTTCCGAATATAATGTGACCATAATACAGCTCCATAAACCGGAAACTTCAATATTTTTACCTCCCGCTACCCTAGGTAAGGGAGGTACAGTAAAATTTTTAAAAGAAGTCCAATCAAGGCCATCTACGAATTGCATCTATGAAGTAAGATTTTATGCTGTCAAATTAAGTAGTGTCGTTTACATAGTTTTTATGAAGTACACAAGATATTATGTACCCTCATAAAAACTAAGTAAAAGACACTACTAAATTTGACAGCACAAAATCTTAATTCATAGATACAATTCGTAGATGGCTTTGATCGGACTTCTTTCAAAAATTTTACTGTATAGGGATCGTGCTAAAAATCGCATATAGAAATTTCAGTGAATAAGCACGTTTTGATGTCCCCAGAATCCGATTTTAACATTTTTACAATGATGTCTGTAGGTATGTATGTGTGTCTGTGTGTGTGTGTGTGTGTGTGTGTGTGTGTGTGTGAGTAAGGATCTTGTGGACACGATTACTCAAATACTATCAATCAGAAAATTTTTAAATTTTGTATACCCAATCTATACTAATGTGGGAAGAGCTCATTAGGTTTTAGTGCATATCGGATAACCGGAAGTATCATTTATACAAGCTTTTAACTGTTTTTCTTGTAAAAAAATTCATTGAATATAATTTTTTAGCAGCTTTTACCAATACAAATTGAATATAATGGCACAATCTTCAATTCTACGATAATAGCATTTAGTAAATAACTTGAAATAACTTTATATTATATTATAAAATAATTTATTTTTGTACATCACTTTGCCTCTGCGTCAAACAAAAACAATACTTTAATAACAAATTTGACATATTTAAACAAATGTCACTGTCACGAAGCAATTTTCATTAATATTAATAATGAAACCGTGTTAAGAAGAATTTAGTAGTTTAAATATGATTCTAATGAAATTAAGGTTTGTAAAAATAATATATTTTCCATCATACATAAATATTAGATATACAGGATAATTCGATTTAAGTTTGATGTTTGCAGCATTATATATCACACAGCTCTCAATAAGAACGTGATTTCAAAGTGTTAAATAATAGTTTGCAACTACACATTTACGAAATGTACGGCGAAGAATTTACACAGATTGCGTTTTAGAGCATAAGGAAGTTGGTGATGATTTTGACAATAATGTGTGTGTGACGATTTTTCCTTAAAATATATTAATGATCCAAAACTTCGCAAAGTTGGTAGGTATTTAATACTCTTATATAATTTGAATCAACATATTAGATTTTGACTATATATTAAAAACCGGATGTAGTACTTAATTTGAAGCTCTAACAGATTTTTCAGGAAAAACATAATAAAATATAATCCAAAATTTCGTATTTTCTATTTATTGGAACAACAAAGTAGATTTTGTTTACAAACGATCAATCGGAAGTGAAACTTTACTTAAAGCTCATTGCTATTTTAAACATGGAATTGGCGGGAGGCCATGTGTTGGCCACATCAGATTTTTTTTTTTTTAAACTAGCTATTTTGATCTTGTAATATTCTGCATTCGGTCATAATTACCACCGATAACGGAATAAGTTGGTAAGAATTTCATGGACTTTAATTTTTTGTTCCGTCAGCATTTCTCCTTGCTGATTACCTCAAGTCGAATGCGTAGACATTATTGAGAGTTTTTCCATCAAGACAAGCACCTGTCACTAAGACTCCTTTTCTTGAGCAAGTCTTTCAGTTCGTCTGCAGGATTTCAGGCCCCGTTGTTGCAAACACTCAGCTGCCCCTACATCAATCAACAAGCTTCGGAACAATTGTTCGTAATTTTAACAGACGAGATTGGAGTCACAAGTCACTATCGAAGGTCCTTGATATGTCATTGTAGGCAACGTTTACAGCTCTTATTGTTCTTTCCTGTTCGCTTGCCAAAGCTTCAACGGTAAAGAGCAATGATTAACTATATACTGACTAAGGATTTTTCTGTTTCACGTTCTTTAAACGATTTGCTACATCCAATTTCACCGGGAAACTGCAGAAAAGAACACGCGAAGCTGAAATGGTATTTCTGGTTTTTCATAAAGGATATCATAGTTTTTGAGGTGTTTGATAAATGGACGGGAAAGAAACATTTGAACAGAACATAATGGTCTCTTGCATTCTCATGGTTGTTACCAATAATACATACTTGACACGTTTCACGAGATTTTAGTTCTGAATCATTCAACCAGAACCACAAACGCGTTTCGCTCTTATTGGAGCTCATTAGTGTGTACTGCAAACTGCAGCCTCTAAGAGGCAGTGACTTGGTTGAGTGAACGGATGATAAACTATCCAAGATGATATGATGACTGCAGAGGTAACTAATAACATGCAGAGCCATCTATCGAGAGAAAAGTAAGCTTGCATAGCAATAAATGTACAATAAAGTGCTATACAAATTCGATTTTTTAAATATTATATGAGAACGGTTTCTCTAAATATCGCAATTGTATTTTATATATGTATACACATATATATATATACTCTAAACATGCGTACACTTAAGTAACATTCTCTTTACAATCAAATAATATTAGTACCAAGTTTATATCTCTACCCATTTTTGAATTATTGCCCTAAAAGTCAATGTACCCCAAGTCGATATCTCTTTTCGTTCTCGAGATATTTAAATTCAAAGTTTTGCTCAAAAATGGGTCAAGTAATGAATTTGGCGACAACACCATTCGATTCTACGGGAAAAATTACATAAGCACACCAATTTTCAGAATTTTTGAAGACCGTATACAATCTCTAAAGCAAAATAACTGAAAATGGCCAAAAATCGCAAAAATCTAAGGTGTGGGGTACGATTTTTTCAGATTTTGGCCATTTTCAGTGGTTTTCAAGCTTTTATTCATAAAATATGAACCGGTTGGACAAAAATTGTGATAATTTCTATACTTATGTATTTTAGTCCGTAGAATCGAATGGTGATATCGCCAAATTCATATCTCGGCCCATTTTTGGGTTAATACCCAAAAATGGGCAGTTTTGAGCAAAACTTTAAATCTAAATATCTCGAGAACGAAACGAGATATCGACCTGCGGTTTCAAAATTTGAAACCAGCGTATTGAGAAGTATATAGGTTCATAAAAATTAGATTTTTTTAAATTTTGAAGTTTTTATCTAAATGTGACTTTTGGGGCAATAATTCAAAAATGGGTAGAGATATAAACTTGGTAGTAATTTTAGTTGATGATAAAGAGAATGTTACGTAAGTGTACGCATTTTTAGAGTATTTGAACAACTGTGTGAATTTTTATAAATAAAAGTATTGAAATAAAAATGGATAAACGCTATAAAAAAGTTCCTTGGAAAAGATTCTATACATCCAATAAAATTATAACACGAACCCATGCTATTTTTTACGATTTCCATGCCAAAAGTCATGAACATACACTATGTAAATTGCACTCGACAATTCCTTCTTTCTTCTTTAGCTTTCTCCAAATTTATTAGGGGTCATTGTTTCTTCTTCGCACAGTTCTTCCTCTCTCAAGTCTTCTGCGATACAATCCTTCCATCTTCTCTTTCGCCTTCCTCGTAAAGGAACTGTCAGATTATTTATTTTAAAGAATTTTAACTACCAACTTTAACTTGAAGTGATATTATAAAACGCTTTTTTTACTTTTAGATTAAACTTAAGTGCCTTTATATTTATTATGAAACCGGCCGTAACCAGTGTTTGTTTTTTTCACTATTTTGATTATAGAGAAAACCACCATTGGTATGCTAGCAACATTTATACTAGTTACCATCACCAAATATATTAATCATTTGTCTTGTTTATATTTCTTATATAATCAATCAAAGTAGAAGGTATCTCTTTTTGTGCATTGGGGTAGGATGCAAGCGGGCTTAAATTTACCAAAAGGTCAGTGAGAGAGTCCTGGGATCTTCGCTTATCATCAACCCTCGGTAAATCGCGTTGGACACATAGACATCATGAAAGTTTCATCGAGGTCAGGCTCACGTGTGTGTTCCATTTAGAAATTCAATAAACTCGAGACAAAACTCATCTCCACCTACTGCACAGCACAGAGCATATCACATGTAGGCAAATTCATTAATTTTCTTTTGTTCGCAACGAGAATGGGTGTATTTATGAATAGAAGAATATTTTTGTGCGCGTATGTTTGAATAAATGTCGTTATTTCATACGCAGATTGAATAAAGTAAAATCCAATATTTTTTTATGTAATTAAAAAATGTAATTCGACACCTTCAGCGACATACAAAAATTTAGCTCTATTAAAAAATAATATTCATAAGATATATAAATAATTATACTTGCCGTCAAATAAATATAGACTGGAGATTTCCACAAAATGTGAAGAAACGGCAACACCGCAGAGTAAGGGTCAGGGTGCGGAGAAGGGAAAAAGTTGAACATCAGTCCTTACTCATTTGACGACGAGTATAATAGAATCATATTTAAGTTCTTATAGTTATAAATAAATATAAATATATCATCACGGCATATTACCCATTTCTCGGTGTGCCAGTATCTACATCGGTAATGATGACGATATATATATTACCGTGTGGGCGCTTACCAGGCGTCATCTCACGGGCACTCATATCTGGTGTGGAGAGTGCACCACAGGGGTCACTTTTGTGCCATTTAAAATTGGAAATATTTGACGTCTGTCGGGATCGAACCCGGTTCCCCTAGGTTCGCGACCAGACACTCAGGCACGCGGCCACTTATTTATTTATGTTCTTATAGTTACGCTTTTGAAATTGATGTTATGTATTTGATTGTCAGACTTTACATTGACATTTGTCAATTAGAATTTTTTTAATATATCAGCTGTTTCCATGATAAATAGCAAAGCTGACTGATTTTATAATTCTTTCTATTTATTGATTAAGAAGTAAAATGTATAATCAAACCGTATAGAGAAGAGCATTTTCTTTAATATTTATAATAACATAAAATGTCAAAAAATAATATTAACTCCGTTTTTATTTTTAAATAACTATTAAAAACCTCAAATAAGTGTACTTCCGATAGATCAATTATAACCAAAATTTAATCACCTCTTCATATGGATGTATAAAAAAGGAATACGAAAGAATTATAATTTAGTTATCGTCAGAGAAAAATTTATCAAACTCGTACATACACACGGACACACATACAGATATCATGTGACAATGGCTGGTAGCACAAGCGTGGTTCTAACACCGGTATTAACTAGAACCGTGTCAATGACTTGGCACATACTTCAGGGTGCTTAACAAAATAAGAGTTGCCCATATATTGAATTAAGTCGAAAATGTATTGACAGTCATATTCAATAAATTTGACCTCATTATTTAAAACTGTTTTTCCTAGAAATAAATTAAAAACAAATTGTATTAAATAATTTTAAATAGTGTTGGCAGTTTTATTGAATTTTGCTGTCAGTAAATTTTCAACTTGATCAATATATTGGCAAGACTTGTTTTCTTAACAAATCTGAAGTATGTGTCAAGTCGTTGACATGGTTCTAGTTAACACCGGTGTTAGAACCACCAGCCAATATCTTCCTTACCTAAAAATAAAAAGTAAAACATATTACTTTTCACATACAAACAGTGTAAAATCATCACGCCAAGAATTATTTGACTAAAGACAAACCAATTGTCAGAAAAATAAAATAAAAACTAAAAAAAAATCTGATGTGGCCAGCACATGACCTCCCGCCAATTCCATGTTTAAAATAGCAGTGAGCTTTATGTAAAGTATCACTTCCGGTTGATCGGTTGTAAATAAAATCTAATTTGTTGTCCAATAAATAGAAAATACGAAATTTTGGATTATGTTTTATTGTTTTTCCTCAGAAATCTGTTAGAGCTCCAAATTAAGTAATACATCCGATTTATCATATGAGGTTAAAATCTAATATGTTGTTTCAAATTATATATGGTTTTTAAATACCAAATTTGAGAAGTTTTGAATAATACTTTAATAGACTTTAAGGAAAAATTGTCACACACACATTCTTATAAAAATCAGCATCAACTTCTAGGTGCTCTAAAACGCAATCTTTGTAAATTCTTCGTCGTACATGATCCATTTCGTAAATGTGTAGTTGTAAATTAATATTAATTTATAGTGCTGCAAAAATAGAAAAAAAAAAAATCAGATCATCTTGTACATCTAATATTTATGTATGATGGAAAATATATTATTTCAAACCTCAATTTCATTAGAATTAAATATTTTACCATTATATACCCTTAACACGGTTTAATTATTAATTTTAATGCAATTTCTTCCTAACAGTGACATTTGTTTAAATATGTCAAAATTATGTTTTTGTTTGACGCATAGACAAGACGATATATGTAAATAAATTATATTATATATTCATATTTAAAGTTATTTAGAGTTATTTACTAAATGTTATTATCGTAGAATTGAATTTATATTTAAATTTAATTAGTAAAAGTTACTAAAAAATTATATTCAAGGAATTTTTTACAAGAAAAACTGTTAAAAACTTGTATAAATGATAGTTCCGGTTATCCGATATACACTAAAAACTAATGAGCTCTTACCACATTAGTATAGAATGGGTATATAAAATTTCAAATTTTTCTGATTGATAGTATTTGAGTAATCGTGTCCACAAGATCCACACACACAGACACACACACACACAGACACACACACACACACACACACACACAGACACTCACAGACACACACATCCACATACACACACACACAGACACACACACATACATACATACCTACAGACATCATTGTAAAAATGTTAAAATCGGATTCTGGGGACATCAAAACGTGCTTATTCACTAAAATCTCTATAGCCAATTTTTAGCACGATCCCTATACCTCCCTTACCTAGGGTAGCGGGAGGTAAAAAGATTAAATTGTAAAGGAAGTCTAGATGGAACGAATGTAGAGTTACTCGATTATCGCTCTAAGTACTGTACAACTGCGAAGAATGCGATTAAAGTAAACCTGCTAAGTTTGAAACTTTTCTGGAAGCTGGCAATGGCAATTTGAATTAATACAGATTTTATTTACTTGATTAAATTATTTCAGGCAATTTAAAGGATTTTCTTAAGAGAAAACAAATATTTGTTGACAGGCTTAATATCAGAGGAAATTGAAATTGAGCTGGAAATTATATGAAAATGTTAAGTGACCATGAGCGAGCAGCAAACAAAATCGCATATTGTTTCCCGAATATCTGCTATTGATTTAGCGAGCGAAGCTAGCTTCCTACGGATGCTGCAAGTTGGAGCCGAAGCCACTTTAGACTGATTAGTCGCGATCCGAACTGCTGCTAACTTTACATCAAGATTAAACGCTAATCTAATTTACTCGCGGCATTAATGAACCGTTTATTCCCCCGCACTGCACGAGAATTATTGTCCCTTTCTACCAAAAACTAAATAATTACAACAGGTTAAACGCTAACATCATTTGTTTTTTTAAATGTTTCCCGATGGGGCGTGACGTTGACGAATGTCCGACGATGCAGGAATAGGATATTACCCAAAGACCCCGTACTCGTTGTTAGCGATACTTTCCAAAATAACAATGGGGTATTCCGACATTTTTTAAAAATATTTTCTTACATTAGTACAGACCAGTAGGACTCTGAATATCTAACTTTGAGTAAGAAAATGTATACACATATGAGATATGAATTTTAAAAAATTTCATCGCAATTCAAATTTTCTTATAATGGCGCGCTTATGACGTCAACTCGATGGTGACATCTGCAACGAAATTCAGCGCCTAAATCCACATGTTCATGACAGTCATTTGCTTGTTTACATATGATTTTAGTAGCAGCGTGTATTTCGGTGTTTGTCCTGTGTTTGTTAATAGTAAAAATAGGAGTAATAATTATAAAGTGGACGAAATGTCAAACAAGAAATATACCCGCGCGTGTTAACTACTGGCACCATCTGTGTTTTTAAACGAAAATATTTACTTTGAAATGAGCAAGAGATTATCAACTTGTCGTCACAAATTTCAAGGACGTTTCTAGGGCTGTAAAAATTCCAATTTTGTAACATTAAATTATGAATTAAAACTTTTTATTAAATATGTTTTATTATATTTTACTACTATATGAAGATGGAAACCATGGAAAAAAGTTATTATTTTGCATTAATTCCATATCACCGGAATACCCCATTGTTTAGTTAGTCTAAACGACATTAAAAACTAACTTAAAGATATCCAAAACAAGTTACTTTTAGTTTGAATTTATGAGGGTGTGTCAAAAAGTTATCAGAAAAAATAGATTTTTGAAGGAATTAAAGGTACTTATTATTATATTTTTTTAATGTCATTTATTGTGAAGTTATGTATAAACACAACATATTTACAATTGGAATAATACTACCTTTTTAGTTTAAGTTCTGTATTAATTTATTAGTAAATCCCAATATTTTTATGTCAATTTCCTCTGAAGAAGGCACCAGTTTATAATGCCGAAACGTTGGGTTTTAATAATAAATAAATACAGAATTTAAACTAAAAAAGGTAGTATTATTCCAATTATTAATATGAGTTCTGAAAGATATTTTAATAACAACATATTTACGTTGTTAGTCTTCACTCAGATGATTTTTGAAGAAATGTTAACAGTTCACAGAGACAATTGAAAATAATATTGGTTCATTTCGTCAGAATATATCAAAACAGTTACATACCTATCAAGATGACCAGCTCAAAAATAAAATCCAAAATGGTTGATGTATTATCTATTACCATTTAGAATAACCTTCATCAACATCTAAGGAAGTCAAAATGCTCACATTACTTTAAAAGTGCCAGATAATCGAATAAAAATTAAGGGACATACTGAACTATTTATAATTTTTAATTTTTGGTACTGTGAATAAAGAAAGAAACGCCTTTGTCGTATTTTGTACAGTGATGTACTATTTTAATACAGTAATGAGTTACTTTACAACATAGCAAGCGTTACTGCATAGCACCGGTTTTGTCATTAAAATACATTTTGACGCAAGGAATTCTTTATTTTTATTTTTTATTGTATATCTTCTAAATCGTTTTCCATGTACTTTTCATCATCTAGATCCATCGTTTTGTAAATCGTCAATTGATACCAAAACCTTTTCAGCTCTTTCCATGAATGTTAGATTGAGGAATTCATAGTTAAACGAGTATTAAGTCTTATAGTTTTTGAGGCATCGTCCTTTCAATATTCTCACGTACACATAATAATAATATTTCAATAATCGAAACATTCTGACACATCATTTGGAGATGGAATATATTCAGTATCATCCATTTGAGAACTATTTTGAACAGACATTTGAAATTCCATGAATAATAAAATATTTTCGACAGGTTAACAGGTGATGTGTGTTTTGTATTTACCGTGAGTATTTTTTAACGTGAAACATTGGGTTTGTCTTATCTATGGTTACAACTTGACATTTGATTGACAGCAATGTATTTGCCCGTTCCATTTGAAATGAAACATAGGGAACGAATTTGACATTTGATAAGACGTCAATATAGGTTAATTTTGTTTAAATAATTATACCTGCATTCTAAATTAAAATTAGTTGCAGAAAAAATATAGTGTGCACCTTGTGCCCGAGTTGTTTTCTGACTCGGCTAAATTTCTTACAATATTTAAATATAATACTTCTGTCAAATTTATTCCCCATGTGTCATTTTAAATGAGACAGACAAATACATTGCTGTCAATCAAATGTCAAATTATAACTTATAGAAAAATTAGAGTTTAATTTTGTTTAAATAATTATACCTGTTTTCTAAAAATTAAATTTAGATGTAGAAAAAATACTGTGTGAACCTTGCGCCCGAAATATGGTTAATGCTCTCGAGAGGTTTTTTGACTCCGCTAAATTTCTTACAATATTTAAATATAATACTTCCGTCAGATTCGTTCCCTATGTTTCATTTTAAATGAAACGGGCAAATATATTGCTGTCAATCAAATATGAAGTCGTAACCATGGATATGACAAACCCAATGTTTCACGTTAAAAAATACTCACGGTACCTATATTAACTTTACACGTTATATTATTTTTACAATTATATTTATATTAAAATTATTTATTTCACTTACAATCAATGTAGCTAGCCTAATTCATTACACACATATGCAGAAGATAATTTGCAATAACATAATATTGGGACAGTTTGAATTTATTTTCGTTTGTACCAATCACAAGCCAGGAAATATTGTTTCTGTATATGCTACTCTACATTCTTATACCAGACAGAGTATAAAATATGACATTCTAATTCAGAAATAGAGAAAGTATTATTAAACAACTATAAACATACATCCTTCATCAGAACGAAATAGAGTAAAGCGAATTTATCTATAACGATCTTATTTTATTACACAAAAGATTATTGGCAACCAGAGCTGGGCAAGTTACTTTTAAAATGTAACTAGTTACAGTTACAGTTACCTCCAAAAAAATGTAACTAAGTTACTTAAGTTCCAGTTACTTTGGTGAAAGAACTAAGTTATTTACTAGTTACTCATTAAAAGTAACTTAGTTACTTTGAGTTACTTTCTAACTACTTTTAATGGCGTGAAGTGTAGACTTTGACTGTTGACTTAGTTATTGTGTAGTATACATATCAGGGAGTTTTTGCACTAACTACGTTAACCTAAATTTTAACGTTATTGCTTGGCAACACCCAATCAGATTATTATTGTTAATATTAACGGACCTACAGGGCCTTATTATCGCCTAGGCCCATGAGGCCACGGTCTAGGGCCCGCTTTGAAAGGGGCCATCAGGGCCCGGTTGCTGTGATAAAAAATCTTATAAAAAGGCCCTGCGGACCTACATTATAATATAACATAAAAATTAAAAGTAACATTTTATCTTGTGAGAAAGGAATTTGCAAAAATGAGACGAATTCAAGTCTTGCAACCCTTGGAACAACGAACAAAATACACTATTTTTTGTATAACCTGAAAATTGGAATAATTTTGATGATTTAGTAGCAGTTTAATTATAATTTATTAAAACGTATCATTTGTAAGCGAGGAAAACATTTGAAAATAATATATTTTATAAGTCAAATTTAACATTTAGTGATTTTTTAATTCTAGAATTAAAAGTTAAAATAATGTGTTATTTTTAGTTTTTCTGTTTACCGTAGAAAAACTCTATTATTAATGAATATAATTACTTATTTTATCATCTATTATGGCTTGAAATCAATCAACAATAATATTGAATTTAATTATGTATTAAAATAAAAATTACACATTACAGAGGGTATACGCGATGCTGCGCTCAACACTCCCACTCTGGACAGACATTTATTTAAAACAAAACAGTTTTAGTTAGTGTTTCTAAAAAAGGCATCAGCCTCAACAAAATATTTTTTAGAAATTTTAATCCCCCCCCGTTACTTTTTATGACTAAGTTACATTCCACTTTTTAAGTTACTTTGACTAACTTAAGTTACATTCTAATTTCTGAGGTACTTTAAGTAACTTAAGTTACTCAAGTGACTAGTAACTAAAAACCGTAAAGTTACCAACTAAAGTAACTAGTTACTGCCCAGTTCTGTTGGCAACAAACTTGTCCTTAAAATTTTGCCATTATCATTAATATGAATCAATCATTACTAATATGAATCAGTTTAAATATAAGGTACTATCACTATAACAAACATTTAAATATTGTAGAAGGAAAACTTTCGATTTTCGTCCGCAAGTGGAGGGCATCTCCAGTGAGCCGCGGCTTCCCGCAGCTTTGGTGTCGGCGCCGGATCGATAGCTTCATTACAGCGTTGCCGGAGCGTGCCGCCGCCGTACTTCCAGCATCCCGGCGCCACTGGATCCCACCGCCGTCGCCGCCACGCCGCCACGCCGCCATAGCCGCCTATGTGAAGCTATGTCCACAATATAAACACCAGATCGAACATGGATATGTGCTCTTTACAACACACATACAACAGAACATAATAGAGGAAATTCTCTATGAAGGAACAAGGATGGTTTTGTATGAAGTTTTACTGGAATATAAGCTTTATCTGCAAAACAGATACCTAGTCAAATATTCGTATTTACTGTTTTAAATTAAAAAGAGTAAATTTAGAATTTTCCTAGAATGATCTATGTCCACTTCTGATTGGCTAATGCTGAACCTTATTTACACAAAAGTAAATAAGAGTTTTCATTTTATATTGATGTGATTTTTATAAAATATTAAGGCTCACATACATACATACATACATACATACATACATACATACATATTACATTGAAAATTATCGACCTATATCCATTGTTCCCGCATTTTCTAAAGTTTTTGAGAAAGTCATGTACTCTCGCATAATTGAATTTATAAATTCACATGAAATATTATCATGTTCGCAATTTGGCTTCTGTAAAAACAAATCTACTACACATGCCTTGGCAGTGTTCTTGATTACCTTGATAAAAAATTCCATACCGCTGGAATTTATTTTGATCTAGCTAAAACCTTTGACACCATCAATCACGGTATATTGCTTGATAAGCTGTCCGATTATGGTATTCGTGGTAATGCTTGGAACTGGTTAAAATCTTACTTGCAAGATAGGTCTCAAGTTGTCTGTGTTAATTTTGACGGGAAAAAGTACTTTTCTGATTTTCAATCTTCAGTAACAGGTGTCCCCCAAGGAATTGTTCTTGGCCCCCTACTCTTCCTCGTATATATTAATGACCTTCCAAATGTGTTTAAAAATGTTGATATTTGTTTATTTGCTGATGATACATCCCTTATCGTCTCTGCTTTGAGCGTACCAGAACTTAATAATAAAATACAAGAATGTGCCAATATTATGAATTCTTGGTGCACAGATAATGCTGTAGTCTTAAACGCTGACAAAACACAGTTAGTACAGTTTATGTTAAGGGGTAATACTTTTAATATTACAATCACTCCAATAGTCTCAACTAAAACCTTAGGGATTCATATAGACTATAATTTTCAATGGGTTCATCACACCCAGTATCTCATAAAAAGACTTAATTCGTCATGTCACGTTATAAGACGCTTGCGAAATTGTCAATATAGACTTACTTAAACTGTACTATTCCGCACATGTCTTTAGTATTTTATCTTACTGCATAATTTGCTGGGGTAACTCCACACATTCTATCAATGTTTTTAAAGTGCAGAAAAGTATTGCAAGAGCCATGGTTGGATGTACTCCCAATACATCGTGCAGAGATATCTTCCCACATCTTGGATTACTTACCCTTCCTTGCATATATATTTACGAGTGTGCTCTTTTCATAAAAAAAAATCCTTCGTCTTTCCTTACAGTCAAACAGGCTACTGGATTGTACAATACTCGTAATATTAATAATTTATACATTCCAAAATTTAGAACAAGTAACTTTCATGACAATATTTCTTATATGCCAATTAAAATTTATAATAATTTACCACAGGATCTGAAAGCTATTACAAGCATATTTTCTTTCAAATGAAAACTAAAAAAATTTTTGATCGAAAAGTGTTTTTATTCTATAGACGAGTTTTTCAACAATTAAATATCTTCATATCACATTGATTTTATTTAACTTTTTTATGTACAAATTTATTTGCTTTATATTTTTATTATGTAAATATTTTCTCTATTAATTACTTGCTATTTATTTACTGTCTTGTGTATCTTTATATTTATCCTACTTCATTGACAAGCCAATTGTATTACCATGTGAATCTTATGGCAAATAAATATTATTATTATTATTATTATTATTATTATTGTTATTATTATTATTATTATTATTATTATTATTATTATTATTATACATACATAAAATCACGCGTATCCCAATTTGTGGGTTAACAAAAACCCGAAAAAAATAGTATCAACAATAAGAAAATGGATAAGAATAAGAGCTCAGCTGACTCACTTCACTCTTTAACAACATTCTTCGCCTTGTCCACAATCATCACATTCATACATAAGAACATATTAAAGTGATCGATTTTCTGTATCGAATAACCGCATCCGGACCACAATAATAGTTACGCAACAATCATCCTTCACCACACATTCTACTTCTTATCACTTCGTTCAGCTCGATCACTCCATTCTCTTCAGAACATTCTTACTAATCATACATTTTCACACCATAATAATTACGAAATAATCATCCTTCGCCACACATTCCTATCCAGGCACACCTCTTTCGCCTCAGCCACATTCATAATCGTATTCATATATGCTCTTCTTTACACCTGATTATGAAAACGACCAAACACATTTTAGGATCTCTAATATACGATTTTACTGTTTTACGATGTCTGTATGTGTGTGTGCGCGCATGTGTGCGTGTGTGTGTTTGTGTGCTTGCGTGTGTGTGCATGTGTATCGCTAATTCCAGCTCCGATAACTCCAATTCTTCAATTCCAAAAATTATAAATGTTTCATACTAATCCTTTTCACATCCAACCGGAAATACCCCAATTTGAAGATTTAACAGTTTTTCTTTTACTTAGAGATAAGAAATTAATTTCCATAAATCAATAACTCAATATTACTAATTGACAGGTGTCACTGTCAGTGTCAAGTACAATTTACATAATAAGTTAGTGAAATAATTTTACTGAAAACACAAAAAAAATCTGTATAGAATTCATATAAAATACATAGAAATAACGGAAGGTATTGTGCTAGCCACAACAAATACAGCAAAAAACCTTCGGAAGAACACCAAGAAATTGTTAATGTACGTAGATGTAAATTTATAAGCAACGAAACAAATAACTTAAACTCCGTATAGTTTATTTTTGACATCAGAAATATTAGTTCCTATTTTCGGTGCTAAAAAAAATTAAACCAAAGACATCAATAGTACCAAATACTGTAACACTCAAGTAACTATAATATTAAATTATAAATTAAATACATAATTTCTTACTCTATAAACTATGTATGTAAAACAAAAACGAATAATAAACTGCGGAACACGTGTTAATGTTATTTATATCACTTTATTCTTTGTTTTGTAGCAAAAACTTTGAAGGCAACGACCAAAAATAAATAGCATACATAAATAAATAATAATTCCACCTTCAACTAAAATTAAATTAGCAGTTTGTTTTTGTTCGCATAATGCTGAAATGTTAAAGTTTATATTAGCCAGATGTATACACGCTCATATAACTTCAGAGAAAAATGCGATACAGGAAAAATTTCTGAAAGGGGATAAAGAAAAATAGTTGTGTGTGGGATATAAAGTCAATAAATTTAACTTGTGTATATTGCAACTTTAAGGTAATAGATCTTGGCAAACAATATAATATTTATCCTTAAAGCACTTATTAAGTTTCATTTTACAGACATGATGTTTTGTTTCATAAAACCGTACTTCAAAATAATAACGAAACTAACAATACATGAAGCATTTTAGTTCATAGGCTCTAGATGCCAATAAATATTGTATAAAACTGTTTTATAAAATTGTTACATTCTATCTGTTTCGTTACATTATATATTTATTTAAAAGTTGTTTTCCATCAATTTTATAACGTTGTAATTCACATATTGCATTTTGATGTTTGTTAACATGAGTTACAAATATCTTCTTCATAGTTTATGACTTGATTTAACCCTGAGGAAGACCATTGTAATGGTCGAAACGTAAGTTCAAATCAAAATAAAACCGTACTGACTGCAGTTTCCGATTACTTTATTTTCTTCTCCACACATCAATCTCCAGTCGATCATCGTTACTCCAATCCTGATAATATTTTAGTGATTCTAAATTAACACATTAACAGTTCTTTAATAGCTATTTGTGTGTTAAGAGCGCAAAATGCGACATTGTCGATTGAGAGGTTGTTGCCGCGCGACGAAGGAGCGCGGCATTCTCTCGAAATCGATAATGTCCATTTGCGCTCGAAACACACACAAGATTTTTTCTACAGTCGCTACAATGAGGTCCTCTACCATAACAAAAAATAATAAAATACGGTTTAAACTTAAAAAAGCTTTTAAATGATTGTATCGTTACATTAGCCATCTATTCCATAAAAAAACCAAAATTAGAGTGTGGAAGCAAGGATTTGTGATGATTTGATGAGTTTTTGTAGCAAAATGTGTGGTTAGTTGTCACGCCTGTCACACTGAAAATATTAACAAATATTTCAAGGAATTTGTGATTATATAGACATGTATGTGCATTAACTGACTTCTCGCAATTATTTAAGGAACGAAATAACTAATAACTTTATTGTAATCAAAATAAATAGTTAACTAGAGATCAGATGTCAGTACGACTCGCAACTATCCTACCGCCATCTGTGTACAATCATTCCTATTACTAAACATAACTGTTCACACAATTTATTTTATATTTAATTTTATTTTATCGTTATTTTCCATTCTTCTTGAGTTTTATTCAATCTAATCTAAGCATTTTATACTTTCGTTTTTGTAAATGAATGCCCTATTTCATTTTCACAGCAGTGTGGCATTTTGTTAGGTTATGTTAAATATCGACAGAACATATGCCAAATTGACTTGTGAACGTGATAAATGTGTAATTACAGTGCCATTAGTTCCTAACTAAACATTTTCATTAAGAATGTAGACAAGTGACATTTTTCAACATTGTATACTTAGAAATTTGGACAGCGAGCGTTTTTCTACTTTGTCGCGCATGAGCGGCAAAGTGACATTTTGCGTTGACAAAAGAGAGCGCAAATGGCTACTTTCTATAGTGACTGTAGAAAAAAAAATGTTGTTTCACGTAGGTAACAATTCTTTTCGAAATTTCATATATTTATTTATTTAGTTTTTGTCTTTAGACATAAGTACTTGACACGTCATAATAATAAAAGAAAGTTATATATTTATCATAAAAAGCAAAGTTTATGCATTCCATGGTCCATTCAAGTATTCATCAATAAAAACAATTATTTAGGAAATATAATTTTCATGTTTTTTTGAACTTATCAAAATGCATATTTCCAATATTTTTTTGGTAAATGGTTGTATAAATTTAACTACAAAATTTACTAATTTAAAACAGTTTAGTAAAGTTCAAACCACAGATTTTGTTGTTGTTAAGGATTATGTGAAATCTCGTGGTGTAAAGCGAGCTTAACATCCTTATCCACCCTCAGAAACTCATCTTTAATCACCTCCTACACTCGCACTCGCACATGCTACACACAGCTTGTTTATAAACACAGCGCGCCATCACCATGAAACTGAAACCCGCCATTTTCTCTATTTATATACGCACAACTTTCCGCAATTAAAAATTGAATTATTCTCGATCCAGCTTGCTTGCCTTGGAGTACGTGCCAGCAAAGACAAACAATAAAACAATATACGAACGTGCGATTACATCATTCAGCGCAGAGCTTTATAGGTTAGGAATCAATGTAAATATCCCCTTACGTAGCGTAGGGACCTTGAAAAATCATTTTAATTTACATTTCACATGATTCATGCATATTTGATGACGTCCATTCTGATACAATGAGAATGAATGATAAAATCTTATTTCTCAATTAGGCAATAATATTATTATTAATAATAATAATATTAATAATAATAATAATAATAATAATAATAATAATTTCATGAACTTCTATCTAAAACAAATTTAAAAAGAATAGTTTATTTCACCCCATTAGTACACGTGTCGCTAAATTCACAATAGGGATATTTGATATACATCGATGCATCGAAAGTATCGATGTTAGAGATTCGATACATCGAATGAATACGATGTTTCATAAAGATCTACATTTATTTGATACATCGATGTTTTTGATTCGATACAAATAAATAATGGTATAAACATTTTTTTTTTTTTACAAAGTCTGCAGGAAGAGCATTGGAATATATAATTTTTTTTATAAATATAAAAGAGTTTACAAGTATAAAAAAATCTGATGTGGCCAACACAAAACCTCCCGCTATTTAATTTTTATTAATTTAAATACATACCTACCTACGTATTTACTAACGCTGCAAACTGTTCCATTGCAGAAAACTATTGCTTTATTTACTTTTTTCTTTGTAAAAGGTCACTATTATTAATTTGAAGTGATAAGTTTTCTGACAGTGACATTTACTGTCAGTTACATTCATTTGAAAAATGAACTGTGTAGCAAAGGAATAGTTTTTATCTTAGGCTTCGCGACTAATAAAAAAAATCTGATGTGGCCAACACATGACCTCCCGCCAATTCCATGTTTAAAATAGCAGTGAGTTTTAAGTAAAGTATCATTACCGGTTAATCGTTTGTAAATAAAATCTAATTTGTTGTCCATTAAATAGAAAAGTCTGTAATACGAAATTTTGGATTGTTTTATTGTTTTTCCTCAAAAATTTGTTAGAGCTCCAAATTAAGTACTACATGCGATTTATCATATATGGTTAAAATCTAATATGTTGTTTCAAATTATATATGAGTTTTAAATACCAAATTTGAGAAGTTTTGGATCATATTTTAATAGGCTTTAAGGAAAAATCGTCACACACGTACATTCTTATAAAAATCAGCATCATCTTCTAGGTGCTCTAAAACGCAAATTTCGTAAATGTGTAGTTGTAAATTAATATTAATTTATAGTGCTGCAAAAATAGCAATTAGCAAATTTAAATCAGATCATCCTGTTCATCTAACATTTATGTATGATGGAAAATATATTATTTTTACAAACCTTAATAAAATATTTTACTATTATATTCTCATTAACACGGTTTCATTATTAATTTTAATATAATTACTGCCTGTCAGTGACATTTGTTTAAATATGTCAAACCTGTCATTAAAATTATGATTTTGTTTGACGCATAGGCTAGCTGATATATGGAAATAAATTATATTATATATTCATATTTAAAGTTATTTAGAGTTATTTACTAAATGTTATTATCGTAGAATTGAAGATTAAACCATTATATTCCATTTTAATTAGTAAAAATTGCTAAAAAATTATATTCAATGAATTTTTTACAAGAAAAACTGTTAAAAGCTTGTATAAATGATACTTCCGGTTATCCGATATACACTAAAAACTAATGAGCTCTTCCCATATTAGTATAGAATGGGTATACAAAATTTCAAATTTTTCTGATTGATAGTATTTGAGTAATCGAGTCCACATGATCCACACACACACACACACAGACACACAGACACACACACAGACACACACACATACATACCTACAGACATCATTGTAAAAATGTTAAAATCGGATTCTGGGGACATCAAAACGTGCTTATTATATAAAATCTCTATATGCTATTTTTAGCACGATCCCTATACCTCCCTTACCTAGGGTAGCGGGAGGTAAAAATATTTTTAAATTTATCTGTTAAATATATAGAAAAAGTATTAATGTATTCCAGTAGAAAACTCAATAATCTTTAATTTTCATAAGACATAAAATTCGAAAAAATGGCATTTAATGGTATTTTTTGAAGAAAAACCATTATGAGCTTCAAGTAAAGTACGATTTCCGTTTATCCGATTTACACCAAAATCTAATGGCTTCTATTCCTATTAGAATAGGGTAAAAATACAAGGTTTCAGAATTTTCTGAATGATAGTATTTGAGTTAGAGTGCAAACAAAATTCGTACACATACACACATACACACATACACACACACACACACACACACACACACACACACACACACACACACACACACACACATACACACATACAGACATCATAGTGAAAATGTTAAAAATGGATTCTAGGGATCTCAAAACGTGGTCATTTACTAAAATCTCGATATGAGATTTTTAGCACGATCCCTACACCTCCCTTACCAAGGGTAGCGGGAGGTAAAAAGTTGTAGAAAATGTTGAAAAAAGTTTAATATGGGTTCTTGTGCTCTATTTATTCATTGTAATTAAAACGTATAATTACAGGACGTTTTGGATATTTATTCATCTTCAGCTCATAAGTAATGTGGTTATTACATATATATTAAATTGTTATGGTTACATAGTTGTATTTAAATTTATTTCGTAGGTAAAAAACTTTATTAAAGAAAAAGGTTTAACTTGAATTGTACCCCTGTGCCCTGTACTTATGAGTTGAAGTTGGATAAATAAATATTCGAAACGACCTGTCATAGTGTAATTGTGATTTAATTATAACGAATAAATGGAACACAAGAGTTCATACTGAATTTTTTCAAAATGTAAAATTTTTGGTATGTGTACAATAACAATATGTAGTAAAATTTTTACTAAATAAATATATTCTTTTAATTATCGTTGTTTCATTTAAAATTAACATAAATCGATAAACATCGATGTTTTTTTTCGATGTATCGGAAAATATCGATATAATAACACGATGCATTACATCGCGTAAAACATCGGAATAATTTAAAAACTTCCCAGTAAACACTATGAATTACGCTTGCGTTTGTGTATAACTCGCTATCCATTATGCATTAGTGTTAGTGAAATAGCTGGGACTGAATTATTTCAAAAGTTTGACAATATAGTTACATATTCAATTGCCTGGTTGCAATTATTATACACATACAAGAATAAGATACGTATAACAACTGTTGCAAGTAAAATGCAAAGTGCAAACTGTACTGTGGCTAGCTACCTGCTACCGGTATCTGGCTTGGATTTGGGCGTGGCTTACTGCAAGGGTCCTCCTATTAGACAACTTCCCCCTTCATACTTGCAAAACCGTAGATGGTCTAAGATTGCAAGTCAAGGCTCTTAAGTCAGCGATTTTGATTATAGAGTATAACACAACTTATACAGGGTGTATCAAGTTAATGGAACAGTGCATTTTATTCATGTATGTGCAAGGTTACACAAAAATGTGATTAAGATATTTTGTAAGGCATAGAGGGGGACACATTTTGGCATAACCACTATTATTTTAAAACTATATAGATCAATGTTATATTTTTTTAAATGGCATTGTATATTTTTTATTAACTTATTGAATAGGGAATTTATTTCAGAATTCAACAATTAAATAATATCATACCCTTACATTGCGAAAATTTTGATAAAAATCAATACAAATTTAGTATTTCATTTCTATTTCAAAAATTTTGAGTAGGCTAAGCAAACATTCAACTATTAAAAGAAAAAAAATATCTGTTATTATTATTATTTGGTCTTCTTTAATTAGGAAAACTTTTTTGCAAATAAATTGCATGCTTGAAATGCATTTTGATAGGTCTCACATCAATAAATAAAATAATCTAAGTATTTGTTAAATCTGCTATTATTACATTAATTATTTGTCTGCTACGCTGGCTCAATGGTTACAGCAACGCCTCTTAGTCATGAGTGCGCTCGGGGTTCTGGGTTTGAATCCCATAAACTAAGGCATGGATGTTTGTGTATGTGAACCTACTCAGTCATTGGGATTTAATCCTTTTGAGAGACTATAAAAGAAAAAGAAAAGGTAATGAAAATTACCTTAATTTAATAATGGGTGACAGTTAATATTTTTTTTTTGTTTCAATGATTGAATGTTTGCTCAGCCTACTTAAAAAAATAAAATAGAAATAATTTTGAATTAATTTTTATCAAATTTTTAGCAATGTAAGAGTATGATATTATTATATCGTTGAATTCAGAAGAAAATAATATATTTAACGAGTTAATAAAAAATATATAATGCCATTTAAAAAATTATATTATTGCTCCATAACTTGAGTACCACTGGTTTTAAAATAATAGTGGTTATTTCAAAATGTGTCCCCCTTTATGCCTAACAAAATATCTTAATCACTTTTTTGTGTAACTTGTCAAATACACGAATAAAATGCACTGTTCCATTATCTTGATACACCCTGTATAATATGTAAAAGATAATTAATAATTTACATAATTCAAACAAAATCGTGTATTTGGTTTAAAGTTTATTCAGTTCTTTAATTAATTATTGACGCAGATATGTATTTAAGGCACGTAGTGGTTTTGATGTAATTTATTCCAAACTGAACATATTTAATAAACAACAAGCATAGGAACGTATACATTACACCAAAATTATAACGAATAGCATGAACATTCCTCGCGATCCAACATTTGTACTATTTAACCACATCATCTTTCACCATTCCACTAAAACAAAACCCCTGGCTAAATGCACCGGAATGCAACTGACATAGTTAGTCGCCTGGCGTCTCCAGCACTGCTCTTGAGGCGTCGGGCGGGTAATTGTAATCCCCGAGAGAGGGACAGGCTCTCCTCTCTTCTATGCACGTGCCGAGGAACCGGTGACAAATGACGGAGCTTCCATCACACTCCACCGGTCAGGGATGAAATGGCTCGGATAATATTATGTATGAGACCAGTCTTGCGCAAAGGTACGCAATAGCAATCGCTGCAATGCCAAATGGCACGCACGGTAGGGAGAGATTCAGGATTGATAGTGTTTTGCAACAAAGGGTATAGTGTATATGTTTTATAGCCAATTTGGAAAAATATTGAATATGAGTAAATAATGGGTGCTTTTTTTGCTTAGATAGAACTTATGAAAGAGTTAACTGTCGAACGAGCTGTCATACTGCCTTCACATTTTGACATTTATGATCGGTATACTGTGGCAAATCATCATGAATAGACTCACGCTTGAACAACGCTACCAAATTATCCAAATTTACTTTGAAAATCAGTCGTCGATTCGCGCAACTTATAGACAACTTCGTGATTGGCTTAACGGGTTTGTTAATAAGCCAAATTGCCGCATATGGAGTGAGACCAATCCACAAGAGACCGTACAGACTCCATTACATCCAGAAAAATTCACCGTTTGGTGCGGTTTACATTCTGGTGGTATCATCGGACTTTATTTCTTCAAAAATGAGGCCGGAGCTCGCGTTATGGTCAATGGAGATCATTGCCGCACCATGATCAATAATTTTTTCTTTGAAAATATGGATGTCATTGATCCGGACGAGATGTGCTTTCAACGAGATGGCGCTACGTGCCATACGGCGACCGCAACCATCGACTTATTGAAATCAAAATTTGGCGATAAGATGATTTCGAGAAATGAGCCTGTCAATTGGCCTCCAAGGTCGTATGATTTGACAACTCTCGATTATTTCCTGTGGGGCTACGTGAAGTCACTGGTTTATGCTGATAAACCAGCAACAATTGACGCCTTGGAGGCCAACATTGTTCATGTTATTCGTGACATACGGCCAGCAGTGCTCGAAAAAGTGGCTCAAAATTGGATGTCCAGAATGCGCTTCGTCAAGAACAGCCGCGGTGGCCATATGCCCGAAATCCTTTTCAAATGTTAATGCCATGCATTGATCTTTCAAATAAACAAAAATTTTTGATTAAAATCTAATTTTTTGTGTTACTTTTTACAATTTGAAGTTCTATCAGGCTTAAGCCTGTTTATTATGCTAGTTTATGCTAGGAAAAGCAATGTAAGTGGTCTAAATATATTTTTCGTACTCACTAGTATCTCAATGGACTACTTTGATCGAGTAGCTTAAAAGTGTTATTTTATTTTTAATTTTTTTGTACATTACAACAAATTTAATATAAGAACATGATAATTTAGGAAAATTAGTTGAAAGAATAAAAATTATTTAAATAACATCAAAATCATTGGAAATTTTGACATTTTAATTCTACTAACGCCATCTATTAGAAACTAATGTAACAAGAATGAAGAACAAAGCGGCCATACTGTACGCTGCACGAAGGCTGCACACAATATTAAAAATAATATAATAGTTGTTATTATTGTTCAATAAAAACAATATTATTATTATTATTTTATTTTTAATAGGTATAAGAATATATTTTATTTAAAGATAATTTAATACGTATTCATACCTTTATTTGTTTTAGATAGTGATATGTTCCTAAATTTATATTTTATAACCATACTACTATAGATTATGTACTCTGAATAAAAAATAAGAACTTAAATTTAATCGATTATACAGGGTGGTTGATTTTTCATTGTCCAGCTTATATCTTCTGAAATATTAAAGATAAAAAAAGTTAAATACAGAAGTTGTTTAATACAACTTGATCTATAATTTAGCATAAACATTTTTTTTCCAAGACCTAAAAATTTTTTGGAAAAATGTTTTAATTTAATTTTTTAAATGTAACACCTGTATATTTTGACAGAATAAGATTCTTAATAAATTTCTCTTTACAATGATGAGTAACAAGTAAGGATTTACCTTTAAATTATGTCCTATCAAGCAAATAGAAATATGATAAAAGTAGGCTATGATATTCTATTGTTTATACCTGTAACTTCTGTCACACATGAACATTGGCTACGTAGGGGTTTTCCTTTTAATAAAATTATGTCTAATAAAGCAAGTAATAGAATTTCATTTTGCTTTATTAGACATAATTTAAAGGTAAACCCTTACTTGTTATACATCATTATAAACAGAAATTTATTTAGAATTTTATTCCGTAAAAATATACAGGATGTTCTATTTAAAAAATTAAAGTTAAATATTTTTCTGGAAAATTGGTAAGCCTTGGAAAAAAATTGTTTACGCTAAATTATAGACCAGGTTGTATCAAATAACTTTTCTATAAATCTTTTTCTTGTGTCTTTAATATTTCAGAAGATATAAGCTGATGTTCTGCGTAATATCTATCGAAGGTAAAACAGTTTTACAATTAATTCGTTACTTACAAAAAATCTTGTACAATACTTATGAGGAAATACCTTCCTGCATTCGCCTAAATGAAATACTCGCTCGCGTTGCTCACTCGTACTTCAAACAAAGGCGCATGCACGGAAGTTTCTCGTGTGACAACAAGCCCCGGACTCCCCTAATCCACTGGGCCAGTATTTTTTGCCTTGTAAAATGTAAACCTGAGTCATCTATAATACGTTACTTAATGAATATTATTGAAGAAATTGTTTAAATATTACGTACAAAACCACAAACTATTGAAAATAAAAAGAAAATAATCAATTAGTGCTAGGAACTGGGTAATGAAAATATAATAAGAAAATTTCTTAAAAGGTACTTCCAGGAAGAGACGTGCAATATATCTTTTCAAATAATTTCTTCATATTTTAATCACTGTTACAAATAATTATTCCTTAAATTAGCAATGGAAATAAAAAGAAAATGTTTAATTAAAATGTGCTAGGAACTACGTAATGAAAATGGAATATGAAAATTTCTTAAAAAGTACTTCCAGGAAGAGAAGTGCCAGAGTGTAGTATCTTTTCAAACAATTTCTTCATATTTTAATCACTGTTACACTTAATATTCCTTGCATTATTAATTAAAATAATTAAAAAAATAATTAATTAAAATGTACTAGGAACTAGGTAATAATAATGGAATATGAAAATTTCTTAAAAGGTACATCCAGGAAAAGAGAGTTTTGTTACGAATAAGAATAAAAGTTATTAAAAGTCTTACCAATATAGAAGTCAGTTAAAGGTAGGTATCTCTTCTTAAAATATGTAGGTAGGATTATATGAAATTTACCTGAAAAACAAAATATTATATTAGAAATGATAAATTTAATGAGAAAATAAATTTTAAATGAAAATGTATAGGTATACGGTTTTAAAAATATATTAAAATTCTACATCACATTCATTTTAAATTGGAAGATTTTCATTTAAAACAAAACAATCCCGTGGAAACAAAAAATACAAAAATTTCAATTTGTTTAATCTGTTGGTTTCCTTTATAATTTGAGGTAGCACACGAGGCAATTACTGATTAGTAAAGTGTGGTAACAAATGTAATTTTTGCTGGCATTGGAATAACGCTCGCTTCCAGCACAGTGGTCGATCTGTTCTCGTAATCGCCGTTGCGGTCTCTGCTTTATGTGGAAGATAATGCACGCGTGCGTGTAACCGTTTGGATTTGCCAATTTTAATTGTGAAATGTATTTATCTCTCCCCAAAAGGTACAATTTTCAACAATTTGTTAAAGCTTTATGTTTGCTAACAAGTAAAATTATTACGTTTCATTCCTAATGGATTTGTTTGTTACCGTAATCTTCATTATATGATTTACAAACATTCAAATTAATTATATCGCTGTCGTTTTATGCTAATAATGGATCTTGCTATTAAATGAAACCAAGAACAATTCCTCAATTTTAATAATGCAGGTTGTAATTATGTATATTATTATAATAACTGATAAGGAAACTGAAATAAACTAAAATTATTACCTGTACCCTGAAGATATTTTTTATCGGGCCGAATCGGGCTAATCATTTTCAAAAATTGAGGTGAGTTGGACTTTTTATTTTGGCCCGGCCAGAAAATTCGAGCTTTTCGGGCCGGCCCGAAAAATCTTATAGTTCAATCAAATGCACAGTTTCCTTAATATTTTAATGAAAATGGATGAAGTTAAAAATTATCAAAATGATTTAATAACAACACACTTCACATATTAATAAATAAAAATGTATTATTTTACTTCAAGAATTCAAGGTTATTCATTAAAGCATAATAATTATATTGTGATGATGCTATTATTATTGTTATTGCTCGTATACTTAAATAAAAGTGATTTTTGTTCCTACCATAATGATTTCTTGTCCTATTTTTGAGGAGAAACAAAGTTAGATAAAAAAACCTTATGTAAATTAAAATTATATTTTTTTATATAAGATTTGTGAAAAGGTTGTTTAAATTCTTTGGTAAACAAAGTGTTAAATACTCGTAGATCTGTAATTTTTATAACAAACTTACACTAGAAGGGTCTCTTTTTAACTACTTATGTTAACTAATAAAAAAAAAATATATCATCACGGCATATTACCCATTTCTGGGTGTGCCATTATCTACAACACATGTAGACATCGGTAATGATGACGATATATTTTACCGTGTGGGCGCTTACCAGGCGTCACCTCACGGGCACTCATAGCTGGTGTGGAGAGTGCACCACAGGGGTCACTTTTGTGCCATTTAAAATTGGAAATATGTTACCTAACTAGTGTTGAAAATTATAAGAATGTAGAGGTTTTTTATAAGTTTGGCACGAAAAAAATTAAACATTTCGCCTTAACATAAAAATCAACATTAGGAATGCCGGATGCACCCAATTTGGAGCTTTGGCCCGGCTCGGTCCAAAGCCCGGCCCGATTTCGAGTCAATTTTCGAGCCGGGCTAGCAATTTTTTTTGTCGAGTCGATCTTCGAGTCGGTAATTTTTATTTTCGCGCCGAGTCGATCCAAACCACAAAGCCCGGCCTGGCCCGCCCGAATGCATCTCTAGAAAAGCATACCTACTCAACAGCAGCGTGGCCCAGGCCTTACGCGTACGTATAATCAACCGTACTTGCCTCTGCCACTCAGCAGTGTGGTTTATCCCGGCACCGAGACATGGTTACACAACCAACTCTGCCATTACCACCCCTGGGAATAGGGAGCTACCCCACCCCGAAATCTGCTCAGTTGCTGATCCACCCTAGTGGCTTTACTTCGGACTTATGAGCATGGTTACAAAACCAGGATAAAACCATCCTTGCCGTTACCATGCGGCGAATCAGCGAAAACTCACGAGGCTAGCAATCGTGGACACATAGATCGCATTCCTGGTTACCCTTATAGCTCTCTCTTCACGACTTAAACTATGGAACGCCGTTTTAATATTTATTCTATATTTAAAGATATGTTAAATTATATAAAGACGTCATTAAATGAAATAAAGACGTCGTTAATTCATTTTTGGATGTTCTTATAATATTTTTTGATATCCAAAATGTTTTAAAGACGTCTTAAATTCAAATATTTATAGATATCAAAAATCCTTTTTTAGATATCAAGAATTGAATTAAGGATATCAAGAATTAAATTAAGGATATCAAAAATTGAATTAAAGATATCAAAAATTGAATTTTGGATGTCAAAAATTCAATTCTGGATATCACATCTCCATAAATAACATGTCCAAAATTCGAAATTTTGACGTCCTAAATTCATTTTTGATATCAAGAATTGAATTATGGATTATCAGATCTCCGTAAATAACATGTCCAGAATTCGAATTTTTGACGTCCTAAATTTATTCTTGATATCATGAATTGAATTATGGATATCAGATCTCCGTAAATAACATGTCCAGAATTCGAATTTTTGACGTCCTAAATTAATTTTTGATATCAAGAATTGAATTATGGATATCACATCTCCGTAAATAACATGTCCAGAATTCGAATTTTTGATATCAAGAATTCGGTGCGCCATCTAGTTTAAAGTGACTGAAATACTTTGTGTCGGTAAATCAGATTTCCTCAGCGAAATTATAATAGCGTTGGTTTAGATTCTGCCTTAGGATTGGTCAGAATGCAGACCTATTTCACAAAAACGAAAAGAATCACCAGTTTGTTGGCCTTTATCAAATAAAATCTACAGAATTAATGATGCATACATTTAATCATGTTATTTACGGAGATGTGATATCCATAATTCAATTCTTGATATCAAAAATGAATTTAGGACGTCAAAAATTCGAATTCTGGATGTGTTATTTACGGAGATGTGATATCCATAATTCAATTCTTGATATCAAAAATTAATTTAGGACGTCAAAAATTCGAATTCTGGACATGTTATTTACGGAGATCTGATACCCATAATTCAATTCTTGATATCAAAAATTCAATTCTTGATATCAAAAATTCAATTCTTGATATCAAAAATTCAATTCTTGATATCAAAAATTCAATTCTTGATATCCAAAATTAATTTAAGATATCAAAAATTCGAATTCTGGACATGTTATTTATGGAGATGTGATATCCATAATTCAATTCTTGATATCCAAAATTAATTTAAGATGTCAAAAATTCAAATTCTTGATATCAAGAATTCATTTAAGGATATCAAGAATTGAATTAAGGATATCAAAAATGGAATTAAAGATATCAAAAATACAAATACAGATATCCTAAATTGAATTCTGGACATGTTAAATTCACTTTTTGATGTCGAAAATTCAGTACCATTTTAAGGTGTCTAAAATTTAATTTTTGATATCTATAAATGTATTTTTGTATCTAGTATTCAGTTTTTGACATCCTAAATTATTTAAGGATGTCTGAAATTAATTTTAGACTTCCTTAATTATTTAAAGATGTCCATAATTCAATTTTTGATGTCTTTTAATAATTAAGGATATCTGAAATTAAATTTTTGACGTCTTTAAATAATTGAAGATGTCTTTAAATGTAGAATAAATAGTAAAACGGCGTTCCATATTAAACCAAGCTCTAGAGGCTCTACCGGGCACGACCATTCAATAAGGATTAGGATAAAGAACAACACAAGTAGGAGAATACTCATCCAAATCCGTATCTGTACTACTTCTTGCTCTTATGGACTAAAAGTGCGTGTTAGACTCAATTCACCTTTGGTAAAGGTTCTATCTCAAAACTAAACACTAACTAAACTCACTAAATCACAACCTCATCCATCAAATGCTAGAGAAAGACTGACTTCAGATTTCTATTAGCAGTAAATTGGCGTATTAAGTGATTATGCAAGACAACCAAACAAAATTCCAATCAGGGTGGGGAGTAAAGGATTAAATAATTACCATTTAATCATGCCCACCTACATATCTGTGACATTAGCTCTGTTCGATGAGAAGTACTTGAAGTGCGGAGCAGAATAGTGAAGTGCAGTGTAGTGTACAGTAGTACAGTCTAATTCTTGTGGTTTCATAAAACACACTAGTGTATATTTGGGCAAGTTTGCTCAGCTGTGAGTAATCAAGCTAAGCGTATCCAAAGGTGTAAAAGGTTAGGTTGTTTATAAACACAGTTTATAAAGCTGTAAAGAAGTGACTGCAGAAATGTCTGTTTTAAAGAGCATAATGTTTGAACTAATAAACGATTCTGACGAAGATCAATCATGACTTGATTCTTCATCAGATTCAGAGACAGATATATTAATTAATTCTTTATATAACAAAACAAAGAGAATATACTATATCTGAATCCATTATTTTATTTTCTCAATGTGTAAAATTTTAGGTTAATAAACGGATGTGTAGATAGGATAGAATTAAAATGTCTACCGAACAACATTTAGTTACCCCCACTCCTACTCTGCACTTTCTACACCACCTCGCGAGTCAGGTCAGAAACGTGAGCACTAGTTCTTAAAATTTTTGTCATCGAACAACCAGCCAGAAGCTGCCCGTTTCTCATAAAACATGTTAGTGTAAGAAAGTTAACACTAGGGCGGCCTAGTACATGTCATCGAACAAAGCTATTATCGTGTAATTCTTTTAAACGGGATTTTAAATTTACAATTACCCAAGATGAATCATGCCGGTTGTGAGTTCAACAGTACATCTCGCCAAGTGGCTCTTCCGCCATAGTAATAAATTGGACCATAAATATTGGTCCTTTGTATTAAAAATACATACCCGTAGACGTAGGAGAGACTATCAAAGTGTAAAAAAGTTACTACTTTTAACCGCTACATCACAGATCTGTATTCCAATTTCAAGCCCGCTTTCACCTTTTTGAAATACAGAATCTATTTTTAAGCAAATGCATACAGAAAATAACAAAACAACAAAACAAAAACAGATAATACTTGTTTGAATTTATGATGCCACGCCAGATAGAAACTACGTGCGTTTGTTGGGAAAATAATAGATATATATCGAATGATGTATGCTATCAGTGGCAATTAAAATAAGGACTAGAATATATATAGTTGTTTATTAAATATTTTATTAAATTGCTTGTTATATATTAGGTGCGTTCGGTAAATCATACGGAGTTGGAGTATTTACGGAGCGGTGTTGGAGTGGAGTGGGAGTAGAGCTGGAGTTGGAGTAGATCGAGGGAACAAGGTACACTCCTTTATTTGTGATTAACCGAACGAGAAGAGTTAAAATTTTGGTGCACGAATATAATAACCTCCTTTTTTGACAATCTGATATACTGCACTGCTAAAAAAAATAAATAATGAACCATATAGAAGTTATTCAGTTTGGTATTATTCTTTAATGATTCTGAAGAAAGTATATATTAGAAAAGGTACAGAATTCTTACCATTCCGACATATTGTGCCTAGTTATATTACAAAACAATATTATAAATATAAAATAATTGTGTATAATAAAATATTTCAACATAAAAATACAAAATGATCTGACAGATGTCAAATAAAACAAAAAAAAACGTATGCTTGCATATCGCGGTTGGGCTTATGGAGTTCACACTTTTCACTCCACTTGACTCCATTCTGCATTTGCCGAACGCTCCATTTTAAGACGCTTATCACTCTATGTAATTACCGAACTGTGCTAGGAGTGTACAGAGTGAAAAGAGTGAACAGAACTCATTTGCATATTTTCAATAATTACTGACCAAGAAAATAAATAATTTCAAACATATAGATATCCCGCTACTTGATGGCCATAGCTTAAGAGCACATAGTAGTGACCGAAGATGTGGCCAGCACATTACCTTCCGTCATTTCTACCTCTTTTATAAAAGTCCTATACCAAAAGTTTCTTGGAAAAGATTATATAAATCCAGTAAACTTGTAACACGAACAAATACATTTTCTACAAATTTTCTAGGATGGTGCGAAACGTTCATAAATGTATTTTATATTCTGAATAAAGTTTTTTATCTTCGACTTAATTACGTATCAGAATATACATTTAACAAATATATAACGAAATATGCCAGTGTAACAAATTACTTTTCTGCTGATGATGGATAAATTATATAACAGGAACGTCCTGCACAATGTATAATAAATTACTTACAAGCAATGAATAAATGGAACATTTGAGCCTTAAATTATTTATTCTTCTTTCCGCAAGTTCCAAACGACACAATTAGTAACGAATGAATATATCCCCGATTGAGAGATAGCAGTTGTCCGCGAAGAGAACGATTATTTCATTATTTAGTTGGTAAAAAGTTACACAAAGTGAAGGTCTCGGGTTCAAATCCCAATTTATTTCAAATATACTGATCGTAATCCTGATGCTGGCTAACAACGAGGATGACTTGATTTTTTCACAAATTATTTCAAATATACTGGATTTTAATTATTCTTTTTTTAGAGATCACGAAAAAATAACATGACCTGACAATGGGTCGAATTCACCACTCTTCATTAGATTAGTGATCGTCTCTAGTAACCATGGAAGCAGCTTGCATCTTTTTCTTATTAATGCATCATTGTATATGTCTCTTTTTATTTTATTATTTTTAGATAAGCTTCTTTAGTTAAAGAAGAGTGCTGCTTTCAACCCAATGTCTTTACTGGGCTTACAAGATGCTTGCTCTCCTAGTAAAGTATTACTTTCAGGTCTTATTACGTAAATTATTATTATTCTCAATCATTTTAGTAATATAACGATTCCTAACTTTTGGAGGTTGGAAAATACGTCATTCCTACCTTTAATGACAATCTCTTGGGTTGGAAATAACAGATTTCACTTCCATCTCTTGGGTTGGAAATGTTTATGTAGGGATTGCCTAGCAACATTGCTGTTTGCGCGTTGTTTGCGCGTTATTACAAAGGCTGGTATACAAAGATTGCTTTGAATGAAGCTAAATCTAGACCGCCATTCTTATTGTTATAATTTTTGTTATATGTTGTTATGTATAAAAAAAATACAACAGTTGTGTAACTCCTTTCATTGCAATCAGTCGCATTTTTATATATTCATTCATGTCTAAACTATTTTGTAAACATAATTAGAAGTAACGAGTTTGTTGCCTTATAATAAACTTCGTGATCCCCAATATTTGCCTATTAAATGTAATTAAATCTATATTTTTACAAGACGTGGTAGCAGAGAGGTCTGCCCGTCATTTTTACCTTCCGTCACCTTTAGGTAAGGAAGGTATTGTCTTTGGTCAAAAAATTCGTTGGTGAGTTTTTAATGAATAAACACGTTTTAGGTTCCCTACAATACGAATATACCATTTTTAAGATGATGTCTGTATGTGTGTGTGTGTGTGTGTGTCCGTGTGTGTGTGTGTGTGTGTGTGTGTGTGTGTGTCCGTGTGTGTGTGTGTCCGTGTGTGTGTGTGTGTGTGTGTGTGTGTCCGTGTGTGACAAATTTTTCTCCGACGATAACTCCAATACTACAAATCTAAAAATTATAATTCTTTCGTATTCCTCTTCTGTACATCCATAAGAAGAGTTGATTAGATTTTGGTTACAATTGATCCACCGGAAGTACCCTTATTTGAAGTTTTTAACAGTTTTTCTTAAAAAAACGCAGTTAAATATTATTTTTTGACATTTTGTTATTATTTATATTAAAGAAAATACTCTTCTCTATACAGTTTGATTATACATTTTCCTTCATATTCAATAGATGTAAATTTAAAGCATTATAAAGAAATTAATTTTCAAAAATTAGTCAGCTTTGCTGTTTATCATGGAAACAGCTGACATAATTATTCTCAAAAATTTAATTGACAGATGTCAGTTGCAAGTGCAAAACCAAATATGGAAAAAAGTATAAGATCTAAAATTGGTATGTCATAGTGTTGCTCGCAAGTGACACGCAGAGAAAGGCCAAAGAGAAGATGGAAGGACATTACTTAGTGTAGTTTATGTTATAATTTTATTGGATTTATAGAACCTTTTCAAATGAACTTTTGGTATGGAATTTATAAAAAATAGTATGTGTTTTTACATGATATTATATAGAATCTGTTCCAAGGACCTTTTGGTATGGGATTTGTACAAAATACATGGAATTGACGGAAGGTCTTGTGCTGGCCACAACAGATTTTTATATTATATGGTCATGAAGAGCTTAGCATTATAGCTCTTCCTAGTGTGCAGCGAGGTGAACCTGGTTATACGCTATCTTTCGTAAGCGTTGTGTTAGTGCAGAGGTAATTCTATCAAGAGCGACAAGTACTGGTCGTCGTGTTAGCCCCCCTTGGTGGAGCTGGCTTCCACAGGTTTGGATCTTCAAGGGACAGCAGGCAGAGTGACCTGCTGGGATTGTCTCCACTTGTAGAAACCCTTTGAAGACAGCTATCAGCTGAGGAACTCCATTCCAGTCACCTTCGTCGCTGGTACAATAAGCTACTGGAATTGGTTTCATTTAAATACAATTGTTTGTATACCAGTCTCGCTCGTATCACTAGTATTTTACTTCTCTGGTCCTTCAAGTAAATTTGTCAAATGTTGACATTTTAAATCATAAATTCATATTCCCCTGTCTAGTAATACTCCCGCTGAAACTTATACAGTCCATTTGAAGCATCGACCTTTAAACTAATAGACGCAGCGTACGAGCAAAACGTTTCTCGCGCCATAACGGTGCAGACACAGTATCTCTATCCTTCAACAGTACGGAAGTTAAGAAAACGCGGCAAAATAAAAATTTGATTTGCCCCTTACTTGTTATACTTGGTGCATAATCGCTAAAAGTATATATATAATTTTTTTGTGCATAATTACTTTCATTATATATTTTTAATACAATATATTATATACACATATTATATTATAGAGGATAAGTAATAATAAATAAGAACTTACATATGAAATGACACAGCTAAACGGCGTACGTACTGTTGACTGCACAAAATACACCGTTTCCCCATTATTTTGTCGCATACACACCTCATAACACATTTTCGTATATGTTGACAAAAATAATTGTAAATGTTCTCCAAAAAAGTAAAATAATACACAAAGTCACGAAACGTCAAATAGATTTTGACAACTATTTAGTGATAGAGAGCGATATATAGAGGTCTCCATATGGGTGAAAAAGATGTACAATGAGTACGAACGCATGCGCAGTATACTTTAACTGAGAACTTCCGTATTGTTGAAGGACAGAATATATATTTCTATCCTTTTATGTTGGAGCATTATTCTAACGATAAAAGAATAGGAAACACTTGGTCCATTAGTTTAAAGGTCGATGATTTGAAGTTATTGCTAAACAATTGCCATAGATCACTATAATTAAGTAAGCTAAACAAATTTTAAGAGAGCTGTCAAAAATATTAATAAAATTAAAGGTTATAACTTATTGACTTATTTTGAAAATTACTGATTTAAAATGAAGATGGTTGTGAATAAAATATGATACATAACAACGCGCTTTATCTCACCTTGAGGCTTCGCTAAGCCCTCCTCGGATGTAATACACTATTACCAAAAATTCTCATTGAGTACTAGATAATGATAAAAAAAAGTATGTAAATCTTTTATTGTCACCACTAGTAAAACTAATGAATAATTATTATTATGAATAAAAGAAATGAATTATTATGCAAGTCAGCGCCGGAGGTCCAAACAACAACAAACAAATAAACCCCGCAATAAATATAAATGATGCGGTTCACTTGCAAGTTGCAGCTTTAATACAAAATTTCAATCACAAATTAGAGACTGTTGCTCTGTAATTCAGAATCTGAGAATACGTCTTCAAAAATACTCTCCATAAATCTCTTTGTGTTTTTAACACAATTTTCTTATTTTTCTAGACGTACAGTTTATTGTGTTTTATTTCAGACGTATAAGCATGAAACTCAACAATGAATAAATTTAGATAACGTAATTTACGAGGCACATTCTTCATACGAGAAAAAGTTCCATTTAGACCATTTATTTAGCATTTATTTATTTACAGACGATTAATTACAGTGACACAAACTTAAATTGAAAATATTTTGATATTTCGTTTGGTAATTTTCGTTTATTGCAGGTAAATATCGCTATTTTATTTATTATGGTGATGAACATCACTGAATAAATAATTCTTTACAAAAACAATATACTCGTAAATGGCACAAATAAAGAAGAAGTTAATAATAATAATAATAATAATAATAATAATATATCTTCCGGGCATATTACCCATTGCAGAGTGTGCCGCAATCTGCTTTTCTACGCAGGATTTATTTTAACAGATTTCATCTCTTAAGATAACCAAGATACCAATGGGGAAAAATCTGATGTGGCCAACACAAAACCTCCCGCTATTTAATTTTTATTAATTTACATAGGGACCTACATATTTACTAACGCTGCAAACTGTTCCATTGGATATAACTATTGCTTTATTTACTACTTTCTTTTTAATATGTTACTATTACTAATTTAATTTAAATTAGTTTTTTGACAGTGTCATTTGAAATATGAACTGTGTAACAAAGGAATTGTGTTTGTCTTAGGCTTCGGGATTTTTTAAAAAATTAATTTTTAAATTTATCTGTAAAATATATAGAAATAGTATTAATGTATTCCTGTAGAAAATTCAATAATCTTTAATTTTCATATTGACAAGAACTGCGAAAAATGGCATTTAATGGTATTTTTTTGAAGAAAAACCATTATGAACGTCAGGTAAAATGCCGTTTCCGGTTACCCAATTCACACCAAAATCTAATGGTGTTTTTCCATATTAGAATAGGGTAGAAATAGAATGTTTCAGAATTTTCTGAGTGATAGTATTTGAGTTAGAGCGTTAACAAAATCCATACACATACACACATACACACACACTCACACACACACTCACACACACACTCACACACACACTCACACACACACACTCACACACTCACACACTCACACACTCACACACTCACACACTCACACACTCACACACACACACACACACACACACACACACACACACACACACACACACACACACATACGCACATACGCACATACGCACATACAGACATCATCGTGAAAATGTTAAAATTGGATTCTAGAGACCTTAAAACGTGGTCATATTTCGATATGTGATTTTTAGCACGATCCCTATACCATTAAAGTAAACAGTAAAGTAATAATAAAAGAAATTAGAGAAACAATTAAATAAATTTTATGGAAATGGAAGAAAATAATTACGATAATTACACTTTTCCAACTGGTTTCCTTTCTCTCTTTGCACATTTACAGTTTACACCGACTTCCCAACATGATTGACAATAATATTAAATATATTGACAAGTTTCTTAATGGAAATTTACTGTCAGTCAATTTTATTTTTCAGAACGCATCATTTTTTGCTTTATTTCCTTTCAATCCTGCTACGTTTTGTCTAGATTATTTTTAACACTGTTTAAAAAAAATATAACTGAAATTGAACAATATACGAACATAAACCGATATTCATAAAGAAATGACAGTAAAAACGAATATATATGAAATATTTTACTTTGCGATTCTATGAAAAGTATTGGAATAATTCAGCAATTGTAAAGTAAAATTGACTCAAAAATATGAGAAAATGAAATTTTTTACAGACACTCATAATATTTTCTTAGCTTTTTCTACTACTTCAGTCAGATTCAATAGCGACAGAATAACATGACAAAGTTTTTTATATTTATACATTTTTCTACTTATCAGATATTAACTTTTATGGACTCAAATATATAAAAGAAGCAGAAAAAAATTCTTTTTATTATTTATAAAATATGTAGCATACATATGTATGAATCCAAATATTATATATTTTTTCTAACAAGTAAGTTTATGAAAGAAATGGGAAGGTCAGCTTCTATATTTTTCCAATTTGCGTATTCTTATATTCGAAAGATTTGATTTATATTATATTAAAAAGATAAAATATACAAAACACCGAAATTAAATAAGAGTATTTTTGACACATTCAGATATGAATAAAACATATTAAATTATGGAGAAAAGACTGAAATATTTCCAAAATTATTTTCTCAAACATTGTAAAAAAAAAAACAAATTCATTTGGGATTTTCTAAAGTATGGAGAAGTATTTAAATTAATAATGTGCGTGTGTGTATGTGTGTGTGGATGTTGGAACCACAGGTCTCAAATATTATAATACTTAAAAAATATTTAACAACAGTTTCCTCAATCTGACATTCCTGGGAAGAGCTGATTAGATTTTGTTAACAATTGGACAACTGGAAGTAATAGTTTCTTGAAAAAAAATGTTCTAAATATTATTTTTTGAACATTTCTGTTATTACTAATATTAAAGAATATAAAAATCTCTATCCGTTACTTTTAAAATTTTTATTATATTTTCTATGGAGTTAAAGATAGAGACATATAAATATATAAAATAATAAATTGTAGATGTATCTCGCAGTCTATGGAAAACAAGTGAAAAAATTAAAATGTTTGTAATTGACAGATAAATGTGTGTCACAAAAAACCAGAAACATTACTGAAGACTTTTTGTGGGAAGTACATTTAATATTTCATATTTTATTACAAATTAAATATTTATAATTATAGATACATAAATATATTACATATTATTATACCCTGCAGAAATACCGCCTATCTAATCAATGAATTAGAAGAATCGCGAACATTACAAGAATAAGAGTGAATAGAATGAATTAAAAAATATAAAAATATGTATATCAAGAAGATATGTGTTTTTGTGTGTATCAGAAATGTCAAATGTGTACAATACTTATATAGCCTAATATGGAAATGGCGAGAGGTCTCGTGATGGCCACAAAAGATTTTATTTTAAGACTTTTATTTCTAAAAACTCACTCAGTTCAAATATTCTAAAAATGCGTACACTTACGTAACATTGTCTTTAGAATCAAATAATATTACTACCAAGTTTTATCTCTACCCATTTTTGAATTATTGCCCCAAAAGTCAATATACCCCATATTTACACAAAAATTTTCAAAAATCTAATTTTTATACTTCTCAATGCGCTGATTCCAAATTTTGAAACCGCAGGTCGATATCTCGTTTCATTCTCGGGATATTTAGATTCAAGTAACCCACAAATGGGTCGCGATATGGATTTAGCGATACGGCCATTCGATTCTGCGGGAAAAACTACATAAGTGTACCAATTTTTATAATTTTTGTCCAACAAGTTAATTTTTTATGAATAAAAGTTTGAAAAAGTCGTGAGGGGTACACCTCAGATTTTTACGATTTTTGGCCATTTTCAGTTATTTTGCTTTAGAGTTTGTATGCGGTGTTCAAAAATTCTGAAAATTGGTGTACTTATGTAATTTTGCCCGTAGAATCGAATGGTATTGTCGCTAAATTCATATCTCGACCCATTTTTGGGTTATTACCCAAAAATGAGCAGTTTTGAGTAAAACTTTAAATTTAAATATCTCGAGAACGAAAAGAGATATCGACCTGCGGTTTCAAAATTTGGAATCAGCGCATTAAGAAGTATCTAGATACATAAAAATTATATTTTTGAAATTTTTGAAGTTTTTATCTAAATGTGGGGTATATTGACTTTTGGGGAAATAATTCAAAAATGGGTAGAGATATAAAGTGGTTGGTAATATTATTTGATTGTAAAGATAATGATACGTAAGTGTACACATTTTTAGAGTATTTGAACAACTGAATGAATTTTTAGAAATAAAGGTCTTAAAATAAAATCAGTTGTGCCCATCACAAGACCTCTCGCTATTAGGCTATATAAATATAGTACATATTTGACATTTCTGATACACACAAAAACACATATCTTATTCATATACCGGGAGTTTATTTTATCAGTAAACATAGGGTAAATCCTTGTCATAGTTACGGTATGAATGTTTGACAGCAATGTATTGAAGCGTTTATTTTATGAGTAAACATAGGCGTTTAACATGGGAAGCAGTTTTTTATAAATACAAAGTGTACGGCTAAAAATCAAGTCATGCTATTGAACATGATAATAGTACATTACATCTTGTACATTATTTAATATTAATTACTTTAATAATATTGCAAAAATTGCAATAAATTACAAAAATTGCCAAATAAATAATTGTTTCAGATTTTTATTATGCAATATGAAAAGATTTCCGAATGTCTCCGTGGCGCAGTGGTCATAACACTAGCGTCTGAAATTTTTAGTTGGAGATCTATTCCCCATTGGGGTAATTATTTTATTATTATTATTATTTTACATAAAAATTTTTGAACTTTTAAAAATCAGTTTATTTCCATATTACAATTATTTGAAAATAATAATAACATTGTAATAAATAAAGAGAAAATGATTGAGAAAAATTGATTACAATAATCAAAATAATAATGTAATAACAATGCATTGTATTTTATTTGATAAATACAGTAAAGACATAATATTTGCACAAATTTATTATATTTCAGTTATTTTTATTAATATCAAAGGAAATACAATGCATTGTTATTGCATCAATATTTTGATTATTGTAATCAATTATTTTCTCTTTATTTATTACAATGTTATTATTATTTTCAAATGGTTGTAATATGGAAATATAAACTGATTTTTAAAAGTTCAACAATTTTTATGTAAAAAAAATAAAATAATTACCCCAATGGGGAATCGAACCCCAACCAAAAATTTCAGACAATTATTTATTTCACAATTTTTGTAATTTATTGCAATTTTTGCAATATTATTACAGTTATTAATATTAAATAATGTACAAGATGTAATATACTTTTATCATGTTCAATAGCATGATTAGATATTTAGCTGGACACTATGTATTTACAAAAAACTGCTTCCCATGTTAAACGCCTATGTTTACTCATAAAATAAACGCTTCAATACATTGCTGTCAAACATTCATACCGTAACTATGGCAATGATATACCCTATGTTTACTGATAAAATAAACTCCCGGTATTTATTATTATTATTATTATTATTATTATTATTATTATTATTATTGTTATTAATTTTAAAACTTTTATTGTATGACATCGATATTTATTTCGAATTTCTAATGAGCATCCTGCAAATTGGAAACTCAAAAGTTTCAAGATTTTCTGTCATCTCTTCTATTTTAATTTCTCGTATAAGGTGCGAATTCCTAAATCAATACTGCGTTAGGATGGAGAGAAATATGATTTGGTCTGGTTTTGCATCAGTAACCATCCACAGTCTCATCCTCATCTTCTATCCCCATCTGTTCTGTCTTCAGTAATCCGCACCAGTAGCTTCATTCATATTGCCCGCGATTATAAACCATAACGTTGCGTTTAAAATGGGATGCGAGATGCAAATAAACTAGAGAACACTAGGCAGAGCAACATAGACTCATATCACTCGGTCAAGGACCTGTCAAACATAAAGGAAATATATCAACATCGAGAGAGAAGCCGAGGGAGAAGCGATAATTGAAAGTTGTGTTTGGGACCTAAATCAAGAGATGGCAGCATTGATGATGTCAAATTATAGGTAATACATCACAATGCTACATATGCAGAATAGCTATTTATGTGTTCAGTTGAACATGTAAGTCCAGCAACACGTCATGTGCGAAAAATATAATTTTGCAACGAATCACATGAGGTTTTTATACGTAATTTCATTTAACGTCAACATATTTATAAAATACATACAGCTTATATGGATTCCGTTATAGATATCTTTCATTAGTATATCTCATGGTTCTGATTGAATGGGACAGTCTCTAATAAATGACCGAGAGATTGATTCATTGTAAACCTAAGATAGCACATAAATAAGGTCACGAATATTTCCAAATTGACTTAGTAATATGTTGAGCAATCAATTGTAATACTACATTTTAATTTAGTCAAAAAATATGACTTTATGTATTACAAAATTTTTCGTTTTAATGTTCAACTAATTTTTATTAAAATGTAACATCAAACATATAGCTGATGATGACTGTGATAACACAATCGAAACGTCCAATAAATGTAAACTAAATTGTATTTTGCAATAAACAAAAGATCCAAAAAGCCTACAAAATTTTTTTTTAACAATAATATTAAAGGATCTACTTCGAAGAAAAATTTAATATGTATAATAACAAAACTTGTCAAAATGTCAAAAACAATATTTAACTGCGTTTTTTTAAGAAAAACTGTTAAAAACTTCAAATAAGGGTACTTCTGGTGGATCAATTAAAACCAAAATCTAATCAACTCTTCATATGGATATACAGAAGAGGAATACGAAAGAATTATAATTTTTAGAATTGTAGTATTGGAGTTAACGTCGGAGAAAAATTTGTCACACACGGACATACATACACACACACGGGGACACACACACACACACACACACGGACACACACACATACACACACACACACACATACATACATACATACATACATACATACATACATACATACATACATACATACATACATACATACATACATACATACATACAGACATCTTAAAAATAGTAAATTCGTATTGTAGGGACCCTAAAACGTGCTTATTCATTAAAAACTCACCACCGAATTTTTTGACCAAAGACAATACCTTCCTTACCTGAAGGTGACGGAAGGTAAAAAATAAATGTGGAAAGACATTTATTATTAACAATTCTCCGTTTTGATCTTCCAACCTCTTCTATGTACTCTATACATACTCTAATCATTGTGCACATAGCATTATTGTTTACATACTGTATGTATATTGAGTTTCTCGTCTGCTTGCAGGAAAGCGTACATGTCTCGTCGTCAGTGCAAGCATATAACTTAATCCCTATAGAAGTGTAAGGAAGGCAGGCTGAAACCTACTGCAAGCTGGATTTCTGAGCACATGGTGCCATTTCTTATCACAAGGGTGCGACGCACGGATTACGGAGATCAGAGTGACGTACAAGAGGATATTCGCATGGATGGATTGCTTATTGGGCGGTTAAAGACACTTGTTATTACATTTTTGCAGAATGAGCAAAAGATAAAATAGTTATTGAATTATAAGATTTATTTCATAAATGTAATAGTTATGTAAATTGATTTGATAATAACAGAACCAAAGTCAAGAATAAGAAACAAACGATAACAAAAAATTACCTTGCTTTTGCAAAGATTGAAGAAGATAATATTGTGTCCCATTTTGGCGAAGTTATTATATTCTTTCACAGCCTGATTCACAAAAAAGTTTAAGCTAATCCTCATTTTTGGAATAGTGAATTCTATTCTATTCCGGTATTTAAAATTTAATTTTCATGAAATTATCAATAAAGATAGATACTAGGAATAGATTAGACTACATTTTAAGATATAAACTGTCAAAATTAGAGTTGAATTCGCTAATCCAAAAATGAGGATCAGCTTAAACTTTTTTGTGAATCGGGCTGTTAGTGTTTTACTTTTCTTCGTTAAATAGTCCTTCCGAAAATAATCGTATAAAACTAAGACAACTTATTTTTGCTAATTTTAACAAAATTTATATCACTATGCCCGGTTTCATATACGATTGTTAAATCTTGTGTTAGTTAACAACTTTTCAAAATTAACAACTTGTTCAATTTTTATGATGTTTCATGAAATTAGCAAATTACTATTAAACTGATGTTAGTCAACATGCATGTCAAAATTTGTTTAGGGAATTATTGTATTATTATAATATAAAAACCAATTTCATCGTTATTAATAATAAATGTCATTATTGACAGACTGGAAAGTACCAGTTGCATAGAACCTTAATGTTAATAATAACTGATTGATTGGATCAGTTGGATGATTTCTTTCAGTGTATGATGTCAAATTTTCATATATATGATCCAAAATTAACAGATGTCCTTAGATAACCGATTTCTCATTTTTAATTGTACCTCATCAAAAAATTCAAAAGTATTTCCTTGATCTCGTCAGATTCCGAAAACATAGGTACCTAGTTAATAATATTTCCTATGACATTAATGTAATGAATACATTTTTATTTTAAATTATACAACTAATGCAACTTGTACTTACTAATTTTCTTGTTGCAAATTAATTTATGACGGAAAGGAAAAAATAAATATTTTGTTCTGATTACACATATGTGACAGATGTCATAAATAGCACCTGGTTAGAAAGTTAACAAGACCCGAGACTGTTAGGGCCGGTTTTTCAATCTCTGGTTAAAGTATTAACTTCTAGTTAAGTAAACAATATTGCATCGTTTTGTTGACATCAATGATAAATCTGTCATTTGACAGTTGATTTCGGTTCAATATTGTTTATTTAACTCGTAGTTAAAATTTAACCTATTATTGAAAAACCGGCCCTTAAAATAGCAAACCATTTAACCATGATTTTAAATCTAGCATTTGTTGACGAAACAATAGTTCCTAGTGAATCAGTTGCTAAATTATTTAACAAATTGTTAAGATTTAACAAATTGTTAAGGTTTAACAAGCGGATATGAAACTGGGCATATATATTTTAATAAATATTCATGGTATTTGAATCTACTCATAGATCTCTTAATTTTTACCTCTCGCTAAGGGAGGTAAGTATTGGATTCATTCTAAAAATCGCTTATCCAGATTTGTCAATAAACAAAATTTAAGGTCACTAGAATCAGATTTTAACACTTTTATGATAATGTCCATCTATGTGTGTGTGTGTGTGTGTGTGTATGTGTGTGCGGATGTGTGGATGTTGGAGCCACGGTTTCTCAAATAGTATAAGACTTAAAAAATATTTAACTGCAGTTTCCTCAATCTGACATTCCTGGGAAGAGCTGATTAGATATGGTAACAATTGGACATCCGGAAGTAATAGTTTCTTTAAAAAAATCTAAATATTATTTTTTGAAAATTTGTGTGTGATATGTGTGTGTGGATATGTGTGTGTCTGGATGTTGGAGTCTATAAGACCAAAGATCAATTTAACTCCCTACTTATACCATAATCTAACATTAATGGGAAGAACTGATAAGATATTGATAATAATTGGACAATTAGAAGTAGTAGACTCCTAATCAAAAATCTACTAAAAAATATTTTTTGAAAATTTATGTTTTACAAAAATTACAAAATATAAAATTCTCTATCCGATAAATTGAACATTTTATTTTATCTTCTATAGATTTAGAGACAGAACAGTATAAATATATAAAATTATCCGTTGTCATGAATATCACAGCCCAAATAAATCCATAGAGACCAGTTGAAAAATAAAAATATTTATAATTGGCAGAAAAATGTCAGTGTCAAAAATCCAGGAAGGCTTTTTCTGGGGAGTACATTTAACATATTTTTATTTTATTATTAATTAAATATTTAAAATTTTAGATACATATATTATATATACGCAGCAGAAATACCGCCAATCTCGTCAATGAAGTTGAAGAATCTCGAACATTTAGAAAAGTAGGAGAAAACTTATTTATGGAATGAATTAGAAAATATAAAAATATATTAATAAATGCAATTCGAATTTTTGTGTGTGTGAATACTATAAATGTTAAATATAATATCTATATTTCCAATTTTAAATAGCACAAAAGTGACCCCTGTGGTGCACTCTCCACACCAGCTATGAGTGCCCGTGAGGTGACGCCTGGTAAGCGCCCACACGGTAAAATATATCATCATTACCGATGTCTACATGTGTTGTAGATACTGGCACACCCAGAAATGGGTAATATGCCGTGATGATATATTTATTTATTTATTTATTTTATTTATATACTTATATAGCCTAACAGGAAAATGGAGAGAGATATTGTGATGGCCCCAACAATTTTTTTTTTTTTTAATTTTGTTGGTTAAAGTATATGTTATATTAGACATCTTTTATTTCTAGAAATGAAGCAAAATTTTTAGCTAGCACTCATTTAATTTTTTAATTATATTTATTAAGGGCCAATATTACCATCTCTGGTTAAAATTTTAACTGCCAGTTAAATGAATAAAATCGAAACGAAATGAACTGTCAAATGAAAAATGTATAATTGCTGTCAATAATCCGATTCAATATTGTTTATTTAACTGGTAGTTAAAATTTTAACCAGAGATGGTAAGACTGGGCCTAATACAGGTTAAGGATCTACACATCTTACAAATGAAACTAACAGGTTAATAAAGATCTGAACTCTTAAACATTACATTATAATTATTTATTTTGGTTGGATCCGAGATTTTAATGAAAGTTTTGTCAATTACTAATTTTTAATAATAATAATAATAATAATAATAATAATAATAATAATAAATTAGTTTAAAAGGTCTACAACGCAACCCATGATATGTAAATAAATGAATTACAGTAATAAGGTTTACATCCATATACAAAAAAGTAAACTCTTGCCGTTGCTAATAATTTCTATTGCGTTCCGAACAAAAATTAACACCCATTGCAAAATAATATAAATGGTAGTTATTTTTTATTTATTTGTTTGTTTTGCAGTATTTTTTAGAACAAAACAATATACGATAAAAATTTCCATTATTATACTCCTTTTATAAGACTTGAAACACATTAACGATTCATTCCAGAACGTTATAAGCTCAATGGTTTTGAAGCCTTTAGAAAATAATACTCCCGTCCTATTTTTTCTTTCATTTCCGCAAACTATCTCATCTATCCAAATTCTGATTAAATTCTTTCCTCGGATTCTTCTACATTCTTGAATTTTGTGTTCTGCAATCTCCCAGATCGACAATATTCTAGAATGGGATAATGTATGCAGTATTACACTGTCGCGCAACAACAAAAGTACAAACCCAATAAGCAGAGTCTCATACTCGCGCGTGGGTGTTGCAAACAATGAAATCGGTAGTGGGTGGACAATGAAAAATAGTGAGATGCCATACAGTGTCCACCGCAAGGGACATTTACATGGAGAAAGATATTTATAGTATGAAATCAACTGAAACAAAAATAGACATGAAAAATTAACAATCATGGATAGTTTACTCTCTGTTGTCCTGGAGCTAAAAAACAATGTCTGCATCAGATTTTCATTAGTAGTTAATTCACACGCTAGATTTGGTACACAACAACGATAAGACCACCGTTTTCCTAACTAAAATATCAATAAATTTTATATCATCTGCCTCTATCTCAAGATGTGATTAAGAAATAATTAAGAACTAGGTAGGTTTCACATCGGGATGCATTCGGGCGAGGCCGGACCGGGTTTTGAGGCCCGAAAATAAAATTTGCTAGCCAGACTTAGTGTTTCACAAGAGTCTTGCATTTTTCTTGTTCTTGCATAAAATGCAAGACAAGAACAAGACAAGAGTTATATAGTTCGTTGCAAGACAAGACAAGAATCTGCCCTGCAAGAAAAGTGCAAGAATAGCAAGATTTTTTTAGTATTTTCTTGCATTCTTGTACTCTTGCAATATTATATTATAATTCAATATATCAACATTTTATTATAGGTTTTACCTTTAGCTAAGCTGGCATTAATCGGAAAAGTTAAAAAGGTTTTGGTAAGTATTGACAACCGGAAGTAGTAGTTTCTTAAAAAATCTTCTAAATATTATATTTTGAAAATTTATAGTACAAAAAATAATAAAGAGCATTAAGTACTCAATCTGATTTAAATTTTCTTATTATATCTTCTATAGATTTAGAGATAAAAAATCTGATATGGCCAGCACATGACCTCCCGCTAATTCGATGTTTAAAATTGCAATGAGCTTGGAGTTAAATATTTGGAAGTTTGTTATAAAAGTTATCGTAATATAACCATATATCTTCTATAAATTTAGAGATAAAGACGTTATAATATATAGAATATCGGGATATAATAAGTCGAGTAGGCAAAACTACACTAAGGAAAGCAGTTGACAAATTCAAATGTCTATAACATAGTTTGTTAATGACATATTGTCAGTGTCAAAAATCACTAGTTTTAGTTACATTCTGATAGCTTTTCCTGGGAAGTACATTTAATCTTTCTTATTGTTTTATTAATTAAATATTTAAAATTGTAGGTAAAATGCATATATCCATAAGAAATACCGCCAATCTTGCTAATGATTTGGAAGAATCTCTGACATTTAGGAACTTCCTCATACAATGAAAAATAGATATAATTAGATTGTATGTGTGCAGAAGACATATTAAATACAATAAAAACAATATTCGGGTAAAATTCTTTAATGTTTTTGTTATAAAACGACGGTTCGATAGCGAAGTGCAATACAATACTTATATAACATAAAATGGAATGGCGAGAGGTATTGTGCTGGCCACAACAGATTTTTATTTAACTATGCTAGTAGTAACAATAATAATAATAATAATAATAATAATAATAAAGTAAATAATAAAACTACCACCTAAAATCTATTTAACTCTACAAAAGATTGTAATAATTGAAACATGTGGAATAGTAAGAAGTGTACTAAATAATGATTAACAAATCCAAAACGAAGTAATAATATAAAATACGATCAACAAAGTACGCTTGGATATTTCAACTACCACGAAGACCAGTACCTCAAGGATTCTTTTATATTATTACTATGTATTATAAAATGTAAATATTTAACTTCATATTTTGTATATACTTACCTCTTAAGAGGTCGTTGTACAAAACTTTTGTAACTTAAAAATGAATAAATATAATAATAAGAATAATAATAATATCAAAATAGCATTGTTATGCTTTAATGAATAACCTTGAATTCTTGAAATAAAATAACATTTTTATTTATTAAGATGTGAAGTATGTTGTTATTAAATTATTTTGATTTTTTTAACTCTAAACATTTTCATAAAAAATATTAAGGAAACTGTGCATTTACGATTTTTCGGGACGGCCCGAAAACCTCTATTTTTTCGGGCCAAAAAGGAAAGTCTGACTCGCTTCAACCAGGCTTGATAATCGACTCGAAATCGAGGCGGGCATCGGTAATACCAGGTCAAACCTCGAGATCGAGTGCATCCCTGGTTGTACATAATTTTTAAAATTCTTTATTGCAATTTTGGCGTTGCTGCCATCATCAATCATCAAAATTGTAATTCTTATGATGTTTTTCATTTACATTATTTCCAATAAGGGAAATTTTGTTAGAATAGTTAAGTTGATTTGTGTTTTTATTCTGACCGTTGCTAAGATATTCTGTGAATTTAGTGCAGTTATACCAATCCCGAATAACAAAAACTCCTTCTAGCATCAATAAGCGAAGCGTGCTATTCTAATTCCGAAACAGAGAAAACAGTTTTTATTCTGATTTTTATCTTTCTGCACATTAGGCGAACATCATCTTGCAGGAACGTACGAGTTGAATATTTGAAACTTTGAAGTTTAAAGGGCATTCCTCTTCTATGCTAGAATTGGCCAGGAGATCCATCATAAGGTGACGTCTACTCAGGTAAGCACTTGTCGTTAAGCGCTGTACTGTAACGTCTTGTGGGTTGTACCTGTGACTGGTACTATGTCCTGAGACGAGTTTGGAAGCAAGGGATTTTGATTAGCGTAGCACAGGGATTGTACATGTAATTTACGGCATGTTTACAATTTGCTTTGATTAATATCTTGAGTATTTATCTTGAAAGCCATATATAAACAGTTTTATTCACGTAAGAACTTTGATGGATCGATTCAATCTAGAAATAATCCAATTGCCAAATAACTTTTACCAATATAAAACACGTTTGTTATGTGAAAACGATTTGTAATTGAAATTTAAAGTAAAAAATCTGATGTGGCCAACACAAAACCTCCCGCTATTTAATTTTTACATACATACATACGTACATAAAATCACGCGATTCCCACTTAGGGGGTTAGCAAATACCCGGAAACAATAGTAACAATAAGAAAAGGGATAAGAGTAAGAGCTCAGCTGACTCACTTCACTCTTTAACAACATTCTTCTTTCGCCTTGTCCACAATCATCATAGCATTCATACATAAGAACATATTAAAGTGACCGATTTTCGGTAGCGAATAACCCCATCCGGACCACAATAATAGTTACGCAACAATCTTCCTTCGTCACACTTTCCTATCCATTTTTATTAATTTAAATACATACTTACGTATTTACTAACGCTGCAAACTGTTCCATTGCATAAAACTATTGATTTATTTACTATTTTCTTTTTAAAATGTCACTATTATTAATTTGAAGTGATTAGTTTTTTGACAGTGACATTTAATGTCAGTTACATTCATTTGAAATATGAACTGTATAACAAAGGAATTGTGTTTTTCTTAGGCTTCGGGACTTGTAAAAAAAATTATTTTTAAATTTATCTGTAAAATATATAGAAAAAGTATTAATGTATTCCTGTAGAAAATTCAATAATCTTTAATTTTCATAACGACAAAATGCGAAAAAATGGCATTTAATGGTATTTTTTAAAGAAAAACCATTATGAGCTTCAGGTAAAGTGCCATTTCCGGTTATCCGATTTACACCAAAATCTAATGGCTTCTTTTCTTATTATAATAGGATAGAAATACAAGATTTCATAATTTTTTGAATGATAGTATTTGAGTTAGAGTGAAGACAAAATCCCTACACATACACACACACATACATACATACATACATACATACACACACACACACATACACACACACATACACACATACAGACATCATCGTGAAAATGTTAAATTTGGATTCTAGGGACCTTAAAACGTGGTCATTTACTAAAATCTCGATAAGTGATTTTTAGCACGATCCCTATACCTCCCTTACCAAGGGTAGCGGGAGGTAAAAATATAACTGATTTAATGAAAAAAGTATTGTACAGATAAAGACGGGCCACGATTAAAATATTTTGATTCATACATCAGTTTCGTAAGGGGTAAGCTTTAATACATAAGGATATTAATAATTGAAGACGCCAAATATTTCCAATTTTAAATGGCACAAAAGTGACCCCTGTGGTGCACTCTCCACACCAGCTATGAGGCGCCCACACGGTTAAATATATCGTCATCATTACCGATGTCTACATGTGTTGTAGATACTGGCACACCCAGAAATGGGTAATATGCCGTGATGATATATTTTTTTACCTTCCGTCACCTTTAGGTAGGGAAGGTATTGTTTTTGGTCAAAAAATTCGGTGGTGAGTTTTTAATGAATAAGCACGTTTTAAGATCCCTAGAATACGATTTTACTAATTTTACATTTATGTCTGTATGTGTGTGTGTGTGTGTGTGTGTCTGTGTGAGTGTCCGTGTGAGTGTCCGTGTGTGTGTGTGTGTGTGACAAATTTTTCTCCAGCGATAACTCCAAAACTACAATTCTAAAAATTATGATTCTTTCGTAGTCCAGTTCTTTACAACCATATGAAGAGCTGATTAGATTATGGTTATAATTGGTCAACCGGAAGTACCCTTATTTGAAATTCTTAACAGTTTTTCTGGAAAAAACGCAGTTAAATATCAATTTTCGACATTTTATGAACACTAATATGAAAGAAAATCTTATTCCCTATTCGATTTGATTATACATTTTCCTTCATATTCAATAGATATAGAGTTATAGATAGATTAAGAGAGGTTAACTTTCAAAAATCAGTCAGCTTTGCAAAAATTATGGAAACAGCAAATATATTTAAAAAAATCTAATTGACAGATGTAAGTGTCAAGTGCAAAACCAAAGTGGAAAGTATAGGATCAGAAAGTAACATAAGTGACAGAGTGTCCCTCGCAAGTGACTTCCAGTTTCAAAGCCGGGAGTACGAGTAAGGCCAAAGAGAAGATGGAAGGACTGAGTAGCAGAATATTTGAGAGAGGAAGAACTGTGGATTTATAGAATCTTTTCATAGGAACTTGCAATATGGAATTTGTAAAAAATAGTATGTTCATGTTACAAGTTTACAGGATATATAGAATCTTTTCCAAGGAACTTTTGGTATCGGATTTGCACAAAATACATCGAATTGACGGAAGGTTTTGTGCTGGCCATAACAGATTTATATATATATATATATATATATATATATATATATATATATATATATATAATTTAATAGATTATTCAAATACATAGTAAACAGATTGCATTTATTTATTTCATTACACACATAAAAGTGAAAGAAAGGTGATACATAATTATATGGTATGGTAATTACCTAAAAAATATAGGACTTTAACATGTAAAATCAGGTTTTTATATATTCCTGCTTCCCTAACTGTTTTAGGTAAAAAAGCTTCATTTTCGACATTTTCATACCTAATTTCTGCCGTTACAAAGCATGCAAAATTATTTTTATTTTATTTTATCTCTCTACAACTTTTATTTTAAACTTTTTTACCTAAAACAATTAAGGAAACATCAAGTGATTGGAATGGTCCAGTATTCTATCTGGGATGACTTATTTGGGAAAGTCCTTAATTTCCTATTGTAAGTCCGTTATAACCGAAAACTTTTCAAATACTATATTCGATATAAGGCTAGTTTTATCCGACTTTACTTCGTACTGCAAATTGGTTCGTTATAACCGGAGGTTCATTGTAAACAGATTCATTATATGCGGACATTACTGTATATTGTTTTTAAAAAGATAAAGTTTCAAGTGTGTACCGAAACGTCGATTGTGCAAGAAAAAATAAATGCCATTTGATTGAAATTTCAATTATTTTATACTATTGTCAATAAATTTCTCACATTTAAAATTGTAGCAGTTTTTGAGATCCAATTATTTTGAATAAAACTTAACCATTCAAGAGTGATATGTGTGTACACATTAATCATACATACATAAATATGCATAGACTCAAAGACGCCAAGTGAGTTTTTTTAAGTGTATAGATTTACGTAAATCTACATATAGCTTTAGAAAAAATACTGCTATATCAGATATGTTGATAAAAGATTTGATGATATATGTATTTTTATAATGTTTGCTATTCAAATCTTGTCAATAAAAGATATTCTGACTGAATATTCTTTTGATATCACAGCATCTTGAACGACTTGAAAGCATTACATTGAATCCAGTATTTTATCTAACAAACAGAGTGTACAAGATCATATAGCGGGAGGAAGGTAGCATTCGATCAGATTCGACTCCAGAGACGTCAGGCCATTTAACATGAGGATAATTCAACCCTTGTGCAGTTTTATCGGAAAATAAAATTCTCTGGTTCGGGGATAGATTGGCGCTCTTGATTGGACCGACACTGGACCTAGATGGATGGTCTGGAAAGTTCCAGACAAAAACGCTCACACGTGCGTCGAGGAGCGAGCATGGCGAGTAATTGGCTCATGAAGATAATAACTTTAGCATCTCGCAGTTCCAACGGTTTTTACAGTGCTACTTATTTATTACTAGTATCAAGAACTTTGTTGTAATTTAAGAAGATATTGTTACTATGATGTGCGCTCTTGTTTTCTGTTGTTGTCTTTACGTCTTTCTTTGGCGTTTTGTTTTGTTTAGACCCCATTCAAATTTTATTTTTTGTATGCACAACTATTGTTGAATTATTTTTATCTAAGCGCTCACGGAGAAAATTGGAAGTGAGGAGAAATAATGAGCAATTACTTCATAAATAAAAAAAATTGTTGTGGCAAGCACAAGACCTTTCGCCATTTTCATATTAGGCTATATAAGTATTGTATTGCACTTCGCTTTCGAACTGTCGTTTTATAAAAAAATATTACAGAACTTTACCCAAATATTGTTATTTATTGTTTTTAACATACCTTCTGCACACATATAATTCTAATTATATCTATTTTTCATTGTATGAGGAAGTTTTTAAATGTCAGAGATTCTTCCAATTCATTAACCAGATTGGCGGTATTTCTGATGGATATATGCATTTTACCACAATTTTACCTATAATTTCAAATATTTAATTAATAACACAATAAGAAAGATTAAATATACTTTCCAGAAAAAGCTATCAGAATTCAGAATGTCACTAAAACTGCTGATATTTGACATTGACATGTGTCATTTACAAACTATGTTATAAACATTGGAATTTGTCAACTGGTTTCCTTAGTGCCTTAGCCTCTGCGATTAGAATACTCTATAAATTATAGTGTCTTTATCTCTCAATCTATACAAGATATGATAAAAATTTTTAGTCTATAGATGGAGAATTTTATGTTCTTCAATATTTAATAAAAAAACTTTGAGGAATCGTCCCTCCAACATCCATACACACACACACACACACACACACACACACACACACACACACAGAGAGAGAGAGAGAGAGAGAGAGAGAGAGAGAGAAAGAGAGATCATTTTAAAAATGTTATAATCGGATTCTAGGGACTTTAAATCGTGCTTATTCAATAAAATCTGGATATGCGAATTTTAGCATGAATCCAATACCTCTCTTAGCGAGAGGTAAAAATCTGATACGGCTAACACAATACTTTGCTATTTAATTAATTTAAATACATACCTACATATTTACTAATGCTGCAAACCACATTAAGTTCGTTTGCATATATCTATTGCTTTGTTAACTATTTTCTTTTTAAAATGTCACCATTATTAATTTGAAATGAGTAGTTTTTTGAAATATGACTTGTGTAACTAAGGAATTGTGTTTATCTTTAATACATAGGTTCATGAACTTAAAAATTATACTACTTTATAAATTAATATTTAAAATATATAGAAAAAAAATTAATAATCTTCAATTTTTATAATAAATACTTTGCTAAAAAATAACATTTAAATGATTTTTTCAAAGCAGAAATTACTATTAAGTCAATCTAATCTTAGTTTTTCCTCAAAAATCTGTTAGTTAATATGTTGTTATTGTTGTTTCAAATTATAAATGAGTTTTAAATACCAAATTTGAGAAGTTTTGGATCATATTTTAATAAACTTTAAAGAAAAATCGTCACACACATATTCTTATAAAAATTAGTATCACTTCTAGGTGCTCGAAAACGCAATCTTTGTAAATTCTTCGCCGTACATGATCCATTTCGTAAATGTGTAGTAATAATAAGTTCTTCCCGCGTTAGTATAGAATGGGTATACAAAATTTCAAATTTTTCTGATTGTTAGTATTTGAGTAATCGTGTCCACAAGATCCACACACAGACACAGACACAGACACACAGGCACACACACACACACACACACACACACACACACACACACACACACACACACACACACACACACACACACACTTATATACCTACAAATAGCAGACATCATTGTAAAAATGTTAAAATCAAAACGTGCTTATATTCACTAAAATCTCTATATGTGATTTAGCCTATATACCTCCCTTACCTAGGGTAGCGGAAGGTAAAAACGGATAAAATAAAACAAACCGAATAGTATCCGACTGAAATTAATTTAATTCTTAAAGAAGCATTTAACTCTGCCAGGACATGTTAATGTGGAAACTTAGGTAAAGCGAAACAGTCCAGGTCTCTAACAATTGTTTGAGACAAGTTACTAGCAAATTTACATACAGCATGAAGTAAATTTCTATTCACGGGTAAGTTCGCTTGAATTTACTACTATTATTTGTCATTGTATTAAAGAAAATATCAAATTCGCAATTAAATACTACTATATACGACTATTACATATACTCATATACATGAATAAATAAATAATGCTTTATTAAATATTTATCCTGTTTTGTGGCAGCCGAATATGTGAAATAATTATTGATTCAGCACACATATTTATTATGTTTATTTCCAGGGATTATTAATGCATTGTTATTTAACAACTAAATCGAAATATATATTCAACACCACTATCATTCTTTTTTGTTAATGTTTCTCTTGTTTTCTTTGTTCGTTTTTAGTAACAGAAAAAAAATAAACCAGACTAATGTTGTACTATTATTTTTCTCATTATTCACTTATATTTTATAATAATATTTGGCACCCAAAACCATCTACAAAATAATTTCATACATTTCTAATTCTATCTTGCGTTAGTGTTGCGTTACTAATTCACTAATATCAATAAACTGAGTTTATACGAAATTTGATGCTAATTTCATAACTAAAATTGATTACAAACAAATAAAATTCGGAATGAAACAAATTAAAATACAGTTTAAGCTTATTGTAAATAAACATAAACATAATGTAGAGTCGTAAATACTTGAAGTAGGTTTAATATATGTAGGCTAACCTATAAATATCATTTTACTACACTTGCCGTCAAATAAATAAGGACTAGAGATTTTTACATTATTGCTAATTTCATTGGTCATGTTGAAATTGCTGAGTTATGAACAAGTGGCAACACCGCATGGCAAGGGACAGGGTGGGGAAAAGGAAAAATTTGACTGCGAGTATAAATCCGCCAGATGTCTCAGCGTAAAGGTGAGAAACAAGATAAAACATGATATCACAATACGACTAATTCGAATTATAATTGAAATATTGAATGATTCATTTTAGTTTATTTTGTCATTTTAAAATTATTGATTTTCATAATTGTAATCAAATTGTCTTTATTGTAATTAAGTGTTGTTATTATTGTAATCAAAAACCTTTTTTTAAATATACTCAAGAGATAATTTTACTATTATGTTCAATCATTTTTATCAATGTATTGATTATTGTAATCAATTATTTTCTTTTTATTAATATTTTTTGTTATATTATCTGAATGAATAAAAGTTTTTTTTCCATTGTATATACATACTCTTTGTAATTTATATAAATGTTCATTTAATATTCTTTTACTCTTTCTAGTTCGAATTTCGAATTCTCTCTAATTCGAACAAATTCAAAATAGAGAGTCGACTGTACATAAAAATAAAACTTGCAGTAGCTACACAGCTATAGTAAAAATTTTTAGGCAGAGTAGTCACGTCATCAATGTTTGTAACTAGATAATGACGTCACGAAATTAGTAGGTTTACATGGTACACTAATTTAATTTTAAAAAATAATTGTATTTACCTGCGATGCTAATTTATGTGATCAAGTAAATTTATTTAATAGTCGAATAATAATTGAATATTATACGGGGAGTGAATTAAGCACTTGATGAAAAATAAGAAAATTAATGTTAAATGACATTGAATATATTTTTAAAACAATTGATTTGATTTTATTTAGATTTACAATTCTGTAGTGTTATAGAAAAGTAAAGAGTAGCACTATAAATTCGATTTATTGAAAATATAATTAAAATAACATTTAAAAAATATATTATATTTGATTGAAAATACTCCAATAATACAATTTACAATTATTGAAATTAACACAAACTAAAAACAGAAAAATTCAAGATCAAAATACGCAACAAGGCAACAGTAATGAAATTCTAAACAAAACACAACAAACAACGTAGACAAATGTTAATCAAACGAAAAAGTAACGAATTAATGACAGCAGACGCTTGACAATTCCGGGAGAAACATGTCATGTAAACGTTTAAATATTGAAATCCAGTAGTACCAACATGTGGTCAAAAAATGAACTACAATTATTTTAAATAAATTAAAACTCATTAAAAACATTGGCTGGTAGCACAAGCCCTGTTTTAACTAAAACACTGTTTTAAGAAATGTCAAATTCAAATTTCAATATTTAATTTCACCCTTATGTTTAAAGAACGATTTTTTAAAAAATATTTGTTTGAATACAAACTATGTTCTGCTTTAAAATCATATTTTGATAAATTTGATACTATTTATTTTTATTATTAAATAATGAAATCTGACATTTCTTAAAACAGCGTTTTAGTTAAAACAGGGCTTGTGCTACCAGCCATTATGTTCGACTTTAAAATAATTGTAAATTTAATTAAAATGTACTTTACTTTTAGTATGCAAAAAATAGTATTTATTTTCTTCGTTTTTCCTAAACATATACAATACTACAGTGTTTTTTCATTTTGTAATGAAATGATGACGTGACTACTCTGCCTAAAAATTTTTACTACACTACACATATTCCAATGTTTATTTATGATGATTTTATAAAAATAATAATTTATAAATTGCATTTTTAATTTCACAATATATTTTAAATATAAATATGTACATTCACTCAATCATAAAAGAGTATAATGTGATATATACTTATATACATCAATATGAAAGTTTGACAGTTTGTGACATAAAAAAGAAAATTTATTGGAAAAATTTCTAAATTTAAATATCGCTATATACGAAAAATAGGGACCGTATTTTCATTCTCACATACGCTGATAAACCTAGCATTTCATTTAATACTTTTCAATATTAAATTTTAGTGAAAAGCCATATTGTTACATTAAAATTAGTTCTTATGTTAATATGCTGCTGTAACGTTGGTTTATATTAATCAGAACATACAGTCTGGGACACGAAAGATGAACTATGACTATGGAAAATATGTTAGTACAAATCACTGTCTAATATCCTCCGTTTAAATACAATTAATTATAATCAACTAAACCCACCGATGGCGGCGCTGTGATTGTTTCAAATATGGTGGATGTAACTCATACTGTCATTTAATATTCCATATTCTTGTAATGTTATTTGTTGATAAAAATATTATAAATATATTATATACAGCTTAATTCGTAAGTGTACAATACCGATATGTATTTACTTCATTGATGTGATATATATTTAACTAACTATAACTAAAAAGCTGTCTTACACCGAAAGATAGAGAGACTTAGCAATTAAGTAAGTAACTGAAATCTTAAAAGTTTATTTGAATTCTTGGAGGCGACATAGAAATATTGACTGGTAGCACAGGTCTTGTTTTAACTAAAACGCTGTTTTAAAAAATGTCAAATTTCATTATTTAATACTAATAATAAATAATATCAAATTTATCAGAATATGATTTTAAAGCAGAATATGGGTTGTAATGAAACAAATATTTAAAAAAAAAATCGTTCTTTAAACATACGGGTGAAATTAAGTATTGAAATTTGAATTTGACATTTCTTAAAACAGTTTTAGTTAAAACAAGGCTTGTGCTAGCAGCTATAGAATTCAGGATTCATATTAATGTGTTGTCTTACAAGTGTCAATAACACAGATAATACTCGTAATATTTTTGCTCTGTGTTTACAAGCAAGCGCTTTATATTCACTTCCACATGAAATTACAGGAAGTGTTTGTGAAGACAGTAGTTTAATAATAATACAATCATTTCACTGTTCAGGTAAAGCAGGGAGTAGCCAAAAATGCAAAAATATTGCCGCAGTATTACTTTATTTAAGTAGATGACATCATGTATTCAATTTATAATTGCAAACCCAGGGAATCTGTGATTTTGTAACCATTATTTTGACTAATTATATAGTCCTCTTTTTTGACAGTCTACTCACAATTATTATTATGTGATTGCAACATATGTATGTTAACAATGAATATGATTTAGAGAGGTTTCCAAGTTGGCCGCTAGGGGGCTACGAGTTTTTCTTAGTCGCGAATACCTAATATAACATATAACAGTTGCCCAAATAAGTTTTAAAGCTACGCAGCATTTCTTATATTGGCAGTTGATCTGTGCAACTAGTGTTCGTATAAGTTCCTGTCTTGTTTACTTTCGGATCATAAGTGTACACAAATAAGTTAGAAGCACGAAGTTACTGTAATAATTATTATTTGATCCCGCACTGTACATTTAAAGGTAGTTTTATGTTATATAATTTATAAGCATGTAAGCATGGAATCTGTAAATCATTGATGTTGAAATAAATGAAGCATTCATCCAAAAACCACTTCGTTTATATAATTTATAGTTGATTTACTGTTAATTGTCCCTTACAATATTGTGCCGAGTATTCATGTGTGAAACTATAGAAACGTTTATAGACGTTATAGAAATGCAGTATTAATCAGCAGCAATAAGTCAAGCTATATTACAATTAATAATTAATCCCGAATAGTACTTGTTGCCATTCAACTAAATTTCATGTTACAGAATTCAAATGTACAAACTTAAAAATCGTGTTGAATTGAATTAACATTTTTTGAGATAATAAAAGGCATGAATTAAGATTTATTTCCATCGAATGTTTTAAAGCTTAATGCATAATGATTATTGCATAAGACTTAATGCACTATGACAATTTACTAGGATATCATTTCCAGCTACTTTGTTTAGTGACTAATTCAACAGAAATGTCACAATTATTTCCCTTATTACTTGTCTACAGACTGCCATTGCAGCAGGAATTCTTCTTTTTACCTCCCGCTACCCTAGGTAAGGGAGGTATAGGGATCGTGCCAAAAATCGGATATAGAGATTTCAGTGAATAAGCACGTTTTGATGTCCCCAGAATCCGATTTTAACATTTTTACAATCATGTCTATAGGTATGTATGTGTGTCTGTGTGTGTGTGTCTGTGTGTGTGTGTGTCTGTGTGTGTGTGAGTGTGGATCTTATGGACACGATTACTCAAATACTATCAATCAGAAAATTTTGAAATTTTGTATACCCATTCTATACTAATGTGGGAAGAGCTCATTAGGTTTTAGTGCATATCGGATAACCGGAAGTATAATAATAATAATTTATTTTTGTACAACACTTTGCCTCTGCGTCAAACAAAAACAATACAAATTTGACATATTTAAACAAATGTCACTGTCACGAAGCAATTTTCATTAAAATTAATAATGAAACCGTGTTAAGAAGAATTTAGTAGTTTAAATATGATTCTAATGAAATTAAGGTTTGTAAAATTAATATATTTTCCATTATACATAAATATTAGATATACAGGATAATTCGATTTAAGTTTGTTGTTTGCAGCATTATATATCAAACAGCTCTCAATAAGAACGTGATTTCAAAGTGTCAAATAATAGTTTGCAACTACACATTGACGAAATGGATAATGTACAGATTGCGTTTTAGAGCATATAAGGAAGTTGGTGATGATTTTGACAATAATGAGTGTGTGACGATTTTTCCTTAAAATATATTAATGATCCAAAACTTCGCAAAGTTGGTAGGTATTTAATACTCTTATATAATTTGAAACAACATATTAGATTTTGACTATATATTATACACCGGATGTAGTACTTAATTTGAAGCTCTAACAGATTTTTCAGGAAAAACATAATGAAATATAAACCAAAATTTCGTATTACAAACTTTTCTATTTATTGGAACAACAAAGTAGATTTTGTTTACAAACGATCAATCGTAAATGAAACTTTACTTAAAGCTCATTGCTATTTTAAACATGGAATTGGCGGGAGGTTATGTGCTGGCCACATCAGATTTTTAAATATGTTATACACATAATTTTCTGTATCTATATCCATACCGAAAAATTAAAAATTTAATAATCATAAAATAGACTGACAGTTGACAGTTCAGCTTAAAAGTTTGCAAACTTTTGTTCTTGCGCATTGCCCTTAGTTCTTAAGCATTAATAATTTTGCAGAGCTGAAATGCTGAAAATGATAGTAAACGTTGCCATTGGTAAACATTTTTACGCATTGTGCTTAGTTATTAATTATAGCTCTTACGCATTAGGACAATCGGTGGAAATGAGGCCTTATAATATTAAGATAAAATTCTGTAAATAAAATTTTTACATTAAATCCATTATAACCTAACCATTACGTTATATTATGGCCTTAATTTTTTTCTTTCACAAATGTATGAAGCTAAATAAAATGAAAAATGAAAGTTACCCTGGTTTTCCTACACAAATTCCAGTCAATTAATTGCCTTTTCTCTGGCATAAAGAAAGATAAAAATGTATTAATAAATGTCAAAGCGTAAATGGAATCAATTTTTATGTTGGCTGCTGCTTGCGATATCCGATACTTTATCAACATAAATACCATCAAAACTCGCCATTGTCTGCTATCTCCAAGCCGAAAATAATAAAATTCCTCCTAATATCAGGTTTTGGATAACACCTTTCATTCCTAACTGAGTAAAATAAATTGGTTTAAATCGGATCAAGAAACGTCGGTTTGGTTCTCACCCGAAATTTGATTTCTCGTCGACCACACATATTTTTTCGCAAAACGTCAGCTTTGCAGAAGGGTGATCTCTTCTTATTTCCATTCCTAAAGCAGGGGAATTTAGTTGTTTCAATATCCGCTGTCGAGACAATAGACACAACTTGTGCAATATTATGTTGCAGACTAGTTGTTCGCCTGCTATTTAAACTTCAGTTAGACCAACTTTCTTCTAAAAGAACGATATAAAACTTTAACAACTCTGCAAAAAGGGAAACAAGAATTTTATCGTGGATTTCGACCCAACATCAGCGAATTAAAAAAAAGACGATGCCTTGATGGGTATAATAATGAAAAAATAATACAAATTTATTAATTAATATAAAATACAATAATAAATTAAAACATTTTAAACTCAGAAAGGTCTAATTTTAAAAATGTATTCGTTTTTTCAGATAATTGTGAAGGTCTCTGGAGAAATAATATATTTTTTTCACTACTAGCTACACAGAGGTACTTTATTGACCGAAAAGAGTGCCGTGAAATTGAATTTCTCAACCCGTCCATGGTTACCGGTATATAATTTTTCATTATTAACCGATAATAAGTTAATAATGAATAAATTTACATTTTTTGATAATTCTGTGACAGTTTTAAATCGGAAATGTTTATAGCAAGTTTAAGTATAACCAAGAGACTTTATTTATTAATATTTTATGCATTTAAATGGTTGTTTAAACAGCTTAATTCAATATTAAAAATTCGGATTAATTTGAATATATGTTTTTCGCGCCGAGAACATATTAAATACTTGACATTTCTTTCATGTCAATTTCGCTTATTCAATGTAAGAAAAACAGTATTTAAAAATAATACTTTTAATTTAATATTTGTGATTTAACAATAAATAATACAAATGCTTGAACCGTGCAACCAAACACTGTGCAATCACAATCAGATGATACAACCTGTCAATGAGCACATATGTGTAAGCATAACATTCGGAGAGTGACGAGCCCAAAGTCGAATAAAGTTTGTTAAATCATGTGATGCTTTTTAATCTAAACCTGTCCCGAACACTACAGTAAGTAAACGAAAATTTAATCTTTTCTATTAATAATGACTTTTATTTTAGGTTATTGTTAGCTAACACTGCTAACAGACAGAATTCAATACAACATAGACACTAGTTATGGTTAGAACCACAAATTAAGTGAATAAATAAATTACTATTATAAACAAGTACTTGCTAAGTTATTTGTAAAAATTATAATTAATTGTACAATTATGACAAGTCATATTTATTGCAGATCCTGCAGTATTTAGGGAACCAGTAGGAAAATTAGTTGAAGTTGAAGGTATATTAATTATGGTATTATTTATAGTATTTGTTTCCTCAACGTTCATTCTTATAGATAAAATTTCAATATTGTTTCCTGCTGATGTCACAACAGAAACATCAGGGAATGTATTACTTGAAGACAGTGATGGCACTTGACCTTGTACCATGCATGCTATATTTTTTTTAACGGACAACGAATCTTCCACATATTCTTCAGCTACGGTGGTAGACTTCTACCCTTCGTGCTGCTTTAATTGAAGAATGTTACCACCCCTAGAAGCTAATATTGTGGCTGAGGTTCTTCGGAAACTATGGCCAGTGTACAATTCCGGATTCTGAAGTTTCAATGAGAGTTTTTTTTTTTTTAATGTGAATTTTCAAAAGTATTAGGTATATGTTTTTTTTGTCAGTTTGTTATGTTAGTAGCGCTTTTATATAGGCTATCCAGTCAATCAAATGATTTAGGTCAACGTTTAGGGAAATTTTAAAGAAACACACACACACACACACACAGAGAGAGAGAGAGAGAGAGAGATCATTGTAAAACTAGAGAAATCAAATTCTAGGGACCCTAAAATATGCTTATTCATTAAAAACTCACCACCTTTTTTTGACCAAAGATAATACCTTCTTTGCATAAAGGTGACGGAAGGTAAAAATCAGTATTTAACAGTTAATCAATGCATATTCCTTTAAGCAACGCATACTAAATCTGTTTTTACCGCGTCTTTAAATTAAGTTTATTGGGGTACTAAGGAACTATATTTAATAGTTCGGCAAGGAAAAATTCATTAAAATTCAATTCATTCATGAATAAATCTCTACGGGGCAGACAATTATTGAAATAAATTGTTTTTACATGTTAAACGCCTATTTCACAGATTCTAGTCTCCAGCCTATACAGATTTCAGTAATGACAATTTGTGTTATAAAATTTTAAACAACATAAGGTATTAAACCATTAAATTTACCAAATTGTGTCTGAATATATTTTTATTGTTACGATATTCTTTGTTTGCGATAGGCGGCTGTACCTATACATTTAGAATCCAATTTATTGAGTGCCAAGCCTCCTTGCTGAATGTATCGTAATTTGAGGGCTGACAAAGAGCAACGAAGCTGACGGGCTTCAACTCGCAAGATAGACCAGCGAAGCCTCCGGCCGTTTTCTTCCAAATCTGGATCGAAATCTTCGACAAGTTTCTTATTAAATTACATGACAACACTTGAGTTCTGAACAGATTATCCGAACATGTTCATGACAAAAGTGATATTGCAAAGTTTGCCGACAGAGATGCGTAGATGTGCCATTTCTGTCAGTCTCAATTTATGGAAGTCTTATATTCCACACCCACGCGCGGAATGTGTTATTTTTGTTTTATTATACTCAAGATAGAAATATTTGCCCATTAGGAGTGCAAATAGCTTTTCATATACGTGATGTATTCTATTGTTATTGGCTTCTTCAAATGCAGCTCTTAGACTTAAATGCATTAGAGAGACCATTACGTATATTAGAGTTTGTTTCTAAGCAAACAAATATATCGTAATACCTTTACGGTCGTTGTGCTTTGACCAACAAACAGAAAGTAATTTATTATAGTACCTATCTAAGATTGTTTACTTGTTGTTATTTCAGAGTCTTTATATACAGAGTAACTGAAAAGCGTCTTAACAAACGGCTATCTCATTATTAAAACTCCATTTGAAAATTTTCTGTTTAAAATTTAATTTAGTAGATTCAAAATTCTGAAAATTTGTGAATTTATGTATTTCGTTTGCAGTACATAATAATGATCCCAAAGATTCGGTGTTTCGATTTATTTTTAGTTAAGAACTACAAAAAGTAAAAATATTCAATTTTGTGTTAAAAAAAAAAGGAAAATTTCTTTTCTTACATTACTAAATACTCTTAAATAATGTGCTGATTCCAAATTTGGAAACCGCAGGTCAATATTGATTTTGAGATATTTGTGTTCAATCCCTACTTTTTGGTAATAACTGAAAAATTGGTCTTAATACAACGTTGACAATATAGCAACTTTCATAATTTTAAAGTTTTTGAACAACTAATTTCAAATATATTCAGACAGCAAAATTTTGAAAAAACCGTTCTATTGTAAAAAGAACATCTCATATAGTAAATAAAAACATAATTAATCATCCAATAATATATATGAAAATTGATTTATTGATTAGGTATTTTATAAATTTATATTTTAGTATTTTGTTCTTAAAACTTTATTAATTTGAAAACATATTTTTTTAAGGTGTCAAGACAGTTGTATCTTCAAAGCATAAGATGTGAAATTTATGAAATAGATTATTTTATAAATATATTCAAATAGTATATAGGTATACATAGAAAAAGTACAGGTGCCCATTTTATTTGTTCCCGCCTGAAAAGTTTTCAAAATTTTGTTTTCCTCTTACATACTTTGAATATAAGTCATCAATTTTTAATTTTATAACAATATAATGGCGACATATTTCCTGTGTGGATTTTTTTCCTTTATTTTAAATACCGACTTATAGAACTTTTAATTAGTACGCTTTAAGCAGCGTTCACAACCAAGCAATTTCAATTTCCAATTTGAATTTCTACTTTTCGTGAAAGCTTGAAACATGTGTCTGAATATACACGTTCACAACAACATAATTACTTTTGCCAATTTCAATTCCCAATTCCAACCTTGCAAGGTTCAAACCTATCAATTCCAATTTGAAGTAACGCATGCGCATAGTGTTGCTGAACGTCATATGTGAAGCTCAGCTGTTATTATTTTGTTAATCTTGGATGTTATTATGAAATTTTAAAAATGAATCTCAAAAAAACTGTTCCTCTTCATTTATCTTCTTTCAATAGTCTCGACGTAAAGAAATGTATTTGGAAATGTAGGCAAAAAGCACAATATACGCACGCGGAATCTTATAGTTTGCGCATGCGACAAATTGAAATTACATGTTGCTATGAATGCATCAAAATCAAAGTAAAAAATTACAAAGTAGAAATCCAAATTGGAAACTGAAATTATTTGGTTCTGAACGCAGCTTTATTCTCGACTTAATTTTACTAATGAACTAGCATATGAAAGATATGAACATTAATTTCCATTGCACATGTTTATTCATAATAAAATTTTCAGCACCCAGTTATTTACGAGTATATTTGTTTAGCTCGAAAACGAATAAATGCAAAATAAGCAAAATAATATTTATATTTGGAGTGCTGTAACATGCAAGTTAATAATTCAGAAGTTCTCGTTTATTTGCTTTTTCATATTTTACAAAATTAATATGTTCAGGAGGTAGAACAAATACAAATACGGAATTGAATTATTATATTGATTAAACATTTCAGCAAGCATATTATCTATTTACGTGATCAAGGGATACATTAGTCACATGAATAAATTCGCCAATTAATTAATTCGAATGTGTTAAGTATGCGTATTAATTGATTAAAAAATTATTAGCTGCTATCTTTTTATGAAAAATATCAGAAAATCTCAATTCGTTGAAGGTAAAAGTGAACATGAAACATAAATTTATTACTTACTTTTATAATATTTCTATTTGCTTTATAGGATATAATTTTGTTACAAATCATTGTAAAGAGAAATTTATTAAGAATCTTATTCTGTCAAAATATACAGGATGTTCCATTTAAAAAATTAAAGTTAAACATTTTTCCAAAAAATTGGTAGGCCTTGGAAAAAAATTGTTTATGCTAAATTATAGATCAGGTTGTATTAAACAACTTTTGTATTTAACTTTTTTTTGTATCTTTAATATTTCAGAAAATATAAGCTGGACAATGAAAAATCAACCACCCTGTATATTATGGCGTCTTTATTGCTAAATTTGTAGAAGATATAATAAAAAAATTTAAATGTATCAGATGTAGAATTTTATATTCTTCAATATTAGTTATATCAAAAATTTTCAAAAAATAATATATAGAAGATTTTTTTAAGAAACTACTACTTTCGATTGTCCAATTGTTACTAAATTTTTTTCAGCTCTTCTATCAGATTGAGGTATCCGTAATTAAACAGTACTTAAGTCTCATACTTTTTGAGGAATCGTACTTCCAACATACACACACACGCACACACCCACATCCACACACACACATACATACACACACATACACACACACGCACGCACGCACTCTAACACACAGGCAGACAGACGTGCTTATTCACTAAAATCTGGATAAGCGATTTTTAGCATGATTCCAATACCTCTCTTAGCAAGAGATAAAAATATATTTTATCAGTTGAAGAAAAAAGTTCTGAAACTTCTCTCATGTATAAAATTAATGTGCCGGTAAACCACAAAAATAGTCCCATATTTCTTAATCGAAGATTTCCAATATGATTTGATTAAAAATCCATCATTTAGTGTAGGCGAGCAACAGATGCGATTTCATTCCTTCCGAATTTCAGCGGCCTTAACGAGCTGAGGATTTATAGCAGGTCTGCGTCTCGCCTGCTACTCCTGCAATATGGCAGGTAAGAAATGAATACTCCTCCTTGATATATGACTCTCAAACGGGCTTGTTAGCTTACGTGTATGAATATATTTCCTATTTGGTAACAGTGCATTACGCGGTCAGGTTGCTGCTTTGGGCAACCTTGCAAAACTGCTGACCTAAAGAAATCCTGAAGGTCAACTCGTAAACCTCTCAAGAATATAGGCCAGGAATATTTTATCCGTAAAGATCAGGATTTTGTTTTGAGAAATTTGTTGCTTTTTATTGTTCTTCCGTTTTTGAAATATTGTAAAAGCAACTTGATGTAGGTGACGTAGAAAAATATCAGCAGATAATACAGAGTGATTAGAAATAATAGGTTCAGTTGGCAATACAATTCGGAGGATCTGTTTGTGACATGAATATACTCGTACATTATGTATACTCATATATAAATACTCTAAAATTTACAATCAAATAATATTACTACCAAGTTTATATCTCTACCCATTTATGAATTATTGCCCCAAAACTCAATATACCCCATATTTAGATAAAAACTTCAAAATTTTCAGAAATCTAATTTTTATGTATCTAGATACTTCTCAATGCACTGATTGCAAATTTTGAAACCGCAGGTCGATATCTCGTTTCGTTCTCGAGATATTTAGATTTAAAGTTTTGCTCAAAACTGCCCATTTTTGGGTAATAACCCAAAAATAGGTCAATATATGAATTTGGCGACATCACCATTCGATTCTACGGACAAAAATACATAAGTATAGCAATTTTTATAATTTTTGTCCAACCGGTTCATTTTTTATGAATAAAAACTTGAAAACACCTAAAAATGGCCAAAATCTGAAAAAATCGTAAGGGATACCTTAGATTTTTGCGATTTTTTGCCATTTTCAGTTATTTTGCTTAGAGATTGTATGCGGTGTTCAAAAATTATGAAAATTGGTGTACTTATGTAATTTTGCCCGTAGAATCGAATGGTGGTGTAGCCAAATTCTTATCTCGACCCATTTTTGGGTAATAACCCAAAAATGGGCAGCTTTGAACAAAACTTTGAATCTAAATATCTTGAAAACGAAAAGAGATATCGACCTGCGGTCGGAATCAGCGCAATGAGAAGTATCTAGATACATAAAAATTATATTTTTGAAAATTTTTAAGTTTTTATCTAAATGTGGGATACATGAAATTTCGGGGCAATAATTCAAAAATGGGTAGAAATATAAACTTGGTAGTAATATTATTTGATTGTAAAGAGAATGTTACGTAAGTGTACGCATTTTTAGAATATTTATATATGAGTGTACCTACATAATGTATATTCATGTGATAATTTTACTGGATATATAGAATATTTTCCAATGAACTTTTGGTATGGGATTTGTACAAACTACATCAAATTAACGGAAGGTCTTGTGCTGGCCACAACAGATTTTTTCAGTTGGCGTTAAACCATGTAAAACAAAGTATTTATTGCCAAGTGACATTCGCTTTTATTCATTTTTCGATAAACTCCAAAACTTTATTGCTTTGCTAGACTAAAATAATGAAACTACTACACGGATTTGTCTGAAGCTTTACCATAAGACTTTCGACAGATCAAACTTGACAAAAATTATTGACATTTGATGCTTTCGGAACCATCTCTGTGTCAGGGCGAGAATTTTTCAAATTATTCTCTTATATTCATAAGCGATATGAGTAGGTTAGTTTAGGTATTTTTACTAGAAGCGGTTAATATGCGGAATGTTAAAAAGGGCCGTATCCAATGTGAGATGGCAAATTTAGAACAACTTGATATAAAATCACAATCACCTGTAATGTACTGTAATTTGTTATTATTAAATAGTTGTTATATGTTAAATATTACATAAACAAACTTAAACATTTTGGACACTCTAATGGGGAAGTTTAGCATGGTAAAAATTCTATATAACATACTATTTTCTCACAAATGACAGCTGAAATTGAAATTAAAAATTAAAATTATTGCTCCATTTATTTATAATTAATATTTTTTGGGTAAACTCTAAGTACGTCACAAGTCAGTTATGCGCAAACTCAGACAGAACGGTGAAAGCGAACCACTTGAACGTAGGTCGAACAACACCTCAGTCTCAAGTGACTGGTAACCGCAACCGCGTGCGTCAGTGTATAAGCGACATACGTTGTACCAAGCCTCTACCGACGTCATCACAACTTAAAATCGACTTTTCCGGAAAATCTGAGCATTTTTGAAAAAGTAAAACATGTTACATCATTTTTTAAGTAATTTCCCATAGAATAAAAGAATAAAAAAAAATCGCTAAACTTCCCCATTGTTTGAATTCCCACAAACATTATCAAAATTACCAGCTCACAATTTTCTTTAGTCAATTATAAAGATTAATATATAATACCCATGTATATCTCCTTAACACTAGGCAGTAGATAATTTACACTTTTAGTGGCAATAACCGTCTGTAGCTAAGAATCGTTTATTTTCTTGTAATAAAATTATTATTATTTCTATATTTAATCATACATCTTTAACATGGTAAACAGTTTAAAATTTAGAATAACAAAATAAAATACATTACGTCAATTTAAGATTCAAGTTGTTTATATTATCATTTCTGAGGAAAATATAAATATTTGCATTGAATGTTTACAATCTGTTTCATGAGGATGCATTTCAGAATCTCATTTTATACTGTTTAGTAAATAGTTATAATTAAACCGAAGTACTTGCAGAGGACAACGATCTAACGAATTAAAATGGAATTGCTGATACATCTCATAGATATTCAGCAAAATAAGTTAATTCAACTATTCGGCATCAGCTGCTAAATTAATTTCCAGAAACGATGAAACTTTGTAGTATAAATTTATATCTAATCTCTACTTCGAGCTAAATTTAGAGTCGGGGAAAGTTTGCAAAAAGAATTATTCTTTTTTGTAATTAATTTTATGTATGTACTACTTAATTGGTTGTAAATATATTTTGAAATGTCAAATCAAGAAAGATTAATTATAAACTATAATGTAATTGGAGAATGAATATACCTTTATATGAACGTATACTTTCAAATATTCCTCATATATTGCACACAGTACGTATGTAGAAATTTTATAATTTAAAATACGTTTGGAATGCTTCTATGATATTGATTCACATTCTCTTGAAAATACAAACTGAAGAGAATATATCACTGTATCAGTGTATCACTGTATAACCTACTGAAACGATCTGTTCGGATGTTCAGAAGGCCTTAAACGAGAATAAGGAAAAGGATGGGCTTATTTGAAGGGGATCTCCGTCTCTTATTGAATATTACCGCAGCAGTTTTTGAACGCCCGAAACAAGAATAATTTTCTATCCTTGTGAATCCACTTTTAAATTATAAATTCTTATAAATTATTAAAATATCTTTCAGAACTCATATTATTAATTGGAATAATACTACCTTTTTTAGTTTAAATAATAAATGCAGAACTTAAACTAAAAAATCTGCTGTGGCCAGCACAAGACCTCTCGCCATTTCCATATAAGGCTATATAAGTATTGTATTGCACTTCACTTTCGAACCGTCGTTTTATAATAAAAAATTACAGAACTTTACTCAAATATTGTTTTTTATTGTATTTAACATGTCTTCTGCACACATATAATTCTAATTATATCTATTTTTCATTGTATGAGGAAGTTTCTAAATGTCAGATTCTTCCAATTCATGAACCAGATTGGCGGTATTTCTGATGGATATATGCATTTTACCACAATTTTACCTATAATTTCAAATATTTAATTAATAAAACAATAAGAAAGATTAAATATACTTCCCAGAAAAAGCTATCAGAATGTCACTTAAACTGTTCATATTTGACAATGACATGTGTCATGTGTCATTTACAAACTATGTTATAAACATTGGGATTTGTCAACTGGTTTCCTTAGTGCCTTAGCCTCTGCGATTAGTTTACTCTATAAATTATAGTGTCTTTATCTCTAATCTATACAATATATAATATAAATTTTAAGTGTATTAGATGGAGAATTTTATGTTCTTCAATATTTAATTTAAAAAACTCCCAAAAATTATATTTAGAAGAATTTTTCTAAGAAACTACTACTTCCGGTTGTTCAATTGTTACCAAAACCTTTCCAGCTCTTCCCAGGAATGTCAGATTGAGGAAACTGCAGTTAAATATACATACACACATACACACATCCACACACACACACACACACACACACACACACACACACACACACACAGACATCATTTTAAAAATGTTATAACCGGATTCTAGGGACCTTAAATCGTGCTTATTCAATAAAATCTAGATATGCGAATTTTAGCATGAATCCAATACCTCTGTTAGCGAGAGGTAAAAAAGGTAGTATTATTCCAATTAATAAATTCTTATGTTTTTACAGTTTTAAAAGATTCTTTGTTTTAATGTTAGGCAGTTTGCGAACCGTAGTGACGTATAACGTAACGTGACGTACAAATCAGAAAATGACGTTTCTACGGTAAGTAATATACATTTCAACGCTATTTAAGTCACGATTTGAAACAAAATAAGCCTCGTAAACTAACTAATCCTACTCGAACACACCACGCATCCACACAGTAATAGTTAAATACCAATTATTGTAATCATTTATATACTACTTTTTATATTGTTTAGAAAAGAGTTGAACGCAAATTTTGTTTTAAATAATTCATATATTCATCAAAAAAGTATTACTTTGTAATAACCTGCGTTATTACAATTTCAAGTAAAAATAGTCGCTGAAATACATAAATTCCTGCCTCGTGTCTCGTGTTTTATAAAGGCGTTAAAGTAGCTCACACAAGGTCAACAAACGACGTAGGTGGCAAAAACTTTTCTTCCTTAAAAGCCCTCATCGTAGAATATATTTTTTTGGTTCTTCAAACATTCTATATATAAAGTCAATATTATTACAATTATATGAACCTATTTTCTCGTATGTCGCTACCACCATTTTTGCAGGCTTCGGAAATTTTAATTAAAACCGACATTTTTAATGAGTTGATAATTAAAAACACACTTAAATCATTATTAATGGACGGTTGTAATTAAAATCAATTATTTATTTGTTCTGCAATCCATTTACTTGCTTTTCCATTGTATATGTTCATCATACCGCTCGGCGAAAATAAACTAAAACGAGAACGAAGTATCCGGCTGAGCTTTATTATTTTATTTTTATCACAATGTATTTGTAAATAGCAACACACGTTTCCTTTCAAATCAACAATAATATGGGCTGGAATTTCAATTTATATTAAGTATTTTGCAAACAGTTTACAAATACTTTAATATTAATATCTGTTCTATAAATTCTATTAAAAAGATCAAATTACTAAATATATGACTTAGTAAATTGATTTTGAAATTATGTATTTATCGGGGCCTCCCCGTCATTTCCCTTGTTCGTAGAGGTTTCACTGTATTCGTTTTTTACCTTCCGTCACCTTTAGGTAAGGAAGGTATTGTCTTCGGTCAAAAAATTCGGTGGTGAGTTTTTAATGAATAAACACGTTTTAGGGTCCCTACAATACGAATTTACTATTTTTAAAATGATGTCTGTATGTATGTGTGTGCGTGTGTCCGTGTGTGTGTGTATCCGTGTGTGTGTATGTATGTCCGTGTGTGACAAATTTTTCTCCGACGATAACTCCAATACTACAATTCTAAAAATTATAATTCCTTCGTATTCCTCTTCTGTACATCCATATGAAGAGTTGATTAGATTTTGGTTATAATTGATCCACCGGAAGTACCCTTATTTGAAGTTTATAACAGTTTTTCTTAAAAAACGCAGTTAAATATTGTTTTTTGACATTTTGTTATTATACATATTAAAGAAAATATTCTTCTCTATACAGTTGGATTATTCATTTTCCTTCATATTCAATAGATGTAGATTTAAAGCATTATAAAGAAATTAATTTTCAAAATTTAGTCAGCTTTGCTTTTTATCATGGAAACAGCTGATGCTGATATATTAAAAAAATTCTAATTGACAGATGTCAGTTGCAAGTGCAAAACCAAATATGGAAAGTGTAGGATCACAAAATTGGTATAGTGCTCCTCGAAAGTGACACGTAGAGAAAGGCCAAAGAGAAGATGAAAGGACTGTATCGCAGAAGACTGAAAGGAATGCCTGTGTCAAGAAGATGTGTTGGACAGAAATGAGTGGAAGAAAAGAGGAAACAGCTACCTCTAATAAAATAAGGGAAGCTGAAGAATAAGAAGAAATGTCAAGTGCATTTTACTTAGTGTATGTTTATGTTATAATTTTATTGGATTTATAGAATAGAAATAGTATGTGTTCGTGTTTGATTTTACATGATATTATATAGAATCTGTTCCAAGGACCTTTTGGTATGGGATTTGTACAAAATACATCGAATTGACGGAAGGTTTTGTGCTGGCCACAACAGAGTTTTGTTTTTACCTTCCGTCACCTTTAGGTAAGGAAGGTATTGTCTTTGGTCAACAAATTCGTTGGTGACTTTTTAGTGAATAAGCACGTTTTAGGATCCCTACAATACGAATTTGCTATTTTTAAGATGATGTCTGTATGTATGTATGTGTGTGTGTGTCCGTGTGTGTGTGTGTCCGTGGTGTGTGTGTCCGTGTGTGACAAATTTTTCTCCGACGATTCTCCAATACTACAATTCTAAAAATTATAATTCTTTCGTATTCCTGTTCTTTGCATCCATGTGAAGAGCTGATTAGATTTTGGTTATAATTGATCTACCGGAAGTACCCTTATTTGAAGTTTTTAACAGTTTTTCTTGGAAAAATGGAGTTAAGTATCATTTTTCGACATTTTGTGATTATCAATATGAAAGAATATCTTATTCTCTATACGGTTAGATTATACATTTTCCTTCAGATTCAATACATATAGAGTTATAGAGACATTAACTTTCAAAAATTAGTCAGCTTTGCTAAAATTATGGAAACAGCAGATAATTCAAAAATTTTTAATTGACAGATGTCAGTGTCAAATGCAAAACCAAAGTTGAAAGTATAGGGTTAGAAAGTTATATGTGAATGTGATAGTGTCCCTCGCAAGTGACTTGCAGTTGCAGACTCGCCTCACGATTGGAATTTTCAATGCCAGAAGTACAAGAAAAGCCAAAGAGAAATGGAAGGACTGTGTAGATATGAGAGAGGAAGAATTATGTGAAGAAGATGCGTTGGACAGGAATGAGTAAAAGAGAAGAGTAAGAAACAGCGACCCTTAATAAAATAGGGAAAGGAACTTTCTGTATGGAATTTGTAAAAAATAGTAAATGTAAATAACAGGATATACAGCATCTTTTTCAAGGAACTTTAGGTATGGGATATATACAAAATACATGGAATTGACGGAAGGTTTTGTGCTGGCCACAACAGATTTTTTTCTATTCATACTGATTCAGTTTTGATATTATATTAAATATTTGAATATTTGTATTATCGCTATCTGTCCTTGATATTGTTTATTGTAATAACTTAATGTAATGTAACATAATCAAACCAAAAATAATCATTGGATCGTTTCACGAATAGGACGACAGGTGCAAAAGCCATTTACATTATTTGTTGTTGTTTTATTCCTAATACGGTCATGGATTCGCGTGGTTGAATGTGTTACGTGTTACGTTACGAGTTTATTGTTGTTTTGACAACCAGTATCGACCGACGTCAATTTTAAAAATTACTTCCAATTTTCAAATACTACAAAAGTGATCCCTTTGGTGCTCTTTCCACAAAAGCTTTAAGGGCCCTTGAAGTAGCTTCTGTTAAGTGCACTGAAAAATGCAGATAAAATAAATTTATTTAAAAATTTAAAACGAAAATTTTCTATACTTTTTAATTTTATTTATTTGTTCATATTAATTTACAAAACTAAGACTACTGACAATGGTTGTTTTGGAGACAATATAAAATTTTGTTATTATGCACTCAAAATGAAATTAAATCTTAATTGACGGTTAAAAACAATCATTTGTTTATTTTTTGTCAGAAATCCATCGCTGCCTGACTAATTATTAAATTTATACAATTTTGTATTCATTGTAATAACTATGACATTTTTTAATAAAAGATAATAAAGTATTTTCATTTTACCTATAAGAATTTGTTGGCTAAAGTTTTTAGCGTTATTTTCCTTTTAATATTTTATAACAGAATAGAAAATGTTAGATATACAGGGTTAGTTAAAAGTATGGAGACGGCGATTTCACATAATATTCATTTTAGGAAATTATGTTCAATACAAAAGTTTTTTAAGAAACTTTGATCTACATTTGAGAATACTTGAATTTTATTTTTCTTCAATTGTTTTTGAGTTACGCTTGTCCGCGTAATTTTTTTAAATAGGAACCTATTAATTTTACTCTACCATTCGATAGAATATTTCTTTCTCTTTACAACAGTATGTTTGTTTTTTTGTTTTTCAATTTATTTTAATAATATTTTTACAAGGAAAAACACCGGTTCAAGTATTTACGAATAGTAGGTACATCTAAGATAGACAAAAGCGAAGCGATAAACAAACTCGAGCGATGTAATTTACTTAGTTATTAATTTGTTTTTAATGATAAAATTGTGACCGACAACTTTATTGGAAATAATTTTGTCTATCTTAGATGAACCTACTATTCGTAAATACTTGAACCGGTGTTTTTCCTTGTAAAAATGTTATTAAAATAAAGTGAAAAAGAAAAAAACAAACATACTGTTGTAAAGAGAAAAAACACTCTATCGAATGGTAGAGTAAAATTAATAGGTTCCCAAAAAAATTACGCGGACAATCGTAACTCAAAAACAATTGAAGTTAAATAAAATTTAAGTATTCTCAAATGTAGATCAAATTTTTTTAAAAAACTTTTGTATTGAACATAATTTCCTAAAATGAATATTAACGACAATAAATCGCCGTCTCCATACTTTTAACTAACCCTGTATATTAAATTAATAAAATTATAGCAATAAAATTTTACAAAAAGAAAGTTTTAGGTTATAACAAATTTTTCACATATAAAACGACAAATATTTTTCTTTTTGTTTAAATTGCTATTAATACAAAATTGTATAAATTTAATAATTATAAATCTCGGCGAGAATCTCGGCCGAGACGAGACTCTATTAAACGAGACGAAACATAATTTTATAAATTTGAATAGGGACGAGACGAGACAATGAAGTTCTTGTTTCGCCTCATCTCGACCGATTCACTATATGTATATGGGTAAATTTCTCATTATCAATGTTATTTTTTTCTTTTAACTGACAGGTTGATCAGAGATAAAAATATAATTTTATATATTTGTTGTGATATCTACACGAATGAAAAATATATACAAATTTTGTTTTATACTTTAACAAGTTAATTAACACAATTTTCATTTACAAGAATTTAGAGCAATTAGTCTTTCCGATAATAAAAAACAGCAACAAAATTAATGATTCTATAGCAATTATTTTTAATTACTTCGTAATTAATTACTGTAAACAGAAAATGTGTAGTGAACTGGTAAAGAACATCTTGTAGTCAGTCTTTGATGTGTCTGTAATGTATTCATCTACGGATTCTATCAATACCTGTACAAGTCAGTGTTGATAAAGGGTCGAGCTTTGTCCGGCTATCTGATCTCCAGACAGGCACCCTAAGTTCTGATGTAGGGCAACATGTCGAAGACGCTTCACTTCGCTTCACTTTGCATCCGATCCCAAGATGGACAAGAACGTGTCGGAACAGGATAACATGTTCTCTTTAACGGGGTTTGGTCCGAGGGGAATTGACCCTGTGCGGAAGATTTGCAGGGGAATCTTATGAATATTGGGGAATGAATATTCAATATCTGTTAGGGTAATTCGGATTTAATGAAGGCTGCGCACGATTTTTTAAAATGATTTTCTTCTATCCAGTATAGTAAAGAATACAGTAGGTATATGAATATTCCTGTATAAGACGTACTGAAGTACTAGAATTATGCAAGTGAGAAATAGGTAAGTATTTGATTCTACATGACTGGCTACTATTGGTAGCTCAAATTAAGCATGACACATTTAACGAGAAAATTAGAACTACTGTGGCAAGTATATTCCATCTAAAATTAATCGTAAGAAACCATGAAAGAAACTGTACACACCATAATGCAGTATTTATATATTCTTCTACTGCATAAAAACAATAATTTGTTAGTAACTTTTTCACTTGTATTTTAAATTCTTTTAAATTTAATATTTTAATCGATATTGGTAGATGATTAACATTACTATTAATGTCAATCATGATGTCTTATTATTCAAATTGCAGCATTAGTTTGGTTTCTCTACTGATCTACTCTGCTTGATACGATCTTACATTTCACATCGCAAACTATTTGTTCATTATAATAACTTCAAATCTGACTTTTTTACCCCTTAATTGTTCAGGTGTTCTGCAGGGATCAAATTTAGGACCGCTTTTATTTAATCTATTTATCAATGATATCACACGTAGCGTACAATACTCCAACTAACTGTTATATGCTGATAATTTAAAGTTATTTAAAACTATTAATTCATACGCAGATCACTGTCTTCTTCAGTCCGATCTTGATAAACTACTGACTTGGTCTTCTTCCTCTCACCTCCATTTTAATATTACTAAACGTAAAATCTTGTCATTTACCATGAAACGTAGTGTTTCTTCTTTTCTCTATCAAATGGGTTGTCACCACTGACATATATACTAACTGGAACTCGCATACTCTACCATCAGCGTACGCTGCACTGAAGCCTCATTGAACAATAATGGCTGGTCCTGTTCGCGCACGTTCGTGCCGAACCGAACCTAACCGAATAACTCGTATCATAGCGGATTGCTTTATTTTCATGTTATGCTTCATTTATTTAAACTTGCTCCACACGAAATAATTTCTGTCTACTCACGAACTGCCTCGATGTTTGCCGACTACTCCAGCAGCAGGCTTTCAATATGCCTTCACAGTCACGGTTCGTACGCGCATTCCAGTTAGTATATATTTCAGTGGTTGTCACTGTCTTAAACGTGTTGAATTACAAAAAGATCTAGGAGTTTTGTTTGACCCTAAATTACAGTTTGGTCCTAATTATAATTACATAATTAATAGTGCATATAGAAATTTAGGATTCGTGATTAGAAATTCACATTGTTTCATTAATCCAAATACTCTTATTTCTTTGTATAATTGTTTTGTAAGGTCTAGGCTTGAATATTGTCACATTGTTTGGAACCCAATTTATAATATATATATATTGTAATCGAATTGAATGGGTACAGCGGAAGTTTGTCAGATATTGCTCACGTAAAATTTCATCTTCATTCAATTCTTCATCATATAGTTACTCCGCTGCTTTATCCACTTTCGGTATGTGTACACTTGTGGACAGACGTGTGATATATTCATGTTTATATCTTTTTAAACTTATACATAATATGGTCGATGATAATTCAGCCCTTAATCAAATTGGTTTTGTCGTACCTAGATTGCATTGCCGTTCTTTTAAAACTTTTTACATCCCCGTGTTACGAAATAATTATGAACTTAAAGATCCAATTAGAAGACTATGTTTCATTTACAATGAGATGGAAAACAAATGTTTAAATGAACTTGATATTTTCAATTGTTCATTTATAGACTACAGAAATGTTATTTATATGTTGAATTAAGGAATGTTGTATTTTGCTTCTTTATTTCGAAATATTTGTATTTATATGTTACTGTATAGTTTATATTATACATTTATATATCTGTTCTCGCCATTATAGTTTTGTTTTGTTTTGTACTATCTCCCATGTTTTTGGGATACTTTTGTATCCTGTTTTGGGAGATAAATAAAAATAAAATGTTATACTGTAGCTGTGGTGGCAAATCTATATTGTTTAGTCCTAGGCATGTCATTGCTCCTAGTGTTGTAATTATGTGCATCACCTAATTTGTATATTTATTAATATTTTTATGTATTTCAAATAATACATCGTGTATATAGCAGCATGATGTAGGTACTGAAAATTGTTAACAGCACTTATGTTACATTTTACTGAATTTCAATATTCTTCCTTGAAAACAAGGTTATCTCTATAAAATATCCCCCAAAGGTATTTTTTTTTATCATGCTGTAAAAATTGAAGTCTGTAATGCGTCCATATGTCACCGATAGTACATTACATTAGAAGCAGGCGCAGGTGAGTATTATAGGTAAAAGTTCAAGGCCTGCTCTGTTATTGAAAACAATACATCACCATTTGCAAGCCCAGTGCTCAACTGACATAGTTACCCGCAAGCCCCAACAGGTGAAATACAGCTCTGCGATGTTGGGTATTATCTAAACATCCAGTGTTTGCACACCAATATAACCTAACATTCCATTTTATCTTCGATCTTTCAAGTAAATAAACACTAAAATTAAAATGTCATTTTGATTTCAATAAACGTAGCAGCTAGTAAGAAACCGCAAATAATGCCACATCCCACATTGTATACGAGGTTTAATAACCAATTTGAAAATATTAAAAATAAATTAAGAAAAGATAATGTCAGCCACCGGGATTTGAACCCAGACCCACTGTCTTGCCGGGACAACGCTCTACCAATTGAGATTTGGCGGACTCCTCCCGTTGGCTCACATTATCTTCCACAAATGTTAGACTGAAAGATTCTGATTTGAGAATACTCAGTGTCACGTATTGATGTGGGGTTACAACTAACCACTACATTTAAACATCAGTGACGTCATAATTTACTCATGCACCTATCGGCACAAATATTGAAATGAACGTAGCAGCTCAATCTTCCACGAATGTTAGACTGATGTTGGATACAATATATTTTTCGCGGTCCTGAAAAAAATAATGAAGTCTTCAGGAATGTATTATTTTATTTTTTTTGCGACGAAATAAGAAATAAATAAACAACTGCTCGTCATGTACACATTAACTTTCCGATCCCTTATAGACAACTTTTCTGGATTCTTTACTGAGCTAGTAAAGAAGAAATTAACAGCCCGATTCACAAAGAAGTTTAAGCTAATCCTCAATTTTGGATTAGCGAATTCTACTCTAATTTTGACAGTTTATATCTTAAAATATAGTCTAATCTATTCCTAGTATCTACCTTTATTGATAATATGAAAATTTAATCTTAAATACCGGAATAGAATAGAATTCACTAATCCAATAAAGAGAATTAGATTAAACTTTTTTGTGAATCGGGCTGTTAAGGTCTAAAAACTGATCAGAAACAGCTCATTTTCTGGAAAAAATTTGGATGGACAAAAAAAAAGCAGAATTTAATATATTATATTAAAGCAGAATGTCACGGTCACAAATTGGTGAGATAAATTAGTATAAAACAAATGAAAGGTAAGACATATTGATACGGTCACAATTTATTAAAATTATAATCATGTAAACACAAGCGCCTTTACGTTTCATTTGTGTTACAATAATATGCTATTAAGGTTCGAATTTTAAATTTGCTTAACAAACAGTGGTGCCCAAGGCACACGAAAAAATGTTGACCAAATTACAAAATACCGTATATTTAAATGGAAATATTGTAATTCATTATTAGAGAAATAAAATAAACTATTACACTTAATTTATTACACTTTTTTCTCATTTACCCAAACAAAAAAATCTGATGTGGCCAGCACATGCCCTCCCGCCAATTCCATGTTTAAAATAGCAATGAGCTTTAAGTAAAGTTTCACTTCCAATTGATCGTTTGTAAACAAAATTTACTTTGTTGTTCCAATAAATAGAAAAGTTTGTAATACGAAATTTTGGATTATATTTTATTGTTTTTCCTGAAAAATCTGTTAAATCTTCAAATTAAGTACTACATCCGGTTTATCATATATAGTCAAAATCTAATATGTTGTTTCAAATTATAAGAGTATTAAATATCAATTTTGCGAAGTTTTGGATCATTAATATATTTTAAGGAAAAATCGTCACACACACATTATTGTCAAAATCATCACCAACTTCCTTATGCTCTAAAATCTGTGTAAATTCTTCGCCGTACATTATCCATTTCGTAAATGTGTAGTTGCAAACTATTATTTGACACTTTGAAATCACGTTCTTATTGAGAGCTGTTTGATATATAATGCTGCAAACATCAAACTTAAATTGAATTATCCTGTATATCTAATATTTATATGTATGATGGAAAATATATTATTTTTACAAACCTTAATTTCATTAGAATCATATTTAAACTACTAAATTCTTCTTAACATGGTTTCATTATTAATTTTAATGAAAATTGATTCGTGACAGTGACATTTGTTTAAATATGTCAAATTTGTTATTAAAGTATTGTTATTGTTTGACGCAGAGGCAAAGTGATGTACAAAAATAAATTATTTTATAATACAATATAAAGTTATTTCAAATTATTTACTAAATGCTATTATCGTAGAATTGAAGATTGCGCCATTATATTCAATTTGTATTGGTAAAAGTTGCTAAAAAATTATATTCAATAAATTTTTTACAAGAAAAACTGTTAAAAGCTTGTATAAATGATACTTCCGATTATCCGATATTCACTAAAAACTAATGAGCCCTTCCCACATTAATATAGAATGGATATACAAAATTTCAAATTTTTCTGATTGATAGTATTTGAGTAATCGTGTCCACACGATCCACACACACACACACACACACACACACACACACACACACACACACACACACACACACACACACACAGAGAGAGAGAGAGTCACACACACAGACACACACACACAGACACACACACAGACACCATTATAAAAATGTTAAAATCGGATTCTGGGGACATCAAAACGTGCTTATTCACTAAAATCTCTATATCCGATTTTTAGCACGATCCCTATACCTCCCTTACCTAGGGTAGCGGGAGGTAAAAAAGTCACCTTAACTACATTCTAATAACAGATCCAACACATTCTAATAAGTACTTCTATTCTTAAATGAGGCGGTGCTTCACAAAGTAGAAGTTCATACATGGCAACAATTTTAAATCCCACGCTCTTATTGGGATAACTTTTACATCTGTCAAAGGTTACACACACTGTAAGTAGAAAAAGGATGATAAATTTATTTATGTTGTGCTATCAAGAACAAATGTGTTTGACGAAATCTTTCTGTCCTCGTTTGAGCATCCCTGAGTAAGTTAAGGCTTTTTCCGTCAAACGTTATGTGACGAACATTAATTCACGTCCGGGCAATGAAAACTTTTACGAAGAGACATAAAAGTTTCTCTTAGTTAGGCTTACACACATGTTACAGATAGGAGACTGACTCAAACCTCTAATGTTCAAACTCAAACCGAACATCTAGCCGTGGATTCTAAAAAGCAACTATTTAAAAACTGCTAAATTGACAAATCATTCACCATTTTAGCTGTGTTCCTTTATACTCGTAACAATGTCAATTTGTGACGTCATTTTATTCTGCGGCACCATTACACAGACCGTTTCAAAACGATAAAAAAAAATAATTAAATTACAGATATAATTTTTCTTTATATTAGTAAAAATGTATATGTGATTTATGTGTAACAGACACTCTATTCTTATTGTCCCTATCCAGAAATATGAAGCAAAATTTATCTTCAAATGAAAGGCGTCATTATATAATCAATCTCAATCAATCTCTCCAACTGTTCCCACGAAGAATTAGAATTAGAATCAAAGGAAAATTGACAAAGATACTGATCGAATATTATTTTGTCTATACAAGTAAATAGACTATACAAATACAATAAAATTTTGTATGAAACACTCTTCTCAATCAGTATTATCGCATATTCACCGTTAGGTTAGGTTAGAAATATTTTATACTTTTCTTCTTGTAAAACTGTTTCTTGCTAATAATAATGTATCAATAGCTGAACAGAAAGAATTTTACAACATGGTTGGTCCTCTCAGCCCTTCAACAATAGGGCTGTTGCAAGAATTTTTATATGACTTCTAAGTACTAAATTTGAAAAGATATTGTTCTTTAAAGAGCCTCAAATTTGAAAATATCACGAAATATCCTTTAGATATTTTACAATTAATTTTTGAAATTTGGATAAAATTTTGAATGTCACGTGATCAGAGACAAAATGTGACGTCAGAGTACATACATCTTCAGCGGTTCTAAGGTGTCAAGTGTATTGTCAAAGTTGTCAAACAAGTGTCAAATAAGAATCACGAACAGAACTTTAAAGTAAAATATATTATTAATTTATATAATAAATTCAGTTTTTATATTTTATTTTACCTCAACTCTTTAACACCCCTTATTTCGGTAGCAGTAAAACAATCGTTCTGATATAAATTCAGCCATCATCTAGCTATCGACCTTCGGTTAATTGTCCGATTTAGCTTGAGTGTAATTTGAATTAGCCATTACTTTATTATTCATTTACAATGAGCAATGTCAGCGTCAAATGTCAAATTAAAAGATTTTGTTATTAACATGTGACAAACTTTAGCCTTCGTTTATTTATATAAATAATATGAATAAACGTAGGTGGTGGAAAAACAATTTTCCTATTGGATATTAATGATGTAATGTATGTGCTTCTACGTCACAGGAGTGGGGGGTAGTTTTTCAGGACGCCAATCTTTTTATTTACTTATTTCCACAAATAACAACAAATTATTAAAATAAAAATGATTACTAAGAAAATCATTCCATAAACTTTCATTTAAAATAGTTTTTGAACAATGTGAAACAGGCTCATTATATCTCGAAATTATTGAAGATCGGACCCATTTTAAACTTTTTTCATGTTGGTCAATAATATATGCCCTCAAAAATTTTACCCTTTATAGGTTATAATTAATACCCATTTCTGGGATTACCACTCTGCTTTCCTTCGCAGATTTTGATAATATCGATTATCTACATGACTTTTTTCAAAGCTAAAAATAATATTCAAGTTAACTCTAGATTCGAAGCCGAACCGCTAAAATCCAGTAAACCAGACAACTCCATCCGAAATTTATGATTCTAAAAGTTATATTTTATTCACTATAAAATAATCGTTACATCAAATATTTCAATCCTTCACAGTTTTCATATCCATATCTGAGTTATCGTATAGTTCGCAACCTCGTTAAACGGATTTAAAACTACCCCATAAAATGATCCCATTCTCCGTTGGTGGAAGTGTTGCTGGCCGACCTACTCACGACTGCCGAGGAATTTTAATATTCGAATTCCTGTGCTCTCGTCTCGGCGTCGCGTCGCCGGAACTAGCGTCTTGGCGGACGCGGACGCACACCGTACCACGACAGTTTATTTGTCGGTACACATCATTCTGTTTCGCTGCACCACATCATATACCGGCAGGAGATATTTTCTTTGGAGAGTGTACTTTGCTGCTAGAATATGTCCTGGTAAAGGCTAGCACCTCAGGGGGTATATATTATTTTCCACATATTAGTTTCTTTTAACTACTATATTACAGTGTTAAAGTAGGAGGAATAAATTGAAATGTTATATTTATGCACACAACAAATATATATTATAGATAAAACTATATTTACGTGACATTAATCATTGTCATTATCCCAAAAAACCATAATCACCCATATTTGCATAAAAATTTCAATATTTTACAATTTCTCATATTCATGAATTTAGATACTTCTCAATATGTTAAATAAAAAAACGCATGTTGATATATCTTTTCGTTTCCGAGATATTTGCATTTAAAGTTTTGTCCCAAACTGACCATTTTTGGGCAATGACCCAAAAATGATAGAGATATGGCCATGGCTATACGATCATTCGTTTCTACGAGCAAAATTATATAAGTATGCAGATTTTCAAAATTTTTGAATATTGGTTATGACTTTTAGAAGAAAATAACTGCAAATTACCCAAAATCGTAATAAATCAGATTTTGGGCATTCATTTTAACCTTTTAACGGCCGAATAGTTTATAAAATGACGTAAAATGTTTTTATTGCAAAAGTTCATGGTTTAGGATTATTTATAAATATTTACTTCATTAAAAATCAAATTCTAACATATGTTCCCAAATTGGGAACGTTGGCATCTTACTGACCTGAAAATAAAAGAAGTTTTATGAACGAGTAAAATATTATTATTATATTAGTTTTAACAACACAAAAAATAAATAATTAAAATTTTACACCTAATTTTTAGAAAAACGGTCTCACTGCATAAAAACACCAAGTTTCTTAATTCTTTTATTAAGATTTTAAAAATAAATTCATCCACAGGCAAGTACATTATTGTCAATTAATATTTTAATTTAAAAAAATAAAAAAAAAATAAAATAAACCCACTGAATTTCAAATAAAAAATATAAAAGTGATGTTCCCAAAAAGAGAACGTTGGCCTTTAAAAGGTTAAAATTAAAATTGTTTCCGTTGTTTAAAATTATAAAATTTGGTAAAATAAATAAATAAATATATCATCACGGCATATTACCCATTTCTGGGTGTGCCAGTATCTACAACACATGTAGACAGCGGTAATGATGACGATATATTTTACCGTGTGGGCGCTTACCAGGCGTCACCTCACGGGCACTCATAGCTGGCGTGGAGAGTGCACCACAGGGGTCACTTTTGTGCCATTTAAAATTGGAAATATTTGGCGTCAGTCGGGATCGAACCCGGTTCCCCCAAGTTCGCGACCAGACACTCAGGCACTCATTTTATCCGTAGAATTGAAATGTGATATTGAGAAGTATCTGGTCTCATTTTCTAGTAATCGCCTAAACTTAGGCATTTTTCAGCAAAATTTTGAATACATACAGTATTAGGGTTTTAACTTGGTATATAATTTGCCGACTAAATATTTTATACTAAATATAATAATTTAAAAATAGGCAAAGTTATGTATAAAATAGAAATAATTATTCATAAGAAGAGTTTTTTTCTTAAAATATTTTATTTAGTAAATGTAAATCGTAAATAACCAATATCCGAGTAACAAACTGGTACAGTTATGAAATTTAATATTTTTTTCTGAAATATCCGGCCTCCGAGTATTCCGGTTATCCATAATGAAATTAAACCTGGATATGCCGTATCCAGTGTCTGGCCATTCGCTATCCACGCATCAGTACTTTGGTTATAAACAATGTTACCTGTCGAACAAATTTTAAAAACAATATCAACTTCAATATAATTTGCTTTCGAATTTATAAAAATACCAGTAAATAACAGTACATAAATATAAAATTTGTTAACAGTTCATCTCTAGCCGCACATCCGGCTTCCGTTTATGATACACTCATATTTAAAATTTATAAATATTGTCAATAGCGGCACCGCCGGCAATAGGTGTAGCTCGCATGCTCATGCAACACACATAGTAAAATGGAAAAACGAAGATAAATAATAAAAAATCTGTTGTGGCCAGCACAAAACCTTCCGTCAATTCCATGTATTTTGTACAAATCCCATACCAAAAGGTCCTTGGAACAGATTCTATATAATATCATGTAAAATCGAACACGAACACATACTATTTTTTACAAATTCCATACCGAAAGTTCATTTAAAAAGGTTCTATAAATCCAATAAAATTATAACATAAACTACACTAAGTAATGTCCTTCCATATTCTCTTTGGCCTTTCTCTGCGTGTCACTTGCGAGCAACACTATGACATACCAATTTTAGATCCTATATACTTTTTTACCTTCCGTCACCTTTAGGTAAGGAAGGTATTGTCTTTGGTCAAAAAATTCGGTGGTGAGTTTTTAATGAATGAACACGTTTTAGGGTCCCTACAATACGAATATACCATTTTTAAGATGATGTCTGTATGTGTGTGTGTGTGTCCGTGTGTGTGTGTGTGTGTGTGTGTGTGTGTGTGTCCGTGTGTGTGTGTGTCCGTGTGTGACAAATTTTTCTCCGACGATAACTCCAATACTACAATTCTAAAAATTATAATTTTTTCGTATTCCTCTTCTGTACATCCATATGAAGAGTTGATTAGGTTTTGGTTATAATTGATCCACCGGAAGTACCCTTATTTGAAGTTTTTAACAGTTTTTCTTAAAAAAACGCAGTTAAATATTATTTTTTGACATTTTGTTATTATATTTATTAAAGAAAATACTCTTCTCTATATGGTTTGATTATTCATTTTCCTTCATATTCAATTGATGTAGAGTTAAAGCATTATAAAGAAATGAATTTTCAAAAATTAGTCAGCTTCGCTATTTATCATGGAAACAGCTGACATAATTATTTAAAAAAATTTAATTGACAGATGTCAGTTGCAAGTGCAAAACCAAATATGGAAAAAAGTATAGGATCTAAAATTGGTATGTCATAGTGTTGCTCGCAAGTGACACGCAGAGAAAGGCCAAAGAGAAGATGGAAGGACATTACTTAGTGTAGTTTATGTTATAATTTTATTGGATTTATAGAACCTTTTCAAATGAACTTTTGGCATGGAATTTGTAAAAAATAGTATGTGTTCGTGTTCGATTTTACATGATATTATATAGAATCTGTTCCAAGGACCTTTTGGTATGGCATTTGTGCAAAATACATGGAATTGACGGAAGGTCTTGTGCTGGCCACAACAGATTTTTTCCATATTTGGTTTTGCACTTGCAACTGACATCTGTCAATTAAATTTTTTTGAATAATTATGTCAGCTGTTTCCATTATAAATAACAAAGCTGACTAATTTTTGAAAATTAATTTCTTTATAATGCTTTAACTCTACATCTATTGAATATGAAGGAAAATGAATAATCAAACCATATAGAGAAGAGTATTTTCTTTAATAAATATAATAACAAAATGTTAAAAAATAATATTTAACTGCGTTTTTTTTAAGAAAAACTGTTAAAAACTTCAAATAAGGGTACTTCCGGTGGATCAATTATAACCAAAATCTAATCAACTCTTCATATGGATGTACAGAAGAGGAATACGAAAGAATTATAATTTTTAGAATTATAGTATTGGAGTTATCGTTGGAGAAAAAATTGTCACACACGGACACACATACACACACACGCACACACACACACACACACACACACACACACACACACGGACACACACACACACACATACATACAGACATCATCTTAAAAATAGTAAATTCGTATTGTAGGGACCCTAAAACGTGCTTATTCATTAAAAACTCACTACCGAATTTTTTGACCAAAGACAATACCTTCCTTACCTAAAGGTGACGGAAGGTAAAAAATTAAGATATGTGGCCCGCTATTTAATTTAAATACATACCTACATATTTATTAATGCTGCAAACTATATTAAATTCCTTTGCATATAACTATTGCTTTATTTACTATTTTCTTTGTAAAATATCACCATTATTAATTTGAAGTTATTAGTTTTTTAACTGACATTTATCTGTCAGTTTCATACATTTGAAGTATGAACTCTGTAACAGAGGAATTATTTATTTTTAAAACAAAGATTCTGCGATTTATAAAATAGATTACTTATTAATGTATACCTGTAGAAAATTCGATAATTTTTATGACATAAAATGCGAAAAAATTATTATTATTATTATTATTATTATTATTATTATTATTATTTAATACTACACTCACTAGGCAGTGCCCATTTAAAGAGTGAGAAGAAACTTTCGTTTAGAATAATATAATGGAACTTCTTATATCTTTAACGTTATTGTGAAATATATCAATATGTTCCTCTATATTATGATATGATAGTATCATATTGTACACGGGAGATTTTCCTATCATATTCGAACGAGCAGTTGGCATGTAAAATGTATTATTGAGACGAGAAGAAGATCTGGGAACTCGAAAATTTAATTTGTTCATTATGAGACAATGAGGAATGAGTGGAAGAGAAGAGGAAACAGCGACCCCTAATAAAATAGGGGAAAGCTGAAGCAGAAAGTAAAATGTATCAAGTACATTTTTCTTAGTGTATGTTTATGTCATAATTTTATTGAATTTATAAAACCTTTTCAAATGAACTTTTGGTATGAAATTTGTAAAAAATAGTATGTGTTCGTGTTCGATTTTACATGATATTATATAGAAACTGTTCCACGGTCCTTTTGGTATGGGATTTGTGCAAAATACATCGAATTGGCGTAAGGTCTTGTGCTGGCCACAACAGATTTGTTTTATTTAAATTTCACTGCAATAGAATAATCCTTTTTGAACTCATTCTCTACCAGATTTTTTACTTTTGTACCTTTCCAAGAGTAGCTGAGAGGAAACATTGTCACGTCCAGTCAAATGAGAAATTAAGTTTTATACTGTTGGCAAATAAACTTAATAAAGTTTAAGTAATAAAGCTATTTAGATTCATTCCACGAATCTGAGGTTGTTCGACAAATTACAGGACGCAACAATAATATCGCTTCAGCTTTCACCGTTTCAGCCAATATAAACGAAACTAATTGCATTGTTATTATATTTACAAGAAGTTATCTAAATTTCATAGAATGTATAACAATTTCTCCTGTATTCTTCAAAATATTATTCATAGAATTGCATAAAGTTTTCTGTCTCGGTTTTGCTATTCTACGTAACAATTTTCTTATTTTAAACTCTTAAAGGTCAGAAAATTTTACAGGCATTATTAACAATAATAATAATTACAATAGTAAATATTTGTTATAAGGTCCTTTGACCTATACAAACTTCGTTACATACTAGTTACACAGTTTATTTACAGTGACATTTTAGTGCAGAGTAACACGGATTCATTATTAATTTATTGCAATTTCTTCCTAACAGTGACATTAGTTTAAATAATGCAAAATTATGTTTTTGTTTGACGCATAGGCAAGACGATATATGAAAATAAATTATATTATATATTCATATTTAAAGTTATTTAGAGTTATTTACTAAATGTTATTATCGTAGAATTGAAGATTATACAATTATATTTAAATTTAATTAGCAAAAGTTACTAAAAAATTATATTCAAGGAATTTTTTACAAGAAAAACTGTTAAAAGCTTGCATAAATGATACTTCCGGTTATCCAATATACACTAAAAACTAATGAGCTCTTCCCACATTAGTATAGAATGGGTATACAAAATTTCAAATTTTTCTGATTGATAGTATTTGAGTAATCGTGTCCACAAGATCCACACACACAGGTAGACACAGACACACACACACACACACACACACACACACAGACACGCACACACACACACACGCACACACATACCTACAGACATCATTGTAAAAATGTTAAAATCGGATTCTGGGGACATCAAAACGTGCTTATTCACTAAAATCTCTATATCCGATTTTTAGCACGATCCCTGTACCTCCCTTACCTAGGGTAGCGGGAGGTAAAAATAAACGAATTTAATTCGCAAGATTGACAGGTTTTATTAAATAAAATGTCTAAAAGTATGACAGCAGTATTTTACAATAAAAAACAATGTACGCTGTTGCCCAAATTAATATATCGATTTCTGCTACGGTTATACCTACCTCTAAATTTTTAATTTTTAGCTAAAAATTTAATTTAAAATTAAGCTATAATATTCAAAAATCTGAATTTTAAATAAAAAGTAAAGATTTATTTCCATATTAAAATCATCCTATTAGTTAAAGCATGATAAATGAATATTTATCAAGTGGGCGAATTGATGTACGACGAGGCTCGTATAGAAATAAATAATACATTCATTGTAATTCTTTTCTATGCCGTTAAATTTAATACTGCTGTATAACTATTACCGTAAAATTAATTTACTCTATAATAAACAATAATTTGTGTCTGTATACAGCAATAAAATAAATCTTGGAGGTGTCGTATATCAATATTAAGCAGGGCAGAAAAAAGGCAACGCCATGCAGGATTTGCCATCTCGATTTAATATATGCAGAGGCACGGGCACGGCAGACAAAAGCGATGCGTTTCGGTAGTCATAATTAAATTAGGGGGACACGCGCGCCAAATTGCGGCTTTCAAAAAACTAATGGGTGCTCTCGCACGCACGGACTCATATTTTTGACGCTTAGCTTCCCAAACAATCGAATTAAGACTACCCTTAAATACTACCTATATAGCAATGGTTCACGTAAAGCAATAGATATATGAAAGCCATGAAAGGAACATGGCGCATATTTAAAAACTGGATTTAAACAATCACTATACCTACTCAAAAGGACATAAACCTTTCTTGAAATCAAAATAAATCATAATTCGAAAATACTTTCTGGTTAATTTCATAGTTTCTGTACTTATCGAAAATAATAGTGTTTTTACCATATGGGTGAATTATTTTTTTTACCTTCCGTCACCTTTAGGAAAGTATGTCTTTGGTCAAAAAATTCGTGGGTGAGTTTTTAATGAATAAGCAGGTTTTAGAGCCCCAAGAAAACGAATTTAGTATTTTGAAGATAATGTTTGTATGTATCCGTGTGTGTGTGTGTGTGTGTGTGTGTGTGTGTGTGTGTGTGTGTCCGTGAGTGACAATTTTTTCTCCGACGATAACTCCAATACTACAATTCTAAAAATTATAATTCTTTCGTATTTTTCTTCTTTTACATCTTTATGAAGAGCTGATTAGATTTTGGTTATAATTGATCCACCGAAAGTACCCTTATTTTTTTCTTTAAAAAACGCATTTAAATATTATTTTTTGACATTTTATGTTATAAATATTAAAGAAAATGCTCTTCTCTATTTGATTATACATTTTCCTTCATATTCAATAGATATAGAGTTAAAGCATTATAGACAGACTGGGCCGAATTCAGCACTCTTCTTTAGCTTAGTGATCGTCTCTAATAACCATACAAATAGCTTGCATCCTTTTCTTATTAATGTATTAATACATAAGTCTCTCTTTATTTTGTTATTTTTAGATACGCTTCATTAGTTAAAGAAGAGTGCTGAATTCGGCCCATTAACTTTCAAAAATCAGTCAGCTTTGCTATTTATCATGGAAACAGCTGATATATGCAAAATATTCTAATTGACAGATGTCAGAGTCAAGTGCAAAACCAAATATGGAAAGTATAGGATAAGAATACCGGGAGTATGAGGAAGGCGAAAGAGAAGATGGAAGGACTGTGTCCCAGAAGACTTGTGAAGTAGATGGCGTTGGACAGGAATGAGTGAAAGAGAAGAGTAAGAAACAGTAACCCCTAATAAAATTGGAGAAAGCTAAAGAAGAAAGGAAGTGTCAAGTGCAATTTACATAGTTTATGTTCATGTTATAATTTTATTGGATTTATAGAATCTTTTCAAATGAACTTTTGGCATGAAATATGTAAAAAATAGCATGTGTTTGTCTTACGATTTTACATGATATATAGAATCTTTTCCAAGGGATTTATACAAAATCCATCGAATTGACGGAAGGTTTTGTACTGGCTACAACAGATTTTTTTATTCTAAAAAACTAATGAATGCAACAAGCATTGCATTTATTTAAGACAAAAAACTGGTTAAGTCGCTTGCGAAAACATGCTTGATATTTAATATTTACACGGTTTACCTATTAACTATTCCGTAGATTCCTCTAGTTGTAGCATCGTTTTAACGCGCTCGTCCACCGCTTTGGCACAATCAAATTATCCCGCAAACAACGTTGGAGTCTCCGTTATTTCGAGCAGGTGCAATTAGCGGCAGTTAAGTTATATGGCGAGGCGAGGCGAGACGACGGCGAAGCGTGAGGCGTCTGCCGGCACATTACCATATCCCGCCTGATTCCGTCGGCAAACACGCGGCTCCTGCTGCATTTGCATGACACAGTACACATTGCAGTGCAGCAGGACGTGTCTATCGGACTGCTGTGAGATCGATCAAAGCTACATGAGCACCAAGATATCGCCATGTTCTGCATCTTATGTCTACATGTGTACAGATGCAACAACATACTGGATTTACTCATTATATGGCTATTATTCACTCGTAAGTATGTCAGACCAAATCGGGAAACATCATCTGTCCAATATAAATTATATAATAATAAATGTACAATGCAATTGCGATACTTGGTGAAATTGTTCTAATACCTTTCACCCTTTCCATTTTGTTACAAAATTATCGAATTTAACAATTCTTGTACATACTAATAATTCTAAATGTATCTATTCTTTCATTCTATAAGGAATCTTCTCCTACACTTCTAAAATGTTCAAGATGATTCCAATTCATTGACGGGCATTTCTTAAGGATATTCCGTGAGTATTTTTACCTCTTAATTAATGAGGAATAACACCGAAGTAAATTCATAAAGACTTAGAAACACTTTAGAAACGTATTGTCCGTCTGGTAAAAAATCTGATGTGGCCAACACAAAACCTCCCGCTATTTAATTTTTACATACATAAACATACGTACACAGAATCACGCGTTTCCCACTTAGTGGGTTAGAAAAAACCTGGAAACAATAGTAACAATAAGAAAAGGGATAATAGTAAGAGCTCAGCTGACTCACTTCACTCTTTAACAACATTCTTCTATCGCCTTGTCCACAATCATTATAGCATTCATACATAAGAACATATTAAAGTGATTTTCGGTAGCGAATAACTGCATCCGGACCACAATATTAGTTACGCAACAATCATCCTTCGCCACACATTATGTTTATCTTAGGCTTCGGGACTAATAAAAAAAATATTTTTAAATTTATCTGCAAAATATATAGAAAAAGTATTAATGTATTCCTATAGAAAATAATCTTTAGTTTTCATAAGACATAAAATGCGAAAAAATGGCATTTAATAATATTTTTTGTAAAAAAAACCATTATGAGCTTCAGGTAAAGTACCATTTCCGGTTATCCGATTTACACCAAAATCTAATGGCTCCTTTTCAGATTAGAATAGGATAGAAACACAAGGTTTCAGAATATTCTGAATGATAGTATTTGAGTTAGAACGAAGACAAAATCTCTACACATACATACACACACACACATACATACATACACACACACATACATACCTACATACACACATACATACATACATACATACATACATACATACATACATACATACATACATACATACATACAGACATCATCATGAAAATGTTAAAATTGGATTCTAGGGACTTTAACACGTGGTCATTTAAAATCTCGCTATGTGATTTTTAGCACGATCCCTGTACCTCCCTTACCAAGGGTAGCGGGAGGTAAAAAGGTAGACAGTTAATTTTAAACGTGAGAGCAAAAGAATTGATGATGATCCTCAAAGTGGAAGACCAGCAACTTTTACCATCGAGGAAAAAACTTCAATTTGATTCACAATATAGTCCTGGCAGATCGGCGAATCAAGTTCGAGTTGTAGGCATCTCCTATGCACGGTTTCAAAACATTCTAACCGCCCTATAAGTTAGTAATGGCGAAGATTTATACGAGGTAGGTCCCCCCGACTTCTGATAGTTAATCAAAAATGTGTTCCAGACGTCGTGCACCTTGCTCCTGCATGCCGAAGCTGATTCTAATAGTTTATAGAAAGATTAGTTTCTACAGATGAGACATGGGTTCACCTCTATCCTCTATCAGCCTAAATCAAAGCAACACATGCAACTGTGGATTGATGTAGAAGCATAGGGGTTTACTACCTCCCAAAAATACTGCATTTTTATTGGTTACAATTTTTAAAACGTTCGAATAGAGAAAAATTACAATTTTCCGAAGTGAGTCGTGCGCTATTTTATTACTAAATCAGTTTTGTCAAGAGGTTTTATTAAAAGAGACAATTAACCTCATAAGAATATAATGTAAAAACGTAGTGTATAACAGCGCTATTACTATAATAGTCCGATTGTAATACGAGTGAATATATTTTAAAGAGAAGAATAATTACTGAAATGGGCTCATCAAAATATGAATGAAAGCAAAATATGTGAAACATATGTGCAACTTATTATTTAGTCTCATTAAATATTTTTACAATTATAGGTAAAATGTCGAATTTCTAGTAGATATAGATAGATTAAATTACAAAGCTATTGGGTATGTTCTACTCTTTATAAAAATATAGCGCGTAGTCAATATTTATTAAAATGATTCCATTCTATTATGCTACTATTATTTATGAAAAATAAACTTGCTCTGGAAAATACGCATACGTGAATAAGTGCCAATTATGCAATTTCCGGTACAAAATTGAAGAAGAAAAATGCGCCTTTATCTTGAAGATGATATTGAAAATATATCTGAACAATTTGTCATCTAAATTGCTGTCGCGTTACCGAGATCGAATAGAATCCTGACGTCTGGAAGTAGAACTAATCTATACCACTTCCCACAGATGTCGCATTTTGAATATAAATCGTTACATTTGTAGTTTCAGCGTTTGCCGAATGAGTATTCTTATGAATTATTTAGCTAGTCCGAATTTTCTGGAATTAATTACCAAAGTTAACAAATGCTAATCAAATTTGACGCGCAAAGAGGCGAAGGGTTTTCATCACCGGGAAACGGAAGTGATAAAAGAAAATGCGACACTTCCAAGATACAAATTATTGAAATTATTTGCAATGGACTTCTACAAAATAAAAGGAAGTTTAAATTAAAATTCTTAGTAATTAGAAAACTATAGCTCTTATTCCAAACTTCTAAAAAATTAATAAATAATTATTTTGGAATTCTTTCAAAATAACCCTAAGTTGTTCTATGGCAATCTGTTCTTCAGACAAAAACCGTCTATAACTCATAAATTTTAAATAAATCAAAAAGAAAAAAGCTAAAAGTTGCACATTGCCAAATCAAAAACGTATGGTGGATGTTTTATGACTGCGCACCTGTCACGGCGGCCTTTATGACATGTCAGATTTCATTATTTACTACTTGTGGTATAACTCGACTTACTTACAAATTCACAGTAAAAGATCTGTTGTGGCCAGCACAATACCTCTCGCCATTTTTATTTTATGTTATACAGGGAATTTATTTTATCATGCAACATATGGTCATTCACATGACAGCAATGTAATATTTGTCCATTTTAAAATGCAACATACAAAATTTGTAATTTTGTATTACCAAAACAAATTTACTCTAAATTAGCCTACATACGATTAACAAGAAATCAAAACATGAATGTTGCACATCTTAACAAACTTTAGCTTACAAAAATTCATAACTTTCATGTAATAAATGTTAAAAAATACCCCCATTCACACTGAGGCAACATCCTAGTCGGTCGTAATAAGAATTGATACAATTTGTGATGTGTTCTGGAGGTATCTCCTGTGCTGCAATACTATTTATAATGTTTCATTTTAAAATGGGCAAATATTACATTGCTGTCAGTTTTTGACAATAGTGAGTAACCATGGAAGTGATGAACCTTAATGCTGCATTTTAAAATTAATTCTCTGTATAAGTATTGTATTGCACTTCGCTATCGAACCGTTTTTTTATAACAAAAACATTACAAACTTTACCCAACTATTGTTTTTATTGAATTTAACATGTCTTCTGCGCACATACAATTCTAATTATATCTATTTTTCCTAAATATCAGAGATTCTTCCAATTCATTAGCAAGATTGATGGTATTTCTTATGGATATATGCATTTTACCTTCAATTTTAAATATTTAATTAATAAAACAATAAGAAACAAGAAAGATTAAATGTACTTCCCAGAAAAAGTTTTCAGAATGTCACTAAAACTGTTGATATTTGATACAGATATCTATCATTTACAAACTATGTTATAAACATTTGTATTTGTCAACTGGTTTCCTCAGTGCCGTAGCCTCTACGATTAGACTATTCTATATATTACAGTGCCTTTATACTAAATCTATACAAGGTATAATAAAAATTTTAAATGTATCAGATGTAGAATTTTATGTTCTTCAATATTAGTAATAACAGAAATTTTCGAAAAATAATGTTTAGAATATTTTTTTAAAGAAACTATCACTTCCGGTTGTCCAATTGTTACCAAAATCTAATCAGCTCTTCTCAGCATTGTCAGATTGAGGAACCTGCAGTTAAATATTTTTTAAGTCTTATAGTATTTGAGAAACCGTGGTTCCAACATCCCCACATACACATACCCACACACGGACATCATCGTAAAAATGTTACAATCGGATTATAGGGTCCTTAAAACGTGCTTATCTCAAGTTTGGAATCCTATATATGATAAATACAAATCCTACATAGAGACAGTGCAGAAGAAATTTGTAAAATTCTGTTATTATAAAGCCCATCGTCATTATCCTTCTTTTGATTCTGATTTATTAACTGAATTCAATATGTATACCTTAGAAACACGTCGGAAAATATAGTCATGTATTTATTTATACAAAATTTGTCACGGAATAATCGATGATTGTTTTTCTCTTGAAAGTTTATCCATTCATATACCCCGTCAGAATACTAGAAACCATATAACTTTTTACTGTCCTCCTGTACGTACGAATTATGAAACGAAATTACCTATTAGACAAATGACGAATATTTACAATTGTACATCTTCTTACAGTGATATTTTTTGTGATTCATTAATGAAATACAAACAAGCATTACAAAATTATTTTGTAAGATAAAATCAGCTTTTAAATATAAAGTTTTTGTTATTTTAATTACGTCTATGTTCAAAATGTATTACACACTATTGATTTCTTATTCTTTGTTAATTTTCATATAAACGTCCTATAATTGGGATATTTTCCTGTTGGATAGATTCTCAAATAAATAAATAAAAATCTGGATATGCGCTGTTTAGCATGATTCCAATACCTCTCTTAGCACGGGTAAAAAGATGGAATTTTAGTGTTAAAGTTTAACAAATTCAACAAATCCACTACGAACTACGAACGTATTTTAGATTGGTTTAAAAAAGTCCAACCCTACAATCAACTAAAATGTGTTTACTGGATCTTGTACACCATTTTCTCTGTTTATAGTATTGCTCGCTGACTTCTTGCTATTATAAACTCATCTTGTATGCAAACCAGTACACCTCAATCAAAGTGCCTAGACTTGCGAGCAAGGGAGAACAATCCATTACATTACAACAAACCCCACGGCCGTGCGTTGGAAAACGGCATGCATGGGCGCCACCATCAGCAGCCGGTTGCCGGGCTGCGGAGCAGAGCTTTCAACGCTCCACTGGCCGGATTGTTTGTGATTGAACGTCAATGCCGGATATCATTTTTGGATGAGTGCGTTATGAAAGCATGGCTCGATGTTGATAGAATGTTCAAGTCGACAGTCGTCCGGAGTTAATTACTTCGTGGTAGACTCCGCAGACACGAAGGTGGCACAATAAAGACAGGATAAAATGGAAGAATGAAATTGAAGTCAAAGAAATAAATGAAGGCAGATCAAGTTGTCGAACTGTTTATCTATGTTTTATCTACAATAAGTAGAATTGGAAGTGAATGCAGTTAAGTTATATTATAAACTCTTCTTACCTCCCGCTACATTTAGTAAGGGAAGTGTAGGGATCGTAATAAAAGAAAACGCGACAACTTCCAAGATAAAAATTATTGAAATTATTTGCAATGGACTTTTACAAAATAAATGGAAGATTAAATTGAAATTCTTATTATTATTAATAATAATAATAATAATTTATAATTATTTGAGTATACGTGAAGATATATAATTTAAATCAAATATAATAATAAAGCTTTCTTCACAAATTATTTTTTATTTTCATAAAAATTTGAAATAATTTTGACATATTTATAATATTATTGTAGTACAACTGACGATGATTGCATTGCAATCGAAATGTACATATTGAAAATAAAAAATAATTTGTGAAGAAAGCTTTATTATTATATTTGATTTAAATAATAATAATAATAATCTTTATTAATGGTTATAAAAAAATATACCATTAAGGGCGAGGTTCAGCTACAATGTTGATCTTCCACCTAACCCAGTTTAACAACAACAAAAGAAAATTAATTAATATAGACATTAGTACACAAGCATAGAATATTGAATACAAAGAGTACTAGTACTAATATGTTTTCAATTCAAATTAAGTTTAAACAAGAAAAATACTTTTTAATTTTATGTTGAAAGCGCTTAAAGAAAGCTTTTTCAAATCCATATTAATATTATTGTACAATGTAGGCCCTAAATACGAAAATGAACCCTTAAACTTACTTTTTTTGAAGGAAGGGATATTAAGAAACGACGAGCCGCGTTACCTATCATTTAAATTTGTAAACTATAGCTATTATTCCGAACTTAATGAACAGCAATAACAACGCATAAATAAATAATATAGCCACACTAGAATTATTGTGAGGTTATATTGTAAACCCTTTTTACCTCTCGCTACACTTAGTAAGGGAATTATAGGGATCGTCCTGAAAATCATGTCGAGATTTTGGTAAAAAACCGCGTTTAAAGGTCCCTAGAATCCGATTTTAATATTTTCACAATGTCTGTATGGGTGTGTGTGTGTGTCTGTGTATGTATGGATTTTGTCAACGCTCAAACTCTAGTACTATCATGCAGCAAATTCAGAAACCTTGTATTTTTACCGTATTCTAAAATGGAAAGAAGCCAATAGATTTTAGTGCAAATGAGATAACCGGAAAAAGCACTTTACTTGAAGCTCAAAATAGTTTCTCTTTGAAAAATCTTTCAATACAAAATAATCTATTTTATAAATCCCGGAACCTATATTTTAAAGATAAACACAATTTCTTAGTTACAAAATTCAAATTTCAAAAGTACGCACTGACAGAAATGTCAAAAAACCTATTATTTCAAATTAATAATGGTAACGTTTTAAAAAAAAGATATAGTAATAGTAAATAAAACTTAATTATAGTTTTATTATAAAAATGCAAAGGAACAAAATATGGATTCCAGAATCAATAAATATGTAGGTATGTATTTAAATTAATAATAGTTAAAAATTACTACCAAGTTTATATCTCTACCCATTTCTGAATTATTGCCCCAAAAGTCAAAAAGGTCTCCCGCATTTAGATAAAAACTTCAAAATTTTCAAAAATCTAATTTTAATTATCTACATACTTTTCAATGCGCAGATTTCAAATTTTAAAACCGCAGGTCGATATCTTGTTTCGCTCTCGAGATATTTAGATTTAAAGTTTTGCTCAAAAATAGATCGAGATATGAATTTGGCGACATCACTTTTCGAAAATGGACAGCTTTGAGCAAAACTTTTAATCTAAATATCTCGAGAACGAAGAGATATCGACCTGCGGTTTCAAAATTTGGAATTAGCGTATTGAGAAGTATCTAGATACATAAAAATTAGATTTTTGAAAATTTTGAAGTTTTTATTTAAATATAAAGTAGGTATATTGACTTTTGGGGCAATAATTCAAAAATGGGTAGAGATATTAGCTCTGTTCGATGAGAAGTGCTTCAAGTGCAGAGCAGAATAGTGCAGTGCAGTGTAGTGTACACTAGTTCAGTCTAATTCTTGTAGTTTCATAAAACACACTTGTATATTTGGGCAAGTTTGCTCAGTTGTGAGTAATTAAGCCAAGCGTAGCCAAAGGTGTAAAAGGTTAGGTTGTTTATAAACACAGTCATATTATAAAGCTGCAAAGAAGTGACTGCAGAAATGTCTTTTTAAAGAGCATAATGTTTGAACTAATAAACGATTCTGACGAAGATGAATCATCACTTGATTCTTCATCAGATTCAGAGACAGATATATTAATTAATTCTTTATATAACAAAACAAAGAGAATATACTATATCTGAATCCATTATTTTATTTTCTCAATGTGTAAAATTTTAGGTTAATAAACAGATGTGTAGATAGGATAGAATTAAAATGTCTACCGAACAACATTTAGTTACCCCCACTCCTAGTCTGCACTTTCTACACCACCTCGCGAGTCAGGTCAGAAACGTGAGCACTAGTTCTTAAAATTTTTGTCATCGAACAGCCTGCCGGAAGCTGCCCGTTTCTCATAAAACATATTAGTGTAAGAAAGTTAACACTAGGGCGGCCTAGTACATGTCATTGAACAAAGCTATAAACATGGTAGTAATATTATTTGATTGTAAAGAGAATGTTACGTAAGTGTACGCATTTTTAGGTTATTTATAGAATATTTTCCAATGAACTTTTGGTATGAAATTTGTACGAAATACATAAAATTAGCGGAAGTTCTTGTGCTGGCCACAACAGATTTTTTCACTTTTAAATCAAACTTTAAAAGTAAAGTGACTTTATATTTATTATAAAACCGGTCGTTAAACAAATTTTGTTCCTATAAATCTCCATAGAGACTTTTTAATGCAATCCATAATAACCGTATATTTCCCTTCCGAAAATACGGTTAATAGAACCCATTACGAATAGAAAAGAAGAAAATGTGGACGCCTAACCTTGATATGTAGGTAACTAAAACAAGCCACAATAACTATTTGCTTTCCGTGGCTTTCATCTTCCGTTCCGAACTTGATGCATGGCCCGTGAATTTACATATCGGTCAGCTGTGAGTGAACAGGCAGGAATACCCCAAATCAAAGGCGACTGGCGAAATTTAGTTCTCGGTCCCCCATACAGCAGCGACCACGATTAATTTAACTCGAACTGTGCGCTCATAAATCGCGTATAAACGGTTAAATTATTCCATGATTGTGTTATCTCTGTCCGGATTATCCAAGTAATTATGCCGTTTGCAGATAGTTTGATCTGTGAACCAGACCTATACGCCCGCACCATCACAGATTTTTAATCGTCATGTACGTACAATGAGCTAGCAGAATCTGAAGAAATTATACAGTAGAAAATCGAATTTCAAAAGTGTTTCGCGACTGTGAACTCACTCCAAATGTCTAAAATCAGTTATTAATATTAAATATGTAGGACCCCGGCTTATAATAGTTCAACCGACTTACTCAAGTGAAGGCATTACCAAATTATAAAATTTACACAAATGGTGAGATATTTCAATAAAATTCTGTCAATTAATTTAAAATACAGACATTGCAATTGACTATTATAATCAAATTACCTAATAAACAAAAATTATATAAGAATATATATTTAATATTGGGTTACTTCAATTTTATTTAAATATTTATTAGTTATAAACTTATTAAAATTGCATATTGTATTCAAATAACTTAATAAACATAAATTATACAGGGTATCTCTTAAATAGGGCGACATGGCTTAACCACAGATTCCTCAGGCTAAAATAAGACGATTTAACTAAACTTGCTTCTACCAGAAGTGTACCATTTAGCCAGAAATCTGCTTCAAAGTTCTTCGAAAAAAAATTAATTTTGCTTATAATAACAGAACGCTTTATACGATTTGGATGAAATTTGGTATGACAGTTAATATGGCTATAAGTCATCTTTTAAGGTGATACTTGTTATTATTAGTGAACCACTAGTGTATGAAACTTAGGTGTCCCAGCATTGATTAGACCGTAACTTTTTAATGGCCACGCCGATAACATAATATTATTTTTTAAAAAAAAAGATACATCTAATAGTAAACTTGTCTCTCTCTCTCTGTTTAATTTGTGATATCTGTTACGGTTCAGACAAAAAAGAAAATAAAACCTGAGTGACTGCATCGTGAATTTTTTAAAAATAAATTTAATCTAGCAGTCTATCCAAATGTCAAACACCTAATTTCTAATGACAGTAACAATTGTTTATGGGTTGTCAAAAAATTCCTTCGCAATATTCAGAAACTAGTAACACCCATTTGTTCGGCCTAATAGTATTTTACTACCATTATTATAAACAACACGAATAAATATGTTAGCTTACACCTAAACAAGTTGAGAAGATTGAAAACTCGTTACTGTCATTAAAAATTAGGTGTTTGACATTTGGATAGACTGCTAGATTAAATTTATTTTTAAAAAAAATCACGATGCAGTCACTTAGGTTTTATTTTTTTCTGTCTGAACCGTAACAGATATCACAAATTAAACAGAGGGAGAAAAGTTTACTATTGAATGTATCTTTTTGAAAAAAAATAATTTTATGTTATCGGCGTGGCCATTAAAAAGTTACGGTCTAATCAATGTTGGGACACCTAAGTTTCATACGTTAGGGCTTCACTAATAATAATAAGTATCACTTTAAAAGATGACTTATAGCCATATTAACTGTCAAACCAAATTTCATCCAAATCGTATAAAGCGTTCTGCTATTATAAGCAAAATTAATTTCTTTCGAAGAGCTTTGTAGCAGAATTCTGGCTAAATGGTACACTTTCCGGTAGAAGCAAGTTTAGTTAAATCGTCTTATTTTAGCCTCAGGAATATGTGGTTAAGCCATGTCCCCCTATTTAAGAAACACCCTGTATAACGGAGACTGTTGTCTGACTATCGAGATTTTATTAGTAATAACGAATTATACTAGATTTTATATTCTGCGTAATCTTCTGCTACAGTATTATCTTATATGTCCTGCACGCTACCTTTTAATTGTAGTAGATACTGCGCGCTGGATTGAAACGAGGTTTTTCTTTTCATTTTGGGACAAAATAACCCTATAGAAGATAGATCTAGATTATATTCTGTTTGAAATAACGAAGTAATTTTGACAGTTATTTGGGACGTGGTTTAAGGCTGGTTTATGTAAGCTGTAAACTTAAGAATTTACCTTAGCATTAGCATTATGACTTTGCATTAATAATTTAAGTATAGACAAATGCGTACTGCTGTGCATGTAGCTATAACCTTAGCATTATGCCGTAACCCTAGAATATGACAATTTCTAAATTTTAAGTCATAATGCTAATGTCGACCAATCAGAAGAGTATAGTTCGTGGACGACAGCTTGATTCTGGGGATATTTACGACAGTCAATTGACATTTGTCATCATTTTGTTATTTTTGAATATTTCTGTCACATTGTATTGATTGACTATAAATGAGTGCCATTGAAAAAGATGACTTAAATAACGACAATATAGCAACAAATAACGCACATCACGCACAAAGAATGAAATCATAATTGACGTATTATTTGAATTGTGTTTATGTAAACCACGCTTGACAGCGCATAGCAACCAATATAATCAAAAGAATGTATCGATAAATTCTTTCGTTACTTCAAACAGAGTGTAGCAGATTTAAATTTTAATACTAATATATCATACTCCTGTAACCATGTTCGAAAATATTTTTCTGTATGACACAGTGTACCGTCCTACTAGCGACAGAGTTATCTTCGTGATATAGGGTAAAAAAAACGTTATTCAAGAATGTCTCTATACTTCGACGAGTAAAATGTGCCATCAACTAATTTGGGTTGTGAACGAACCTGCAAAAATATTAAGTACCACTGCTTGCAAATGTCATATTCAAATTTCACATATTTATCTTTCTCATAGGTTAGTAATGTCCTTTTGCACCAACAAAATTTAAGCCTCGACTTTGCTAAGTTAACTTTAACGTTAAGTCAGACTTAAAATATAAGTCGTTTGCACAACGAATTTTTGAGCTGAGATTAGGTATGCCGAGATATTCTAGGGAATTTCTCTAATTACTAATTTCACACTTATTTTGACACATGCGTAAAATATAAAAATTAATTATTAAATAATATAAACATGAATTAATAAGAAAGAATTATACTATAAATGTCAGTGACTATTCACTTATAATCTTATAATTAAAGCATTGGTTTTGGGCAAGTAAAATTTATAAATATAACATAACTGGAAATAATATTTGGGATTTATTACTTTAGCGATGTTTGAAAAACGAAATAGGAGTTGAAATGACACACCTGGAGATTGTATTTTTATACCAGTATCTACTGAAACTTACATTAAATACATTATTAATTCTTCTGAATAAATCAGTAGAGTAAATTATTTAAGAATTATGTATGTAGGTACTTACAACGATTTGATTAACAATAACAGAAAAAATCACTCCAAAAAAATCTGCAATACTGAGCAAGTGATTTCCAATTATCACAATTAACTTATCATTTACGAAGTCGATGTCTTGTTCGATAATTTTTTAATAAATCATGCGTGGCTACGTCTGATAATCGAAATTCTTTAAAAAAGTTATTTTTGTTAAATGTGTAGATTGTGCAGCTCTCTTGTAAATTGTCGTCAGCGTCATAAACGTTAAAATTTACCATGTTAGTAGTATGAGATACAAAAACTAAACACAGGTAGTGACGATTTACAAGCTAAGTCTAGGTTAAGTCGCCAACTGCCGGGGGCTTAAATTTAAGCCTGGCTTAAGATTTTAAGTTCACAATTTGTACGTGGTGCAAAGAAATTTAGGTCAGACTTAAAATTTGAGAAGACTTAAAGCTTAAGTCTTGTTGGTGCAAACGGGCATAAGACATTTGACATATGTATCAAAGAAAGAATGAAAACTATAAATAAGACCGAGATAAATACAAAATTACATACTTGTTATTTGCGGTTCAGAAACCAAGTATTATATTTCAAAGTTACATCCATCAGACCGTACTACAGTTTCACATAGAGCACAAGTATTTCTACACCATGCCAGAGGCCGTATCAGTTGTTGTCAGTTCTACAGAGAATCAATCAGCAAATGAATGCGAGAAACATGAGTAGTCGGGTATGTTAACAGGTATGTTGTACGATTAAGGAGAGCCGATCGCCTGTGGGAGAGCAATCAACTTTAATTCGTGACGATGGTAATCGATCCTCATCGGAGCCGGAGTCAGAGGCGAAGGCTCTGAAACCGTCAGCGAGGAAATTGGAATCTGCAGCGTCCGAATTCCAGTCGTGTTCCGTTGCAGGCGCCAAGAATGTCAGCATACTAATGAGATACGTTCATCGGAATCGTATTTTATTAGTATTACCGATGGGGGACTTGCACTAAATAAAGAAGTGTCATGTACGTGTAGGTGTTTTATCTAGCGCTGGACACTCTCCGCGCGGTGATAAACTGTACGCGCAACGGCCGACCAAATACACCTGATGCTTCAGCAAATCAATGGGGACGAAGAAGTTGCGTGCGACCAAGCCTGCTTGTCTTGGACAGATAACCCCAGTATAAATACAGATATATATCATCACGGTTTTTTGAACCAGTGCTGGGTGTGTCTGTCTGCTTACGTATGTTTTGGTCATGACGATATATTTACAAATGAAAAGGCATTACCAAAAACTAAAAGTTGTGTCTGATGTTGCACTTTTATCGCCCTAATATCTAAATCCTAAATTTATATACCCTAAATTAACGTCATTATTTAGAGTTTAGGAATTAGATTTTAGGGTTTTTTAGGAGCACAATATGCCTTGAAGATAACGCGCACTAATTAAACAAATCGTGTTTGTTGCAATAATTTATGCAAAACGTAAATTTACTATCAAAGAATAGCTTCTTAACTTCTATTTTATGGAATATAAAATAAACATTTAATCTGAAGCATCAAATTAAATCGAATTGTATAATTCATTTTTGTTGTTCTAAAGTGTTGCCATGCAAACCAATGGACGTCGTTAGACCTAAATCTTAAATACTAAATACCAAAATGCTACATCAGACACAGCCTTAATTTTCTGCGATTTTTCAAAACGGATTCTATGTTATCAATTTTCTTTATTCATTTAAGGGTCAATATTACCACCTCTGGTTAAAAATTTAATTACCAGTCTAAGCATGACTATGTTGTATAATTATATGTACCAAGACTTGTAATGTCTTCTGCTACTTTTTAAATCTAAGATCATCTTTATAAAGATCATATTTTTTACATATCTGTTGAACTCATTTTATAAACAAATTTATTTTTACTGTGAAATATTATATTATACTTGGAAAAAAAAATCAAGAGACATTATCATTTATTAAATTTTTATGAAAAATTGATTTTTGTATTTTTTTAAATCATTCGATATTATAATGAATAAAGTATATTATAATAAACCATATAGGAGAATAATTACTTGCAGAATATTAAATTAAAAACACAATAAAATTAATTTATACTAAATTTTACAAAATGGCTTCTAAACCAGTTTCTGTTTAAATGCATAAATATGGCCGTACATATTATAATTCGATATTTCAGCTTTAATAACTTCCTAAGAACTACTTTACATCAGTTTTTTAGTTGATGCATTAAGTTACTTAGAAACCATACTCCCACTTTCTTCTGTTTAAAATAAAACTGTTATTTTTGCAGTTATTATTATTAAGTTTTAAATAAATTTATAAAACTTTTATAAAACGGTAAACTATACTAAACAATTATTTTTAAACTGTATAATAAAAGTTTAAAAAATCTATTTATAAATAACTGTCAATTACGTTTCTAACACTTCCTTTAATTTAGTGCAAAAAACGTTAATAAAACTAAAACAATCGACGCCAATTAAACTTAAATATAAAACGTTTTAATAACTATTATGTGACCAAATAATAAGTACCACACATCATAACTTTGTATTGTAGTTTAGCAGACTAGAAAAAAGTTGTACAAGGCAAAATAACTTAAAAGTGTTATAATTCCGTTAAATGTAAGTTGCAGTAACAACATTATTAGTTATAATGTCTTAATAAAAACTCTGTGTTCCTTGGGTAGTTAGTAAGTAATATTTAAACATGTTAGTACAAATTATAATACGTTACACATTGGGAAAGCTGTCTGTTTAACTCTGAATATAGAAACTCCAATGTAGATCGTTAAAGTTGGGGCCGGGCACAAGGATGCGCGGTAAAAATAAAAATCTCTGTCCGCCCTTGACGAAAAGTGTCATTTTCCTGATTGATGTAGGAAGTTTGCAGCTATAAAGCAAGTTCTTCCTACTTCCAAATAATACATGAAAGTAAAATCAGTTTTTGGGCGCAGTACGTATAATATATCTGCTAGGTACTGAATAGGTGACAGCATATTGAAAAGTAAAATAATTACTGAATTCATTCGCCCACATTGTGTTTCACTATTAATGATTCCTTGAATGCACTAGATTTATATATCAAATTTATTTATATTTTCACGGCTTCTGCATTCAACTTGCTAAGCAAGAAATGTTGGTTATAGGAACCAATTATATTACGTATAATTAAAAAGCTCATTATCTTTTTATTTCCATCTTCCTAGTATAGACAAAATATTCTCAAAAATCTTGAAGTTCCACTTAAGGCGGATTTTCCAATATCAGGTTAAAATTTTAACTAAGAGTTAAATAAAAAGAGTTGAAATGAAATGAACTTTTAAATAACAGATTTATCATTGCTGTCAACAAAACGATGCAATATTGTTTACTTACAGTATTGGCCATAAAGATAGTGTCTTCAACCAAGTTTAATTTACATTAAAATAATTTGCATTATATTAACAAAAATTGATTCACTTGATAACAATTGGAGATTTTATCAATTGAAACTATGTGTAACTCAAAAAAAATAAAGACAATGAAAGTTCGAAATACTTCTTTTATTCTTAAAAATTGATTTATGTGCAAAAAAATTTTTTTATTTGGACATAAAAATAAAAAAAGCAACTTTTATAAAATTAATATAAAAACTAAATTTTCTAATATTTAGTGTAATAACCGGAACCACGAGAATTTATTACTTCTTCTCGTTTCATCATGAATTCAAGTAATTTTGTTATTACATTTCTATCAATTAATCTTAGTTCATCACTAAATAATACTCTTTTCCACATGTCAGTTGTCCAGTTTACATGATTTTCTGCAAAAAAATAATCGGGCCTTCACGTTCTTCTTCGAAAGAAGTGGTTTCTTTGCAGGCCGACGACTATAAAGTTCTCCGGCAACTAATATTCTTCTTCCCTTTCTTGAAGATATTTTATCTTTAACATTACTTAGTAGAAAGCCTAGAATTTTCTTTGATGATAACAACGGATTTTTAACGATATGTGTTTTATCATTCTGTCGCTTCGGTTTGATGTTTTTTTTTTCTACTAGAAATTGTAGAAGGCTCAATATTACCCTTCCTTCGAAAATGGATTATTATTCGTGCTATTGTAGATTTATGCAAATTAAAGTTCTTCGACATTTTATTCCGCGAAGCACCATTTTCATATGATTTAATTATTAAATTGCGAAATTCTTTAGTCAAAGTCTTATTACGACCCATAATTTTGAAGTACTAATTTATATTTTTTAAACAATTATACGATATAAACGTTGAAATTGAGAAAATAAAGACATTCATTATGTAGTTGCTATTTTTATGTCCAGACAAAAGTAAGAATTATGCAAATTAAATAAATTCTATAAATTTAATATAAATTATTTTAACATAAAATAAACTTATTTTAAGAGGTTATTCTTTATGTAATTTATTTTCAATGTTCTTATGATCACTTCAGAAAAATAGAAATTTTTTAAAAGTTGTTATCTTTATGGCCAATACTGTAACTAGAAGTTGAAATTTTAACCAGAGTTTGAAAAACCGGCCCAAAGTATGCTAAACGTCCGTTACAGTTGAAAAAAAATCATATTTAGTAGGAATTCTCGTCCTTTTCCATTTTTGCTTGCTTATAGCCTGGAAAATATTTAGGGCAGTCCTAAAGGTATTATTGAATTCCATTCGAATTTCATCGACGAATTTCCTCATTCCCATATATCAATCCAGCGCTTCAATAATTAACTAATCAAAAGCCATCCACTTGACATGAAAGATGGCGTTATTATCAAACATAGCTACTGTAACCGCATTTCAAATAATGTAAACGAAAGAGAATAATATTAATTGAATATTACAGTAAAATAATGGCCTGCTTTTCTTGTAAGATGAAATACGGTGTTTTTAAAAAAGATTGCTTAGGTTTTTTTTAAAGAATATTTCAATTATTACCAGAGATAAAATTTTAATTTTTTAATCTTTAAGCTTCAATCTCCTCGTCTGACATCGTGTATAATTAGCGATATCTCTTTAACCCTTAATTTTTGAGAAAAAAATATTGGAAGAAAATTGTTCAGATTTAAAAAGTGCGTCTAGTTCAGAAAGATATATGTATTTCCATTATTTATATATATTATACATTATATTTTATTTTATTTTGTACTTTTGTAGGCATATCATTATGGTAATAATATTACCTTACAAATACAGTTGTTACTTAGTTACCAGCTTTCTTCTGTATATGTAAACAAAAACGGGTAAGCAAATTATCAGCTACAATATCCCGAGGACATTGATAATTACGAAATAATTTTATTACAGTTACCGAAAGCGCGTTGCTTGGTAACAGTCCGACGCCGAAAGCGGAGGTGGTTTTACCTAAAAGCAACGTGCTTGAGGAAATGTCATAAAATTATAAGTATTTATCAATGATCGAGGGGTATTCGGTGAGAAATTTTTTTGCAGTTTTAACATTAAATTTGCCTAAAATTTGTATTTGACAGAATTTTTGTGTCTAACATAGCCCAGTAGATGTCACTAGTAGCTACGAACGTGAATATGGCTATGAATATGTTCAGTGTGAAGTGTGCAATGAGAATGAGACCTCTTTGAGTGAGACCAAAGAGAAGAAGATAAGACATACAAAAGTCCATAAATATTCTCCACATTTAGTTTTTTATTTAATACAGTATTTTTTGATGAGTTTTCTTCTATAATTTTGTTGAATAAATTATCATTTTCATTGACATCGTGAAAATGACATTTTTAAATTAAAACAATTAATCTTTAATTATATGTCAAAAACTGTTTGTAACTTAGCAACTTAGTGACATAAGTGATAATTGTCTTAGGATAATTATCAGTGTAAGTTTGTTTTGATTGGTTACTTTCGCGCACAAGGTCAGCAATAAAAGGATTCAATTGGATAATTTTTTAACCAAAAAAATTTCAGAACAATTTCCAAAAAACTATTGTCCTCAATTCTTGCAACGTTAAATACTAACTTTCTTCACTATTTACAAGAAAAAATAAATTAACATCGAATGCTTCTAACTCAAATCTAGATGAAAAATTAAACAAACAACCAATTCAAAACCCAAGTATTTTTTGTCGGGAACCCAGTACTTTCATTTTCCTAAAATTACTCCAAAGTACATCTTTTTCTACTACGAAGTGGTCGTTTTCTAAGAACAAACCAATCACTTGAAGAACGTGGGAATTAACTAACCCGGTATCCCATCTACGAACTGCTACGTTCGGAGATCCCAACTAGTTTTTATCCCCTAACGTCGCCGAATTTAGTTTGATCTGCGGCAGTTTTTGCTTGCGTCAGAGTCAAGTTAGCTCCGTAATTTATGGGCATTGGATTCGAAGCCAGATACCTCAGTCCTCGCTTGAGGTTAGGCTTCTGCAAATTAAAGAGGATTTTTCAACGAACCGATTGAATCTACTCGTCAACTTGATTTATGTAACTCGACGCAAGCGAGATAGCCGAAGCTCCAAAACGCACGTTGTTCCGTTGAGATTTAATCTCGACGAAAAATTCGTGAAGATTATTAAAAACGCACCGACGGCAAAAACTCTAACGTATGTAATAGCTCTCATTTTGCTCAAATTCTATTATAGGAGTGTGTGGAAATTTCCGATGAATAGGTCGAAGCGTCCATAATCACGTGCTACGTATGCAGACAGGAAATTCACGCAATCTCTGCCGGATCCAAAGAGAAGTTTGGATTCGCGTGGATTCAGTTCCCTAGAATAATGTCGACACTGATTCTTCCGGTCAGTGAGTCGGGTAGAATACTGGCGGATATGAAATAAGGGGACACAAAACCACATCCCAGAGTGGTAAAAATGAACTAGTCTTACCTGGCATTGGGGAAACTGTTGAACAGGAGGGCGGTCAACCTTCCAGCCGAGAAGTGGCGGGATGCAGATAAGTCCAGACATGATCCAAACGGCAGTGATCATGACTACCGCTCGTGCTGGTGTTCGCTTCTTCAGGTAGTCCACGGCCTGCGTGATACTCCAGTAGCGATCCAGCGAGATTAGACACAGATTCATGATGGATGCTGTGCTCAGCAGAACGTCCATGGCTGAATGTATGTCGCACCACCAGTTGCCGAAGATCCAATAACCCATTAGCTCGTTCGCGAGGGAAAACGGCATGATGATGAGGCCGAGGAAGAAGTCCGCCACAGCCAGCGATGCAATAAACCAATTTTGAATGTTCTTTAAGGCTTTCTCCGTCGTGATGGCGATGATAACGAGCATATTTCCAACAACGACAACCACCATGAGCACAGTGACCACGATGGAAGCCACGACGATCTGCGGCAGCGTGTACCCGCTGGGGTAGCGCGGTATCGTAGCGTTGAGCGAGTAGTTCCCGCTGAACGCGAACGTGCTGTAGTTGGCGAGAGAGCCGTTGAGGGCTAGAGCCATCGTGCCGTTGTCCAGCATCATGTCCTCCAGGGCCATGGCGGCGCTCGCGGTCACATTGGCCAGAGCCATTGTCTAATGTTGTTTAACAGTCTGTCCGTAGGCACAAAGTATACAAAATGGAAGAATCGTCAATTAGAATATGATTGCACGTGATTTGGTCCCGAGCGTCGCGCGCGGAGAGACACACAGAGAGTTGCGAGACGACGTGTCTAATATACAGTACCCGTTATACCCGAAAGCAGCTCAGAGAGTCGGCGATAATGATAAACACAACTTGAAAAAGTAAAACAACACACGCACACTAGCACCGCATACATGCAACTTGCGGTGCTGCTAATTGTTGTATCTACAGAGTTTAGGACAGCAATTATTGCTGTCAATCACTCGTATCTCTACTTTACATATTACTTTAAAACTATTTATTTATTTATGTATGTATGTATTCTATGGGCTATATGTAGGTATTATTTAGTACACAATGGTTGTGAAGATGTGTGAACAGAACACTGACTGAATTAGCTTTAGCCGGTGCCGACGCCGGCGTCGAGAACGGAGCAGACGACGACGACGGCGGCGGCAGACACTCGGCGTGGCCGTCGGCGTCTCGAGCGCACAGTGGTTCTAGTGAGCGTGCCACCTGCAGTGGCCCATCATAGGAAGAGTGCGTGCGTGGTGCCGTGGCGGGAACTACTGGGCGTCCTCTTCGTCGTCTTCGCCACCAGCAGCAGCAGGAGCGCGGAGGTCGAGCCAAGTCATGGTGACGCTGACGCGAGGTTCGAGACTACCATAACAGCAGCGGCCCGGTCGACTCGCACAGCGACTGAGGACTGTGAGTGCGAGCGACGCTGGAGGGCCGACGCATGCTCGCGCTACAGACGTCGTCCTCTCGCTCTCCCTCTCTCTCTTCGACGCTCTCCTCTCCAGCCGCGCCTGCCGCCGCCGCCGTCAGCACCACACCTGACTCATATATGTTGTACTGCACTCACCACCGCACGTCTCAAATCAATTATTACTCATCATCTCATTTGTTCATATTATACCGCGTATTGCCATTTACAGACGCATAAATATTTCGTCGTTGGAATATTAGCTTAGTATATTAAAACGCCAATTCAAATTTTATATTTGAACCAACAGACGCCAAATATTTCCAATTTTAAATGGCACAAAAGTGACCCCTGTGGTGCACTCTCCACACCAGCTATGAGTGCCTGTGAGGTGACGCCTGGTAAGCGCCCACACGGTAAAATATATCGTCATCATTACCAATGTCTACATGTGTTGTAGATACTAGCACACCCAGTAATGGGTAATATGCCGTGATGATATATTCATTTATTTATTTATTTATTTATTTATATTTGAACCAAAAGTGTCTCGGTTTAAATTTTTTAATGAGTTTCTGAACTGCCCAGCAAGAACAGAAAAATTTATATTCAAAAGATCTGAGTATCAAAAATATATTGTACACAATAGTAAAATAATAAATAGCAAATCATTGAAAGTTATATTTTTGCCTCTCGCTAAGAGAGGTATTGGAAAATCATGCTAAAAATCACATATCCAGATTTTAATGAATAAGTACGTTTCAAGGTCACTAGAATCCGATCTTAACATTTTTACAATGATGTCTGTGTGTGTGCGTGTGTGTGTGAATGTGTGTATGTTTTTTTGTTGGAGGGGTGATTCCTCAAAAACTATAAGACTTAAGAATTCCTCAATCGGACATTCCTGGGAAGAGCTTGTGTTGGTAACAATATTGAAGAACATAAAATTCTACAACTATATCTTCTATAAATTTAGAGATAGAGACGCTATAATATATAGAATAACGGGATGTAATAAGTGGAGTAGGCTAAACTACACTAAGGAAACCAGTTGACAAATTCAAATGTTTGTAACATAATTTGTAAATGACGGATGTCAGTGTCAAAAATTAAAAGTTTTAGTTACATTCTGAAAGCTTTTTCTGGGATGTACATTTAATCTTTCTTATGGTTTTATTAATAAAATATTTAAAATTATAGGTAACGTGCATATATCCATTAAAAATACTGCCCATCTTGTTAATGAATTGGAAGAATATCTGACTTTTATTGAACTTCCCCATACAATGAAAAATAGATATAATTAGAATTATATGTGTTCAGAAGACATGTTAAATACAATAAAAAAAAACAATATTTGGGTAAGTTCTGTAATTTTTTTTGTTACAAAACGACGGTTCGATAGCGAAATGCAATACAATACTTATATAACATAAAATGGAAATGGCGAGAGGTCTTGTGCTGGCCACAACAGATAGAATTTTTACTAAACAACAAAATAAATTTGGAAACATATGGAAATCCAATGCACAATACACCATAACGAAAATGTTGTAAAATAGAGCACTCGACCATATGGTAACAAAAGTGTCGGTCACTTTCATTTTTTAAATAACTTTCAAGCCTTAATCCCTCAAAAAACCAGAATGGAGGTGAAGACCCACCCTCTTTTTTTGTACGAGAACACATCTTACCACACAACATTAAATGTAAAACTTAGAACACAATAATGTAAAATGCTGAAGATGGAGGTTTTTGGACCTCCGAAACGTCCAAATAAATGTTAAAATCAAGAGAATTGTGAACATGAATTATCCCTCTTCTCGACACCTTGAGTAGGCGAATTAAGTTCGACATTTAGAATCTTCAAACAAGGTACCAGAAATTAGAAAAAAAAAAAATCCTATTTTCAGTTAAAAATTAAACACCCGGTATAAGTTAAAACGTGATTGAAATGTTAAATCGAAGATGGAACCAAATTTTCCTACGGTTGATAAAAAAAAAAACAGGCTTTTCGAACGTCATTTGGTTACAGAAAGCAAATAATTGCAAACCTCTGCTAATAGTAACAGTCGACAAAATAGGTGCCTTAGTTATTTACCTAAATGGAAAATTATAAAAAAAATATTAATTACGTTTAAAAATAAATTAATTAATCTTTCTGATCGTAGAAAAAAATGTTGTATATACTTCTAGTTGAAAGTATCTTTTCCATAATGCCTAACATTGGTTTTGTAAGAATTTGTTAACACTTAATATACACCACAGCGAGAAATTTACCCACATTTAAAAAAATAGTATTTGGAACATTTTCAATTGAAATGCTTCAAATGTGTACATGTTAAACACCTCTAATAAAGGCTTATTATCCTAGTGTTATCATTAAGAGAGAAAAATTAAGATAGAAAATCAGAACCCAAAATGGTTACGCAAACAAACCACCTCTAGTTTTAAATATTTATAATTACATATCTGGCTCTTTTCTAGGTAGGAGTTTCTGATGCCGGCTTGATTATAAATGTAATTAAAAGTAATCGCACAAGTGAACTTTTTAACTGACCTTATATAAATCAGTTCCAGTAATTTCTTTTTCATGACTATTACACAAACATAAATATTTGTCATGTGCTGTACTGCGCCTTTGTAAAAGAGAAACATGACTGCTTTATGTTACATGTCAATTTACAGACATGTTACATTTACTTAACTAATCACTCCTCACATATCTTTTTGCAGATTAGCTTACAGCAAAGTTCTTTAATAACTGACACAAAACATGATACGGATAAGATAAATTAGAATAACTTCTTGCAATGAGTTCCAATTTTGTGTCATATTATTAAAATGGAGTATTAATCCACTCAGTTGTAATTGTAAAAAACTCAACTCGTTGCCCGGTCGATATGGTACAGCTGTAAAGGGCGCTTTACATTTTAGTGCGTTGCGACGCCCAGCGTCGATACTAGCACGCTGGCCTAGTGACGTCACACGGCGAGATTACGCACAGATCATCTGCGGGGTCGTCTCACTCGCAACGGAAAGCGTGACCAGGACTGCAATCCTCCATTCTCCCTAAATCTTACAGGGATTATCAATTCTAATTGGTCGCTAACGTAAGTACTTACGTCGTTTTCGAAATAGAAAATAATGAACTTAAATACATGATTGTAATATGTAATTGTCGTAAAAAAAATAAATCAGAATGACACTGTTAACAAATACTTAGGGCCAGTTTAACAATATCTGATTACAATTTTAATCAGTTAAATAAACAAAATTAAAACTAATTGCTGTCAATAGCATTGCTACTGGAAATTGCAATATTCTATATCTTTTTTTTTTAATTTAAAACATACATGCATACATACATAAAGGCATGAAACCAATTTTACAAAACAATGTGATATATTTCACGCTAGAAGTGAACGAAGAGAACGCGTTCTAAAGAATTAAACTTAATTACTAACACAATAGATGTTGGCAGTTTGAAATGTAAGACATGTGTGACACTTATAAGAAGAAATTCTCGCTGCGTTCCCCCAACAATAATATTGGCACGATTGTACTTCTCCAAGTTAAATAAACAGCTAGACCTAATAAAAACATGTTTACTTTCCTCGCAAACTTTTTCGCTTTGCTGCTAATTGTTATTTATTAATTAATTAGCTCGAATTATTAACGCCACTAGAAACTTCTGGTCACGATTGTAAGCTCCTCTGTTAAATATTGTTCGTGGGTCCGTTCATATCCACCAAAAGGGTTTAAAAAATTCATGGATCGATTTAAACGCAGGACTTTATTTCTAACCGCCAACGAGCAAGGCCGGTTTCACATTTTCTAGATTCAGAGAAGCAATCTTTATTTAAGCTACAGTTTTTTGAAAATGTATAGAACACACAAATACCTAACAATTTCAGCATTAAATTTGTTCAATACATTACCTACTAACATTAGATCATATTTGTACGACAAAAACTTTTACGCAAGGTTGGTCATGGAAAACAAAATTTTCACTGCTCTTATATAAAATGTTATTTATGTATTTTCACCAAAGCGATAGCCAGTGAAGATATTTTAATTTATCGCTTAGGGCAGGTTTTTCAATATCTGGTTAAAATTTTAAACAAAACTGAAACGAAATGAACTGTCAAATGACAGATTTATCATTGCTGTCAATAAATGATGCAATATTGTTTACTTAACTATAAGTTAAAATTTTAACCACAGATTAAAATACCGGCCCTTAGAGATAAACTCAATTGCAAATTAATCTGAAATAAATGCGATATTGTTAAGTACCATATATTGGTTGCGCATAACAAGGAAATACGAGTTTAGTGCATTTAACAATTAATACCATGACAATGACAAGTGACATGACAGTAATTTAACATTCTATATTATATCACAATGGTGAATATTGGGCCATAAGTGGCGAATTAAATAAAAAGCATTTTCAAATCTCAATTTATAATTTGTCAGTTTTTAAATCAGTTTCAAATTAATTTGACACGTTTTAAGTTCCCTAGTAATTAGCTTAACAACTGTGGCAGTTTCTAAGCTACTAGAAATTTATTTTAGAATATTATATTAATTTGAAAATATTCTGACAGAAGATTAGTTTGGAGCTATTAAGAAATGAAAGGGAAAAATCTGTTGTGGCCAGCACAAAACCTTCCGTCAATTCGATGTATTTTGTACATATCCTATACCAAAAGTTCTTTGAAAAAGATTCTATATATCCTGCATAATTGTAACAAGAACACACTATTTTTTACATATCCATACTGAAAGTTCCTTTGAAAAGATTCTAAAATCTAATAAAATTTTAATACGAATACGAACGTACATTACGTATTGCACTTAACACTTCCTCCTGCTTCAACTTTTCTCTATTTTATTAGAAGTCGCTGTTTCTTACTCTTCTCTTCTACTCATTCCTGTCCAAAGCACCTTCGTGACACAGTTCTTCCTCTCTCAAATCTTCTGCTATACAGTCCTTTCATCTTCTCTTTTGCCTTTCTCGTACTTCTGGCATTATAAGTTCCTATCTTGAGGCGAGGCCGCAAATGCAAGTCACTGGCGAGGGACACTCTGTCACTTATATCACTTTCAGATCATATACTTTCCACTTTGGCTTTGCACTTGCCACTGACATCTGTCAATTAGATTTTTTTGAATATATCTGTTGTTTTCATAATTTTTGCAAAGCTGGCTGATTTTCGAAAGTTAATCTCTCTTAATCTCTCTATAACTCTATATCTATTGAATATGAAGGAAAATGTATAATCGAACCGTATAGAGAATAAGATATTCTTTCTATTGATAATCACATAAAATGTCGAAAATGATATTTAACTGCGATTGTTCAAGAAAAACTGTTAAGAACTTCAAATAAGGGTACTTCCGGTTGACCAATTACAACCAAATCTAATCAGCTCTTCATAGGGTTGTAAGGAAGAGGAATACGAAAGAATCATAATTTTTAGAATTGTAGTTTTAGAGTTATCGTCGGAGAAAAATTTGTCACACACACACACACACACACACACACACACACACACACACACACACACACACACAGACACACACACGGACACACACACACACACACATACATACATACATACATACATACATACATACATACATACATACATACATACATACATACATACAGACATCATCGTAAAACCAGTAAAATCGTATTGTAGGGTCCTTAAAACGTGCTTATTCATTAAAAACTCACCACCGAATTTTTTGACCAAAGACAATATCTCCCTTACCTAAAGGTGACGGAAGGTAAAAATGGTGAAATGTATTCTTTGATCTTGTTTAAAATTCCGAAAAACTATACCTGCCGTTAAATTAATTTGGACTGGAGATTTCTGCATTGTTGCCAATTCCATTGGTTATGTTAAAATGCTAAATTATGAAGAAGCGGCAACAACGCATAGCAAGAGACAGGGTGGGGAGAAGGGAAAAATTGAGCATCAGTTCATATTTATTTGACGGGGAGTATAGCTAGTGTGGTTTATAAGAAATAGAAAATCAGTTTAATCCTTAATAAATGAAATTGATTATTTCGATTATAATTGGTTAGTCTGTTCGCTGCAAGTAATCGGTTTACTGATTTTCGCAATTATAATGTTTTTATGATATTGACGAATATGTTTATTTGTTAGCTTAAGTAAATTTGAAGTTTACGGGGTTGGCTTTCTTACCCAGTTTTATCGGTTAAACCGAAAAAATATGGTTAATCGGTAAGTCGCCGTTAATCGGTTAGCCACGATTAGTAATCACTATTAACTGGCTATTATTTTCTAGAGTTTATGACAGCACTAGTAAAAGAGATTACTTTACAATAACTGCCAAAATTGAAAAATTGTTCCATGGCCGCGTTCCTGAATGTTTGGTCGCGAAACTGATGAACCATGTTCGATCCCAATAGACGCCAAATATTTCAAATTTTAATTGGCACAAAAGTGACCCCTGTGGTGCACTCTCTAAGCCAGCAATGAGTGCCCGTGAGGTCTGGTAAGCGCCTGCACGGTACAAATATGTAATCATCATTACCTATATCTGCGATAAAGCAGATTGTGGCACACTCAGAAATGGGTAATATGCCGTGATGATATATTTATTTATTTAATTATATTTTATTTAGTATTTAAAAAATTAATTTTTTTAATTTTTTAATTAAAATTACAAAATCACAGAAACAACAACTTAAATACGCTGTGATTTACTTAAGTTTTGTACACAAAATAAAATTCTATTCGCACCTGGTTGAATTGTAGAACACACAACTTCTACGATTGCTATTTCATGATCCCACCTCTTTACAATCGAAATAGAAATCCAGGAATCGTCTCAAACGACTGTTAGAATCTTTCTGTTTTCCGTGTGTACGGAAAACTTCCACTTCAACTACTTATGTTTTTCAAATCGATTGACAGTTTGAATTGTTCGCTCGTGCGAACAGCGAAAATACATAATGCCGGCTTTAAAACATTCACAGAAACTGTCCCTGCTTGCAGAAGTCACCGTATGTGTAAGAGATTGTGCATGTGCAGTTGACTGCCCAGACGGGAAACAGTCGGCAGAAAGAGTAAAGAAAAATGGTAAACTAATGCAGTTTTACTGCAGATGAAATTTGGGACGCCTCTTGACAGAAAGAAATTAATTGTGAAATAGATCAGGTTGTATCTTTTACTTATTTGATTTGTTATCATAACTACCGCAGATGTCAGTTTGAAATCCTAACTGAGACAGCAAGGGTTTCAAGATATCAATGAGCTATTTCATAAAATTAAGACATTAATAAATTTTATATTTTCAAATTTTATTAATGCCTGTGCAGGAAATTTTGTAAGAGTAAACTTCCTGACTTTCTTACCGTGGCTCCCAGATAACTGCTAGGGTCGGTGACGAAATTCTAATGTACTTTTAATAAATAAAAGTAACAATTTATATTTTCAATTAGTTATATTGTGAAAATATATAAATTACATGACATTAAATTATTTTTAATTAACAACAACAATAATTTTTGTTTTTCTACCATGGTGATATCATCGCCAAAAGTTAGCTTTGGAAATAAGTGCATCGTGTCAAAGTGACAACTTCTTGGTTGTACTCCTGCCAAAGTGACAGTGAAGTGACAGTGAAGTGACAGCCCAAAACGTTGAAGTGACAGCCCAAAGCGTCGCTAACAATGCCACTAACACATAATTTGCATTAAAAAAGTGGACACCCGGTATAAGTTAAAACGTGATTGAAATATAAAATCAAAGATGGAACCAAATTTTCCTACGGTCGATAAAAAATATGAGCTTTCTGAACGTCATTTGGTTACAGAAAGCAAATAATTGCAGACCTCTGCTAATAGTAACAGTCGGCAAAGTAGATACTTTCCTTAGTTATTTACATAAATGGAAAATTATAAAAAAAATATTACGTTTAAAAATAAATTAATTAAGGCCCATTCCCAGTGCCTATCATAGTTATAGTTTTTTGTCGTAAAGTTTTGTTTTAATCATAAACATAGGCAGATGATTATACCTAAACACTATGACTAAAACAAGCACTGGGAATGAATATATGTATTTCGCTTTACCAAACTGTTTGAAACAATGACAACTAACAAAAACTATGACTATGACAGGTACTGGGAATAGGCCTTTAATCTTTCTGATCGTAAAAAAAAATGTTGTATATACTTCTAGTTGAAAGTATCTTTTCTGAGCTCAATCAGTTGTATGAATATATGGTTAAGAATTTTAAAGATCTTACCTCCCCTACAAAAGGTGTAAGTTTATTCCCAAAATGCTTAACATTGGTTTTGTAAGAATTTGTTAACACCTAATATACACCGAAGTCGAGAAATTTACCCACATTTAAAAAAAAAATAATATGTATTGCGGGCTGCGTATTGAAGCCGTGGTGTATTGCGGACTGCGTATTATCTTAATATTTATACTACCTTTGTTAGAAAGAAATGACTAATTACTGCTTTTGAAATATGTAAATCACAATAAATTTCAGTCTCGTTACTCTTTCGTCATTATTAGTAGGAAACCTAAAAGTTACACGTTGTTTAATATATTATTTGTAAAAAAATTCCAGTTACTTACACATAAAACGAAATAACCTTACTTTCTTTATATTTTTCATTACAATTTGATATACTCCAAGATATACTCACAAACTACACGCAAAAAATCTGTTGTGGCCAGCACAAGACCTCTCGCCATTTCCATATTAGGCTATATAAGTATTGTATTGCACTTCGCTTTCAAACCGTCGTTTTATAACAAAATATTATGGAACATTATCCAAATATTGTTTTTTATTATATTTAATTCTGCGCACATATAATTCAAATTATATCTATTTTTCATTGTATGAGGAAGTTTCTAAATGTCAGAGATTGTTCCAATTCATTAACCAGATTGGCGGTATTTCTGATGGATATATGCATTTTACCACAATTTTACCTATAATTTCAAATATTTAATTAATAAAACAATAAGAAAAATTAAATATACTTCCCAGTAAACGCTATCAGAATGTCACTAAAACTGTTGATTTTTGACACTGACATGTGTCATTTACAAATTATGTTATAAACATTGGAATTTGTCAACTGGTTTCCTTAGTGCCGTAGCCTCTGCGATTAGTTCACTTTATAAATTATAGTGTCTTTATCTCTAAATAAAAGATATAATAAAAATTTTAAGTGTATTAGACGGAGAATTTTATGTTCTTCAATATTTAATACAAAAACCTCCCAAAAAATTATATTTAGAAGAATTTTTCTAAGATACTACTACTTCCGGTTGTTCAATTGTTACTAAAACCTTTTCAGCTCTTCCCAGGAATGTCAGATTGAGGAAATTGCAATTAAATATTTTTTAAGTCTTATAGTTTTTGAGGAATCGTGACTACAACATCCAGACATACATACATACATACATACATACATACATACATACATACATACATACATACACACACACATATACACACATCCACACACACACACACACATCATTTTAAAAATGTTATAAACGGATTCTAGGGACCTTAAATCGTGCTTATTCAATAAAATCTGGATATGCGAATTTTAGCATAAATCCAATACCTCCCTTAGCGAGAGGTAAAAATAAGGTTTGGTTACAGTAAAATGACAAGTAGTGACATATAACACAACAAAACACTGCCCGCAATTCACCATGACTTCCAGCCCCCCGCCTACATGTCTTCTGATCACATCCTATGCACTGGTATAGGGAATTACTTCTCTAGTCAGTATATGCTCGAAGTCAAAATCAATCGCCAATCAGAATATGCAGAATCGTATTTGTCCAAGGCATATATCTCCCCGATTGATTGAAGGTCAATGCAAGGGCATGAGTGTCAGTACCCCGAAGCCCGAGGCCGGGCCGGTCTGGGCCGAGGCGATTTCAACCATTCTCCATACTGAGTGATTAATATTCCCGTTTCCAGAAGTTGTGGACCGTGATTAAAGAGTCGTGTATTCCGTCACCGCCGTCCGAGCACAGGTGTCGCTCAGATATCGAATTAAACCGCTAAGCCGTATTAAATTACCATCTATAATGCCACTCTGTGAATTAGTTTATGTCACAGTGACAGCAACCAACCTGGTCGTTTCGTTCGCAGCGAAAGCGAACACAGAAAAAATACAAACATTAATTGTGGGCGTTCGTTGAGTAATAATCGAACCTGAAGTACTTGGTTCAGACCACTCTACTAGTAAAATGTGTTAAATTAAAAATATCAAAACATCGTGTATATGGTTATAATCCAGCTTTAAATATGTGCAGTACTTGCTAAGAGAGATATTAGATTCATGCTAAAAATCGCCTGTCCAGTTTTTAGTGAATAAACACGTTTTAAAGTCCATAGAATCCAATGGGGAAGTTTAGCGATTTTTTAAATTTTTTTTTATTTCATGGGAAATGACTTGAAAAATGATGTAACATGTTTTATTTTTTTCATAAATGCCCAGAATTTCCGGAAAAGCCGATTTTAAGCTGTGATGACGTCGGTAGAGGCTTGGCGCAACGTATGTCGACTTATACACTGACGCACGCGGTTGCGGTTACCAGTGAAGCGCTTTTACGCTTTGTTACGACCTACGTTCAAGTGGTTCGATTTCACCGTTCTGTCTGAGTTTGCGCATAACTAACTTGTGACGTACTTAAAGTTTACCCAAAAAATATTAATTATAAATAAATGGAGCAATAATTTTAATTTTTAATTTCAATTTCAGCAGTCATTTGTGTTATATTTGTGAGAAAATAATATGTTATGTAGAATTTTTACCATGCTAAACTTCCCCATTATAAAATTTCTACGATGATCTCTGTGATTACTCAAAAACTATAAAACTTAAGACCTTTTTAACTACTTATTCCTCAATCTGATATTAATGGGATGAGCTGACAAGGTTTTGATAACAATTGGACAACCGGAAGTAGTAGTTTCCTAAAAAAAAATCTTTACTGGAATATTCTTTAGGAACCTTCATGGGATTCGATGTCGAATGATTTCAGGTCTTAATGTTCCATATATTTATTTAAAAAATATACAAATATGTTATTTGAACGTTTAAAGCAAAAATTTGCCCATTTATTTATTTATTTATTTATTTATTTATTTATTTATTTATTTATTTATTTATTTATTTATTTATTTATTTATTTATTTATAAATTTATTTATTCAACAGGAAAAACCCCAATTACAGAATAAATTCATAATAATACGGTACAGAGTGATGACAGTGTTAAAAAATTCCAATTTTTGAATGAATAAGGAAAGAAATTACAATCTTCAGCAACTGGTAAAAATTAGTTTTCAGTTTATGAAATCCAATTATAAATACATTTTTACAGGTTATTTGATTAAGTAAGCTATCACCATGCCGACAGGTGAAGCTCCGAAGACGTTCAAATAACATATTTGTACATTTTTGAAATAAATATATCGAACATTAAGACCTGAAATCATTCGACATTAAAAAATTCTTCAAAAAATAATTTTTGTTAAACATCGAAGAACATAAAATTCTCCATCTAATACACTTCAAAAATGTATTTCAAAATTCTGATTTCATTTATAAAAATCTGATGTGGTCAACACAAAACCTCCCGCTATTTAATTTAAATACATACCTACGTATTTACTAGCGCTGCAAACTGTTCCATTGCATAAAACTAAAAATGTCACTATTATTAATTTGAAGTGATTAGTTTTTTGACAGTGACGTTTACTGTCAGTTACATTCATTTGAAATATGAACTGTGTAACAAAGGAATTGTGTTTATCCTAGGCTTCGGGACTTGATTTTTAAATTTATCTGTAAAATGTATAGAAAAAGTATTAATGTATTCCTGTAGAAAATTCAATAGTCTTTAATTTTCATAATGACAAAATGTGAAAAAATGGCATTTAATGGTATTTTTTGAAGAAATACCATTATGAGCTTCATGTAAAGTGTCATTTCTGGTTATGCGATTTACACCAAAATTTAATGGCTTCTTTTCATATTAGAATAGGGTATAAATACAAGGTTTCAGAATTTTCTGAATGATGGTATTTGAGTTAGAGCAAAGACTAAATCCATACACATACACAGATACACACACACATACACACATGCAGACATCATCGTGAAAATGTTAAAATTGGATTCTAGGGACCTTAAAACGTAGTCATTTACTAAAATCTCGATATGTGATTTTTAGCACGATCCCTATACCTCCCTTACCAAGGGTAGCGGGAGGTAAAAATGTTACACTCAAATTGGAGAAGTTTATTAAGACAAAAATAAATAAACAGTTGTATCACACTCGAGATTAAAATGAATGTTTAACTCGCGCGCTAAACGCACCGCTCATTAAATATTCATTTATAATAAATAACTATTATTAAAAATTGTTTTTGGACGACCATTGTGATAAGTATGACATATCAACGTAGTATCCTAACATTGAAAGTTGAACTTATCACATTAGTGTTACGATATATTTCATATCGTAATAGTTGACACGGTTGCTGGGTTACTATGTCATTATTTTCTGGCTATATGTATACATTATTCATTTGTCAGCTGTCAGTCAACCTAAATTTTAGTTTTGTAGAAAAAGTAAAATTTATTTGAGCTCGTCTAAAAAATAATGTTCATAACTTGTATGAAATACAAATATCTTAGCTCGTGTGTATTGACTTGCACTCCGCTACGCGTCGTGCGTCAATTTACACTCGCATGATATTTGGTATTTTTCATAACTTGTTACGAAAATAACTATATTATCACTGTATCAAGATAATGTTTGAAACTACAAAATATTTCGTCTGCTGAATTTGCCGGCAATGGGTCTCTCTTTTCGAAACGATGAAAAACGAGCCGTCTTGTAAACTGTTGCTGGGCCGCGAGTGTTAATGAGAGTAGGCCCTCGCCACGAGCAAGATAGATATTGTGCATACATCATCATCAAACGGAGACTGTCACTCCGGAGCCTGTGCATCTGGCCGACGTCGACGCTAACGCCAAGGGCGTCGGCGTCGCTCCGGGCGAAGCGAATACGATGGCGCGGATAACAGCCAAACGCTATCCGCTATACTTAGGCTGACCATATGTACTTATTTTAATAGGACAGTACTTTCTTTTTGAATGATGTCCTACTGTACTTAAAAGGTTCATTAAGTACACGTAAATGTACTTTTTTTAAAAAAACAGTAGTTTGATGGAGTCAAACTTAACGTAATTAAAATTTGGAAATATATGTATAAGTTGCGTCTTACACTGGTCAGATTCGGCGTCGATCGAGTAAAGTATTTTCGTTCTTCCCCCTTTTCACCAAATATTAGTTCTAACATTAATTATTTCAGTATTTTATTCATTTCTGACATGTTTAAAAGTTTAAAACAACAAAAAAAAATTGTTTTAACATGACGAAAGTTTTATTTCAATAAAGAGTTCTTTTTTTGTTTACCTGGGACAAGCGTATCAAATGCTGAAATACTGAAATGTTCTATTTACTCCAGAGCAGTCCTCAAATTTTAAAGGCGATTTGAAATTCCCAAAAGTACTAGTATCAAAAGACTGGTACAAACATGATGCGGAACGTAATAGGATTTTTTTTGTAACAATCAATTTTTGTATTATTTTGTTATATTTTATGAAACAATATATATACTTGACTTATATATGCTTATTATTAATTAGTTTTTACATCAAAATTGAACTAAAACGAAATAAATTTCTCATTTTTATTTTCAATTCTGCCTCTAGTATTTTTGTACTTTTTTTTTTCTAAAAAAAATATAGTCACTCTAGCTATACTTCATCCCATCGGAAAACAACGACACACCAACGCGATTAAATCAAACAACGCACGAGAATTTTCTTTCCTTCTTAAATGCAGTAATGTTCCGTCGAGTTTTGTTAAAACTGTTCTTTAGAGTTGGTTTGACTTCAAGAACAATTAAACTTGGAAGAAATTTGAACTACTTTAGTGGTTTTTATTTACCAGGAATTTGCAAGTAAAATTAGTATTTACTTAAGGGTAATAAGTTATTCAAATCATATGGAAAGTAGGTTTTTTACTTCCAGCTACCCTTGGTAAGGTAGGTATAGGGATCGTATTAAAAATCACATATCGAGATTTTAGTAAATGACCACGTTTTAAGTTCACTATAGTCCAGTTTTAATATTTTCACGATGATGTCTGTATGTGTGTATGTATACGTGTGTGTGTGTGTGTGTGTGTGTGTGTATGGTGTGTGTGTGTGTGTGTGTGTATGGATTTTGTTGTCGCTCTAACTCAAATACTATTATTCAGAAAATTCTGAAACCTTGTCCCTATTCTAATATGGAAAGAAACCATTAGATTTTGGCTTTTCTTCAAAAAATACCATTAAATGTCATTTTTTGCTTTTTATGTCATTATTAATATTTTTGAACTTTCTACAGGAATACATTAATACTTTTTACCTCCCGCTACCCTTGGTAAGGGAGGTATAGGGATCGTGCTTCACGATGATGTCTGTATGTGTGTATATGTATGGATTTTGTCTTCGCTCTAACTCAAATAATATAATTCAGAAAATTCTGAAACCTTGTATTTATACCCTATTCTAATATGAAAAGAAGCCATTAGATTTTGGTGTAAATCGGATAACCGGAAATAGCACTTTACCTGAAGCTCATAATGGTTTTTCTTCAAAAAATACCATTAAATGCCATTTTTTTGCATTTTATGTCTTATGAAAATTAAAGATTATTGAATTTTCTACAGGAATACATTAGGTAATACTTTTTCTTTATATTTTACAGATAAATTTAAAAATGTTTTTTTTATAAATCTCGAAGCCTAAGATAAAACACAATTCCTTTGTTACACAGTTCATATTTCAAATGAATGTAACTGACAGGTAAATATCACTGTCAAAAAAATAATCACTTCAAATTAATAATATTGACATTTTAAAAAGAAAATAGTAAATAAAGCAATAGTTATATGCATTAGAACATAACATAGTTTGCAGCATTAGTAAAAACGGAGATATGTATTTAACTTAATGAAAATTAAATAACGGGAGGTTTTGTGTTGGCCACATCAGATTTTTTATTATGTGTCACATAATACGTACTTGTGAATACAAGTTTGTAAAAAATTTGTGCTAAAAATATCATTTAAAAATGCGGGTGTTCGTATTTCAAATATAAAACGGTTTATTTTTTTGACACACAAAAAACTCATAGGATTATAATTTATAATGCATATGGCCGTATGTATTCTACATATTAAAACTTAGATTATAATAAAACGAACTTTCAAGTCAGAAAACCTGGTTCCAATCGACATTGTTTTAATTTAAAATCTAATTTTAAAAGTAGTTTTTGCGTAACAAAAATGCGCTAATCGCTTTGCACAAACGATATTTTTTTGTCCCATTTGCACGAAAAGGACCTTTTTGGTGCCTGTTTTGCGTGCGCAAAGTGATTCATTTCTTAACAGTGCGAACAAGCCCTGCGCACGGATCTTTTACTTTGTGCACGGCCCTTTTCGCACTGTTAAGAAATTAACTACTTTGCACACGCAAAACAGGCACGAAAAGGTCACTTTTTAGGCAAGTTGGACAAAACAGTTATTTACCTACAACAGTGCGTAAAGTACATAGTCCAGCCAAGACCTTTGCCTTACAAAAGGTGGGGAAAAAACGATTTTCACATATGTTGTTTGGGTCGAGATGGGGATGAAAAATTCAAATTTGTGAACTTGAAAAGGCTCGGCGTGAGCGCCATCTTGGATCAAAGGTGCAAAAAATGAGTTTTTCGCTATTATCTCGAAAACAGTTGCCCTTATCAAAATTTTACAAGAATATGTAATTAAAGCCCGTTAAATTTTGTACAAAACTGCATTTTACCTAGGATGAAGTTGTGTTATATATACACAATATTAATTTTTTAATACTTAGTCTAATAGATTTGTTATTTGTAACAGTTTACATTTGTCGTAGCATCTAAAGAAATAAATTATCGATGATTTTTAAATAATTTTTGTCAGGGGTTTTTCACAAATTCATCAACCACTCTGACCCGGTTAAAGATACGGTACCGCGGTTTAAAAAATTTAATTCAGTTTGGAATTCTCCTTCATGTCATGTTAAAACATTTTTGCTCCAATAAGCGGTTAACGAATTATTATCAATGTAAACTTATATGAAATTTCACTAAAATTTGAAACATCTGCAAATCGGCTCAGTTTTCATTTTTTCTTCTGAAATTTCGATACGTATTAAATGCACAATAAAGCTTATCTTTAATCGTTATCTTTAACCGGGACAAAGTGGTTGATGAATTTGTGAAAAAGCGCTGACAAAAATTATTTAAAAATCATCGATAATTTACTTCTTTAGATGCTACGACAAATGTAAACTGTTACAAATAACAAAATCTATTAGACTAAGTATTAAAAAATTAATATTGTGTATATTTTGAGTGATTAAATCTTCTTTCATAAATTGTTGTTCTGCTTACCTATTTTTGAACATAACTCTTTGACAGTTCATCCTAGGTAAAAAAATGCAAGAACCCTTTTTGTACAAAAATTAACGGGCTTTAATTTTTGTATTCTTGTAAAATTTTGATATGGGCAACTGTTTTCGAGATAATAGCGAAAAAATCATTTTTTGCACCTTTGATCCAAGATGGCGGCTCACGCCGAGCCTCCGCAAGGTCACAAATTTGAATTTTTCATCCACGTCTTGACCCAAACAACATATGTTAAAATCGTTTTTTCCCCATCTTTGGTAGGGTAAAATCCTCTATTGACTGGACTAACATCCTTTCGGCAGATTTTTTATATTAAAAGTGTAATTTGAGAAACAGTATAGTTTTAAGAATGTTAAAAATTCTTCAAGCAGTTTACGTGAAATGCAATTAAATACATGTTGACCGATATCCACTTTTTCACAGTATACTTTCCCATTGTAAATTTTTGCTTGAGTGTGTTTTGTGTGGATATAAGGGATTTTTTCTAGAAATATACAAATGATTGAGGGTAGGTTTTGTAGGTAGGAAGAGGATGCTATTTACTGTTCAGCAATGAAAGAGATCGCCTATCGCGTTCTCCTCTTCCCGTTGCTCCTTCCGATCAATCGGTTGCGAGAGCAAACGCCATTGTGAGATTTTAACACAAGTGCAAATTGAATGACAGCTGACTTAATAACAATATTTGATATTAAATCCGCTTCGATAGTTATGAAACACATTGCAGAATTCTGTTAATCCATTTGTTTCAGTAGGGAGATAATAGCTATTTCTGTATTAAGAGCGCAAAATGCGACATTGTCGATTGAGAGGTTGTTACCTCGCGACGAAGGAGCGCGGCATTCTCTCGAAATCGACAATGTCCATTTGCGCTCGAAACACACACAAGATTTTTTCTACAGTCGCCACAATGGGGTTCTCCACCATAACAAAAAATAATAAAATGTACACTTTATACTTACAGTACTGCTCAATAAATAACGATTGGCTAATACAAAAGATACGGTTTAAACTTAAAAAGGCTTTTAAATGATTATATCGTTACATTAGCCATCTATTCCATAAAAAAAAAACAAAATTAGAGCGTGGAAGCAAGGATTTGTGATGATTTTATGAGTTTTTGTAGCAAAATGTGTGGTTAGTTGTCACGCCTGTCACATTGAAAATGTTCAAGGAATTTGTGATTATATAGACATGTATGTGCATTGACTGACTTTTCGCAATTATTTAAGTAACGATATAACTAATAACTTTATTGTAATCAAAATAAATAGTTAACTAGGGATCAGATGTCAGTACGACTCGCAACTATCCTACCGCCATCTGTGTACAATCATTCCTAGTACTAAACATAACTGTTCACACAATTTATTTTATATTTAATTTTATTTTATCGTTATTTTCCATTCTTTTTGAGTTTTTGTTCAATCTAATCTAAGCATTTTATACTTTCGTTTTGGTAAATAAATGCCCTATTTCATTTTCACAGCAGTGTGGCATTTTGTTAGGTTATGTTAAATACCGACAGAACATATTCAAATATCATCAAGGTTAGGGTATGATAATACGCCTTTATCTTTATTTTTTGTATAAAGTGATAGTTAGTTCGCCTCCTCGCGGTACACCATAATCTTGAGGACCTCCTGGTCACTATAGTTCATCAAAATTGCTCAAACATAATGGTGGTGACATAGCATATTCCAGTGAAACAGTATGAGGTAAATAAGAAATAATACGCCATCTTAAACGCCGCCTTCCACCTCCTTGAGCAAATCAGTCTCCTCAACTGTACACCGGCTCCGATGATCCCACCGCAAAAAGCGCCAATTATTCCAAAAGAGACTTTACCCGACAAATTACTCTATTTTTAAATCTAATTTATATGATAACTTTATTGCCATAAGATAAATAAATGTGAAATAAAACTCGTTCTTTAATATACTATTTTCTAATTTCAGTGTCTTCATGGGTCTATAAACTCAAGGAAAGCACGTTGTTAAAAACTATAAATGGGCTGTTTTTGGAGCTTTTCGTTTTCTAGAGGTGGTATGACTGCTTTCAAAACTAACAGATGAATGACACATTTTTTGAGTTCTCAATTTTTTATTATTTTTAGGCAAGTAATAATTTTTTTTAAAAATTACAAGATTTTTAACACAATATCTATAAAGTTTATAAAAAAAAGTTACTAATAGATATTTCCACACCGAGTGAGCTAAGGTAATGTTTATTTATAGAAGAAAAAATTTCTTCGAGCAAATAAACATTCTTAGCTCACGTGGTTTGTACATTATTTTATTCAATTTTGACGAAATAATAATAAAAACCATTATAATATTTAATTTTGACACAATTCGCTCGAAAATTGAAGCGCGAGCATAACGAGCGCTACATTCGAGCGAGAGCAATAAAGATACTTTACGCTAGAGATGCACACATAATTTTTTCTACGACTTTACTAACCAAAATAGAAAAAAATAATAATACTTATTTAGTAAGTTCAATTCAACCTCAACCAATTTCTGTTTTGTGTTGTGTGTAACCATGACGATGTGAGTATCCAAGTAAATAAATACAAAATTCTGTCAGTAAAAGATAGTGATTTTTCCTGCACTCCTCCAGATATATTTGAAACAGCGCAAAATACTTCCTTGAATTTATTATCTGCAAAATCAAAAGCATTATACGAAAAGAATTATAACCTCTCCGTTGGATGGTGTAAGTTAAAAAAATCAAGAATTACAGTGAAAATGTCTTCCTAGCTTACTTTTTGTAAAAATCTAATGAAATCGTCTTCTCTTTGGTCCATTTATTCCATGCTAAAATCAACACTAGCAGTTAAGAACTGAAAACTGTAGTGAGTGTCACAGTCACAGAGTCTAATTTATCTTCGTCAGCTGTTTTCAAAACTGCCAAAAGTGCACATTCAATTTTAACATTATCCGCCAATAATTAAATCCAATAAGTTTGTTAATTATGAAATGTGTGTTATTAAATATTTAAAGTTGTAATACAATGTACATTCACCAGTAGAGTTGTTATTATATATAATTAAATACCTAACCTAACTAAATTGGTAATGTAGCTAACTTCGGATATATTGTTTGTATCATGTTTCTAGTGTAAAATGAACCTAACCTATATTTTAGATTTCGTAAGTATTATTTTAATAAATTAAGATTTCAGCAAAAATATGTACTTATTTATCTAAGCAAGCAAATTGAGCACTTTACCGCGCGTTGCTATGGGAGACGCGCGGTAAAGTATTTTTTTGCTCGTTCCTTAGTAACCATCAACTTTACGATGACAAAATAGAACACAAATGTCAACTTTTCATGGTGGTCGTAGAAAAAAAAAATTATTGCTCACTATTTACTATAATTATTTCTGTTACACCCTGTATTTCCAGTAACCGAAAGAATCTTGCACAAATTTCTCACCATTTGTGAAGTTTTATAATTTGTTGAAAAATTAAATATTTAAAAACCTGTTTTATTATTTCAAATTTAAAATATAAATAAACCCATTTTGCTTATAAAATCTTTCAATAATAACTTTAGAATTTATAAAGCATTTTACATTGAAGTGGAAGGAATGCTCTTTATTATTGTTATGTTCTCAATGTTTTCTAAGCAAATAAATCTTGGAATTCAAAATATTTGTGCGCATATTTAATCTCAAATTTTATTTACATTATTGATCATTTAATTCCGGTAATCTTTCTGTTTTATATTTCATTCTTCCTTTCACCGGTAATTTCACAATTGCCTTTTACAAATCACGTTTCCATGGGAATGACTAATTACTTTCTTCGTCAGTTCGCTAATTAAAAATATAAAAAATTCACAATAAGACTTTGTACTTAGTGCTGTAAAATCGATTACGTTTTATTATTATTACACAAATTTGAAATAGAATATAAGGTATAAAACATAAATAGTCATTTTGTATTTTCTTTTTGTGTTTAATTATAAATAAATAAATATATCATCACGGCATATTACCCATTTCTGGGTGTGCCACAATCTGCTTTATCGCAGATATCGGTAAATATGTTGACATATTTGTACCATGCGGGCGGTTACCTGGCGTCACCTCACGGGCACTCATTGCTGGCGTGGAGAGTGCACAACAGGGGTCACTTTTGTGCCATTTAAAATTCGAAATATTTGGCGTCGGTCGGGATCGAACCCGGTTCCCCAGGTTCGCGACCAGACACTCTGGCACGCGGCCACTTTTAATAACTATATAAAATTATTTATTGATGAGAGTCGAATTATGAGATCTATCAAATAAAAAATCTGTTGTGGCCAGCACAAGACCTCTCGCCATTTCTATATTAGGCTATATATATAAGTATTGTATTGCACTTTGCTATCGAACCGTTGTTTTATAACAAAATATTACAGAACTTTACCCAAATATTGTTTTTTATTGTATTTAACATGTCTTCTGCACACATATAATTCTAATTATATCTATTTTTCATTGTATGAGGAAGTTTCTAAATGTCACATGTTCTTCCAATTCATTAACCAGATTAAATGTGCTTCCCAGAAAAAGCTATCAAAATGTCACTAAAACTGTTGATGTTTGACTCTGAAATCTGTCATTTACAAATTATGTTATAAACATTTGAATTTGTCAACTGTTTCCTTAGTGTAGTTTCGCCTACTCGACTTGTTATATCCCGATATTCTATATATTATAGCGTCTTTATCTCTAAATTTATAGAAGATATAATAAAAAGTTTAAATGTATCAGGTGTAGAATTTTGTTCTTCAAAATAAGTAATATCCAAAATTTTCAAAAATTAATATTTGGAAGAATTTCTATTAAAAACTACTACTTCCGGTTGTTCAATTGTTACCAAAACCTTTTCAGCTCTTCCCAGGAATGTCAGATTCAGGAATTCATAGTTAAACAGTTCTTATGTCTTATAGTTTTTGAGGAATCGTCCGTCCAACATCCAGCCATACACACACACATACACACATCCACACACACACACACACACACACACACACACACACACACATCATTTTAAAAATGTTATAATCGGATTCTAGGAACCTTAAATCGTACTTATTCAATAAAATCTGGACATGCGAATTTTAGCATGAATCCAATACCTCTCTTAGCGAGAGGTAAAAAAATTAAACTTCAGTATTGCAATGGCACTCTGAAATTTGCTGTAAATTGCGAATTTTAATTTGCATTTTCTTCGTAAAATAAAATGAAATTGCGATTAATTTCAGTATCATATTGTGTAGTTTTTAATTCTGAACAACTTTTTTTATTTACAACTTTTCTCTTAATTTAATAGGTTAGTAACTACAGAAAAATGAAAAAAAAAATAACATTGTATTCTCTATATTACGGATTTCAAGTAGACCACAATTTTGGGTGAAAACTTTTTTTTTAATATTTCTCCCAATTTCATGTCAAAGGCGTGAATTATGTAAGACAGATCGCCATAATCGTGTAGTATGGAGGAATAGTGTGAATTTAGTGTGTTTTCGCCTCTTCGGCTGACAAAAGGTTGGTTTACATTTTCGCTGACACTGGCAGCGAACAAAGAAGGTAGGCTCGGTGTTGTATTGTTTGGGGAACATCTCAATAAAAAGCCGCGATGTTCCGTCTCTGAGGGATCAGATCATGGAATCATTCAGTCATTCGGATCTACATCAATGCTCTGCGCAGTACTTCAGCGAACCCCGTGCTGAATTGTTAATGTCTTACAAGATGTTCGGCCGACTATCCACAGCAAAGCAAACATACGTACTATTCTCTATTTGTTTTGTAACTTCGCTACGCGTTCAGCCTTTTATCGCCTGTTTTTTTCTATTGATTTATTTAGCCTTTCTTTGAATGCATGAACCCATGTATCATGATTTACCTTTTAAACAAATACGTTATTTATTAACAACGAATAATAAATTTTCTGATACGTTATGGTAATTTATATCCCAACTTCCGGAAACTGTAGATATCTAATAATAAATTTTCCTGTACGAACTCTATTTTTCCACGTATTTACGAAAAAATATTACGCGTTTCATTGTAACGTTTAATAAAGTTTCACAAATCTAAAATCTCTGCAATGGTAAAAATTTCATGACTTGTGAAAGTACAAAGTTGTAAAAAGTAATACAAAAAACTATTAGTGCTAACATGTGAAAATCTTTTCATATTGCATAATAAAAAATCTGTTGTGGCCAGCGCAAGACCTGCCGTTAATTTGATGTATTTTGTACAAATTCCATACCAAAAGTTTATTAGAAAAGATTCTATATATCCAGTAAAATTGTAACAAGAACATAATACAATTTTTTACAAATTCCATACAGAAAGTTCACAGGAAAATATTCTATAAATCCAATAAAATTATCACATGAATATCCATTATGTATACTCATATATAAATACTCTAAAAATGCGTACGCTTACATAACATTCTCTTTGCAACCACATAATATTACTACCAAGTTTATATCTCTACCCATTTTTGAATTATTCCCCCAAAAGTCAATATATCCCACATTTAGGTAAAAACTTCAAAATTTTCAAAAATCGAATTTTTATGTTTCTAGATACTTTTTAATACGCTGATTCCAAATTTTGAAACCGCAGGTCGATATCTCTTTTCGTTCTCGAGATATTTAGATTTAAAGTTTTGCTCAAAACTGCCCATTTTTGAGTAATAACCCAAAAATGGGTCGAGTTATGAATTTGGCGACAACACCATTCGATTTTACCGGCAAAATTACATAAGTACACCAATTTTCAGAATTATTGAACACCGCATACAATCTCTAAAGCAAAATAACTGAAAATGGCCAAAAATCGCAAAAATCTAAGGTGTACCCCTTACAATTTTTTCAGATTTTAGGCACTTTCAGGAGTTTTCAAACATTTATTCATAAAAAATGAACCGGTTGGACAAAAATTATGAAAATTGCTACACTTATGTATTTTTGTCCGTAGAATCGAATAGTGATGTCGCCAAATTCATATCTCGGCCCAATTTTGGGTTAATACCCAAAAATGGGCAGTTTTGAGCAAAACTTTAAATCTAAATATCTCGAAAACGAAAAGAGATATCGACCTGCGGTTTCAAAATTTGGAATCAGCGTATTAAAAAGTATCTAGATACATAAAAATTAGATTTTTGAAAATTTTGTAGTTTTTATCTAAATGTGGGGTATATTGACTTTTGGGGCAATAATTCAAAAATGGGTAGAAATATAAACTTGGTAGTAATAATATTTGATTGTAAAGAGAATGTTACGTATGTCGTTCACTTAGATATTTTGTTGTTATGTAAAATATTTGTCGTGTATTATATTTTTTGTCGTTAGTACGCTAATTTTGTCGTGAATGATCCCATTTTTTGTTGAGCTGAAAAATGTGAACCATTTCCTTATATCTATATATTCTAGCGTGCCTCTTATGAAAAATGCATGTTTTAATTTGAACTTTTATTTTCCATTTAATTTTAATCTGTCTCTTTCACTATTCTGTCATAATTTTGATATTTTTTGAAACAAAGAATGTATGTTTGTATGTAGTAGCCTACATAATATGTTAGAGCAAATTTATTTCGCTTAAAGATAATACGAGCGATTTATTGTTGAAAGAATGCATTCTTCCTTTTTATGCGGAATATCCCTCTTGCTTATGCAGGAATGCAACAAAGTAAATAATGCTCATTTAGAAACAAAATGTGCTGCCATAAACGAAAAGAATTTTTATTCTAAATGTTTCTCTCTGTGGATATTTCGCGCCGTTGCAAAATTACTCTATTAGTAAAACTAGTTAGTGGCTGACACAAATAGAGCAAAGTTTTGTTTATGGATATGGAAATGTTAATTCTACATAAAAATATTAAATTAGGTACCTCAGTTCACCAACTATTTTAAGAAAGTAAATAGTACAATATTAAATACAACATGCAACATTTTACTGCTAATACATACAGTGCTGGACAAAAGTATGGAAACTTTTAAATATTTTATAGTTCTCGCAAATTTGAGTCGCATTTTCTAAAGTCAATATATCGAAGAATATATTCACAAATAATCTTTTGATATTGACTGTACAATTTAAGTGAAATAACATATACTCGTTTTTTCGGTGCACAAAAGTATGGAAACTTATTGAAAATATGATTTTAATTGCTTTACTTTCAGTTGTATTTTGTCATTTATTTAGTAAGTTGATGTTGAGATGAAACAGCGCAATATTAATTTTTTTAAAAAAATCAGCATATCGAAGATTTTGAAAAAAAATTCGCAGTATAGAAGTGTTAAAATTAATATAAAAGTCGGTGGTCCAAGAAAACTAGTGCTAGAATTGACAAAAACCATTCGGCGTCTCTCCGTAAATGATCCTACTTTATCATCAAGTGAACGATCTGCAAAAATTCTGGAACAATTTCATGTAGATTTAAGTGATCGCACTGTGATACGATGGCTCTACTATTAAAGAAAAACAAGAGGGTCAGAATTGCATTTGCTGAGAAACATTAATCGTGGACGAGTGAAAAATGGAATACTATGCTTTAATTATACCTCTTATTCACTGGATGTTTAACATATTGACTTCCGTCGGAACCAATCATTTTGAACTTGCTTACATCGCTCCAAAGGACAGTATGTCATTTTTCACTCGTCCACGGTGAGTGTTCCTCAGCAAATGCAATTTTGGCCCTCATGTTTTTCTTTGATAGTACAAGTACAAGGGCTATTTTCCTAGTAATCCTACATCACATAGCCATCGTATCACAATGCGATTACTTAAATCTACGTGAAATTGTTCGCGAATTTTTGCAAAACGTTAACTTGTTGATAAAGTAGGATCACTTACGGATAGACGCCGAATGGTTTTTGTCAATTCTAGCACTAGTTTTCTTGGACCACCGACTTTTATATTAATTTCAATACTTCTACACTGCGATTTTTTCAAAATCTTTGATATGCCATTTTTACTGATTTTTAAAAAAAATTAAATATTGCGCTGTTTCACAGCATCTTTATGAAGCTGTACTACCTTTTCTCTTAAGTTGTCGGAAAAATATTTATTTTTACCCATCTTAACATCAACTTACTAAATAAATGAAAAAATACAACTGAAAGTAAGACAATTAAAATCATATTTTCAATAAGTTTCCATACTTTTGTCCACCGAAAAAAACGAGTATATGTTATTTCACTTAAATCGTACAGTCAATATAAATTATGATTTCTTGTGAATATATTCTTCAATATATTGACTTTAGAAAATACGATTCAAATTTGCGAGAACTATAAACATATTTTAAAAAAATGAAATATTTAAAAGTTTCCATACTTTTGTCCGCGACTGTATACGTAAAAGCTTATAAACTGAATCATTAAAAAAAGTGTACTTCCCAGAAAAAACCTTCAGTAATATGTCTGGCTTTTTGACACTCACATTTATCTGTCAATTACAAACATTTTAATTTTTCCACTTGTTTTTCATGGGCTGCGAGATATATTTATACCTTATTAGTTTATATATTTATATGTCTCCATCTGTAACTCCATAGAAGATATAATAATAATTTTAAATGTATCGGATAGAGATTTTTATATTCTTTAATATTAGTAATAACAGAACTTTTCAAAAAATAATATTTAGAAGATTTTTTAAAGAAATTATTACTTCCGGTTGTCCAATTGTTACCAAAATCTAATCAGCTCTTCCCAGAAATGTCAGATTGACGAAACTGCAGTTCCTACAGCCACACATCCACATACACATACACACACGCACACGGACATCATCGTAAAAATATTATAATCGGATTATAGGGACCTTGAAACGTGCTTGTCCACTAAAATCTAGATATGCGATTTTTAGCATGATTACAACACCTCTCTCAGCGAGAGGTAAAAAACGAAATACGTACCTACAATAGCTATTTGTGTATTAAGAGCGCAAAATGTGACATTGTCGATTGAGAGGTTGTTGCCGCGCGAAGAAGGAGCGCGGCATTCTTTCGAAATCGACAATGTCGATTTGCGCTCGAAACACACACAAGATTTTTTCTACAGTCGCCACAATGGGGTCCTCCACCATAACAAAAAATATTAAAAAGTACACTTTATACTTACAGTACTACTCAATAAATAACGATTGGCTAATACAAAAGATACTGTTTAAACTTTAAAAGGCTTTTAAATGATTATATCGTTATATTAGCCATCTATTCCATAAAAAAAAATTAGAGCGTGGAAGCAAGGATTTGTGATGATTTGATGAGTTTTTGTAGCAAAATGTGTGGTTAGTTGTCACGCCTGTCACACTGAAAAAATTAACAAATATTTCAAGGAATTTGTGATTATATAGACATGTATTGTAATCAAAATAAATAGTTAACTAGAGATCAGATGTCAGTACGACTCGCAACTATCCTACCGCCATCTGTGTACAATCATTCCTTTTACAAAACATAACTGTTCACACAATTTAATTTATATTTAATTTTATTTTATCGTTATTTTCCATTCTTCTTGAGTTTTTATTCAATCTAATCTAAGCATTTTATACTTTCATTTTTGTAAATGACTGCCCTATTTCATTTTCACAGCAGTGTGGCATTTTGTTAGGTTATCTTAAATACCGACAGAACATATGTCAAATTGACTTGTGAACGTGATAAATGTGTAATTACAGTGCCATTAGTTCCTAACTAAACATTCTCATTAAGAATGTCGCGCATGAGCGGCAAAGTGACATTTTGCGTTTACAAAAGAGAGCGCAAATGGCTACTTTCTATAGTGACTGTAGGAAAAGAAACTTTTTGTCTCCTTGTATTGACAAATATGAAGCTTCGTACATCGGAACAACTACCAGAAATAGAAATATTATTAGGTAAATCAAATGTGAAAGTTTGTAATATTCTATCAAAGATAGGTAACATCTTTTCAAATTTTTGTTAACAGTAGGTAATTTACAACGTTAACAACCGACCTTGATACTTTATTGGAAAATATAGAGTTCGGTAACTTATAAAAAAGGATTATTAATAACCAAAATAAAACTAAAAATCCCTAATGAAGACCTTTGGTTACGCGCTCACCCTTTTACAATACAGCGACTTTGATATTCCCTCAAAGCGACCCTAAAAAATAAACAACCTCATCGGCTGTTAATTCCATCTTGTGGAGCAGGAGCTCAGTGTATCAAGCCATGTCAGAGATACGTTATAAATAAAGGCAGAACAAAACCTGGGCGCAATCTATCACACTCCGTCTGCGTGTCCGATACCGGCCTCAGCCGCCTTGGAATAAATGAATTATAACCACGTGCCGTAAGCGTAACAATAGTACCAAGCCCGGTTAGACCTGTTAACAACCAGATAATATTCATACCGTCCCAACTAAATACTGCACGTATTGTTAAGGAAGGTTTAAACAACTTTATAACTAGGAAGAAATAAATTCATAAAAGAAAATAAGCACATAATACAAAAAATGTACCTCCAGTTTCCCTAGGTACGGGAGTTATAGGGATCGTGCTAAAAAAACGCATATAGAGATTTTAGTAAATAAACACGTTTATCCCCAGAATTCTATTTTAACATTTTTACAATAATGTCTGTGGGTATATGTGTACATTGTTGCCATTCTATAAAAATCTGATGTGGCCAGCCCATAACCTCCCGTTAATATTTATATACCGTGAGTATTTTTTAACGTGAATGTATTTGCCTGTCCTATTTATAATGAAACATAGGGAACGAATTTGACATTTGTCAAGACGTCATTAGAGGTTAATTTTGTTTAAATAATTGTACCTGCTTTCTAAATTAAATTTAGTTATAGAAAAAATATTATGTGCACCTTGTGCACTAGTGATTTTCTGACTTGGCTAAATTTCTTACAATATTTAAATATCATACTTCTGCCAAATTCATTCCTTATGTTTTATTTTAAATGAGACAGGCAAATACATTGCTGTCAATCAAACGTCACATTGACAAGATACATTAGAGGTTAATTATGTTTAAATAATTATACATGTTTTCTAAAAATTAAATTTAGTTGTAGAAAAAATATTGTGTGTACCTTATGCCCGAAATATGTTTAGTGCGCTCGAATGGTTTTCTAACTACTTAGGCTAAATTTCGTACAATATTTAAATATAATACTTCTGTCAAATTTGTTCCCTATGTTTCATATTAAATGGGACACGCTAATGCATTGCTGTCAATCAAATGTCGTAACCATGGATATGACACCCCCAATGTTTCACGTTAAAAAATACTCACGGTATGATTGAAAATATATTATTTTTACAAAACTTAATTTTATTAGATTCAAATACATATATTATTACTACATTCTCCTCGACACGGTTTCATTATTAATTTTAATGTAATTGCTTCCTGACAGTGACATTTGTTTATATATGTCAAAATTGTTATTAAAATATTGTTTTTGTTTGATTATATTATAAATTTATATTTAAAGTTATTTATAGTTATTTACTAAATGCTATTATCGTAGAATTGAAGATTGTACCATTATATTCAATTTTTATTATTAAAAGTTGCTGAAAAATTATATTCAATGTATTTTTTTCAAGAAAAACTGGTAAAAACTTGTATAAGTGATACTTCCGGTTATCCGATATACACTAAAAACTAATGAGCACACACACACACACACAGACATCATTGTAAAAATGTTAAAATCGGGTTTTGGGGACATCAAAACGTGCTTATTCACTAAAATCTCTATATATATTATTTGTACGATCCATATACCTCCCTTACCAAGGGTAGCGGGAGGTAAAAATGCACTCATATTAATAGAGAATTATTCCAAATATAGTAATACATGTAGATATTCGCCGAGATGTGATTCTAATGCCACATGTAATATACCGGAGACATTTGGCGTTATCCTTGCGCTCAGCGAAGCGCAATCCAGAATCCAGGCTTGGCTTGTAGGGCAACAGGCCGGGAGGAATTAGAGCATTAGAGCAGGGGTAGAATAAGTAAGGCAACGTGGCAGGAAACAATGCCTTACTGGCTTGCTTTAACCCTACCATAACCAGCACGCACGGGATGCTGAGAATGCAAATTATAAACCACAAATAATTATAGAAGAATATGTTTACGCTAAACTAGGATCCTTGCATTCTATTTATAAATTGCTTACTGCTACTGAATCTGCGTATTTAGAGGGAATTTATGTAGAAGAAGGGAAAAATAAATAGTAGCTGATGAGCATAATATTCTCTGTTTGCTTGTATAATAATTTAACAAGAAACGTTTTTTTTTTTCACGAATAAAATCGTGACAGAAATGAAAAAATCTGATGTGGCCAACACATGACCTCCCGCCAATTCCATGTTTAAAATAGCAGTGAGCTTTAAGTAAAGTATCAATACCGGTTAATCGTTTGTAAATAAAATCTAATTTGTTGTCCAATAAATAGAAAAGTCTGTAATACGAAATTTTGGATTGTTTTATTGTTTTTCCTCAAAAATTTGTTAGAGCTCCAAATTAAATACTACATCCGATTTATCATATATGGTTAAAATCAAATATGTTGTTTCAAATTATATATGAGTTTTAAATACCAAATTTGAGAAGTTTTGGATCATATTTTAATAGGCTTTAAGGAAAAATCGTCACACACGTACATTCTTATAAAAATTAGCATCATCTTCACATCTTCTAGGTGCTCTAAAACGCAATCTTTGTAAATTCTTCGCCGTACATAATCCATTTCGTAAATGTGTAGTAAATTAATATTAATTTATAGTGCTGCAAAAATAGCAATTAACAAATTTAAATCAGATCACCCTGTTCATCTAACATTTATGTATGATGGAAAATATATTATTTTTACAAACCTTAATAAAATATTTTACTATTATATTCTCATTAACACGGTTTCATTATTAATTTTAATATAATTGCTGCCTGTCAGTGACATTTGTTTAAATATGTCAAACCTGTCATTAAAATTATGATTTTGTTTGACGCATAGGCTAGGTGATACATGGAAATAAATTATATTATATATTCATATTTAAAGTTATTTAGAGTTATTTACTAAATGTTATTATCGTAGAATTGAAGATTAAACCATTATATTCCATTTCATTTAGTAAAAGTTGCTAAAAAATTATATTCAATAAATTTTTTACAAGAAAAACTGTTAAAAGTTTGTATAAATGATACTTCCGGTTATCCGATATACACTAAAAACTAATGAGCTCTTCCCATATTAGTATAGAATGGGTATACAAAATTTCAAATTTTTCTGATTGATAGTATTTGAGTAATCGTGTCCACATGATCCACACACACACACACACAGACACACAGACACACACACATACACATACATACCTACAGACATCATTGTAAAAATATTAAAATCGGATTCTGGGGACATTAACACGTGCTTATTATATAAAATCTCTATATGCTATTTTTAGCACGATCCCTATACCTCCCTTACCTAGGGTAGCGGGAGGTAAAAAACTGAAGTGTTTAAACTACCGTAAGGGAAGAAGAAGAAGAAGCATCATTTACAGTATAGAAATTAAGTACCACTTCCGAAATTTATATAATGACCAAAAAGGAGGTGCACAACTAGATGTTACACAACAGCCCTAAATACACGGCTTCCCGTTTTTCATTTATGCGAGATACGTACGTACGTAAGTACAGACGTCACGACGATATTGGTCAAAATGGATTCAGGGATGGTCAAAATGGATATTTCCGTTGATCTGGAAACCGAAATTTTTCGCGATTACAATACTTCCTTTACTTCGTACAAGGAAGTAAAAATTATTGTTTCTTCTTGTAGAATGGTAGATATTTATTGTACAATTTGTAACTCCATCAAAATGTATTACTCCTGACGTATAGATTATTATAGGCTTGTGTATTTTGCTCACTTGTGAAGAAAGTTATTTACTTTGCTCACTTGTGATTCAACATGCTACTTTGCTCACTATTTTAAGTTGAATAATAATGAATTTTGCTAACTATTACTTTCTATCGTAGATAAAATATTGTACGATACACATAAGTAAAGCATTCACGGGTCTTAAAACACTCCTGTTCTCGTTTTAATTCTTATCCATTCGTTACAAAAGACTAACTTTACGTACATGTATCGTAAATAAATATTAAGACAGTTTTTTTAAATATAATTTATAATTATTTTTCCTACGACCACTGTTAAAAGTAATCTTTTTAACGGTTGCTTAGAGAGTTAAAAATAACAGTTTATAACACAGTGAATACTTTTAAATCGTTGTCATTGACAACGGATTAAAAGTAAAAAAACAAATTTACTTTTAACACTAGTGTTAAAAAAGAACAAAATCTAGTTACATTTAGTGTTCATAAGTAAATGTAGTTTCATTTTATATTTATTTTTGTACTGAAATTATTTATATAGGTATTTTATTAGAAGTACACATTATTATGGAACGTTTATTGTTATAGTACAATTATTACAATTGTTTATAGTAATTCCTTGCAAGGCGCTTGAAGAATTGGAATTTAAAACAGTATTGTTGGAAGTAGAGGTTAGAATTTTGTTGGAAGTAGAGGTTAGGTAAATGTCATTCTATAATTTTTAGTTTTTACAAAAATATAACTAGGGTCGTAGGAAAAATAGTGTATGATATTCGTGTTAAAAGTGATTTTATTTCGTTCGTGGGGTTTGTTTTACTCGGCTTCGCCTCGTTTCACAAACTTCCCCACTCACTTATAAAATGTCACTTTTAACACTTATATCATAAATAACTATTAAAAAATGTAATTATAATTTCTAGGGGCCGGTTTTTCAATCTCTGGTTAAAATTTTAACTCCTAGTTAAGTAAACAATATTGCATCGTTTTGTTAACAGCAATGATAAATCTCATTTGACAGTTCACTTCGTTTCAATTTTGTTTATTTAACTTTTAGTTAAAATTTTAACGAGATGTTGAGAAACCGTCCCTAAGTATGATTTCAGTGCTTAGATTAAATGAAATATTTAGAGAAAATATTATTCTCATTTTATCTTAGCATTTCTTAAGCTTCAAGAAATAGCTCAAATAACAATTTTCCATAAACTCATACTGCTAAACACTCATTATTTTTTCCAGTAAATATGCTAAATACGCTAGATAAAACCCAACACGTCTTTCAAAAATTCAGCAAGATATAAAAATCTTAAACATTAAATGTTCCCCCTTTCATAAAGAGGTTGTGTGGAAATTACATCTGTATCTAGTGTTTGTGCACGTTAAAAATGATTACTAGTCTTGATTTGAGATCTGAGGGGCCGGAGGGTAGGCTAAGGAGCAGTAGTTCGTCGTAATTTTTAGCCGGGAATGATAAGCGAACGAGTTGAAATCACAACGTTGGCCGTAGCGATCGTATCGTTGCGATTATTCTGAGATTGCGAGCATTGTGGAAGAGATGGAGAAAGCATTGTACGGCAGAATGAAGGAAATGTATTGGGGGTAACTCCGTAACTGGTAACCCTACTTCTGGTAACTTAACCCTACTTTCGGCAATGGTTAAAGGAGAGGTGTTTCCATAAACTGTTTAAATTTATCGTATACACATTTACTGGCTAGGTATTAGATATTTAAAAGCTAATGATGCAAATAAATAATATCTAAATATATGCTGTATTCCTTCGTTGACAAAATTGCAAAAGTCAAAATTATTACCTCAATAATAATTACGGGATAAACAAAAAAAAACAAATAAAAATCTGTTGTGGCCAGCACAAGACCTTCCGTCAATTCGATGTATTTTGTACAAATCCCATACCAAAAAGTCCTAGGAACGGATTCTATATAATATCATGTAAAATTGAACACGAACACATACTATTTTTTACAAATTCTATACCAAAAGTTGATTCGAAAGGGTTCTATAAATCCAATAAAATTATAACATAAATATACACTAAGGAAAATGCACTAGACACTTCCTTCCTTTCTTCTTTCCCCTATTTTATTAGGGGTCGCTGTTTCCTCTTCTCTTCCACTCATTCTTGTCCAACGCATCACACAGTCCTTTCTTGCTCAAGTCTTTTGCGATACAGTCCTCCCGTCTTCTCTTTGGCCTTTCTCTGCGTGTCACTTGCGAGGAACATTATGCCATATCAATTTTAGATCCTGTACACTCCATATTTGGATTTGCACTTCCAACTGACATCTGTCAATTAGAATTTTTTAATATATCATCTGTTTCCATGATAAATAGCAAAGCAGACTAATTTTTGAAAATTAATTTCTTTATAACGCTTTAAATCTACATCTATTGATTATGAAGAAAAATGTATAAAAAACCATATAGAGAAGAGTATTTTCTTTAATATGTATAATAACAAAATGTCAAAAAATTATATTTAACTGCGTTTTTTTAGGAAAAACTGTTAAAAACTTCAAATAAGACAATACCTTCCTTACCTAAAGGTGACGGAAGGTAAAAAACTATAAATTTGAATTAAATATGTTTATTTTCATAATTGATGGCGTGACAAACTCTAATCATTGTTTATATTGATTTTTAGTAAAATATTACTAGAAACTGATCTCTATATTATTCTCTCACAGAACAGTTTTAATTGTTTACTTTTTACCTTCCGTCAGCTTTAGGTAAGGAAGGTATTGTCTTTGGTCAAAAAATTCGGTGGTGAGTTTTTAATGAATAATCACGTTTTAGGGTCCCTACAATACGAATTTACTATTTTTAAGATGATGTCTGTATGTATGTGTGTGTGTGCATGTGTGTGTGTGTCCAAGTGTGTGTGTGTGTGTCCGTGTGTGACAAATTTTTCTCCGACGATAATTCCAATACCATAATTCTAAAAATTATAATTCTTTCGTATTCCTCTTCTGTACATCCATATGAAGAGTTGATTAGATTTTGGTTATAATTGATCACCGGAAGTACCCTTATTTGAAGTTTTTAACAGTTTTTCTTAAAAAAACGCAGTTAAATATTATTTTTTGACATTTTGTTATTATATTTATTAAAGAAAATACTCTTCTCTATATGGTTTGATTATTCATCTTCCTTCATATTCAATAGATGTAGAGTTAAAGCATTATAAAGAAATTAATTTTCAAAAATTAGTCAGCTTTGCTATTTATCATTGAAACAGCTGATACATTCAAAAAAATTCTAATTGACAGATGTGTGTTGCAGGTGCAAAACCAAATATGGAAAGTATGGGATCAAAAATTAGTATTTCATAGTGGTCCTCTCAAGTGACATGCAGTGAAAGGCTAAAGAGAAGATGGAAGAACTATATCGCAGAAGACTTGAGAAAGGAAGGACTGTGTGAAGAAGGTGCGTTGGACAGGAATGAGTGGAAGAGAAGAGGAAACAGCGACCCCTAATAAAATAGGGGAAAGCTGAAGCAGAAAGTAAAATGTGTCAAGTGCATTTTTCTTGGTGTATGTTTATGTCATAATTTTATTGGATTTATAGAACCTTTTCAAATGAACTTTTGGTATGAAATTTGTAAAAAATAGTATGTGTTCGTGTTCGATTTTACATGATATTATATAGAAACTGTTCCACGGTCGTGCTGGCCACAACAGATTTTTTAGTATTATTTTTATTCCGATTAAAAAAAATATACTATGAATATTCCCAAAACTCTAAATAATATATTAAAACAAGTATACATTCTTTTACAACATTTTTATTATCCGTGTTTTTCAATTATCCGTCACATGCTTGGTTCCGGTGAACACGGATAATCGATACTGTACATATTTAAAAAGCATAAAAGACGCCGAATAACAGTAAGAAATTCGATACAGATTATTTTGTTTTCTAAATAATTTAATTAAAGTAATTATAACTAACTTTACTCTATTATTATTTAAATTGAAGGAAAATGATATAATTTTTTTAGAGTTTGGGAGTATCTAGAGCATTTTTATGAACATCTTTAATCGAATTAAAAAAATTCAATTATTCAAAATATTACGAATTAGGTGTTCATGATAATTATAATTTTTATGATAAACTTAAAAAACCCAGTATAATTTATTTATTTAATAATAACGCCGAAAGGATTAATATAAAAACTTTTTAGAATAAATTAAAATTTAATTAACAATGATTGCAATGGGTAAATAATATTATGCTGAAGGAAATTGAATTTATTAATTATTTGTTTTTCAGGACATATTTTATTAAAACGGATATTGGCTCACTTGATAACTAAATCAATGCCTCTTGAATTGCATAATAATCACACATAATACCAATTAATTTTTCATTGTTTTGTTTTTCGAAATGACATTCAATTTTCTTTTATTAGAAATTCATTGCTTTTATTATAATAAATGTTAATTAAAATAATAATTATATTTCTGACAATCTAGTTTTAGAAAATATCGGATGTTCTATTTCGTACTGCGCAGTTGTGATTTGGCTGGTGTTGCAACATGTTCTTGAAGTAAATTGTCTCATTTTCAAAGTGCACACAGACAGCGAAATTTAAATTTCTAAAAGAGTTTTCTCAGGAAAATCGGACTGTATACGAATAAGACTGGTATTGCATTGCAAGACGGAAATGCAGCCCAGTAGCTACGAAATATCCAAGTCATCACTGGAAAATACGATACCGTTCGTTACATTTTTAAAAATAAGTTATTCTTTATGCATTTTGTTGTTAATTTATAGCGAACTACTTGAATTAAAACTAGATTTATAATTTAAACTATTTTATTTAGAAAAAATCTGATGTGGCCAACACAAAACCTCCCGCTATTTAATTTTTATTAATTTAATACATACCTACGTATTTACTAACGATCCAAACTGTTCCATGCCATAAAACTATTGCTTTATTTACTATTTTCTTTTTAAAATGTCACTATTATTAATTTGAAGTGATTAGTTTTTTGACAGTGACATTTACTGTCAGTTACATTTATTTGAAATATGAACTGTGCAACAAAGGAATTGTGTTTATCTTAGGCTTCGGGACTAATAAAAAAAATTATTTTTAAATTTATCTGTAAAATGTATAGAAAAAGTATTAATGTATTCCTGTAGAAATTCAATAATCTTTAATTTCCATAACGACAAAATGCGAAAAAATGGCATTTAATGGTATTTTTTGAAGAAAAACCATTATGAGCTTCAAGTAAAGTGTCATTTCCGGTTATCCGATTTACACCAAAATCTAATGGCTTCTTTTCATATTGGAATGGGGAAGAAATACAAGGTTTCAGAATTTTCTGAATGATACTATTTTTTGAAACTATTGATAAATTAATATAATTTAAGAATTTTTACTGTGAATCCTTATTTTGTTATAATATTTTACGATAATAAATAACAATTAATATGAAAAATGTAACTGCATTAATACAATATATTGAAAAAGTAGCAAGGTAGGTAGATAGATACATAAAAATGAAAATAGTGAAAATTAAATTATATATTTTATTATGACAATAATAACGTTTTTAAAAAATATAACATATAAAATACAATAACAAAAACATATTCTTTAAATAAAATAAACAAAATTGTGAAAATAATACTACATATATGAAATAGAAAATAATGTTTTTATTGACCTTTAAATATGATTGTTTTGGTCAAAAATTGTCGAATGTTATAGTTCCTTGAATATATGTAGAAACAGTCCTACTATTTACACAAAAAATTGATTAACTATAATAATTGTTCTTGTATTTATTTTATTTTAATTACAACAGAAATTTTTGTTTCAATAAAGAAATTTTGATTGTAATAATAAATATCAGTAATTACATAAAAATAAATTGATTATATTCGTTGTTGGATTTAGGCGAGAAACTATTATCAGACTACAGGCGGTAAAATCAGAAATCCGTCGCTAATTAAAACTTTGAGTTAAAATTTTTGAATATAAAATTTACCTGTGAAAGGACTTGCAACTATTTCTAATTTGTCTGTTTCCACACTGAGGAACAACACACTTTGCGGGCATTTTTAATAAATAGTGCAATAAGCGCTGAGAAAAACAACGTATAGCGTCTGAGCTGAGCGCTCAGTTATAGTAATGGCCGCCGACCTAAGCATTCAACTGTGTACGAGTAAAGTACGCGTTCAGCATGCGATGCGCCACTCTATTTACTTATAGCTCGTTGATTAGAGAGAAAGTGTGATATTGTATGTATTTACCGTATGTTTACAATATTGGTTGTGCATGACAAGAAAATACGAATTTGGTGCATGTGTTTATTGGCATTTGACAAACAATATCGTAACACAAATTTATCATTTCATATCAAATCACAATGGTGAAAATTGAGAATTGGGCGCCTAGTATATAAACGAAAATTTTGAAGGAACTAAAAAGTATATTAGGGTTATTGAAAAGGAAAAATAATAACTTGGTTACATATACAGTTCTCCCGCGAATTTTTCGATCTATTTTGTCATTAGTAAAATTTATAAATTGGCACATAAGAAATACTGTTTTATTTATTTGTTTACAATTTTAATGAAATTGATTTGCTCTAGAGAGCTATAATTCCAATAAATTTTCCTGAAAATCTATAAAAATAAAATTTTAAGACATTATAAATTCAAAGTAACGCAAGATGGTCCTCTAACTTAATTCGGCATCCATATTTCAAATTTATTTGATATGCAAAATTGCAATAAAATTTAACTCAATCCGATATATTACACTGCCGTTTAATATAATTTTGAAGCAGACCATATCAAAGTACTGCAGTTAAAACGATATTAAAACGCAGTTAAAACTTTTAATCCTGTAAATTTTAACTGACAATTAAATTAGAACATAAAATTTTATTAAATTTTAAATTTGTTCCGATGTGTGACTTTAATATTTCAAGGGTTATTATTTACATCCTACAAACTTATGTTACATATTTAAATTCATAGTTTAAAAAATCAGAGAATAAATACCTTTTGTGATTCACATTAAATATTTATATAAAAGATTTTTTAATCGGGTCGCTATAATTATCCCAAAAACAGTAAGTACGTACTATTCAGTATAATGGAACAAAATTTTTTAAAGAAGAGGACGGCTTAAGTCACGCTTTTGTTTCTCATAAAAAAAAATTATAGGTAACCAGATAATGATAAAATACTGATATTTTTTTTTTTTTAATTTCTTCTAAACTAATAGTTCTCTCGTAAAATATTTCAAATAAAAATATTACAAAATTATATTGCCTGTGCAGAGGCGTACGAAAAGAATTTTTATCTCGGTAAATTACTAAGATTAAATATATAAATTTTCTAAAATGGAATGCATATTAAAATTATATAATGTAAAATTTTCCATTTTTTCCTCTTTTTTGATAATATAAGAGTTATTGTGATTCATATTTGCTTTAACCCTAAAATTTTATTTTACACTTAATTTTTCCTAAATTATTTTGTTTTTATCCGAAAAATTATTTTTTCTACTCCCATGCGTGAAGTGAGTACTTTACGTATCAATTTTTATGTGTGAAGTTTGATTTTTTGCACACAGTGCGTGAAGTAAAATTTCACGCACCGTTCATTATTTTAAATATTACAAACTGAATTGTATTTTTATAAAACAAAGCTGTTAAACACCCGTAACGTTGGTAACCATGGTTACACAAGTCGATAATACAGAGGCTTTACGTTCAAAGAATGACAATGTGAAGAAAAAATATATTTTATTGCAAGGTCGTAGAAAAAGTATAGTATGTAACAAGTGTGTGAAGCCTATTTCAGTTTCACACACTTGCCACATAATATACTATTTATTAATAATATTTTATTTGATTGATATTGATTTATAACTTGATATAAAATATTTTTTGACAAAAATTAATTAAGTTTTTTGTTTGGTATTTTTTGATGAGATAAATTATTTTATATGAAATACTATCTCCAAATAGAAAATTTTACAATATTTTTAAAATAATAATAAATTTAACATCAAATATGTCTTCAGATAAAGTGACATTTCTAGTTTGTTAATTGATTTAAAAATCTAATTGATTTTTTTTTTATTTTAGTACCAGTTTTCAATTTGTTTTAATTGGAAAAATTGAATTCTAGCGCTTACAGAATTCACACACCTATTTTTTGGTCATAATAATAAATTATAAATTATTTATTACTCTGATTAGTCATAATGCCCGGGCATTGTGGATAGTGCACCATGAAGTTAAAATTTTATTTGAAGAAGAAATTATGAACAGTTTCATTTTTCATTTTTATATTTATGCTAAACATGGCAATGAAAATTCTATTCTTCTTTTATGAATTTTAAGTCATAAACTGAAATGACATTACCCTATTATACAATTTACTTGATTTGTTGTAGAAACTTTTAAAAATTTTATGAATTAAAATTGCTTCACTTAATTTTGTGTGCATTTTACTCAAAACTCATTACCCTAGTTAGTGTAAAACTTTGGCCATAAAATATAAGCAATGTGAAAATAACAATAAGTCAAATATTAAAGTTGAACAAGTTATTGTGTTAATAGAACGTATACTTTTAAAAAGTATTTTCGTATTGTTTCCCCAATGGAGACGCTTTGGACAATAAAAAGAACCGTAAAACGCTTTTAATAGCAGTGAAAGATTTCCCTTGAACCGAGCCAGTAAATTTAAATACAAAGTAAAATTTTCGAATATGGGATTCTTTGCAACATTTTGCTACATTGCCAATTAAACTATCAAACCTTCGGCGGTATTTCTTATCAATTGAAATGTTCAATTTTCGATTTAATTCTATATTAATTTAACAGAAAGAGTAATATGCGTTACTACATAAACAATGTGCCAATATCAATGTATGATTTATGCCCGGTTTCTCCAGAGCAACTTACGACTTAAGTCGTTGCTTATTCCTAAGTTCCACCTTAAACTGTTGCACCACGCAAAAATGTCAAAATGTGAGACGTAAGTAGCACTTAAATGCAAGTCGAAGAAATCGGTGACATGTGGTTATGTGTCATATGTCAGTTGATATATCGGTAAGTCGCGGTAAATTTGTTTCGTTTTGGGCTGTTATGGCAAGAAAATTAGATGATATAAAGAAGAAACGATTAAATTGTAGCAAAGAGGAAGAAAATTGGTCTGTGAGATTGTAGAAACAAAGATTTAAAGAGAATATTGAAAATAAAAAAAACATTGCGGTCATGTCCAATATTCAAAAAGATAACACCTGGAATTAATTGCCGCAGCATTGGCAATAAAATGTGTGCAAATATGTAGACTGACGCAAGGAAGACGACATCGAAGAAAAAGGCTTCAGTTTATAGGACTGGCGGTGGTCCACATAAAAGTATTAAAAATAAATAATATATTTGGAACAAATCAATTCTGTTACTTATTTGTCGCGGAGTCCTACCATTTTCGACATTATCGACTTCAATCACAGTATCCACGACGTTAAAGTCGTCAAAATTAGGAAAATCCTGTAAATCCATATCGAATATTGTTGAATGAATACAAATATAAACCCTGTTAAACACATTGACAGCTTTGACATTTGACAGCCGGTATTTTATTTTGAATCGCTAAATTTCAAATTGACCAATCATAGAACAACATTACGCTGTTGCCAATGTAATTTGTGACATAAGTTAAGTTCGCATTTGAATTTGCTGGTGCAACGCAATTGGGATATAAGTCCTACTTACAATTAAGTAGCACTTTAATAATCAACAACTTAAGTCGCTGTGGAGAAAACGGGCATTAGTCTTTTTATGGCAATGGCAAAACTTCATTACTTCACCAAGATTCAAATTCAAGAATTTAATTTTATATGGAGACCCGCAGAATCCGTTGGCGGCGCTATAAGAGAAGCGCACCTTTCATGACGTCTTTTTAAGTTTGTGCAGTCGAATCTTTAATTAAGAAATATAGTTTGTTACTTTTATTCGTTTACTGTGCCTTTAAAACGAACTGCGTAAGAATCCTTACGCAGTTCGTTTTTCATTTTATGCCAAAGGGACTCAATCGGCGACAAATCTGGACTACATGAAAACCTCTTTAAAGTAGGAATATTATGATTTTCAAACCAGGTTCTAACGGTTTTTGCCGTATGACACGGGGCACCGTCCTGCTGAAAATGGTAGCTCCCGTCGACGGACTAGCATAAAGGAATCGATACGATGAAAAAAAAAAACTGATGTGGCCAAAATAAAACCTCCCACTATTTAATTTTTATTAATTTAAATACATGCCTACGTTTTTACTAATGCTGCAAACTATATTATGTTCCATTGCTTATAACTATTGCTTTATTTACTATTTTCTTTTTAAAATATCACTGTTATTAATTTGAAGTGATTATTTTTTTGACAGTGATATTTACCTGTCACTTACATTCATTTGAAATATGAACTGTGTAACAAAGGAATTGTGTTTATCTTAGGCTTCGGGATTTATAGAAAAAATAATTTTTAAATTTATCTGTAAAAAATATAGAAAAAGTATTAATGTATTCCTGTAGAAAATTCAATAATCTTTAATTTTCATAAGACATAAAATGCGAAAAATGGCATTTAATGGTATTTTTTGAAGAAAAACCATTATGAGCTTCAGGTAAAGTGCCATTTTCGGTTATCCAATTTACGCCAATATCTAATAGTTTTTTGTTTCATATTAGAATAGGGTAGAAATACAAGGTTTCAGAATTTTCTAGAGCGACAACAAAATCCATACACATACATACATACACACACATACATACATATATACATACATACATACATACATACATACATACATACATACATACATACATACATACATACATACATACATACATACATACATACATACATGTATGCATACATACATACATACACATACAGACATCATCGTGAAAATGTTAAAATTGGATTCTGGGACCTTAAAACGTGATCATATCTCGATATGTGATTTTTAGCACGATCCCTATACCTCCCTTACCAAGGGTAGCGAGAGGTAAAAAATCGTTAAGTATATCTTTATATTTGTGAGCGTTAACAGTGCCACTTTAAAATGTAGCTTGCCGACCTCTCTTTAGGCTTTTTCACTTTATAATTTTGCAATTTTTGTCTTCCCGGCAGAGCTTCACCTGTCGCCATGGTGATAGCTTCTTCAGATTTCTTTTCGTCGTTCATATAACCTGTAAAAATGTATAGATAATGGGCTACTTGCGTACCTTTTTTATTGAATATTTTTGAAGAGAAGGTAAAAACTTGCTACCCATAGTTTTTCTTTTGACAAAATTTTTATTAATTACCCAGAAAAAAAATAATGAAATTTGATTATTTGAATTCCCGCCATGTATGACGTAGAATTACGCCACACCAATGACTAGTCGTAAAGTCACAGCGTGGTGCCGTCTCATAGTAATGGTATGTTTGTGCGGGTAATGTAGATCGTGTTTGACGTTTCAATAATAGTTTGGAGGTTAGTAGTTTAGTTTATCTTTTTGGTATCGATATTTTAAATTACAAGTAACTACCTATGTGTTTATTTATTAAGTAATTAATGTATTTGAAAGACCAGAGAGAGAGAAAAATGAACTAATGTCAAATTCAAATTAAAACTTTCTCGCACGCCATGCCATCTATTGATAACATTTTTAAACATGCTTCCCCTCCCCCAGTTCAATATAAAGACGTCACAGAAAATTTTCTTTCTTAATTTAGTAAAAAACAAATAATTATTTTAAAATAAAATTTATATTTTTATATATGCTTTCAATATAACATTACGTATATATTGACAGAAATCGGATTTTCAGTACCACGTAAGTAGGCCATTGGATTTCACAAAAAGAAATTTTATTTTTTACCAATTGCTGAAGTTAGGCTAATTTTTTGCCCGAAACGTTCAAATATTTTGTACACGTTCGAAATAAATATATGGAACATTAAGACTTGAAATCATTCGACTTCGAATCTTTTATAAATACTTAGTATCCCACTACAAAATATAATTTTTATAATGTATTAGTCGAATAGACTTGATATAGAACTTTCATCTCATCAATCATCTTATCGGCTATATGTAAGACTGAAGCAGTTGTGTAGACGTTTATAAATTATAATAAATATAGCTTGAAAACACAAATTTTCATCAAAATTTTATTGCGCAAGCCTTCAGTGGTCTATCCACTAAACCTCATTTCTTTTGTTTGCGCCTTCATTCTCCCCCGCGCTACAATAAGCAATGACGAAGATAGGCGAATAAAAATTTCACGCGACACGTGTTCGTGTTGGAAACGTTGCTAAGATTATTAAATATTCAGCAAACCTCAACAGTTCTTTAATTCTTTGTCAATGTTTCTTTCTTTATGAAACTGTCGTATCGTTTTGTTTTGGAAATGAGCACAGCCTCCCAAGACGCTCTGCGAACATCTGCATGAACCAGCGTTTTATTTCGTTTTCAAACATCAGTGTTCAATATAAATTCATGAAATATTCACTAGGAATAAGTACACAAGATACGATCGAAAAAATATGTTCTCATCGAAGGAATACATTTTTGATACAATACGTTTTTGTTTATGATAATATGAAAAGTATGAAAAAGGAGGATTTATTTGTATAAATATAGCAATATCTTCAGATAAAATACACTCTTCAGAGATCATGCAACTTCAACAATTTCCATCACAATATCCTAAAACTAGTAACATATACATACATACTATACGTTTGTTCGGAGTAAGGGTATTTTATTGGCACTGGCATTATTATGTTAAAAATATTAAATAATGTTAGGGTGTTCCTAAACAATTTGAGAAGATTGACAACTCATAAATAATTGATACTGTGATTAAAAATTTGTTGTTTGTCAATTAAATGGACTGCTAGATCAAATTTATTTTAAAAATTGCACGGAGCAGTCACTCAATTTTACCCACGATTTAAAATATACTGGTTGTGCCACTCTACACAAAACGAGGGTCCAAAGCGATACGTATTTCCACGTTTATTCCGCTAGAGGTGCAACGTGAGAACGACCCAACTGACACCTGTCATTTGCATGTCATTTTGAAAATATTACATGTTATATCTTATAGAAAGGTAAATAAAACAGGTTTTGAAGTACATATTCGTATTATATGTAATGTAATATAAATATTTTGTTGAAAGATATTGCAATTAATACAAAATGAAAAGAAAATTAAATAGAAAATGTTTCATTCCTGGATGTGAAACCGGTTACAAGAAATCCACTGAAAAAGAATCTCTGTTTGCTGCTCCACTCGATATATCACTTTTTAAAAAATGGCAATGTGCAATTAGTAGAGATGATCGCGAATTAAGATTGAATGATGTTTGCCGAAAACATTTTCGAGAAGAAGATATTATTACCGAATGGAAATCTGGAAGCGTACGGTTCTATCAATTTATTTAGTTTTTTCCAATTTTAAATTCTAACAATGTATTGATTCAGGTTTCCATTAAATATATAAATTTCTATTAAAAATAAATTCATTATGCATTTCATTTTTTATATATTTTATGTAAAAAGAGTTTGCTGTGGTAGGGTCGTTCTCACGTAGCGCATCTAGCGGATTATTCAAGGAAACACGTATCAAGCGGACCATCAGAAACAATGAAAAACATGACAAGTGGCATAACCAGTATATTTTAAATCGGGATTTTACCTCCCGCTATTCTTGGTAAGAGGAAGATGTATGTAGGTATCGTGCTAAAAATCGCATGTCGCGATTTTGATAAATGACCACGTTTTAAGGTCCCTAGAATCCGATTTTAACATTTTCACGATGATATCTGTACGTGTTTGTGTGTGTATGTGTATGTGTGTATAGATTTTGTCAACGCTCTAACTCAAATCCCATCATTCAGAAAATTCTGAAACCTTGTTTTCTATCTTATTCCAGTATAGAAAGAAGCCATTATATTTAAGTGTAAAGCAGAAATGGCACTTTACTTGAAGCTCAAAATAGTTTTTCTTCGAAATGTACTTTTAATTGCAATTTTTAGCGATTTATGTTGTTATAAGAATTAAAGATTATTAAATTTTCTATAGGTATGGGATTCATACTTTTTCTATATATTTTATTGATAAATATATAAAATAGCCTATTATATAAATCCCGGAGCCTATGTTCTAAAGATAAACAAAATTCCTTAGTCATGCAGTTCAGATTTCAAATGTACCTATGTAGGTAACACCTTTAGGTAAGGAATATATTGTCTTTGGTCAAAAAATTATAATAAATAAGCACGTTTTAGGATTCCTAGAATACGATTTTATTAGTTTTACGATGATGTCTGTATGTGTATCTCTCCTCTGTGTGTGTGTGTGTGTGTGTGTGTGTGTGTGTGTGTGTGTAGCAAAATTTTTTTCAACGATAACTCCAACACTACAATTCTAGAAATTATAATTCTATACTTCTTTACATCCATATGAAGAGCTGATTAGATTTTGGTTATAACTGGTCAGCCGGAAGTACACATATTTGAAGGTTTTAAACGTTTTTGTTGAAAAAACGCAGTTAAATATTTTATGAAAAAATATCTTGTTGTCTACACAGCTTGATTACAGATTTTTCTTCATATTGAATAGATATGGAGTTAAAAAATTATAAAGAGATTAACTGTCATAAATCAGCTAGCTATGTCATATCCAAGGAAACTGGAGATATATTCAAATAATTCTAATTGGCAGATGCCAGTGTCAAGTGCAATTTACATAGTTTATGTTCGTCTTATAATTTTGTTGAATATATAGGATCTTCTCCAATAAACTTTCGGTATGGAATTTGTAAAAATTTGTATATGTTCGTGGTACAATTTTACTGGATATATAGAATCTTTTCCAAGGAACTTTCGGTGTGGGATTTATACAAAATACATAATAATAATAATAATTTATTTGCCATAATAATTACAAAAAATTCAATTGGCATATCAAAACAATAAATACAAAAATTATATAAATAGATAGTAAAAAAATCTAAATATTGCATACACAAATGTATAATAATTATAGTTATCAAAAAAATTCGTCTATGGAATAAAAACATTTATGTATGAGATATTGTTTCAGTGTGATTTTAAAAGTATTTATTGTATTAGTAGCTTTTTAATCTTATGGCAAATGATTAAAAAATTTGATTGGCATGTATTGACATAGAATTGACGAAAGGTAATGTGCTGGCCACAAAAAAAATTTTGATTTATATCATACCAAGCATATTATTGTTTGTGGAACAAAATTCAGATTATATTCAATTCTTTTTCATAAAAATCATATCAAAAGATTTCCCTCGAATGTCAGAACAAAACTCCTTTATTTTCATTAAAAATCTGACGTATTTCTGTTTGTAGAATTTTCCGAGTGTTACTTTTACGATTCGGTTGGGAGTTACAAAGTGTCAGGATTTGTGCAAAGCTTGAGAACCTGAGGGCAAATGAAATTTCATGCATCAAATCGTAACAATAAAGTGTTTTCGGCGCAATCACACATTCCAGACTCGCTCGCTAACCTCAACAATTTGATACGAGCGTCGCGGAGTATCAAATCTCTTACATTCACATTCCTTCCTGTCTCCCACGCTTCAGGTATTTGTTTAATAATTAACTTTGACGAAACAATTGTATTAAAGCGAACGTTTGCTTTCGGGGATTGTTAGCAGCAGTCAATAATTCAGGCAACTTGTAACCACGTGATGGTGCTAAAGCTTATTGTCTTACTAAGGTAATGGAATCTTCTTGTTATGTTACTTGTTAAGCTTATTCCAAACAAAAAATATGTGGTCCTTGCCTTCCTAATAGGCTCATTTCTAATAGAAACACGGAAGTTTCCAGTTCTATAGCTTACCTACAAACTGACTTTGCCATTATGAAGGTATTTGGCTGTTTCTATTGTCTTCCTGAACATTGTTACCCAGTGCTTAGACCACTGATATAATTAATTATAATCTTTAGAAAAAACCATTAGTAATAAGAAAAAAATACAAGGTTCTTTTTACCTTCCGTCATCTTTAGGTAAGGAAGGTATTGTCTTTGGTCAAAAAATTCGATGGGGAGTTTTAAATGAATAAGCACGTTTTAATGTCCCTACAATACGATTTTACTGGTTTTACGATGATGTCTGTATGTGTGTGTATGTGTGTGTGTGTGTGTGTATCCGTGTGTGTGTGTCCGTGTGTATGTGACAAATTTTTCTCCGACAATAACTCCAAAACTACAATTCTAAAAATTATGATTCTTACGTATTATTCTTCCTTACAACCCTATGAAGAGCTGATTAGATTTTGGTTATAATTGGTCAACCAGAAGTACCCTTATTTGAAGTTCTTAACAGTTTTTCTTAAAAAAAACGCAGTTAAATATCATTTTCGATATTTTATGTGATTATCAATAGAAAGATTATATTATTCTCTATATGGTTCGATTATACATTTTCCTTCATATTCAATAGATATAGAGTTATAGAGAAATTAAGAGAGATTAACTTTCAAAAATCAGTCAGCTTTGCAAAAATTATGAAAACATCAGATATATTCAAAAAATTCTAATTGTGAGATGTCAGTGTCAAGTGCAAAACCAAAGTGGAAAGCATATGATCTGAAAGTGATATAAGTGACAGTGTCCCTCGTCAGTGACTTGCATTTGCGGCCTCGCCTCAAGATAGGAATGTATTTACCATTTTACATGAACATTTGTGCATGAAAAAGATCTGTTCGAAATGCGTACCGCGTTTTCTCAGAGTCGATCAAAAACAACAACGCGTTGACGATTCAGAGCGCTGTTTAGAGCTGTTTCAGCGCAATAAAAAGAATTTTTTCATGCGGTATGTGACAATGGATGAAACATGAATCCATCACTTCACTCCAGAGTCAAATCGGCAGTCAGCAGTAAAGAGATTTAGCTCCAATGAAGAAGTGATTGCCGAAACTGAAGGGTATATTGAGGCCAAAGATAAATCGTTCTATAAAAAAGGCATCGTAATGTTAGAGAAGCGTTGGAATAAATGTATCGCCCTTAAGGAAACTATGTTGATGATTGAAGTCGAATTTTGCCTAAAAGTTGTTGTTTTATTAGTCATCCTACGAACTTATTGAGTGATGTGTTATCATAACTCGAAAGAATATTCACTTTGTAATGAAAACTTCAGTTACAGCAGTAGCATGACGCAATTAAATTAATTACCGCTATTCGTAGCTTTTCTATGTTGAATAATCTTCAATGATAAATAAACAACAATCAACTATTTCCTCCGGCTAAAACAAGTGTCACACACATACACTTAATATGATTTCATTTCACGGATTTTGTAATTTACATATTTAAAAATTTCTGTTCACGAAATTTTCGCGTAAAAAAAGAATATATCACTAAATTGAATACGTGAGAGATCTAGTTGGTCATATTTTTAGTCCGCTGTCAGATAAAATAAACTGGATACATGGAGTGAGAGTTGCTCGGGCAACTAGAAGGGAAACAAAGAGGATGTATAAGAGAATTCGCGGCTTTTCATACAATACAACGATAAAGCGTGAAGCAGTTTGTTTGTTTATTCACTTTCAATATGCGGGAATTAGAATGTATGTATGTAAATCTACGGTGATTTTTGTCGCAATGGTTTTTAAATTGTCAAATAATTATAGCTTTTTAGAATCCGTTATTTACCGCATACTGTTAAGGCAGGTATTGTCTGCTGGTCAAAATAATCGATGATGAGTTTTTAATGAATAAGTAGCTGAAATAAAATTTTATTTTTACAATGATGTTTGTATGTGGATGTACATTCGTTTAAATACATATATGTGTGCAGTAGATGACATGAAAAATAATCTGTTGTGGCCAGCACAAGACCTCTCGCCATTTCCATTTTATGTTATATAGGTATTGTACTGCACTTCGCTATCGAACTGTCGTTTTGTAATAAAAAATCTGTTGTGGCCAGCACAAGACCTCTCGCCATTTCCATATTAGGCTATATAAGTATTGTATTGCACTTCGCTATCGAACCGTCGTTTTATAACAAAATATCACAGAACTTTACCCAAATATAATATAAATAGATATAATTCTAATTATATCTATTTTTCATTGAATGAGGAAATTCCTAAATTTCAGAAATTCTTCCAATTCATTCATCATATTGGCGGTATTTCTGATGGATATATGCATTTTACCCATAATTCAAATATTTAATTATTAAAACAATAAGAAAGATTAAATATACTTCCCAGAAAAAAACTATCAGAATGTCACTAAAACTGTTGATTTTTGACACTGACATATGTCATTTACAAACTATATTATAAACATTTGAATTTGTCAAGTGGTTTCCTTAATGCCTTATTCTCTGCGATTAGAATATTATATATATTATAAAGTCTTTATCTCTAAATCTATACAAGATATAATAAAAATTTTAAGTGTATTAGATGAAGAATTTTGATCTTCAATATTTTTCATAACAAAATTTCCAAAAAAGTATATTTAAGAATTTTTCTAAGAAACTACTACTTCCGGTTGTCCAATTGTTACCAAAACCTTTTCAGCTCTTCCCAGGAATGTCAGATTGAGAAAACTGCAGTTAAATATTTTTTAAGTCTTATAGTTTTTGAGGAATCGTCCCTCCAACATCCAGACACACATACACACATCCATACACACATACACACATCCGCGCGCACACACACACACACACACACACACACACACAGACTTCATTTTAAAAATGTTATAATCGGATTCTAAGAACCTTAAATCGTGCTTATTCAATAAAATCTGGATATGCGAATTTTAGCATGAATCCAATACCTCTCTTAGCGAGAGGTAAAAAATTACAGAACTTTACCCAAACAATGTTTTTTATTGTACATATTTAACATGTCTTCTGTACACATACAATTCTATGAGGAAGTTCCTAAATGTCAAAGATTCTTCCAATTTTATTAACAAGATTAGCGGTATTTCTAATGGACATATGCAGGTTACCTATAATTTTAAATATTTAATTAATAAAACCATAAGAAAGATTAAAAAATGTACTTCCTAGAAAAAGCTTTCAGAATATAACTAAAACTTTTGATTTTTAACACTGACATCTGTCATTTACAAATTATGTTATAAACATTTGATTTGTCAATTGGTTTCCTTAGTGTAGTTTAGCCTACTCGACTTATTACATCCTGTTATTCTATATATTATAACGTCTTTATCTCTAAATTTATAGAAGATATAATAAAAATTTTAAATGTATCAGATGTAGAATTTTATGTTCTTCAATATTAGTAATATCAAAAATTTGGAAAATTTGCTGTCAACAACACGATGCAATATTGTTTAGAAGTTAAAAATTTAACCAGAGATTGAAAAACCGGCCCAAAGTTGATAAAATTAAAATACCCTCGGATATTTTATTTTATAATTTTAATTCGCCTATTTGCCAACATTTTTACAAGCATGCTTCAATTTAATCTCGGTTCAAATAATTAAAATATAAATCAATTTAACTGCTTTAGAAACTTTATTATTCTACCATTATTTGCTTTAATGTCAAGGAAAAAAAGGAAATACAAGCCATAAACTCGGACAGTGACATAAAACTAACAAATTACAGTAAAAGTGCTATAACTCGCTACAACCACATTTGCCATGTTCAGTTTTCCGTTACCAACTGCATAAAACATTAGCGCACACTGTTTGAATAAAGATGTCAATATAAATCGTAATTATATGTATACGTTCACTAATTAGTTTCATATTGCTCTCATTTTAATTCACAAAATTGTATTGCAAACTCATTTATAGATTACTAATTAATTTAATGTTTATTTAAAATATTGGGAAGTTACGCAAATAATCTATCTATTAGGTCATTATATTTATGAAAATTTATACGCGTAATATTAATATTTATATGAAAATATAGTTGATGAAAGAATAATATTTTTGTTGATGTTGCTAATATGAAGTTTTACACATGTTTACGTAGAACGCATTTTGTAATGAAAATCACATGTTCTGAAATAAATTAAATTCCTACCTTTTGCAATCCTCATTGCATGTTTACGAGAACGTTTGATATGACAGCTTCACTTCCTGGAACAAAAAAATAATGAATTAAAAATAACATTCATCGTGTTTTGAAATGAATCGATCGCTTTCATTTAAACGAGATACATTTTTTTAAATAACAAATTTTGTATGTGTGACGTAGGTTTCCCCAATGACAATCACAAATGCTTACAACACCATATCAAACCAGGCAAACACAACTGAAGGAAAGAGAATTATATTAAATAATAATAATAATAATAATAATAATAATAATAATAATAATAATAATAATTATCTTTATTGATGAGACATCAATGGCAAGGTTCAGCCATAGGCTGGTCTACCACCTAACCATACAAATTTTTACATAATAATGCCAATTATTAATTTACAAAAATCAAAAAATAATACAAATATATTAAATCATAAATAAACCACAAATCTTTGTATGCAAAACAATATGCCAATTAATAAAATTTTAAAAATAATTTGTATACTACATAGATTATTACCTACGCAAACATATTTTTAATATGAATTTTAAACATACTCAGGGATAAGTTATTTAAATTACAAGGTATGTTGTTGTACAATGACGGTGCCAAATAAGAAAAAGAGCCCTTTAATTTCGATTTTCTATAAGCTGGTACTATGTATAAATCTTTAATCCTGAGCTTATAATTATATTGCTTCGGTTCAAATTTGTCAAATAGATAGTGAGAAGTACCAGTTTTCAGAATTTTATGTATTAAACAGAGATACAGAGCTTTTACGCGATTATTTACAGATGTCATATTGGCTAGCCTACGATATTTGGAAATATGATCATACTTGCGTGTACCATAAATGTTTATATATTTTGCGTTCTTAATGAAGTCATTACGAAACCCAGTTACATAACAAAAGAACCTTCATTTCAAACCCATTTTTACCTCCTGGTTGTATAGGGATCGTGCTAAAAATCACATATCGAGATTTTAGTAAATGGTCCCTAGAATCCAATTTCAAAATTTTCACGATGGTGTCTGTATCTGTGTGTGTGTATGTGTATGTGTGTATGTGTGTATGTGTACGGATTTTGTTAACGCTCTAATTCAAATACTAAATAAAATAAATAAATAAATAAATATATCATCACGGCATATTACCTATTTCTGGGTGTGCCAGTATCTACAACACATGTAGACATCGGAAATGAAGACGATATATATTTTACCGTGTGTGCGCTTACCAGGCGTCACCTCACGGGCACTCATAGCTGGTGTGGAGAGTACACCACAGGGGTCACTTTTGTGCCATTTAACATTGGAAATATTTGGCACGCGGCCACGGGACCCCGTTCAAATACTATCATTCAGAAAATTTTGAAACCTTGTATTTCTACCCTATTCTAATATGGAAAGACACCATTAGATTTTGGTGTAAATCGGATAACCGGAAATAGCACTTTACCTGAAGCTCATAATGGTTTTTCTTCAAAAAATACCATTAAATACCATTTGTCGCATTTTTGCCATTATGAAAATTAAAGATTATTAAATTTTCTACAGGAATACATTAATATTCTTCTATATATTTTACAGATAAATTTAAAAATCATTTTTTAAAAAAATCCCGAAGCCTAAGATAAACACAATTCCTTTGTTACACAGTTCATATTTCAAATGAATGTAACTACAGGTGAATGTCACTGTCAAAAAACGAATCACTTCAAATTAATAATAGTGACATTTTAAAAAGAAAATAGTAAATAAAGCAATAGTTATATGCAATGGAACAGTTTGCAGCATTAGTAAATACAGACGTATGTATTTAAATTAATAAAAATTAAATAGCGGAAGGTTTTGTGTTGGCCACATCAGATTTTTTATTTTAGAAGGCTGGTACTAAATGACAATTACTTAAATTTTCAAACGTCATAAATCAAAATTGACATGAACTTTTAAATAATTGACTATATGTCAATCCATTGTTACCAACTACAACATTACACATACAAATTTCCCTTAACCAACTCGGATGAATATAGCAGGTTTTTAAAAAAAATATTTTAGTATATCGTCGGATTTCTGGTAAAAAGACAACCGCCATTTGACTAGTTTTGAGATAAACAGGAAAAACTTGTTTTTATTTACAATATTGATTTATTTAACAAGATATTGTGTTATATCGATGAGATTAATATTTTATACATTTTTCAACATACTTTCGCAACATTTTGAAGCATATATCATGAAATATTTAATAAAAATGTTTTTTTTTTGTTCAATATAGCTTAATACCTAAATTTTTATATTTATATAGTTGTGAACACCAGATTAATAAATAATATCAAAATAAATTAACTTTTGTGGAATACAACTCGTTAACATCTCCCATTACATTAACACAGAATGGCGTTTAAGACATTTCGTATAAAATTTCTGTGCGCATCAAATAGTGTCAGATGGCGTTTACGAAACTTTAGAATGAATTACTTTCTAACATAAATTTTTTGGCGCTCAGATATTGTGTTTAGAGCATGCGTCGTGAAGAGACGTATCCGTTTATGTACATAACTCATTTTATCATTTTTTGGCGGTTAAGTCTTTTTACCAGAAATCCGACGATATATAAGACACAAATTATAAAAAAAACAGTAGGTACAAAATATACGATTAAAAAATTGACGCTTGAGTTATTTTACATAATATACAAACACAACTAATAAAATTATAATAATAAAAAAGTCATAAGCAGAATTCCTTGATTAGCACTATAAATTGTAATTTTCAAAATTTTCATATCTATACAAAGTGAATTTTGTTAATTGACTTATGAGTAAAATTTTATTCTCTACAACTTTAGTTGAAGCGAGTGTTTATTTTTCGTCGCTATATATACAATTGGCTGTTGCATATAAAGTATCTTAGGTTTAGTTCATTTAAGTTAAAATAAGTTAAATTAGTTTTGGAGTTTTAATAGTTACTAAAGTGTCCGTAACCTACAGTCTGCGAGTATCTATGTGACCCCCGAAAACTTTTCAGATGACCTGATAAAAGTTTTTAATTAAAAACAAATAATTGTTTTCATTTATATGCAAATAAATAATCTAAGGGACATAAGTTTTGATCTATCGAGTTGCTAGAATATAAACAGTAAAAATGCTAATATATTAATGGAGGGTTATACTTTTTATGTCACACGCAAGAAAGAGATAGTTGATATAAAAGTTGAAATGGAAGATCTTAATACAAACAAACCATCTCCATTTCTGAAGTTCTGTCTTCTGTCACTTGTGTTTTGATATTTGAGTTCTACATAATTCAATGTCTTCGGATGGCTGTGAAAACTTAAAGAATTTCTCATTTGTCATATATTTTTCTTAATTATAGTGGAAGTCACTGTTGCAAAGACCTTACACTCACTTCATTTTTCATATTTGGCAACATCTCATCATATATAGTTCAAGGAAAATATCTATACGGTTTAATTGTACATTTTCCTTAATATTCAATAGATATAGAGTCAAAGCATTATAAAGAGATTATTTTTCAAAAATCAGTTAGCTTTGTTTTCAGGGAAACGTCTGATATATGCAAAAAATTCTAATTGATAGATGTCAGTGATAAGTGCAAATCAAATATGGCAAGTATAGGATCAGAATGTCGGGAGTACGAGAAAGGCGAAAGAGAAGATGGAAGAACTGTATCGAAGATGACTTGAGAGAGGAAAAACTGTGTGAAGAAGCTGCGTTGGACAAGAATGAATGAAAGGGAAGAGTAAGAAACAGTGACCCCTAATAAAATTGGAGAAAGCTGAAGAAGAAAGAAGAAATTGTCTAGTGCAATTTACATAGTGTATGTTCATGTTATAATTTTATTGAATTTATAGAATCTTTTCATAGGAACTTCTAGTATGGAATTTGTAAAAAATAGTATGTGTTCGAGTTATAATTTTATTGGATACCTATATAGAATCTTTTCCAAGGAACTTTTTTATAGCATTTATCCATTTTTATTTTAATACTTTTATTTCTAAAAATTTACACAGTTGTTCAATTACTCTAAAAATGCGTACAATTACGTAACATTCTCTTTACAATCTAATAATATTACTACCAAGTTTATATCTCTACCCATTTTTAAATTGCCCCAAAAGTCAATATACTCCATATTTAGATAAAAACTTCAAAATTTTCAAAAATCTAATTTTTATGTACCTAGATACTTCTTAATGTGCTGATTCCGAATTTTGAAACCGCAGGTCGATATCTCTTTTAGTTCTAGAGATATTTAGATTCAAAGTTTTGCTCAAAACTGCCCAATTTTGGGTATTAACCCAAAAATGGGTGAACATATAAATTTGGCGACATCAGCATTCGATTCTGCGGACAAAAATACGTAGAATCGAATGGTGATGTCGCCAAATTCATATGTTCACCCATTTTTGGGTTAATACCCAAAATTGGGCAGTTTTGAGCAAAACTTTGAATCTAAATATCTCGAGAACGAAAAGAGATATCGACCTGCGGTTTCAAAATTTGGAATCAGCGCATTAAGAAGTATCTAGATACATAAAAATTAGATTTTTAAAAATTTTGAAGTTTTTATCTAAATGTGGGGTATATTGACTTTTGGGGAAATAATTCAAAAATAATTCTTAAATGAAAGTTTTAGCAATATTATTCATAATAATAATAATAATAATAATAATAATAATTTATTGTTACTTTCGTAAATAATTAAATAAAAAGATTGGTACCAGAAATAGTCATGAAAAACAACCCCCCACTCCTGAGACGTCGGAGTACATGCAGCCATGTCATTCATAGCCAACAGGAAAACAGTTTACATTATTTATCACATTCTCTTTCAGATCTCTTGACTTCTTCAAAATATTACACGTATGTTTTCAAATTTGAAGCTCTTTAAAGAACAATATCGTAAAATTTAGTACATAGAAGTCATTTAAAAAATTCTTGCAATAGTCCTATTAACTATGCCTTTATCTTTGATAAAATTTACAAGAAATAATCTGATGTGGCCAACACAAAACCTTCCGCTATTTAATTTGTATTAATTTAAATACATACCTACCTACGTATTTACTAACGCTGCAAACTGTTCCATTGCAAAAAACTATTGCTTTATTTACTATGTTCTTTTTAAAATGTCACTATTATTAATTTGAAGTGATAAGTTTTCTGACAGTGACATTTACTGTCAGTTACATTCATTTGAAAAATGAACTATGTAACAAAAGAATTGTGTTTATCTTAGGCTTCGCGACTAATAAAAAAAAATCTGATGTGGCCAACACAAAACCTCCCGCTATTTAATTTTTACATACATACATACGTACATAAAATCACTCGATTCCCACTTAGGGGGTTAGCAAATACCCGGAAACAATAGTAACAATAAGAAAAGGGATAAGAGTAAGAGCTCAGTTGACTCACTTCACTCTTTAACAACATTCTTCTTTCGCCTCTCCACAATCATCATAGCATTCATACATAAGAACATATTAAAGTGACCGATTTTCGGTAGCGAATAACCCCATCCGGACCACAATAATAGTTACGCAACAATCTTCCTTCGCCTCACTTTCCTATCCATTTTTATTAATTTAAATACATACTTACGTATTTACTAACGCTGCAAACTGTTCCATTGCATAAAACTATTGATTTATTTACTATTTTCTTTTTAAAATATCACTATTATTAATTTGAAGTGATTAGTTTTTTGACAGTGACATTCACCTGTCAGTTACATTCATTTGAAATATGATGTGTAACAAAGAAATTGTGTTTATCTTAGGCTTCGGGATGTAAAAAAAATGATTTTTAAATTTATCTGTAAATTATATAGAAAAAGTATTAATGTATTCCTATAGAAAATCCAATAATCTTTAATTTTCATAATGACAAAATGCGAAAAATTGGCATTTAATGGTATTTTTTGAAGAAAAACCATTATGAGCTTCAGGTAAAGTGCCATTTCCAGTTATCCGATTTACACCAAAATCTAATGGGATCTTTCCATATTAGAATAGGGTAGAAATACAAGGTTTCAGAATTTTCTGTATGATAGTATTTGAGTTAGAGCGAAGACAAAATTCCTACACATACACACACACACACACACATACATACACACACACATACACACATACAGACATCATCGTGAAAATGTTAAAATTGGATTCTAGGGACCTTAAAACGTGGTCATTTACTAAAATCTCGATACATGATTTTTAGCACGATCCCTATACCTCCCTTACCAAGGGTAGCGGGAGGTAAAAAATATTTTTAAATTTATCTGTAAAATATATAGAAAAAGTATTAATGTATTCCTGTAGAAAATTAATAATAATCTTTAATTTTCATAAGACATAAAATTCGAAAAAATGGCATTTAATGGTATTTTTTGAAGAAAAACCACTACGAGCTTCAGGTAAAGTGCCATTTCCGGTTATCCGATTTACACCAAAATGTAATGGCTTCTTTTCATATTAGAATAGGATAGAAATAAAAGGTTTCAGAATTTTCTGAATGATAGTATTTGAGTTAGAGCGAAGACAAAATCCATACACATACATACACACATTCACACATACACATCATCGTTAAAATGTTAAAAATGGATTCTAGGGACCTTAAAACGTGGTCATTTACTAAAATCTCGATATGAAATTTTTAGCACGATCCCTATACCTCCCTTACCAAGGGTAGCGGGAAGTAAAAATTTTAAGCCTAATTTTTCATAAGTAGGCTAACTTCAAATTGATCTCCAGAAATATTTGAAAAAGTTACATGACATATAACCACAGAAATAAGAATTTTCAAATTCTATTTCAGGGGTAGGCAAACTGAGGCTCTTAAAGTGATTTTATTTACCATATTTTCTTTGTTTGCAATGTCTAGAAAGGAACAATTTTTTATGTATAGAAGACCATCATTTAATATTCTTTTTTTTTTCGTACTTTACAAACTATTTATAATCGTAGTAGGATATAATTACGCCTTAGCCTCGAAGTCGAATTCGAAAACAAACAGAAGTAACGAGTGCTGAGAGCATGGTTTAACATCATCACTTGAATTATTTACTTCTGAACTTGACAGGTTATTTCACAAATTTACGCTGGTGCTTGGTGCTTGTAGCATGACAACTATTTGTTTAGCGGAACTGTATCATACCATAGCAACCCCGAGCTTGTGCCTAGTGGGTGCCCGTGCGTGCACAACAAGTGTGAACACGCACCAGTGAATGAATGTGCTGCTAGAGTTTTGTTTAAGCATGTACAACTGTGCATGAAATTATTACAGACACCGCAAATATCTGCCATACTGCTTAGTGTTTGTAACTTTTGTTCCGTCTGATAACATTGTCAAGGATATACAGTCATACAGTAGTTTTAATGTATTTTACGAAAAATAGCAGTCTAAAACCCAATATATTTAATTTGCTTTTAATCCAAAATGAAACGCAGTATTTTACTTTATTATAAATATAAAATAAACAAATAATTTATTTAATTTATTTATATTATGGGGTAAACATTGAAAGTATTCATAATTTCATGACAAAAAAGTCTCCGTACGATAACCAAAACATTTAAATAATAAACCATTTATTTATGTTTCATAAAGAAATATAATATTTAGAGGGTTTTCCTTTGGTTCTTCCACCAGTAACTAAGCGATGAGTCATTGAATCTACTAAATTTTTGGTTATCTATGGCATTATATTCTGCCATTTTACTTGTAATTAATTTGAAATTCTTTTTTGCTTTATATTCTTAGTTATTTTAAAAAATTTCCGCACTTCTGGTTAAAGTCCGGAGACTGCGAGGGATGATTAAGCATATTTTTAATATTATATAGTACTCATTCTCTTACAGACGCGAATTATTTGTTGAATTTTTCTGATGCATAGAATTAAAATTGTCCCTTAAGGCCCTATCTTTGGGCATTTCATTTTAAATTTGATTTTAAAATATCGAGGTAACTTTGCTATCCATTGTTGCAATAATTACTAATTTTCGTACACCCGCTGTTCCATGGCCCCCTCGCTCCTCCGATTTCAGCCCGTGTGACTTTTTTCTTTAGGGACATGTCAAAGCTGTAGCTTGAAGCTCTGAAGGAGGCGATTGAGGACGTTATCGCTGGAATTTCGCAAGATATACTGGGAAGAGTGGCCGAAAACTTCTTTGAAAGGCTCAATATTTGCATTGCTCTTTTTTATGTATCTTGAACCGTTTTCTTACATATAACCGTTCAAATCAGGGAAGTCATTCTGCCCCACCCTGTATAATTGAAAAATAAAATGTAGGATTTATAAATTATTTAATTTAGAGAAGAAAAGGATGGAACTTTAGTACTGCATTAGAAATCTGTACATGGTATAATAGGCTACCTGCGTACCTTTTTTTTATTTAATATTTTTGAAGAGAAGGTAAAAACTTGCTACCCATATTTTTTCTTTTGATAAAATTTTTATTAATTAGCCAGAAAAAAATAATGAAATTTGATTATTTGAATTCCCGCCATGTATGACGTAGAATTACGCCGCACCAATAAATAGTCGTAAAGCCACAACGTGGTGCCGTCCCATAGTAATGGTATGTTTGTGCGGGTAATGTAGATCACCTGTTTGACGTTTCAATAATAGTTTGGAGGTTAGTATTTTAGTTTATCTTTTTGATATCGATATTTTAAATTAGAAGTAACTACCTATGTGTTTATTTATAAAGTAATTAATGTATTTGAGAGGCCAGAGAGAGAGAAAAATGAACTGTCAAATTCAAATTAAAACTTTGTCGCGCGCCATGCCATCTATTGATAACATTCTTAAACATGCTTCCCCTCCCCAGTTCAATATAAAAACGTCACAGAAAATTTTCTTTCTTAATTTAGTAAAAAATAAATAATTATTTTAAAACAAAATTTATCTTTTTACCTCCCGCTACCCTAGGTAAGGGAGGTATAGGGATCGTGCTAAAAATCGGATATAGAGATTTTAGTGAATAAGCACGTTTTGATGTCCCCAGAATCCGATTTTAACATTTTTACAATGATGTCTGTAGGTATGTATGTGTGTGTGTCTGTGTGTGTGTGTGTCTGTGTGTGTGTGTGTGTCTGTGTGTGTGGATCTTGTGGACACGATTACTCAAATACTGTCAATCAGAAAAATTTGAAATTTTGTATATCCATTCTATACTAATGTGGGAAGAGCTCATTAGTTTTTAGTGTATATCGGATAACCGGAAGTATCATTTATACAAGCTTTTAACAGTTTATCTTGTAAAAAATTCATTGAATATAATTTTTTAGTAGCTTTTACCAATACAAATTGAATATAATGGCACAATCTTCAATTTTACGATAATAGTATTTAGTAAATAGCTTGAAATAACTTTATATTATATTATAAAATAATTTATTTTTGTACATCACTTTGCCTCTGCGTCAAACAAAAACAATACTTTAATAACAATTTTGACATATTTAAACAAATGTCACTGTCACGAAGCAATTTTTATTAAAATTAATAATGAAACCGTGTTAAGAAGAATTTACTAGTTTAAATATGATTCTAATGAAAGTAAGGTTTGTAAAAATAATATATTTTCCACCATACATATAATATACAGGTAATTCGATTTAAGTTTGATGTTTGCAGCATTATATATCAAACAGTTCCAATAAGAACGTGATTTCAAAGTGTCAAATAATAGTTTGCAACTACACGTTTATGAAATGGATAATGTACGGCGAAGAATTTACACAGATTGCGTTTTAGAGCATAAGGAAGTTGGTGTTAATTTTGACAATAATGTGTGTGTGACGATTTTTCCTTAAAATATATATGAATGATCCAAAACTTTGAAAAGTTGGTAGGTATTTAATACTCTTACATAATTTGAAACAGCGCATTAGATTTTGACTATATATTATAAACCGGATGTAGTACTTAATTTGAACTCTAACAGATTTTTCAGGAAAAACATAAAATATAATCTAAAATTTCGTATTACAAACGTTTCTATTTATTGGAACAACAAAGTAGATTTTGTTTACAAACGATCAATCGGAAGTGAAACTTTACTTAAAGCTCATTGTTATTTTAAACAAGGAATTGGCGGGAGGTCGTGTGCTGGCCACATCAGATTTTTATATATGTTTTCAATATAACATTACGTATATAGTGACAGAAATCGGATTTTTAGTACTACGCAAGTAGCCCATTAAAGAATGACGAAACAGGAAAATCAGGTAGGCCAGGCCGTAAAAAACAAAATTTCATTTTAAACAGTTATTTGTATAACATTTGAAATATATTTTTCGTACTCACTGCCTAGAAACTAATGTTTCCCGCAGCCAACTCACAATCCGAAAGGCCATATTCCCGCGCTGTTGTTTTACTTCCCGCACTAGTGTTTCAATGGAAACTACTTTAATCGAGTAGCTTAAAAGTGCTATTTTATTTTTAATTTTTTTGTACATTACAACAAATTTAATATAAGAACATAATAATTTAGGAAAATTACTTGAAAGAATAAAAAATATTTAAATAAAATTAGAATCATTGGTAATTTTGACATTTTAATAATACTAACGCCATCTATTAGAAACTAATGTAACGAGAATCGAGACTGATGAACAAGGCGGCCATACTGTATGTTGGACACAATATTAAAGATAATGAAGATAATGTATTAAGTAGGTATTAATATACAATAAAAACAACCTTATTATTATTAAGAGGTATAAGAATATATTTTATTTAAAGATAATTTAATATGTATTCATACTTTTATTTATTTTAGGTAGTGATATGTTCCTAAATTTATAACCAAACTACTACACATACGTACTATCAAAATAAAATAAGATCTTAAATTTAAGAAATTGTATTTGAATCGATTATATACAGTTTTAAGAATGCTCCTTGGTATTGCAATAATTATTATATTTATATTTTGTATCTGACAATTAGTTAGTGAAATTGATGGCTCTATTTGATGCGACGACATGTTCTGCGTAACATCTATCGAAGGTAGAACAATTTTATAATTAATTCGTTCGTTACAAAAAATCTTGTACAATACTTATGCAGAAATACCTTCCGTGCATTCGCCTAAATGAAATACTCGCTCGCGTTGCTCGCTCGTACTTCAAACAAAGGCTCATGCACGGAAGTTCTTGTTTCTGCATTTGTATTGTAAATAACTATTAATCGTAAAATAAAAAAAAATCTGCATGAAACTAACAATGTTCATTTTATTGACTGTTTGTTGAAATTGGAAATTTTCTATTTAAATGATTCGTAAATACATAACACTTATTAATTTTGTTGAAATTGCTTTCATTGCATTGATTATTACGTCTCACTCACTGGACATATTTGAATAGAAAACCCTATTAAACGAGAGTAAATAAATTCATCAAATACATCACTTTAATTAAATGCATCTGAAATGCGATTGAATATTGAAGCGATTTTCACTAATTTCATATTCTCCAATCAGATTATATAATCAACAATGCAAACAGAATCAAATCGAATAATCTATATTATCTTGAAATTGTTCGCAGCAGGTATAGATACGCAATATTGCTTTGGCACACTCTCAACACATTATGTATGTTGCTAGTCGTAATATATGTATTTCTTAAAAGGTAAAATTTTATGTTATACTTGGTAAAAATTCATTAAAAATTTAATTACACCCAAACACAAATAAATTTTCCATTTTGGCATAACTTCTTGAACTGATAATACCTCTAGATGGCAATCGAATAGTAAACAAAGTATAAAAAATAGTACTTTTAAATTTAGTTTAAAAACAGGTTACAGAAGTTAATGGGGTATTTTATGTATATTTTTTTTTTCTAATAATATTTAAAAATCTAGGAATATTGGTAAAAACGCGATATTAAAATTCGAAATAGGCAAAAAAGAATAAATTTCATAAGCCACTTTATCAATATTAGTAGGTACTTAAAGTCGAATAATCACAGTGGCTCGTAGTATGATCATGGTTTTAACTAAAACGCTGTTTTAAGAAATGTCAAATTTCATTATTTAATAACAATAGTAAATAATATCAAATTTATCAACATATGATTTTAAAGCAAAACATGGTTTGTATTCAAACAAATATTTTTAAAAAAATCGTTCTTTAGACATACGGGTGAAATTAAATATTCAATGATACTGAAATGATATAAAAATATCACAATGAAATTATTACATAACCTTGTAAGTATTACCTACTATAAAAGTTCCAATATCAATACTAGATAGATGAAAACGATGCTTATATATAAAAGTATTGTATATTCTTATCGCAAAATATTTAAATTAATAACAATAACACAAATATAAGAGAAATTACGTAAAAATATTACAAAGTAAACAAGAAATTGACAGATGTCAATACCCTCCAAGCAAGTTCACTAGCGGCGCAGAAGTCTAAACTTGCATCGCGAATAGGCAACTAAATTTTACGCACATCTGCTTTAGAATTGTTTGTTTATATCTTGGTTACCATGGCAGAAACTGAAAGATTACACCCTGCGGGCGGTAAAGTAGCATATGCGGGCGGTAAAATACAGAAAGAGCCCGCTTACTGGTAAACATAACATCAAAAATACAATTGGAAATGTAATCAAGACTCTTATTTTTAAAAAATGATATTAGTTCCGCTAAATTTTCCCTAAGTTTTTGCTAGAATTGCCTAAGGAATTACTTCAGAAATTGTCTCAAATCTCCAAGTTTGACATTTAAAAAATATTCATATAACCAAATAGTTAGCAATGCAACGCATCGCCTTATTGTTTTGTGACTTGGCCACTTGGTCACGTAATATTTTTATATAGCAACAAGCTTTAAAGGTATTTAAAAAATAATTTAAAAACATGTTTATATATTTCTTTGATGAAACTGATCAATTTATGTGGCAAAATGAGCTTAACAACTACGTCATAGATTATTTTACGAAATTTTATATTTAGTGGGAACTGGTTACAGCCCCGAACGCAAAATCGTTTAAAATTCCGTTGAGACGTGGTTTACACAAAGCTCACGTTGGGAAAACTCGAGGCGAGTTTTGTGCGTTAGGTTATATTATTGTTGTTATAATTAGAGAAATATACAAGATAAATAAGCACACAATTTTGTCGTGTACTATACCACGCTTCATCGGGATTTATTTTTTTGAAAACGATCCCTCTTTATTATTATATAAAATAAAAAGTAATAATAACTATTCCAAGCAATTAATACCTCGTCAATATAAAATCGGTTTGGTGTAGGGATAAATGATTTAGCGAGCTAGAATATTTGGTTCACTAATCCAATCAAAAAAGTTATTCATCAATTTTATTTAAAATGAAATAAAGCAAACAGCATTCGTATTTATCTGTGTGTGCGTACACATGCATGTTACTGTTATGCTGGCCCGAAATTAGAATGGAATGACAGTAGTGGAATTACGAGGCCGCCATTTTGAAGTAGTCGTAAATGCACAGTGTATAACAGAATTCATCCAATTTCAACTAATCCATCAAGTTTCATTTCCCAAATGTCAACGGCATATACGAGATTCGCTAGAAACTTCCGTTTAAATAACATTGGGACGAATGACTTTATGTTTTCACAATTTAAACGACACGGATACGTGTTTGTAACGTGCATCCGTGCAAAACTAGTTCTAAATGAAGAGATGCCGCAGCCGCAGAGCACGAACATGTCCTGCTTACCAGAATAGCTGCCAGATTGTATTACATTCTCTTATCCTCGCATTATTTACACGATATTCTTCTCTACAACCAATTTAATATAATTTTTAATTCGAAAATTATTTTTCTACTCAATTTCTTTTCTGCTAGTAATTTCTTCTAGATTCGAACAAAAAAAAGTTCTATAACTTACGAGGTTAAATCCTAATTCGAAGTTTTGTACACTATAATAGGATCCATGGTCAAAATTGAACTTGGGCAAGAAAGAGAAAATATACATAAATTAATGAGTATTAGTGAAAATAATTTAAATATTACTACAAATGATTCGAAATTAGTGTAATGTTTCATGTCCTACGTAAATTGAATGGTTGTTTAACTTTATAAACGAGACGCGAACTTGACCATTGTTGAGGACATAATTCTGGAAGCTAAAAAATAGTACCTCGCTTATTACATAAATTTGTTTTTTCACTACTAGCCTAGGAACCCACTATTATTTACCTTTATTTGACATGGTAACCTAGGTCAATAATAATTTATTATTAACCTTGGTCTATAATGCAAACTGTCACTTTTAAATCAAACTCAAGCTTCCAAATCCAAATATTATTTAACTCATTAAACTCAAGAAAGGTGTTAAGTATATAATTTAAATTTGCCGCTTAATTTTAAATTGACCTACGCTGCCGCCTCGCCCGGCCCCGGCCACTGTGATGTTTTGGAAAATGTGAAACATGTGTAGATGTATAAATGAATAAATCACTATTTTTTTGTATTTGTAGGTAAATACATTTCAAAAGATTTATTTAAAAATAATAATAAACTAATAAGGCTGCTGACTGTAACAGAACAAAGTGTTTTATTAAATAATTAAATCAAGTTCAAATCAAGGCCCATAAGTGAGGTTATCAAACCAACGCAATGAGCGAAACGTCAAATAAAAACAAATGCAGCCTACTTTGTTTTTGTGAATATTAACAAATAAGTAAAGCAATTATTCATGTCAAAATGATTGTTATTATCAATAAAAAAAATTCAAATAGGATTTATGTGCTAGTAGTGAAAAAAATAATATATAAACCACGGTTGAGAAGATCATTATTGACCAGGGGCCTTGTATCCCTCGGGTTGCGCCCTCGGGTTACAATAACGGCGCTGGGTCAATAATGATTATCTTCTCAACCTTGGCGTATAATATACTATTATTCAATTTTGACGTTTTAAACTGTCATTATTAACTCCATAACAACAACTACAAGTAACATTTTATTCACAAGTGAATTAATTTTTTTTTAAATCACTCTCACAAAAAATTTTTTAATTGTGGGCAACACAATATCTCTCGCCATTTCTATTTTAGGCTATATAAGCAGGTACATATCTTATTCAGGCACGCTTGGGAAACCGGATTCGTTCCCGACTGACGCCACATATTTCGAATTTTAAATTGTACAAAAGTGACCCCTGTGGTGCATTCTCCACGCTAGCAATGAGTGCCCGTGAGGTGACGCCTGGTAAACGCCCGCATGGTACAAATATGTCATCATTACCGATATTTGCGACAAAGCAGATTGGCACACTCAAAAATAGGTAATACGCCGTGATGATATAGGAAGGAATTCCAGTTACATCTACCAACAATTTTTCTCCGACTCTTCTAAATTTTCCAGATTCTTCCAATTCATTGAGATATTAAATGTACTTTCCAGATAAAGCCTTTAGTAAGGTCTCTGAATTTTTGACACTGACAATTTTCTGTCAATTACAAACATTTTTAATTTTCAACTGTTTTCCATGGAGTTTCATTACAACGGATTATTTTATATTTCGCTATCTCTAAAACTACAAAAGATGTAGTAAAAATGTTAAGTGTATCGGATAGAGAATTTTATATTCTTTAATATTTGTAATAATATAAATTAAAAAAAAAATACATTTAGGAGCTTTTTTTTAGAATCTACTACTTCTGCTTATCCAATTGTTAGCAAAATCTAATCGGCTTCTCCCATTAATGTCAGATTCAGGAAACCGTAGATAATCATGCCTTATGTCTTATAGTATTTGAGAAGCAGTGGTTCTTACACATACATACACACACACACATCAACGTAAAAATGTTAAAATCAAATTCTAGGGACCTTAAAACGTGCTTATTCACTAAACTCTGGTTATGCGATTTTTAGCATGGATCCAATACCTCTCTTAGCGAGAGAACTTGTAAAGAATTACTGTATTTTAATTATTTAAAAATAGTTTAGTTTTCTGAATTTGAACTTTTATTTAATAAATAGCCCTAATAATAATTGAATACTACACCATATGATCGATAAATAGTGTAATTTTTTAATTCTTCGTTTCGTACGGCGAATAGATTTTCCTTCTTGATTAATTTAATTCTTAATTATATTTACACAATACATGAATCTTATCCATATCCTATAAATTAATTACAATAATTATAACACAATAACTAATATCCATTTAATTTAATAATTTCATTAAGCTGTGTTTATCATCAAGCATCAGTAATTATTCCATTTCTATTCCTAATTCATCTATGGCAGAAATAATTACTATCCAATTCATCCAATGCAGAGACAATCAGCTCATAGGTGATCTAATTTCGCGACATTGTTAGTAATAGATTAATTCAGAATTCAATCATTCACACAAAAAAATTCAATAGAGTGCGCTGAGATTATGCATAATATACTCGTTGGATTCATATCAATATAAAGAAGAATATGAAATGGGGTATTTTACTATTGCAAAGAAATAGAAAACAATAATTTTAAGGTAGCATACGTTATATTAAGAGCTTTAGAAAAAGAAAATGATGAAATATTACTTTTCCGTTGACTGTTTATTAATAGGTTATGTTAATGTATAGAAAGCCATTCTTTAATGACACCTATTAATGTATGATTTCCACATAATATTGCTGAACAATTGTCAAACGTTACTAACCTAAAACTTTTTGTCATAGAATAAAATTAGTTTTTCTAATTCAGTGAGATATGGTCAACGAAAATTATCTGTAACTAACATGTGTGTTAATTGGCGATTAATGATTTCAACAATTAAAATGCCTCAATGCCTCTCATTAACGACTTGATAGTTAAATAACTATTCTTATAATAATAATTCTTAATTACAGTAAACGTGACGATATATTATTGTAATTTTGTGTTTAAATAAGAACTATAACAACATATTTAAACATTTTTCATGATATTTGTATTGAGGAGTAATAAATTTGGCATGGGAAAGAAGATTTATTAAAAATAAATGAATATATATACTATAAGACATAAGGATGCCCATTTTATAAGTTCTCGCCCTGAACCCATGTTACATTTCTTAAGTGACTTGGTTTTTAAAATTTTGTTTTGCTGTTATACCTGGCTCGTAGTATGATCACGGTTTTAACTAGTGGTGGGATCCGGATCCGGATAGTTTCGGTTTCGGATCCAAAAATATCCGGATATCCGGATAATTGATTGTTGAACTATCCGGATCTGAGTATCGGATTTTGGATCCGAATCTGAGTACCGGATTTTGGATCCGGATCTGAGTATCGGATTTTGTTTGAAACCGTCATATAATGGATTACTTTAGTGCCGATTTCTGAACTTTTACTGACTATTTTTGTGCACTTTAATGGCGATTTCAAATAAAAATGTTTAAAATAAATTTCAGATCAATAATATTTGGAAATATGCATGATTAATAAGAAATTTGATAAATAATTAAAGAATTTTTTTGTATATTATATTCCAAGTTTTGATTGCCAGTAACATATCTTTTACTTCCATACAAACGTACGTGGTTTCTATCTTGGGTAGCATCATAAATTCAAACTAATACCTAATATTTGGTTTACTTTGGTTGTTTCATTATTTTCTGCATTCATTTGCTTGAAAATGCATCCGGATTTCACCCTGCATAATAATAGTTTTAGGTAAACCTAATTTCCTGCAAACGAAATTCCCAAAGGAATTTTGTTGACCACTACTCCGAACCACGTAAATAATTACATAACTGTTAATATCTGTTTAGTTTCGGCATTATCCCTAACTCACAATAATATATTCTCGAAACGTATCTAGTTAGAAATATAAAACATGAAGCCAGAAGTTCCAAGCACGGTGTATGCAATTAGTTACTAATCTGAGAACGGGTCAAAACAACACAATTACATTTTCCTGCTTGGATGTTGAAATAGAGCTGTATGAATATCGCATTCATAATACCCAGGACTGCGACTAGTACTGGAATTCAGGCATTTGCGAAATTTGAATTTCCACGCGAAGTATCGCATGGGTTTTTCATACACTCCAAGAAATTCTGTTTAGAATAAACACTAATGGCCCGATTCTGAACAAAACTGTAAGTCTTACAGATCTATAAATCTGTAAATAATGAACAAAATCGCAACGAAACCAGCCACTCTTATGTATAATTTTATATTAATCAACAAAACTAGATGTGTTTTTGTCAGTTTTTTTAAAGATTTACAAATCTGTAAAACTTATAGATTTGTTCAGAATTGGCCTGTAATAGTTATTTACATTCGAGTGCGTGTAAGTTGTATTTTACAGCGCGACAGCTTTGTTTAAGGCACGAGCCCTTAAGGCGAGTGCCTTATTAGCTGGAGCGCTGTAAAATACTTCACGCACGAGAATTGTATCAAATTTTTTGGCCGACGATAATGAAAATATGAAAAATGAGATAGATTGTACTTCTGAAAAGGGTTAGTTTAAAATTTTACTTACCTTCATTAGAGTACTTCTTCTAGCATAAATTTATCTGTAATAATAGACTTTGTTTATGACTAATAATATATATTTATTTGTTCATGTTTTCTTCGTAATAAATAATAGGTGTCGATATTTGGCATTTCTGCAATGCTCGCGTATTTGACAGGTATATCGATCGGTGACTATGTCGGTAACGGCGGATTTTTACAATAATATGACAGATGTCGCTACCGTGAGTTTGGTTTATATAAATTAATTTTAAATATAGGAAATGTTAAAGTAAAAAAATAACTCAAGTAGATAGTACTTTTTTACATGAACTTTATTATAGTAAAGATGATTTCTTTTCTAAATGCCCATAAACCGCATAGTTAGACAAGTTACAACACAGTAAGCGTAAAATGTAGGTTACACTTGCTGTGTATACAATTGTAAAGTTCCCATTACACTTCAGGAGAGCAAAAAATTGATTTATATAGGTCCACACCAAGTTGTGTAAATTATACCACAAATTTGGTATAAAAGTACACGTTAAAGTGGTTCAAAATTGAATACCAATATTTCGTAAAATACAGTCGATCCTCCATAATTCGAGCCTCCATAATTCGAACTCTCTGAAAGTCGAAGTTTACGTCTGATCCCGGCATATTTTATATATTTACAATGTATTTTGACCTCTCTAACTCGAATTTCTGTAACTAGAAAATCTCCATGATTCGAAACATCTCACATGCCTCATTAACATTATAGTCTGTAAAATTCGAATTTTCAGGCACAAAATATTTTTTTTGGCATTATATTATGGACGTTAAAAGATACGGACGAAAAAAAAAGATGAGTTTAAAGACAAATCGGATGAAAGTGACACCGATGGAGAATTGTCCATTGCATTATAAATGGCACCAACGTGACTCCTGTGGTGCACTCTCCACGTCAGCAATGAGTGCCCGTGCCCAGATTGGCACACTCAGTAATGGATAATATGCCGTGATTTTTACCTCCCGCTACCCTTGGTAAGGGAGGTATAGGGATCGTGTTAAAAATCACATATCGAGATTTTAGTAAAAAAGCTCATAATGGTTTTTCTTCAAAAAATACCATTAAATGCCATTTTTTCGCATTTTGTTGTTATGAAAATTAAAGATTATTGAATTTTCTACAGGAATACATTAATACTTTTTCTATACCTATATTTTACAGATAAATTTAAAAATATTTTTTTTTATTAATCGCGAAGCCTAAGATAAACACAATTCCTTTGTTACACAGTCCATTTTTCAAATGAATGTAACTGACAGTAAATGTCACTGTCAGAAAACATCACTTCAAATTAATAATAGTAACATTTTAAAAAGAAAATAGTAAATAAAGCAATAGTTTTCTGCAATGGAACAGTTTGCAGCGTTAGTAAATACGTAGGTAGGTATGTATTTAAATTAATAAAAATTAAATAGCAGGAGGTTTTGTGTTGGCCACATCAGATTTTTATTTTATATTTTGTTCCAAATGGCGGTGTTTGATTTTTACCTCCCGCTTCATCTAATATTATCATAAAAGAAGGTTAAATCAGACATTTCGCCCTATTCTGTAACTCAATCGATAATAGTTATCGATCGATAATAATTTTTGACAAATAGAAACAAATGTATCATCTGCCAGTTTCATTTTTTTATTCACTGTCTACTATAATTATTGGCTACAATTTATTATCGATCGAAAAAAGTTATCGATTGAGTTACAGAATAGGGGTGATTATTATGAGGAATTTCTCACTGAGTCACTTACTTAATTAGCTGCAATAAATAAAAACAGTTTTTCTAGTACAAATTTAATTAAAAGAAATGTGACATTTAAAATATTATGTAATCCCATATCTTGTTCTTGTCAAGTTTCCAATTATAAATAATAAAATAAAGTAGTATAAAGAACGTCAAAGTTTTAACGATCAATTTTAAAACAATGAAAAATGTAATAAAATGTTCGTCGGGGCAACTTTGTGGGTAGTACATGAAATTAGAAAACGTGAAAAGTATTAAATATTTGCTTCAATTTAACAAATGCCAACAAAATTGAAGAATTTCTGAGAAATTTTTATTAGCGAGGAGGAAATTAAAATTCCTGTAGTTTTCCTTCCGTAAGCAACACCTCCTTATGTAAGAGGAGACACTTCAAACGTTCATCTTCAACTTTGTACAGGAAACATTACAACAAAAACTAGTTTACAAGTTCACCAGAGCTACTTCTACATTCTTTCTTCGAGGTAGTAAACTTTTTTAATTGTCCTACTTCATAAATTTACTTTTGTTACACTAAAGGTCAAGCAGTCATATCTTAAAAACAAAGTTATAATGTAAACTATGTAGTAACATACATTACCTACATAACTTGAAAATACCATCGAAATAATTTAGTTTATGTACTAATAATTAATTTAATTTGTGCATTCATATTTTTATTTATTTCGCTAATTAATAAATTTATTACTGAGATACTAATAGCCATAGAAGCTGATGTATCATTTTCTAAATAAATAAATAAAAAAAAAATTATGATCGATTAATTTGGCCTAAACAATAATTAGTTTTTTTACAATCCTGGTATTTGTAAAAATCTTTAATAAACAATTTATACAATTTTTACCTCCCGCTACCCTAGGTAAGGGAGGTATAGGGATCGTGCTAAAAATCGGATATAGAGATTTTAGTGAATAAGCACGTTTTGATGTCCCCAGAATCCGATTTTAACATTTTTACAATGATGTCTGTAGGTATGTATGTGTGTGTGTCTGTGTGTGTGTGTGTGTGTGTGTGTGTGTGTGTGTGTGTGTGTGTGTGTGTGTGGATCTTGTGGACACGATTACTCAAATACTATCAATCAGAAAAATTTGAAATTTTGTATATCCATTCTATACTAATGTGGGAAGAGCTTATTAGTTTTTAGTGTATATCGGATAACCGGAAGTATCATTTATACAAGCTTTTAACAGTTTTTCTTGTAAAAAATTAATTGAATATTTTTAGCAACTTTTACCAATACAAATTGAATATAATGGCACAATCTTCAATTCTACGATAATAGCATTTAGTAAATAACTTGAAATAACTATATTATATTATAAAATAATTTATTTTTGTACATCACTTTGCCTCTGCGTCAAACAAAAACAATACTTTAATAAAAATTTGACACATTTAAACAAATGTCACTGTCACGAAGCAATTTTCATTAAGAGCATAAAGAAGTTGGTGATGATTTTGACAATAATGTGTGTGACGATTTTTCCTTAAAATATATTAATGATCCAAAACTTCGCAAAGTTGGTATTTAATACTCTTATATAATTTGAAACAACATATTAGATTTTGACTATATATGATAAACCGGATGTAGTACTTAATTTGAAGCTTTAACATATTTTTCAGGGAAAACATAATAAAATATAATCCAAAATTTTGTATTACAAACCGTTCTATTTATGGGAACAACAAAGTAGATTTTGTTTACAAACAATCAATCGGAAGTGAAACTTTACTTAAAGCTCATTGCTATTTTAAACATGGAATTGGCGGGAGGTCATGTACTGGCCACATCAGATTTTTTATTAATATGGTTGTTTCGCATTACTCATAGAACAATAATCTAAAGCATTTCAATCACTTAAAATCATTTTAATTGTCAGTTCCCTGCTCTGACATAACCTATTTCTATTTATTATCAAAATGACATGTCAAATAGTATTTCCACCTTCACCTAGTGTTATGTAAACTGTGGGATAAAAAGATCCCAAGAGTTGTAATGTTAATTGAATCAATTTTTTTTATCGTTCTCTAATCCCATGTTAAATTTTGATCAAAAATGATTGAAATTTAAAAAATAACTAAATGAACAATAATGACAAACAGGAATATTTCAGAAGATCCGGAAAATATATGAAAATATCATCATTAAAAGAGAAATCGATCTGGCAAATTTCAGCTACTGAAATCTTTATTCAGCACGCTAGTCGTACCACTTGAAAGGATGTACATATATTTATGAACGCAGTAAAATGTTTTTCATGTAACACAAGTCGTATGCTAAAGCTTTTTAAAATTGCGACGAAACATTTTTGTGTGACATATATAGGCAATGATGATAATTTATATGCTTTTATATTGACCGAAAGTTGAAGAAGTGAAGAGAAGATAATGTGATGAGTTTTGAGTTTGAAGCATAAATATAAAAAAGATGTTAGATTTAACACAACCACAAAAACTTACTGTAAAGTAAGAAGATTTGATTTATTTGTTCATGTAACAATTACAATTTACTGTCGGGGAAATAATTATATAGCCAGTTGAAACACTCTTTCATTTATATCAAATCAATTTCAAATAAAAATTTAAATGTCAATTCTTAATTATTAATAGAATTTAAGATCTAACATTTTTACATATAGACAAATCGAAAAAGATTACTTTCACAAAGCCTGTAGTTATAACATAATAAAATTTATTTTTTTCCATTCATAAATATTGATATTAGACAATGAAATTAAGCATTTCTTTAAAAGCGCTAAAAATGGAGGTCATAAATATGAAAATTAGAAATTTCGAAAAAATGAGTCGATACACGAAAGTGTGTATAATTTTGAGCAAGTTATTGAATTTCAAACGCAACTGACTATAATGGGCTACTTGCGTGGTACTGAAAATCCAATTTCTATCACTTAATACGTAATGTTATGTTGAAAACATTGATAAAAATATAAATTTTATTTTTAAAAAGTTATTTGTTTTTTAGTAAATTAAGAAAGAAAATTTTCTGTGACGTCATTATATTGGACTGAAGAAGGGAACCATGTTTAAGAATGTAACTCATAGATGGCATTGCGTACGAGAAAGTTTTAATTTGAATTTGACATTAGTTCATTTTTTTCTCTCTCTGGGCTATCAAATATATTAATTACTTCACAAATAAACACATAGGTAGTTACATGTAATTTAAAATATCGATACGAAAAAGACAAATTAAAATACTAACCTCCAAACTATTGTTGAAACGTCAAACAGAAGATCTACATTACCCGTACAAACAAATGCTATGACTTTACGAACACTCGTTGGTGCGGCGTAATTCTACGTCATACATGGCGGTAATTCAAATAATCAAATTTCATTATTTTTTTTCTGGCTAATTAATAAAAATTTTGTCAAAAGAAAAAATGTGGATAGCAAGTTTTTACCTGCTCTTCAAAAATATGAAATAAAAAAAAGTACGCAAGTAGCCCATTATTTCCTCGATAGTAGTGTGGAAAATTGCAAATGAATATCACAGATTAAAAATTTTTATTTATGAACATAAATTGTAAAACCTAATATTTAAGCCTGATATTTTCAATTTCAACTCTGCTTAAACTGTTAACAATTGCCGGTTAAAAGAACATATAGTCGATATTATAGCATTATAGCATAAATTGTGAAAGTTGCTCATACGACGTCAATTTTTCGATGCCACATTTTTCTTTAGTTAAGAAACAATTTACCATAGGTTGGAACTTTTTCGGGTTTCTGGGCCATGGTCTTTTAGATATAACACCTAACGTTTCGCCCAACAATGTGTTAGGCATCATCACAGGTTTTCTGAGTCTTTACATATAAAAATAATCTTTTTCTTGAAAATGACAGATATTAATGTCAATATTTGATATATTTTTGACAAATTAATCATAGATTGTTTTGGCTGGAAATTTTAATGATCGATATTTTTATTTTTCAAAACTCTTGGATAAAGATAAATAAAAATATTGATCATTAAAATTTCCAGCCAAAACAATCTATGATCAATTTGTCAAAAATATATCAAATATTGACATTAATATCTGTCATTTTCAAGAAAAAGATTATTTTTATATGTAAAGACTCAGAAAACCTCTGATGATGCCTAACACAATGTTGGGCGAAACGTTAGGTGTTATACCTAAAAGACCATGGCCCAGAAATCCGAAAAAGTTCCAACCTATGATAAATGCCGGCCATGAAAGCCTTAGTAATTATTTAAACAATTTACCGTTGCATATTACATATATTTTTAAGGAAAACTGTTTACTGCTTTAAGTAAACTATTACTCTTCCATTTGTGCGTTATCAAAAATTAATCAACTCTTTCTGTTGTAGTGAGTAATACAAAGTTTTAGTCTTATGGTACATATTTGAGAAATTGTATTTGTTAACTAAAATCTCGATATGCAATTTTTGGCTTGATTGCTAGGTCTCTCTTGCCAAGGATGGTAAGACGAAAAAGTATATAAAATAATATAAAAAGTCATAAATGATGAATGAGGAAATTTCTATTTAATGCGGTGAAAATATTTGTTTTAATTTTCAAAAAGGTTTTCCTAATCTAAAAATTGTTATGTTGTTTTACAAAGTAATCAATCAATAAATAAATGCTGTGGAATATATTTGTTATTTTCATTTCATTTCTCTTGAAAGTACTTGTCATTTATCATATTTTCTTTTTTATTTTGTTATACTATTTAATTACCTGCCTGGTCGTATTTGCTATGTGTCACTAATTCATTTCATATTTCAATTAAAAAAAATTGAACATTTATTATTTATACCAGAAACATAATTAAAAGAGGCACTTTAATTCTAACGAAAATCATGGTTAAAGTAAATATACTCTTGTATATATATTGTCATACTGAAAATATTCAGAATAAAAAAACAGTTATTTATCTGGCATTTGCAATAGAAAAGTTTAGTGTTGTCATAACTTAATTAATCAATTTTATGAATTATCGTTGTGAATGAAAATATGGAACTAACCAGAGAGCATTTTCAAATCATGATTTTTAATTTGAGAGTTTTTAAATTAGCCTGAAATTAATTTGAATGTTATTACGTCCTCCAGTAATTAGTTTGACAGCGTTGGCAATTTTTGACTCACTAGAAATTAAATTAAAAGTTGACTGAAACATTTTAAGAAGTGGAGAATGTTAAAGAATCTTTTCAATGGAACTTTTGGTATGGAATTTGTAAAAAAATAGTATCTGTAAGTGTTATAATTTTATTAGATATATAGAATCTTTTCCAAAGAACTTTTTTATAGCATTTATCTATTTTTATTTCAATAATTTTATTTCTAACAATTGTTCAAATACTCTAAAAATGCGTACTCTTACATAACATTCACTTTACAATCAAATAATATTACTATCAAGTTTATACCTCTACCCATTTTTGAATTATTGCCCCAAAAGTCAATATACCCCAAAATCTAATTTTTATGTATCTAGATACTTCTCAATGCGCTGATTCCAAATTTGGAAACCGCAGGTCGATATCTCTTTTCGTTCTCGAGATATTTAGATTCAAAATTTTGCTCAATACTGCCCATTTTTGGGTAATAATATGGGTCAAGATATGAATATGAATATGAATATGAAAAGTACATAAGTGCACCAATTTTTAGAATTTTTGAACACCGCATACAATCTCTAAAGCAAAATAACTGAAAATGGCCAAAAATCGCAAAAATCTTACGATTTTTTCAGATTTTGCTTTAGAGATTGTGTGCGGTGTTCAAAAATTCTGAAAATTGGTGTACTTATGTAATTTTGCCCGTAGAATCGAATGGCGTTGTCGCTAAATTCATATATCGACCCATTTTCTGGTTATTACCCAAAAATGGGCAGTATTGAGCAAAATTTTGAATCTAAATATCTCGAGAACGAAAAGAGATATCGACCTGCGGTTTCAAAATTTGGAATCAGTGCATTGAAAAGTATCTAAATACATATTTTAAAATTAGATTTTTGAAAATTTTGAAGTTTTAATTTAAATGTGGGGCATATTGACTTTTGGAGCAATGGTTCAAAAATGGGTAGAGATATAAACTTGGTAGTAATATTATTTGATTGTAAAGAGAATGTTACGTACGTGTACGTATTTTTAGAGTATTTATATATATGAGTACCTATACATAATGTATATTCATGTGATAATTTTATTGGATTTATATTATCCAAGAAACTTTCTGTATGGAATTTGTAAAAAAACTATGTTTTTGTTACAATTTTACCGGATATATAGAATCTTTTCCAATGAACTTTTGGTATGGGATTCGTACAAAATACATAAAATTAACGGAAGATCTAGTGCTAGCCACAACAGAATTTTTAAATTAAAATGTTGAAACATATTTAACCAATTCGTCTCACTAAAATCAAACCATTTATCTAAGTACTTCAGATGTTAATCAGAAAGTCATTCGCGTTCGCATCTTTACTCGTTTAAAAATAGCATTAAAAGTTTTGACGTTTCAAAAATATAGTATTTTCGCATTCGCGTACTATATTATTTTTCTAAGTATATATACATCGAACCAAAATATAGTATAATACGTATATATTATAGTACGCTTGGCAACCCTCACCCTACATTGTTTACAATATTTCATTATTTGAACGGGCCCACCCAACCATATTATAAATTTATATCCACTTCCATACATTTAACACTGAAACATTTCCACTAACCTACTATATGTTTTATTCAATAAATTCCAAACATCAATCATAAAACAAAAGTGAATATAATTTATATTCCATGCTTTGAGTGATCGAGTGCGTTCATTCACCCAGAATTGGGTGCTGGGCGCTGGACCCGGGCTTTGATACCCTTTTGTCCTACATCATCCGCTGTCGGGCAACTTTACATGTATATGTATTCCACCGCAGGAGGAACGTGAACGTGTAGGCGTTCATTACGGAACTTGGACGGCCGGACAAACAGTTCGATGAAGTTCCGGACATTATCACAAACAACTTGGGAGTTTCGACAACGTCACGACGTCTAAGACGCCTCTTGATGTCATGCAGGAAGAGGAAGTGGTTACCTGGAGGGAGGTTTCCGGTTGCTGATGTTATAAAGTGGGGGAATATGTATGAAGTTGTTTTAATAGTCATATATACCACAAATATTATATGAGCTAATATGTTCATTAAAATAACAAGAAATCGTTATAAGGTCAATATTAAACGATTTTGTAAAAATGACCTTAATTGATATAATTACGTTTGATAAAAAAATTAACATTCATTTTATTTCTCGAGTAAATATGAACAAATTTTTATACACGGCAACACCGAGGCCACATGGCCGAATAAGTATGGCCGAATCGCAGTGCAAGCGTTTGTGGCCGTAAGTGCGCACTTTATTTGTTCGTTTGTGTTACACACTTGGTGCGGCCGTACTGTGGATGGAACAAAGAGTGCGGCCGTACTTGTTCGCTAATCGAAGCCTGATTTAAGGCGGATTTATGCAGCCATTTTCATTTACATTTACTTTTTAATTTAATTTTCATTTAATTCTCATTTATAATTTTTAAATGTACCTATTCATACAAAAATATATAACAAAAATAAATGAAAATGAACGCATGCGCACATATAAAAATACGCTGACAGATGATGAACGTTATAACCCGACTTTCATTGGAATAAAATTTATTAATAAAAATATTCAACAATAGCGAAGAAGTTATGAGTTTAGTTTTAAACGTGTTATTGCAATAAAAAACCGTAAAAAGAAACGATATCGGAGATACATAATGACAACCAGCTGATCAACTCAAATTCTCGTCCCTGTCATGTCGTACACGCATGCGCCATTTATAATTTTCATTTATTAGATAAAAGTTGGCCATCTTTAAAAATAAATGAGAATGAGAGATAAATGAAAACGTAAATGAAAATGGTGTATGCATTGCTACATTGGTTTACATACATTTATCTTTTAAATGAAAATTAAATTAAATGTAAATGAAAATGACTGCATAAATCCGCCTTTAGTATATGATTATTTCCTACTAAACCAAGTAGGTAATATATCAACGTTTTAAATTAAGTTTACTTGATCACTAAAGCCATAAATTTTTTAAAAAATGACAAAATTACTCAAATTTTTATACAATAAATAATTACAGAAGACAATATAAAGATTTCACAATTAATATTGAAATCTTCCGATTCAGATACATAGATATTTTGTCGACAGTGAGAAACAGTATATTAAAAAACAAGTTTCATAAGACAATATGGTTATCTATTGTCTCTCCAATGTTTTAAAACTACGAGATAACCGTCGGAGTATGTGAATATTTTCATTGTATTTTTGCTCAAACTAAAAATAGTGGTAGTTTGATTTAAAAATGACACATTACATGTGGGGTTTAGTGTTGTGACAATGAGAAAAATATCTTTAAATACGTATATTGAAATAAAATGTAAATACAATAATATAATGTAAAATAAATGAATTTAGGGCCGGTTTTATAAACAATAAATTAATCCTTAGTTACTTACTACACAAGTAAATTAAATGGACCATTAAAAAAGAAATGGATATTATAAAACTAATCTCACTATCAAATAACTAACGGGGGATTTAATTAAATTTTAGTAGTGCGTTTGTGGTTTTGTGAAAAGTTTCTATATTCACATTCGTTATAAACGTCAATCAGTTGATTTGACAGTTGGAAAAGAAACGTGATCGTGGGAAAAATCATATTGATATTGAAAAATATAACCTATTAGATATTGTTGAAGATTATTTTCATATAATTTGGAACGACCCGGTTGCGTAAAATCGTAAGCTTATTACTAACTGATTCATTGCGGAATTGACATATTTCTTAATGTCAGTGGTCTTATATTTCTTTCAATCTGTCCCAATATGTGTAACACACATTGTTTTGACAATCGAAATCTCTTTTTAAACTCATGGCTCATACTACGATCATGGTTTTAACAAAAACGCTGTTTTTTGAATAAAAAAAATCTGTTGTGGCCAGCACAAGACCTCTCGCCATTTCCATATTAGGCTATATATGTATTGTATTGCACTTCGCTTTCGAACCGTCGTTTTATAACAAAATATTACAGAACTTTACCCAAATATTGTTTTTTATTGTATTTAAAATGTCTTCTGCACACATATAATTCTAATTATATCTATTTTATATCATTTTCATGTCAGTGATTGTTCCAATTCATTAACCAGATTGGCGGAATTTCTGATGGATATATGCATTTTACCACAATTTTACCTATAATTTCAAATATTTAATTAATAAAACAATAAGAAAAATTAAATATACTTCCCAGAAAAAGCTATCAGAATGTCACTAAAAATGTTGATATTTGACAATGACATGTGTCATGTTATAAACATTGGAATTTGTCAACTGGTTTCCTTAGTGCCTTGGCCTCTGCGATTAGTGTACTCTATAAATTATAGTGTCTTTATCTCTAAATCTATACAAGATATAATAAAAATTTTAAGTGTAATAGACTGAGAATTTTATGTTCTTCAATATTTAATAAAAAAAACTCCCAAAAAATTATATTTAGAAGAATTTTTTTAAGAAAGTACTACTTCCGGTTGTTCAATTGTTACCAAAACCTTTTCAGCTCTTCCCAGGAATGTCAGATTGAAGAAACTGCAGTTAAATATTTTTTAAGTCTTATAGTTTTTGAGGAATCATCCCTCCAACATCCATACATACACACACACACACACACATACACACATCCACACACACACACAGACATCATCGTAAAAATGTTATAATCGGGTTCTAGGGACCTTAAATCGTGCTTATTCACAAAAATCTGGATATGCGAATTTTAGCATGATTCCAATACCTCTCTTAGCGAGAGGTAAAAACTATGTTCTGCTTTAAAATCATATTTTGATAAATTTCATAGTATTTATTATTATCATTAAATAATGAAATTTGACATTTCTTAAAACAGTGTTTTAGTTAAAACCGTGATCGTGGTACGAGCCATTGTCATCATATATTTCATATAGATTTTTCCTTTTTGGGAACAATTTTGGTAGCCTATCTCTTGCAAATATAAATGCATCATCATTATCTGTTTATGAATCCGAGGACACTGATAATACAGACTCTAAAGATGACATACTCGACACAGACATTTCTTAAAAAAATATTTAAAAAGTAAATAGTTCCCTATTTCAATTGTTTTAAAATAAACATAACAAAAACAAAAATACATTTTGACGTTTCTTTAACAACTGATTTAAATCTAATAGCATGAAATTCCGCAGTTACTTTAATAGGTCGATTTACTTGTCATTAAACTTTTATAATACCCAAATCTTCAGTTAAATTAGTTTAGTAGCCCTTAATGATTGGAATAAAGTTATCAATTAAAAATTGGAATACGCTTTGTACAACTGTTTGATTCGAGTCGCCTTCGTACACTGTACTTCGATTTGGCTGTAGCGGTAGCTAATCGGAGCCGGGACTGCTCGCTGCTTGGTCAGCAGTCTGCACACCCACATTACATTTGTAAGAGAAGAAAATTCCGTGAGCCTAGAAGTCGTACCCTGTAAGTTTGTCAGAAAGTTGATTGACGCGGTCTCACATCCTCCAGCTCCACCCCAGCGGCCATAATGTAATGATAAAATAAAGTTTCTTCGGGCCAAAGTTGCGGGGACATTGAAACCCAATCACATCACAACTACGCTGCAGACGAACGCGTCCATATTCCAATTTAACTTTTCGCCGTACGTTCCCACACGTGAAATGACATTTCCGTTATGTTACGGTAGCGCGACTCGCCTGTTGTCCGACCTATGCTTTGTGGTTTTTCGTTTTTGTTCACTTTTAGTGGACAGAGGATTCGGATTCACATTCACACATCACACCCAGCGTTGCCGTTTTCCAATCGGAATAGGATTCGACAGCCACAATGCATGCGAAATATATTATGTTAGTGATATCGTTTCGGCACTTCATATATTTTTAATTTACCAAACGATAACCTATGTTCATTTTCATGAGGAAAACTTAAAATTGATTGTTGATTACGATGGTCGACTGATTTCAGAATGTAAAAATGGAAAATAATAAGGGCTCTACAAAGTATACATGGAGTCACTACAACATGAAATTTATAATTATGATGTAGGTACAAATATTTAATATATAAACATATAATACAAATAAATTAATTCTTTTTTTTTACACATTACTTACAGAAATAGTCAAAATTGTAAAGTAGCAAGTGGATCCCCTATGCGACCCATTGGACAGTCCAGGTGAAAATAGTAAAATAAATAAATAAATAAATATGTTGTGTCTGGTCAATTTTTAAAAAATAAATTAAGCTGGAGCGTCCTGAACACATGAAATAATGTAAAATCAAAAAAACTTTTGAAAAATTGTAAAATAAAAACGTGTATCACCACAAGTGCGAAAATTTTTTAACAGGGACAAGCAAGTAAAGTTAAGTAAAAAGGATTAATTATTATTGTCCAATAAGAAGGGTTTTTTTAAAAATACTTAAGTCAAAAATGAACCAAAAGATAGACAATTTAATAAACGTATAAGTGTTGTTGGAAACGTAGTTGTATTTTCCATTTTTACATTAAAATTAATTATTGACACCTTACAAATTAATAACTACCCATGACATTTTTTAAAACATATTATATCAGAAAGAGTACTCAAAATTAAAAATGAATTTAATAATAGCTCTAACATTCAAGCAGGAAACATAGTTGCTAAAAAATATATATCCTTACCATATTTTAGACATTTACATGAACAATTACAATCCATAACTAATGAATTACAATTAACAATTGCCTATAAGTCATCTACTGATACTTCTTTGTTGTTTACTAAATTAAAAGATAATAACCTCAAAAATCTCAATAGCAATGTTGTTTATAAAATAAATTGTCTTGATTGTCAATCTTCGTATATTGGTAAAACTAAACAATATATCTACAAAAGAATACAACAACATAATTACAATATTAATAAAAATAACAATAAACATTGTACCTTAGTACATCATTGTCTTGCTCTTGAACATAAATTGGATTCAACTAATTATAAAATTTTACATCATGAATCTAACATTCAAAAGAGATTATTTCTTGAAAGTTGTTACATAAATCTTGACGATAATTCTGTAAATTGTAAATCTGATTACAATAATTCTAAAAATTTATATCCCAATATTAAATATATCACTCCACAGTATTTTTTTATATTTAGGGTTTTTAATGTTTTTGTCTTTCATTCTTACATCTTTCTATAGATGTCAGTCTTTGTTAAGGTTGTTGATTTTGGCGGTCACTTATAAGACGAATTGTTAAAATTTTTATTTAGTTGACTTTCAACTATGTAGTCATTAAACTCATTGGTTTTTTTAATAAAAAAAATTTAGTAAATCGTTTATAATTAAAATGTAATATTTTCAAATGTTTTAATAATTTATTTATTGGTAAGTTGACAATTGCACATTATAATTTACATGTATTTAACAAATAAATAATTTTTTGTTAGCTTTAAAATGGTTCTAAACAGAACCGAAACGTCGCAGTTGTGAAAATTGTAAATTTTGACTATGTTGAAATAAATGAAGCATTTATCCAAAAACCTCTTCGTATAGAAATATGTTCATTTTAATAAGTGTGATTCAACCGGCCCGAGTTCAATTTTGACCAAGTCAAACTTAAAACTTGAAAATTATTTCCAATTACCAAATCGCGCAAAATTATTCTTGTGGTGAAATGACGTATAGTGAACGCCCTCAAATTTACGAATATTTATTCATTTCAATAAGAAAATTTAAAAGTCAGAAAACAGAATACCTATGACCTAAGGTATTGTAGCGTGCGTGCTGCCGACGCCAGTGGTCGCCGGGCTAATTACTGCGGGTGTGCAGCTGTGTAAACAAACGTCGCGATAAGTTTAATCACTTGCGTCGCAGGAGGCTGCCATGTGTCGTATGACCTTGTACGAAAACGTTTATGGAAATATTCCAAAATATTCTAGAGTGAATAGCGAACGATATAAAAGGGAGCGGCTCTGTGCGAGTTAGTCAGTTGAGTTATATTACTACCCATTTTTGAATTATTGCCTCAAAAGTCAATATACCACACATTTAGTAAATAAAAACTTCAAAATTTTCAAAAATCTAATTTGTATGTATCTAGATACTTCTCAATGCACTGATTCCAAATTTTGAAACCGCAGTTCGATATCTCGTTTCGTTCTCGAGATATTTAGATTTAAAGTTTTGCTCCAAACTGCCCATTTTTGGGTATTAACCCAAAAATGGGTCCAGATGTGAATTTAGTGATATCAGCATTCGATTCTACGGACAAAAATACATAAGTATAACAATTTTCATAATTTTTGTCTAACCGGTTCATTTTTTATGAATAAAAGCTTGAAACCCCCTGAAAATGGCCAAAATCTGAAAAAATCGTAAGAGGTACACCTTAGATTTTTGCGATTTTTGGTCATTTTTAGTTATTTTGCTTTAGAGATTGTGTGCGGTGTTAAAAAATTCTGAAAATTGGTGTACTTATATAATTTTGCAAGTAGAATCAAATGGCGTTGTCGCTAAATTAATATCTCGGCCCATTTTTGGGTTATTACCCAAAAAAGGGCAGTTTTGAGCAAAACTTTTAATCCAAATATCATGAGAACGAAAAGAGATATCGACCTGCGGTTTCAAAATTTAGAATCAGCACATTGAGAAGTATATAGATACATAAAAATAAGATTTTTAAAAATTTTGAAGTTTATATCTAAATGTGGGGTATATTGACTTTTGGGGCAATAATTCAAAAATGGGTAGAGATGTAAACTTGGTAATAATATTATTTGATTGTAGGTTTTGTGCTGGCCACAACAGGTTTTTTATTTTAAATTTATTTAATATTTTTCCCAATTAATTGGTGTTTTTGCCGATTATTCACCAATTAATCGCCAACTATAAAGAGGCCGGATAGTCGGCTTAACCGACTATTAGTAGGTAGTCGGTACATCTCCATTTAATATACGTTTATTTTAATTATTAATATTTATCTGATTTTTACACCACCCAAATAAATAAACGTTACAATACAACCCTACAGATTGTTAATTAAAAAGCAAACCATAGAGATATCCTTGCGTAAAACTTAATTAATTTTAGACAAAATATTCAAATAAACAAATCTTGCCGGAAATGGTTGTTGTCTGGAAACAATTGTCTCTAAGTCAAAAATTCTAATTACAGAAATTGGGTTTTGTGCAGTAATTTTTATTTGAAATCGAAATCATATCTATCTCCAAAAACTACTGAGAAGGAAACATGAAATTATGAAAGCAAATGTAATAAATATTTGTAATATTATCATTTTTCAATTACCTGCTTTTCAATTTTCAAAGAAACTGCAATAATATAAGAAACATGAAACTTCTTAATTTCTTTTCTTACATAAAATAAATCAATATACTATCTAGTGTAGTGAATATGTATGTGTTATATGTCCAGGGAAAATACGGAGCGAATCAAATTTCCAGTTCTTTGATCTGTGAAAGGATCGAAGTCAGTTATGTAAAAATAGTGCAATGCAACTGCTGACACATCTTCATGCAAGATGTGTACTGCATATGTATCAGAAGTGATGAAGACAGCTGCGTTGTGGATATGTTTGACTTTAGAGTAAAATGTCAAACAAGTTTGCTGTCTTCCATTTCATGAAAACGTACAGGAAACTTGACAATTTAATTTGTAGTTGCGAATAGTAAATTAAAGGAACTATATTGTAAAAGTTGCTTTCCTAAAGTTTAATACAACTCATTTATTACCTCCCGCTACCCTTGGTAAGGGAGGTATAGGGATCGTGCTAAAAATCACTTATCGAGATTTTAGTAAATGACCACGTTTTAAGGTCCCTAGAATCCAAATTTAACATTTTCACGATGATGTCTGTATGTGTGTATGTGTGTGTGTATGTATGTGTGTGTATGTATGTATGTGTGTGTGTGTATGTATGTATGTGTGTGTGTGTGTATGTGTAGGGATTTTGTCTTCGCTCTAACTCAAATACTATCATTCAAAAAATTATGAAACCTTGTATTTGTACCCTATTCTAATATGAAAAGAAGCCATTAGATTTTGGTGTAAATCGGATAACCGGAAATGGCACTTTACCTGAAGCTCATAATGGTTTTTCTTCAAAAAATACCATTAAATGCCATTTTTTCGCATTTTATGTCTTATGAAAATTAAAGATTATTGAATTTTCTACAGGAATGCATTAATACTTTTTCTATATATTTTACAGATAAATTTAAAAATAATTTTTTTTATTAGTCGCGAAGCCTAAGATAAACACAATAATTCCTTTGTTCCACAGTTCATATTTCAAATGAATGTAACTGACAGTAAATGTCACTGTCAAAAAACTAATCACTTCAAATTAATAATAGTGACATTTTAAAAAGAAAATAGTAAAAAAAACAAAAGTTTTATGCAGTGGAACAGTTTGCAGCGTTAGTAAATACGTAAGTATGTATTTAAATTAATAAAAATGGATAGCGATATGTGTGGAAGGATGATTGTTGCGTAACTATTATTGTGGTCCAGATGCGGTTATTCGCTACCGAAAATCAGTCACTTTAATATGTTCTTATGTATGAATGCTATGATGATTGTGGACAAGGCGAAAGAAGAATGTTGTTAAAGAGTGAAGTGAGTTAGCTGAGCTCTTACTCTTATCCCTTTTCTTATTGTTACTATTGTTTCCGGGTTTTTGCTAACCCACTAAGTGGGAAACGCGTGATTTTATGTATGTATGTAAAAATTAAATAGCGGGAGGTTTTGTGTTGGCCACATCAGATTTTTTTTTAATTGTGCTCAGTTTTATTTATTTTATTGGAATATAATATTTTACATTTTTTTTATTTTTACCTTCCGTCACCTTTAGGTAAGGGAGGTTTTGTCTGGTCAAAAAATTTGCTTGTGAGTTTTTAGTGAATAAGCACGTTTTATGGTCCCTAGAATATGATTTTACTAGTTGTACGATTATGTCTGTATGTGTGCGTGTGTGTCCGTGTATGTGTGAATGTGTGACAAAATTTTCTCTGACGATAACTCCAATACTACAATTCTAGAAATTATAATTTTTTTCGTATTCCTCTTCTTTACATCCATATGAAGGGCTGATTAGAATTTGGTTATAATAATTGGTCAACCGAAAGTTCTCCTATTTGAAGTTCTTAACAGTTTTTCTAAAAAGCGCAGTTAAATATCATTTTTTGACATTTTATGTGATTATCAATATTAAAGAATATCTTATTCTGTATACGGTTTGATTAAACATTTTCTTTCATATTCAATAGAAGAGTTAAAGAATTATAAAGAGAATAACTTTCAAAAATCAACCAGCTGTACTTTAATTATGGAAACAGCTGATATATTCAAAAAATTCTAATTGACAGATGTCAGTGTCAAGTGCAATTTACATGATATATGTTCGTGTTATAATTTTATTGGATTTATAGGATATTTCGGTATGGAATTTTTCAAAAAAAAAATATGTTCGTGTTAGAATTATTATATAGAATCTTTTGCAAATAATTTTTGATATGGGGTTTGTACAAAATACAAAATGTATGTTCGTGTTATAATTTTATTGGATATATAGGACCTTTCGGTATGGAATTTGTAAAAAAATAGTATATATTCGTGTTACAATTTTACTGGATGTATAGAATCTTTTTCAAGGAACTTTTGGTACGGGATTTGTACAAAATACATTAAATTATCGGAAGGATTTTTTAGTTTTACCTTCTGTCACCTTTAGATAAGAAATGTATTGTCTTTGATCAAAAAATTCTGTGGTGAGTTTTTAATGAATAATCACGTTTTAGGGTGCCTAAATAAATAAATATAAATATATTATCACGGCATATTACCCATTTCTGAGTGTGCCACAATCTGCTTTATCACAGATTTCGGTAATTTATGTTTTAGGGTGCCTAGAATACACTTTTACTAGTTTGATGATGTGTGTGTGTGGTGTGTGTGTGTGTGTGTGTGTGTGTGTGTGTGTGTGTGTGTGTGAAAATTTCTCCAACAATAGCTCCAACACTATAATTCTATAAATTATAATCCTCATTTTTAGATTGGCGAATTCTACTCTAATTTTGACAGTTTATATCTTAAAATATAGTCTAATCTATTCCTAGTATCTACCTTATTTTGATAATATTTTGAAGACTAAATTTTAAATACGGGAAAAGAATAGAATTCATTCATCCAAAAATGAGGATTGGTTAAAACTTTTTTGAGAATCTGACTATAAAAGTATATTTAAATGTGTGTAACATGAAAATAAAACAAATATCGCCACGAAAATACACAACTGACTTGTCCGTGAAAAAAAAGTAGGCATTGTATTGTCAGGCAATAAGGCAATATATCTACATACACATGCATGTTAATTTAACTATCAACTAGAAACTTAGGTAAGCAATAACGAAAGTAATAAAATATTAATGTGCACTATAAATGAAACAAATGTAATAATTTTTATTAACAGACTGAATATTAACCTAATTCTTGAGAACATTAACATTTTCTTTTTAACATGAATTCAAATTCTAACGAAACCTAATTTTTATTATCAATTTAAATTCATATTTATTTTTAAGTTAATTTTTATTAATGTTTTGGTTGTAACACGTGTGTAATATTGTGTTTTTATAATTTCTGGAACTTGTTACATAAATAACTATTGTTACTTAACTTGTACGTTACAATTTTTAAAATAGATAAAATGTATTAACGGATTTCTCGGCGGTGATTGTAAGGAAATATATTGTTGTTATTCCATAAAGTAGTTAATTTTATTTTTTCTATAGCAGATTTTAAAGTGTGCTTTGTTCAACTCGAAATAGTTGACTACGTGACATTTTAACCGCAAGGGAAGATAAAGTAATACTTTGACAGCAAAGAACTTTAATTTTTATTTAAATAAAAACACATTATACATTTTGGCGATTCATATTATATATAACTTGTATAAACATGAATAAAATGAAATGTTTTCAAACATATTCTATAACTACCACGCTACTGAGATTTTTAAATTGTTCTTAAATAATTTAATTTATAATCAGTTTTTCTAATTTTTGCTCTTTAAAATCTACTATAGAAAAAAATAGAATTTTGCACACGACTATAAAATTAAATTATCGACTCACGAAAGATAATTTTATCGTGAACTTTCCGTTCGTCGATAAAATACAATTTTATCGTCTTGTATAAAAAATAACTATTAAATTTCCAATATTTCGTTACACATTTTGTAACTTCATCAGGGAATAAAAGGTCAGCCAACATGTGACGCTCACTGAGTAAATTTTACAAGTTTATTTAATATTCTTTTAATGTAACTTATATTATATACTTATAGAGTCAAAATTCTTTCAATAATATGTAAATCAGTACAGATCATGAACAAATAATAATAACAAAATTGAATGTTTCTGAATTTATCAATTTGTCAAGTGATTACACCAGTTAAAACTATTTTATTCCCTGATGAAGTTACAAAATGTGTAATAAAATATCCGTTAATAATTCATTTTATCTATCAACAAGTACGGCGTTGCTTCTTCCTAACAATTTTTAAAATAATTGTAAAATTTGATTTATGTACGTGATATACTTTACTGGCTTTATATCGTATAAATTTGAAGCCGATATTGCATTTTATAACAACCACTAAAATTTTATTTTGCTCTATATTGTAGAATGATACAAAACTACAAATGAATACGTATTTATTTTAAAAGTAAATAATAAAAAAAATATATGTACTCGTACGTTCCATGATAAAATAAAATTCATTTCAAATAAACTTTACTGAAATACATATATTATTTCCATCTGTCAATTAGTAACACACATCGCTTGTTTTGATTTTACCCTCCGTTAGACGAAATATGCGTTTTATAATCACAGTGTAACAAAGAGCAGCGTCGTTATAAATTAGTTACACGCATCATGCGAAATGAGAGCACAATAGACGTAAATTAATATAAAATTCTTGCTGACGCAGGCGCTCATATTTTAGCATCAAATCCTGCGCTCGCTTAGCTTGTAGCAGGACTGCTGGTTTCGTGTTCCACGCGCAACAGGACGAGGATCAAGTTGTAACTCATATTGCATATTTGATAGTTTTATTTGTCTTTTACCTTGCATACAAATTGAATATCTGTGTTGTAATATAAAGTTTCCTTTTTTTTAAATAGTGGCAAGAATAAATATGTACACTGGGTATAAATGTATAAAAGTTTTAGCTTTTAAATAAAAAAAGGACTTACTAAAAATTATACTGTTATGTTTCAAAGTTATTTACAAAAATATTTAGATGTTTATCTACATCAATATAAAAGTAGGCTTTTTAAGTTTGTTTTTAGATTTAAAAATATCATTTAACAAAAATGCAGAAATACATCAAACAAAAGAACGTTTTTATTAAAAAATACAAAAATAAAAAATATTTTTTTTTATGTTGAAGAAGTAAAATTTAAAAAAAATATCTTTGGTTATAAAACATAAAACTAGGAACTAGAAACAGAAACAGTGAGGAAAGTTTTATTCAAATGTGCAATTAAAATAATTTTTAAGCATCTGCGTTCTGCTTGGTAAAAATAAAATATGCCCTTAGAAACACCAACGCGTCTAGACTCGAGTTCGAGTCTCTTAAGCGCGATCTAAGTTTGTTCGCAAATGAGACCGCTGAAGAAAAGGCTCTTTCAGTTTCCACACTCGTAGGTGGTACTGTTAGTAAATATTCGTAACACTGTTGCAAATATAAGTCTCTTAATCCTCCATTTTCATATAGTGATATTTCTTTTTTAATTACGTTAAGCGTGTTAAGACAACCTTTTGGATTTTCTAATTTTTGCCAATTAGGTTTACTTTTAGTAGTAACAGACCCTATGGCCTCTTGAAGTTTCTGCTTTAGGGTTAAAATCTGTGTCGGCTTTTTTGTATTTTAGATAGAGGCATATCTTCATGAGAGTTCGAATCTAAGATTATATTTGTCTTAAAATGTTCCGATAGGGGAATCCCCGTCCGGCGGTAGGTGATTCCCACGTCTGTAACATATTACATACGTAAATTACCGGGGTAAAGCTAAAAAACACGCGGATAAAGAAAAAAAGGAATAAAGCAGATTAAAATTTGATCATTTAAAAAAATCGGGATTTTCGGGATCCCGATTTTTAATCCCGGAATTTTCGGAACGAAAAATCTTCCGGGATCCTGGGATTTCGGGAGCCCGGGATCCGGGATTCCGGGAGCCCAGGATCCCGGATTGGAAACCCTAACTGCAAAGCAGTCATCATCAGTTGTTATATATAATATCTTCACGTTACTCTTTTACATAATTTACTGTATCGTAACGAAAATCTGAATCATAATGAGTGTTATTCAAATATAGATGATACATACTTAATAAGTATACCGTGAGTATTTTTTAACGTGAAACATTGGGTTTGTCATAACCATGGTTACGACTTGACATTTGATTGACAGCAATGTATTTGCCCGTTCCATTTAAAATGAAACATAGGGAACAAATTTGACATTTGAAGTTAATTTTGTTTAAATAATTATACCTGCATTCTAAATTAAAATTAGTTGTAGAAAAAATATAGGGAGCATTTTGTGCCCGAATGGTTTTCTGACGGCTAAATTTCTTACAATATTTAAATATAATGCTTTTGTCAAATTCATTCCCCATGTGTCATTTTAAATGAGACAGATAAATATATTGCTGTCAATCAAATGTCAAATCATAACTTATAGGAAAATTCCACGGTTATCTGTCATATTGACAAGATGTCATTAGAGGTTAATTTTGTTTAAATAATTATACTTGCTTTCTAAAAATTAAATTTAGATGTAGAAAAAATACTGTGTGCACCTTGTGCCCGAAATATGTTTAGTGCCCTCGAATGGTTTTCTGACTCCGCTAAATTTCTTACAATATTTAAATATAATAATTCTGTCAGATTCGTTCCCTATGTTTCATTTTAAATGGAACGGGCAAATACATTGTTGTCAATCAAATATCAAGTCGTAACCATGGATATGAGAAACCCAATGTTTCACGTTAAAAAATACTCACGGTATTACAGCGTAAAAGTAGAAAAACAGGTATTTTGCACATAAAGTACATTCCATCTCTGTCCAATATTTCAATCGAACCCGAAACTATATTTTATATCAGTTTATTCGTTTACTGCCCTGCGTCTTCTCTTTACTGCGGAAGTAAACTTTACTGTTCTATTCAGTTTGTGGCTAAATGAGGTCACTAGATTCTGTTCGTTTAAATTTTCTAGTAAGTTGCTATGAAAAGACGCGGTTGTTGTCGATGACAATAAATTCTAAAATTAAAAGATATTATTTTGAACAATTCCACAATATTTACTGTAATTTTAAATTAGTTCCGTCATTTTGGAATGTGAATATAAAAATACACACATATAAGTTACTGATATTAAATTTTGTTTCGGGACGTTAAGTGGAAGTATAAACAGTTTCAAAGCGTTTAACAGAAACTGTTCACATTTTACAATTTGCTTTATTTTGAAACTGAAAATAACATTTTGTTTCATGCGCCTGTAACTTTTAGTAACGAAAAAAGTTTTAAACGCAATTTATTGTGGAAGAAGTTGCCACGTTTATTTGGCGACAGGCGTGCGCGAAGCGTTAACAGCCTGAACTGTAATTCCAGGTGTGCAAAGTGGCGTTGGATAACACTATTCGCTGTGGGTGCACTTTCAGCGATGCTAAAAAATTGTAAACAAAACTTGCAAGCCGACATACTTTCTAGCAACGTGGTATAGGGAAAATGAAAAGGCAGAAGACTTACGTCATCGACCTGAAAAAACCTTATAAAATGAAATATAACTTGTAAAAAAAATATATTAGTATTAAGAAATGTAAACCGTAACAGATATCACAAATTACACAGAGAGAGAAAAGTTTACTATTAAATGTATCTTTCTGAAAAAAAATCATTTTACGTTATCGGTTATCGTTAAAAAGTTACTGCCTAATCAATGTTGGGACACCTAAGTTTCATGCACTAGAGGTTCACTAATAATAACAAGTATCATCTTAAAAGATGATTTATAACCATATGAGTTAATCCAATATTTAAAAAAGGCGACAAGAACAACATCTGCAATTATAGACCGGTTGCAATATTATCAAATTTCAGCAAAATTTTTGAGATCATCATTCATTCTAAAATTTATGAGCATGTATCCTCCATGTTATCTCCCAATCAACATGGTTTTGTCAAGGGTAGATCTACTTTCACAAACCTAATGAGTAAAACACAATATATATATATATGAAGCTTTGGATAATCAGGGTCAAGTTGATGTCATCTACATGGATTTCAGCAAAGCCTTCGACAAACTTGATCATTCTCTACTACTATATAAGCTAGAATCATATGGTTTTTCTTCCTCTCTCATTGAACTGCTAGCATCTTATTTATGTAATAGGTATCAGTTCGTAAGTGTTAACGGTTTCAGATCTATACAATTTCTGCAAAAATCTGGTGTACCGCAGGGATCTGTACTTGATCCTTTACTATTTAATTTATTTATTAATGATATTACCAAAAACATCAATGTCAACTATCTACTTTACGCAGATGATCTTAAGATATTTTCCAACATCACATCTGTCTCTGATTGCGTTAATCTACAGAACAATTTGGTCACAATTCAAAACTGGTGCCGTGAAAACAAATTATATTTAAATATTAATAAGTGTAATGTTATGACATACACAAAAAAAATTACCCCAGTTTTATTTGATTATTCACTAGATAACTGTATTCTATCAAGACCTGAAACTTTACTTGATCTAGGCGTCATATTTGATCCTAAGTTAACTTTTACTTCACACATTGAAACAAAGGGGTCCACAGCTTTCAGATATTTAGGATTCTTGATAAGAAATTCTGAAATGTTCAATGACCCGAATTTATTGAGGCTTCCATATATCTCTCTAGTTAGACCACATTTAGAGTATTGTTCTATTATATGGAACCCAATGTCATCTTATTTAGTTCAATATATTGAAAAAGTTCAAAGACGATTTCTAAAACCTGTTACGTTCATTCTAGAAGGCATCCCCCCAGAGGTACATCGCAAAGTACATTGCTTCAATCGTTTAGTCTAAATTTTCTACACCAACGACGTGACATGTACGCGGCTGTATTACTGTATAAAATCATTAATAACACCATAGATTGTTCATCTATTCTAGGAAAAATTAATATCTGTGTTCCAAGAGTGTCATCCAGGTGTAGTAATACATTTTATCTTCATACTGCGCGTACAAACATGCTATTGAGATCACCCATATACCAAATGGTCAGATCTTATCATTTGATAGAGAATCAAGTAGATATATTCTTCAATTCCATCAATGATGTTAAAATCTATATAAATTCATTGTAATTAATTTAATTTTTTTTCTCTTATCCTATAATTGGGCTCTTGCCTGTAGGATATAGTACGCAATAATAATAATAATAATAATAATAATAATAATAATAATAATAATAATAATAATAATAACAATAATAATAATAATAATAATAATAATAATAATAATAATAATAATAATAATAATAATATGAACTGTCATACCAAATTTCATCCAAATCGAATAAAGCGTTCTGTTATTATAAGCAATTTTTTTTTTTTCAAAGAACTTTGAAGCAGAATACTGACTAAATGGTATACTTTCCGGTAGAAGCAAGTTTAGTTAAATCGTTTTATTTTAGCCTCAGGAATCTTTGGTTAAGCCATATATCCCCCTATTTGAGAGACACCCTGTATATTTTATATAGTAAGCAGTAAGCACTGTATTATGGTCAATTAACTTATTATTGTTATAGCAAAAAATCCAATATAATTATTAATTATAATGTTTTAACAATGTTCAATAATTTTACAAGCTACGTAGGTGGAGCCACATATTCAACTACGTTACTCATAAACATGAACATATTTTTCAATAATTAACAACCTCGGCCCTTCATGTGAAATGAAACTAATTTCAAAACAATTTTAAGTTAAAATTAAACAAAACATCATTTTAATTACTTCCTGTATATATTTTACCAGTTATTATTAAATTATAAATGTTGCTCATAGATCGCGGCTACTGCATTGCCCACATATGAAAAAACAATACGCTTGACTTCATAGTAGCAATATTTTTATGAAAATAATTATTAATTAATGCAAGGTAAACTATGTGACTAGAGACCCACGCCATCTGTTGCATATAATTATAAAACAATTGGCAATGATTAGCACACCTGCAGGTTCTCACGTTTCGAACTCTAAAACCAAGTGCATAGTTCAACACTCGCTTCGCCACAGGTTGGAAATACAAAACAGAGTGAGTTTTGCTCGACGACAAACAAATAAGTGACTGCTGATGGCTGCAAAATACGTAATTGAATTTGAAATATTATGCAGGCACGCGAACTACTTCACAGAGAAGAATGGGAAATGTTAGGCGCAATTTTACCGAAAAGCTCAACTGCACAAGATCGACATTTTCTACGAAAATATTTTTGTTACCATAAACTTACATTCAGTAATGTAGAGAATAGGGCATAGTTTTGAAGTCGCTGATTGGCTAAAGACAATGGGCTACTTGCGTACCTTTTTTACCTCCCGCTTCCCTAGGTAAGGCAGGTATAGGGATCGTGCTAAAAATCGGATATAGAGATTTTAGTGAATAAGCACGTGTTGATGTCCCCAGAATCCGATTTTAACATTTTTACAATGATGTGTGTGTGTCCGTGTGTGTGGATCATGTAGACACGATTACTCAATTACTATCAATCAGAAAAATTTGAAATTTTATATATCCATTCTATGCTAATGTGGGAAGAGCTCATTAGTTTTGAGTGTATATCGGATAACCGGAAGTATCATTTATACAAGCTTATTATTAATTTATTTTTGTACATCACTTTGCCTCTGCGTCAAACAAAAACAATACCTTAATAACAAATTTGACATATTTAAACAAATGTCACTGTCACGCAGCAATTTTCATTAAAATTAATAATGAAACCGTGTTAAGAAGAATTTAGTAGTTTAAATATGATTATAATGAAATTAAGGTTTGTAAAAATAATACATTTTCCATCGTACGTAAATATTAGATATACAGGTAATTCGATTCAAGTTTGATGTTTGCAGCATTATATATCAAACAGCTCTCAATAAGATCGTGATTTCAAAGTGTCAAATAATAATTTGCAACTACACATTTACGAAATGAATAATGTACTGCGAAGAATTTACACAGATTGCGTTTTAGAGCATAAGGAAGTTGGTGATGATTTTGACAATAATGTGTGTGTGACGATTTTTCCTTAAAATATATTAATGATCCAAAAGTTCGCAAAGTTAGTATTTAATACTCTTATATAATTTGAAACAACATATTAGATTTTGACTATATATGATAAACCGGATGTAGTACTTAATTTGAAGCTCTAACAGATTTTTCAGGAAAAACATAATAAAATATAATCCAAAATTTTGTATTACAAACTTTTCTATTTATTGGAACAACAAAGTAGATTTTGTTTACAAACGATCAATCGGAAGTGAAACTTTACTTAAAGCTCAATACTATTTTAAACATGGAATTGGCGGGAGGACATGTGCGGGCCACATCAGATTTTTTATTTAATATTTTTGAAGAGCAGGTAAAAACTTGCTACCCATATTTTTTCTATTGGCAAAATATTTATTAATTAGCCAGAAAAAAATAATGAAATTTGATTATTTGAATTCCCGCCATGTATGACGTAGAATTACGCCGCACCAATGAATGGCGTAAAGCCATAGCGTTTGTTTGTACGGATAATGTAGATTTCCTGTTTGACGTTTCAACAATAGTTTGGAGGTTAGTATTTTAGTTTGTCTTTTTGGTATCGATATTTTAAATTACATGTAACTACCTATGTGTTTATTTGTGAAGTAATTAATATATTTGAGAGCCCAGAGAGAGAAAAAAATGAACTAATGTCAAATTCAAATTAAAATTTTCTCGCACGCATGCCATCTATACGTTACATTTTTAAACATATGGTTTCCTTTTCCATTTTAATATAATGACGTCACAGAAAATTTTCATTCTTAATTTACTAAAAAACAAATAATTTTTTTAAAATAAAATTTATATTTTCATATGTTTTCAACATAACATTACGTAGAAATCGGATTTTCAGTACCACGCAAGTAGCCCATTGGAGCTATCCGACGGACCTGGGGTGGGATCTAAAGCCTCATTCACAGCTCCGAAAATAAAAATAAAATTATACATAAAAATAAAAATAACGATAAGATTCTAATGAAAGTGTTCACAGCTCTCGAAAATAAAATTAAACATAAGACATATACACAAGGATTTGCAAATGTTAAATATTTTACACAAAAATAAGCACATACATAACAACTGTCATTTGAGCTGTCAATAGACGTTCTGGCCAGTGGCGTAAATAGGGTCCGCAAAACCCCGCAATGCGGGGGGGCCCCACAGATATGGGGGCCCCAAATTGCCACGAAACTACCATTAATTAATTTATATTTTAGTAATGTAAACGCCAGTTTACGCGCTAAATTAGTCAGGAAGAGGGTTGTAAGATGGAAGTACTGGTTTAAATTATGGCCAACTTCATTGAATTGACCATGCTTTAAATAAAAATAACTTGTAAATTTTAAATTTGACAATGATAGCAACCACACTATAGGTGGCAGCGCAAGAGATAGCTAAAGAACCGACGTACAATGAGTAGTAAAAGCAAGAACGTTATAGTAGACGGAATTATTTTAATTAAATATAGTGTTTCTGTTTCTTTTTATAATATGATTATAAAGAAATCAAAGGTAAGATAATAAATTGAACTTGTATATCGTAGGGTAAATCTAATGTTATTATTATTATTGTAGAATTATAAATTAACGAAAACACGAGAGTGGGGCGCAAAAACGAAAAAAAAAACAGAGTGAAGAACAGCTCGCTAAAAATACTAAAATTAAAAAAAATATTGTATTTATAATTATTTACAGTAAAATTAATCAAAATATACATTGTATTTTCTAAATCTAAATCCTAGTTACGCCACTGGTTCTGGCCAAAGGATTTCAATTTAAATATTATTTTAAAAAGCTGTTTTAAGACAAAGATTCGCATATATGATTGCGTCTGGTGCTTTAAAAGGTATTGAGTTGTTATTATTGCTTGTTAATTATAAATGTATTAAATGACACTTGATATTTTATGTTCGAAGCTGTGAACACCAACCATAAAGTCTTATTTATAATTTTATTTATATTTCTTATTTTCGTAGCTGTGAATGAGCCTTAAGACTACGCTATCATAGCGTAGCAAAAAATACCCCTTACGTTTCCGTTTCACCTTCGTTTCCCTATCAATTTCCACGATTGTTATGGAAACGAAGTGTTATTTGTCGCTACGCTATCATAGCGTAGTCTTGGAGTCCCACCCCTGATCGATGACGTCACATATAACAGATATATCTGGGGCTTGTTCCACCAAACACTTTGCAACTTTGCACTTTGCACTTTGCACTTTTCATTTTCAAATATTGTGCCACCGTTGATATATATTTTTTGCAAAGTTGCAAAGTGTAAGTATTTGTTTGTTTTTCTTCAGATGATATGATTATTTTATATTACTATGATCTGACAATTATAAATAATTTACTGTCATAGAAGTGTCAAGTCAAATATGTGTTCCAAAAAAGAGGAGAAAATTGAGAAAAAATTGGCGTTATTAGAATTAAAAACAAAAAAAAAATCTATACGAACCAATGGATGTCACTAGTGTGCCATTCGGAGTTGTGTTTATGTGAAGAAGACCTAAATCCTAAAATCTAAATGTCAAAATGCGACATCGGACACAGCCTGAGCCTAAATTTTTGGCTTTTTTAAGACATCTTTCCAACTTTTCTTTTTTCGACATGCGAAACTTTATTGCCGTTAACCTTCGGATGACTAAGCTATTTTTAGTACATGGAAGACTAAGTGGGGTAAAATCTGACCCATCTATTTTAGGTAATAAAAGATCTGTGGATATTTAAAAAAAAATTATTGTTAAACTAGAACGTAAAATACAATATTCAGATGACAAAAATTAACGTTTTATTTAATGGCTATCAAATATAATATAAATATTAAGAAACAAAATCAAATTATAAATACACATTTTTTCTTCACATAAGCTACAAATAATGCGGCCGGTATTTTATTAGAGGGGTAACAAATTGAAGTCCCAATCTTGAACAAAGAGTCTCCTGCGGAAGTACTTTCCTTTTTCATAATCATTGTATTTATTTACGTACAAAGTAAATGCGCTTATTGCGGCTACATGAAGCTGCTGTAGGTTAGCATGTCCTAGAATAAGTCTGCGTGCTTCAGCATATAAAAATCGTTATGAAAAGTAAAACTAATAAATGAAACTTGAATGACCAAGTGGAGTCAATTCTGACTCCAACGAAACAATTTTTTTTTTGGTCATGTACGAGAAAAAAAATTAATTTAATAAAGTAAAATGACAGTATACTTAAAAATATTCAGCTAAAAAAAAATCCAGGTAGAAATGTATTATATTTCCAGATTTATTAAACAAAAACAAACATTGGGGTCAAAATTTACCCCGCTTAGTCATCCGAAGGTTAAAGGAAGCAAATAGAATTGATTTTTTAAATTTATTACCTCAAATAATGCAAAATTTTGTTATGATTTTATCCTCTCTTTTCGAAAACATATTGATAACTTCAATGACAATCAAGATGACAGTCATATTGTCAGATGCAGTCAGATCATAGTAATATAAAATAATCAAATCATCTGAAGAAAAACAAACAAATACTTTCACTTTGCACTTTGCAACTTTGCAAAAAAAATATATCAACGGTGGCACAAGATTTGAAAATGAAAAGTGCAAAGTGCAAAGTGCAAAGTTGCAAAGTGTTTGGTGGAACAGGCCCCAGATCCATCCGATTTCATTTCGACATTTAAATCTGAGGTTGCAAAAGAAGTTTAATTTATTAAAATGGATAAGAAAATAGCGCTTGTTTTTATAGTTGTACTTAAAGTGAGACTGAAAGGCCACTTGAATTATTTGTTTAAATTATTTAGATCAAAAATTGTTTAATGTGATCATTTATTTGTTTGAAATAACTCATAAAGACTTCACATAGTGCGAACTGCCATATTTTCTTCAGAACTTGCAATGTTTATAAAGAAAAGAAACATTTAAATAAATACATTTTCTTGAAGACAAATGTCTACAATTTTGAATTTTCGCGCGCAATCTGATCGGAGTGAGTTTACGAACGCGTCAGATTGACCCGATTGACTTTACGAACGCTTCAAATTGCATCGGATCAATCCGATCGACTTTACGAAAAAGCCTAATGTAATTTCAAACTAATGTCAGTTTAAATGACAAGTGGCATCTCTCGTCATTTTTTTATGTTACGTCAAATATCATCTTTATCCAATTTAGATAGCAAGTAGATAATACGGAATAATACTATATATTTCATACGTACAGACTATAAAATATACGATGGCATTATGATACCTTTTATTTTAATAAAATGACAGATGACAACAGTTTAATATCGCTGTAAAACTGGGACTAATGTGGGCGAAATCTATTGAATTGGTCAGTGCCGTATTAACCATGAGGCGCATGAGGCGCGCGCCTCAGGGCCCGGGCATGTTAAGGGCCCGGATACGGCACCATTTTGTCGAGTTTTTATTTTTTTAGAGTTATATTTTATTTACTTTATGAGTTTATTTCTGTTGTAATTGTTTTTCTGTTTGATATTTGAAATAAATTATATTTTTGGAGTCTTATGTGTTATTCTAGGGGCCCGAAAATTGTTAGCGCCTCAGGCCCGAAAATACCTTAATCCTGTCCTGGAATTGGTTAAGCGGAGTAGGGTATAATAACAATAAAGTGTGTATGCAATTAATAATACACTTCATCATTCTTTCCATTCAATTTTTAAAAGCTCCCAACCAAACTTCTTTAGAATTTAGAACGAATTTCAGCGTCAATTTCTTCTTTAGACGAAAATCTTTTATCTTTCTGACTTTCTGAGTACGAAAAATAACCAAAAGTCACATATTGTTAGTATTTATGAATCCAACCACAACTCTCTTGTCGTGCAGGCACAGAATAAACATCTATACAGAAGGGACAGTCAGAGAGAGAAACGAAAATTAGAGAGAGAAAGAGTATGCCAACAAATTTAAAGGGCTAATCGGATAAAATCGGAATGTTTCGGCATATGTTCGTATCTTACGATTCTTTGTTTTTTTCATTATCTCGACGTGAACATTTTCCGTTAGGGGTCAATAATAAAAGAATATTGAGAAACACAAATTGATTTCTAATAAAAACAAATATGTTATTTTTTCAACAAACGATAGGAAAAATCGTTATCATAAGGAAAATCATTATATTTCACGTATTCTGGAAGAGCTGTTGTCTCAGCTTGTCACGCCCATGTATTTTAGGGTTATGGCTAATTCAAGCAAACCAAACACGTCTTCTCACTTTTGACATATGTCATTTTGTGAACTGTTTGTGAATTTTAGAAGTAGTGTTAGTTTCTAATTAAATGAAATGGATAAAATGAAGAAAGTAGAATCGGTAGGACTTGTTTGTTCATATAAAGACTGTATAAATAGATTTAAAAAATGGAGAAAGGGAAATGTAAGTTTTTTTTTTCGTTTCCGAAAGATCCAGAAATGTAAGCTATGTAAAACGACTACCATATCATGTAAAATGTATATTCATTTAATAAATACAGATGTAAAATGTGGCTTAAGGCCTGTGGCAGAGAAGATTTGATGGAGAAGGATATATCGGACATATTCATCGAGTCTGACGTTTGTTTCCCACATCAAAGATATAAAAAATTCTGCATTGTAATAAATTTGTAAAATTCAGGTATTTGTTTAATAATTTTATCTGATCTCTTTTTAATTCGTTAATAAAATTAAAATTTTAGTACTTTTATGTTCTAATTTTTCTTTTACCATTTAAAACAATTTAAATTTCGTGCGTAAATTTGCCAACAATTTTAAAGTTCAAGGTCATAAACGTAAAATCGCAACAACAATGGTGCCGGCAAGGAGTGTCGCTTCTGTATAAATGTATTCTGTGGTGCAGGTGTAAGTAGAGTAAAACATCGAACAAATAAATAGCACTTATATGCTCTATTACAGCATAAATGGCTCTTTTGTCTTCTTCATTTATTTTCTTATCAGCAGCAATGTTCTTTTCGGTAACAACTATAACAGGACACCTGCACTTTTTTGGTGCTGAAAAAAAAATCGTTTAAATTCTTATAATAACGGTAAATTGTAGCCAAAGAATGCGCTTGTTCATTTAAAACTGAATCTTCAAAATGTTTTTCCACTAATCAGCATTTAAACCCTTTTTGCAATAATAATAAATCATGATTCGAAAATATATTCTGGTTAATTAAATATTTTGACTCACAACGATACTTTAACATTTATTAAAAAGTTCTAACCAACTTAACTTTCTCAGGTTAATTTCAAAGGACTGATGAATATCTGTTTAAAATTATGCAAATTTTGTTTTCCACAGCTTACCTGATTTTCATATTCTCAATAATTTTAGCTTGATCCTCGTGTTCTGGTTACATTATGAAAGTTTATATCAACTTTTTCATCCTAAATTCTTCGAGAACGTATTTTGTCGAAGTTAAGCAGTGTCGAACTGAATTCTTAGTCGAAATCCCCTCTGTAATTGCAGAGTGGGCCGCTATCGGGAGACTGGCGGACATGCAAACACAGTTTCCACCGCCTCTACCGCCGACCGAAATCTAATTAGTGCGACCCGCCGCCCAGATATTGTTTGTAAGCAATTGCAATGATTTATTTATTATGGCAGGCAAAGCCCAGGCACAGGTCTTTCAGCCCAGCTAGTCGCCAGCTGCACATTTCGATGAAATTAACTGAATTTTCACCATAATTGACTTATGAAATAACGAGATATCATTTATCTTTATTGTTCTTTTAATCAGTTGCAGCCGAAACGGAAACAGGCGAAATTGGAAACGATAAACATATTTCAAGCAGGAAGTTAGGGATACATATTATATTTCTGCCCGCGACAGTGACATATGAGAATTTATCACTCACATAACCAAAATGTTTTACCCTTTAGGAAAGTTTCTGTTCAGCAAACAAATAGATATACTAGTACTAGTACATGTGAACTTTTTCTACAAAACATGCTCAGACAATTTAATGTGCCGTTATACTCAATAAGTTATAAAGTTAGTTGTAACTTATTGAGTGATAATACAGATTGCTGCAAAATACTCTTATGCCCAGTTTTTCAGTCACGGCTTAAACCAGAAATTTGGTTCAGGGTTTAAAGTGTTTTTCAGTCTGACTTAAACCTTGAACTCAGCTCAAATTTGACATAAACTTGAACCGCCAACGTTTCTAGCTTAAGTATCGAATTTTTGGTTTAGTGGAATATTTTGATAGTAATTTTGTAATTCAATTATTTATTTTGATATATTTTGTTGATATATTGCTGTTACAATAAAGTATAAATAGAATCATAGTATGATGAATGAAGATATTAATAATTTTATTGAATACCTGGGCCGAAATAGGAGACCAAAAATGATAGACCTACAATAATTCAGTTTGTTTAATGAGATGATTTTGATTATTTTGTAAGATATCGATTGAAGAAATGAAATTATGCGAATACCACAAGAAATTGTACCAAATACGTTCTTGTACTAATTGGCCGTTAAAAATATATAAAATACATTAATATATTAATGAATATTCAGGAATGCAGTGGTGACATCTGGACAAATGTTACTTTAAACATTCGGTTTTTTGCTACAATTCTTGTATTTTATTATCAATTACAATAGTAAGTAAAACTTGAATAAGAAGTCTGTCACTAGTAGATAAAAAAAAACACTTTTCGTTTAGATTTTTATACTTTTAAATAATACAGAATTTCATCACCTATGTTAATTAATTTAAATAATAATTTCTTCTCAATATTTATTTTCTTTGTCTTTATAAAATATCTCATCCGTCTTTCTACATTCCCTTGTTGCTTTCTTATTATTTGCATCATTATTTTCCATTTTTTCTTCAAGGATAATACTTAAATATCTTTCTTATATGTCAGCGTGGAGTGACGGAGTGTCAAAATGACATATTAATGATCAAAAAATTGAATAAGAGTGCAAATTACACAGTACATCTTCAATATTATGACATTTGGTTGAAGTTCAACTGAACTAGTTCAAATATACACATTATAAAAAAAAAGCTCAGGTTCAAGTTCAAGGTTCATCTGAGCTGAAGTTCAAACGACCACTGAAAAACCGGACATTAGTCCAGTCAATGGAGACCAAAAAAGACCTTTGCCTTACAGAAGGTGGGGAAAAAATGATTTCAACATATGTTGTTTGGGTCGAGACGGGGATGAAAAATTCAAATTTGTGACCTTGGGGAGGCTCGGCGTGAGCCGCCATCTTGGATCAAAGGTGCAAAAAATGAGTTTTTCACTATTATCACGAAAAATTTTACAAGAATACAAATTTAAAGCTCGTAACTTATTGTACAAAAAGGGTTTTTGCATTTTTAACCTAGGATGAACTCTCAAAGACTTATGTTCAAAAATAGGTAACCAGAACAACAATTTATGAAAAAAGATTTAATCACTCAAAATATATACAATATTATTTTTTTTAATACTTAGTCTAATAGATTTTGTTATTTGTAACAGTTTACATTTGTCGTGGCACCAAAAGAAGTAAATTATCGATGATTTTTAAATAATTTTTGTCAGCGCTTTTTCACAAATTCATCAACCACTCTGACCCGGTTAAAGATACGGTACCGCGGAACCCTAGTAAATTGACATAGTATATTAGTGAGGTAATAAAAATTTCTGGATTGCAGTCACAAAATTTTATTTTAAATTCTCGGGTCGACCGGTTTCGAGCTCCACATGAGCCTTCCTCAGGAGCTGAACATTATTTACAAAACATTACAATTTAATAATCAGAAATAACAAAAATTATAAATTACTTACATGAGAATTAAGAAAATTTTAGATACATGGCAAAAAAATGAAAACGTAAGTGCAACATAAAGCACATGGATTTCGTCAAAAGATAAAAAAATAAATAAAATAAAATATATAAAACTTTTATAAAAAAACTAAGAACAAATGTTCTACGTGAACCACACCCATGGAACTACTTAAGTAAAGTATTAGCAAGTTAAGACACTTACTAAAGTCAAGGTTTTTTATTGTTTAATTAAGTAAAATATTTTAAATTTATTTTAGTGCAATTTGTTGTTTTTAAAAAAAAATTATTTTTAAGGATTAAAAAAATATATTTTATGATTAAGTTTTATCCTTATTTTTTAAGCTATGTTTTAAGACGTTGGTGTATATTTTACTAATGTACATAGTATCAGTCCTGAAATTAACATTATTTTTATCCTGCTGTACGTGTAGCATTTCTAGTGTCAACCGTTTATTAAGATTTTTTTCCCTGTCCAGTATTTTTAATTTAAACTCATGATTATTTTTTTTTTATAGCATGGTCTACCAGAGCACAATTTCCCCGTTACTTGTTTTGTTCTTTGCGAAAAACAATTTCTCCTGTGCTCATCTAACCTAGTTTTTAGATAACGTTTTGTTTTTGCCGTATATTGGGCCACACAATCCTTACAAGGTATTTTGTAGACCACGCCAGATTGATATTCAGTTGCAATTTTGGTTTTTAGTCTAGTAAATAAATTTCCAATAGTTTTCGCTTGTACCTCATCAATACATCCAGTCAAGGAACTTTTTCTATCATAGTATATTAGCCTTATACACTAATCATTATGCATTAAGCATTAACTCATTTGGTGGAAATGAGTCTTTATTCTCCATAATTCTAACGTGATCTGCGTATCTGCACCGTTGAGATCTTTTATAAGGAGTCACTTTCGTGCTATTAGAAAATTATCATTTCGCTTTATCAATTTGCAAAAGAAACATTCGCGTTTTGAAGGTCATCTGCAAAAAAAAAGAAAGAATTGAATTCTCTCCGGAAATGTTATTTTGTATATAATTTAATAAAGGCGTGTTTTTCACATGCTAAGATTGGCACGACTCACGACACCCAGGGTTGGAATTCCCGTTATGACAGCAACAGCAACAGCGTAGCCTCCTAGCGTTCGTGCGGGGTGTATTTCTAACCTCTTTAAGACCGGATGTGCCTTTTCCCACGCGAGCTATTTCCGCCGTGTGAGTGTGAATTGGTGTAGGCACGAGGCAGAGCATTTCCATGCCGCTCTACCAAGTTGGCCCTTGGACGTAGAGGGAGTACAGAGTACCAGTTGCATGTGCAGAATAGAACTCAGTGCAGGCCCATTAAGGCTATAAATTCTCTACTTAATAGCTCTATAATAGAGTATGAATAATTGAATGCAAGATATTCGCGCTTCTAAATAGAACAAGAAATAGGATGCAATTATTCTGTTTTGTTATAATTACGAGAATGATGGAAATTTATACCAACGCAGGTGTTTTACAAAATAAAGACAAGGCGCGCGTAAAAAGGGAAATTCAAAAATACAAGTGAAAGTTATAGAACATATAAGGCGTACTTCTTCGGACTGTGATTCGTGATAAAATTGAACAAAGTGAACATGATCAAAAAGAAAATTGTTTCTTCGTTCGTTATTCGTTATCCCCACTCTTTCATTTTGTGATCACAACACGCCATTCCCCTTTCCCTTCTGAATCAGTCTTTTTGCATGATCACTGTGATTGAAATAACAAAAGATTTGAAAATGAAAAAATCTGTTGTGGCCAGCACAAAACCTTCCGTCAATTCGATGTATTTTGTACAAATCCGATACCAAAAGTTTCTTGAAAAAGATTTTATATATCCTGTAAAATTATAACACGAACACACTATTTTTTTACAAATTCCATATTGCAAGTTCCTTTGAAAAGATTCTACAAATCCAATAAAATTATAACACGGACGACCATTATGTAAATTGCACTTGACATTTCCTCATTCCTATCCAACGCATCTTCTTCACACAGTTATTCCTCTCTCAAATCTTCTGCTACACGGTCCTTCCATCTTCTCTTTGGCCTTCCTCGTACTCCTGGCATTGAAACTGTAAGTCACTTGCGAGGGACACTCTGTCACTTTTGTTACTTTCTGATCCTATACCTTCCACTTGACACTGACATCTATCAATTAGAATTTTTTGAATATATCTGCTATTTCCATAATTTTTTCAAAGCAGACTGATTTTTGAAAGTTAACCTCTCTTAATCTCTTTATAACTCTATATTTATTGAATATGAAGGAAAACGTATAATCAAATCGTACAGAGAATAAGATTTTGTTTCATATTAATGATCATAAAATGTCGAAAAATGATATTTAACTGCGTTTTTTCCAGAAAAACTGTTAAGATCTTCAAATAAGGGTACTTTCGGTTGACCAATTATAACCAAAATCTAATCAGCTCTTCATATGGTTGTAAAGAAGAGGAATACGAAAGAATCATAATTTTTAGAGTTGTAGTTTTGGAGTTATCGTCGGAGAAAAATTTGTCACACACACACACACACGGACACACACACACAGACACAGACACACACACGGACACACACACAGGCACACACACAGACACACACACACACACACACACACACACACACACACACACACACACACACACACACACACACACACACACGGACACACACATATAGACATCAATGTAAAATTAGTAAAATCGTATTCTAGGGATCTTAAAACGTGCTTATTCATTAAAAACTCACCACCGAATTTTTTGACCAAAGACAATACCTTCCTTTTGACGGAAGGTAAAAAACGCATAATACGCTATAAACCAAAACAAACTTTTGCTCTCTGTCCTTCAATCAGACAGTTTCTCCCCAGTTTTTGATTGGCTAATTCGCTTCGTCACGTGAGTGTCCGGAACCTATAAAATTCTGCATAATGTAAATGCATGCTGCATTCATAAACACTCGTAAAAAATTTAAACGATTCGTTATAATTTTTATCCAATAAAAACAGTCGACATTGAAAAAAAATCGAAATTTTATTTGACAAGTGTGATTCCATTTGTCAAAAATTATAACGAACCGTTTTGAAACGAGTGTTTATGAATATGGGCATAAGACTACAATGACGAACATTTAAAATATTTCATTTTTATTAAATACAGAAGGCTTTACAATTCAATTTTTACCATCGGTCACCTTTATGTAAAGAAGATATTGTCTTTGATCAAAAAATTCGGTAGTGAGGTTTTATTAAATAAGTAGTTAAGGGTCCACTGATATTCAACTGTCATTGGTAGAAATTTAAAAAATATTGCAACGTTTCAATTTTGTCGAGTGAAATATTCGTATATATTTCTATATTTCTAGTAGAGAATTACGAAAGAGTAGGTTAATCCTCTTTACGCCTTTTCTCCTCCGTTGTATATATCAAAATTACTGTCTCGTCCTGGTTTTATTTCTCTATTTTAATTCAATTAAATTAACGAAAATGAAATTAAAACACCCTCCGACTGGAGAGATAAAAGAAACAAGAAAATGCACTTGTGCAGGACAATTGAAATCATTAATTTAGATCACCGCACACTAAGTTAGGTAAGTCCAGAGGCCAGCAGCAAAACAAAAATACAATACATGATGGCGTACGCCGCTCGGCACAATGCATTAGAACGTGGCAAGGATCAATTCCGAGAGCGCTTTTCACATTTCTTCATTCTTCCGCCGCAAGAAATGAAAACCCTAATTTATTTTTCTATGCTCTGTAATACGAGCATTCCGTAAATTATTTCAAGATGTACAGGCCTGGCTTCTACTTTTTACTGTTATCCTTTTATCTAGATACTGAAATATGGTCACATAATTTATGACAATTCCACTCGTGATCTGTGATCCAATGAAACTTGATACTCACGGGTGCAGTGCACCCGTAATATTTTTTTAAATAACTATATATGGGCTATCCAGCGAATCAAGCTGTTTACGTCATCGTTTAAGGATTTTTGAAATTTTCTTTATTTTTTTAAATATATTTTATTAACGGTATTTTATTGGTTTGTTTATTAATATTATGTATTTGACACCTTTAATAGAAATAATTATATTTGGATATATTATTATTAAGTAAAATTTTGTAAATTTTTGTAAAATGACGTTTGATTATATTTTTTTTAATATTGGTAATTCTGAACATGTATATTACTAAATATTATATGTCTATATTATACTTTTCAACCTGTATTGTGATTTCATTTTGTTTTTGGTTTCATTGACAAAATGTCAAATACTCTGTCATGTCAAATTCAAGAGCTTGTAGTTAATTTATTGACTTATTTTGAAAATGAAAAATATATTGGTGGACTTTTACTTTCACTGAATTGTAATATTGAGGTAATATTTCGTTCTATTTGTTAGTAATAATTTGAAAATTAAATCTATATGTACAGCGTGTGGCAAACGCTATACGCAATGTAAAGAAATAGTGAGAAATTGTATGGTATGCAGTATTCTGTATTTTTTTAAGGATCTCACATAATACTAGGTAGTTTGTTGCATTATACTACAAGAATGAAGTATTTATAACGGTGTAAGCAGTATCGTTCAGAATATTATAATGAAATTTGATTTGGAAAAAAATTATACCAGACGTGTTACCTTTTTAAAAAAGATTTGGATTTATGAAGGCAACCCACAGATCATATTCTAATCCGTTTTACATGCTCATGTAAACTTTTTAATATATGACGTCATTGTTTCTAGTGATATTGTATTTATGACGTAAACCGCTTGATTCGATGGATAGCCTATATATAAAATTTCAATATGTAATATTTATAATCTATTTTTATCTTCAATTATGCCAGTTGCGTTATAGTTAAATGCACAAACAATTCTAAATAGAAAGATGTGAACTGTTTGCATGCATCTCTCTCTAAACATTTGGCACTTGGCAGATCTCATGTAATAAGTGACAGATTTGTGTAGTGCGCATCTGTGGCTTTGATAATGGCGGTAAATTTGAAAGTAGTTCTCAGCATATTTATGCAATGACTTTAGGAAAACATACTGAAAAGTAATAGAGTCATTTGTTCAACTTTCTGTATGTTTTCTCATATTTAATGTAGAAAATCCCTACATTTCCTTTTTAGGTGCTACACGTTCCACAACATAATAAACCTCCACACTTCGAAACAAGTTTACATAATAAATGAAAACCTTAATCTTAGCGTAATATATGTATAAATACTCATAAAAGAAGAAATACTATACTCTGTTTTTAAACTATAGACAGTAACTAGAAGTTCTAGTGAGAAAATCAAAGCCTGTGATTGGCTGCTGCGCTATTTCATGAAGCCGCATTTAACCAGACGAAATTTCAAGTTAACCTACAAACGTAATTGAAACGTCAAACTCTCAGTAGTTGTCAAATCACTTGTAGGTATATTTAATAAATATTTATTTATTTATATGTGATGCAATGCATAAACCAAGATTTAACAGCATTTTTAAAAATATATAAATTTTTCATCACGGAATTACAAAAAAATAATGCAATTAATTAATTTATAATTAAAAGTTATATATTTATGATTTTATATGAATAAATTAAGTAGATTATCTATAAAAGTTTTGGTTAATGAAAATATAACCTGGAAAGTATAAATGCTGACGTGACTTTCATTTTAACCAGGGCATCGAACCCGAACCTGAACCGAACCAAAACCGGAACCAAACCGTAACATTTTAGGGAACCCAAACCGAGAACCGAACCTCAGGTATATTTTTAATTGAACCTGAGTCGAAACCGAACCGAGTATTAAAATTCAGGTTCGGGGTTCAACTCCGGTTCAGGTTAAATTTTTAGTTCGAAAGGTAAATACAGCCGATAATCGACGTCTTAGGCGTCTGCGTTGCTGTTTGGGCTGACTTTTCGTGAAAATTATGTTCGTTTCTTGTTGCGTTTTGCGTAAATTCCGGCTCTCATTTTACATTATTTCGAACCTGAACCGCGAACAAAACCACAAATTTTATTAATGCTCGAACCAGAACCGCCCCCGAACCCATCTTTCAAAAACCAAATTAACCTGAACCTAAACCGAACCCAGTTTTTGGCGGGTTCGATGCCCTGATTTTAACATTTCAATTTTCCCCGCCAAATAAATCTAGTGACTTTTTTGGTAACTTCTTACTTCTAGCGGTGTAAATGTGACTTCGTCTAGTGCTGTCTATAGTTTAAAAACACCTAACTCGATTGGAACAACAAATTTAAAACAAGGGACCAAGTTAGTCAAAATGAAAACATCGCAATAACGCATGCCCCCCATTCAAGTGATGTGGCCATGAAATGAATTATGAATTGTTTTTGTACACTGCATATTCCACAGGTTTGCCTTCCTGGGACTTCAAGTTCTTGGATGTCAGCGATTTTCTTCGAATGGCGAATTTAATGCTACACAGTAAAGTCAGTAGCGTAGCGTATGGGGGTGGGGCAAAGGGGGCACTTTGCTAGGGGCGGCAAATTCCCTATCGTTGACTTAATATTAAAAAGACTAGCATCGGGGAAATAATTAAAGTCAGTTGAGTTTGAAACAATAACTTTCCTAAAGTAATTAAAAATATCAAACCCACTTTCATTTATAGACTATATCGCCAGAAAATAATGACATAGTAACCTAGCAACCGTGTCAACTATTACGATATGAAATGTATCTTAACACTAATGTAATAAGTTCAACTTTCAGTGTTATGATACTACGTTGATATGTCATATTTATCACAATGGTCGTCTAAAAAATTTTTATTTAAAAATGATTAATTTAATTTTATTACTTTTTTAATGTTTATGCGCATGAACGCATGGTGTGCTTTAACAATAAAAATTATTAAAATTAAACTAATCAATTTAAAACAAAAAAAAATCATATTTTATATTAAAATTTCATTTTGAGTCAACATACCAAATTTCAAATGTAAGTTATTAATAGTAACTGAGATATAATACTTCTACTTTTTTAATTATAAACAAAATGTAAACAAATCGAAAAAATAACGTTTAAATTATTCACAAAGCTCATGGTTACAAAATATTAAAATTTAATTTTTTCTATTCATATTGGTATTAGACACTAATGAAGTTGAGCATTTCTTCAAACGCGCTAAATATGGGGGTCATTTTTCATACACCTTTACATCCCTCGAAAAAATGTAACTTTTAATTATAAGGCATTTGACCTTGAATTTTTTCTTAATAGCTTTACATGATTTATTTTCTTTTTGTCTTTCTAAGAAATTTTAATTTTGTATAGGGGGGGGGGCAATTTTGACATCTACCCCGGGCGGCAAAACCCTACGCTACGCCACTGAGTAAAGTAATTCAAAGGTGCTCCAAAGTATGGACTTTCAGGATGGCATAAAAACACTGAAACATCGGTGAAACAAACGCATTAAAGTTTACAGACGCCATTTAAAAAATAAAAGTGTGCTGAACTCAAAAGCTGCATGTTTTCATTGTTAGGTCGAATGAATATCGTAAAGCAAGAACAAAAAATAGAAATCTTTAAATAAGATAATCAATAATAAAATAATGGAATAAGTTTCTGAAGTATTTTCAATGTTTTAATTCCAAAGGTAATTAAAAAAGTCATTAGCAAAAAATAAAGTCACTGTAGCGAAAGTGACGTGATGTTATATTGTTTTATTTAAATCAGTATAAAAAACCGGACAAATTTGCTAATTTAGACATTCTTTATCCGTTGGGACAGCCGTTGAATAAATAATATCCCCACCCTCATCCCTCAAGATAAAGTAATCTTCATTTCGTTTATTGTAATTCGCGCGAAGGGCGTATTTATTTTATTCCCTGTTTTAAAATAGCCAATGCGTAGCTGCGTTATTTCACCCGAACGCATTTGCGGAAATAAAAGAATGATATTGGATTGGTTTATCCATAGGTGGCCGGTGATAAATGAAAATCCCTCTGCGGAAAGCAACAAAATAAAAACGAGCGATAAATCTAGAAGGCACTGTCGGCCTGATGCACACAGCGCCTCTGCTGGGCTAGAGGAAAACTAGGATAGACATAGGGCTATCTGTTATCGGAGACATATACATCATTTAGTTGAATGAGCAAGTGAATTATCATATAATGATGCAATTAGGCAACGATAACGTTATAATTTACTATCTAATACGAGTATTTTCAAAATTATTATAGTTATTTACGTATAGAGGGCCGAGGGCGTAAATCTCTTTCGGCCTGAGGTACGTACAACGTTTTACGCACAACTGAAACCAAATGAAACGTAATTTTTAATTGTATGACTAAAAGCTTGTTACTATGTAAAAAATATTAGAAGGCCAGATGGCTATGCCAAGAAACAAATAATTAAAAATGTCAAGCATGGAGCTTCAACCTAAATATGATACAGAAATTTCTGAAAAAATTTTGCTAGAAGCTAATGAAGCTTTAGCGGATTTATGTCCTGGTAAGTCAAAGGACCGATATCAAAACGAATACGATGTGTTGCAAGCCTGGTTGACAGAAAAAAATGTGACAATTTTGAACGAAACTGTTGTTGCTCGCATATTTCAATGAAAAGGTATGGTGTATATATTGTTATTCTATAGATTGTGCCTACTTTTCAGTCTAAAAAATAAAAAAGCTCGACTGATTATTGGTACTAAACACCATGATAAACCTGGTCTGTCATCTGACATTTCTGCAACTGAAAAAGACAGAAATCAGTTGAATCTCCAGTTAAAGAAATCTTCAGAGACAATTCATTTGGAGGGAATTTCGTTGAATAATATATCCAACTGTATTATAAATATCCACAAATAAAATATTATTTACCGTTATTTGTTTTTTTTTGTCATATTTTTTACCGCCCGGCGGGCTTTTGCTTTACACTTTACCGCCCGCAGGGTGTAATCTTTCATTTTCCGCCATGGTAACTAAAATGTAAACAAACAATTACAATACAGTTGTGCGTAAAATAATTTCTATTATGTGAATATGAATAAATGAAAAACTATCGTTTTGGTTTCCAATCAAACCTGAGCCAATTTGAAAATTATTTTCAATTTTCTAATCGCACAAAATAGGGTTGTTGCAAGAATTTTTATGTGACTTCTAAGTACTAAATTTTAAATGATATTATTCTGTAAAGAGCCTGGAATTTGAAAATATCACGAACTATCCATTAATTAAATATTGAAATTTGTGCAATCTTTTGAAAAAGTCAGATCTGAAACAAAATGTGACGTCATAGTACATACAGTTTAACATGTGACAAACTATCGCCTACTTTTATTTATATAAATAACGTAAACTATTTTCTTATTGGGCTTCCAAAATTAAAATGCGCCACTGGTGGCAGATTTCTGAACTGAGTGAAGTGTACATGTAAACAAAAACAATTAAATAAAAGTAAGGCTATGTAGATAGAAATTAATATATGTACAACTACAGCAATGAAATATAATCTAAATAAATGAAATAAAATATTTTTTATTAAAAAAAACAATATACTGTTAATTAAAATATGACTAAAACACTCTTAACCTACAACTACTTACTAAAATTAACCCCATTAACTAAAATATTATTAAAACTATCACTAAATTGTTACTACAAGAAAAATCAAACTCAATTCTACCGAAATTAACAAAAAAACACTATACTACATCTCAAATTAAATTAAAAACTACGAAAATTAGTCTCACACCAATTGTACTCTTATGGAAGCCAGCGAAAAATGTACCATTCGTTTGAATTTTGACGTCTGACGTCAGCGCCATCTCTTGATAATTTGGAAGCCCAATAGGCTACGAATGACGTCTGATTGGCGCCAATTTTTTTTTATTTAATTGTTATACAAACGACCATAAGTCACATAAATTTAAATTAATGAGAATAATATACAATAGTAATATGATTTTTTTATGTGCTTTAGTTTGTTAAGTAATTCTTGAAGCCAATTTCTGCTCCAGGATTCAGTTTCCTGATCTCAGTTGCCATGAGGTATCTTTTACCTAATGGCTAAGTCTATAGTGACTGTATATACATAGTGTGGCCAATAGGGGGATCGATTTTAATTGGACAAAGTGACATTTTCAGATTTGTTACGTGAATTATATGTGAATTGAAGGTAATTATATTATATTTATATTTTAGATAGTGCAAATAATTAAATTACACGTGTATTTGTATATTTATAACTCATAGTAATATATACATATTTTTTAACATCACATCTTTTTTAGGTTAACTGTCAAAATTGCTAAAAATGTCTAATATTAAGGTATATATTTTAGATGCCTGGTTGCGTGGCGGTTGGTTGTGAAAACAGTTCTTCGAAAGGATTTAAAATGAAAATAAATATTGTTTCCATTTAATATGCTCTTTCATTAATTGTTTATCGAATTTTGTTTACTTATCACATCATATGAATTCAAATATCCCGCGCATTTTGCCTAAATATGGCGGCGGTTGGCCACACTATGTATATACAGTCACTATAGTTAAGTCCATCGACCAGTAATCTACCTGTTAAGTTTATTTACGGCCACGGCTGAACATTCTCATATAATGTGTTCCGAAGTTTCTTCGTCCTCTTCGTATTGTCAACAGATATTGTTTCTATAACAAATGGATTTCATAAAACAATGACTAACAAAGATATCTGGCATAGTTGTAAGCTCCTTTTTACTGAGAGCTAATAGCTCTTTGGTGTTTGTTGAAGAAGTGAGGGAATGCCTCTACAATATCCTTATATTGTGTGGCTGACTTCTCTCAGTTTTTGTTATATTTTAAAGAAAATGTAAAAATAAGTTTTCGTAAAAGAAATTCATATAATTTGTTTTTCCAAATGAATGTACCTACGTCATGATAAAAGAAATAATTAATTATTTCAAAGCCTGTAATTTCTTGTGCGTTCATTCTTCCAGTAATAAAAATTGATGAGACAAATTTATATTTGTTTATTTTTCGATCGATACAATTCTAAATTTAGTTTTCTAAAAATAAAACGTGATGAGTAAACAAATTTTCTACCCGATTTATTATTTGTTTGTGGGTGGGTCTATTTTTTCTAGGTACAATTAAAGCACGAAACGTTAGGTAAATTACATGAAAAGACATTTTCATTAGCGCTCCGCTTCAAAGTTCAGGTGGCGTGAGCCGTCCTATTTTGTCATCCACATGAAATATATTAAAGTGTGAAAATGAGTGATTTTCAACAAAATGTGCAAGTCACATTACATTACAATGCAGATAAATCATAAATTAATGTAGTTAAAAGCATAATTTGAATACTGCATACAGTTTTTTCTCTATGGATAACATCGCTAATAATAGGTTTGTTCCATTTATAAATAAATGCAGTGATGTGATTAAATTGAATCATTCATCATATTATATTAATTAATGTTGATGTTGACTTGTTTTCAAAATTATGGTATTATTTATTGTAAAATAACATTATTATTAACAATAAATGATATCCAGGATAACGAATCCAAGATAGGAGGTCACTACAACATATTTAAAATAAAACGTGGTCCTTATATCATTAGCAATTCTTGTTTATTAAATCTTTTTCGTTTCTTTTTACCTCTCGCTAAGAGAGGTATTGGAATCATACTAAAAATCACATATCCAGATTTTAATGAATAAGCACGTTTCAAGGTCACTAGAATCCGATTTTAACATTTTTACAATGGTGTCTGTGTGTGTGTGTGTGTGTGTATGGCTGGATGTTGGACGGACGATTCCTCAAAAACTATAAGATATAAGACCTATTTAACTATGAATTCCTCAATCTGACATTCCTGGGAAGAGCTGAAAAGGTTTTGATAACAAATGAACAACCGGAAGTAGTAGTTTTTAAAAGAAATTCTTCCAAATATAATTTTTTAAAAATTTTTGATATTACTAATTTTGAAGAACAAAATTCTACACCTGATATATTTAAATTTTTTATTATATCTTCTATAAATTTAAAGATAAAGACGCTATAATATATAGAATATCGGGATATAACAAGTCGAGTAGGCGAAACTACACTAAGACCAGTTGACAAATTCAAATGTTTATAACATAATTTGTAAATGACAGATTTCAGTGTCAAAAATCAACAGTTTTAGTGACATTTTGTTAGCTTTTTCTGGGAAGTACATTTAATCTTTCTTATTGTTTCATTAATTAAATATTTGAAATTATAGGTAATATGCATACATATATCCATCAAAAATACAGCCAATCTGGTTAATGAATTGGAAGAATATGTGACATTTCCTCATAAAATGAAAAATAGATATAATTAGAATTATATGTGTGCAGAAGACATGTTAAATACAATAAAAAACAATATTTGGGTAAAGTTCTGTTATTTTTTGTTATAAAACGACGGTTCGATAGCAAAGTGCTATACAATACTTATATAGCCTAATATGGAAATGGCGAGAGGTCTTGTGCTGGCCACAACAGATTTTTTCCTTTTTACTACTCTCTTGCTAGCAGTAACACATGATTTTCAATAAGGAAATATTAATATTGCATCCCCTGTAAATAATACAAACTAGAAAATAGTGTAGCAATATAATCTTGAAAATTTAATATCGTTATTATATTTACATATGGGTTTTAGTAGAGTAGAATTTATGTCCTGAATTTTCATATAGTTGTAAATATATTTCGGGTTAAGAAACGTTGTAAATAGTATTCGTGATGCTCGCCAGACGCTCGTTATCTAGCGGTAAAATTTAGAACCACACACGAGGGTATTGTTTCCATACTTTTAATAATATAATAATAATGTTTATTTAGTAGCAAAAATGCTAAATATATACATAGACAATATAATAATACATTAATATTAGAATAAGATAACAATATAAACTATAAGAAAAACAATACATTTTACATTTTATCTTTATAAAATTTAAGTAACAGTCTTTTAAATATGTTATATGAGTCTACCTTTGTTAATTCCTTAGACAAATTATTATAGGTAATAACACCGTTTATAAATACTGACTTTTTAGTTGCAGATTTTCTAATTCTCGCTACATGTATGGCGTCTTTATTTCTAGTATTAATATTGTGTATTGTACTGTAAAGTATCACAAATTTACTTAAATAATTAGGTACTAACTTATTTTTTACTTTATATATTAGTAACATTGCACTCATTTCAATGAACAATTGTATGATCAACCAGCCCAACTCTTTTAACATAGAAGCTGTTGAAGTGTACCTATTGCACCTTAAAATAATCCTCCCAGCCCTAATTTGCAGAGTTTGCAACTTTTTCATACATTCTTCATTTATCCCATATAATAACGAGCTACAGTATGTGAAATGAGGTAATATAATAGTATTGTAAATAATTCTAACAGTTCAACATGAGACATAAGTAGATATTCTTCTTAGGAAGTTAATTTTCTTGGCTACTTTTTTAATAATATAATTGACATGAGCCTTAAAATTTAATTTTTGATCTAAAACTATACCCAAATATTTTATTTCATGCACAATTTCCAAATTTACATTATTTATACTTATTATAATGTCCTCAAAATTATATTTTACATTACCCATAAACATAAATTTGGTTTTTTGCTCATTCAGCTTTAACTTATTTATATGCAAATACTTACAAACAGAATTAAGTTCTGCATTCATTACGTTTACCAATACTTTTAGATCCTTATGAGTATAATATATGAGTGTATCATCAGCAAATAAATGAAGTGAACAGTCATTTATAAAAAGAATGAAGAATAAAGGCCCTAATATACTACCCTGTGGTATTCCAAGGTCACATTTTATATCATTTGATACACTCTTCATCCATTTAGTTTTTTGTCTTCTCTCACTTGTTTATACACCACTTTTTCTAAAACTTTTTCACAAATTTGTAACATATTTATAGGTCTAAATTCATTAATTTTATTAGTACCATTCACTTTAGGAACAGGGATCACAACTGATGTCTTCATTTCCTTAGGAACAACTCCTGTTTCAGGGGATGTATTTATTAAATGTAGCAATGGATATCTTATCACATGAAAAAAAGTTTTTAATATTTTTGCATTAATTTCATCATCACTATTTTTATTTTCCATGGAAAAAATAATGTTTTTTAATTCGTTAATATAAATTTTTTGGAAAACATTTAATTTATTATTTACATGTAATGTTTCACTTGCATTTTTAAGATCAGTTGCCGGAATAGAGTCACTTATTTCTGTTACACTTTCTATAAAATATTTATTGAAGTTATTAGCAATTTCTTCTTCATTACAGATTACAATATTGTCACATTCTATATTACCATGTTTTAAATTTTCTTTTTTATTAACTAATGTTTTTAAACTTTTCCACATTAATACTGGCTTATTTTTATTGATTAATGAAAATGAATGAAAAAATGATCAATAAAAAAGTAATACCTTTTAATTACACACTAGTAATAATCAAAATTTATATGTAAATAATGTTAATATACATAATACATAGTACCATCAACACCGAAGTATGTAGTTACAATTTGGCCGCTTGTAGCGCTGACATCTACATTGGTATCGGCTATAAAACAGAATACAGTGCAGTCTAGAAGAGAGAAAATCTGTAAAATTCAATTTAAAATTCATTTCAACTACACCATGCACCGCAGATTTGCATAGCAAATTCGTAGAACCAAATTTTCTTAGATATAAATCCACTTGGTTGGTCTTCAGCGAACTGTGAGCAAGAAATTTGTTTCTCTTCTCCGTTATTTATAATTTTATGAACAATAAAGTAGCTATAAACCGAAGTCTTTATAAGTGAAATTATTCCATCATATTTAAATCCTATGTTAAAAATTCTATTTGAGCGGAAATTGTGTTTATAAAATAAGTGCACACTTGCAAGTTTTATGTCTGGCTTCGGCGGTCATATAGACTTGACTGACTCCGACTGAAAATTGAATTTACACTGTTATGAGCAGTACTTCAAATCAAATAGTGGATGCAACGTTTGCGCGCAAAATTGATTCGAAAAATATTTCACGACGAAGAGAACATCTAACAGAAAGACAAATATAAAACAACAAATATATTTTAAGCCACTATACACGTGAAGCTAACAAACTTTTATGAGGTATCTTTGAAATATGTTTATTGCACTGAAATAATAAAGTTTAAAGATAAGTTTGTAATGGGAGATTCCACCATTTTTTTTTTTTATATAATTTCATCTGAAAATAATAGGAAAACTAAGACTATTGATGAAAATCCGGTAAAAAAATCCTATTAATAAGCGAGTTATGGTCTCCCGAATTTTGAAAAGATTGACGTGACGTCACGCTTATGTGTTTTTAAGTCAAACTGTTTTCATCATGGACCTAAATGTTCTTGAAATATATGCTATTTTAAGTTATATTTACATAAAATAAATTAATATTATAACACTGTATAAGTCTACATACTTTATAATTACAGGTGTATTTAAATTATTAAGTTTAATGCAAGAAATTTATGTTAAAATAAAAACTGTTTGAAAACTGCCGTGTAGGAATGTTAGCCCCTCCTTTCGAATTTGAATTTCTTAACTTCCATTGGTAGTAACCCCCACATCCTAACACGCTATTTGCAATGCATGTATAGGCGGTCTTTCGGTCGCCAATTAAAATATTATATATAGATTTCATATTAGTGTCGAAGCGCTATAACAAAAAACCCCTTATTTCCGAAATATCTCAATTATACCATTTCATTTTTTTATTAATATTCGTTATTCAGCATATACGTTCGTATTTTTTTACTATTATTTTCCTTTAATTCGATTGAGCTGGAATCCCCCATTATAAATATTAGAACAGTAAAGTTACACTAACTCACTTGAAGATTTGAGACGTTTTTCTGCCAATGACTTTATGGATTATATTTTCTAGGCTTCATTTCACGAAAATGGCGCTTGAGAACCGATCATTTTTACATGAATTAAATAATAGGGTACTATATCATAGTCAAATTTTAACTATATTAAATAAGAAGACGAAAATATACATAAATTAATGAGTATTAGTGAAAAAAAAATTGTTTAAATACTGATTAGGTCACAAACTACAAGCAATTCAAGTTGATTACTAATTGGGTATGACGCGTTAGGTACTAAGAACTTGAATGGTCGCCTGATTTTAAAAAGGAGATTCGCGCGTCTGCTACGGTCACCTTTAAAACATTTTGAAATGTCACGTTGATGTATAACCTAACAAAAAATATAACAATTTTGTGTTTGATGAATTTGTTTAATTATAATATCTAATAATATTAACAATAATAATGTATTTATAATTAAATCAATTTGTAATATTAATTAGTAGATTGGCACACCCAGCAATGGGTAATATGCCGTGATGATATATTTTATATAAAGAATTTCTTGATTATCATCTCAAACAATTTCGACTGATCATCAAAATTCATACTTTCAGTTTCAGCACAGCCCATAAAAGTTTATCATCTTATCTTTTTACAATGAATTTTGTTAAAAAAGTTATTACTTACTAATTACCTGTAATAAGCAGTAATGTTTCCATTACTTTCGAATATTACAAAATTTAACTACATACATTTTTAATATTAATCTACTGGGAAAATAAGTGACGACTACTAAATATGTATTTATCTTTCAATCGTGAATAATTTATATTTCTGGCGTTGTTACCATCCATAATTTATGTATTAATTACAAGTTACTAATGTAAGTAGGTATGTGATGTAATTAAAAGATAATGAAAATGCCATTTCCCTGAATTTAGAATATTCATTTTTAATTTTTTACTAGGTTTTTACATTCGTAATTATGTGTAGTGTAACATGCTAGAGGCAAAATGGTGGAGTCGCGGATACATATTTTTCATTTTATTTCTTAGGGCGTTAATTAAACAATTTACAAAATTAAATGAAGACCTTGCAAAACGGTACTTTTACTATTTCTAGAGACAAAATGAATTTTACACACATTTTCTGTAATTAAATTAATATGCAGATAAAAACATTAATTTTATTCATTATATTTATATTACTTACTTTTAGAAATGCAGTACTTTTGAATAATACACACAATACAAAAGAAGTCATTTTATCTCAACTCCTTGAGTTCAAATAAATTCCGCTTTAGCGCTGCGAGCAATAGGCTATTCCACAGTAATCAAAAATAGTAAAAGTTTATTGAAAATAAGAATGATAATAGTTAAAGGATAAGGAAAACCAAATTTCTTTTATTATAAATTATTCCTTCTAGAAGACACGGGGAGTTTTGCTTTTGATGATGTAGGACATGTGCACGAGTGTTTGAGCAAATAGGATCCAAGTATGACCTCCGATTTTGAGAAGCCCCGCCCTAACTAAGAATATACTTCTTCGGGTGTGTCGGATCTGTTCGGTTGCTGTTCGGGTGACATTCTAATTTCTTTATTTTTATAAAGTGAGAAAAAAAGTGAAATAAATTAAGTGAAATAATTTATTTTATGTCTCTAATAATGAATTATAATATTACAATTTAAATATACATTATTTTATAATTTTTTCAATAATTTTTAGTGGTTTGTGAACCACTGTTTGTTTACTTCATGTATATCCACATTACCTACGTCACAAAGCAGATTTAAAATTCGGACCTTAATATCTCGCTTATTTGGAGGAATTTTTAACTCGGACTTTCACATGTGGTCTTATATTTTAATGTATTTAAAAAAATAATTTTTTTTTAAATGTCGTAGAATAGCCTATCAGTTACACGTACTTTATTTTTCTATTTTCAGCAAGACAGCACTTAAAATCTAAACAAAATATTCATTACAATATAATTTGTTGTTTTGTGAAATTAAATTACTAGGCTCAAAACGTAACCTATACAGTACAACAATAAGTCAAAATGACATACCCTGTTTAATATGCAATTTAATATTTTATTAATTTAAAACCATTTTAAGATTAAAAATGGTATAAATTTTAATATTTTAAGTTTATTTCAGCACTTAATTAAGACCATTTTTCTTTATTTATTATTATTTAGGAAACATAATGCAAAGAAAACGATATCATTATTATTGACCTACGTCAATAATTTTTACACAATGAGGTCATGCACGACGTTTTTTTATAATTTAAATCGATAGAGCAGTGAAAAATAATAGACCCGTATTTTTTATTTTTCCTCAAATCGATCTTTAATAATGAAAATATTGTAATTGAAAATGACATTCTTTAAAATGAGGCTGCTAGACCCCCGCTTCGTCCCTTGTCCATTGACGTCACCGAGTGAAAGGCACGACCATTTTGATTTTCACATTGTCTTAAACGTCAAAGTGACATTTAAAGATAACCTACAATTTATGAATAAACATGTCGATGGAACGTTGTTTCGTGCCAAAATAGAGAATAAAATAATATACTGCAATATATTCAATGTCTCACATGCGTTTATAACCTTCTACCGTCTAATTCAAAGATTCAAAAGTGAAAGAAACATCTGATGTAACGTAGATAATTTCACGCCAAATGAAAATTATATTTATAAAAATAAATCGAATTTATAGTTTATATATATTTTTCTTTTAGAAATTATGTGTCCATATAAAATGTCTGTTTGAAATTAGTCTGAACTTGGTTCGTAACGTTGTGACGACAAAACATGGCTGGTTTTTGCAACTTTTTAAAAATATCATAATTTAAAACGATTTTATACAACAAAAAATATAAATAAAAAAAATTTAATCATACTGATCGATGAATTAGACTATCCTTTTTCGATTTAAACAGAAAAAATCTGTTGTGACCAGCACAAAACCTTCCGTCAATTCGATGTATTTTGTACAAATCCGATACCAAAAGTTTCTTGAAAAAGATTTTATATATCCTGTAAAATTATAACACGAACACACTATTTTTTTACAAATTCCATATTGCAAGTTCCTTTGAAAAGATTCTACAAATCCAATAAAATTATAACACGGACGACAATTAGCACTTGACATTTCCTCATTCCTATCCAACATACTGATCAGACATTTTTACATTATTAAACTATAGGTGCTCGGAAATAATGTATCACTTTAAACATGAATAATGAAATGTGTGATTCAAATTACAAAAAAGATCAATGTATATATTTTGATTTGCAACTATGAGACACAAATGGATGCATTTTCTAAACTTTATATGAGCTAATATTTGAAATACATGTAAACTGTTTCAATATGCAATTATTGTAATATTTGAAATTCCTTGTTCTCTTTTTATGTCTTTGACAGAATGATATATTACAACGCATTTTCAATTCGGGATATTACAAAGTAATGAAAACATATTTCATATATTTTGCAATATGAATACAGAGGCACATCACATATTTCTGTGGCTATAGAAAAAATTGACCTCATTTTAATATAAATTACATAAATGTGCTCGTTTCTGTTTTGTTGCAGACTATTATCGCTCCACAAAAAACATTATACAAAAGCGGTAATCGACCATGTAAAAATTACAGTATAAAAACGAAATATAGCAAAAAATATATAAAACTCGGGCTCCATGACACGATGACTTGACCAGATGTCCATTTTAAATAGAGGTTGTCACTAATAGCCCCGTGAATGGTAACCGAAAAAAAAGGGTAAAGGGTAGTCTATAAAAGGTCGGGTAGTTCTGAAATTTTGATATGTTGTATAGAATGGTGGATTAGTGAAAACTCCAAATTTCCACAATCCCCCTTCCACCGCTCCCTTCGCGATCTTGTGGAAACCACCGAAAATCGGTACTTTTATGAGTTTTTTGCTTGTAACTTATTCTTTTTGCTGCATTTTATTGCAAAAAAAGTTATTTGCTGACTTGTAGTAGACTACAACTTTTGCCTTGTTGAAAGCGAAACAGCTTCACCTCTTTTAGTTTCACAAAAGACATAATATAGTCCAGTCAATGGAGACAAAAAAAAAAGACCTTTGCCTTACAAAAGATGGGGAAAAAACGATTTTAACATATCGTCGATGATTCTGAAAAACCTGCTATGTGAAAAAAGGTACTTTTACAGGAATGTCAAAAAACTATTTAAAAAATTAGGTGTCCGTTTTTGACCGCTGCTCCTTAAGTATGTTTCTCGTTATATACTTATAAAGACAATATCAGCCGCTAGAGAAAAAAATAATGAACATAACAATATAAAAACCTAAAAATCACTAATAATGCACATAGCAGGTTTTTCAGAACCAACGACTATATGTTGTTTGGGTCTAGACGAGGATGAAATATTCAAATTTGTGACCTTGGGAAGGCTCGGCGTAAGCCGCCATCTTATATCAAAGATGCAAAAAATTAGTTTTTCGCTATTATTTCGAAAACAGTATGGCTCGTATCAAAATTTTACAAGAGTACAAAATAAAAGCTCGTTGCTTTTTGTACAAAAAGGGTTTTTACATTTTTTTACCTAGGATGAACTCTCAAACAGTTATGGTCAAAAATAGATAACAAGAACAACAATTTATAAAAGAAGATTTAATAACTCAAAATATACACAATATTAATTTTTTAATACTTAGACTAATAGATTTTGTTATTTGTAAGAGTTTACATTTGTCGTGGCATCAAAAGAAGTAAATTATCGATGATTTTTAAATAATTTTTGTCAGCACTTTTTCACAAATTCATCAACCACTCTGATCCGGTTAAAGATACGGTACCGCGGTTTAAAAATTTTAATTCAGTTTGGAATTCTCTTTCATGTTATGTTAAACGATTTTTGCTACGATGAGCGGTTAACGAATTATTAACAATTTAAACTTATAAGATATTTCACTAAAATTTTAAACATCTGCAAATCGGCTTAGTTTTCATTTTTTCTTCTAAAATTTGGACACGATTAAAGATAAGCATTGTTTTATATTTAATACGTGTCGAAATTTCAGAAGAAAAAATGAAAACTAAGCCGATTTGCAGATGTTTCAAATTTTAGTGAAATTTTCTTGGTTTGCAGTATTTTGTATCCGTACTTTAACAGTTATACACTCAAAGAACACACAATTATATTATGACACATTATTATATTGATTGACATATTATACAATTATTATTTTATTAACAAAACAAACACACATGCATCTTTGATTAAATATAAAATATCACTTTCATAGTAACACCCTCCCATGAAAATATATTTTATATTTTTATTCCCATACCTTCAGAACAAAATTCATGTTTCGTTTTGAACAAAGGTTTTGTTAACGAATCGGCAATCATCTTTTCGGTTGGTGTGTGCTCCACGATTATTTCATTATTTTCGATCTTTTCTTTAATGAAATGATGACGCACATCAATGTGCTTCGTTCTCTGCTTGAAATTGCTGGTATGTGCCAAATCAACAGCTCCTTTGTTATCACAATATATAACTGTTGCTTGTTTTGGAAGAACTGGATTTATTTCTACGTTCAAATTCCGTAACCAAATTGCTTCTTGACAAGCACTTGATAATGCCATGTATTCGGCTTCCGTTGTTGATAAGGCTATAGTTTTCTGTTTCTTGCTTTGCCATGAAATTACTGCCCCTTGTAACGTAAAAGCATAGCCAGTTGTTGAATGCCGATTATTTACTTCATTAGCCCAATCTGCATCGGTGAATCCAATAATTTCTTCATTGCCCTTTGCTGTATATTCCAGTTTTGCTCCCATCGTGCCTTTTAAATATCTAAATATTCTCTTAACTGCTTTCCAGTGCATTTCAGATGGTCTCTTGCAAAATCTGCTCAGTAGATTTGTAGCATAGGAAATATCAGGTCTTGTAGTTTGTGCAAGATATAACAAGCTACCAATAGCTTCTTGATAGGGAATATTTTTTATTTTTTCCTTTTCTTCGTAGTCGTCCAATTTTTGATTTGGATCTAGTGGAGTGCTCACGGGATTACATTCCCACATATTGAATTTCTTAATAATATTTTCCGTATATTTATTTTGGTCTAGTTTTATTGTCCCTTCTTCGACATTATTCTCTATTCCGATTCCCAAAATGTATTTTACTTCTCCCAAATCTTTCATTTGAAACTGTTTCATTAAATTTCTTTTCGTTTTGTTTACGAAATTTATATCTGATGAACAAATTAATAAATCATCCACATAAATTGTAATAATAACTAATTTTCCTTCTGATTTTCTATAAAAAATACATTGGTCTGTTTTACTTTGGATAAAATTCATATCTTTCAATGTTTTTGTTAATTTCTGATTCCATAATCTCCCACTTTGTTTTAATCCGTAAATAGCTTTCTTCAGTTTTAAGATTTTATTTTCTTCTCCTTTTTTCTCCATAAATTCTGGTTGTTTGATGTATATATCCAAATCTATTTCACCTTGTAGATAAGCCGTTACGACGTCCATGTGATGAATATACATTTTATATTTTGCAGCTAATGCAAAAATGTATCTTAGGGAAGTAAAACGTACAACTGGAGAATATGTTTCGTCAAAGTCAACTCCTGGTACTTGAGCATATCCTTTTGCCACTAATCTGGCTTTGTAACGCTCGATGTTTCCATTTTCATTAGTTTTCTTCTTAAAAACCCACTTAGTTTCAAGAATTTTTCTATCTTTAGGTTTTTCTACTAACATCCAAGTTTCATTTTTAATTAGAGATTCATATTCACTCTTCATAGCTTGTAACCATTGTTCTTGTTCTTCTCCTCTCATAGCTTCTTGAACAGTTTCTGGTTCAGAATATCTGTTGCAGGTATAGTACGTATAATAGTCATCCATTATTTTTGGTTTTGACTTTCTAGTAGATCTCCGTAAGTTTTCTGAAACATTTTCTAAATTTGAATTTTCTATAGTACTTACATTATCTTCAGACATTTGATCAGTTTGGTTAATATTTTCATTTATTTCTTGAGTTTCTTTTTCTTCCATTGTGCTTTGGTCTATCATTTCCATATTAACTACTTTCGTCTTATTTTCTTCGTTCTTGTTTTTTCCGGCGAATTCACCTTCAAGCCAAATAACATCTCTGCTTATAATAATTCTTTTCTCTTTATCTATTAATTTATAACCTTTTATTTCATCACTGTAACCAATAAATATGCATTCTTTAGATTTTTTATCCCATTTTCTTCTTTTCTGGTCTGGGATATGAGCCATAACTCTTGATCCAAATATTTTTAAATTACTAAGATCTGGTTTCTTCCTTGTCCAAGCTTCATATGGAGTTATCTTCGTTAATGTTGCTGGAGATCTATTAATAAGATAGACAGCAGTTGAAACCGCCTCTGCCCAATATTCCACTGGTAAATTTGCATCCGACAACATACTGCGAGCTTTTTCAATAATTGTCCTATTTACTCTTTCTGCTAAACCATTTTGTTGAGGACTATACGGTACAGTTACTTGGTGACGAATTCCGGATTTTTCTAAAATATTCTTTAATCTATTGTTTAAATATTCCTTACCATTGTCTGTCCTCAAAGTTTTTATCTTTTTGTCAGTTTGATTTTCGACAAGGTTTTTAAACTTTAGGAATGTTTCCGGTACTTGGCTTTTATGTTTCAGGAAGTAGACAAACACTTTTCGCGAGTAGTCATCAATCAGTGTGAATATATATCTGGAACCTCCCAATGATGAATTTTCCATCGGTCCACACAAATCAGAATGAACCAACTCCAGGATATTCTCTGATCTTTTACCACTTGGTTTAAATGGTTTACGCGATTGTTTTCCTTTGATGCAATCTATACATGGCTCAGAACTACATTTTTCAAAGGTGTAATTAATTGCTAAATTCTTCAATGAGTACATATCTTTTCTATTTAAATGGCCAAGTCGACGATGCCATAACATACCATTATCTACTTCAGATATAGCCATTGCTTTATGTTCGGTAGTTATAATTTTATAAATTCCATTTTCTGCTATACCTGTAGCCATTATTTCTCCACTTGATGTTGTTATTTGACAACCTTGAGAATTAAAGGTAACAGAGTATCCTTTTTCAATAATTTTATTTATTGATAATAAATTTGCTGCTGCATTTGGTACGTGAAGTACGTCTTTGACTAATATTTCTTTTACTTTCTTGTCAACTACAACAAATAAATTAGTATCGCCTCTTTTACTAACAGTCATCGTTGTATTATTAGCTGTCATTATTTCTATTGGGGGAGATACTGTTTCGTTTATTAATTTATTATCATCAGCAACAATATGTGAAGATGCGCATGAATCTAAGTACCATTCTGTTTTCTTCACTTTTTGTACTGCATTGAATGCATAAAAACATTTTTTGTCTGCATTTTCTTTATTGTATTTTTGTTTTTGTTTCCAACTATTATTACATTTATTGTTGTTTTTATTTAGGTTTCTCTTTTTACAGTTTCTTGCATAATGGCCTGTACCATTACATTCATAACAACGTACTTCTGTATTATATTTTTTTGTATAGAGTGCAGAACATGAACCGCTTGCTTTACCTTCTGCTGTCAGCTTGACATCTTGTAGTATTTTGGTTTTTATTGAGTCACCTGTAATAGCTATTCCCGAGCTTTCCAGGCCCATTATCATCGGACCATATTCTTCTGGCAAGCCGGCTAATAATAATGTACCAACCCATTCGTCATTGACATTAAATCCTAAACCATTTAATTTATGAGAAGTAGAAATAACTTTGTTTACGTATTGCTCTACTGACTCGCAATTACTTAATCTCGTAGTTACTAGAAGTCTAAGTAATCCTACTTTTCTTGTTAAACCCGAATCTTCAAAAGTAGTTTGGAGGTTTTCCCAAGCATCTTTTGCTGTTGCTGTATCTTGAATATGTACATAGTTAATCGGGTCAACGGAGAGAATAATTTTAGATCGCGCTTTTGCAATCTTCTTTTCATCATCTTCTTCTCCTGTTATACATCCCCATAGGTCTTCGTGTTCCAGTAAAGCTTGCATTGCAAACTTCCATGAACTGTAATTATCACGACCTAATAATTTTTCAATTACAAACGATGAAGAAGTCATATTTGATGATGAATAATTATTTGTATTTCTTTCTTTACTGTTAAATATGGGTGCCTGGGCCCATAACCTCTTGGTTTGCAGTATTTTGTATCCGTACTTTAACAGTTATACACTCAAAGAACACACAATTATATTATGACACATTATTATATTGATTGACATATTATACAATTATTATTTTATTAACAAAACAAACACACATGCATCTTTGATTAAATATAAAATATCACTTTCATAGTAACAAATTTCATAGAAGTTTAAATTGTTAATAATTTGTTAACCGCTCGGAGCAAAAATCGTTTAACATGACACGAAGGAGAATTCCAAATTGAATTAAAATTTTTAAACCGCAGTACCGTACCTTTAACCGGTTCAGAGTGGTTGATGAATTTGTGAAAAAGCGCTGACAAAAATTATTTAAAAATCATCGATAATTTACTTCTTTTGATGCCACGACAAATGTAAACTCTTACAAATAACAAAATTTATTAGATTAAGTATTAAAAAATTAATAACTAAAGAAAAAACCCCTTAACCTTAACAATAAATTTAAAAACTATATACGTATTTCGAGAACTAAGTTCTCATCATCAGTAGAAACTACAAAATAAAAACAGAGAAGTTAAGATTACTCAGCATGTAAACCATGCCAGAGGTCAAAACAGAGCAGTTTTGACCTCTGGCATGTAATCTTAACTTCTCTGTTTTTACTTTGTAGTTTCTACTGATGATGAGAACTTAGTTCTCGAAATACGTATATAGTTTTTAAATTTATTGTTATGGTTAAGGGGTTTTTTCTTTAGTTATAGCTTTACCTTAAGACTTCATTTTAGTTTTATAATTAAAAAATTAATATTGTGTATATTTTGAGTGATTAAATCTTCTTTCATAAATTGTTGTTCTGGTTACTACTTATTTTTGAACATAACTCTTTTGAGTGTTCACCCTAGGTAAAAAATGCAACAACCTTTTTTGTACAAAAAGTAACGAGCTTTAATTTTGTATTCTTGTAAAATACGGGCCACTGTTTTCGAGATAATAGCAAAAAACTCATATTTTCCACCTTTGATCCAAGATGGCGGCTCACGCCGAGCCTCCCCAAGGTCACAAATTTGAATTTTTCATACTCGTCTCGACCCAAACAACATATGTAGAAATCGTTTTTTCCCCACCTTTTGTAGGGTAAAAACCTCTATTGACTGGACTAATATGCCAAAGTTTTAGAAAATCGAGACTTATAGGGCAATTCTGAACAAATCTGTAAGCCTTGCTGATTTGTAAATCTGTAAAAAACTGACAAAAACACATCTGGTTTTGATCATTGATGATTTTGATCATCATAAGAGTGGCTAATTTCGTTGCGATTTTGTTCATTATTTACAGATTTACAGATCTGTAAGTCTTACAGTTTTGTTCAAAATCGGGCCATTAGTATGTAGGCAAATTTAATGCGGGGATACAGTCGAGAGAAATACAATGAGCAGTAAAATTTTGATATTCTTTTTATTAAAAGTCAAACTTTCAGTTTATTTGAACCCTTTCTCAGGACTATTAATTTGAGATTCAGTAGTAAGATTTCAAAAATTAACAAAATAAACGTAATTTGACATCAACTTCAATTTAAAAATTGTCAGTATGATAAAAGTAACGAAAATTTGTAAAAAGTTTTACATACCGTTTCATTTATATTTATTTTTCGCTTTAAAATTTTTATAATTTGTTTTACAGGTGGATATCGGCTTAAAATAAGTGGAAGTGAGCATAACCTAACAACAAATTCCTAGGCTTAAATTAAAATGATTTAATATTAAATAAAGTAACGTTACTATGAAATTGTTAACAACCCATAAACAATGAGGTCATGCACGACTTTTTTTATAATTTTAATCGATAGAGTAGTGAAAAATAATAGACCCGTATTTTTTATTTTTCCTCAAATCGATCTTTAATAATAAAAAAATTGTAAATGAAAATGACATTCTTTAAAATGAGGCTGCTAGACCCCCGCTTCGTCCCTTGTACGTTGACGTCACAGAGCAGGTCACAGAGTGAAAGGCACGACCATTTTGATTTTCACATCGTCTTAAACGTCAAAGTGACATTTAAAGATAACCTAAAATTTATGAATGTAAACATGTCGATGGAACGTTGTTTAAAATAATAAAAAAAATAAAATAATATTCTGCAATATATTCAATGTCTCACATGCATTTATAACCTTCTACCGTATAATTCAAAGATTCAAAAGTGAAAGATACATCTGATGTAACGTAGATAATTTCACGCCATATGAAAATTATACTTATAAAAATAAATAGAACGATATTATATTAATATATTATAGCATATTCAGATATGTAATCCTCAATTTATAGTTTATATATATTTTTATCTTAGAATTTATGTGTCCATATAAAATGTCTGTTTGAAATGAGTCTGAACTTGGTTCGTAACGTTGTGACGACAAAACATGGCTGGTTTTTGCAACTTTTTAAAAATATCATAATTTAAAACGATTTTATACAACAAAAAATATAAATAAAAAAAATTAATCATACTGATCGATGAATTAGACTATCCTTTTTCGATTTAAACAGAAAAAAGGTACAATTATTTTTTTTGCATGACCTCATTGTTACTAGGATTAAAAATTAGTTATTTGTGTCAACTTCTAAATGTTGGTACTTTTAAAGAAAAGGACTGGGGATTGGGTATATGTTTATTTGAATTTTATTACTTAAAATTATTCAAAAAATATGTAGTTGAAGCTGTGACGTTCCATCGTGGGACATTCTGTACTAACAAAGATTACAAAATATTCAGAACAATGTAGAAATTGTGATAATTTCATTTCATTGCGAAGACTGTTATCTTTTCCACTCACGTTTGTTTTAATTAACAGAAATGAACATTTATGTACTGCAATTGCAACTACAATAAATGAAACTATTATTACTTTAAATTGCTACATTACACGAATCTCTTAATAACAATTATCGAGATAACATACAATTATTATGCAACATTCTCTGAATCTCTTATTTATTTAGTTCATTATTATTTTAAGACTGAAAATTAACTTAAAACGAAAGAACACTAGATTCGTTGTAATCACATAACTTGAAACTTAAATAACAGATAAAGTACAAAGTAGAATTCATTTTCTCTTTTTCTTTACTAACGAAAGATAATTATCTATTGAAAATATTAGTTTGTGAACCAAAGAAAATTTCTTGGCAATTTTTTTACACGATCCGCTCAAGTCAAAAAGATGATGTGGCATAAAACGACCAACATTTTTTTTTTTAAATGCAGGTGATTATGAATGACTATTATATAATCAGAAAAATGTCGGGTCTAGCAATAAGTCTATAAAATATCGTAATTATGACAAAGCAGCATATCATTTACTGTTTGCTTTATAATATTGGATAAAACAGGCTATTATTTGGCCGCTCATTTGGAATAAAAACAAGCATCGCCTGGTACTTCTACCCGCTGTGAGTGTTCTGTTTAGTAAAATAATCTTACTCTATTACTCTAACACAAATGCTATTTTTGTTTGCAATAATTTTTGGAACTACAGTTTTCATTCTCATAAGAAATTATTTCAAATGAATTATTGCCCCAAAAGTCAATATACCCCATATTTACATAAAAACTTCAAAATTTTCAGAAATCTAATTTATATGTATCTAGATACTTCTCAGTGCACTGATTCCAAATTTTCAAACCGCAGGTCGATATCTCTTTTCGTTCTCGAGATATTTAGATTCAAAGTTTTGCTCAAAACTGCCCATTTTTGGGTAATAACCCAAAAATGGGTCGAGATATGAATTTATAGATAACACCATTTGATTCTACGGGCAAAATTACATAAGTACACCAATTTTCAGAATTTTTGAACACCGCATACAATCTCTAAACCAAAATAACTGAAAATGACCGAAAATCGCAAAATATCTACCCTTACGATTTTTTCAGATTTTGGCCATTTTCAGGTGTTTTCAAGTTTTTATTCATAAAAAATGAACCGGTTGGACAAAAATTATGAAAATTGGTACAATTATGTAATATTGCCCGTAGAATCGAATGGTCGTATTGCCAAATTCATATCTCGACCCATTTTTGGGTTATTGCCCAAAAATGGGTAGTTTTGAGCAAAACTTTGAATCTAAATATCTCGAAAACGAAAAGAGATATCGACCTGCGGTTTCAAAATCTGGAATCAGCGCATTGAGATCTAGATACATAAAAATTAGATTTTTGAAAATTTTGAAGTTTTTATCTAAATGTGGGTATATTGACTTTTGGGGCAATAATTCAAAAGTAGCTAGAGATATAAACTTGGTAGTAACATTATTTGATTGTAACGGATTATTTTATATATTGATGAGTCTCTATCTATAAATGTATAGAAGATATAATAAAAATGTTCAATGTATTGAATAGAGAATCCTATGATCTTTAATATTTGTAATTACCTATACAAATTTCAAAAAAATAAAATTTAAAAGATTACTAAATTAACTACTACTTCCGGTTGTCCAATTGTTACCAAAACCTTTTCAGCTCTTCCCATTAATGTCAGATTAAGGAATACGTAGTTAAATTGGTCTTTAGTCTTATAGAATTTGTGAAACCGTCCCTGCAACATCCAGACATACACACACACACGCACGCACATACACACACGCAGATATCATTGTAAAAATGTAAAAATCAGATTCTAGTGACCTTGAAACATGCTTATTTATTATAATCTGGATATGTGATTTTTAGCACGATTCCAATACCTCTCTTAGCGTGAGGTAAAAAATATTATTTTCTGCCTCCAATTATGATTCATGTAATTATTATTTATAATGTACATTTGCACTAACAAAAGTTTCTATTATTATCAACAAAAATTGTTTCGTAATTATATTCAGCTTAAACAGATCACTTACAAATTGCATTTGGAATTCTAATACATGCTTTCACAATTACTGCTCTAGATTATACCTGTGTATAATCAAATCAGTAATCACAACAATAACTATTAATTTTGAATGCAAATCAGTAGTTTGCTCGCTGTGTAATCATACACATATGTGATGTGCTATTGTCCTTATGTCCTGCATAGTGCAGTATACACAGTATCCTTGCACGTGATCAAATAGTTAGTTAACTAGAACACCATTTGCAACATCCAAATTACTTTTAAAGAGACCAAAGAAATAATACACAATATTTTATAAGTAACATACGTTTCCTGTCTAGAGATGCACTCGATTTCGAGCTTTGGCCCGGCCCGGCCCGAAGCCCGCCTCGATTTCGAGTCGATCATCGAGCCAGGCCGAAGATATTTTTTTTCGGGCCTGCCTTAATATTTTAATGAAAATGTATGAAGTTAAAAAGGATCAAAATGATTTAATAACAACACACTTCAGATATTAATAAATAAAAATGTATTATTTTACTTCAAGAATTCAAGGTTATTCATTAAAGCTAAGCATAATAATTATATTGTGATGTACTTAAATAAAAGTGATTTTTGTTCCTACCATAATGATTTCTTGTCCGATTTTTGAGCAGAAACAAAGTTAGATAAAAAATCCTTATGTAAATTAAAATTATATTTTTTTATATAAGATTTGTGAAAAAGTTGTTAAATTCGTTGGTAAACAAAGTATTAAATACTCGTAGGTCTGTAATTTTTATAACAAACTTACACTAGAAGGGTCTCTTTTTAAATTACTTATGTTATTTAATGTTGAAATTTATAAGAATGTAGAGGTTTTTTATAAGTTTAACACGAAAAAAGTTAAACATTTCGCCTTAACATAAAAATCAACATTAGGAATGCCGGATGCACCCAATTTCGAGCTTTGGCCCGGCCCGGCCCGATTTCGAGTCAATTTTCGAGCCGGGCTAGCTAATTTTTTTGTCGAGTCGATCTTCGAGTCGGGCCGGTAATTTTTATTTTCGGGCCGAGTCGATCCAAACCTCAAAGCCCGGCCCGGCCCGCCCGAATGCATCTCTATTCCTGTCTGAAATGTATTTATACTGAAGTGTCCACTGAAACCAGAATTTTATTCGCGGGAAACTAAGAAGAGGAAGCATGCTTGACATATTTATGGAATAGCGGTATTGAGAACTGACATGTCCGATGGCGGCAGCACCATCGGACAGATCAGCTGTTTCTGAATTGGTACTCGCAATGTTGCGACATATGAATGCAAACAGCAAGAACAATTTTTTCATCTAAAATGAGGTTAGATATCATGGAATATTTTAGATATCTGGAAGCAACAGCTAATTCTATATGTTTATAGAAGGTATTTATAATTTTATATATATTTGATGATATTTGAGGCTCTTTAAAGAACTATATCTTTCAAAATTTAGTACTTAGAAGTCAAAAAAAATTCTTGCAACAACTTTATTGAAGTCTATTTAATGGACTGTTAATTTAAATTGGGACAATTTATGCTTGACACTGTTTCATAATTTGTTTGCTGTTTTGGAACATCGAGCAGCAACATTATTACGTGATCCAGCTTACGTGTACACACCATCCTCCTGTATTATCACAAGCAAGATATGAACTTCCTAAAGAGTTGTTAACGGAATACAATGTTGCCAGCTCGTATACAGTTCTCTTTTCCGCGCTTGCGGATATACATATAATTCTTGCGCTGTTAATTTTCTGCAAGTGGAGCACTTGTATTAATACTATACACTTAAGAGCACTTCTGCACTCAGTAGGTGTTAAAATAAAAATAATGGTTCTCATTTGCATAGTTTCATGGAGAACCTATACCTGGAACTGGAAAATAAGCACGATTATGTTGTTTGACTGTAAAAACTGTAATTATCTCTATATTATTTTTCATGCAATTGTTAATAACAGGTATAGCGACGCTATAGTTCGTTTATGAAATTTGTCTTCTCAACCTGTAGTACGTTTGCAGATTGAAAAGTTCAAAAAATATTACTAATAAATAAATCAAATTCAGCATATGAGTTGCTCACTATTAGTAGTGTAAACTACTAATCCGGGAGAGCCACATCCTAGAGATGGCAGCACTAATGACCGCCTTATGAAAACATTATATTTTACGTTTGTGCTAGTTGTATTTTGAGGCTTTGTTTTAGAATATTTTGTTATTTTTAATTGAAATCAAATATATTTATCATAATGTCAGATATATACATTTATTTAAATGATGCTGTGCGGCCTATGGTCGAAGGAGAAGCAGTATATAAGGGTAAAATAAGATTCAAAATTGAGGTTATCTGCATGTTAACTACTTATTTAATTATTTTTAGCTGGACATTTAATCTTGTGCGGATAAGACAAATAAACAGAATAATATATAAATAAATTAACTGTGTGTTCAAACATCTAATTTGAAAGGGGCTAACCACTCAATCGTAATAACACTAAATACAAATGCACATCAAGTTCTTTGTTTTGCACGTCTTCCACTTGCTCAATTTCTGATATTTTTGTAGGTTCTTCTTCTTCCCTGTCTTTCCTACAAACAATTTAAAATAAATATATAATATTAAAGAATAATAGTTACTACTTACAGGTAACGTCTCTCTATTTTTCTTCTCTGTACAGGAGTTTTGTCGAATTTTCTTTGCTGTAATTTTTAGCTTGCTATATCATTTTTTTTAAATATTTTTCTTTTATTGACTACAAAAACAATCTAATAATGTTTTGAAGCATACATTTTTATAAATACTTACATGGAATAAAATCGCTTAGGTAAAAATGTGAACAAACGTTCATGAACGGTGATATGTCCTTTCCGATTTTTAACGCGATTTTCCACTTATTTTTTAATATTTCTCTTTTTGAGAAATAATGAACGGATATGCCAGCACTTGCATAATTATTGCACTGCAGTACAGCGATTTGCTGGTCATGTTTACTTATAACTCTATATGACAGCACAACGTTTTCCCTACAACTTATATGTTTTATTTTGCCACCAGATGTCAGACACTTTGTTGGCTCTTACCAATAGTGAGCAACAGAGGCGGATTGGCAAATTCCGAAGGGCCGAGTGGTCCAAAGGGCCGGTTGGCCGCCTTCAATTAAATAATTTAGTCAGAATATAATTTTTATAATTTAAAAATGTAAATTTTGAACAATTACTCTTATATTTGGAAAACATGTTGTAATTTTTTCGTGGAACTTCGATAATTCGAAATTGAATACGAGTATGCCAGAAAAAAATTCGCGTTGTCAAAAAAAGTTCGAGTTATTGAATACTCCAATATAATAAATTAGAAAGATACATAGTAAAATATGAGTATATACATTTACATAAATGTAGGGTGTATTTTATAAAGTGGATATCTGTTGGAGTAAAAAAAAAATTCTTCTTGCACATATAAATTTGTCGTCCAGTTTCAAACTTACAATTCAAACCATATAAAAAGAATTAGGAATTTCCCCAAAATATTCGACGTTCTGTATCTGATGGATTCCAGTTTTCGGTTTAAGTTACTATGAATTTCGAGTAATTTTAAGGTCGAGTTATCAAATAAAAATTATATACATTTTTTACCTCAGGCAATATTGCTAATGTATTTCGTTCCAAATATTAAATACTAGAGTTTTTTATGTTAGTATAATTGGAAAATTTGAATTTCTGGAGACACAAAAAATATATACATATAAGAATGTGATAATTTTCATAAATAAAATTATTATACACTGATGGATAAAAAAATCAGACATTTTGATTTTAAATTTTTATTTTTATTATCTCGAGACCTATAAGAGGTACGAAGTCGGTTAATTAGACAAAAGTTATTCTATATTTGGATGCCATTTTAGCAATGTATTGTTTTGTTTGGTAGATAGTGTAGCGCAAAATACAGTAGTTACAAAAAAATTAATATCGCCATTCCAAAGGGCTTTAAAAAGTGTCCTACAGAAGTGCAAATCAAAATCTGGAATCATTTCATACTTAGAAGTTTTTCAAAAACAAAAAAAAACTATAAAATTTACATATTTGTCGGTATCTAAAAACCTATGTATTTCTTCTGAATAAACAATAGATTGCAAAAATGGCATCTTAATATAGGACAACTTTCGTCTAATTAACCGACTTCGTAGCTCTTATAGTTCTCGAGATAATAACAAAAATAAAAATTTATAAAACCAAGTGTCCGATTTTTTTCCAGCAGTGTACATATACGAGCAACTCGTATGCTGAATTTGATTTATTTATTAGTAATATTTTTGTTGGAGTCGCTAAGTTTAGTCTTTAAAGAAAAATACATGTTCAAGCATAAAGTTTGTTCGGACAACAAAATATACAACTAACCTTCTGCATTTTTAAATTAGCTCACCAAAAAAGAAAAATATCTTGTGGTTATCATATAAATAAATAGTTCGAGAACAACTTTATTTTTCTTTAAATTTGTTTGTTTACCGTAATAACCTTTGCAAAAAGATTTGAATAGCACCTCAGTTGCTCATAACCTTTTTATAATCTGATAAAGTATTCCTGAGTGGGCTATCTTAGCATTCTCATCTTCTATCTCATATCAGTTCGTTTGGCCCGCTTCTCGGCATTCCGTTGGTTTTCCTCTTTGAAGTGACCGCTGTGCGTCGTGCACAGTGAGAAAAAGGCGCGAGCAAAGAAAGATGTGATTGAGGTAATTCACTGAAGTGGCGACATAAGAAGAGACCCGAGACAGATAAGTGAATAAACGAAAAAAGAGCAGGGAAACACAAGTAAACCCACCAAACGTTTAACTTTTCTCTCCAAATATGAAACGGAGAAAGGAAGCCTCGCAAGATGTTTCCGGTCCAGAGCCGGACTGGCGGGCCGGGCGATCGGGCGTTAGCCCGATGGGCCGGCATCGGTAGACGTTTAGAAATTTATATAATTTACTGCTAAAAAGTATGCCATTATATTCCAATGCAGTGTAAAATATTTTCTTAAATAAATTAGTTAACAGTATTTTATACGTATGGGGTCTCATGGTCGTGTGTCTGAGTATCTGGTCGCGAACCTGGGGAACCGGATTTGTTTCCGACCGACGCCAAATATTTCGGATTTTAAATGGCACAAAAGTGACCACTTTGGTGCACTCTCCACGCCAAAAATCAGTTCCCGTGAGTTGACGCCTGGTGAACGCCCGCACGGTACAAATATGTTATCATTATTACCGATATCTGTGACAAAGCAGATTGGCACACCTAGAAATGGGTGATATACCGTGATGATATATTTATTTATTTACATATGTATAAAATCAGGTTAAATAATAAATATAGCCATATCTCAATTTAGAAAAAGTATATAAATATACATATATTAACTCTTTCTATTTCTCAAATTGCATGTAAAAGGACATTTTCTAAATTAAAATTTATTTTAAATAGAGTAAGGAGCAGTTTGTCTCAATACCATTTGGAAGCTTTCATGCTAATGTCTTTCGAAGAAGATATTCTTATGTCAATCGAAAGTGAAGATATCATAAATGATTTGACAGATACAAGTAAAAGCTTGAGGGCCATACGAGGAGTGACAATTAAATAACGAGATTTATTTTCTTCCGGCTTCCCTGTAAATTTGGCAACATTGCAGGCTATGACATATTAATTTGTCATCTTCCCTCCATCCACTGTTAAAATTTCAAGATAATTAGGCAAACCGTTCGGCAGTAGCCTCTGATTGAAGTTAACTCAATATATACTCTCTTTTCTATGAAGTTAACTACGTTCTCGTACTCCGCCGGAATTATGTTAGTGTCTATATGAAATTCTGTGTGAAACTTAAAAAAATCCGCTACAGAAATGTACGAATTGTTGAAGAATGTTTATGGTGATGAGGCTCTATCTAGTACTCAAGTTTTCGAGCAGTTTAGAAGATTTAAAGAAGGAAGAAAAGAGATCGGAGACGATTAGCGCCTCGTCCGTGCACTGGCATTGTTTTTTTTTTTTTCGAAATGCGAGTGATTGTTCACTTGGATTGGGAGCCTGAGGGGCATTTCGTTAACCAAGCATATTACAAGAAGGTTTTGATAACCCTTCATGCAGGGTGAGAAGAAAAAGGGCTGAAATGTGATAGATTCTCCATGAAGACAACGCGCCGGAACACAACACCCTGTCCGGCAAAACATTTTTAACGAATTACAAAATCACCGTGTTGGTACATCAACCGTACTCACTTGACCTAGTGCCATCTGACTTGATTTTATTCCCAAATCGTTAAAAGGCACCAAATTCGGGGCCGAGATGTAGTTATAGAATAAGCAGCAGAGCTTATGAACAACCTAACAAAAAAGGCCTGCAGGCATTGCTTACAACAATGGAATATTCGCAACGGGCGGTGTAGGGTTCAGGGAGGAGAGTACATTGAAGGTGGCAATATTTTTTTTATGTAATTTTATACATTGTTAATGTTCTAAGATCGTACTTGTCTTTTAATATTTATAATGTTATTTATTTGTTTTTTATTTTGAGTGTTATATTTCGGTTTTTATGGGCAGCGTTTAGCCATCTAATTTTCTATTTATTTTTTTGATACAATTAACCTGGTATACAGGTAAAAAATTATAGACTTTCTAAAAAAATGCTAAACAAGTTCTCTAGGGGCCGGAGTGTTCGTGTTATTTGCCCGGGCCGGTTTGGTAACCCAGTCCGGCCCTGTTCCGGTCCCCTCTAAATTAGATAAAGATGTTCTTTCCTATAAAAAGAAAACTCGGAACTAATTTTAATTTCACGATAACTATTAAGAATAGTTTGGAATTTTTGCAGTTGGCAATAAAGGCCGTCAAAAGAATAATTCAAACCAATATAATTTTAAATAATTTTTACCTCTCGCTAAGAGAGGTATTGGATTCATGCTAAAATTCGCATATCCAGATTTCAGTGAATAAGCACGATTTAAGGTCCCTAGAATCCGATTATAACATTTTTAAAATGATGTCTGTGTGTGTGTTTGGATGTGTGTATGTCTGGATGTTGTAGACATGATTCCTCAAAAACCATAAGACTTAAGAATTGTTTAACTATGGATTCCTCAATCTGACATTCCTGGGAAGAGCTGAAAAGGTTTTGGTAACAATTGAACAACCGGAAGTAGTAGTTTCTGAGAAAAATTCTTCTAAATATAATTTTTTGTAAATTTTTGTTATTAAGTATTGAAGAACATAAAAATCTCCACACACTTAAATTTTTATTATATCTTGTATAGATTTAGAGATAAAGAAAGACACTATAATATATAGAGTAATTTAATCGCAGAGGCTAAGGCACTAAGGAAACCAGTTGACAAATTCCAATGTTTATAACATAGTTTTTAAATGACACATGTCAGTGTCAAAAATCAACAGTTTTAGTGACATTTTGCATAGCTTTTTCTGGGAAGTATATTTAATCTTTCTTATTGTTTTATTAATTAAATATATGAAATTATAGGTAAAATGCTTATATCCATCAGAAATACCGTCAATCTGGTTAATGTATTGGAAGAATCTCTGACATTTAGAAACTTCCTCATACAATGAAAAATAGATATAATTAGAATTATATGTGTGCAGAAGACATGTTAAATACAATAAAAATCAGTATTTGGGTAAAGTTCTGTATTTTTTGTTGAAAAACGACGGTTAGAAAGGGAAGTGCAATTCAATACTTATATAGCCTAAGATGGAAATGGCGAGAGGTCTTGTGCTGGCCACAACAAATTTTTATAGTACACTAGACGTTCCAAAGGTAACGCCTTTGATAAAATGTGTATTGGATATTAATTTTAGCCTTAGGGATATTGTAATTAAACTATTTTATTTAAATTGCAAAGTGATATGATATAAGTAAGTGTGAAAGTGTAAATTTAGTAATATTTACCAGTATGTTGAGAATATTGATTGCGCATAATAAAAAAAATAGTGCATGTGATGGCACTGACAAGTGATATATAAATTTATTACTTCATGTTATATCACAATAGAGAAAATTGAGATTTGGGCCCTAGGATAATAAATATTTCTAATAATCTTGTGACGTCAGGCCCCTATTACTGTTTCACCGTCAGCGCTGTTGTATAGCCAGGAACAAATGGGCCCGTGCGCAAGCCAAAATAAAAGAAAATCGATTGTGGCCAGCACAAGACCTCTCGCCATTTCCATATTAGGATAATACATACACATATATACATATTTTATTTAACATTTCTGGTACACACAAAAATTCTAATTACATCTATTATTAATATATTTTTATATTTTTTAATTCATTCTATAAATAAGTGTCCTCCTACTCTTCTAAATGTTCGAGATTCTTCAAATTCATTGACGAAATTGACAGTATTTCTGGTTCCTATATGTAATATATGTATCTATAACTTTAAATTCTGTTCAATGTATCGGACAGAAAATTTTAAAACAATAAGTTTTTAGAAGATTTTTTTAAGAAACTACTACATCCGGTTGTCTAATTCTTACCAAAACCTTTTCAGCTCTTCCCATTAATGTCAGATTAAGGGATACGTAGTTAAATTGGGTCTTTAGTTTTATGGAAACCGTCCCTCCCAACATCCAGACAAACACACACACACACATCATTGTAAAAATGTTAAAATCAGGTTCTAGTGACCTAAAAACGTGCTTATTCACTAAAATCTCTCTCTTAGCGAGAGTAAAAAGTTGCTATTGTGCACTATTTACTCTAAGCATTCAAAGATAAGAAAGGCTTCTTCTTCTATGACGCAACGCTACATGCCACTCGTCCAACCTTAATGTCATCGTCGGGCGTCGGCTCTCTCCGTCTCGATTCGCAGTGTCGTTTGTTTCGAGCTCGAGCTACAATAAAATTAAACGACTAGGTGTCAAAGAATATAATCAGAAAGTTTATTGCATCATTTACAACTAAATAACGTAAAATAAATATTATATTTTATTTCAATATGGACCTATTTAAATTTCTATTTATGACAACTATAGATAAAAATAAAAACATCTTTATGTATAATTGAATAATGAAGATATTTCTCGTTTAAGTGAACGTATATTGAAATAATTTAGTTAATTTGTAATGCTTACACCTAGAAATATAAATTTAGTCATAAAATTTTCATTTGCTTATGGGGAATAAATGCATATGACATGTCGTAAACCACTCATATAAACCGTGGGCAGATTGTGTTAGACACGTGACGATGTTATTATTCGTTCCCGCGATAGTTAACTGATGTTGTAGCTTTTGTCTTGTTTTACATATCCCGGCAAAATTCAACTTTATTGTGGTGTAAAAGTTTACTACTTCAGATGGAGGAACTAACTACAAATAAAACCGCATTCCTAAGCATATGCTCTTATAAAATACTTAACACGTAGATTGTACCACAAAGAACAACATATATTTTGAGTGGCTCTTTTACTCTTTAAATAAATTCTTTAATATTTGTTTGTAACATATTCAACAATTTTTTTTTTATTAAAAAAAATCTGTTGTAGCCAGCACAATACCTCTCGCCATTTTCATATTAGGCTATATAAATAAAAAATCTGTTGTGGCCAGCACAAGACCTTCCGTCAATTCCATGTATTTTGTACAAATCCCATACCAAAAGGTCCTTGGAACAGATTCTATATAATATCATGTAAAATCGAACACGAACACATACTATTTTTTACAAATTCCATGCCAAAAGTTCATTTGAAAAGGTTCTATAAATCCAATAAAATTATAACATAAACTACACTAAGTAATGTCCTTCCATCTTCTCTTTGGCCTTTCTCTGCGTGTCACTTGCGAGCAACACTATGACATACCAATTTTTGATCCTATACTTTTTTCCATATTTGGTTTTACACTTGCAACTGACAATCTGTCAATTAATTTTTTTTGAATAATTATGTCAGCTGTTTCCATGATAAATAACAAAGTTGACTAATTTTTGAAAATTAATTTCTTTATAATGCTTTAACTCTACCTCTATTGAATATGAAGGAAAATGAATAATCAAACCATATAGAGAAGAGTATTTTCTTTAATAAATATAATAACAAAATGTCAAAAAATAATATTTAACTGCGTTTTTTTAAGAAAAACTGTTAAAAACTTCAAATAAGGGTACTTCCGGTGGATCAATTATAACCAAAATCTAATCAACTCTTCATATGGATGTACAGAAGAGGAATACGAAACAATTATAATTTTTAGAATTATAGTATTGGAGTTATCGTCGGAGAAAAATTTGTCACACACGGACACACATACACACACACGGACACACACACACACACACACACACACACACACACACAGACATATACATACATACATACATACATACATACATACATACATACATACATACATACATACATACATACATACATACATACATACATACATACATACATACATACATACAGACATCATCTTAAAAATAGTAAATTCGTATTGTAGAGACCCTAACACGTGCTTATTCATTAAAAACTCACCACCGAATTTTTTGACCAAAGACAATACCTTCCTTACCTAAAGGTGACGGAAGGTAATAAATAAATATATCATCACGGCATATTACCCATTTCTGGGTGTGCCAGTATCTACAACACATGTAGACATCGGTAATGATGACGATATATTTTACCGTGTGGCGTCACCTCACGGGCACTCATAGCTGGTGTGGAGAGTGCACCACAGGGGCCACTTTTGAGCCATTTAAAATTGGAAATATTTGGCGTCTGTTGGGATCGAGCCCGGTTCCCCCAGGTTCGCGACCAGACATTCAGGCACGCGGCTATATAAGTATTGTATTTAATATTTCTTAGTTACATTCTAGTTACATCTGTTCTTTATTTTTCAATTCATTCTATGAACAAGTTGCCTCCTATACTCTTCTAAATGTTCAAGATTCTTCTAATTCATTGACGAGATTGACAATATTTCTGAAGGGTAGATGATGAAATATATGTATAGCAAGCGCGTGTTTAGTTGACACTGCTGGTAGTGAACATACTTTTCCTCGTTATAATAATAGCATATTGGTTATAATTGAACTACCGAAAGTACCCTTATTTGAAGTTCTTAACAGTTTTTTTTAAACAATGTTATTATAATGCAATTTACATAGTATTTATTTTGGTGTTAATTTTATTGGATATATAGAATCTTTTCCAAGGAACTTTCGTTATGAAATATGTAGAAAATAGTATAGGTTCGTGTTACAATTTTACCGAAAGTTCCTTGGAAAAGATTCTATATAGAACCTGTACAAATTTGTACAAAATACATGGAAATGACGCAAGGTGATGTGGTGGCCACATCAATTTTTTTTATTATGTTACTGGAAATAGAACAAAATACTATTAATGAATAGATTTCGAATAAAATTACAATCCTCAAGCCCATAATTTAATTTCACGGGTGCGTAACTTTTATACAACTTTATTCATCAAAATGAAATAAACTCTTACAATTCATTAATTATTGTTAAAATCTAATCAACCATAAACCATCAATATTTCACAAAAAAATATAACGAGATGAAATGTGAATATACCTAAATAAAATAAAGTTTTCATTTCAAAGTCGGTTAAAGAAAATCTACATAAAAATAGTTATTTACATTCGAGTGCGTGTAAGTTGTATTTTACAGTGCGACAGCTTTGTTTAAGGCACGAGCCCTTAAGGCGAGTGCCTTATTAGCTGGAGCGCTGTAAAATACTTCACGCACGAGAATTGTATCAAATTTTTTGGCCGACGATAATGAAAATCACTTTTTTTTAATGAATAGGTTGTACTTCTGAAAAAAGTTGGTTTCAAATACTGGGGTTAAGTCAATTTCCAAATTTGATTTTACTTACCTTCATTAGAGTACTTCTTCTAGCGAAAATTTATTTGTAATAACAGACGTTGTTTATGATTAATAATATATTTATTTGCTCATGTTTTCTTCGTAATAAATAATAGGTAGGTGTTGATATTTGACATTTCAGCAATTTTCGCCTCGCGTATTTGACAGGTATATCGATCGGTGACTATGTCGGTAACGGCGGATTTTTACAATAATGACAGATGTCGCTGCCGTGATTTTGGTTCATATAAATTAATTTTATATGTAGGAAATGTTAAATTAAAAAAATAACTTATGTAGGTAGTACTTTTTTACATGAACTTTATTATAGTAAAGATGATTTCTTTTCTAAATGCCCATAAACGTCCAGTGTATTTTGCTTATTTTACCGCATACGCATAGTTAGACAAATTACAACACTGTAAGCGTAAAATGTAGGTTACACTGACTGTGTACAATGGGGTATTCCACCATAACAAATTTTTTTTTAAAAAATCAATTTAACATAAAGTATGGCTCAATAAATAATAGTTAAAACAATGAAAACATTTTTTAAATAATTACTTTACGAGATATTTCACATTTGCTAAAAGGGAAAATTGACGTCATACAATTGTTATCTTTCTCTCGCAACGCACTCAGAGCAGTGTGTGTGAGAGAGACAAATATAGAGGAAATGTGACGTTATACTGATTTCTCGAAAATAAAATACTGTTAAACTAGGAACAATTTTTTTTTTTAATACTATGAATTGCTTCAAAACTGAATAAAGTTTTATTTAAAATAATAAAAAAAATTGAGTGGAATACCCCATTGTAAAGTTCCCATTACACTTCAGGAGGGCAAAAAATTATTTTAAAACATTATCCACGTATTAGAGGCAAGAAGCCAGCAAGATAATATGTCCCGCTAAACCATTGCATTGTCACGGAAAATATTGATCAGTCAGGTTCTGGAAAAGTTTTTGTAATGTACGGTCACATTCCCTAACTACTACTATTAAAGATCAGAAAAACTTGGTTCATTTCGACCATAAGAGAATAAAGAGCCAGCCATTCTGACGAGCTCTCTTGCAGTTTTTCTCAATTTTCTGCGAAAGTAGATAACGACCGATGCATTTGGGGATTCGTTAACTTTATAATCTACTTGTAAATGCTGCTGTAACTTGTAATAATGATTTTATACTCTATTACATTGTTACTCATTATCACTTCACAAAATATATTAACTTGTCTAGATATTAATTGTAAAAGGAATAAAAGCGTAACAGAAAGTTTAAGAGCAAGAAAAATAGAAGAGATTAACACTGTATTTCAATGTTTCTTGTAATTCCAACTACAAGTATAAATTTTGTATAAAATAACTTTCATTGCCTCTACCAGCTATTAATATGTACCTAAATACAGGCTGCTCCTGTTACAAAAAATGCAGATCTTGTTACGAGTCCCATTGTGTCTTAAATACAAGGTAAAAAAAAATATCTGTTGTGGCCAGCACAATACTTCTCGCCAATTTCATATTAGGCTATAAACACGATATTGCGTACCGAATATTCATAAAAATATGAATGAAAAACACATCCAACTGTATTGTAACAAAAAAACATGTAAACAGAAACAAAATAACAAGTTCACATTTGTAATTTATATAGCTTACAAAAAGTAGTGTGTGTTCATGATAAACAAATGCACTATAGCAAAATTCAAAAACACAATCTATTATTGTTTGTGATTTCTTGACATGGCCTATAAAATAAATTAATAAATCAAAACGCAAAACACAAACAAATATAAATTTCGTTTTATCTGCGCATGAAACAAAATAAATAAACATGATAGTAAAATTGTTTTATTTCTTATCAATTTTCAACTATTTTCAACAATTTTCATATTTTTATTATTTATTAATAACATTACAGAATGCATCTTATGTAACTATCTGCTCTTTGCTGACGATTTAAAATTATACTATGAAATTAATTTTGAAAATGATAGTAGTATTATACAAAGCAGTCTAGATGGTATCAGTACATGGTGTGAGTCAAATGCTTTATATTTAAACATATCCAAATGCAAAGCTGTCACTTTTTGTAGAGGGCTAAATAATGTAACTTTCAGATATAACATTAATGGTGTTCCTTTAGATATTCTTGATGTCTATAAAGATCTTGGAGTACTTTTTGACAAAAAATTCACCTTTGAACCTCATATTAGAGATATTACTACCCAGGCTTTCAGAACTTATGGTTTCATTTACAGAAACTGTCGTGAATTTTCAAATATGTCTACTTTATATTTATTATTCTTTACACTTGTTCGATCTAGATTAGAATATGCTAATATTATTTGGTATCCAATTTATAAAAATCAAATTGATATTATTGAATCTGTGCAGCGAAAATTTCTCAAATTCATTTATTATTTATCACAAGGTCATTGCCCATGCAGAGGTTTTGAACATGACCTCTTGTTACTACAATTTAATTTTACATCCTTGCAAAAAAGACGTTTCATAGCCTCTGTGAAATTTTTATACCATTTAATTCAGAATAACATTGACTGCCCCTGGCTACTCAAGAAAATAAATTTTTATGTACCACGCTTACATTCCCGAAGAGATAATACGTTTTATTGCACAAGACCACGTACTAATTTGTTAAGAAAATCTCCAATTAATATTATATGCAATAATTACAATGAAATTAGTTCTAAATGTGACATTTTTGTGGATAGCTTATCATTTATTTTAGCCATCATAAATGGAACTATTTAATGAAAACGCTGTATTGCTAAGCTCTTGTTATTTGTATAATGATTAATGTTTATTATTTGTAAAATTTCAAACTATTTTTGTACATTTCTATATTCTCTCTTATTTGTCTTTGTATTTTTCTGTAATTGGGTGTTAAACCTGTTTGGAAATAAATGTATTATTATTATATTTAGTTAGGACAAGACTATTTTTCTTGTAAATATAATTATGGTCACCTACCAGCTGACCGTAAAAAAAATACGGTCAGATGTTCCTGGTCTCAATATTTATATTCACTGGATTTTCTTCTGCTAGTAAAATAATCACACAACAAAATAAATATATTTACATCTAAACCACCAAAAATAAATTATTTGTTGTCATATATTATGGATCTATCAATAAGTTAATTTATTGAAAAGTTAAATTACTACAACTTATTGTCAAATTATTAAAATTTTCTTATATTGCAAGATTTTAATTTGTTTAACAAAAAAATATGTTCAGTGACCAAAGAAATCTGCCGTATAAATTAAAGGTATTGCAAAAGACTGTTTTTTTTTTTTTTTTATTTAGTATGCTACGCAGATTTTTCTGCAACTGCTCAGCAGATATGCATCCGACTCGAAAGTAGCTGCTCCTAGTGTAATAGCTATTGACTTTGACAGGTTTTTGTATTGAGCTTTTAAAATGAAATGAATCGAGAAAACCGTACAAGTATATTTTTTAAAGGTTATATTATCATTAAGCTGTTATTCAAAATGCGTTTTTTATTCAATGCAGTTCAGCAATTAATCCTATGTAGCTTTGACGCCAATAAAGCGCAGGTAGAAGATATCACAATATTTAGGTGCAATTCAAAACATGCACATGTAGTACTTTTTATTATGCAATGTTTATTTTTATGAAGCATCTGTTATTTTTATCGAGCGTTTAATCGTTTTATCTATGAATTTATATTTTTGTCATAGAAATTTTACTTTCCTAAAAACAATTTATATTTTTACTGTAAAGTTGATTAATATGCATTTAATAATGTATCCTGCAACTGTTTTCTTTTTAATCAAATAAGTATATCGAGCGTTGAAATTAATTATCGTACGTTTAATTTACCTCTTTCATTATATTACAAATGAAAACATAACTGTACCCATCATACAAGTAACATAATTAATAATTAGCATAATGTGTCCATGTATTATGAATGAATAATATCTCATTGAATGCATTTCTATTAGGCACAAAAGCAAACATTGATTTATGACAATGCTGTTGTTAATAATAAAGTAACCCAACTTGTTCGGTAATAAGCTTAATCAATCACAATCGCTAGTGGTGGAATAGAATGCATTAATAATATCGCCAATGTAATATAATTCGGGTGCGAATTCTGCAAACGACAATTTGAGTAGGTTATATCCTCTTATACATGTACACCGTGCCAAAATTCTATCATAAATTCTATGAAAATTTAGCTGGGCATATCTTAATAGGCCATCTGCAATTCGTAATTCTGACTATAATGCGAAATACGCGAAGAGATAGGCCGTAGCAGTTACCGAACCCTGGCAAGAAATTATCCAAATCAAAAGATAATGTTCTTTGTTGGAACCGCTCAGCGCTCACTGCTCTTGCACAGATTTTAATGTTTCACTTTACTGCTCGATAAAGGATTTTATTGCGATAATTATATACGACCCCATTTGATTTTATTCCTCACTTTTGAATGGGGATAGGAACCTTGATCGATATTTTACTACGAAATTTTTTTGATTAAGAAATTATCCAATTGAATCCCTTTATTGCTGACCACGTGTGCGAATGTAACCAATCAAAACAAATTTACACAGAAAATTTTTTGGTTAAAAAAATATCCAATTGAATCCCTTTATTTCTGATCATGTGTACGAAAGTAACCAATCAAAACAAACTTACACTGATAATTATCCTAAGACAATTATCACTTATGTCACTAAGTTGCTAAGTAACAAACACTTTTTGACATATAATTAAAGATTAATTGTTTTAATTTGAAAATGTCATTTTCATGCTGTCAATGAAAATGACAATTTAATCAACAAAATTATGGAATAAAACACATAAAAAAATACTGTATTAAATAAAAAACTAAATGTAGAGAATATTTATGGACTTTTGTATGTTTTATCTTCTTCTCTTTGGTCTCACTCCAAGAGGTCTCATTCTCATTGCATACTTCACACTGAACATATTCTTAACCACCTTCACGTTCATAGCTACTAGTGACATCTATTGGGCTATGTTAGACACAAAAAATTTGTCAAATACAAATTTTAAGCAAATTTAATGTCAAAACTGCAAAAAAAAATCTCACCGAATACCCCTCGATCATTGATAAATACTTATAATTTTATCACACTTCCTCAAGCACGTTGCTTTTAGGTAACACCACCTCCGCCTTCGGCGTCGGGCTGTTACCAAGCAACGTGCTTTCGGTAACTGTCATAAAATTATTTCGTAATTATAAATGTCCTCGGGATATAGCTGAAAATTATCCTAAGCCAATTATCACTTATGTCACTAATGGCCGTTTGCACCAACGTAACTTACATATTAAACTCGGCTTAAATTGACAATATTTCATCGAAATGAAATGTCAAAAGAAATATAATATATTTCTGTCAAAATTTCAATCTGCATTTTTTTGTGTTAGCCTAGCTTAAAATTTAGGCCTTGTTGGTGCAAACGGGCATAAGTTAAAGTTACTAATGGGGAAGTTTAGCATGGTAAAAATTCTACATAACATACTATTTTCTCACAAATATGTATAACACAAATGACTGCTGAAATTGAAATTAAAAATTCAAATTATTGCTCCATTTATTTATAATTAATATTTTTGGGTAAACTGTAAGTACGTCACAAGTCACTTGCGCAAACTCAGACAGAACGGTGAAATCGAACCACTTGAACGTAGGTCGTAACACCTCAGTCTCAAGTGACTGGTAACCGAAACCGCGTGTGTCAGTGTATAAATCGACATACGTTGCGCCAAGCCTCTACCGACGTCATCACATCTTAAAATCTGCTTTTCCGGAAAATCTGGGCATTTTTGAAAAAAATAAACCATGTTACATCATTTTTCAAGTCATTTCCCATGGAATAAAAAAAAATCGCTAAACTTCCCCATTAAAGATTAATTGTTTTAATTTGAAAATGTAGTTTTCACGGTATGGCAGTGAAAATATCGATATAATTAATAAAATACACACTCACACTCACAATAAAACTCTCTATTATAAATTAATAGATATTTACACATCAAGTGAGCTAATGTAATGTTTATTCATGAGAAGAAAGTTTAGCTCACGGGCCCGTAAGGTTGAGTGAGTTAATTTCTTCGAGTGAATAAACATTCTTAGCTCACGTGGTCTGTACAATATTTTATTCAATTTTGACAAAATTGTAATAAAAACTATTATAATATTTAATTTTGACAAAACAAAAAACTAATCAGTTAGTAGACAATCGTCGATGATAGATGTCAAGTCATCTATTTAAAAAGCTTTATTGTCTGTCATTTGTGCCGTGAAAAATAATGAAAATGGCTGATAATGTCTGATAAATACGATGGTTACTGTTAATTTCGTACCTGATGTTATTTTAAATGTATATTTGTTGTGAATTAAAAAAATGTAAGTGATTTAAAAAAAATTAATTCACTTGTGAAAAAAGTGTTCCTTAAAGTTGTTGCTATGGAGTTAATAATGACAGTTTAAAACGTCAAAATTGAATAAAATATTTTATTCAATTTTGACGTTTTAAACTGTCATTATTAACTCCATAGCAACAACTATAAGTAACACTTTTTTCACAAGTGAATTAAAAAATTTTAAATCACTCTCACAAAATTTTAACTCACTCTGCAACAAAAAATACATTTAAAAATAATATCAAGAACGAAAATAACATTCACCACATTATGTATCAGACATTATCAGCCCTTTTCATTAGTTTTCACGGCACAAATGACGGACAATATAGCATTTTAAATATATGACTTGACGTCTATCAGCGACGATTGTCATGCTCAGCCTACTAACTGATCAGTTTTTTATTTTGTCAAAATTAAATATTATTATGGTTTTTATTATTATTTCGTCAAAATTGAATAAAATATTGTACAAACCACGTGAGCTAAGAATTTTTATTCACTCGAAGAATTTAACTCACTCGCCCTTATGGGCTCGTGAGGTAAACTTTCTTCTCATGAATAAACATTATCTTAGCTCACTTTGTGTGTAAATATCTATTATTCAATTCTCACGAAATAATAATAAAAACCATTACAATATTTAATTTTGACAAAATAAAAAACTGATCAGTTAGTAGGCTGAGCATGACAATCGTCGCTGATAGACGTCAAGTCATCTATTTACAAATCATTATTGTCTGTCATTTGTGTCGTTAAAAATAATGAAAATGGCTGATGATAATACCTAATAAATATTATGCTGAGTGTTATTTTCGTGCCTGGTGTTATTTTAAATGCATTATTTGTTGCAGAGTGAGTTAAAATTTTGTGAGAGTGATTTTAAAAACTTTAATTCACTTGTGAATAAAGTGTTACTTATAGTTGTTGCTATGGAGTTCATAATAAGTAAGTTTCGTATATGGAAGTCATATACTTCATTTGTAATTTCTACAAAAAACCCATCAGGAAATATCATAAATAAAATTTTGAATTCAGTGTCTACATTTAGTATAAGGCGTTATTTTCACCCATATTTTCGTGGAATCTCTTTCAAGTCATGCGTGCAGAGGATATATGGCCGAAAGTTACATATACGCCATGGCACACGAACTCACGAACCGCAACAAGTAATGAAAAAAGTATTCCGCGAAAATTTAAAGCTCCATATATTTGTTGGGAGTTGTTACAATTTTAATATGAAAGAAAATATTACTGTGTATCTTCTTGTCATATTTACTTACGCACTTAGTATGTAACCTGAATAAGCCGCCTTACAGCAAAAAAGGCAACAAAACAAAAGCTCGTAAATTTATTTTTGTATGCCGTAAACTGTTATATATCTAGCTACATGTACTATGTACAGAAATTTAAAAGTCTGAGACACAAAGTTACAAAATCACTATTATATTTATTATAAAAGAGATATAATAATCTCTTGATCTTTTATTAAAATCGGTTTTCTGATCTATTATTAAAATCGGCTTTTTTGATTTTTAATGAAAATAATTTTTCCTACGACCACTGTTAAAAGTAGACTTTTTAACGGTTGCTCAGCGAATTAAAAATAACAGTTTATAACACAGTGAATACTTTTAAATCGTTGTCATTGACAACGGATTAAAAGTAAAAAACAAATTTACTTTTAACACTAGTGTTAAAAAAGAACTAAATCTAGTTACATTTAGTGTTAAAAATATAACTACATATAGTTACATTTAGTGTTCATAAGTAAATATAGTTTCATTTTATATTTATTTTTGTACTGAAATTATTTATATAGGTATCTTATTAGAAGTACACATTATTTTGAAACGTTTATTGTTATAGTACAATTATCACAATTGTTTATAGTAATTCCTTGCAAGGCGTTTGAAGAATTGGAATTTAAAACAGTATTGTTGGAAGTAAAGGTTAGAATAAACAATTTTCAGTTGTTCATAGCAAATACATCATGACCTGTCATAAATGTCATTCTATAATTTTTAGTTTTTACTAATACATAACTAGGGTCGTAGGAAAAATAGTGTATGATATTCGTGTTAAAAGTGATTTTATTTCGTTCGTGGGGGTTGTTTTACTCGGCTTCGCCTCGTTTCACAAACTTCCCCACTCACTCATAAAATGTCACTTTTAACACTTATATCATAAATAACTATTTGATACAGTATTACGATTTGTATCACTAAAAATCGATCTTTTGCGACTGATCGATCAAATCGTGACAAATCACTATTATGAGTGTTATGCATGATGCATGGGACCAGTTTCAGAAGATATGCAAACGGCTTGTATTAGAGAAAATGTAATTAAATTAATATCAAGAAAAAAATAAACTCACCTGTCCACAAGGCCATGTTTAATCTGGATTATTGGACACCACTAAATGTCTGTAGTCATTTTATTTCACCTCACATAATACACTATAAATTTCACGATAAATAAAATAACATAAATAACATTTTATTTAATTTGAAATCACAGTGAATTTCTATACGCGAACAGTTTTAAACATTAATATCACAAAATTTAACAGAACTAAATAGTTAAAATGGTTTAAATTGCAATTAGATGTTTTATTAATTATTTTGGACCTATTTGTAAGTATTTTATGGTATGCAGAGAAATAATATTCAATAATATAATTTGCTATTTTAACTGAACCAAATTGCTCACATACAAGAATAAGAATATAATAAATGTATGAATTTATAACAAACTATTCTATACGTCATCATAACTGATAAATAAATACTATCATTTCTAATTGTAACAATATTTTTATAATCATTTATTACTATTTTTTCAAGAGAATTTTATTTAATCATCTGATTGCAGTTTTCAACAACTAAAGAAACGAAGTTTATCATGTAACTAATTATTGCTTGTTTTATCCAGGCTGAGCAATATTAAAAAAAGAAAAATATTATACTCATAAATAGAAAAAAATATAAATATAAATGTCAGTTCTTATTGTTTGATAAGAATAATATTTACAATTATATATTTTAATACATTTCCGCATTAATGATTATTATGCTAATAACATTTATTTTATTTCTCAAATAATGTACTAACGAACAGCAAGGCAATATTACATATTACGAATGAATTCTTAATCTCAATTATAAAAACCTTTTTGTATAACATATTCATTAATAATTATTAGTTTAAATTTCTTATAGTTTTAAATAAATGTGAATGACAGCAAGAGATAAATTTATTTCTTTGTGGAATACGTCAAATTTGATATTAATCTCAGTCGAGGATGCAGCTTAAGATGATAGATGGCTGTATAAACATGACAGTTGAAGATCGGATTTGCAACCATCGAAATTGTGACATTTTTTGGGCAAAAACTTAATTATTATGTAAAAATATTGTATTAAATTAGTGTAAAATCGTATTTTGTGACATTAAGAAATGTTTGTGTGTTTGTAGACATTAATGGATGTTCCCAGAAATTATTCGATTATTTGGAGATTGATGTTTTCATCATTGGTAAGTACCTGTTTCATAATTAGCACACAACGCATATATTTACAAAACAGAAAATAAATATTTTCTAAATACGTTATATTCAATATTTTAAGTACTTTACAAAAAAAAATATGATAAAATAAAATAAAAATACATATTATGTATATACCTACATAACCGGAATACTATTTTGTGATACAAAACTCATATATTGGTATTATAAAAAGAACCAACAAAATTATAATCAATAATAAAATACATAACATTAAATTGAATATGTGATAAATTGGATTGATATTAAATTATATATTATTTTATTGTCTCCAATGATGACAATAAAATTACTGTTATTCAGTAAATTATGTTTACAAATTGAACACTTTTATCGAAAATATTCGAAAACTGTTTATGAACAAATATGATACAATTTACGTTGAAAGCATTTTATTCGGTAATATAGAATAATAGTACTTACAGTAACTCTTCACATAAGAATGATTCGTTTATCGTTAGGTAGTTTGTCTGTATGAATAAAGATTTTTTTGGATAGATTGAAAATAAGGTTTAGGACAAATATTGTAGTAGATAGTTTAAGGATTTTATAGGTGTTTTGCTTTCGAAAATCAATGGAGTGGTTATCAAAAAATCTTGTTTTGAAATTTTTGATCGACCGCCATTTTGTCATTTAAAAAAATAAAAAATAATTGTAAATGCCAAATGTTTTAGAGAGCCGAAAGGTAATTTCGAAGGAAAAAAAATTTCAATAGTCCTTAAAATAACGGAGTTATGACGATTTTTCGAAAAACAAAAGAACTCCAATAACTACAAACCGGGGCACCAAATCAAAAATTGGAACTAAGAAAAGTTGTTTGTTTTAGTGAGTTCTAGCTACCATTTTCGGGTGTAACGACTTACTATTAACACCCTGTACAGGGTGTAAATTTTAAAACGGGTCATAGGGCTATAATATAGAAAAACAGTTTTATGGACGCCAAAAGTTTCTATATTAATTTATTGAAAAAATAATTACTGCATATTATAACAAAAAAAAATTACGAATTTTTTGATATCAAACATATTACATTTCTGTTTTATATAAAGCCAGAAAATAAATTTTAAAATTTGCACAATTAAGAAAAAATATCAATAGCCGTGAAACTGACAGAAACAAAACAAAACAATTGTTCACTTTAGACGCTCATTAATAAACGTTTCTTACACTTTATTTGTTAAATTATTATTATTTTCGTTTTATTAAGAAGAAATCATGAACAATTTGTCTCATGAAGAAAAATTACAAATTATTAATGCTGCGCCTGCGCCACTCGCGCACTTATGACAAATTTTCGCACCTAACCTATGAAAATGTACGACGATGATAACAAAGTTCCTGCAGAAAAGAGCGACGAAATACTAATTGGACTTATTCAACAAATTGTTTACCTTTATCTTTTTATCTTATATATAAATCGCAATTGCACCAATAAAAGTTAGATAAAATTCTGAATTTTAATTTACTGCATAGACGACGTTATTTTAATTTAGTTTCTTAATTCAGTAGCTTAATTTAATTTCATAATTCACATGCTGCATAAACCCAGCATAAATGGTTTTAATTTGTTTTCTTGTAGTTTGCAGTTTTTCTAGTTTCTTATAATTTATTTCTTATTACATGTAGATCACCTTTAGTTTGTAAATACCTATTACAATAAATAATAATTGTTTCTGATATAAATATCCTATTTTTTACTTTATTTTGTATTGCTTCATAAATTAATAACTTTAATCTTTAATTGACCGCTATCATGACAATGTTTTGTTACTGTCACTTTCATGGCTAATGATATTTTTCTTAATTGTAAAAATTTTTAAATTTAATTTCTGGCTTTAAATGAAACAGAAATGTAAGGTGGCTGGTATGAAAAAAAATCGTAATTTTTTTCTTTATAATAGGCACCAATTATATTTTCAATAAATTAATATGGAAACTTTTGGCGTTTAAAAAACTGTTTTTCTATGTTATAGCCCTATGACCCGTTTTAAAATTTACACCCTGTATATATATATATATATATATATATATATATATATATATATATATATATATATATATATTAAATCGAATTAAGGAATTGACAGGTGTCTATTCGGGTGTCTAGTAATAATGTAATGGATTAAAATGTACTCTTCATGAATAACATACCCTTGAAAACTCATTCCATTTGGAATATTAATGAAAAGGGCATAAGTTCTCCTCTTTCTGGAGAATATTAATAAATCGGGATTACGAGTTAATCCATGGTCCGAACTTGTGATGTGCTCTACCAGGTAGAAAATAATAACATCCCTTTGGTACCGCGCGCTCTCTGTGTGTGTGTGTGTGTGTGTGTGTGGGTCTGTGTGTGTGTGTGTGTGTGTGTGTGTGTTGTGCTATCCGCTACACATTAACCGCCTACACTGGATTATGTCACGGAAGTTGTGCGGCGAATTCATCTTCATTTATGTGTATCCTCCTCGTAGGTAGAATAAGTGGCTGGTTGAATAATTGTGTATATATAAAGTAGAATTTAATCACCTCAAGTACGGAGACTATTTATGTAGTTGGGTGAAAATGTTAATCATAAAACATAGACAACCCACAAATGTTATTTCAAATGTTAATTATAATAGTTATTTTACTATCAGGGCGAATAATAATCGAGATCATAATGGTTGAAATTATTAACCGGACTGTTACAATATTTTTCCAATTATCATATCTTATTAAAGTGGAGAAAATACACTTTTATTATTTTTTTTTATGAAGTTTTTAGGTTAATAATATACCTTTCCTATATTTATGCATTAATAGAAAAACCACAAAACAATAGAAAATCATACATTAATAGGGTTCATGGTAATATAATTATAGAATAGTCTAATCGCAGAGGCTACGGCACTAAGAAAACCAGTTGACAAATTCAAATGTTTATAACATAGTTTGTAAATGTCAGATGTCAAGTGTCAAAAATCAACAGTTTTAGAGACATTCTGAAAGCTTTTTCTGGGAAGTACATTTAATCCTTCTTATTGTTTTATTAATTAAATATTTAAAATTTTAGGTAAAATGCATATATCCATAAGAAATTCCGCCAATCTTGCTAATGAATCTCTGACATTTACGAACTTCTCAGACAATGAAAAATAGATATAATGAGAATTGTAAGTGTGCAGAAGACATGTTAAATACAATAAAAACAATATTTGGGTAAAGTTCTGTAATTTTTTTTGTTACAAAACGACGGTTTGATAGCGAAGTGCAGTACAATACTTATAAAACATAAAATGGAAATGGCTAGAGGTATTGTACTGGCCAGAACAGATTTTTTTTACTTATAATAAAAAAGTTAAGCGGCGTCTTCCCCAACTCGACCTGTATATGCATTTTAAAATTTTGTCCAAAATTGTCCATTTTTAGGCAGTAACTCAAAAATGAATGGAGATATGGCAATGGCGATATGGTCATTCGATTCATTTTAAACTTTAAGTTATTGAAATTGTACATATTCGTTATTAAAAAATTATGAAAATTGGTATACTTATGTAATTTTGTCCGTAGAATTGAACACATAGTTATATTGAGAAGTTTGTATCTGGTCCCATTTCTGGGTTTATAATGTTATTATATAAGATATCGACCCGCGGTAGCGCATCGGACGTCAATGCGTTCTATATCGCGAGAAAGTGTCTGAAACAGGGATTTGTTAACTACTGAATGGAGCGAGTGAATCTTTACTATGTACGCGGCCAGATCGACAGAGATAGTCATACATAATTCCGATTTGTTGTCTTTGTTTCCGTTACTTGTCAAATCTTTTGTTTGACAGGTTTGAGATTGACAGGTTTTAGGTTATTCTTGATATCATCATTAAAATATAATTATTTTAATATATGACAATGGTTCGAAGGTGTTGTGTTGAAAATTGTGTATCAAAATATGTGAGGAATGGTGCTATGTCGTTCCATTAGTAAGTTTGATTAAAATTACGATTTCTTCTAAAAAATAATTTCGATAAATTAACATGGCTTATATTCTTATATGTGTTCTAATTTAGCGTTGCATTGGTTGTATTCGTACTTATTTCAAGTTTCATGATCAAATATAATTGAACACAATTAATATTTGACTGTATATACATAGTGTGGCCAACCGCCGCCATATTTAGGCAAAATGCGCGGAAAATTTGAATTCATATGATGTGATAACTAAACAAAATTCGATAAACAATTAATGAAAGAGCATATTAAATGGAAACAAAATATTTACTTTCATTTTAAATCCTTTTGAAGAACTGTTTTCACAACCAACCGCCACGCAACCAGGCATCTAAAATATATACATTAATATTAGACATTTTTAGGAATTTTGACAGTTAACCTAAAAAAGATGTGATGTTAAAAATATCAGGGGTGTAGTCGAGGGTATACGCGGGTATACGCCGTATACCCTCTGGATTTTTTAGATGCCCGAGCGTGTACACTCTGCTTTTACATATTTGAGACAAAAATTATAAAAATTAAATCAACTAATGAAAATTTTATCCCTCAATTAATATCATTGTTTTAGAAATTATATTGAAATTATCTTTATGATTATAAAATGTACTATATTTGATTGGCGTCGCCATCTATTATTAAAATTTTAATTTTGATTTTTGTTATATAGAAACCGTATACCGTTTTCAGTTTTCGCAAAATGTACGATTCGTAGTAGGCAGGTTTGCGACTTTGATACGTAAGGCAGTATTTAATTATTTTATTTTTTTCTTTGTGTTTATAGTTTTTGTATTTTGAATTTTAGTTGAAAATTTAAAAGATGACATTAACTTCGTATTAAGTCACAATGTATAATAGTCGCGCGCATGTTGTGTTGTTGTGTTTCGATTTTAGACAGTTTATCCAGATAAATATAGTCTCTTTTTTAAAATATTTTGTGATCTGGCAATTTATTTTTATACATGAAAGGGAAAAAACATGCAACTTCACATCCCTTGAAAAAAATGTATTTTCAATTATAAGGCATTTGACCTTGAATGAAAAAAAATTTTTTTTTTAATTATTACTCCCCACCTACGTATTTTTTTCTTCTTAATTATGCCCCCCCCCCCCCCCTGCGTATACCCTATGTTTACAAATATATTTTCAGCGTATACCCTCTGCTAATTTTACCACTACAGCACTGAAAAATATGTATATATTACTTTGTTATAAATATACAAATACACGTGTAATTTAATTATTTGCACTATCTAAAATATAAATATAATATAATTACCTTCAATTCACGTAACAAATCTGAAAATGTCACTTTGTCGGCATAATATCCGCCATATTTAGGCAAATTCGCGCCGACCAATCAAAATCGATCCCCCTATTGGCCACACTATGCATATATAGTCACTATAGAATTATCTATATAACAGTAGTTAACAAATCCCTGGTCTGAAACCTCACTAGACCGCGCTTACGTCACAAAAATCGAGATACTACTGCCACGATGATATGTTGCGTTGGTTACCGTTTCAAAGGGGGCAGTAATAATTTTATTAAATTTTATAGTAAAGAATAAATTGTTATTATTACTGTTATTATTTATTTGAAAAGTACAATAGAAACAACTAAAATATAATTTACAGAGGAACAACAAAAGAATCTGTACGCAAAGCAAAAATATCTAACGAATTTTTAATGTCATTCCATTGAAGAGTTGCTGCATTATTGGATTAATGCAATTGCAACTGGAGTTTGAATTGATGCTTGATTCAATGTTCAAGCCCGCCGTACTCGCGTATTTGATTGATTGGATATTTCAGTGATACAGGTTTGGTTTGGTTGTATAAATTTGTTGCAGGTCGCTGCATTTTAATGCACCGCACCGTGCCATGCGAAACGTGCCTATAATTTTACTAGCGCTAAACTAATGTATTTACTCGTATTTTATAGATTCAACAGTAATCCCAGCAACATCAAACGTTAACCAGGAAATTTGGCCTAAATTAGACACGTGACAGCAAATATATTGACTCGCTACTCGCTGCAATACCCATAAAAATTTGTATGTGTACATTGTATAAATATATCTTAAAGTTGAACTTCCCATCAAGAAATATGTAAAATTTATTTAAATTAATTAATTTACGTAATAGTTATTTATGTATTAAGAGCGTAAGGAGGCTTTTATGGCCTGCGGCGGGATTTTGAGATATCGACCTGCGGTTTCAAAATTTGGAATCAGAGCATTAAGAAGTATCTAGATACATAAAATTTGATTTTTGAAAATCTTGAAGTTTTTATCTAAATATGGGGTACCTATATTGACTTTTGAGGCAATAATTCAAAGATATAAACTTGCTAGTAATATTATTTGCATGTAAAAACAATGTTACGTAAGTGTACGTATTTTTAGAGTAATGTATCAAGTAGCCCAACAAACTCCATGGAAACCAGTTGAAAAATTAAAATGTTTGTAATTGACAGAAAAACGTGAGTTCTCAATGTCAAAAATCCATTTACATTAAGGCTTTTCCTGGGAAGTACATTGAAAATTTCTTATTTTATTATTAATTAAATATTTAAAATTATAGGTACATATATACATTCATATATACACATCAGAAATACCGCCAAACTCGTCAATGAATTTGAAGAATCTCGAACATTTAGAAGAGTAGGAGGAAACTTATTATAGAATGAATTAAAAAATATATTAATAATTAGAATTTTTTGTATGTAACAGCCTATGGCTGGCAGTATGATCATGGTTTTAACTAAAACTCTGTTTTAAGAAATGTCAAATTTCATTATTTAATAACAAAAATAAATAATAACAAATGTATCAAAATATGAATTTAAAGCAGGACATAGTTTGTATTCAAACAAATATTTTTTAAAAAATCGTTCTTTAAACATACGGGTGAAATTAAATATTTAAATTTGAATTTGACATTTCTAAAAACAGTGTTTTAGTTAAAACCGTGATCGTACTACGAGCCATATAGCCTAATATGGAAATGGCGAGAGGTCTTGTGTTAGCCACAACAGATTTTTTTTTTGTAATTTGCATATTTCTTTTCAAAGGAGAAAAAAATTATTGATAATACGGGGTAACTAAAGGTAAGCTTTGAAACCGTACAGGGTAGCCGACTCATCCGCCATGTTGGAGCCTAAATGAACGATGTAAATTACTAAATAAAAGTGTATTTTATAAGTTTATGTAGTAACTATTTTTTCAATAATTACAAATCAATAAAATATTACGGGTAGTATTCTCGACGCGGGGATTCCACGATTTTTTTGGTTTTTTCCCATGTTATAGTATTTTTAAATACAGAAATTCCATAATTTTTATTTTTTAAATTCGGCCTCTTATGGTAGAAAAAAATGGTAAATATTTGGTATCCAGCGTTTCTCGCCTTACGACGCAAAGGAAGCCATTGGTGGAGAGCAATTGCATTATATCGTGCTTTCTCTATACCAGAAGTCAAACTATTTGTCAATGTTGTGCGGCTAAAATTATATCGTCTGTTTTATTATTAAATTATACTTACATAATGATTAATGTTCTGCTGCCTTAATCAAATAATAATACAAAATTGGAAAATGACGTTTAACCGTGTAGCGCATATAAGCAGTAAGCACCAAGCACCATATGCAAACATTCGATTGGAACAGTGGCAGGCATTGGTTTGTTGATGGGAACACCCATTTATAGTATCAAGAGATATATAGAAAAAGAATTTGCGTCAATAACACAGTTATACAGGCTGTTTCAAAAAAAGTGTAAAATAATTTAAGGGCATGTGGTACTGACATAAATGAGTATAAAAAGCTTAATCAACATAGGTCTGATCTTCAACTGTTTCCGAGATAAATGAAAAATCGAAGAAAAATTGACAATGATAGTGGATAGAACAAAATTTTGTCTATATCAGCAAATAGACTATAAAAAATCCAATAAAATCTTATATGAAACATTTAACTTAGTACAATTATTTGATTTAAAAAAAAAAACAAAAGCACTTAAGATGACTGAAAGGTAAACAAAAAGTTTTATTTAATTAAAGTCGTAACTCTTATAGTTTTCAAGATAGCAGAGGTAAACCCCGTAAAAACTCATTTTTCACTGTCTCATATCTCGGAAATTATTGAAGATCGAGCCCAATCGGGCCCATGTTACTTACGCTTTTTTTTACTCAATTTGGTCACCCCTGTATAGAAAGAAATATTATACTCATAATTTAAATAAAAATTCAATATGAGTGGAATCCCCTATTGTTGCTCGTAAAAATTCTAGAAGGTAAAATTGTTAGTAGAGATAGAAATATTATAGGTATAAAGTTGCTAAAATATATTTTCTGTATTTCGAGATATATAAGTAACATTTACAATTAACAAATTAATACAATGGTCACAATTTTGAATTATAATTCTTTGGTGAAGTCTTCCAAATTAAATTAAACAACAGTTTATAAATATTTGTCAGTGCCCGTCCTTATAAATTAATAGAGTGCATCACAATGAAGGCGCAACAATGACGATAAACACGACATTCTTTCTTGAAAAAATCATCAAATTTACAAATTATTAAAATATCTTTCAGAACTCATATTATTAATTGGAAAAATACTACCTTTTTTTAGTTTATGTTCTGTATTTATTATTTTTTATGGTGCCGAAACGTTGGGTTAAAATTAATAAATACAGAACATAAACTAAAAAAAGGTAGTATTTTTCCAATTATCAAATTTACACTTTTTAGTACCTAAATATATTTGACAAAAACAACATAGTCCATTTTTTTTAATTTGAAATAAAAAAAAACCTTTATAGGTTCTTTAATTAAAGAGTTCTGTAACTCAATTTAAATTAATGAACGAAAAACGAGGTTTTGCCTGTAGCTCAGAAACAAAAGAAGATCGAAAATTTCTGTGGTGACTTTTTTCTTAAATAGTTGACCCAGAGTGTGCAAACGGTTTTATTAAAATGAGACACCTGCACATGTCGCTGTATATTAATCATATTTATAATATCTGGACTATGGTTGTTTTTGCTAAAAGCTTCTCAATTATATGCATAAAAAAAATGTGGAATAACCATTTGCCACGTATACTCCCAAAAGTGCCAAAGCATCTGATATATTCTTGAATAGTCATCTTTCGTGAATTCAACAGTAATTAAAATAATTCAGTTACACATTCATTTTTTGTTTATTTTATTGTTGTTCCTTCAAATAAATAAATAAAAAAAAACCTTGTACCAATAAAATACGGAGCACTAACTACATGTACACAGTATAAAAGCCAATATGTCGTCGTATATATCACATTTGGAGGTTAGGACAGTTCGAATCCAGTGTTGGAAGTGACCGCATACCTCAGCTTCTCCCGTAGGGTGCTCTTCTTCTGGTAATTCGGCAGCTTGAGGAGATTGAAACACGTGGAAGATGTGGGCAAGCGATTTAGGGGGTCTTTTTTTCTAATGGTGAAGAAACCTCGGATGACGCTGCCGATGGTGTCGCCAGTGTCTTCGTCGTCGCCTACTTCGACGCAACGGATGGAGAAGGGGGGTTCGAGGTGGGCGAAGCCCAAGAGGGGGGGCTTGGAACAGCTCGTCACAAACTGAGAAAAAAATTGTGTGTGCTTAGATCGCACGTCCGAAGTGAAATCTTTTTCATAAGATGTCAAAATCCTATGAGCATTCTAATGAGTGAAATACACGATGAAGTTTTTCTTTTCAAGCGACTTGAAAAGTATTCTATCTCGCGTCAAGAGAAACAAATGAATAAACTTTTAAAGAAAAACTGGAACATGCGCTACTTTTTCTTAAAAGTCCCTATAAGTTTTGACTGTCAAATAACTGTCAAATGGCATTTGTATTTATATTTTTGATGTATTCAAGTAGTGTGATTGATATTAAAATTAAAAATGGCAAAATAGAATAGAGAAGTAATTGAAATCTTAATGAAAATATACGAAAAATTCAAGTGATGTAAAGTCAATGACAATTTTATGTAGGTATGTATGTATGTTGGATTTATAGTATAATTAAAGTGCAAAACAAAATAAACAATTAAATATAATTTTGATTGAATATTAAATTGTGTAATACCGTAATGTATATAAAACTGTATGGACATTATTGGAGTTAGTTATCGTGTATTCCTCGACAGAAACACAATAAATTGTTTATAGAAATATACATTTATATTTGTATATACAGGGTGTAAATTTTAAAACGGGTCATAGAGCTATAACATGGAAAAACAGTTTTACAATTTTTTTCATACCAAACAAATTACATTTCTTGTTCATATAAAGCCAGAAAATAAATTTAAAAATTTGCTCAATAAGAAAAAATATCATTAGCCGTGAAACTAACAGAAACATAACAACTTAAGAAGCTCATTAATAAACGTATTTTGTACATTATTTGTTAAATTATTATTATTTTCGTTTTATTAAGAAGAAATCATGGATAATTCATCTCATGAAGAAAAATTACAAATTATTAAATGATTTTAATTGTTCCCTTGTAATTTTCAGTTTTTCTCGTTTCTTATAACTTATTTCTTATTACATGTAGATCATCTTTAATTTGCAAATACCTATTACAATAAATACTAGTTGTTTCTTAAATAAATATCCTAGTGTTTTCTTTATTTTGTGTTATTTTATATTAGTTCATAAATTAATAATTTTAATCTTTAATTGTCCCCTATCATGTTAGTAAAAAATGACAATGTTTTGTTTCATGGCTAACGATATTTTTTCTTATTTTTACAAATTTTTAAATTTATTTTCTGGCTTTATATAAAACAGAAATGTAATGTGTTTGGTATTTAAAGAATCGTGATTTTTCATTTAATAGGAACCAATTATGTTTTCAATAAATTAATTTAGAAACTTTTGGCGTCTAAAAAACTGTTTTTCTATGCTATAGCCCTATGACCCGTTTTAAAATTTACACTCTGTATGTAAATTTCAACCCATTACCTTTCAAACAAGGTATAATTTAACTTTGTCACTTTGATATTTTATTTCACAGAAAACTTAATCGCGTAAATATACTTGTAAGGTCATTTATAAAGACACTGTTCAAGTCAATTGAAAAGAAAAACTTCATCGTATAATGCACACTTAACAAAATGTTCACAAAAGAATTTTAATTTTCTTGGGAGAATGCTAGAAAACAACTTAAATTTTATTTTAAACTAGTCAAAAACCCCAAAAACTCTAATTTTAAATTCGGTGACGAGGGCGCTATTTATTCCTGTTGTCATTTAAATATTATTTATCTACGATAGTGCGTAAAATCGAAGATTAGTTGTTAGTTTTAAGTTTGTAAAACGGTTGTTTAGTAACAAAGTTTCATTAGCCACGGGTATTTTTTATATTTCTTGGATTTTTAGATTCTATCGTAGATAAAATATTGTACGATATACATACGTAAAGCATCTACAGTATGTCTCATTTAGAGGTGCCACCATTGGGATCTCGAGAACTACAAGAGATACGATGTCGGTTAAATGGAACTTTTTGTGCGCCTTTGGGAGGCCATCTCAGATGTGCTTTTGTTTTTCAAAAAATTCTCATAGGGCACTAGATAATGACGAAAAACTGAATATTGTTGATTTTTTCTTTTTCAAATAACATCTAAACTACTAGTAATTGAGAAAAACGTTTCAAATACAAAAGATAGATATTTTTATTAACTAACCAGTGGCGTACGACATAAATTTTTATATCCGTAAATTTTCGAGATATAACACAAACTTATATTTTTTTAAATGGAACCCATATCTGTCTTTAGTCTCAAAAAAATAATTATTTTTTTCTCTGTTCAATGATGTAAGGGTTATTATATTTTATATTTGTTTTGCTCCTAAAATTTAATTTTTCTATTTATTTTCCTGAACTTTCTTATTATTTTCCAAAAAAACATTATTATTTTTATTAATTATATTGTATTTGATCGAATTAATTTGTTTTATGCCTTTATTACTTAATATTTTAATTCTAGACTCATAATTACAAATTACACTATAATGTGCCAACGGCGACCAGATACAAAATATTATAAAAATTAGTTTGAAACGAGTTTTTAGCAAAATTTTCTAACGAAATAAATTATTTAAATACAAGGAGTATTTTTAAATAGAAACCTACCAATATTTTCAAAATAATTATAAATTTAATACAAAATAAGGAAAAAATAATAATTTTGAAGGCAAAACAAATATAAAATATAATAACCCTTACATCGTTGAAAAGAGAAACAAATAATGATTTTTTTGAGACTAAAATCAGATATAGGTCCCATTTAAAAAAATATAAGTTTGTGTTATATCTCGAAAATTTACAGATATAACAAATTAATTTCGTACGCCACTGGTTAGTTAATAAAAATATCTATCTTTTATATTTGAAACGTTTTTCTCAATTACCAATAGTTTAGAAGTTATTTGAAAAAGAAAAATCAACAATAATCAGTTTTTCGTCATTATCTAGTGCCCTATGAGAATTGTTGGAAAAACAAAAGCACATCTGAATGGCCTCCCAAAGGCGCACAAAAAGTTCCATTTAACCGACATCGTATCTCTTATAGTTCTCGAGATCCCAATGGTTGCACTTCTAAATGTTACACACTGTATAGTCTTAAAACACTCGTGTTTTAATTCTGACCCATTCGTGAGTAAAGTCTAGCTTTACGTACTTGTACCATAAATAACTATTTTAGACTTTCAAAAAATCAAACTAGTGTTTGCAACCAAGTTGTAATGCTGTTAATACAGTTTTTCAACATTATAAACAATTACATTCCACAGCACTACCTCCTAATTCAAATAAAATAACTAGATGTCACCACTATCTGAACCAAATCTGTAAAAAATTCACGACAAAATTTTATATTGGAAATCAACGATTTGAATCGGCCATAAGCGTAGCACAACTGAATGAGATTGGCCATATTACAATATTTCAAAACGTTATTATGACAACAAATAAGAATTAAGATTTTCTGGAAGTAAAGATTTCAAAATTAAATTTGATAAATGGAAATTTTAAATTATAATAAATTACCAATGACGATTTCTGAAATAAAATTGACTACCTACCTATTTGGAATTACATTTGATATAAAATTGCCAATTCTAAATTGAAAGGGCTGGTTTTTGAATTAATTTTAACTATTTTGGAAAATTGCAGTATTATTATAGTCGGTTTCAATTCGTCCAGCTAAATTTACTTCCAAATATTTTCGAAATTTAATCATGATTATTTTTTTATGAAACTGGGCCTTTTGTTCAACCTACCTTTAGGAACATGGCGCGTTCTTCTTCAGTAAAATCCCGGTCTAAAATATCCCATAACCATCCTACAACCCTGTGCGAATCATGGAATCCACCATAGTATTGTGTGTGTTTACGTAAATCTCGTAAATCTAAAGGAACGTTGTCTCCCGATATCAGCCTTTGAAGCTACAAATAGAAAGAAAATTACTTATCTATAATGAGTAGAATGTATGAAAGTGGACGAGGCGAAGGTTAAAAATAAGAATGTTTAGTTAGGAATTATATTTTGCTGAATAATTTTTAGTATTTATACTTACTTCTGGCGTAGAAAATAAGGATAACCAATCAGGATTGATTATAGACCTAAATCCTCTGATGAACGCCGCGGTTTGATCTTTTATTTGAGTATGCATTCGAAAATGGGCCATCAAATGTATATAATTTATTCTGAAACAAACATATACAGGGTGTATCATGATAATGAAACAGTGCATTTTATTCGTGTATATGACAAGTTACACAAAAAAGTGATTAAGATATTTTGTAAGGCGTAAAGGGGGACACATTTTGATATAACCACTATTTTAAAACCAGTGGTACTCAAGTTATGGATCAATGTTATATTTTTTTAAATGACTATATATTTTTTATTAACTCGTCAAATAGACGATTTTCTTCTGAATTCAACGATATAATATCATACTCTTACATTGCTAAAAATTTTATAAAAATTAATTCAAAATTAGAATAATATTTCTATTTTATTTTTTTAAGTAGGCTGAGCAAACATTCAATCATGAAAACAAAAGAATATTAACTGTCACCCATTATTAAATCATTATTTTATTTATTGATATAATATAATAATCACTCGAAATAAAAGAATAACGAATTTTGGAACATTTCGAATAACTAATTTAATAATTTGTATCAATGATATACGAAAATGACAGATAATTTTATTTTCTTTTAATAGTGGAATGTTTGCTTAGCCTACTCAAAATTTTTGAAATAAAAATGAAATACTAACTTTGAATGGGCTACTTGCATGGTACTGAAAATCCGATTTCTATAACTATATACGTAATGTTATGTTGAAAACATATATAAAAATATAAATTTTATTTTAAAAAAGTTATTTGTTTTTTAGTAAATTAAGACAGAAAATTTTCTGTGACGTCATTATATTGAACTCAGGAAGAGAACCATGTTTAAGAATTTAACTTATAGATGGCATTGCGTGCGAGAAAGTTTTAATTTGAATTTGACATTTTGCTCTCTCTGGGCTTTCAAATATATTAATTACTTCATAAATAAACACATAGGTAGTTACACGTAATTTAAAATATCGATACAGAAAAGATAATCTAAAATACTAACCTCCAAACTATTGTTGAAACGTCAAACAGGAGATCTACATTACCCGTACAAACAAACGCTATGGCTTTACGATAACTCATTGGTGCGGCGTAATTCTACGTCATACATGGCGGTAATTCAAATAATCAAATTTCATTATTTTTTTTCTGGCTAATTAATAAAAATTTTGTCAAAAGAAAAAATACGGGTAGCAAGTTTTTACCTGCTCTTCAAAAATATAAAATAAAAAAAACATACGCAGGTAGCCCATTGATTTTTATCAAAATTTTCGCAATGGTAAGGGTATGATATTATTTAACTGTTGCATTTTGAAGAAAATTCCCTATTTAATGAGTTAATAAAAAATATATAATGCCATTTAAAAAAAGATAACATTGATCCATAAATTGAGTACCACTGGTTTTAAAATAATAGTGGTTATGCCAAAAAGTGTCCCCCTCTATGCCTTACAAAATATCTTAATCACATTTTTGTGTAACTTTGCACATACATTAATAAAATGAACTGTTTCATTAACTTCATACACCTGTATACCGTATTTTAAAGACAATAATGAATGATATACTGAACTCGATTTTTCGATAAAAACGAATGCATTGGTATTCCCTGATTATAAAGATATACAGAGTGATAAAAAACTGATTGGGTTGGCAATAATTAAAAATTACTTGAAATTGGTAACAGTGGTACAAATATTTATTTCCGATTGTCGACAGTGACATTTGAAGATTTAAATTTGGGTATATTTAAAACTTTTTCTTAAAATAATTGTTGTTTCCCTTACACACGTACTTTTATTTCCTACATTACCCATTTTGAACTTTTTGGACAAAATTGGTATATAAGATGTTTAAGAAGAATAACTCAAAAATGGATTAAGATATAAACATGAAAGAAACATTAATCAATACTATAGACAAAAATACATAAATAAAAAAATATTCAGGAATTTTAAGCAATTAAATCAATTTTTACAAAGAAAAATACTTTAAAAAAATGATTTTTTCTAGGTTTTTACCAATAAATAATATTCTTACTTATTTTCGTTTGTGACAGGTACGGCTTTTCCTCCAGGTACTAACTCGTGAGTGACAAGTCTTCCTAAACAGTCTTCATCAACTGAAAATGTTAAATCTAGTTCCTGTACGTCTCCTTGATGGTGTTTAACATAAGTTAAACTTCTGTACAGATCTCTATCTAGCGATGGAAGTTCGTCCATCGAACTGTATAAAGCTTGATGAGTTTGGCCCAAAACCTGACTTAGAAAAAAAGATGCAAAGGGGACGTCCACTACGATACCCTAAAGAGAAAAAGATTTTTTAATAAATAGAGAATATGGTAAGTTTTAAGATTTTTTTATTCCCAATAAAAAGAAAAAATAATTGGGGTATTTTATTATAAAAGTCTAATGGGGTCATGCCAAAAAAAAATGTTGCTAATATTTTTATAAAAATAGAATCTATGATACTTATTATCCATATTGCAACATAGAACATCCCAAAATATAATACTTTTCATTCATAATTTACTTAAAAGATATTCGCGCTACGATTTTCTGTGACGTCATGTATCGGCTACTCACACAACGACACTAGTCACACGTACATGAAGGTCACAATGTCACAAACTTCAAACGCGAAATTAAACGTAAGATCAGTGTAAACTAACCAAATATTATAAAGCTGTCAGAGGAAAAGTGTGCTCTATTCAATCTTTTTTGTTTCATAAAGATTTATTTATTTCATTAGAGAAATATTATTTTTAATTGCAGGTTTGTGTGCTTGATATATAATTTAATACATAAAAGTGCAATAATTGTATATTTATAATGATAAAGCATAGTGAAGAAGAACTGTGCAGTTCCAACTTGTGGAAACAATTTATTAAAAAAAAAACCAAAAAAACTATTTATAAACAATCTTAATTTACATTTTGTCCGCCAGGATGAACTGGAATCGTTCAGATACATGACGTATGCGCTCACGTGTTCTCATTGAGATTTGAAATTGACCCCTATTTTTAAAAAATTATATCTACAAAACAATGCACACAAATGACGTGAAAATATTATTTACATATACTGTGACCGGTAGACTTCCAGGAAAAAAATAAAACAGAAAATGTGGCATGACCCCATTGTAGTAATTTTCCATGAGTAATGACAGATTATGACAAATGAAAGACATATATTTGACACTTAGATTATGTTCCCAAATTTAAAAAATAAAAAAATCCCCAAAAACATTTGTACAAAATCGTTCATTATAGCACTATTTTTTACAAAAACATTGTCACAATTTTCACTTTATGAACGCGAAATAGAAAAAAAAATCCTACCTCGTAAACAGCTTTTCCTAACATCCGGCCCACAAATTCGAACAATTGCAAATGGCTGTCTTGCATATACGAAGTTGGAGACGGATATAACCTTTCTTCACTGGTTGCTTTAAATAAATTTAAAGCTGGATCAAACACTCTCTTAATGGTTTCTTCTAAAAATTCTTTGAAGACGCCATCTTGATCGATCCCGGCTTCGTCTAAACCTTGTTCATTAATAAAACGGACTCTTATAACGCCTTTTAAAGCTTGTGGTGGAAGGAGGGCTAGCTGTCGGTAGCCATCTTCCACGATTCGATTCCTAATAAGAATAATATATTTATTTGATATTAAATTTTATTAAAATTTATTTATTGACAACTGACAAGACCGTTGGTGGCTGCTCCGCCACCAAATACACGTACGTTTCATTTAGTACTCTTTAACTATCATTGGTATTACTTCTGCAGGCATGTTGAGAAATTTTGCAAATATAACACATTTGCGTAAAATTATTATACAAAAAACCAACTGGTTAATCTTTTGTAGGAGGTATTTTAATAAATTTAACATTGACAAAAAATAAAGAGTTATATTTAAGCGAAAATAAGGATAATAATAAACTGAACATTACTAAATATGTGTTTTTAATTAATTTAATTATTAAACACACAACATATTAAATGTGTGATTTATGGGAGATTTTTTTCTTTCATATATTTACCCTATTTAGAAACTGGTGCACTAAAATCGGCTTCTAATGAAATTGAAATTGTCATCTACGATGATAATACAATAAAAACTTTATTTCATAAATTTATTGATATTTTAATTCGAAATACAACCCCATTACTGCGCCGGTCAAGGTTTAATTTTGTACTGATTTTACTAGTGATAACTACGAGCCCCTTCTCACTTCAGTTGGCCCTCTTGTTAAGAATTCATTTATGCTGACTTAACTAATAGCATTTATAATAATACTAAAATGAATCTTTACTTTTTATTTAAAATGTAGATTTTCAGCATTATAGCGTAATTTTAAATTCAATTTTTAGCTCAAGATTAAAAATTTAATGGTATAACTTTAACACAAATCTAATATATTAATTACATATTATTTATCAATATTGAATAACGTCGCTTTTAAATGTAAATTGTTACTGTAAATCTTTTAAACGTTTTATTTAATAAAACCTTACAATTTTACGACTTAAATTCGTTTAATTTTTTCAGTATTTCTTGAATTGTTTCTAAAACTAAGTATTATTTCATTTTGCATTGAAACAGTAAAATATTTTAGGAAACATATCTTGATATATCGGTAAAACGACAAAATGTCTGTAATATTAATAAAAAATGGTGATAATTTATGTTAGTTATTATTTGTCATATATTAACTAAATAAAATTAAATTTAGCGGATTGGGCCAAATGATGTGGGAAGGGGCTCGTACAATATTGTCATTAAAGGATAATGAGAGAGTTCACGCCAAACTTTTGCAGGTGGCAGCACAGCTGTACACAATCTTGTGAAAGTTAAGATTTTATGGCACATTCACAAATCGAAATTAATTTTAGTTTTATGATTTATATTTTTATTTCAAGAACATTGACACCATGTTGTCTTATGAAACCATTTACAAAACATGTACAGCTCGATTCTCGAAAGAGTTTAAACTAATCCTCATTTTTGGTTTAACGAATTCTATTCAAATTTTCACAGTTTATATCTTAAATTATAGTATTATCTATTCCTAGTATCTACCTTTTTTGATAATATTTTGAATATTAAATTTTAAATACCGATATAGTATAGAATTCACTAATCTAAAAATAAGGCTTAGATTAAACTTTTTTGAGAATAGCTTGCGGACACTCACGTGACGAAGCGAATTAGCCAATCAGAACTTGGGGAGAATCTGTTAGATTGAAGGACGGAGATTTGAAGTTTGTTTTTGTTTATAGCGTATTATGCGTTTTATTTTCATAGTTTGGCAAAAAAAAATATACAATAACTCAATACGCACTAAAAACTTCAATATGAAAACTGCCAAACTATGAAAACAAAACTCTTAACCTCTGAACACGCTACCAAAACAAACTTCAGGGTTGCGTTCCAAAACTCTACTACAGAGTACGAAATTACTCAAAATCGTTCCAAAACTAATAACCTTAATCTCAGAGGGGGCTTGACATTAATGTTGTAATTATAAGTAGTTTTGTTAATTTTTAAAATTTAATTTCAATATTTTACTCCAACAAAACTCATTCTTCCAAAACACACTACACTCTTAAATTACGGTACTTTTGAATTTGGAAAGCTGCCCAGCTCTCTGACCTTCGATGTGACAGTTTCTCCCAAGTTCTGATTGGCTAATTCGCTTCGTCACATGAGCGTCCGCAGCTATACTCTCATAATTTACTGTTACATTGTGTTAAATATAAATATCATAAAACAAAAACTAATTTCGATTGGTAAACAAGCATTTTTTAAGTTTTCGGCTTTTGGAAATGAATGCCCTATTTTATTTCTGCATTCCTTTACACAACAATAAGGTATTTTGTTTGGTTATATACAAATGTCAGCTGACAGTTGAATGGTAACAAAAAAATCTAGAGGGGATAAATGTGTCAGGAACTACAGCGCCATTAATTTTTTACTAAACGCTCTTATTACGAAAGCCGATAGTCCTCTAAATGACGTGACAACAAACAATAAGTTTTACTTTTACCTTTATTTACATTCAATTTTACTATTCGCTAGTGAAATAGAGCAATATGACGTCTAGCGGCGAAAATATGAACTAGTACATGGTAGTAAGTCCTAGCCGAGGTAGCGGCGAACGCATCGTTTCTGTCACTTATTTAACAAATAAATCACGAGTGGATTGAAATTTGTAGGCTATACTTCATTTTACGTAAAAAAAAATAGTAGATTACTCTTAAAAGCCCACCGTTTTAACATGCATTGAATAAATAATTTAAATTTGTGAAACCAAGCTTTGTCAATAATAAATATATTTATCTGTAAAAATGTCAACATCTAAAATTGCAACAAAATATGGTTAAACATCACTTAATTCTGTAGATTTTATTTATAACTGACAGGCGATATTTGTTTCGTTTCTGCGAAATAAGTTTATATTCTGACCAATCAAAGGGTAGAATTTATATATCCCTAACTAAACCAACGCTATTCTTACGTAAAATAAACTATAATAACAAAATCTAAAACTTCAACACGTTTTAATTGCGTTTAATCTATGTACGTCATTAGCACGCAGAAATCCAGAAATAATTAATTTCCATAATTTCCCGAAAACAAGAACCTAAATTCTATAGAAAAATTTATTAGAGAAATTTGCCAATTTGAAATAGTTGGTAGGCAAAAGTTATGCATTCATCTTTTAAAAATGGGAAAGGAACCGAGTAAAAATAATGCTTGCTCCTTACATTTTGTAAAGCAAGATTATATTTTGCCGGGTATAACTACAAGATAATTATTACTTAGTGTCTTTATTAAAATACTTCGTAATGAAATCTAAATTTGTAGACCTGCCTGCACAAAGATGACAATAAAATAATAACACTTATCTCTCCATTAATCTACCAAAGACTGTAATAATGCAGTACTATGTAGATTCAAGAAAACAAAGACTCGAATCATGTAAATTTAAAATTCGAGAGAATGCTGAACATAATTTTTATATGAAACGGACTAGTTCGCAAAATTCAGAATGTTATTCATACTAGAAACATTATTTTTATTTAATATTAACTATAATATTAATATTACTTTGTATTTCAAACGCCGCAGTGTATAAGAATACAGTTGCGGGAAACGAAGCATCTACCTTAAACCGGCCATATTGTTACGTCACGCGCTAAGCTCCTCCTCTTCTTCACTCGCGAATAGGAGTTGTAATATTAAATCAAGCAGAGTACTAAACCAAACAGTTACAAACTATGCCACTAGATGTCATAGCGTTTGGTGTCAGTTGTCAATATTAATAAATTATCTACTTGCCTGTGGACTGTTATAAGAGTGGATTGAGGACTCGCACAAGCTGATTCCGTTAATCCTAATACAGTTTTTTCATTAACTACGTATTTTCTAAATAGTTGTACCCTTTCATCATGTGGAATTATGTGTGGCATTCTTTGTAATAATACTTGAGCTGCCCTTTTGCTTTTGTCCAAATCTGCCATAAAAGCAGACACCCTAATCTATAAATTTAATAATAAAAGATATGTTTTACAAAAGCACAAAATTCAAAATAAATAAATCAAAGAACGAGTTTTATAAGACATGTTTTTTCGCATGCGTCGTAATTTAGAAAACTAGCGAGTTTTATAAATGACAAGTGCGAAAAAATTCTTATAAAATGAATCCCTTATGCTATTTTTTTTTATATTTTGCGTCTTTTATATACTAAAATATTTTTAAAAAAGTGCTTTATTAAACCAAATTAATTTAGGGAAATTTAATGTTGTAGTATGGAATGACATTTATTCAATTATTTGAAAGTTTATGTCAATTCTAATTTGTCATTTGAAAATTTAAGTATTAACCTTTAAAACAAAAAATTGCATATCAAAATGAAGGCTTTTTTGATATGCTACTGAGTTTAGTAGACTTGATTAGAACGCAAATATAAAAAGTATTTGTTGAATCTTATAACTAATGTCTGATTAATTTGTTTATTTTATTGATGTTCGATGTTCATATTAGTTATTGTTTATTGTTTTATTTCACGTATATGCAGCTTCCGCTTTACAGTACATTCATATTCATGCGAACTACATCTAATAAAGAAACGTATGAAATAAAATAATTACAAACATTTTTTTTTCATTTTTCCCTCTTTTTTTTTAGTTATATACAGTGTGTCCCATTTAGAGGTGCCACCATTGGGATCTCGAGAACTATAAGAGATACGATGTCGGTTAAATGGAACTTTTTGTGCGCCTTTGGGAGGCCATCTCAGATGTGCTTTTGTTTTTCCAAAAATTCTCATACGGCACTAGATAATGACGAAAAACTAAATATTGTGGATTATTTCTTTTTCAAATAACTTCTAAACTATTAGTAATTGAGAAAAACGTTTCATATACAAAAGATAGATATTTTTATTAACTAACCAGTGGCGTACGAAATAAATTTTTATATCCGTAAATTTTCTCTTTTCAACGATGTAAGTGTTATTATGTTTTATATTTGTTTTGCCTTCAAATTTATTATTTTTTCCTTATTTTGTATTAAATTTATAATTATTTTGAAAATATTGGTAGATTTCTATTTAGACATACTCCTTGTATTTAAATAATTTATTTTGTTAGAAAATTTTGCTCAAAACTCGTATCAAACTAATTTTTATATTTTGTATCTGGTCGCCCTTGGCACATTAGTGTAATTGGTAATTATGAGTTTAGAATGAAAATATTAAGTAATAAAGGCATAAAACAAATTATTTCGATCAAATAAAATATAATTAATAAAAATAATAATGTTTTTTTGGGAAATAATAAGAAAATTTTCTAACGAAATAAATTATTTAAATACAAGGAGTATTTCTAAATAGAAATCTACCAATATTTTCAAAATAATTATAAATTTAATACAAAATAAGGAAAAAATAATAAATTTGAAGGCAAAACATAATAACCCTTACATCATTGAAAAGAGAAAAAAATAATGATTTTTTTGAGACTGAAATCAGATATGGGTTCCATTTAAAAAAAATATGTTTGTGTTATATCTCGAAAATTTATGGATATAAAAATTTATTTCATACGCCACTGGTTAGCTAATAAAAATGTCTATCTTTTATATTTGAAACGTTTTTCTTAATTACTAATAGTTTAGACGTTATTTGAAAAAGAAAAAAAACAACAATATTCAGTTTTTCGTCATTATCTAGTGCCCTATGAGAATTTTTGGAAAAACAAAAGCACATCTGAGATGGCCTCCCACAGACACACAAAAAGTTCTCGAAATCCCAATGGTGGCACCTCTAAATGGGACATACTGTATAATATTTTTGAGTTATAAATTTTACTGTACTGATAGTGGAATTCCCAATTTTATTTAAGATTATTCTCATAAATTTTTAAATTTATATATTATTTTTATAATTTGTCAATATAAAATAAATATAAATATATTATCCACTGTGACTTATTAAGTAGAATATCACATTCGATAATGGATAAAAAACATAATAAATCCATATATTTCATAAAATAGGAAAATGTCATTTACCTCTTTTATAAGCCAATGTCCGGCGGGCGCGTAACTTCTTCGACAATCACGTTTATACAAAACCATTAATAATGTGTGTAAAGATTGGAACAAAGAATTTGATTGTATTGATTTCAAATCTGAAAGTGAAAAATCTACAAATAATATTTTTTGACAAATAAATATATTCTGTTAATACATACCGAATAAATTTCCTAAAACAGCCCTATATAAAAATAAGTTCAAAAAATTCGACATCACTACAAAGTCTGATAATTTAAACGGATTTTGTTGTTCGTACATTTCTAAATCGTCTAAAATCCTACAAAAAATATTAGTACACAATATGATTTTACTTGTGAAGAACTTACGTTACGTAATGTGTCATACAGTCTGAAAAAAGTTGCAACATTTGAAATTCGGGAGCCGTACATTTTGTGTAATTTGATAAATGATCTAAAAATGCCTTTATACCACAATTAGGGCCTAAAGAACATATAAAGAGCCATAAATCGTATAGAACTCGATCTTGGTAGCACAATCCTAAAAAGTAAAAAAATGGTCATTATATTAAAAGTAGAACTGGAATATTAACATATCTATTTTATTCGTTAATACGAATATTTTAATTTCATAGTTTTATTTAATATAACAGTTTATATAAAAGTTTGTTTATTTGGATTACAAAAAAAAAAACAATTTAAAGAATTATGCATTCAAAACGTTGCCGAAATTGTGACGTATCCGGGTACAAGCCAATGAAAAACAAAATTTTACATGATCGATGGATCTATCACTACGTCTTATAAATAAATACGCAAATTAATTAAAAAAATAAACCAAATGTCCGAATATGGCTAAATGTAATTAATATATAATTAATTTAATTAATGCGGTATTCGACATATTTTATATAAAATTTAAAAATTTCAATGACTAGTATTTACTCTTAATCAGGGGTGATTAAGTTATGACAAAAATAACAAATTCGCTTGTTTTTCAATCATTCCAATGTATTGTTAAATGGTAGCCATAGTGATTAGTTAGTTACGATGACTAAAATTTTGAGTAAATACTACCAATCAATTTGTTTAGGAGCAATCCATGCTTGCAACGTTTATGATTCTATAACCTATATTTCTACTACGCGTTTGACGTTTAAAATGACAACAAACCCAACAAACGCCACAGAAGAAGCGGTGCAATTCTGCTGCTTTCCCGAGAATATCACTTTTAATAATTATTTTCTCTTTTTAGGGATTAATGGGGTCATTTACCATATTTTTTTTTATTTTTTTTTTCTGAAAGTTCAACTTCATATACAGGTGTCTCTTAAATAGGGGGACATGGCTTAACCACAGATTCCTAAGGCTAAAATAAGACGATTTAACCAAACTTGCTTCTACCGGAAAGTGTACCATTTAGCCAGAATTCTGCTTCAAAGTTCTTCGAAAAAAAATTAATTTTGCTTATAATATTCGGACGCTTTAATCGATTTGGATGAAAATTGGTATGACAGTTTATATGATTATAAGTCATCTTTTAAGGTGATACTTGTTATTATTAGTAAACCACTAGTGTATGAAACTTAGGTCTCCCAACATTAATTAGACCGTAACTTTTAATGGCAATGCCGAAAACGTGAAATTATTTTTCTTCAGAAAGATACATTCAATAGTAAACTTTTCTCTTTCTGTGTAATTTGTGATATCTGTTACGGTTTACACAGAAAAAAATAAAATCTGAGTGTCTGCACTGCTAAATTTTTAAAATAAATTTAATCTAGCAGTCTATCCAAATGTCAAACAAGTAATTTTTAATGACAGTAACGAGTTGTCAATCTTCACAACTTATTTAGGAGTAAGCTAAGATATGTAATCGTCTTATTTATAATAATGGTAGTAAAATACTATTAGGCCGAACACACGGATGTTACTAATTTTAGAATATTGCGAAGAAAATTTTTGACAACCCGTCAACCCGTAAAACAATTGTTACTGTCATTAAAAATTACTTGTTTGACATTTGTATAGACTGCTAGATTAAATTTATTTTAAAAATTTAGCAGTGCAGACACTCAGATTTTATTTTTTTCTGTGTGAACCGTAACAGATATCACAAATTACACAGAGAGAGAAAAGTTTACTATTGAATGTATCTTTCTGAAGAAAAATAATTTCACGTTTTCGGCATTGCCATTAAAAAGTTACGGTCTAATTAATGTTGGGAGACCTAAGTTTCACACACTAGTGGTTCACTAATAATAACAAGTATCACCTTAAAAGATGACCTATAACCATATAAACTGTCATACCAAATTTCATCCAAATCGAATAAAGCGTCCGATTATTATAAGCAAAATAATTTTTTTTTCGAAGAACTTTGAAGTAGATTTCTGGCTAAACGGTACACTTTCCGGTAGAAGCAAGTTTGGTTAAATCGTCTTATTTTAGCCTCAGGAATCTGTGGTTAAGCCATGTCCCCCTATTTAAGAGACACCCTGTACATATAGTATTTGGTCTTTGTCCGATTTAAAAATTATTTGTAATAACAGATAAATTTTTTTAAAGTTGTATCTGTTACTTGAATTCCTTTCTGTTGACGTAGAATTCACGAAGTGCCATTAATCAACCACATCTTATCATATTTGCTTGAAATCGTGTCGAAATGGATCCTTAGACTTATTAAAACAACCAAGTACAAAACAATTACATATTGCAGACCTTATAAAACACTGTCGAGAAGAACACAGTTCTATTCTCTTCTGTCTCTTTCTAATGTCCGTGATTGTGACGTCACAGCTTTCAAGGACATTGTGTAGAGGGCAAAAATAATTAATTAAATATATTAAGAAATTTATTTGAATGGATTTCTAGTATTTTCCATCATTATTTAAGTGAACTAATGAATTTTATTAATACAAACACTAAATTCGTTTATGGTAAATGCCCCCATTGGAATAAAAATAAAAAATACAGGGTAAATCTTTTTTAGTTTTCTATCAAATAATGCGGCTGCGTGCCTGAGTGTCTGGTCGCGAACCTGGGGGAACCGGGTTCGATCCCGACCGACGCCAAATATTTCCAATTTTAAATGGCACAAAAGTGACCCCTGTGGTGCACTCTCCACGCCAACAATGAGTGCCCGTGAGGTAACGCCTGGTAAGCGCCCGCACGGTACAAATATGTCATCATCATTACCGATATCTGCGATAAAGCAGATTGTGACACACTCAGAAATGGGTAATATGCCGTGATGATATATTTATTTTTTATTTTATCAAATAATGCAAAGAAAAAAAAAATCGTGCAATATCTCATTATACATATAATAATAAATTTGATTCTTTTTCTTACCAGTTAGAATATCCAATCTAAGTTGTGTCAAAGTATTTAAGGCTGTCTGATATAAACTACAAAGTAGCACAACCTTCCTAACTTCTGGGCTTCCCAAAAACCTGTGATATTTCTGCGTGTTGACTTTATTGGCACGAGATTCTAAGGCCCTTCGAAAAATATTCCCCGGGACAAAGCTACCATGATGTGCGGGACTTTCAGCGACCGTAGGAGACTCAATTCCTTCTACCAGCTCAGAAAGCGTTGCCCCTAAAAAAAAAGTGTTCAAAGAGCAAAAATGAAATATTTATTAAGATATTTTTGTGCGGAATGGCGTCATTTCACATTTTCTAATTTATTTTTTCTTGAAAGAATAGGTAAAATTAAATATATAGGTATATGTTTTCCAACTTACAAATCTTTAGAATCAGAGATATGATTTTTTAAAAATTGTGTTTAATTTCAAATATTTCAACGGATGACGACACAGTTTCACGAAAACAACAGTCGAGCTCTACCGGTTTAATTTGGAACTATGATTGTTTGGCTTGATATTTATTTAAATAAATGTTTTATTTACATACTACTGTAGGTACTAGTACTTTTAAAGATATAGAAAGTTCTAATAATCTCTCTCTTTTGTATATTTTGCTGTCAGCTGTCACAGTTTTAGGTTAGATTACTGTTTCATGTTGTAAAGCGTAAATGTGTATGTGTGAGAGAGAAATGTCTTTTGTATGACACAGTGACGTCACAAATTTAGTCTGTGTTTACACCCGCGAAAGTTTATTAGCAAATTTATGAAAGAAAAGTCGCATCTTTCAAATTATTTAATATTACTATATTTATTAAATGAGATGGATTTCATGGTTTTATAAAAAAAATATTTTTTTTTTTTTTAATGACCCCATTTTAAAAAAGTACGGTACCTAGTAATGTAGCGACGATATGCGCGTTCCACAATAAATGTAGCTGTTGTTTTACGTGGACCATGGCTGAGTGTAGGCTGGGGTCCATTGGCTGTGCGAACCAACCCAGAACTGGGTGCCAGTGAGTGAGGTTGGATTGTTTACTTACTACGTAGTGTTGGCAACTTTCAAGGAGTCGTGTTACTATTATCTACAAAATAAGAAAATTTTTGAATTTCGCGCGTTATTCGATTGAGTTCATTCTTTTTATAACGTAGTTAATTTTCGTACCATACGTTGGCACTACTGATTATTTCAAATAATTTTACATTCCGGAGTAAAAGGAAAAAGGATTGACTTAGAAGTTTCCAAGATTTTTTCATTTTTACCTCTCGCTAAGAAACGTATTGGATTCATGCTAAAAATCACATATTTAGATTTTAGTGAATCAGCACGTTTTCAGGTCACTAGAATCCAATTTTAACATTTTTACAATGATGTCTGTCTGTGTGTGAGTGTGTGTGAAGAACTGAAAAGGTTTTGGTAATAATTGGACAACCGGAAGTAGTAATTTTTTAAAAAAAATCTTCTAAATATTATTTTTTGGAAATTTATGTTATTACAAATTTTAAAGCACATAAAATTCTCTATCCGATGTATTAAACATTTTTATTATATCTTATAGGTATAGATATAGAGAATTATAAATATATAAAATAATCCGTCGTAATGAAGCTCACAGCCCAAATAACTATATGGAAACCAATTGAAAATCAAAATGTTTGTAATTAACAGAAAAATGTCAGTGTCAAAAATCCAGATACATTACTGAAGGCTTTTTCTGGGAAGTACATTTAATATTTCTTATTTTATAATTAATTAAATATTTACAATTATTGTTACATATGCGCATCAGATATACCGCCAATCTCGTCAATGAAGTTGAAGAATCTCGAACATTTAGAAAGAGTACGAGGAAACTTATTTATAGAATGATTTTTAAAATATGAAAATATATTAATGATATGTGTAATTAGAATTGTTGTATGTATTCCAGAAATGTGAAATACAATATGGGCTTATATAACCTGGCGAGAGGACTTATGCTGACGACAACAGATTTTTACTATAGTAGAAATATGTCTCAATTAAAGTGTATATCATAATTTTTGAATTTTGTTAAGCAAGTTATTGAGTTTCAATTTCAAACTCAACTGATTATAATTATAAATGCGATAGTAAATCACATTTTAACAACGAAAGTAGTGACAACAAATAATATCACAGACTTACCGTAAATGTAAGAATATAGTCGTCTCTCAATACTCCATCTCTCTCGATATACGCCATTTGCACTAAATTGGCGAGCAGACATAGGGCGTAATTACCTTCTAAAGTATTAAACACTATCCTCATCGACTGTTCGCTTGATAATAATTCTAGACTCTTTGATAATAGGCTGTGTCCTACCAAGATATTTATACACTGAAATAAACAACAATATCACAAAATCATTGACCAGATTCACAAATTATTATCAAACCTCTGGCGCTAACAGGTGCAAGTGCTGAACGACTGCCGGAACCGACAGTATGTGAATTAGGAACATGGTCATCAGTTTTTCGGAAAACCCTGAGGACACCAAGGGCCGAAGGGCGAGAGTAATCACAGCTGAGAGGGATGCGTGTTTGAGGACCACTTTTACTCGGCCCAAACCGCGGAGCAACAGGCCCTAAAATGGAAAAAATAGTTATTTACTTATCAAGGCAGAGAAGTAAATCACACTGAAAATTTATGGAATTCTGTCTAAAATGGGGTATTCCGGTGATATGGAATTAATGCAAAATAATAACTTTTTTCTATAGTTTCCATCTTCATATAGTAGAAAAATATAATAAAACATGTTTAATAAAAAGTTTTAATTCATAATTTAATGTTACAAAATTGGAATTTTTACAGCTCTAGAAACGTCCTTGAAATTTGTGACGTCAAGTTGATAATCTTTTGCTCATTTCAAGGTAAATATTTTCGTTTAAAAACACAGATGCTGCCAGTAGTTAACACGAGCGGGTATATTTCTTGTTTGACATTTCGTCCACTTTCTCCTACTTTTACCATAAACAAACACAGGACAAACACCGAAATACACGCTGCTACTAAAATCATATGTAAACAAGCAAATGGCTGTCATGAACATGTGGATTTAGGCGCTGAAGTTCGTTGCAGATGTCACCATCGAGTTGACGTCATAAGCGCGCCTTGATAAGAAAATTTGAGCTGCGATGAATTTTTTTAAAATTCATATCTCATGTGATGCATACATTTTCTTACTCAAAGTTAGATATTCATAGTCCTACTGGTCTGTACTAATGTAAAAAAATATTTTTAAAAAATGTCGGAATACCCCATTGTACAAGAATTTAAAACAAGTGTATACTGGACATCATTTATTTTAATTTTATAATTATATTTTATATTGAAAGGTAAAATGTGTTTGTGAAAATAAATATGGCAACGTTACATTTTACTTCCCTGCCTAGGCAGGGAAATTCAAAATCAGCAGGGAAGTAGTAAATTACATGACGATTTCAGGAAAAAAATTTAATCCATTTTTCTCTCTCTCTCGAATATCCAGATTTTAGTGGATAAGCACGTTTTAAGGTCCCTAGAATCTGATTATAACATGTGTTGTGTCTGTGTGTGTGTGTATGTGTTGCAACCTAGATTTCTCAAATACTATAATACTTAAGACATGTTCAAGTACGGTTTCCTCAATCTGACATTAATGGAAAAAGCTGATTAGATTTTCGTAACAATAAGATCATGCAAAAAAAATAACTGTGCCTTTCTTCTGTTTAAACCGAAGGATAGTCGAATTTATCGTTTAGTATGACTAAAATATTTTTTATTTACATTTTTTGTTGCATAAAACCTTTTTAAAACTATATTTTTAAAAAGTTGCAAATACCAGCCATGTTGTGACGTCAAAAGTGCCGAACCTAAGTTCAGACTCATTTCAAACAGACATTTTTTTTATAGACCATAAATTGACGATTACTTATGTAAATATGCTATAATATATTAATAATTAAACATTGTTCTATTAATTTTTATATGAATAATTTTCATTTGGCGTGAATTTATCCGCACGTTACATCAGTTCTTTCACTTTTATGTGAGTTTAGACGCTAGGTTATAAACGCACGTGAAACAATGAATACATTGCAGAATATTATTTTATTTTTACCTTCCGTCACCTTTAGGTAAGGAAGGTATTGTCTTTGGTCAAAAAATTCCGTGGTGAGTTTTTAATGAATAAGCACGTTTTAGGATCCCTACAATACGAATTTACTATTTTTAAGATGATGTCTGTATGTATGTATGTGTGTGTGTGTGTGTGTGTGCCCGTGTGTGTGTGTGTGTGTGTGTGTTTGTCCGTGTGTGTGTGTGTGTGTGTGTATGTGTGTCCGTGTGTGACAAATTTTTCTCCGACGATAACTTAAATACTACAATTCTAAAAATTATAATTCTTTCGTATTCCTCTTCTGAACATCCCTATGAAGAGTTGATTAGATTTTGGTTACAATTAATCCACCGGAAGTACCCTTATTTGAAGTTTTTAACAGTTTTTCTTAAAAAAACAGTTAAATACTATTTTTTGACATTTTGTTATTATATTTATTAAAGAAAATACTCTTCTCTATATCGTTTAATTGTACATTTTCCTTCATATTCAATATATGTAGAGTTAAAGCATTATAAAGAAATTAATTTTCAAAAATTAGTCAGCTTTGCTATTTATCATGGAAACAGCTGCTCATTCAAAAAATTCTAATTGACAGATGTCTGTTGCAAGTGCAAAACCAAATATGGAAAGTATGGGATCAAAAATTAGTATGTCAGTGTTCCTCGCAAGTGACATGCAGTGAAAGGCTAAAGAGAAGATGGAAGGACTGTATCGCAGAAGACTTGAGAAAGGAAGGACTGTGTGAAGAAGATACGTTGGACAGGAATGAGTAAAAGAGAAGAGGAAACAGCGACCCCTAATAAAATAGGGGAAAGCTGAAGTAGAAAGAAATGTGTCAAGTACATTTTACTTAGTGTATGTTTATGTCATAATTTTATTGGATTTATAGAACCTTTTCAAATGAACTTTTGGTATGGAATTTGTAAAAAATAGTATGTGTTCGTGTTTGATTTTACATGATATTATATAGAAACTGTTCCACGGTCCTTTTGGTATGGGATTTGTACAAAATACATCGAATGGACAGAAAGTCTTGTGCTGGCCACAACAGATTTTTTATTGTGGCACGAGACAACGTTTCATCGACATGTTTACTTTCATAAATTTTAGGTTATCTTAAATTGTCACTTTGACGTTTAAAACTCACCTGCAACGTAAGATAGAACCCCCTATGGAAAAGATGCCCCATAATATTCGCGCATAATTGATTCATCCCACTTTTCAACATCTCCATCGTTTTTGATTTCAATATCGCCCAAGTATTCGTCGCCGTATACGAAACCAACGTGTGTAAATACTGCAAAATCAGCTTCATATCGTTGCCGAACTCCGGTTTCAAGTCTTCTAAGTACAAACAACACTTCCACAGAATGTCTTTCATATGTGATATCCATGTTACTGCGTGTTCTTTGCTTAGAGACACCCCAACGTAGTTAATTTTCGGCGATTCGGAGTCGAGAGATGAAACTAAATAGCGGCAGAGCCTGGCAAATCGTTCCTTGTCGCGATCTTGGCGCCAAATTATTAGGAACCTGCAGGCGTGGTGGTAGGCTTGTAAGGCGGGTTTTAGGTCGAAGTCTTCTGGGAAGAATGCGTCGAATTCGCCCCTAGAATTTTTTATATTAATTAATTGCTTCATAAAAATTTCTATTTGATATACAGGATGTAAATTTTAAAACGGGTCATAGGGCTATAACATAGAAAAACAGTTTTTTAGACGCCAAAAGTTTCTATATTAATTTATTGAAAAAATAATTAGTGCATATTATAAAGAAAAAAAAATACGAATTTTTTCATACCAAACATATTACATTTCTGTTTCATATAAAGCCAGAAAATAAATTTAAAAATTTGTACAATTAAGAAAAAATATCATTAGCCATGAACCTGACAGTAACAAAACATTGTCAGTTTTTACTAACATGATAGGGGATAATTAAGGATTGAAGTTATAATTTATGAACTAATACAAAATAAAGTAAACACTATGGCTGGTAGCACAAGCCTTGTTTTAACGAAAACACTGTTTTAAGAAATGTCAAATTTCATTATTTAATAACAAAAATAAATAACATCAAATATATTAAAATATGATTTTGAAGCAGCACATAGTTTGTAATCAATCAAATATTTTTAAAAAAATCGTTCTTTACACATAAGGGTGAAATTAAACATTGAAATTTGAATTTAACATTTCTTAAAACAGCGTTTTAGTTAGAACAGGGCTTGTGCTACCAGCCTATGATATTTATTTAAGAAACAATTATTATTTATTGTAATAGATATTTACAAATTAAAGATGATCTACATATAATAAATTATAAGAAACGAGAAAAACTGCAAACTACAAAAGTACAATTAAAACCATTTAATAATTTGTAATTTTTCTTCATGAGACAAATTATCCATGATTTCTTCTTAATAAAACAAAAATAATAATAATTTAACAAATAAAGTGTATGAAACGTTTAGTAATGAGCGTCTCAAATCAACAATTGTTTTGTTTTGTTTCTGTCAGTTTCACGGCTATTGATATTTTTTCTTAATTGTGCAAAATTTTTAAATTTATTTTCTGGTTTTATATGAAACAGAAATGTAATGTGTTTGGTATCAAAAAAATCGTAATTTTTTTCTTTATAATATGCACCAATTCTTTTTTCAATAAATTAATATAGAAACTTTTGGCATTTAAAAAACTGTTTTTCTATGATATAGCCCTATGACCCGTTTTAAAATTTACACCCTGTCTATGCAGGTGTTTATTTTTAAGTAGCCACCATTTCTATCTCGAGAACTATAAGAGCTACAAAGACAGTTACATGAGCAAACAATTTTTATTTCACACGATAAATTTGAAAAAAAAATATTTTTTTCGACTAGTGGTTCTCAAAATATGAGACCCAACTTTTTAATGTTACATGAGAACATATATTTTTTATTTCTTCATTCATTAGAGAATTTAATTCTGAATTCAGTGATATAATACTTTTATACCATTACATAACGATTTTATTTTTGAAAAAAATGCATATAAAGTTTTATACTAATTTGATTCAAATATGGCTATAAGAAGAGTGTCATGGATGTAAAAAATGAATACGTGCTAATTATTTTATATAGAATTAGAATTCTTATTATAGCCATATTTTAATTAAATTAGTATAAAACTTTACATGCATTTTTTCTCAAAAAAATCGTTATGTAACGGTAAAAAAGTATTATATTACTGAATTCAGAATTAAATTCTCTAACGAATGAAATAGAAATTGTTTACCCATTTAACCGTCTTTGTAGCCCTTATAGTTCTCGAGATAGCAATGGTGGCTTATTTAAATTGAACGCCCTGTATACAGGCTGTTAATTAAAAAGCGCGACAGAGGCGTTTAACATGGGAAATCAGTTTTTCCTTGGGCAAAACTTCCCATTTAATTTAAAACAAAATATTTCAAATAAATGTTATAGATAATTAAAACCCACTAATCAAATTTTATTTTTCATGTTTAGTAACATAAAATCCAATTTGAAATTTTATAAATATTGCTCATTTGTAGTGATAGCCATGGAATTTAAACAAAATTACGAAGAAATCTAATCTTCTTTTGTTTCATTGTTCAATGGCAGAAGCCACTTCGTTTTAAATGTTTTTTTTTTTTTAGTTTGTTAATACTTATCTGTAAGTCAAGTAAATGAATAAAGACTTTTTTGGATTGAAAAAAATGTTTACGACAAATATTGTAGCACATACGCAATTTAAGGATTTTATAAATGTTTTACTTTCGCAAATCGATGGGGTGGTATCGAAAAATCTTGTTTTGAAATTTTTGATCTATCGCCATTTTGTCATTTAAAAAAATAAAAAATAATTGTAAATATACGAAAAAAAAAAAATCAATAGTCCTTAAAATAAGGGAGTTATGACGATTTTTCGAAAAACAAAAGAACTCCAAAAACTACAACAGTACTAACCGGGGCATCAAATCAAAAATTGGAACTAAGAAAAATTGTTTGTTTTAATGAGTTCTAATACCATTTTCGGGTGTAACGATTTAGTACATTTTAATTTACCATTTTATCTGGTTATACCTAATATATCCCAAAATAATAATACATGATTTTCAGTAATGCCGGAAATTACTACGATATTTGGTTAAGAATTACGGAAGTATATATCATTATTTATAACATTTGATGTAGTTAAAAACAATTGATAGCTAGTAGATAGATAGAAGAAGTAAACATCCTCTACGATACATTTTTATCTTTATTTTACAATTAGATATCAGAATTTTATCTTGCAGAGTCAACTATCAACTACAAGCAAATAATTTGCTTCAGAAAAGCCAACATCCTTCTCAGAACAATGCTTTATGTTTGGAATATATTTAAATCATTTTATAATCACATAAATACACGAAATTCGTGTTGTACTTACAGTATTGTGTTGGTGAACCGTTTTCTGGCAAGCCATCCTCTAACAGTGGTCTGAATAATTCTCACAGCATAATCCTTTTTCTTTTCTAGGGCTCTTTCCTCTCTAGCAGCTTTGGTTTGTTCGAGAAAACTGCCTTTTGTACATTCGGTTTTGTTAAACATCTCTATGCACTTTGTGTGTATTTGTACATGATTATTTTAAAGCTATTAATACCGAACTGGTTAATAAGTTAAAAAGATTTGTTTAAACGAGAATCATCGTTTAATTCACATCGAACGTCACGCACATTTTCCACATGATTAGATATCAATGAACTTATATTCAATTTGTATGTTTTTCCTTTTATTTTGACATTACTGACAACCAACATGACGTCTGTCAGATGATTTTCGCTAGTGGAGATCTAAAACCAGCTGCTAGATGCAGGGGCGGACTTACTGGGCATGCTCGAGATTTGGCGCTCAAAATAACGCGGGAAAACAAAACACTATGAAACTTAAATGAATAAACACATATACGTATTTAGGCCAAACAATAGGTAATCTAAGAGTTTTGCAAATTGGCAGTTTAGTACAGTTTCATATCCTGAATAAAATAAATCAGTTTTTGGTTTTTTGACTGTTTTTAGACAAAACATACAAGAGAACGAAGTTAATGTTCGCCATTTTTTATGCAAAAAGGATTGTTACATTTCTTACCTAGGGCATCCTAGGGTGAACTATCAGAGTTACTTTAAAAAATAATTAACCGAAATAACATTTTATGCTAGAAAATAATTTCCAAAAAAAATTGCAATATTATGTATTTAATATTTACTCTAATAGCTTTTAGTTTTAATACTTTCAATAGTTTGCATTCGTCGTGGCATCGAATTAAGTAATATTTCCGATGATTTAAAAAAAAATCATCAATTTCCTACAAATTTTTATGATTTTATGATGGTGGATGAAAAATAAAAAATTGTAGGAAATCGTTGACAAAAATAATTGGCCAGCACAAGACCTTCCGTTAATTTGATGTATTTTGTACAAATCCCATACCAAAAGTTCATTGGAAAAGATTTTATATTTCCAGTAAAATTGTAACACGAAATTAATACAATTTTTTACAAATTCCATACAGAAAGTTCATACAGTATACATTATGTATACCCATATATAAATACAATCAAATAATATTACTACCAAGTTTATATCTCTACCCATTTTTGAATTATTGCCCCAAAAGTCAATATACCCCATATTTAGATAAAAACTTCAAAATTTTCAAAAATCTAATTTTCATGTATCTAGATAGTTCTTAATGCGCTGATTCCAAACCGCAGGTCGATATCTCTTTTCGTTCTCGAGATATTTAGATTCAAAGTTTTGCTCAATACTGCCTATTTTTGGGTAATAACCAAAAAATGGGTCGAGATACGAATTTGGCGACAACACCATTCGATTCTATGGGCAAAATTACATAAGTACACCAATTTTCAGAATTTTTGAACACCGCCTACAATCTCTAAAGGAAAATAACTGAAAATGGCCAACAAATTGCAAAAATCTAAGGTGTACCCCTTATGATTTTTTCAGATTTTGGCCATTTTCAGGGGTTTTCAAGCTTTTATTCATAAAAAATTAACCGGTTGGACAAAAATTATGAAAATTGCTATACTTATGTATTTTTGTCCGTAGAATCGAATGGTGATGTCGCCATATTCATATCTCGATCCATTTTTGGGTTATTACCCAAAAATGGGCATTTTTAAGCAAAACTTTGAATCTAAATATCTCCAGAACGAAAAGAGATATCAACCTGCGGTTTCAAAATTTGGAATCAGCGCATTGAGAAGTAGCTAGATACATATAAATTAGATTTTTGAAAATTTTGAAGTTTTTATCTAAATGTGGGGTATCTATATTGACTTTTGGGGCAATAATTCAGAAATGGGTAGAGATATAAACTTGGTGGTTATTATTTGATTGTAAAGAGAATGTTACGTAAGTATACGCATTTTTAGAGTATTTGAACAACTGTGTGAATTTTTAGAAATAAAAGTATGGAAATAAAAATGGATAAATGCTATAAAAAAGGTCCTTGGAAAAGATTCTATATATCCAATAAAATTATAACACGAACACATACTATTTTTTATAAATTCCATACCAAAAGTTCCTTTGAAAAGATTTTATAAATCCAATAAATAACTTATTTTCTTTATCTCTAAATCTAAAGAAAATATAATAAAAATTTTAAGTGTATTTGAGAGAGAATTTTAAGATTTTCAATATTTGTAATAATAAAAATTTACAAAAAATATTATTTAGAAGAATTTTTTTAAGAAACTACTACTTCCGGTTGTCTAATTATCAAAACCTTTTCCTATTAATGTCAAAATGAGGAATACGTAGTTGAACAGGTCTTAAGTATTATAGTTTATAAGGAATCGTCCTTCTAAAATGTTATAATATAATATAATTGTAGAGACCTTAAACCATGCTTATTCACTAAAATCTGGATATGCGATTTTTAAGATGAATGGCGAAAAATGCGAGCTTCAACTTTATTCTCTTATACTTTTTGGATAGGAGATAGTCAAAAAGCACTAGACTGATTTTGGTCGCCATTTTTTCAATATGGCGGAGCTAACAGCACCGTCCCAAGGTCGCAAATTTAGAATTTTCTTCAGAATATGAAACTGTACTAAATTGCCAAAACTCCTGAATTTTTTCCGAGCAAGTACGCTGAAAATGGAATAAAAAGGTGTTTGATTAATACATAACCTATTGAAAAAGTACTTTTATTGCTTAAAATTAACTATAAATCTCTAAAAACATATAAACTTTGTCATTAACATAAAATATATTGTCATATAAATAAACTATGTACAAAGGTAACTATAGTACTTACAAAAATATATAAATTACGATTCTATAATTGCTCTTATTGAAAAATCAGTCAAACATTTTGGCTTCGAGGCAGACAAATCTTGAGGTACATGGTTAACAGGAACTATCGGCATATACGAAGGATAATAATAATTCTGCTGCATATAATATGCACTAGGATCATATTGCGGACAAGGACAATCGACTGTACACTTATAAATTGATTGTGGGTAGCCGTACCATGAAGGTGGAGTTTGGTAACTTAAAGAAGGAGGAATATAAACATCTGAGGCTTGTGCTCCGGGCGAGGGTTCAGGAGAAGATATGAAACTTTCGTCTGAAGACGTGCAGGACTTCTTGGAAGACGTTTCTTCGATGGAATCTTCAAGTTGAGGACGTTTTCTTTTGCAGCGAGATTGGCCGTTTTCACGGAAGCCTTTGGCGAAAGGGTTGTTGTCGATCTTCAGCTTCGTGATTTTGTCGTTCTGGAAAGAAGAAGAATAAATAAATATTTGTTGGCAAAGATGGAACTAATTTTATAAATAAATAATGTAGGTAAGAATTTTAATAAAATCGGATTGTTTCGTGCAATATGATTTTTGTTAATTAATTTTAAACTGTAAAAATGACATTTGAAAGCATTGTGTGGCCATAATGTAATTTCACAAAATTTAAAAATCAACCGTTGTACTTTCTTCTTGTTTTAACTAAAAGAAAACCATGTTTTAAAAAATGTCAAATTTCCGTTTTTAATAATAATAATAATAATAATAATAATAATAATAATAATAATAAATAATATTAAATTTATTAAAATACGATTTTAAAGCAGAACGTAGTTTGTATTCAAACAAATATTTTTACCTTCCGTCACCTTCAGGTAAGGAAGGTATTGTCTGTGTGTGACAAATTTTTCTCCGACGATAACTCCAATACTACAATTCTAAAAATTATAATTCGTATTCCTCTTCTTTACATCCAGATGAAGAGGTGATTAGATTTTGGTTACAACTGTTCCGCCGGAAATACCTTTATTTGAAGTTTTTAACAGTTTTTCTTAAAAAAACGCAGTTAAATAGTATTTTTTCACATTTTATTTTTTTATATATTAAAGGAAATGCTCTTCTCTATACGGTTTGATTATATATTTTCATTCATATTCAATAGATATAATGTTAGAATTATAAAGATATTAACTTTCAAAAATTAGTCAGCTTTGCTTTTTTATCATGGAAACAGTGGTCGCGTTCAGCCGCATCTAGCAGCTATCTAACTGCTAGCTAACAGCGGTCGTGGTAATTCGACCGGTCCATCTAAAAATAAAAAAAATTCTCACCTCATAATAAAATTTTATATTATATAGTATGAAAAAGTTTACCAGATTGAATATGTTTGTGAATTTCTCTGCTTTCATTTACCAAATATGACATATTTTCATATTCATATTGTATTTCATTTGAATTTACTAGCGCCATATTTTCTATTTTTGACAGTTATAGCAGTACGCTGAGTCATCTAGCACATTTTGTTTTCGCTAGCCCGCTAGACTAGCAGCTAGAATCTAGCGGTCGGTCAGCGGACCGTTCAACGACGTTCGCTAGGTTAGCGAGCTAGCAGCTAGGTGCGGCTGAACGCGACCAGTGATATATTCAAAAAATTCTAATTGACAGATGTCAGTGTCAAGTGCAAAACCAAAGATTGAAAGTATAGGCAAAAGAGATGGAAGGATTGTATCGTAGAAGACTTGAGAGAGAAAGAACTGTGTGAAGAAGATGCGTTGGACAGGAATGAGTGGAACAGAAGAGTAAGAAACAGCGACCCCTAATAAAATAGGGAAAGCTGAACAAGAAAGAGGAAGTGGCATGTGTATTTACATAGTGTATGTTCATTCATTATAATTTTATTGGATTTATAGAATTTTTTCAAATAAACTTTGAAAGAAATTTGCAAAAAATAGTATCTGCTCGTGTTACAATTTTACGTGATATATAGAATCTTTTCTAAGGAAATTTTGGTATGGGATTTGTACAAAATACATCGAATTGACGGAAGGTCATGTGCTGGCCACAACAGATTTTTTAAAATATGTATTGTTTTTTAAACATAAGGGCGATATTAAATATTGAAATTTGAATTTGACATTTTTACCTCTCGCTAAGAGAGGTATTGGATTGCTGCTAAAAATCGCATATCCAGATTTTAGTGAATAAGCACGTTTTAAGGCCACTAGAATCCGATTTTAACATTTTTACGATGATGTGTGTGTGTACATGTATTTAACTACGTATTTCTTAATATGACATTCATGGTAAGAGATGCAAAGGTTTTGGTAACAATTGGCCAACCGGAACTAGTAATTTCATAAAAAAAAACTTAAAAATTATTTTTTGGAAATTTATGTTAGGTATGATAAAGATTAAAGAATATAAAATCCTCTATCCAATACATTTAACAAATTTACTATATCTTCTATAAATTTAGAGATAAATATATAAAATAATCCATTGTAATGAATCTCACAGCCCAAATAATTCCATGGAAACCAGTTGAAAAATTAAAATGTTTGTAACTGACAGAAAAATGTCAGTGTCAAAAATCCAAATACATTACTGAAGGCTTTTTCTGGGAAGAATGTACATATAATATTTCTTATTTTATTATTAATTAAATATTTAAAATTATAGATACCTATATTACATATACGCATCAGAAATATCGCCAATCTCGTTAATGAATTTGAAGAATCTCGAACATTTAGAAGAGTAGGAGGAAACTTATTTATAGAATGAATTAAAAATATAAAAATATATGAATAATAGATGTAATTAGAATTTTTGTGTGGGTATAGAAATGTTAAATACAATATGTACTTATATAGCATAATATGGAAATGGGGATAGGTCTTGTACTGGCCACAACAAATTTTTGCAAACGGAGTTTTAGTTATCATTACCGATATCTGCGTATAAAGCATATTGTTGCTCCCAACAATCGGTAATATGCCGTAATAATTTATATAGTTATTCATACTAGTAAATAATGAGCCTGTTTCACATTTTTCAAAATCTATTTTAAATGAAAGTTTATGGAATGATTTTCTTAGAAATAATTTTTATTTTAATAATTTATTGTTATTTGTGGAAATAATTAAATAAAAAGATTGTCGTCCTGAAAAACTACCCCCACTCCTGTGACGTAGAAGCACATACATTACATCATTAATAGCCAATAGGAAAATAGTTTTTCCATCACCTACGTTAATTCATATTATTTATATAAATAAACGTAGGCTAAAATTTGTCACATATTAATAACAAAATCTTTTAATTTGACATTGACACTGACATTGCTCATTGTAAATGAATAATAAAGTAATAGTGGCTAATTCAAATTACACTCAAGCTAAATCTGACAATTAACCGAAGATCGATAGCTGGATGATGGCTGAATTTATATCAGAACGATTGTTTTACTGCTACCGAAATAAGGGGTGTTAAAGAGTTGAGGTAAAATAAAATATAAAAACTGAATTTATTATATAAATTGATAACATATTTTACTTTGAAGTTCTGGTCGTGATTCTTATTTGACACTTGTTTGACAACTTTGACAATACACTTGACACCTTAGAACCGCTGAAGATGTATGTACTCTGACGTCACATTCTGTTTCAGATCACGTGACTTATTCAAAATTTTATCCAAATTTCAAAAATTAATTGTAAAATATCTAAAGGATATTTCGTGATATTTTCAAATTTGAGGCTCTTTAAAGAACAATATCTTTTCAAATTTAATACTTAGAAGCAGGGCTTTTTTTGTAATGTAACGCACCGGAACGGCGTTCCGGCACATTTTTTCGACGGGTTTTCGTTTTTTTTTTTTTTTGAAAATTATTTACTATTTTTTTATTTTGATAATTTTATTAAGTTGCGGATATAAAAATTACGCCAATGAAATATTCACACATCTGAAGCACAGTATAACTATAAACAGCTTTGCACTTCTCAGCGGTGTTTTTAATCTAGTAATTCAACAGCACATCGCCTAAGCTTCGACTCCTGGTTTATACATATGCGCATAATAAAATAAATGACAAAAATATACGCTGTGTTAAATGTTTACACACAAGCTGTGCAGGTGGAATTTATTATGAATTTTTATTAGTGCCATAAATTAATGTCAGCATATATTTTTTTTTTTCAATAAAAAACATACAAAATTATTTTTTTTATTTATTTTTGTACATGAAAGGGTAAAAATATGCTGCTTCACATCCCTTGAAAAAATTTAACTTTCAATTATAAGGCATTTGACCTTGAATAAAAAAAAATTTTTTTCATGATCCCCCACCCCACCAAAATTTTGGTCACTGATAAAATGTACATTCCGGCACCTTTTTTTTTTACAAAAAAAGCACTGCTTAGAAGTCATAAAAATTCTTGCAACAGCCCTATTGTACCGGAATTATATATAAAATAGAATCGCATTTATTGAAATATTATCCACGTATTGAATATCAATCTCGTACTCGGAACCGGAAACGTGTCTCTTTTGCCTTGCCGCTGAAAGACCAATCTGTGAAAAATGCGAGCAACAAGCAATGATTGTTAACGCCGGCGCCTTGTCGATGTAAAGTATCACTTTACGGTTTGTCTGCCTCTGTGAAAGGCAAATTACGCCTGCAGACCACAACCAGCCATTGCCAAATGCTAGTCTAGACGTCTACGACCGACTGCGCTCTGTTATCTGCCGACGGCTCCAGGCTCCACGCAAAGTGCAAATGGAGGAGGCATAGGCAACGTAACGTAACTCTCATCACAGAAGGAGATAATTAGTGAAAGACGAAAAGATGTTTACAACGTCTTTTAAAACCTTTTAAATATTTTGCACATATGTACATTAATGTGGTATTGTACAAATTTTTACCTCTCGCATATCCAGATTTTAGTGAATAAGCACGTTTTAAGTTCACGCGATTTTTAACATTTTGTGTGTGTGTGTGTGTGTGTGTGTGTGTGTGTGTGTGTGTGTGTGTGTGCGTGCGTGTGTATACATATCTGTGGAAGTTCTAGACACGGTTTCTCAAATTCTATAAGATTAAAGACCAATTTAACTATACTTTAATGGGAAGAGCTGAAAAGGTTTTGGTAGCAAATAGACAACCGGAAGAAATAGTTTCTTAAAAAAAAATCTCCTAAATATTATTTTTTGGAAATTTATGTTTTTACCTTTTTACAAATATTAAGGAATATAAAATTCTCTATCCAATACACTGAATATTTTTATTATATCTTCTATAGATTTAGACATAGAGAATTATACCGTGAGTATTTTTTAACGTGAAACATTGGGTTTGTCATATCCATGGCTACGACTTGATATTTGATTGACATTGCTGTCAATCAAATGTCAAGTAACCATGGATATGACAAACCCAATGTTTCACGTTAAAAAATACGGTAAACATACCGTGAGTATTTTTTAACGTGAAACATTGGGTTTGTCGTATCCATGGGTACAACTTGACATTTGATTGACAGCAATGTATTTGCCTGTCCCATTTATAATTATTATTATTATTATTATTATTATTATTATTATTATTATTATTTCACACTATACCCTACAGGCAAAAGCACCCAATTACAGGGTAAGAGAAAAAATGAGTTAGAAAAAATAAACACATTTCTTTATCTCATCTACACTATCGTGAAAGATGTCAATGTGGGCGTGTATTGAATGATAACAGTTAATCATAAAATGGACGGGGGATTTTGTTAAAACTGTTGAATGAACAGTTTGTAAATAAAAAGTATTGACATAACGAGAAGATGAACGTGGTACTTGCAGTGGTAATTTAGTTAACAAGTATGAACAATCAATAATATTATTAACTAATTTATAAATTAATATAGCTGAATGCATGTTTCTCCTTTGTTGAAGAAATTGTAAATTAAAATCTTCTAGTAATATACATTGCGGAGTTCCTCTATTTGGATATAACCCATGTATAATAAAAGAAGCTGATTTAATGAATTTACGCTGAACTCTCTCAATTAATTCGCTGGCATTTTTATGTGAGGGGTTCCAAATTACAGAACAATATTCTAAATGAGGCCTAACTAAACTTACAAACAAAATTCTTAAAACACTTTTATCTTTGAGATATTCAGAGTGTCTAATTATGAAGCCTAGACATTTATAAGCTGTTAATATCTTATTCTCAATATGCTTTGTAAATGTAAGTTTAGGGTCAAAGGATACTCCCAGATCTACAAAGTAATAATGAAACATAGAGAACGAATTTGACATTTGTCAACAAGACGTCATTAGAGGTTAATTTTGTTTAAATAATTGTACCTGCTTTCTAAATTAAATTTAGTTATAGAAAAAATATTGTGTGCACCTTGTGCACTAGTGATTTTCTGACTTGGCTAAATTTCTTACAATATTTAAATATCATACTTCTGCCAAATTCATTCCTTATGTTTTATTTTAAATGAGACAGGCAAATACATTGCTGTCAATCAAACGTCACATTGACAAGATATCATTAGAGGTTAATTTTGTTTAAATAATTATACATGTTTTTTAAAAATTAAATTTAGTTGTAGAAAAAATATTGTGTGTACCTTATGCCCGAAATATGTTTAGTGCGCTCGAGTGGTTTTCTAACTAGGCTAAATTTCTTACAGTATTTAAATATAATACTTCTGTCAAATTTGTTCCCTATGTTTCATATTAAATGGGACACGCTAATGCATTGCTGTCAATCAAATGTCGTAACCATGGATATGACACCCCCAATGTTTCACGTTAAAAAATACTCACGGTATAAAATAATCTATTGTATAATGAATCAAATAGCCCATGGAAACCAGTTGAAAAATTAAAATGTTTCTATTCTATTAGGAGAACTTTTAGCAATGTTTAGTCTTGAGGTAGGAACGTAAAAATTGTTTCTATGCCGGGCGTTATGGTCATGAACGTCGGATATTTTTTCAAAGTGTGTTTTTATGTATGAACAAACAGGTTTCCAATATGTATATCGAAGTAACTGTTAAAATTTTTAAATCTTTAAAAACAGATCTGCAAGATGAATTATAACTTAACCCTGCCATACATCGAATAATTCTCTTCTGAGCAATAAAAACAGTTTTAGCTGAATGTGAACTGCCCCACAGACATATACCATAACGTATTCTAGATTCAATAGTAGCAAAGTAAAACATCTTTAGTTGTTTAATATTTAAAATTAATCTTAGGTGACGTAACTGATAACAAAACGTATTAAGTTTCGTAACTATTTCAGCACAATGAGGATCCCAACTCGTTTGGTTATCAACATCCCTAGTGGACGAGCTGAAGCATTATTACTTTTTGTATTTTTATCAAAGTTAATATCAATTTGTTGCTTTTTATAAGGATGCTTATTAAAACGGAGAATTTTGGTTTTACTTTCATTAAAAAAAAGTTTATTTTCATAGCACCATTCGGTAAGTGACTACATTTTTATTACATTCTGTTTTCAAAGCATTATCACTTTTATTTGAGATATTTAATGTAGTGTCATCGGCATATAAAACGGGGGTGCAATTGTTAGATAAAACTTTACAAAGATCATTAATATAAATGACAAAAAGTATTGGAGCTAGTACAGTACCTTGTGGTACACCAAAATTTGTGTATACTACATCTGAATTGACACAATTTCCTTCAAAATTAAGAGTAACATACAATTTGGCTTTAGGTACAGGTATATGTTAGAAGTACTTACTTGATAAGCAGTTACGGCAATGAATTGAGTTTCCGGGAAAGAAACTGATGTCGCTGGGGCCCACGGCAATGCTCTTGGATCAGGGGCTTGCACTATAATTATCCTGGGTTGATATTTGTGCATGGAACTTAGTACAACCTGTAACAAAATTTACAATAAAATTAAGGATTTTTTCGTAAGAAAACCAAACAAGTTCATTTATTGAAGTTATGAGCAAAAAGGTTTTTTCAAAAACTAAGCCAGGCGATTTCCTTCTTTATTTTCATGATTTAATTATACAGGGAGTTTATTCAAATCAGAATATAGGATTTATCACAAACAATATTTTCTACTTACGTGTCCAGGTTGAGGAATGGCAGTATTGGTCATCTTCAGCCTTCCAAAAGCTACTGTTTGGGCCATCCAGTGCTGTCCAGCAGCTGGAGAATCTGGATGCAAGTATACTCGATGGGGTGACAAAGGTTCTGCAGATCCGGCTCGTGTCCAACTTCCGCCATTACCACCGGTATATTTGTACCTGCAGTCAGATATGGGGTTCATCTCCAGAAGAACGCAGTAGCGGGCTAAGGGGTCCAGACCGCGGATCTGGATACGGAGAGATGGGAACATTCTCCTGGAAAGAAATTTTGTGTTAAATATATGTACGAATAAATAAACTTATTAAAACATATGAATGGAGGACAGTTTGAATATGTATTAAATTAATCATAGTTTTGTATTTAGAATTTATTTGTTTTTTCCATGGCTTACTTATCCGTATTAATAAAATAATTATACCCAGATTACATGTTTTTCTAATTTACTGAAATTCTATCAACTTTCAACATAGGACATGCTACATAAAGTACCCTTATTTTTTGCCGTAGAACACATTTATGTAATAAAAAAGGGGGGGTTCCATTTAAAAAAATTGTCTTTTTTGAAGTTTGTCAACTGAAATTTTGGTGTAACGTACCCGTCACATTTTTATAAATAATCGAGGATTCTTCTATGATAATGTAAAATTTTCCGCTGCATTCAATGGTAAAATAAAATATAGCGTATTCCATTTAAAATAAGAAAGTTGAGGTCAATTTCCGGTCAAACCGGAACCAAATTTCGTTAAGTTATATTAAATAGTAGGTATTTAAAATATAGAGAGCGTAAGCTTGTCCTGAGACACCCTGTATAGACAATGTATGAATGCATATCTGTGGAAAATTTAACAATCTTTAATTTTTATAAATAAATTGCGGGCATTTAAAAGTATTTTTGAGCTTCAAGTAAAGTGCCATTTCCTGTTATCCGATAGGGTCGAAAAAGATTTCAAAATATTTCGATTGATAGTATTGGACACAGTATCACACACACACAATCACACTATCACACACACACACACACACACACACACACACACACACACACACACACACACACACACACACACACGGATATCATCGTGAAAACATTTAAAATTGGATTCTAGTGACTTTAAAACGAGGTCATTTACTAAAGTCTCGATATATGATTTTTATCACGATCCCTATACCTTCCTTACCCTCCGAGAGGTAAAAATACCCGATCTTTTGCAGGATAATAATAGTCCAAAAAATTTTGAGTGATATGCTAATGCAAATTTCAATTTCGGCCAAAAAGATCACGTTTTTAACTTTGATGCATAAATAAATAACTATTTTGTATTATAACATAAAATTGGTACAATATATACCGATTCCTATAATTTTCTAATAGTTTACGGTTAAAAAAGTGGTATAGAGTCTTTTACAAAATTTACCTAAACGACATTAAAAAGCTATTAATCTACGGAGGCGACATGTGTCTGCTTTTAGTCTTGTAGTTCGTGTAATCTGTGTGTGTGTTCTGGCTCTTCTAGGCGACAGTGCCTCTTGAACCATGTTTTGGTGTAAACTTTGGCTTCTGAAGTGTCTGCATTATTTGTTTTACTTGTGGGAAACGATCAGTAAAAAATAAGTAGCAAATGGTTCCTTAAAACATTCATAAATCATCGTACAAAGTTCAACAACAATAAGACAAAAATTTGGTACATTTTCATTGTTTAAACAAAGAAAATGTCTTTCTAAATATTGTCCTCAAAGTGTGAAAAGCTTTTTCGATAAAACGCGCGACTTGTTAAAATTTTTACTGACTTTCTAAAATCCGAACAATCACATAAATTTTAATGGAAATAATTAGGAAAAGAATCGTGTTTTTTTAAGGGTGTTTCTAATTTGAAGGGCGAGATTTCAATCTACTAGTAGATGTGGCAAGCTTCCGGTAAATGTTTACGACATGTTTAACATGTCTTCAGTGTTTATAGCACACGACTTCTCTGCTACCCTCGTCATTGTCAGTAGTAAATCATGGATATTTGGACCAAAACCGCTTGTATATTTATAAAGGGATATAAACATTGTTGTTGCTATTTTCTAGTGCTGAAAAAGTTAAATATACAAACAATATGGTTTGCCAGCAGAAAATTTATGTATCATTTCTAAATAGTATATTATGTGGCAAGTGTGTGAAACTGAAATTTTTACATGAGGGTGGAGATTGCGACACGAGCTGAAGGCGAGTGTTGCAAACCACCCGAATGTAAAATTGGCTTCACACACGTGTTACATACTATACTTTTTCTACGACCTTGCAATAAAATTTTTCTTCACATTGTCATTCTTTTAACGTAAAGCCTCTGTATTATCGACTTGTGTAACCATGGTTACCAACGTTACGGGTGTTTAACAGCTTTGTTTTATTAAAATACAATTCAGTTTGGAATATTTAAAATAATGAACGGTGCGTGAAGTGCTACTTCACGCACAGTGTGCAAAAAGTCAAACTTCACACATAAAAATTGATACGTGAAGTACTCACTTCACGCATGGGAGTAGAAAAAATTGTTTTTATTTATTTTCGTGCTTTTACATTTATTTATTTAGATTTAAATTACTCTTATGGGGTCCCGTGGCCGCGTGCCTGAGTGTCTGGTCGCGAACCTGGGGGAACCGGGTTCGATCCCGACAGACGCCAAATATTTCCAATTTTAAATGGCACAAAAGTGACCCCTGTGGTGCAATCTCCACGCCAGCAATGAGTGCCCGTGTGGTGACGCCTGGTAAGCGCCCACACGGTAAAATATATCGTCATCATTACCGATGTCTACACGTGTTGTAGATACTGGCACACCCAGTAATGGGTAATATGCCGTGATGATATATTTATTTATTTTTTATTTATAAAAGTATTAATGCCAAATTAGAAATATTTTTAACATGTCGAAGTCGTATTTTTTATAGTTTTCGAAATAACAGAGCAGAAGTTGTAAAATACTTTGTATTTAAAATGGGTCATTTAAATTTACGACGAATTATCAATTTTATAACTACTATTCTGTCAAAATTGATCCCTCTTATCTCATATAACCAAAAGATAAATAAGGAATAAATAAATTGCATAATAAAAATATATATCTCGACTTGACTGCTTTCCTCAATAAAATAATTGACTTTAAAATCTATTCACTCCTTAACAATGCACCATAAACCCCATCATAAACCAAAACAGGCATTGTTGTTTGAAGGTATCGATTTCAAGGCATTTCACGCATTTCTTTAGCTGCGCTGGGGGCGAAATTAACGCCTGGTCTGTAGGGGGTGGTGTCTGGCCACTTGAAGACGATTGTAAAGTCAATTCGGCTTATCACTGATTAGAATCACTGGCGCCAAGTCAGGTAGCGTACGAAACACACTCTTCAAGGCGCCTGTGACGAATATTGTCTTTGGGGAAAGATAAATAAAAACTACAAGGGGAGAATTATGAACAAAATTATGCTAGACAACATAAGTCATTATTTCAATGAGAAATATTGAATATAGTATGGAATGACGTAGGTTCTTCTTATAAGGTAGTTCATCCGTGACATCATAATCAAGTATGTCATATTTAAACTCATTAAAAAATTGTATTGTTACTTTAAAAATGACAAAATAATTTTTATAGTTTATATTAGTATAGTTACCTTTCTTAAATTATTTTTTGTCTCGAAATGAAGAATCCAGCCGAGTCATATGGCAACATTGGTTATTACCTATATAAAAAGTTTTAATTTTCTACGATTTTTGTTACACGATTTTTCTTATATAATTTACCATATTTCGGGTGAAATAAATTAGTAATTATTTTTCTAATCATGCGGAATAGTTGATTGCAACGTTGCCAGTTCCTTAATACTTTATTGCGCATTTGCGTAATAGAATAAATAAATATATCATCACGGCATAGTACCCATTTCTGGGTGTGCCAATCTGCTTTATCGCAGATATCGGTAATGATGACGATATATTTTACCGTGTGGGCGCTTACCAGGCGTCACCTCACGGGCACTCATTGCTGGCGTGGAGAGTGCACCACAGGGGTCACTTTTGTGCCATTTAAAATTCGAAATATTTGGCGCCGGTCGGGATCGAACCCGGTTCCCCCAGGTTCGCGACCAGACACATTTGCGTAATAGCGTCCAAAATATAATTTTTCTTGAGACTGCTACCCTTTACGTGCGGTTTCTCAATAATAATTGTGGTGCCTCATAGTTTTTATTTTTTTTTAATAAATATCCAAATATCAAAGAATAACATATTCGTTTTTAAAACATGTTGGGTTGTTGTCATATTAATATTTTCTTATTAGTGGGGAATCTATACTCGTCTCATCGAAACCCAAAGAATCGCCATAAACTTTTGAAACGCTTCTCATTTTAGTTAAGAAAGAAACCCAAATTTCCACTCTTCATAAATAAGAGTGTGAATGCTGTAACTGCTATACAAAGAGTTGGGCTCTCATAGTCATAACAATAATATTATGAAACTATGCATTTACTTACTATGATTAAAAATTTTTGTTTTCCTTGAGAGATCATTTAAAAAAAAAAAAAAATCTGATGTGGCCAGCACAATACCTTCCGTTAATTCTATGTATTTTGTACAAATATTCCTTGGAAAAATTCTATATATCCAGTAAAATTGCTACAAGAACATATACTATTTCTACAAGTTCCTTGGAAAAGATTCTATGAATCCAATAAACACGAACATACACTATGTAATTAGAATTATTATTTCCATGATTATAGCAAAGCAAGCTAATTTAATCTAAAGTTATTCTATTGAATATAAAGGAAAATGTATTTAACTGCAAGAAAAACTGTTAAGAACTTCAAATACGGGAACTTCCGGTTGCCTCATTATAACAAAAATCTAAACAGCTCTTCATATGGATGTAAAGAAAATAAGAAATAATTATAATTTTTAGAATTGTAGTATTGGAGTTATCGCCGGAGAAAAATTTGTTACACAAGAACACACACACACACACACACACACACACACACACACACACACACACACACACACACACACACACACACACACACACACACACACAGAGAGAGAGAGAGAGAGAGAGAGAGAGAGAGAGAGAGAGAGAGAGAGAGAGAGAGAGAGATAGTCCTAAACCTAGTAAAATCGTATTCTAGGGACCCTAAACGTGCTTATTCAAAAACTCACCACCGAATTTTCTGACTAAAGACCATACCTTCCTTACCTAAAGGTGGCGGAAGATAAAAATGAATATTTTATTTTTTCTTCGACCGTATTAAAAGGCTATGCTTTTAATACTGTTTTTTGTTTTAATAAGTTAATCTTTTTGTTACTAGTATAAAAATGTAACTGTTGCTAGGTAACACTTTTACTTACATGTATTAAAATCCTGTATAGCAAATAATTCCATGAAACGATTATATGCGCACTCGTAAACTTCACGCGATTATGATGGCAATAAATTTACCACTATTTCTTTTGCACTTTCTTCAATATCAAATGGTAAATCAGATTCTTCAAATCCAGACATTTTAAATCAAAATTTAAATGCAAATACGAATATTTATACAATTTTGCTACTTGACAGCACAGAACAAAGAAATATGTAAACAAAACAAAAGTCATGGCTAACTACCCGCTGAGCTTTACATTTCGAAAACTTGTCTTCATCGTATTTAGATGTATGTATTCATCATATTTATTTCGGTTGAAGAAAAAATAGTATGTGTTATTCTGATTAAAAGTGCAAACTAATTGCTCATCAAACAAAGTCTCACTTTTAATCCTAATAACACAATCTACTATTTTTGACTGTTATTATCATACCTACATGTAACAATCAATACTTCAGTACATTACATGTATGTAGGATTACCAGATACATTTGAAAAATGCCAGGACAAAATTTGATTTTTTGCGTCCATTTTAAAGAGGTCCAAAACCGTCCTATTATCATCCAAAATAATAATAGTCTTTAATAATAATTTCACGCATTTCCTCTCCCACCGTGCCGTGTTTGTTTTCACACACCCGGAAACAATCTCTAATCGCCACCACAACCTTCGTGATCTCTGTGATTGCTTAGGGCCTGTACCTATTCATTTCCTAGCTAACGAACTGTTGAGGCAACGGGACCACCCCTAAATTGCTGATGATCACTATGTTTAAAAATCTATTTCCTCAACCACCCTGTAGGAATTAGGAAAACAAAAGTCTGCGGTCAAACAGTTGGCGATCGTCGCCTTGTCGCCTGCACAGTCATGGTCAAACAACAACTAAAACAAAGGACTGACAGTTGGGAAAACAAGGAAGGCGATGGATGAATTCCTGAGATATGACACATTGGGCTGAAAGATTTAGTTTTTGACAATTTCCTGTAGAGTTTCATCTTTTTACGAAATTAACAATTGTTTCTAACATTCCAACTTCATTTACAATCATTTTAAATAAATAAAACAAATATGGAAGTTTAATTTAATTATGAAAAGTAGTTTGGTACTACTTAAACTTATAATATCTAGTTTTATTTCATAATTTACTGCGTTCATTTGGGCTCTAATATGGCGGACGAGTCTGTCAACAAATACAAACTGGGGCCAGCGGCGTCTCGTGCATTTTATAAGAAGGCAAGCAGCAATGGCGTAGGGAAGGTATAAAAAAAAAATGCGCCGCAGCCGATTTTTTTTTTCATTCAAGGTCAAATGCCTTATAATTGACTTACATGTTTCGAAGGGATGTGCAAATGCATGTTTTTCCCCTTTCATGTGCAAAGAACAAAAATTGCCAGATCACAGACTTGACGTGATATTATTTAAGTAGCAAAAGCCTCGCTTAATATCATTCCATACTGATTTTTCTTTATTAAATAATAAACTTGGTCAACAATATAATTTTAGTAATGTTTCACTATCACATAATCACACATGTTTGTCATATAAATCGGTATTAAAATACCTTGTTTTATGTTTAACAGTTGTTAATAACTTCATAGGAGGAACTGGTCTGCCATTTGCAAAAAAGGTTTTTTTTCTTCAAAATTGCCAAATGGATTTTCTTGTAATTTTTTTATTATTGCACAAATGTTATCCATTCTGTATAAAAATATAAGGATTATTATTATTTTCAAAATTTAATTGAAACAAAATAAATGTAGAAATATAAAATATAGATACCTTATAAATAAATTTTACTTTTATTCGTATCCTATTTTAACATTTACTATCTATTTCACTTAAATTTTGTTCATGGAAGCAATATAAAAACTGCTTGCAGATGAACCTAAACAGCGAAATATTTTCAGTATAGAAGGCTACATGTTCGGCAATGTTCGGTATAGTGTAGGTATAGGCGGTGTAAGCACCCGAAGTTCTGCTTACCAGCACGTTTGGTACAACATGGTAAGATCGTAATAGTACGTATCCCAATGATAGAATTAGATTAACGGTGCGGTAGGCAACAGCAAATACATTTGTGTCTTTGCTTTTAAATTTTGATATATTAAAGTTCTAAATATATAAATATAATTGTAAAAATAAATTAAAAGTAACAAAATATAAAGGCAAGCACTGCTTGCCTTGCTTGTATGGAGAAAACGCCACTGACTGGGGCATACTGACGTTACTCCAAAGTATTCAAATGTAAAAATTACGAAATAATGTTCAATTTTTATTGTTATAATGAGAAGAAGCCATGGTGGCTAATTTTTACTTCTTGCTAAGAGAGGTATTGGATTCATGCTAAAAATCGCACATCCAGATTTTAGGGAATAAGCACGTTTTAAGATCTCTAGAATCCGATTTTAACAATTTTACGATCTGTGTGAGTGTGTGTTTGTATATTGGACGGATCGTTTCTCAAATTTTACAAAACTACAGACCAATTTAACTACGTACTCCTTAATCTGACATTAATGGGAAGAGCTGAATAGGTTTTGATAACAATTGGCTTAAAGAAAATCTTCTAAATATTATTTTTTGGAAATATTGAAGAACATAAAATTCTACATCAACGTTTCGACTAGAGATGCACTCGATCTCGAGCTCTGGCCCTAAGCCCGCCTCGATTTCGAGTCGATCATCGAGCCGGGCCGAAGATATTTTTTATCGGACCGAATCAGGCTAATCATTTGCAAAAGTTTTTTTTTTTAATTTTTGCCCGACTCGAAAATTCGAGCTTTTCGGGCCGGCCCGAAAAATCTTAGTGCACAGTTTCCATAATATTTTAATGAAAATGGATGAAGTTGAAAAGGGTCCAAATGATTTAATAACAACATACTTCACATCTTAATAATAAAAAAGTTATTTTACTTCAAAAATTCAGGGCTATTCATTAAAGTATAATAATGCTATTGTCATGTTGTTATCATTACTATTGTTACTATTCGTATACTTTAATAAAAGTGATTTTTATTTCTACTATAATGATTTCTTGTCTTATTTTCGTGTAGAAATAAAGTTAGATAAAAAAATCCTTATGTAAATAATATATTTTTGTATAAGATTTTAAATTTTCGAGCGCCTTTGGGAAACGAAGTGTTAAATACTCGTAAGTCTAATTTTTGTAACTAACTTACACTAGAAGTGTCTCTTTTTTAAAAAACTTATGTTAACTAATGTCGAAAGTTATAAGGATGTAGAGGTTTTTTTATAAAATTGGCACGAAAAAAGTTAAACATTTCGCCTCACATCAAAATCAAAATTAGGAATGTCGGATGCACCCAATTTCGAGCTTTGGACTTACCCGGCTCGATTTCGAGCCATCTAATTTTTTGTCGAGTCGATCTTCGAATCAGGCCGGCAATTTTTATTTTCGGGCCGAGTCGACCCAAACCTCAAAGCCCGGTCCGGCCCGGCCCGAATGCATCTCTAGTTTCGACAGTGGCGAGGGGTATTGTGCTGGCCACAACGGTTTTTTTTATATTTTATGACCCTTATAATGAAATTTCATTACGGAGAATGCTACCAAGGATCAGTTTCAAAATCAAACAAGGATTGCATTTCTATTATTTCTCTAACTGTAACATTTACACCTGCGTAAAATTAAAATAATTTCAATGATAAATTTTCTAATTTGGTACTATGGTGGAGGACTCCAATGTGTTACACTGTTTCAAATTAAAAAAAATATTATTGTGCCCATCATCCCTTTTATTCCTCGTAACTGTAACCATTTCCACCCCGTGAATTTAGTACTTCAAAGCACCGCACCTTTATCTACATATTGTTAGTAGCATCGCAATGTTTATACCCCGTGTACAGTTATCTATCGGGGAGTGATTTCACGCAACAAGTGTTTGTGGGTATTGTCTCTTGGTCTGGGCAGTGTGTAGGAGAATAGGCTGTCGGCAACAGATGAAAGAGGCAGACGTGCCGACGTGCAGGGCTACTTGTTGCGGGCTAGCATGCGTGCAAAATGCGGCCCTAAGCCGCCTGGATAAGTCAAGTGGAAGTGTGGGAGACGGCGCCAAAGATAGACGACGATGGCCACCAGAGATGCACTTGCTCAGAGAACTACAGGTTTGTTTTCCCTTTCCCAGATTAAAAAAAATCTGTTGTGGCCAGCGCAAGACCTCTCGCCATTTCCATATTAGGCTATATAAGTATTGAATTGCACTTCCCTTTCGAACCGTCGTTTTATAACAAAAAAATACAGAACTTTACCCAAATACTGTTTTGCATTTAACATGTCTTCTGCACACATATAATTCTAATTATATCTATTTTTCATTGTATGAGGAAGTTTCTAAATGTCAGAGATTCTTCCAATTCATTAACCAGAATGGCGGTATTTCTGATGGATATAAGCATTTTACCTATAATTTCAAATATTTAATTAATAAAACAATAAGAAAGATTAAATATACTTCCCAGAATGTCACTAAAACTGTTGATTTTTGACACTGACATGTGTCATTTAAAAACTATGTTATAAACATTGGAATTTATCAACAGGTTTCCTTAGTGCCTTAGCCTCTGCGATTAAATTACTCTATATATTACCTATATAGTGTCTTTATCTTTAAATTTATACAAGATATAATAAAAATTGTGTATTAGATGGAGAATTTTATGTTCTTCAATATTTAATAACAAAATATGTTGTTTATGGTGCACGCAAGTATGATCATATTTCGAAATATCGTAAACTAGCCAACATGACATCTGTAAATAATCGCGTAAAAGCTATGTATCTCTGTTTAATACATAATATTCTGAAAACTGGTACTCCTCACTATCTATTTGATAAATTGAAACAGAAGCAATATAATTATAAGCTCAGGATTAAAGATTTATATATAGTACCAGCTTATAGAAAATCGAAATTAAAGGGCTCGTTTCCTTATTTGGCACCGTCATTGTACAACAGCATACCCTGTAATTTAAAAAACTTATCCCCGAGCATGTTTAAAATTCATATTAAAAATATATTTGCGTAGGTAATATCTGTGTAATATACAAATTATTATTATTTGATTAATTGGCATAATGTTTTGCATACAAAGATTTGTGGTTTATTTATGATTTAATAAATTTGTATTATTTTTGATTTTTGTAAATTAATAATTGGCATTATTATGTAAAATTTGTATGGTTAGGTGGTAGACCAGCCTATGGCTAAACCTGGCCATTGATGTCTCATCAATAAAGATTATTATTATTATTATTATTATTATTATTATATATTCCCGACCAGGCACTTAGGCACACGGCCACGAGACCCTCATTATAGCACCTGTTATTAAATATCAGAATAAGTCTAATCCAAAAAATAGTATTGCAAAGCCTTCTACATTTAATAAAATGTAATATATTATAATCATTCGCCACTTTTAACGAATAGCGTATTCGGCCTCAAGCCGAATAGCGAAAATTCAACGGTTTCTTTGGTCGAATAGCCGAATACTCGGCGAATTGTATTCGGCTCTGACCTCTGGCATGGTTGACATATATACCGCAGCTATATAGACATTTTAGTTTCAAATAAACTGTGGAACTTATTATTAAGAAAAAAACAGACCGATGAATCACCCGGTATGTATGCGGTATACCAAAACTTACTATTTTTAAACCTTCTGCTAACTTCTTTTTGAAACCCGGGATATATATGCAAAAAAATGTATTCAAAAAATAGCAAAACAAATGAACTCTAATAATAATTGTTTGAATTAAATTTATGATATTTCGCCAAGTATGTAGAAGCCACATGTCTGTAATATTAAATATCAAATTGCGGATATGTATTTCCAATTATTGACCATCACCAATAAGATTTTTAAGTGTTGAAATAAGATATGTATATCAATTTACGTGACAAAATGAGCTTAACATATACGCCAAAGAATATTTAAATAATATAAAGAAAAAGAGTCTTGTAAAATAAATACTTTATATTATTTTTTTATATTTTAGATGTTTTATATACTAAAATATTTAAAAAACTGCTATACTAAACCGAGTTGGAAAATTTGTGAGGGTAATATTGTAGTTGGTAACATTGAATTGACATTACATTTATTCACGTCAATTTTGATTTATGACGTCTGAAAATTGGGTTTCGTAATGACTTATTATGGGGGCAAAATATAAAAAAAATATTACGACTTAACACTAGACCGCAGTCAATTTAGACGAATTTTCATTAAAAAAAAAACTAGATTATGTAAATACATATAACAAAAACAAAACAAAAATTACAGACTTACCGTCCAGATTTCGTGATGATCATTTCCGTACCAATTTCGTGGAACTGCTTCCAAAGATCACGATTCTGAAGCGTTACTTCACAATGAAGTTCTCTTCGATCTATAAGCAAAATAAAACACATAAGGGCCGTTTTCATAATAAAGTGTAACTTCACTTTAACACTTTAAATTAAAATTAAAGTTGTGCTCGTTTTCATAATATAACCTTTGCGAGCAGTTTTGCATTACTTCAAATTAGAGATAATGTCTTAAAGTAATTTAAATTAAAGTCTTAAACGTAATAATAATAATAATTTGTGTAGCATTATTAATAAGTTATAAGATATCGACAATTTTTGCATTAGTTTTATAGGGTTTACAATATAGGTAGGGACATTGTTGTAATCAATGATTCTAATTAATTATTATTTATTATATTACAAAATTATTATTATAAATTTTGATAAGTAATGTATAGATTAATGTAACTATAAAATGGACTAGTACTAGTTAATTTAAAATTTTCTGTATAGGTATTGTTGTAATCAATTCTTGTTCCTCTTTTTTTTGGAATACGTACTGTAGATATAATTAATCTTATCCATAAATAAATAATATTTACTAAAAAACATATTACTCGTTTAAAATCAGACCAACTTTTTTAAAACTTTAATTGTAAAAACAAATCATAAAAAAATAAATAAATCCTCACCAGAATAATAAGTATCGAAAGCTGATTCCATCATGTCCAAACTACACTTTTCACTTCAACTAATGTCACTTCTACTTGTCTCTCACTTGAAGGGTTGTAAGGCACTAACTAATTTCTTCACCACGTTAGAATATAAACAAGTACAGTTTGCAATTTGCCTCGTGGCGTCCTGACCTACCCCAAGGCGTGTGCTTAGCTGTCATTGGCTGAGACAGTTCAAAACAAGAGACGTGATTGGTGGATAGGTCAGGGTTAACGTATCGAGCAGGGTGGGAAGGGAAAGGGATGAAAATAGAAAAATAAGGGATGAATCATTGAATAAATGGAGAATAAAACAAATGAAACTTATTGTTAAAATTATTTTTGAGTATTAATAAATATTTTGTTCATATTTTAAATAAATAAGTTTTGTTTTATTTAACAAAATAGGGTCCACTACTTATTTTTTAGTGATATGTAGTTTTAGAAAGTCTTTATTGTTATTCGTGCAGCCGAAATAATTTTTTTAGACGACCATTGTAATAAGTATGACATATCAACTTAGTATCCTAACACTGAAAGTTGAACTTATCACATTAGTGTTACGATATATTTCATATCGTAATAGTTGACTCGGTTGCTAAGTTACTATGGCATTATTTCTGGCTATATGTATACATTATTCATTTGTCAGCTGTCAGTACGTTTGAACCTAAATATCACTTTGAAAAAAAAGTTAAATTTATTTATGCTCGTCTAAAAAATAATGTTCATAACTTGTATGAAATTCAAATAGCTCGTGTGTATTGACTTGCACTCCGCTACGCGTCGTGCGTCAATTTACACTCGCATGATATTTGGTATATTTCATAACTTGTTATGAAAATAACTATTTACCTCTCGCTAGTAGGGATATTGGATTCATGTTAAAAATCGCATATCCAGATTTTAGTGAATAAGCACGTTTTGAAAGCCCTAGAATCTGATTTTAACATTTTTACAATGATGTCTATGAGTGTGTGTGTCTGAATGTTGGAGGGACGGTTTCTCAAATTCTATAAGACAAAAGACTAATTTAACTACATGTTCCATAATCTGACATTAATGGAAAGAGCTGAAAAGGTTTTGGTAACAATTGGACAATCGGAAGTAATAGTTTTTTTTTTAAATCTTCTAAATTAATGTTATTGTTATTACAAATATTAAAGAATATAAAATTCTCTACCCGATACCGATACATTGAACATTTTTATTATATTTTCTATAAATTTACAGATAGAAAATTATAAATACCGTGAGTATTTTTTAACGTGAAACATTGAGTTTGTCATATCCATGGTTACAACTTCATATTTGATTGACAGCAATGTATTTGACTGTTCCATTTAAAATGAAACATAGGGAACGAATCTGACAGAAGTATTATATTTAAATATTGTAAGAAATTTAGCGGAATCAGAAAACCACTCGAGAGTACTAAACATATTTCGGGCACAAGGTGCACACAGTATTTTTCTACATCTAAATTTTATTTTTAGAAAAGAGGTATAATTATTTAAACAATATTAACCTCTAATGACATCTTGTCAATATGACAGATAACCCTTGAATTTCCCTATAAGTTATGATTTGACATTTGATTGACAGCAATGTATTTGTCTCATTTAAAATGACACATTTGACAGAAGTATTATTTAAATATTGTAAGAAATTTAGCCGAGTCAGAAAACCACTCGGGCATAAGGTGCACAATATATTTTTTCTACAACTAATTTTAAATTAGAATACTGGTATAATTATTTAAACAAAATTAACTTCCATTGTCGTCATATCAAATGTCAAATTCGTTCCCTATGTTTCATTTTAAATGGAACGGGCAAATACATTGCTGTCAATCAAATGTCAAGTAACCATGGATATAACAAACCCAATGTTTCACGTTAAAAAATACTCACGGTATATAAAATAAACCGGTTGAAAAATGTAAATGTTTGTAATTGACAGAAAAATGTCAGTGTCAAAAATCCAGATACATTACTGTGGAGGCTTTTTTAGAAAGTATACATTTAATACTTCTTATTTTATTATTAATTAAATATTTACAATTACAGATACATACATATATTAGTATATTACATATACGCATCAGAAATACCACTAATCTCGTCAATGAATTTGAAGAATCTCGATCATTTAGAAGAGTAAGAGGAAACTTATTTATAGAATAAATTAAAAAATATAAAAATATATTAATAATAGATGTAATTTGAATTTTTATGTGTACTAGAAATGTTAAATACGCAATATATACTTATATCGCCTAATATGGAAATGGCGAGAGGTATTGTGCTGGCCGCACCAGACTTTTTGTAACAATTCCATGGCCTGTGCACATTTGAGGCATTCAAGAATTAATTTATTATATTTGTATTATTTGTCATCTACTTTTATCACATTTCTTATAACTATTCATCTTTATATTATTTGTTTCTCTCACGAAAATTGCAAATCTAATGGTATCTTTTCAAAATTGTCACGTACCGAAACTCAATATTTATCCCTCTATAATGAAATTTATTTAAAGTAAGTATTGTTAGGCGTTATCAGTATCAGTTAGTTTCTCAGGATATGATAAATTTTATTAGTTTGTTTGCAACTTACCCTTGTTTTGAATTGTGAGAACTTTATTTGTACTTTGTATATAAATATATATTTGAAATATAAATAGTTTTCTAGACAGCATGGTACTATATATTTACTGTTTATTACATTACATTGTAAACTATGAAGAATTATATCTAATATAGGGAATACTTTGAAGACGAGAAATTATTATTCTTTGTAACAAATGAAAAAATCTGTTATGCTTTTCAAGCAATTTGTTTTGCTGAATTCTACCTACTGCGTCTGCATTTATATAAGCTAGATTATAATAGATTATAATTTCTTCTAGTAATAGCAATAGGCAGAGCGTTAGAGATCTATTCAAAAACCGGCTTGTAATTTCTTAAAAACAAAATATGTCATTTACTTTGATCGGCTTAACAACAGAGCTATTGTTCCCTCAAAATAGAGTGAAAATAAAATTATTCTCGGCCTTCCAAGTGTCATTTTATATAATCTCAAAGCTACGTGCTACGTGGAGAAAACATCATTGGAATCAGATTTGGATTGCTTGAAAATTAGAAATTCGTACTTTTTCAAAATTTGGGTACTTAGCTGTCCATTTTGATATTAATTTTAAAATTCCTTCATTTTACAGTTTGTTACACTGTACGAGATGGTGTTTTTTTTATCGGAAAACTGTAAAAACTATTGGACTTCGGTGTATTGGGACAGAATTTGTCGTATTAGAAATTAGAGGGCCATTTTATTGATGATTTTGTTTTCCCAAAAAAATGCATAGAAATAAATAAATAAATAAACATATCATCACGGCATATTACCCATTTCTGGGTGTGCCTGAGTGTCTGGTCGCGAACCTGGGGAACCGGGTTCGATCCCGACAGACGCCAAATATTTCCAATTTTAAATGGCACAAAAGTGACCTATGAGCTATGAGTGCCCGTGAGGTGACGCCTGGTAAGCGCCCACACGGTAAAATATATCGTCATAATTACCGATGTCTACATGTGTTGTAAAATGCATAGGTTACTAGATAAAACGAAAAACTGATTTTAATTATTTAATTCTCTTTCAAATAACTTCTAAACTATCAGTTACCGAAAGAAATGTTTCGAATAAAATGTTACAGTATTATAGTTTTTGTACTATTTTTACCTCTCGCTAAGAAAGATATTGGCTTCATGCTAAGGATCGCATATCCAGATTTTAGGAATAATCCCTAGAATCCGATTGTGTGTGTGTGTGTGTGTGTGTGTGTCTGCATTAATGGGAAAAGCTAATTAGATTTTGGTAACAAATGGAAAACCGGAAATACTAGTTTCTTAAAAAAAACCTAAATATTATTTTTTGAAAATTTGTTATTACAAATATCAAAGAATATAGAAAAACTCTATCCAAAACATTTAAAAATTTTATTATATCTTCTATGGATTTAGAGATAGAAAAATATAAAAATATATACAATAATAAGTTGTAATGAATCTCACTGCCCATAAAAACAAGATAAAAAATTAAAATGTTTATAATTGACAAATAAATGTCAGTGTTAAAAATCCAGGGATAGTAATGAAGACTTTTACTAGAAAGTAAACATTTAATACATTTTTTTATTAATTAAATATTTATAATTATAGATACATATATTACATATACGCATCAGAAAAATCTCATAACTGAATTAGCAGAATCTCGAACATGTAGAAGAATAAGAGGAAACTTGTTCATAGAATGAATTAAAAAATATAAAAATAAATAAAGAAGATATATGAAAATGGTGAGAGGTATTGTGCTGGTAACGACAGATTTTTTTTCTGTACTGAGGTAATTTTAATTTTACAAACAGATTTTTATTAAAATGCGACTTGTCAAAATTATGACTTGGTGTTTTTTTTGTTATATTGGTAACGCTTCCCGCTAACAGTTGAAATTTCATGTTTTGACAGTTTGTGTATTGTGTGTGCGCTCATAGATCTTCTCATTGACGTATTAACACAGTGCTTTTATAGACTTATAAGAATACCGAAATAGAAAATATACCTACTATTAAATAACTTTTTTTGAAATATTTACACAATAAATAGCGACTTTTATTACAATACCGTGAGTATTTTTTAACGTGAAACACTAAGTTTGTCATATCCATGGTTACGACTCGACATTTCATTGACAGCAATGTATTTGCATGTTTCATTGAAAATGAAACATAGGGAATGAATTTGATAGAAGTATTATATTTAAATATTGTAAGAAATTTAGCCGAGTCAGAAAATCACTCGGAAACAAAGGTGCACACAATATTTTTCCTACAAATAAATTTAATTTTGAAAGCAGATATAATTATTTAAACAAATTTAACCTCTATTGATGTCTTGTCAAATGTGAAATACGTTCCCGGTATTTCATTTTAAATGGGACAGGCAAATACATTGCTGTCAATGGGGTATTCCACCATAACAAAAAAATAAGAAAAATTTCAATTTAACTTAAAGTATGGCTCAATAAATAATAGTTAAAACAATGAAAACATTTTTTAAATAATTACTTTACGAGATATTTCACATTTGCTAAAAGGGAAAATTGACGTCATACAATTGTTATCTTTCTCTCGTAGCGTACTCAGAGCAGTGTGTGTGAGAAAGACAAATATAGGGGAAATGTGACGTTACACTTATTTCTAGAAAATAAAATACTGTTAAACTAGAAACAATAATTAAGATTTTTTAATACTATGAATTGCTTCAAAATTGAATGAAGTTTTATTTAAAATAATAAAAAAAATTGAGTGGAATACCCCATTCAATGTTAAGTTGTAACCATGGGTATGACAAATTCAATGTTTCACGATAAAAAATCCAACACCATAATACGAATTTTATTAAAATTCAACGTATGATAACTAACCTATAACGTGTTCAATGAATTCAATTTTAAAAACACATTATTCGTCATAAACAGCACTTAGATTTCACTTATTCTTTTGGTATTACCTAATAACCCACCCCATTTGAAGTTCATAAACTACCCTTATCCGTGTTATCTTAATTACCGATTTCTCCTTGAAAACAAATTCTAATCTTATTTACCCTTATAAACATTTGTGGATCGGTTGACAACAACAGCGGATTATACAGTCTCCGTTAGCTCAGTTAATGAAGGCATTAGTGACGTCAGAGACTAGACGCACTTACTATACAATCCTAGACCTCTAGATCCGAAACACCAGAGGACAAATGTGCTAATAATCGCCAAGAATATTACAAGATGGAAGACGAGACGGAGTATAAGTGTTTTAGGCGCCTTCCAGACAAGAAAAGGCTTCGTTCTTTATGTTTTACAGAGACTTCAATGCGAATGAGTAATGCATACTTTAAATAAAAAATTAATATCTTGAAAATTAACAGGAATTACGATCTAGCATGATTGTTAAATATTTTGGAGTCGACAGGTTATTTTCTATATCACAAGCGATTTACCTCATTCTTTAGGGATTTTTGAAAATTTCTATGTATTTTTAAATCTATTTTATTGATGGTATTTTATTGTTTTTACCTCCCGTCACCTTTAGGAAAGTAAAGTGTTTGGTCAAAAAATTCGGTGGTAAGTTTTTAATGAATAAGCACGTTTTATATCATTTTACTAGTTTTACTATGATGTCTGTATGTGTGTCTTGAGTGTGTGGCCGTATCTGTGCATGTATGTGACAATTTTGGGGGAGTTCATGATTTTTTTATTTTTATATTATGTTATAGTATTTTTAAATTTAGAAATTCCCGATTTTTTTTTTCTTGAAAATTCGGCTTCAAACCCGATATAAATAGCGGCGAATATTTTACTATGACCGTTCCCGCAAGTGTGACGTCACCGACCTCACTTCCGGTGCCAGTGATATCATCGACGTACAGAGCACGCATTAATAAAGACAAGTATATGTCCGTATGTCTTAACTTACTTGTTCTGTTTCTGTATACGCGCTACTGTCATACTTTATCAGAGGTTATGTTCTCGTGTTTATATGTTATTACATTATTATTCTTTCTTGCAGTATTGTTATTATACATACAGGCATGACATTTAATTCAAAGGTTATGTTTGTGTTTATGTTTGTTCAAATGTCATTTATTAAGACAACAGCGCCATCTGCACAAAAGGAAGTAGCACCTTTGAATCCCGTGACGTCATTGGCGGACGATTTAAATGTATGCTACACTTTTACGTAATTAAAAAAAAAGTGTTGCAATAAAATTATATTTTTTTATATTTAATAATACACTAATACGATTAGAAACAGTTATAAATAAATCTTATCTACAAATTTAATATAAGTGAACTCCCCCATATTCGGGCCGGGCCGGGCCGGGCTTTGAGGTTTGGATCGACTCGGCCCGAAAATGAAAATTACCGGCCCGACTCGAAGATTGACTCGGCAAAAAAATTAGCTAGCCCGGCTCGAAAATTGACTCGAAATCGGGCCGGGCCGGGCCAAAGCTCGAAATTGGGTGCATCCGGCATTCCTAATGTTGATTTTTATGTTAAAGCGAAATGTTTAACTTTTTTCGTGTCAAACTTGTAAAAAAACCTCTACATTCTTATAACTTTCAACATTAGTTAACATAAGTAGTTAAAAAAGAGACCCTTCTAGTGTAAGTTTGTTATAAAAATTACAGACCTACGTGTATTTAACACTTTGTTTACCAAAGCCGTTCGAAAATTTAAACAACTTTTTCACAAATCTTATATAAAAAAATATAATTTACATTTACATAAGGATTTTTTATCTAACTTTGTTTCTGCTCAAAAATAGGACAAGAAATCATTATGGTAGGAACAAAAATCACTTTTATTTAAGTATACGAGTAATAACAATAATAATAGCAACATCGCAATATAATTATTATGCTTTAATGAATAACCTTGAATTCTTGAAGTAAAATAATACATTTTTATTTATTAATATGTGAAGTGTGTTGTTATTAAATCATTTTGATCCTTTTTAACTTCATCCAGATTAAGGAAACTGTGCATTTGATTGAACTATAAGATTTTTCGGGCCGGCCCGAAAAGCTTGAATTTTCGGGCCGGGCCAAAATCAAAAGTCCGACTCGCCTCGATTTTTAAAAATGATTAGCCCGATTCGGCCCGATAAAAAATATCTTCGGCCCGGCTCGATGATCGACTCGAAATCGAGGCGGGTTTCGGGCCGGGCCGGGCCAAAGCTCGAAATTGAGTGCATCTCTAACTCCAATACTACAATTCTAAGAATTATAATTCCTTCAAATTCCTCTTCTTTATAATGAAGAGCTGATTAGATTTTGCTTATATGTATTTGGTCAACCGAAAGTTCACTTGAAGTTCTTAACATTTTTTATTAAAAAAACGCAGTTAAATTTTATTAATAAATTATTTGAATATATCAGTTGTTTCCAAAATTATAGCAAAGCTGGCTGATTTATGAAAGTTAATCTTATACTAAGTCGTACACCCGAAAATGGTAGTTAGAACTCATGAAAACAAACAACTTTTCTTAGTTCCAATTTTTTATTTGGTTCGTAGTTATTGGTGTTCTTTTGTTTTTTGAAAAATCTGTTATTTTAAGGACTATTGAAATAATTTTTTTTAAATTACGATCGATCAAAAATTTCACAACAAGATTTTTTGAATTCAAAAGTCAAGTTATCACAGTTGATCGTGAAATGCAATTTTAAGGAGAAAAGATAATAAAGAAGGATACAGATTATTGCCATTCACCGTTTTCTAATTTATTTCTATTTTTAAAATAAGGATTCAAGAATACTTTTTTAGATAACATTTTTGACAGTGTCAAATTAACATTTAATTAAATACCATTAAATACTTTCAAATTGATGTTTTTTTTTTTGTGTTCATATATCCTACTCCGAGTTAAGATTGTTTTTAAAACACACTATACTTATCTGTAAGTCAAGTAAATGAATAAAGAGAAAGACTTTTTTTGGATAGATTGAAAAACTTTTTAGGACAAATATTGAAGTAGATAGTTTAAGGATTTTATAAATGTTTTACTTTCGAAAATCGATGGGGTGGCTATCAAAATATCTTGTTTTGAAATTTTTAATCGAACGCCATTTTGTCATTTGAAAAAATAAAAAATAATTATAAATGCCAAATGTTTTAGAGAGCTGAAAAGTAATTTTAAAAAAATATTTTTTTCTATAATCCTTAAAATAAGGGAGTTATGACGATTTTTCGAAAAACAAAAGAACTCCAATAACTACGAACCGGGGCACCAAATCAAAAATTGGAACTAAGAAAAGTTGTTTGTGTTCTAACTACCATTTTCGGTTGCAACGACTTAGTATTAACCCTCTGTATATTCGTATACAGGGTGGTTGATTTTTCATTGTCCAGCTCATATCTTCTGAAATATTAAAGATACAAGAAAAAGTTATATAGAAAAGTTATTTGATACAACCTGGTCTATAATTTAGCATAAACAATTTTTTTCCAAGGCCTACCAATTTTCCAGAAAAATATTTAACTTTGATTTTTTAAATGGAAAACCTATATATTTTGACAGAATAAGATTCTTAATAAATTTCTCTTTACAAGTAAGGATTTATCTTTAAATTATGTCCTATAAAGCAAATAGAAATACGATAAAAGTAGGCTGTGATATTCTATTGTTTATACCAGTAACATATGTCACAGATTGCTACTTGATATTTAAATAAAAGTATTAATAATTTTGTAAATCATCAATGCTAGTAATTCTATTACTTGCTTTATTAGACATAATTTTATTCAAAGGAAAACCCCTACGTAGCCAATGTTCATGTGTGACAGAAGTTACAGGTATAAACAATAGAATATCATAGCCTACTTTTATCATATTTCTATTAGCTTTATAGGACATAATTTAAAGGTAAATCCTTACTTGTTACACATCATTGTAAAGAGAAATTTATTAAGAATCTTATTCTGTTAAAATATACAGGCTGTTCCATTTAAAAAATTAAAGTTAAACATTTTTCCAAAAAATTGGTAGGCCTTGGAAAAAAATTGTTTATGCTAAAGTATAGATCAAGTTGTATTAAACAACTTTTGTATTTAACTTTTATTTGTATCTTTAATATTTCAGAAGATATAAGCTGGACAATGAAAAATCAACCACCCTGTATATGTATATATAAACATTATTGTAAAACTATAAAAATCGTTTTCTACGGACCCTAAAACATGCTTATCCATGAAAAACTGACCACCGAATTGTTTAACCAAAGGCAATACCTTATCTAAAGATGACGGAACGTAAAAAAGAGAATATACGTAGCTAAGTGTTTCGTAATAATAATAATTTGTCAGCAAAATAGATTATTTTCTTCAAAAATGTATAGTCCTATAGTTTGTTGTGAAAATTCTTATCCATTAGCAAGTACCTATCGCTACAAGTTCATTAGGTACGGTTGTTATTTTGTTTGCATTTCCTGTCGCCTTATTTTCACCCTCGCACCCCCCAAGGCTGGACAGGGTGGAGAAACCATTGAGTAAATGCTTTTCAAATTGCCACTCAATTTAGATTCAAAGATAAAATACTGTTAAGGAAAGGTATATGTACAGGAAATATGGCAAAATTAAGAAAAAATCTGGGGTGGCCAGCACAAAACCTTCCTTTAATTTGTTGTATTTTGTACAAATCCCATACAAACAGTTCACTGGAAAAGATTCTATATATCCAGTAAAATTGTAACACGAACATAATACATTTTTTTACAAATTCCATACAGAAAGTTCCTTGAAAAATTTTCTATAAATCCAATTAAATTATCATATGAATATACCTCTCCATGTATACCTTCTCATATATAAATACTCTAAAAATGCTTACGTAACTTACGTAACATTCTCTTTACAATCAAATAATATTACTACCAAGTTTATATCTGTACCCATTTTTCAATTATTGCCCCAAAAGTCAATATATCCCACATTTAGATAAAAACTTCAAAATTTTCAAAATTTTTTATGTATTTATAGGTATACTTCTCAATGCGCTGATTCCAAATTTTGAAACAGCAGGTCGATATCTCTTTTTGTTCTCGAGATATTTAGATTCAAAGATTAGCTCAAAACTGCCCATTTATGGGTAATAACCCAAAAATGGGTCGAGTAACGAATTTGGCGATAACACCATTCGATTCTACAGGCAAAATTACATAAGTATACTAATTTTCAGAATTTTTGAAGACCGCATACAATATCTAAAGCAAAATAACGGAAACTGGTCAAAAATCGAAAAAATCTAAGGTGTACCCCTTACGATTTTTTCAGATTTTGGCCATTTTCAGGGTTTTAAAGCTTTTATTAATAAAAAATGAACCGGTTGGACAAAAATTATGAAAATTTCTATACTTATGTATTTTTGTCCGTAGAATCGAATGGTGATGTCGCCAAATTCATATCTCGACTCATTTTTGGGTTCATACCCAAAAATGGGTAGTATAGAGCAAAATTTTAAATCTAAATATCTCGAGAACGAAACGAGATATCGACCTGCGGTTTCAAAATTTAGAATCAGCGCATTGAATAGTATAGTAGATACATGAAAATTAGATTTTTCAAAATTTTGAAGTTTTTATCTAAATGTGGGGCATATTGACTTTTGGGGCAATAATTCAAAAATGGGTTGAGATATAAACTTGGTGGTAATATTATTTGATTGTAAAGAAAATGTTACGTAAGAGTGTACATATTTTTGTATTTGAATAACTTTGTGAATTTGTACAAAATACATAGAATTGACGGAAAGTAATGTGCTGGCCACATCAGATTTTCTTTTATGATATTGGCTATTATTTTTATAAATGTTAAAAAGGATCAATTTATGTGATCAATGAAATTTCAATATATGGCTCATAAATATAAAAATTAACTGCTATAATTTCTCAGTAAGTATAATAATGAAAATTAGATTATTTATTTGTATTTGAAAGTTGTAGAAGATATATTATGACGTCACATTAGTATGGTCAGATTCTCTGCCGCTATAATATATTATATATTATTATATAATATTATATCAACATACAGTGTCTTTCTCTACAACGCCCGGGCCGTAGTGACGTCATTATACCAAATTTTTAATAATTTAATTTCTCGTATACTACTAACAATTAATCGAATTTATAAAATATGGGATTTTATTTTTTTATCTAGTAGGTATTCATATACACTATGGCTGAAACTCCCAAATATAGGGATAAGTAAAATTATATTTTCATAATTGCTTTAGGTAAAAAAAGCTGTAAATATAAGTTGTAGAGCATAAATTTCTGCATCTAAATAAATAAGCAAAATTATTTTTGCATGATTTGTAACGGCAGAATTTAGGGATGAAAATGTCGAAAATCACCCCAAAAATAACGATAGCCATGGAATTGAAACAAATGATTAACTGTTTATCTGTAAAGTTATATTACTTTATTTATGTCTTACTAGTATGTTATTGTTTTATAACAACCTCAACATTAGGTCCGTTATTATGTAAATAATGCCCTAGGGCGTATTAAGTTGCTATGGTAATGTTGACAACAAACTGAGGTTAATAACACTGATACTAACATAAAGTGCAGTTAAGATTAAGAAGCATTGTGAATTGTAGTCGTTTATAATTATATTTGTTTCATCACAACTACAAACCAGCATACTTCTTATTCTTAGCAATAACATTGCTCGTCCATATTGACAGAAAAATACCACAAGAAATATATTTTTTGTTTGAAAAAATGCTTTGTTTACAGAAATAAAATATTACCTAGATACCGCATTCACAGGCTACTTTGTAAGTGGTATTAAAATTTTGTGATTTATTACTTTTGTTTGCTAAATTGTAGTCAGACAAAATGTTTATTAAGAATTTCTAGTAAGACATAAAACGTTGAAGGCACCACGGGTGTTAAACGACAATAATGCATTATGTCTTACTAGTATGTTATTGTTTTATAACAACCTCAACATTAGGTCCGTTATTGAGTAAATAATGCCCTAGGGCGTATTAAGTTGCTATGGTAATGTTGACAACAAACTGAGGTTAATAATACTGATACTAACATAAAGTGCAGTTAAGGTTAAGTAGCATTGTGAATTGTAGTCGTTTATAATTATATTTGTTTCATCACAACTACAAACCAGCATACTTCTTATTCTTAGCAATAACATTGCTCGTCCATATTGACAGAAAAATACCACAAGAAATATATTTTTTGTTTGAAAAAATGCTTTGTTTACAGAAATAAAATATTACCTAGATACCGCATTCACAGGCTACTTTGTAAGTGGTATTAAAATTTTGTGATTTATTACTTTTGTTTGCTAAATTGTAGTCAGACAAAATGTTTATTAAGAATTTCTAGTAAGACATAAAACGTTGAAGGCACCACGGGTGTTAAACGACAATAATGCATTATGTCTTACTAGTATGTTATTGTTTTATAACAACCTCAACATTAGGTCCGTTATTGAGTAAATAATGCCCTAGGGCGTATTAAGTTGCTATGGTAATGTTGACAACAAACTGAGGTTAATAATACTGATACTAACATAAAGTGCAGTTAAGGTTAAGTAGCATTGTGAATTGTAGTCGTTTATAATTATATTTGTTTCATCACAACTACAAACCAGCATACTTCTTATTCTTAGCAATAACATTGCTCGTCCATATTGACAGAAAAATACCACAAGAAATATATTTTTTGTTTGAAAAAATGCTTTGTTTACAGAAATAAAATATTACCTAGATACCGCATTCACAGGCTACTTTGTAAGTGGTATTAAAATTTTGTGATTTATTACTTTTGTTTGCTAAATTGTAGTCAGACAAAATGTTTATTAAGAATTTCTAGTAAGACATAAAACGTTGAAGGCACCACGGGTGTTAAACGACAATAATGCATTATGTCTTACTAGTATGTTATTGTTTTATAACAACCTCAACATTAGGTCCGTTATTGAGTAAATAATGCCCTAGGGCGTATTAAGTTGCTATGGTAATGTTGACAACAAACTGAGGTTAATAATACTGATACTAACATAAAGTGCAGTTAAGGTTAAGTAGCATTGTGAATTGTAGTCGTTTATAATTATATTTGTTTCATCACAACTACAAACCAGCATACTTCTTATTCTTAGCAATAACATTGCTCGTCCATATTGACAGAAAAATACCACAAGAAATATATTTTTTGTTTGAAAAAATGCTTTGTTTACAGAAATAAAATATTACCTAGATACCGCATTCACAGGCTACTTTGTAAGTGGTATTAAAATTTTGTGATTTATTACTTTTGTTTGCTAAATTGTAGTCAGACAAAATGTTTATTAAGAATTTCTAGTAAGACATAAAACGTTGAAGGCACCACGGGTGTTAAACGACAATAATGCATTATGTCTTACTAGTATGTTATTGTTTTATAACAACCTCAACATTAGGTCCGTTATTGAGTAAATAATGCCCTAGGGCGTATTAAGTTGCTATGGTAATGTTGACAACAAACTGAGGTTAATAATACTGATACTAACATAAAGTGCAGTTAAGGTTAAGTAGCATTGTGAATTGTAGTCGTTTATAATTATATTTGTTTCATCACAACTACAAACCAGCATACTTCTTATTCTTAGCAATAACATTGCTCGTCCATATTGACAGAAAAATACCACAAGAAATATATTTTTTGTTTGAAAAAATGCTTTGTTTACAGAAATAAAATATTACCTAGATACCGCATTCACAGGCTACTTTGTAAGTGGTATTAAAATTTTGTGATTTATTACTTTTGTTTGCTAAATTGTAGTCAGATAAAATGTTTATTAAGAATTTCTAGTAAGACATAAAACGTTGAAGGCACCACGGGTGTTAAACGACAATAATGCCTTCGGTCAACGTACTCGCCTCGGGCCAGAGGCCCTCGACAGTACACTGTTGACCTCAGGCATTATTGTCCTTATAACAACCCTTGGTACCTTAATTACTATTTTATAATAATCGCTAAACATTTGTTAATTTTTCTGTTTCTATTCCATGATTATCGCTACTTTTGAGATGATTTTCATTCCTAATTTCTGCCATTACAAAACCTGCAAAATTAATTTTGCTCATTGATTCAGATGGAGAATATGAAGCTTTTTCACCTAAAATAATTAGGGAAGCAGGTAATTACAAAAGTATGATTTATAATTGTATACAAACACAGTAACAAGTAAGACACGTAAACAATAAAACTTAATTAATAATTGAAACACGCACATATTCCATTAAAATATCCTTTATTATCGTATTTATCGTGCAATACATACAACACATAATGACTAGACACTTAAAAATAGACTTAATTCTTAACGAGCAAATTCTTAATTTGCGAACTTAACTCCTCTGGATTCGGCGCCACTTTTTCCGTTTCTGGCTGACTTAATCTCGCGCACATTTTTTTATGCATGAACCAATGCAATCTTTGACATTCCCTATCGCAATATTGAACCGCTTTGCACTTGGAACATTTTTTCGCGGGCTTTTCTTCACCACAAGTTTGACACATAGTTACAACATCGATAAAACCTTTTTGGCCATTAATTGCTGCGTTTACAACACTTAGAGCAGATGGGGCATCTTTATTTGCTAAACTAGTTACCATTTGGCGGAAAATTGTGCATTCTCTGAAGGGAAATTCGCGCACGCATTCACGCAGGAAGCTATCCATGAATTCTAGGTTACCTTCTTTGTTTGTTTTGAGGAGTTTACGCGCGAAAAGTTCCACGAAATCAAATTTTCTTTCTTCAGACGTTTCATCTTTTTTAATATTTGATTGCCTGTCTTTATTTTTTATTATATCTGTGACGATATAACACAAATAATGAAATTTAAAAGCCATTACTTCATTTGTTTCTGCACCGCGTTTCATTTGTTTCGAACACATGACATCCAAAACATTTTTAACCTCATTCAAATGTTCTGACAAACCGTTATATCTTTGAAGATGCAAAGCTACTCGAATGGGGTGTATATTTATTTGCATTACAAATTTATGGAAAGAATCAGCTATAAATGGAGGTAAAAGTGGCTCTTTTTGCAACCCTTGAGTAACTGTAAAATAATCTATGTCAGATTTTGGAATGAAATTATTAATAGTTGCTACACAATTATGATTGCCGACAAATGCCGCCATTTGCGCCGCTGTACGGCCTACTGTATTTACGGTATTAATTTTGGACCCGGCTAATAATAATAAATGACAAACGTCCGCGTTTCCAGACAAACCGGCGAAATGTAAAGACGTATAACCATGTTCATGTTGACACAAATTCACATCGGCGCCCTGCAAATTTAAAACATTGTTATAACTTAAACTAACAATAAAATCTAATGCTTACCTGGTCTAAAAGTATCTGGACTATTTCTTTATTGCCCTTATAAGCAGCATGTTGCAACGGAGTCATCAAGTTCTCATCGAAAATATTAACTTTTTGGTCCTTTGTTAATAAAGTTTTGAGTAAAGTAACATCGTTTTTGTCAACTGCTTCAAATATTTTCTTTTCAACGTCGGTTAAATTTGTAGTTGCCATTTTAAAATCTAGTTTGTCTTAGTAGTTAGTACAACCTTAAATTTACTTGTCAGTTTCTACTGCACATGGAAAACGAACGCCAGAGTCATCTGCTGAAAATGATATTGTTATACGAAATATGTTTTAATTCAATGAAGTACTTTATGAACTTTTATGTATTTTAATGTAAATATTATACACGTTAAAGGTAGATTTTGTTGCTATTCTAATAGTTATTGTTTATTATGAATTGTGGCTTCAGGTATATAGTTTAACAATCTGCCGACAGGTGTCACAACCATTCTCATTTAAGATTTAATTTTTAAAAACTTATAATTTTTGGTTAAACGCTGTATCTTCAAGAAGAATTTATTATAAAGAAGTTGTTCAAAATTAATTTTTATAGAGGGTTGTCTTGAAACAATTTTTTTTTTAGAAAATTTTATAATTTTTCTTTTATAAAATGACTAGGTTTTTGTGGCTGTGTTTGTAATTTAATTTATTAGCATAAAGTTTTTAACTACCAGTGACAACATGAAAAACATTCGGGTGCATACCTCCGAAAATTATTTAGTTCATTTCTCATATTTTCATGCACCACTCATTCCTCGGTTAAAGATAGAATAACGGACAATGAAAGCATGAAATTCTCTTTCTTTTCATGTCACGCATTATTTTTTACTTCTTCGGATCTCGAGTTACAGACTCTTGAAGTTACATGATTTTTGCATATTTTATGATATATGACAAGTTTACATTCTTTTGTTGTAAACATGAGTAAAATATGAATTATTAATTTTTTGGGGTGAAAAAATTGAAAATTATTAAGAATAATACCTACATAGTGAAAGGATTAATAATTAAACAATATTTATTTCTAACTTAATTTATTAATTGTTTTTAAGAATTGTACATAATGGCTGTTATGTACATCTCTTTATAAAATAACAAGTTTAAAATTTATTAAAAATATAACAAAATGACATCTTATCTACATCTAATAATTTGATTTAAGAATAAAATAATATCTTTTACATACAATATCTAATATCTTAATGTGAATACAGTACATTAAGTATCTAGTAAAAATAACCAAATGGCTGGTTGGTTATTTTATAAAATATCTATACACATCTTATAGTAAAAGTATAAAAATCATTGTATCCCGCAATGCTCTGTACGATAGTGTATGTATTGTTCTGTTATCACCATAGAGTAAGGTACAGTACAGAACTAACCTAACATTTATTTTAAAGTTATAATTTAGTTTCTTAGTTTCTAACATTAATCTAACATGCACTATGTGTGCCTGTACTAAATTGTCGCTGTAACCACCTTTAACATTAATTCTTTTGACTTAATTAACAGATATACTATACAAGTTCTTAATTAACAACATTTCATATTTCAACAATCACAATCTCAACTTTCATGATTTTCTATCTTACAGATTTTTTATATAATTAATATAGTTTATTAGTGCCTATATGATTATTTGAATTATAATTTACAAAAATTGCTTTATACAGTGTGTCCCATTTAGAGGTGCCACCATTGGGATTTCGAGAACTATAAGAGATACGATGTCGGTTAAATGGAACTTTTTGTGCGCCTTTGGGAGGCCATCTCAGATGTGCTTTTGTTTTCTCAAATATTCTCAAAGGGCACTAGATAATGACGAAAAACTGATTATTGTTGATTTTTTCTTTTTCAAATAACTTCTAAACTATTGGTAATTGAGAAAAACGTTTCAAATATAAAAGATAGATATTTTTATTATCTAACCAGTGGCGTACGAAATAAATTTTTATATCCGTAAATTTTCGAGATATAACACAAACTTATATTTTTTTAAATGGAACCCATATCTTATTTTAGTCTCAAAAAAATCATTATTTGTTTCTCTTTTCAACGATGTAAGGGTTATTATGTTTTATATTTGTTTTGCCTTCAAAATTATTATTTTTTCCTTATTTTGTATTAAATTTATAATTATTTTTAAAATATTGGTAGATTTCTATTTAGAAATACTCTTTATATTTAAATAATTTATTTCGTTACAAAATTTTGTTCAAAACTCGTATCAAACTAATTTTTATAATATTTTGTATCTGGTCGCCCTTGGCACATTATAGTGTAATTTGTAATTATGAGTCTAGAATAAAAATATTAAGTAATAAAGGCATAAAACAAATTATTTCGATCAAATATAATATAATTAATAAAAATAATAATGTTTTTTTGGGAAATAATAAGAAAGTTCAGGAAAATAAAGAGAAAAATTAAATTTTAGGAGCAAAACAAATATAAAACATAGTAACCCTTGAAAAGAGAAAAAAATAATGATTTTTTTGAGACTAAAATCAAATATAGGTTCCATTTAAAAAAATATAAGTTTGTGTTATAACTCAAAAATTTACGGATATAAAAATTTATTTCGTACGGCACTGGTTAGTTAATAAAAATATCTATCTTTTATATTTGAAACGTTTTTCTCAATTACTAATAGTTTAGAAGTTATTTGAGAAAGAAAAAATCAACAATATTCAGTTTTTCGTTATTATCTAGTGCCCTATGAGAATTTTTGGAAAAATAAAAGCACATCTGAGATGGCCTCCCAAAGGTGCACAAAAAGTTCCATTTAACCGACATCGTATCTCTTATAGTTCTCGAGATCCCAATGGTGGCACCTCTAAATGGGACACACTGTATACTTTCTCTACAATATAAAAATAATAAATAAAAATGTGTTTTCTTACACGCTATTTACTTGTTATTATATACATTCGGACGAACTATTCATTCAACAATCATTCCATTTTTCAAGCATACATTTTTAAATATACATTGTTAAAAATATAAATACCTCCAAAAGCGGGGACGCCTATTAACCTATTTTTTGTATAAAGATATTTAATTGAAAATTTATATGTGCAAAATTTAAAATACGTGGCATCATACTGGATGTAAGATGAGAAACAGTTTCTGCAAAAGTGACATTAATTTTGGACAATACTAATTCAAATAAATGGAATAGAAAATTAAATTCTGTGTCCATTTTAATAATCGCATTTTATTTTGCACATTTTGTAACCCAGAAAATTGAATTTAAATTTTAAAAGTTTGGCATAGAATTAAAACAAAGTCGCAACAAATGTAACAACGTTTTACATGTTTAACGCCCATGTTACGGCTTCACCTGTATAAATAAATTAAAAGTAATAAATTCATAATTATTTTTATTATTTACTTTTATAACGTGTAAGAAAACACACAGATTTAAGACCCGTATCCATAGTCCACTTTGTTAGAAAAATTTTCTGACTTTTTTTCATATTAGATTCGACACTAGTTTTCATCCAGAATGCATAAGTAATTCACAAAAGTTAAAAAATATCACGTATCAACTATCAGTTTTCAAATAAAATCTACAAAATTAAGTGATATTTCACCATGTTTTTAATTTCGACTTTGTAATTTTTAATATTCAAGTATGGTACATTTTTACAGATAAATGAATTTATATTCTCTTGTTAAAATATAGAGAGTGTTTTTAAAAGTTAAAAGTATGATCCTGCAGATGGTTTTACACCCACCGAAATTTGAATTTCAACCTTCGTTCAACCAGGAAAAACCGTCTGTGGTACAATGGGGTCCTATACCATTTTTCTTTTATTTTTTTTTTCTGTAAGAACAGGATAAAATAAGAATTTTAGTGCAAACGCGACTTAAAAATTTTACGTAATAAGCGAGATATGAATTTTTAAAGTTTAAGAATTTGTGCGTGACTTAGCAGGTACTAACAAATGATCAACAAACAATGGGACAAACTGTTAGTTATAGAGGGAACAATTTTTTTCATGTTTGCATAGATGAAATGTTTGTAAATAAAAACTTATACGTTATATTCATGAAGAAATTATTATTAAGTATAAATAACGTAAATAATAACCTTTTTTTCCTAATAAATTATAGAACATTGAAACAGTTTGACAATATTATTACACAAAGCATGACGACGGATGGCGCCAGTGTTGGCCTGTTTTGAAGTTTCAATATTAATTTAACTAATATTATTATTAATTTAATTAATATTACAAATTGATTTAATTATAAATATATTATTATTGTTAATATTACTAGATGTTTTAATTAAACAAATTCATCAAACACAAACTTGTTAAATGTTTTGTTAGGTTATGGAACAACATGACATTTCATATTCCTTTAAAGGTGACCGCTACAAACGCGCGAATCTCCTTTTTAAAATCAGGCGACCAATCAAATTCTTAGTACCTAACGCGTCATACCCAATTAGTACTCATCTTCAATCGCTTATAGTTTGTGACCTAGTCAATATTTAAAGAAAATTTTTTCACTAATACTCATTAATTTATGTATATTTTCGTCTTCTTATTTAAGATAGTTAAAATATGACTATGGTATAGGACCCTATTGTAAAAATAAGCTTATTCGGAAATAATCTTCACGGTTCCCTGCATTTAAATTTTAATTTCTTCTCAATTTTCAAAAATTTCTTTGAAAACCTTTTCCGAATTATGTCGCACATCTTTTAATTCACAAATTGTACTTTCTGTAATTTGTATTGCTGTAAATAGATCCAGGGCTTCTTTCTGTAAAACTATGCATAACGCAACTTGTAAGAAAATATTTCTTGTACAAAGCAAGTTGATTATTTATGTAATTTTGTAGTTCTACTATATCTTATACAAAGCAGTTGAATATTTATGTAATTTTAGAACACATATGTTTAAAACACAACTATAAAAGACACGACGTACCTATTTTGAATTTGAATTGCATCTCAACCTACATATAGGTTATATCAGTTATTTGAAATTGTAGAGTTATAGGTGAACATTTTTTATCAAATAATCCAAAATTCAAATACTTGTCTTCCAAAATTTAAGGAGGTGAATCAACGTGATTAATAACTGTTCCATAGATACGGGCAAACAATATTTCTAGATATACACTTACCTATCTTATTTACCTGTAACATATACCCTACCTAACCTAACGTAATGGCGGAGTGGGGACCAGGATTACATCAAAACTACCTCACCACTCGGTGCCCAATTCCAAGTGTCCGTGAGTCACACATAGTAGACCCTAAAGCGGGGCCTAGTGCCTCACACCTCCACAGGCTCGGGGCCTGGAGTTTCCGGCGTCGCAAGTCGAACCTGGGTGCTTTCGGATTGTACCACGCCGTTGGCCGTAGGCTGGGTGTCTCGCCAAGGTGTTGTCAGGATCTTGATACGCTAAGGAGAAGATTCAAAATGGTGAGAATGTTTTACAAGAATATTTAGATGTGAAAAAGGTTTTGTGGCGGGTGCCGCGTTTGCAGCGGGGAATCAGAATGGGGTCATCCACTAGTAATAAATTAGTAGGACATGGGCCATTTATATTAAAACTAGACTTTACAACTATATGATACAAATTAGAAAATTTTTAAGAAGACAAGCCTCATTTCCACCGAATGTTTTAATGCTTAATGCATAATGATTACAGCACAAGGCTTCATGCATAATGACATTTTACTATGATGCCATTTCCAGCTACTTTGTTTAGTGACTAATTCAGCAGAAATGTCACATTTTTTTCCCGTAAAACTTGTTATTTAGCAGACTGCCAATTGTATCAGCAATTCTTCTTTTTTACCTTCCGTCACCTTTAGGTAAGGAAGGTATTGTCTTTGGTCAAAAAATTCGGTGGTGAGTTTTTAATGAATAAGCACGTTTTAGGGTCCCTACAATACGAATGTACCAGTTTTAAGATGATGTCTGTATGTATGTATGTATGTATGTATGTATGTATGTATGTATGTGTGTGTATGTGTGTGTGTGTGTGTCCGTGTGTGTGTGTGTGTGTGTGTGTGTGTGTGTGTGTGTGTGTATGTGTGTGACAAATTTTTCTCCGACGATAACTCCAATACTATAATTCTAAAAATTATAATTCTTTCGTATTCCTCTTCTGTACATCCATATGAAGAGTTGATTAGATTTTGGTTATAATTGATCCACCGGAAGTACCCTTATTTGAAGTTTTTAACAGTTTTTCTTTAAAAAACGCAGTTAAATATTATTTTTTGACATTTTGTTATTATACATATTAAAGAAAATATTCTTCTCTATACAGTTTGATTATACATTTTCCTTCATATTCAATAGATGTAGATTTAAAGCATTATAAAGAAATTAATTTTCAAAAATTAGTCAGCTTTGCTATTTATCATGGAAACAGCTGATGCTAATATATTAAGAAAATTCTAATTGACAGATGTCAGTTGCAAGTGCAAAACCAAATATGGAAAGTGTAGGATCACAAAATTGGTATGTTATAGTGTTTCTCGCAAGTGACACGCAGAGAAAGGCCAAAGAGAAGATGGGAGGGCTGTATCGCAGAAGACTGAAAGGAATGCCTGTGTCAAGAAGATGTGTTGCACAGGAATGAGTGGAAGAAAAGAAGAAACAGCTACCTCTAATAAAATAGGGGAAGCTGAAGAATAAGAAGAAGTGTCAAATGCATTTTACTTAGTGTATGTTTATGTTATAATTTTATGGTTTTAGGTTTTGTGCTGGCCACAACAGATTTTTTTTTAAATATGTTATATACATAATTTTCTGTTTGGCAAAAATTTCTCCGACGATAACTCCAATACTAGATTCTAAAAATTATAATTCTTTCGTATTCCTCTTTTTTACATCCATATGTAGAGCTGATTAGATTTTGGTTAAAATTGGTCAACCGGAAATTCCCTTATTTTAAGTTCTTAACAGTTTTTCTTGAAAAAACGCAGTTAAATATCAATTTTTGACATTTTATGTAATTATCAATATGAAAGAATATCTTATTGTCTATACGGTTTCATTATACATTTATACATTTTCCTTCATATTCAAACTAAAAAAATTATAAAGAGATTAACTTTCAAAAATCAGCTAGCTTTGCTATAATCATGGAATGAGCTGATCTATTCAAATAATTCTAATTGACAGATGTCAGTGTCAAATGCAATTTACATAGTGTATGTTCGTGTTATAATTTTTACGGTTTAACGAATAACAATAAAGACTTTCTAATAAGAATCGTTTTCAGTTTAGATAAAGATTAATAAAAAAATATATGTATATTATTATGTATTACCTATTTTATTTAATTAGAAATAGTATTAAAGTTGGATCCGGTTAGATTCGAACCCGGGTCGTCAATCGACAATAAACTGGTCACACTACGTACATATTAATATGTTCAATTGAAAATATTGATTTTTAAAATCAAAGGTAATAATTTATTTACAAGTTTAAATGGATTCATTTAGAAAAGGTTGTATTATTTCCGGTCGAAATTTAAAGAGATAAATAAATTATTCGTTGCAGTCATACTTTTATAATTGTATCTTATTTTTACCTCTCGCTAAGAGAAGTATTGGATTCATGATAAAAATCGCATATCTAGATTTTAGTGAATAAGTATGTTTTAATGTCGCTAGAATCCGATTATAACATTCTTACGATATTTAACAATACCTTAAGATTTGTACGTATTCCTCAATCTGACATTAATGAGAAGAGCTGAAAAGGTTTTGATGACAATTGGACAACCGGAAGTAGTAGTTTCTTAAGAATAATCTTCTAAATATTATTTTTTGAAAATTTTGGTTATCACAATATAATATATATAGAAAAATCTGTTGCAATAAATTACACGTTCAAATGTTTGTAATTGACATATAAATATCAGTGTCAAAATTTAATAGTTTTACTGACATTACTGAAAGCTTTTTCTGAGAAATACAGTTAATATTTTTTATTGAATTATTAATTAAATATTTAAAATTGTATGTATATTAAATAGTACGTATATCCTTAAGAAATACCGTCATTGCCCGTCAATGAATTGGAACCATCTTGAACATTTTAAAAGGCATAAGATTCCTTATAGAATGCAAGAATAGATATAATTAGAATTTTTTGTGTGTACAAGAAATGTTAAATTCAATACTTAGATAACAAAACGAAAATGGCGAGAAGTATTGTGCTAGCCACAATGGGCTACTTGCGTACCTTTTTTTTATTTAATATTTTTGAAGAGAAGGTAAAAACTTGCTACGAATATTTTTTCTTTTGACAAAATTTTTATTAATTAGCCAGAAAAAAATAATGAAATTTGATTATTTGAATTCCCGCCATGTATGACGTAGAATTACGCCGCACCAATGAATAGTCGCAAAGCCAAGCGTGGTGCCGTCCCATAGTAATGGTATGTTTGTGCGGAGGTTAGTATTTTAGTTTATCTTTTTGGTATCGATATTTTAAATTACAAGTAATTACCTATGTGTTTATTTATAAAGTAATTAATGTATTTGAGAGACCAGAGAGAGAGAAAAATTAACTGTCAAATTCAAATTAATTTCTCGCACGCCATGCCATCTATTGATAACATTCTTAAACATGCTTCCCCTCCCCAGTTCAATAGAAAAATTTCTTTCTTAATTTAGTAAAAAACAAATAATTATTTCAAAATAAAATTTATATTTTTATATATGTTTTCAATATAAGATTACGTATATAGTGACAGAAATCGGATTTTCAGTACCACGCAAGTAGCCCATTTGGTTTATTTTACTTAAACATCTTTGAAATATTAACCAGTAATTACTTAAAACTAAAATAAACATTGAGATTTTTAAGTAGAACTGCCGCATCCAAATTTTGACTAAAATATGACATTATATTTAGTTAAATCTCAAACATATTTATATTTATTTAGTCTGGTTTTGAATATAGCATAGCAGAGCAAATAGATAAACAAACAAGCAAATCTAATACGGGGAAGAGTAAACAAACATTTCTCACCTTCACAAAGGACCCGGGCGTAACCACAATTTTATACACCGCTACAATCGGAATCATAATCACGGAGCTTCCTGCTATCATCCATCCTAAGATGTTCGCCCACGTTGGATACTCGTAGTTCTCGTAGTGCAGGGGTTCATATCTGCGAAACATATTACAAATATTTTATATTTAGGCCAGTGATCTGCCAATAAATTATCTAATAGGTATTTAGTAGTAAAGTTATTTATTAGCATTATTTTTTGACATTTCTTGAAACCAATGAAATGTTTCATTGCCTGTCACGTGTCACCGTTTTAACCATGGAGGTATGAAACAAATATGGAGGGAGCGTAAAGCGATACTGCGGGCGAGGGTAGTGAAGCCTAGTGGGGACGGACGCATACATGTCTTGGTCCCGAGCTAGAGTGGGGATCTCGCGGTATTTTTGAAGTACGAAATGCGAAAGACGTGTAACTGAAACAATATCATTATTTTTTTTTTTAAAAAAAAGGGATTGACTGATAATTATATTTCTTGTGAAAATACTAAAAACTATTTGGAAATATTAAATAGTAAAAAGTTACTTCAAATATATACTTGACATTAAATTACAGTAGTAAATAATTACTAATCTTTTATTTACTATAATTTGTAAAAAATAAGCTACATAAAATATGTTGCATCTAAATAAAATGGAAAAGGTATAAGAGTACATTAAAAAATAAACAATTGATTTAGATCATTTTTGTTATAAAAATCAGTATTTTAGTAGCCTGTAAACAATTTCATTTTGTTAATTCAAATTTTAATATTTTGGGATTTATCAATATTTGATTTTGTAAAAAAATGCAACCTAACTTTAAAATAATTATGACATACAGATTTAATTAAATGAACTATGTGATTTTCCAGGGGTCCATGTTCAGAACAATGTTCATGCAAAGTAAAATAAATGTCTGTATTTATAAATTTTTTTAAAACATTTAAAGACATGAAATATAGCATTTTTGTATGATATATTTTCCTATCGTCTTCTTGGCGTAATGTAATATCACATTTTGTGTACACGTTAATAACATCCTTATTATAGGGTTTTTTGTAAACACCTTTTTAATAAAGAAGTAACAATAATAAAAATAATCCACAATATATTACTTCGCACAACACACCAGAAAATTAAATCTCAACAAAACTTTGTACTGTACACGACACAAAATGACAGATGGTCCCGAATGGTAGTGGGGGCAGTTGGCTTCATTTGAGTTCGCATAAGCTACCTCCATATTTGTTTCATACCTCCATGGTTTTAACCAATCTTGCCATTATTATAGTGGGAATTAAGCTCTAGAGATTATTCCCGGGAATAATCTCTGTAGCTTTCGTTTTGTCAACACAAATAAAATGAACGAAAAACACCGATTTAGTGATGTTTCTGGTCATGAAATAAATTTAAAAATTATAGAAACCACTTCTGGAAACACCGTAATTAATAATCACTCGGTATAAACGCGATTATTTATATTTATTTTGCCCTGTCAAAGTTATGTTCTATACCCAAATCATTCAAGCAGCCAATGCACGTCATTAATAAAAATTGAATTTTAGTAACTAGATGTGTGACGTCATGTACTGCTACGTTTGCAGAGGTTTTAGAATCTTTATGAAAAGAGTTATACAGATTGCAATCTATATTATCGACATGTTCATGAACTGTCACATCTACAAAATAAATACTATATTTTCGTCACTGTCTATTTCTATTTAAATTATTTTATAATACTAACCTTATTTATACTTATGTATGCCATATAAAGGCAATAAATAAAAGTGAGCCGAATTTCAAAGAAATATACCAAATTCTTCTGATTGATTAGAAGTGCTATCTTTGGCAGATTCACAGATTTTGTGTTTGCGTTAACGGTCACGTTGTGTCGTTGCTTTGCTTTTAACATTACTTTATTATAAATAGACCTTTACAACGCACAAAAATGTTTCAAACACGATACAAATATTTTTCAAATAATAACTTTGACAGTATGAACGTACAAATTATCAATGTTGCCAACTATAGCAACAATTAAACGAATAATATGACGTTGATGTACATTATTTATATATTATTCATGTCATATACGATAAGTAATGAACTCTACTACTCATCTTAATAATAATTATATAAGGCCATACACTTTTTGACGGTTAAAAATTTTATTTCATTTTTCACTATTAGTGATTTTAATGCATTAAGGTTTTTACACTAAGTGATGACGTGCATTGGCTGCTTGAATGATTTGGATATAGACTTGCCAACTGCACCTTGTAAATGAATGAAGTAGATGGCGACACAATAGTAAGACAATGGCTTCCGTTGTTTGAAACAAATATATATAAAGTGCAAGTGCAGACAAGTAATACATACCCCAATAGGCCGTAAACGATGATAAACATGAGGAAGATAGGTGCCGCAAATCGCCAGCAAACTCGCCAGTATAAACCCGGAGAAAATCCTATCATATCTTTGATGTCGTCGCAGAATCGTTGGGTTCCATAGATCCAAGACACGGCGATGGCTTCGAAAAATACGGCGAAAAGCATCGAATACCCGGCTGCATACCTACAAAAAATAGATATACTTATAGTTTTGAGGATCACCATAAAACGATCAAACGCCTCTTAAATCTTAATGGGATAATGTAATATTGATCAAATTTAGCAAAAAATAATAATGTATTGCGATATTACTATGGAGTTCAAAATAATGTACCCGTATTTTTACCTCCCGCTACCCTAGGTAAGGAGGTATAGGGATCATGCTAGAAATCACATATCGATGGTTAAACTGCAAAACCTTGTAAGTCACTTTTAGTAAATTTTACAGGAGAGGATAAAAACAAAAACATTTAATTCTTTGTTATATATGTCTTTCAACAGATGGGGCTTAATGTCTTTTATTATGAACTAGGAGATACAAGGTTTTGCAGATTAAAGGAAGTTGAAATTTTTTAACCAAACACCAATAAAAGAAAAATTACCAAAGTTGACTTACGAGGTTTTGCAGTTTAACCATCAATGTAGAGATTTTCAAGGAAAAACATAATAAAATATAATCCAAAATTTCGTATTACAGTCTTTTCTATTTATTGGAACAACAAATTAGATTTTGTTTACAAACGATCATCCGGAAGTGGTACTTAATGCTAATTGATATTTTAAACATGGAATTGGTGAGAGGCCATGTACTAGCCACAATAGATTTTTTTTAAAATTTGTTATATATTAAAATAATTCGAGAAAAAGTAATACAAGCAACGAGAGGAAAGGTGAAAGGTATATTCATGCATTTTTTTTTAATTATGTGATATAATGGCACATACCTGTCTAGAAGATGGAAAAAATAGAAACCTCCTTGCGAACAACTTGCAAGGCCAACTAGAAAATACAAACTAAATAGACACGCTACAAAAATTTCCCTATGTCGTCCAATTTTTGGAAATTCGTCGCTTAGAGCTGTTATTATTGCTTCAGATCCTCCAAACTGAAACATATAACAATGAAAAAAATGTAATTTATAAAGTTTTCATCCTGTACTGTATTTTTTTGATTCGTTGTTTATTGACAAAATGTCAAATTCTCTGTCATGTCAAATTCAAGAGATTGTAGTTAATTAATACCCACTTGCACCAACAAGACTTAAATTTTTAGCTAGGCTTATTGTAATTTTGACAGCAATATTGTTAATTTAAGCCGAGCTTAAATTTAAGTCTTGTTGGTGCAACCGGCCTTTATTGACTTATTCTGGAAATGAAAAATGGAATGGTGGGCTTTTCTGAATTATATTATTGAGGTAATATTTTGTTCTATTTATTAATAATAATTTGAATATTAAATCTATTTGTATAGCATGTGGCAAACGCCCTACAGTTCAGTAAGTACTGTTAGCAAAATTTCGACTAGAAAAAAAAATACTGCATTCCTATTCAATCGCCGAAGAAAATGAAGCCAAAATTAAGCCCTGTGATTGAAACTGACAATTTCTTTTCACTAAAGTGAGAAATTGTGGTATTAATTATGCAGTATTTTGTATTTTTTTAATGATCTCACATAATACTAGATAGTCTGTTGCATGTACTACGAGAATTAATTATTTATAACAGCGGAAGGAGTATCCTTAAGAAAATTTTAAATAAAATTCGATTTCTGTGAAAAAAAATGATGACGCACGTTACATTTGAATTTATGTAGGCAACCCGCAGATCATATTGTAATCCGTTTTACGTGCTCATGTAAACTTTTTAAGATATGACGTCATTGTTTCTAGTGGTATTGTATTTATGACGTAAACCGCTTGATTGGCTGAATAGCCTATACTAGAAGAAAAATGAATTATAGTACGGACTTACCGAACTATCTAATCCCAAAGTGAGCAACATCATGAAGAATATAAGCGACCAGAAGATGCTTCCAGGCATGGTAGCTATAGCTGCTGGATACACTATGAAGACGAGGCCCGGCCCTTCTGTTGCGACTTCCTGGATGGGTCTTCCGGCAGCATGAGCCATGTACCCAAGTACTGAAAATATTACAAACCCGGCTACGAAGCTGGTTGCTGAATTTATTACGCTTGTAAGGATCGCATCTCTAAAAAGAGAAAAAAGAATTCATATTTTTTTAATGCATTTCATCTTATTATTTATTATTATATTTGTTTTATAATCTGTAACAAAAACAGAAAATTCATGATTAGAAAACAAAATTATTTATGGCCGGTTGCAACTTAAATATTAAACTTAGCTTAAATTGACAATATTGCATTGAAAATGAATTATAATATATTGCTCAAAATTTCGATTTATATATATATATATATATATATATATATATATATATATATATATATATATATACAGGGTGTCTCAGGACGAGCTTACGCTATCTATATTTTAAAAACTATTTAATATAATTTAACGAAATTTGGTATCTAGGGGTTATCCAACATGCCCGTTTTAACTAAAATATTTTCAAAGCAGTAGCACTTCCGGTTTGACCGGAAATTGACCACAACCTTCTTATTTTAAATGGAATATGCTATATTTTATTTTACCATTGAATGCAGCGAAAAATTTTACATATGAAGCAATAAAAACATTTTACTCATGATCAACTACTTCCGGCGTTATTCAACTTTTTTTGATTTTTTGTCTGAAATCCGGCACATTTTCAAAACTCTGTATATCGGGAACGAGATCGAATTTTTATAATCTGTAAAAAAGCCTTTTATAAAGGAGACTTTAAGCTACATTATTCATAGAAGAATCCTCGATTATTTATAAAAATGTGACGGGTACGTTACACCAAAATTACAGTTGACAAATTTCAAAAAAGACAATTTTTTTAAATGGAACCCCCCCTTTTTTATTACATAAATGTATACTAGGACAAAAAATAAGGGTACTTTATGTAACATGTCCTATGTTGAAAGTTGATAGAATTTCAGTAAATTAGAAAAACATGTAATCTGGGTATAATTATTTTATCAATAGACAATAGACGACGTTTTTAATGTAACCACAAAAAAAAAATCAAGTGGAGTTAAATCGGGTGAACGAGGAGGCCACCTATGTGGTCCTTTATTTGCCAGCCACCTATCTTCAATAATTGTTTCCAAAAAAGTATTTATTCTATGGCTATTGTGGGGTGGAGCGCCATCATGTTGGTACCATATTAAATTCCTTTGATCCAACGGTAAATTATCTAAGAAATCAAGTAGATGAGTTTGTAAAAACAAACATTGTTTTTCCATGGCTTACTTATCCGTATTAATAAAATAATTATACCCAGATTACATGTTTTCTAATTTACTGAAATTCTATCAACTTTCAACATAGGACATGTTACATAAAGTACCCTTATTTTTTGTCGTAGTACACATTTATGTAATAAAAAAGGGGGGGTTCCATTTAAAAAAATTGTCTTTTTTGAAGTTTGTCAACTGTAATTTTGGTGTAACGTACCCGTCATATTTTTATAAATAATCGAGGATTCTTCTATGGATAATGTAGCTTAAAGTCTCCTTTATAAAAGGCTTTTTTCAGATTATAAAAATTCGATCTCGTTCCCGATATACAGAGTTTTGAAAATGTGCCGGATTTCAGACAAAAAATCAAAAAAAGTTGAATAACGCCGGAAGTAGTTGATCATGAGTAAAATGTTTTTATTGCTTCATATGTAAAATTTTCCACTGCATTCAATGGTAAAATAAAATATAGCGTATTCCATTTAAAATAAGAAAGTTGAGGTCAATTTCCGGTCAAACTGGAAGTGCTACTGCTTTGAAAATATTTTAGTTAAAACGGGCATGTTGGATAACCCCTAGATACCAAATTTCGTTAAATTATATTAAATAGTATTTAAAATATAGATAGCGTAAGCTCGTTCTGAGACATCCAGTATATATATATATATATTGGTTAAGCCTAGTTTAAAATTTAAACCTATGTTTATAAAATATTTGAAAATAATAAACTATGTATTAAATTTAAAAATGTAATATACATATAAAAATGGAATCATTTCTCTATTGAGTAATAATAAAAAGTGTGACTTACTTGTACACATTGTTGTGATATTTGTTGTACGATGCATAAGCTAATAATACTCCGAACCCAGGTCCCAATGAAAAGAATACTTGCGTTGCTGCATCCACCCAAACCTTTAATAAAATAGTTATTTGTTTAACTAGACACTAAAATACCAGATTTACAGCAGAGGCTGCAGTTTCATCGCCTCGTCAATGAATGATGTCGAAATTGTAAATCTGTCTTTAATGCCGTGAAGAACATATTATTTTTTTGCCGATTTTAGAATTAATATTAATTTAGTGATTATTTTTAATACCTATTTTGAAGGTAATCGCCATTGTTATGCGTTTGTTGTTCGGTTGTTATGCATTTATTGAACGGTTGCTATGTAAATAGCAACAGCAGGCAGTAAAAGTGATATTTTACAGACTATTAGCTGTCAAAAAATCGCACTTTTAATGTCAATCGGTAATAAACATCTTTTAAGATAATATGCGTAATTATGAAGTACATTTTTGATTTATGAAAAATTCAGTACTTTTTGGAATGTCCCCATTGCCCCGAAACTAAAATATGTTTAATTTTGAAGTAGTATTAAAAAGTCATAATTGTTTTTAGTTTGCTATTTTTCTCTCACATTTTCTGTAGTAGGCTGCGTGAGAAAGACAGCAATACTGTGACGTCACTGTGACACTGAAAACAAAATCAAATATCTCCCAAAGTATTTATTAAAAAATGTTTTTTTTAAATTGTTATTTATTGAATAGTACTTTAAGCATAAAGTGTATATTTTATTATTTTTTGTTATATTTGAAGATCCCATACCCATTGAAATATGTTCTCACAGACAATACACAAACATCACAAATCAAATAATTTTAATTTTCTATCTCTCACCTCTGCTTTTGTGATGGCCTCAAAGTTCGGATTCAAATAATACTTAATCCCCTCTGCAGATCCCGGTAGCGTGACTCCTCTGACGAAAAGTATCAACAGCACAGCGTACGGAAAAAGAGCAGTGAACCAGACGACTTTCCCACTGGTACTTATACCCTTCCAAAGGGAAAAGTAGCAGATGATGTAGACTGCCAGGAGACACAAAGCTATATCCCATTTTACAGTGCCTAAATCGTGGAGTCCAGAACTTTGATGGAGCTCTAGGATGGCGCGGCTACAAGAAGAAGAAGAAGAAATGAGAGAAAGATACCTGGAGATCTTCGAAATGTGAAGTACAGATATTTAAAATGAAATAAAAAAAGATGGATATAATAAATGAAAAGTGGTAGAGATTATTGTAGAAAGAAACTGTCAAATATATGAGATTTGATAAAAAAAAATAACGAAATAACAAAAAATAATAATTTATTTAACAATATTAATATGGTCCCCTTCAAAGTATTCCCTATTACAGATAATGCTTCTAAATTATAGTTGCAATATCAATATTTCAAGTATGTTATCTTTGTAAGCCAAAATTCTGTTTAGAGATGTTTTGGCTCGCGTTCTACTTAACGAGTGTATTTTGGCCTAGGGATGTATCGGCATCTTTAGAATTTCGTTATGTTTAATGCAGTCGTTAATAATAAGTTGTAAATAAATATGTACCTATATTTATAAAAGGTATATGAACATGACAATTATTATGGAATATATTTAACTAATAATAAATAAATAAATATATCATCTCGGCATATTACCCATTTCTGGGTGTGCCAGTATCTACAACACATGTAGACATCGGTAATGATGATATATTTTACCGTGTGGACGATTACCAGACGTCACCTAACGGGCACTCATAGCTAGTTTGGAGAATGCACCACAGGGTTTACTTTTGTGCCATTCAAAATTGGAAACATTTGGCGTCTGTCGGGATTGAGCCCGGTTCCCCTGGATTCGCGACCAGACACTCAGGCACGCAGCCACGGGACCCCGTAATAATAAATATGTATATATTTTCTTAAACTGGAATTTTACATACATACATACATACATAAAATCACGCATTTCCCACTTAGTGGGTTAGCAAAAACCCGAAAATAATAAGAAAAGGGATGAAAGCTCTTGGAATTTTACCAGTAATAATAAATTTATTTACTATTTATATTTTGCAATAAATAATATTTAGTTGATCCAATGTTTTTGAAATTATCTATAAACATTACTGTAATACATAAAATACAACGAGAAAGAATATAATCTATCATGTTCTTGCGAGATTCAGGCGGTGTTTTCTAAATATTTTTTAGTAGTGTTTCGGAAATCATCGCGTTCGCATGTTATGAAGATTTTAGTATTTTCTCATAAAAATATAGTGAACAATTTGAGTATTATTAACAAAAATGTGTACCGTGTATTTTAAAAGATATATTAAAACATATTTTAAAGTTTGAAAACGTATTTAGTACACAAATAAATTTATAGAAGTAAATATATCACAATAAAAGAGGTTACATTAATTTAAATTTATTGCAATTAATTTTACAAGAGTATATGGGCCGTAGAAACGGTATAAATATGAATATTAACTCTTAAAATAAAGGTTAAACATTTGTTTTTCATTTATATATTACACAGTTAAACGCAGAGACGGACTGGTTCTTTGGACCGGCCCGGGAAATAAAATTCTGTGCCGGCCTCCTTTGGTAAAAAAATTATATATATATATATATATATATATATATATATATATATATATATATATATATATATATATATACAAAATATACATGTATTATTACTATGTATACAGGTGCCTCTAATATAAGTGGACTTAGCTTAACCACAGATTCTATGGGTTATTTTAAACAAAAAGCTTTAATAAAGTTATGCCCGATTTCGTTTCCTTCTGGAATACCTACCTCTTGAAAATGACTCTACATGTATGTATATATTTTCTTTTAATTCGGAGTTTAATGAATTATTTTTGACGCTTTTTGAAATTCTAAATAAAAAAGATCTGATTGGATTAACATTCGATAAAATACATCGTTCTCCAAATAACAAATTGCAGTTTTTTCGGTCATATTTTAACAATTTTTTTATTGCAGAACTAACAAAATTTAACACTTTATTTCACATATGATTCTGAGTAAAAAATGTCATATAAACATATAGGCCATATTCCTCTTATTTACCAAAATACGAGAAGGGAAAATTAACTGATATTTACAAAACTTTGAAAGAAAGAATTCAAAATAAATGTGTTAAATTTGGTTACACGAAAATAATAATAATAATAATAATAATAATAATAATAATAATAATCTTTATTGCCCAACAGAATCCAGTTACAGGGCTAACATAGACACAGAATGGTATGTTGTAGTAGCTTAATAAAAATTACACTAAAAGAACTACATAGTATAACAACATTTCACAGTTTATTACACATTTCACTTTGGTTAAAAAATATCATATAAACATAGGTCCTATTCCTTTTAGTTACCAAAATACAGAAGTGAAAGTTAACTGATATTTACAAAACTTTGACTTCTTGCATTTTGGGAACTAAAAGATATAAGACCTATGTTTATGACACTTTTCAAACAAAATTACATGTGGAATAAACTTTAAATTTAGTTACAGTACTTAAGTTTATTATTTTTGTTTATAATGACCCTTAGGCTCTATGGTTAAGCTATGTCTACGTATTTTAAAGACACCGTATATAAAATAATTTTGAACTTTTCTACACAGCCGTCTAGAAGAAACTAAACATAAAAACACATTTAATACTTTAACAAACATAATTTTTAATAGTTTATTTTTTCTACGCTAATTACAAATTTTTCTAAATTATACTGTGTTAGCCGATTTTAAGTGTATTCTGACCTTTGAATATACATATCTACTAACGTAGATGGAAGTAGCGTACACTATATGTTCCTTAAGACTTTGTTGGCTCAAAGTAGATTGACAAGGATAGAATTATGTATAAGCATTAGTTGGACAAAGATCTCCTGCTAATTGATACTCCGTTTTAATGCGTATGTCAGAACATTTGAAAAAGTTTCAACGAGGCGGAACGGAAAACCACGAGCACCACACGAGCACGTCAGTTTTGTATTGCCCGCGCTTGTAAAAGTGTGCGAAGGTTATTTTTCTAAGGGCAAAATGGATTGGTCTCAATGGTATCTCCATCCTTGTCAATCTTCTTTGGTACACGATTTTTGTTGGTAGCTACTTCCAGATGTATATATTCAAAGGTTCTGACCATATTTTAAAATTTCGTTGACTTAGCGATCTTTTACAACCCGGCTAGTCGTCTAGGCCTCTAGGCGTTTTGTAAAACAACGAATACTGTACCTATTTAGCTTGTAAATTTCTCTAAATGTAATAACAATAACATAAAGCCCGGTTTGAGTTTTCCCAATGAGATTTTGTGCTTTAATGTGGCTGTAAGTTGTTTGTCGTTTTATAAAACGTATTAGGATTATAGCAGCTTACAATTAAAACTTTGTTAGGAAAAAAAAATAGGCATTAGGCCCACCGGCCTCCCGCAAGTCGCGGCCTCTCGGGAATTTCCCGATTTCCCGGTGGCCCTGTCCGTCCCTGGTTAAACGGCATTTATAAATTAAACAAAATTCATTTGTTTGGTTCGGCTGACTCTTTACTGTTTGGTTTTGCAATTCAAGCAATAATATGTGCAGTTCAATAAATTAACAATATTAAATTTGTGAGTATTAAATTCATCATACTTTTCTGCATCTTTTGAAACATAAATCATATTTGAGAATCTCAAAATTTAATTTAGAACGTTAACCAAAAAAATAGAATATTCCCAAAATTTTTATTACAGTAGAACCAATTTCATTAAAATTTAACTTGAATGCATGATATTTATTATAAAATACCAATATATAAACAACTTTATAATTGTCAAAAATATTATATTAATACCCTAAATAATAATTGTTAAACAATTATTTTTCTAGGCCTACTAAAAATTTCCCTAATTCAGTCTGCGATTTTCATTTCTTCTGTTAACAATAGCCGTATTTCGTTCTGTAATTTAGACAAAATTTTGTGGTAAAAAGAGAATTAAAAACATAAAAATTGTGTGTCGAGTATGAAAAATAGTTTTCTGCGTTGATTGATATATAATTTATAGTGCGGAATCAAAATATATTGTTAAAAACTTGAATTAAATTTTGTGAATATTGGAGAAACAGTTGGTGATATTTCCCTGGTGGCGCCGTCAAGCGGAGAAAAAAGTAAGTGTGAAAAGTTTGACAGTTGGAGAGAAATAGGTTAAAAATTTGAAAACTGTTTGTGGTTAAAAAATAAATTAAAATTTAATTATAAAACATATTTGTTTATTAAATCATGGCAGGGAATGTTAGAAAATTTGTAATGTTTTTATTGTTTTAGATCTGGACCAGACATCGATGAACCATCACTGCCCATATTTGGACGACCCAGAAATGGGTGAAAAGTTGGCCTTAGGAGCAACAATAAAACGAGGCCACAAAGGTAAAGATTCATTAAATGTTTGCACCATTTAAAAATGACGTTCGGTAGTTATCAAAAATCAAATGTGACCATTTTTTGAATATGTTTTCTTTGTAAATATGTACGCGAATTTGTATGATATTAATGATAAAAAGTGTAACAGGGTTTTATAATTGCGGATAATTTATTGTGCACATTTCTTCTACAGTTTTATGAAAAATGAAAATATAAACAGTAAGTATTGATAAAATATAATGTAGAATGTAATATACGAGTTTATTTATTTTAAAAAAATTGTTTCAGTTTCGTATGAAAAATTTAAATACAGGGTTGTAAGTAAATAAATATATCATCAGGGCATATTACCCATTTCTGGGTGTGCCAATCTGCTTTATCGCAGATATCGGTAATGATGATGATATATATATAGAGAGTGCACCACAGGGGTCACTTTTGTGCCATTTAAAATTCGAAATATTTGGCGTCGGTCGGGCTCGAACCCGGTACCCCCAGGTTCGCGACTAGACACTCTGGCACGAGGCCACGGGACCCCATAAGTACATAAGTAAGACCATAAATTTATATTATATACTAGTTACTACCAACCACGGTGTATAAATATAGAAGGTGCGACAATTCCTCAATTTTTGTCGACATCATATTGATGTTGGTGATTATTACGTCGAGATTCTAACCTTACACGCAGCGTCTCAACCAACGACGAAATATAACTAGACAAAACATCGTTTCATTTGTTTTGATTTCGGCTGGCCAGACAGAGATAGAGATATGTTTTATCTAGTTCGAGCATTTCTCACTAGAGGTGCAATATCATTGACATTTTAGAATAGAAAGTTTTTTAGAATATACATCAAGTTATACATATATTTCGATTATAGGTCAAATCTGCAAGTCTTACAGATCTGTAAATCTGTAAAAAAAACTTACAATAACGCATCCATTTTGCATATGAGGCGCGGACTTTGACATTTGCTTGTATGACCCACCGCAACAAGGTTGCCAAGAATACAGCTTGTGTACCTTGCCTGTGTTGAAAAATGAATTTAAGCGTAAAATTAATTTATAAAATATCCAATAAGATTTGTTTATTTAATTATTTCTAAGCTTTGGTATTAAATAAAAACCAACGTTTCACTCAAAAACAAAACCGCAAATGTCAAATAACACTGATATATTCAAGTGGCCTCTAGTGAGAAATTCACGAACTAGATAAAACATACCTCTGTCTCTTTCTGGCCAGCCGAAATCAAAACATTCAGTGAAGAGGGATAGGGAATGTTCTGTCTAGTTATATTTCGTCGTTTGTCTCAACAATGTGCCGTACCACATAACATTCTGGAACTAACATGACAAATGACAAGTTAACTGTCAATCGCGCTGTCAATGTATAATCCGGGGCCTATGTACATAATTTAGAGAATATATTAGGTCTCTGATCGTATCCCTTCTGAAATTTGAAAATATGTCAACAAAAATTGTGAAGTTGTCACAGGTCACACCTTTTATATTTATACACCGTGATAATAGGTGAATGTTACACCACACATTATGATTTAATTGGTTAGGTACGTTACTCTATAATCGATTTTCAGGCTATTATAGTTCAATAAAAGCTATTGTCTTAGCGTATATTGTTCTCATATCAACATGTTTGTCAGGTTAAATACATAACACCAATTTGATGTAAAAGGACATAAATTATAATACTATACTTGCATTTATTTATTAGACAATTTACTTGCCTGTTGACGAAAATTCAACTTAGGGTATTCGAAGTGGGAAGATCCCCCCCCCCCCCCCCCCCCTTAATTTTTTTATTATAAGTAATAGAAAAAATGGCTCATATAAAAGTTTTTAAAAGGCAGAATAAATTTACTTCCATAGTAAATTTATTCAAACTAACAAATTCGAATCAGTTTTATTCATTTTATGGTATTTATAACATTACTTTCATTTGAAGTAATAAATTTTATTTACTTTGGAAGTAAATTTATCCGTCTTTTATAAAATCGACCATTAATAAACTATTCGATGGCAGATATAGATATTTTTTTATAAAATCAGGTTCACAAGATACGGCTATCAACTTTTATATTTAAATAGTAACGTATAATTATTTTACAACAATATAAACCGCCATATTTTTCTCTTTTTAACGATGTAAAAGTTTTTATATAAAAAATATGAAAAAAATCGAGAAAATAAGATAATTGAAAAATAACAAAAATTATTTTTATTCAAATAGTGGTGGTTATGTAAAAAATAAATTAAAAAACTCTTTAAACAAGTAATAATTAAATGTCTATTTTATTTCACTGTTTTCCATTGTTACATTTTGTTTATTGTCACATAACCACCTAGAATATTTGAATAAAAACAATTTTTGATATTTTCCAATTACCTATCTTATTTTCTCGATTTTTTTTATATTTTTGATATAAAAACTTTTACATCTATCATTTATAACAAAAAAATTAAAGGAGGGGAGGAGTCTATGGTATATAGTGCATTTCAAAACAGTCAGATTTACAAATTATTTGTATAATAGTAAAAAAAAAGAATAATAAGATTTCTTACTTGAAATATTCGGAGGCTGCAGATGTAAATCTTCCTTCACCGCCTTCGCCCCCCGTTAATGTTAAAGTTGAGTTTGAGCTGAAGTTAAAACTCGGTGTTTCAAACTGCAACATTAATATTATAATCAGTTATTGTCAATTATTTTCTCTTTATTTATTACAATGTTATTATTAATAGGAAATATATAACAGATTTTTAAAAGTTCAACAATGCAACCCTAATCTGAAATTTCAGAGGCATCTTTGCTAACCAATACGCCCCGCTGACATTTGAAAATCTTTTCATATTGCATAATAAAAAGTGAAACAATTATATATTTGATAAGTTTTATAATTTATTGCAATTTAAGCAATAATATTATAGTAATTAATATTGATAAAATGTATTAACGGATTTCTCGGCGGTGATTGTATGGAATTATATTATTGTTATTCCATAAAGTAATTAATTTTATTTAAATTTTCAATATTTCGTTACACATTAAATTAACTACTTTATGGAATAACAACAATATAATTCCTTACAATCACCGCAGAGAAATCCGTTAATACATTTTATCTATCAACAAGTACGGCGTTACTTCCTCCTAACGTAATTAATATTAAATAATGTACAAGATGTAATGTATAATGTTCAATATCATGGCTTAATTTTCTGCCGGACACTTTTTATTTACAAAAAGCTGTTTTCCCATGTCAAACGCCTATGTCAAGGTTGCGTGGGACACCTGGTATATTACTAAATAAATAAAAATTAAAACTGATGAAAATAGAATTTTTGCCCTCCTGAAGTGTAATGGGAACTTTACAATTGTATACACAGCAAGTGTAACCTACATTTTACGCTTACTGTGTTGTAACTTGTCTTCTATGGGCATTTAGAAAAGAAATCATCTTTACTATAATAAAGTTCATGTAAAAAAGTACTACCTACTTAAGTTATTTTTTTTAACATTTCCTATATTTAAAATTAATTTATATAAACCAAAATCACGGCAGCGACATCTGTCATTATTGTAAAAATCCGCCGTTACCGACATAGTCACCGATCGATATACCTGTCAAATACGCGAGGCGAAAATTTGCTGAAATGTCAAATTTTGATACCTACCTATTATTTATTAAATAAATATATCATCAGTCATAAACAACGTCTATTATTACAAATAAATTTTCGCTAGAAGAAGTACTCTAATGAAGGTAAGTAAAATCAAATTTGGAAATTGACTTAACCCCAGTATTTTAAACTAACCCTTTTCAGAAGTATAACCTATCTCATTAAAAAAAGTGAATTTCATTATCGTCGGCCAAAAAATTTGATACAATTCTCGTGCGTGAAGTATTTTACAGCGCTCCAGCTAATAAGGCACTCGCCTTAAGGGCTCGTGCCTTAAACAATGCTGTCGCGCTGTAAAATACAACTTACACGCACTCGAATGTAAATAACTATTAATAGCCGAGACAGACGACAAAAATTAATTATCATTAACGGTTAGATATAGTATGGTCCGGTGAACTTGAGACTATTGACATCTGTCAATAGTCTGAAGTTCACGTGTACATACTATATGTAACCGTTAATGATCATCAATTTTTGTCGTCTGTCTCGGGTATTATGTAGATCATTTATATTAGATTATTCGAATATTACAAATTATTGGCAGCATAAGCTTTATGTTAATACACATTCTGCAATCTGCAATATTTACTTTGTTATGCATATGAGGGAGCATAGTTATGTTCAGCATAATACATATTACGAAGCACATTATAATGAACTGAACTGAATGAAACTAGGTGCTTAGTGTGGTTAATTCAATTGCAAACTTTAAATAAATATAATTAGTTCTCTATCACAACTATCAACTGTTACGTTAATTCCGGTAACTTACCGGTCTACAAAGTGGCGTATTCCATGGATTATCGCACGTTGTCCAGGGTAACAAGTCTGTGAAGGAGGCGAAAAAGAATCTTAACGCCCAGGCGATGATCACGTTGTAGTAGAAATCCACGTAGAAGGCGATGAGAACCACTGCGTAACCGATACCTGCCACGACACAAACAAACAACTGGTACTAAATCGAAGATATTAATGTGGAAGACAAGTGGTTCCAACAGGACGGCGCAACTTGCCACACATCGGGTGCAACGTTGTATATTTTGCGTGAAAAGTTTCGGTCGCATTATTTCACGATTTGGTGACGTCAACTGGCCGCCAAGATCATTCGACTTAACGCTATTAGATTTTTTTTGTAGGGTTACGCCAAAAGACGTGTCTACGTCAATAAACCCAAAACATTAGAGCACCTAAAAAACAACATCCGGCAAGTTATAGGCAAGATAGCACCCGAAATGTGCGAAAAAGTATTCGAAAATTAATTTAATTTAATTAATCGGCCATTTAATTAATATTATTTTTCATAATTAATGAAATACATAACAGTTTCGATTAATAAAAAAAAATTCGAAGATTTACTTAAATTTATGTTTTTACCTTCCGTCAAAAGGAAGGTATTGTCTTTGGTCAAAAAATTCGGTGGTGAGTTTTTAATGAATAAGCACGTTTGTGTGTGTGTCCGTGTGTGTGTCTGTGTGTGTGTCCATGTGTGTGTGTGTGTGACAAATTTTTCTCCGACGATAACTCCAAAACTACAATTCTAAAAATCGTAGTTAAATATCATTTTCGACATTTTATGTGATTATCAATGGAAAGAATATCTTATTCTCTATACGGTTCGATTATACATTTTCCTTCATATTCAATAGCTATAGAGTTATAGAGAGATTAACTTTCGAAAATCAGTCAGCTTTGCAAAAATTATAACAGATATATTCAAAGAAATCTAATTGACAGATGTCAGTGGCAAGTGCAAAGCCAAAGTGGAAAGTATATGATCTGAGAGTGATATAAGTGACAGAGTGTCCCTCGCCAGTGACTTGCATTTGCGGCCTCGCCTCAAGATAGGAACTTATAATACCAGAAGTACGAGAAAGGCAAAAGAGAAGATGGAAGGACTGTATAGCAGAAGATTTGAGAGAGGAAGAACTGTGTCACGAAGGTGCTTTGGACAGGAATGAGTAGAAGAGAAGAGTAAGAAACAGCGACTTCTAATAAAATAGGGAAAAGTTGAAGCAGGAGGAAGTGTTAAGTGCAATACATAATGTACGTTCGTATTCGTATTAAAATTTTATTAGATTTTAGAATCTTTTCAAAGGAACTGTCAGTATGGATATGTAAAAAATAGTGTGTTCTTGTTACAATTATACAGGATATACAGAATCTTTTTCAAGGAACTTTTGGTATAGGATATGTACAAAATACATCGAATTGACGGAAGGTTTTGTGCTGGCCACAACAGATTTTTTTTTTTTTTAAAGTTCGGAAACCCTAATTGGATCACGCTTTACTTGACATTTTAATTACTGTAAAAATTGCTTGCTCTTATTTTGGTTTTATATCCTTTTAAACATAACTATAAATAAATTATTCAACATTACATATATTCACAAAGTGTAGTTTTCATATAAATGACTCATGTCCTAATTTGTTTCTATATTGGAGGACCCATTATCTCTGATCTTTCATTTTGCAAAGGTTATGGAATTAGCCAAAGAAAATTGTTTTTTCTTTCACGAGGTTTTCTTAAAAATTTTGCATAATTCAAATAGCTATTAATCTTTTTTTATTCCGTTACTTTAGGGACGTATTTTACATATTAATTGTCATCAAAATGTAACGAATTTTCATTCATAACAGAATCGTACTGGGTAATAACATTATTATGAATAAGAATTGATTTTAAAAAGAATATTTTAATATAAATCGCACATGAATATTAAGAAAGAAGTGAAAAAAAGAAATTAATAATTTATTTATATAGGTACATGTGCGCGCATTGAAAAGAGAGAATGCAGAGAAGGTAGCACTAAATGCACAATTATTTTGCCAAGAATTTTGCAGGAACACACTATGCCTTGAAGTTAACATGCACTAATTAAACAAATCATGTTCGTGCTATAATGTGTGCAAAATGCCAAAGAATAGCTTTTTAGTTTATATTTTTACCTCGATTTTTACCTTCCGCCACCTTTAGGTCAAAAAATTCAATGGTGAGTTTTTAATGAATAAACACCTTTTAAGGTCCTTAGAATACGAATTTACTAGTGTGTGTAGGTGTGTGTGTGTGTGTGTGTGTGATAATCAATATGAAAGAATATCTTATTCTTAATACGGTTTGATTATATATTTTCCTTCTTATTCATTAGATATAGAGTTAAAGAATTATTAAGATATTAACTTTCAAAAATCAACCAGCTTTGCTATAATGGGGGATTACACCATTTTTTTTTATAATTTCATCTGAAAATATTAGGAAAACTAAGACTATTGATGAAAATCCGGTGAAAAAATTCCTATTAATAAGCGAATTATGGTCTCCCGAATTTTGAAAAGATTGACGTGACGTCACATTTATGTGTTTTTATATCAAACTGTTTTCATCATGGACCTAAATGTTCTTGAAATATATGCTATTTTAAGTTATATTTACATAAAAATAAATGAATATTATAACACTGTATAAGTATACATACTTTATAATTAGAGGTGTATTTAAATTATTAAGTTTAATGCAAGAAATTTATGTTAAAATAAAAACTGTTTAGAAACTGTACTACAGGAATGTTAGTCCCTCCTTTCGAATTTGAATTTCTTAACTTCCATTGGTAGTAATCCCACCTCCTAACACGCTATTTGTAATGCATGTATAGGCGGTTTCTCGGTCGCCAATCAAAATATTTTCATATTAGTGTCGAAGCGTTATAACAAAAAACCCTTTATTTCCGAAATATCTCAATTATGCCATTTCATTTTTTTATTAATATTCGTTATTCAGCATATACATTCGTATTTTTTTACTATTTTCCTTTAATTCGATTGAGCCGTAATCCCCCATTATGGAAACAGTTGATATATTCAAAAAATTCTAATTGACAGATGTCAGAGTCAAGTGCAATTTACATAATGTATGTTCGTGTTATAATTTATTGGATTTATAGGAACTTTCGGTATGGAATTTGTAAAAAATGGTATATGTTCGTGTTAGAATTTTACTTGATATACAAAATCGTTTCAAAGGAACTTTTGGTATGGGGTTTGTACAAAATACATAATGTATGTTTGTGCTACAATTTTATTGGATTTATAGGAACTTTCGGTAAGGAATTTGTAAAAAAATAGTATATGTTCGTGTTAGAATTTTACTGGATATATAGAATCTTTTCCAAGGAACTTTTGATAGGGGATTTGCACAAAGTACATCGAATTAACGGAAGGTCTTGTGCTGGTCACAACATTATATTTTTTAAATTTAGTACTTAGAAGGCATATAAAAATTCTTGCAATAGCCCTATTTGTATATTTTCCCTCTTATCACTTTCCCTTGATCTCTCAATTATTGTCAAATATATTATAATAACATTTCTCTCCCCAATGATGTGTCTTTCTTTCTGAAATGTCCCCTGAATACGGGCTTTGCCGTGGTGTTCCTGTAAGTAGTGAGAAGCTGAAAAATGTCTTTTGTGAGTGGAGCGGTCGTTTCCGGCGCTTGGCCGGAGTTTCCGGGGATTAACCGGAGCCGGAGTGGATAATTGACTCGGCAGAGACCGGAGTCGAGACCCTCTAGCTAGCTCTGTGACTCACTGACTCCACACACACACCACTCTGGACCCGGAGTATGATTTATTCCACTCAAAGTGCCACGCAGCATGAGCTATCAATTACGCACCAAAAAGATAAAGAGACGAAAGAATACAAAAGTAAGACAGGACATCACGTATAACATAATAAGAAAACAAGGGAAAGGAATCATTTGCATTTTATTGATAATTTGTTACACTCTTTACTCCGTGAGACAATCTTCGACACGGTGTACAACTTGACATTTGATTGACAGCAATGTATTTGTCTGTCCCATTTAAAATGAAACATAAGGAACTTTTGGTATGAAATTATTAAAAAATAGTATTTCTAAAAATTCACACAATTGTTCAAATACTCTAAAAATGTGTACATTTACGTAACATTCTCTTTACAATCAAATAATATTACTAGCAATTTTATATCTTAACCCATTTTTGAATTATTGCCCCAAAAATCAATATACCCCACACTTAGATAAAAACTTCAAAATTTTCAAAAATCTAGTTTTTATGTATCTATATACTTCTCAATGCACTGATTCCAAATTTTGAAACAGCAGGTCGATATCTCGTTTCGTTCTCGAGATATTTAGATTTAAAGTTTTGTTCAAAACTGCCCATTTTTGGGTATTAACCCAAGAATGGGTCGAGATATGAATTTGGCGACATCGCCATTCGATTCTACGGACAAAAATACATAAGTATAGCAATTTTCATAATTTTTGTCCAACCGGTTCATTTTTTATGAATAAAAGCTTGAAAACCCCTGAAAATGGCCAAAATCTGAAAAAATCGTAAGGGGTACACCTTAGATTTTTACGATTTTTGGCCATTTTCAGTTATTTTGCTTTAGAGATTGTAAGCGGTGTTCAAAAATTCTAAAAATTGGTGTACTTATGTAATTTTGCCCGTAGAATGGAATGGTGTTGTCGCCAAATTCATATCTCGACCCATTTTTGGGTTATTGCCCAAAAATGGGCAGTTTTGATAAAAACTTTGAATCTAAATATCTCGTGAACGAAAAAGATATCGACTTGCGGTTTCAAAATTTGGAATCAGCGCATTGAGAAGTATCTAGATACATACAAAATTAGATTTTTGAAAATTTTGAAGTTTTTATCTAAATGTGGGGTACATTGACTTTTGGGGCAATAATTTAAAAATGGGTAGAGATATAAACTTGGTAGTAATATAATTTGATTGTAAAGAGAATGTTACGTAAGTGTACGCATTTTTAGAGTATTTATGTATGAGTATACATATATATAATGTATATTCATGTGATAATTTTATTGGATTTATAGAATATTTTCCAATGAACTTTATAGTGTCAACTTAACCCGCGGGAACTATACTACATACGAGGTTTTCTAAAAATAACGGGAATTTTCATTTGTAAGTAATAACTTCAAAGTATGCCCCATTAAATCTAATGCACTTATGCCAACGTTTTTCCAATCTGAAAAGTAATTGTGGAAAATACACTTTGCGGTTATAGCCTTTAGTTCTTTCCGCAAAAAAATACATTAGGTTATTCTTACACAACACGTACATTTATATTTATGTAGAAATAAAAAGAATAAATAAAATTGAAAATCAAATTATCATTGTCTTCGCATTTCGTGCGTACCTATCACATTTAAATCCACAAGTTTACGGCCCTTTATCCCAGTTTACATTCGCGTACGCACCCTTTTCATTCTTGGCAAAGGGCTTAGGGTTACAGGGTTACAAGTTTCAACAGGTTTTATATGTATCTATTTTTCAAAAAACATCCAATCGAATTCAGGAACTCTTTTTTACTTTCCGTCACCTTTAGGTAAGGCATTGTCTGTATGTGTGTGACAAATTTTTCGATGATAACTCTAATACTACAATTATTCTAAAAATTAAATTTATGGAGGAAGTTAAGAAGAAGACATGCAGGTGATGTTACCTTTGAAAAGAGGGCACAGACGTCCCCAGCAGGTGATGGCTCCCTTGCGATTGAACTGCCCTAGAGCTAATTCCATGTAGAAAAGTGGAATACCACCCACTATCAGCATTATGCAGTACGGGACCAAGAACGCACCTACGAACAAAACACATCTCTTACTATGTAGAACCTTCTGTGCCACAGCTTTCAAGAACTTTAAAGAGTGCACAATGAACAAGTTTCACATTTTTAAACAAGTATTTAAATATGCAATATTTTTCATAATAATAAAAATAATTTATTATTTACGTAAATAATTAAATAAAAAGATTGGCTTCACAAACAGTCATAAAAAACAATCCCCCACTCCTGTGACAATGGAATACATACAGTATGTCATTCATAGCCAATGGGAAAACAGTTTATACGTTATTTATATAAATAAAAGTAGCCAATAGTTTGTCACATGTTAAACAGTATGTAATCTGACGTCATATTTTGTTTCAGATCACGTGACTCAAAATATTACACAAATTTCAATATTTAATTGTCAAATATCTAATGGATATTTCGTGATATTTTCAAATTTGAGGCTCTTTAAAGAGCAATATCTGGTGCCGAAACGTTGGGTTTTAATAATAAATAAATAAATACAAAACATAAACTAAAAAAAAGGTAGTATTATTCCAATTATTAATATGAGTTCTGAAAGATATTTTAATAATTTTAAAATTTAATAGTGGATGTCGTATAAAAATTCCTGTAACAGCCCTGTTATGGGTTCCTCCACCATACTAACAAATTAGAAAATTATTATTAGTAGATTTGGATTCTGCGTGTCTTTTTTACCTGTCGCTGAGAGGTATTGGATTCATGCTAAAAATAGCATATCCAGATTTTACTGAATAAGAACGATTTAAGGTCACTAGAATCCGATTGTAACATTTTTACAATGGTGCGTGTGTGTGCGCGCACGCGCGCGCGCGCGTAAGTGTGTGTGTATGTGTGGAGGGACGATTCCTTAAAAATTATAATAGTTAATACCACTTTAACTACATATTCCGTAATCTGACAATGGCAAGAGATGAAAAGATTTTTGTAAAAATTGGAAAACCGAAAGTAGTAGTTTCTTAAAAAAAAATTTCTAAATATATTTTTTTTTAAATTTGTTATTTTGTCATTAATTAAATATTTAAAATTATACATATAGCTGCCGCACGTTAAATTGACACTATTCTTGATTGCAGAAAACCTAAAATTCGTACTTGGACAAGTCGAGATGTAATAGTAACTATAATAAGCTATTGTTACAACGAGGAAAAGTCTCCATCAACATCTAAAATTGGTATAAAAAGAAAGGGGATTCATTTATAAGGCAAAGTATGTACAATGTCAGTGTCAACTAAACACGCGCTTGTTATACATTTATTTCATCATATCCTTCAGAAATACCACCAATCTCGTCAATGAATTTGAAGAATTTCGAACATTTAGAAGAGTAGGAGGAAACTTGTTCATATAATATAGAATGAAATGAAAAATAAAGAACAGATGTAATTAGAATTTTGTGTGTGAACCAGAAATGTTAAATACAATATGAAAATGCCGAGAGGTATTGTGCTGATTTTTATTAAATATTTTATTATCTGTGTATATTTTTATTTATTGGCCAAGAAAGTTATTTGTATACCCAAATCATTCAAGCAGCCAATGCTCGTCATTAATAAAAATTGAATAAAAGTAACTAGATGTGTGACGTCATGTACTGGTACGTTTGCAGAAGTTTAGAATCTTTATGAAAAGAGTTATACATATTGCAATCTGTATTATCGACATGGTCATGAACTGTCACATTTACAAAATAAATACTATATTTTCGTCACTGTCCATTTCTATTTAAATTATTTTATAATACTAACCTTATTTATACTTATGTATGCCATACAAAGGCAATAAATAAAAGTGAGCCTAATTTCAAAGAAATATACCGAATTCTTCTGATTGAACACTATATAAATATTTTTTCAAATAAAAACTTTGACAGTATGAACATACAAATTATCAATGTTGCGAACTATAGCAACAATTAAAAGAATAATATGACGTTGATGTACATTATTTATATATTATTCATGTCATATGCGATAAGAGTAATGAACTCTACTATTCATCTTAGGGCCAGTTGTACAATCTCCGGTTAGAATTTTAACTGTCGGTTAAATAAACAAAATTGAAACGAAATGAGCTGTCAAACGACAAATTGATCATTGCTGTCAATAACCCGATTCAATTTTGTTTATTTAACTTCCAGTTAAAATTCTAACCGGAGATTGTACAACTGGCCCTTAATAATAATTACAGGGAATTTATTTTAACATGCAACATATGGCGAATCACTTCCATGGTTACTCACTATTGTCAAAAAATGACAGCAATGTAATATTTGTCCATTTTAAAATGCAACATATAAAATTTGTAGTTTTGTATTATCAAAACTAATTTCCTATAAATTAGCCTACATACGATTAACAAATAATCAAAACATGAATGTTGAACATCATAAAAAAACTTTAGCTTACAAAAATTCATAACTTTCATGTAATAAATGTTTAAAAATACCCCCATTCACACTGAGGCAATATTCTAGTCGGTCGTAATAAGAATTGACACCATTTGTGATGTGTTTTGGAGGTATCTCCTGTGCTGCAATACTATTTATAATGTTGCATTTTAAAATGGACAAATAATACATTGCTGTCATTTTTGGACAATAATGAGTAACCATGGAAGTGATGAACTATAATGTTGCATTTTAAAATAAATTCTCTGTATATAAGGCTATACATTTTTTGACGATTAAAAATGATTTTATTTCATTTTTCACTATTAGTGATTTTAATGCATTAAGGTTTTTACACTAAATGATGACGTGCATTGGCTGCTTGAATGATTTGGGTATAACATAATTACTTATACAGTGTGTTAAAAAATAACGATAGTTTTTTTGCTGTTAACAAGCTAATAATGAAACTTAGATGCCCTTGAATTTAAATGATTTAACTGAAATGGAGAATCCGTTATTTCCCTTTAAGACGAATAATAAATTTTAGAAATAGGAAGTAGCCTCAATACCTATTAAACTTGGAGTAAATCTCTATAAAATCATATTATAAGAGCAAGTCTATCATAGTGTATTGGTCAATAGCGTTTGGATAAGAGCCCTAGTTCATCGCAATGTTATTACAAACTAATTGCTTGTGCTCATGTCTTGTCCTCTTGCTCTCATCATTACCACCTCGCGTCAACTCCGTCACTAATGGCACGGCGTGGAAATTGAGTTACGTCATTATTGACAGCTGAAAGGGGCACCAACACGAACACCAACGCACGGCACGATTGCCACTTTACCTTGCAAAGCAGACTATGCAGACACAACGGCGATATACGGCTACGTATTAATTGATATCGCGACGGAGTTTTCCCCATCGTAACTCGATTATTGGAGGCCAATTATCGCACAATCATACCCGGATAGCTCAACGGTAAACGGAACACGGGACGGTTGCATGATAGCGTACAAGACCAAAAGCCGATCCCTCGAGGGAGACCAACTTATTTCTTAAAGAAGGAATTTTTTAAAAATGAATGAGAATGCGCAAATACCCAAGAATATTCTTAAGAAGATAAAGACAATATCGTCTTTTATACTTTTATGAAATATTGTGGTTGAAATAAATGTAAAAGTACAACAAAATGGTGGATGCGTTATTTTAAGAACTTTCATTATTGTTGTGTCCAGGGATGGTATCCGAAACAGGAACCGGAACCATTAACCGAAAAATACCGAAAAAAAATGAGAAACGAAACCGAAACCTGTACTGAAATTAGAAACAGATATACAAAACCGGAAGCGAAAGCATAACCCTTTTTTATTTATCGGTTAACCGCATTATATACAGGTCTCTTGTTAGTTGTTAAATATTGTAAACTTTTATTATTAAAATACTTATGTATAAAAAAGTATAAACATTTTTTTTGTCGAAAAGTATTTCAATTTTCAACGTAGTGCCTCAATCGGGTGGCGCTCGAAATCCGTAACATGTTGCATTGACATAGGCATTTAACATGGGAAATTAAAATATTTTGAATATTTGCTTCCCATTAAAACTGATTGTTATAAAACTTTGTACACGTGTTTGTGGATACCTATTGCATAATTATAATAACTAATTGTTCAAAATTAATAATATTATTATTCTCATAAATTACTTTTGCAAAACCGAAACCCTTTTAGTAAAACCGGTATACCAAAACAGATTGCTGTATAAAAACAGAAACCCAAATCAAAACCGAATTTTTATTTTCACGATGACCGAAACCGTAACCCAAACCGATATTTTTTATGGTTACCATCCCTGGTTGTGTCTACAATGGCCGATTGCAGACACGTTCATCAATAGGACTGCTGCAAGAATTTTTATAAGACTTCTAAGTTCTTTCAAGAAACTCCAATTTGAAAATATTACGAAATATCCATTAGTTATTTAACAATTAAATATTGAAATTTGTGCAATATTTTGAAAAAGTCACGTGATCTAAAACAGAACATGACGTCAGAGTACATACAGTTTAACATGTGACAAACTATCGCCTACTCTTATTACCTCTCGCTAAGAGGTATTGCATTCATGCTAAAATTCGCATATCCAGATTTTATTGAATAAGCACGAATTAAGGTTCCTAGAATCCGATTATAACATTTTTAAAATGATGTCTGTGGGTGTGGGTGTGTGTGTATGGATGTGTGTATGTGTGTATGTGTGTGTCTGGATGTTGTAGACACGATTCCTCAAAAACTATAAGACTTAAAAAATATTTAACTGCAGTTTCCTCAATCTGACATTCCTGGGAAGAGCTGAAAAGGTTTTGGTAACAATTGAACAACCGGAAGTAGTAGTTTCTTAAAAAAATTCTTCTCAATATAATTTTTTGGGTTTTTTTTTTATTAAATATTGAAGAACATAAAATTCTCCATCTAATACACTTCAAATTTTTATTATATCTTGTACAGATTTAGAGATAAAGACACTATAATTTATAGAGTAAACTAATCGCAGAGGCCAAGGCACTAAGGAAACCAGTTGACAAATTCCAATGTTTATAACATGACACATGTCATTGTCAAATATCAACAGTTTTAGTGACATTCTGATAGCTTCTTCTGGGAAGTATATTTAACTTTTCTTATTGTTTTATTAATTAAATATTTGAAATTATAGGTAAAATTGTGGTAAAATGCATATATCCATCAGAAATACCGCCAATCTGGTTAATGAATTGGAAGAATCTCTGACATTTAGAAACTTCCTCATACAATGAAAAATAGATATAATTAGAATTATATGTGTGCGAAGACATGTTAAATACAATAAAAAACAATATTTGAGTAAAGTTCTGTAATTTTTTGTTATAAAACGACGGTTCGAAAGCGAAGTGCAATACAATACTTATATATCCTAATATGGAAATGGCGAGAGGTCTTGTGCTGGCCACAACAGATTTTTTATGTAAATAACGTAAACTGTTTTCCTATTGTCTATGAAATGACGTTGTTTCTCATGAATATTATTTATTTTTTTATTACTATGAAAAATATTGCATCTGTTCGATTAATAAACCGTTGAAGGAATTGATGAAGGTATCTGCAGCCGGGCATAAGTGGTTCAGGTTTGGAACATGTTATAAACACAAATTTTCTTCTTAAATTTAATTTCAATTAGTATCAATTTTAAATTAATCTGTCATCTAAAAATTATACGGATGATATAGCAATTTAATCATTTAATAATCACATTTCAAAAATCAAATTTTTACACTTTATTACGTTCATGTCCGTACGCAAATATTTAGGTTATTAAGTGGTTTTTTCTGAAAGTCCGACATTAAGCACATTTTAGGGTCCCTAGAATACGATTTTATTAGTTTTACGAAGATGTCTGTATGTGTGTGTGGGTGACAAAAATTTGTCTGAGGATAAATCCACACTACAATTTATTCTAAAAATTATAATTCTTTCGTATTCCCCTTCTTTACATCCATATGAAGAGCTGATTAGATTTTGGCTATAAGTTAACGCAGTTAAAAATCATTTTTTGACATTTTATGTGATTATCAATATGAAAGCATATCTTATTGTCTATACTAGGAATGACGAATTCTGATAATTTTGGTACCCGAGTACCCGAAACAACTACCCGGATAGTGCCCTTTACCCGTTAATTACCCGATACCCTTTAATTACCCGTTATCCTTTAAGAACATTTACATAATTCGTTAATTTGTTTATTACCAGTTACCCTTTTATTAGCAGTTTACTTTTAATAAAATTCATTATTATTGTTTACATATATTTATTAAATAAGAAGTAATACAAACAAATAATACACTCTATACTTAACATAAATTAATTATGGTACGCTAATAAAAAGCTCTTCTTTTAGATACAATGTTTCCGGCAGCTGAAAACTGTTCGGGTAATTAAAGGGTATCGGGTAATTAACGGGCACCGGGTATATTTCGGGTAATCGGGTAACAAATTTTATACCCGGGTACATTATTATCGGGTAGGTTCCGAGTACCCGGGTACCCATCGTCATTCCTAGTCTATACGGTTTAATTATACATTTTCCTTCATATTCAATAAATATAGAGTTAAAAAATTATAAAGAGATCAATTTTCATAAATCAGCCAGCTTTGTTAAAATCATGGAAACAGCTGGTATATTCAAATAATTCTAATTGACAGATGTCAGTGTCACGTGCAATTTACTTAGTGTATGATCGTGTATTAATTTTGTTGGATTTAATAGAATCTTTTCCAAGGAACTTTCGGTATGGAATTTTTAGAGAATAGTATATGTTCGTGTTACAATTTTACTGGATGTATAGAACCTTTTCCAAAACAACTTTTGGTATGGGATTTGTACAAAATACATAGAATTAACTGAAGGTAATGAGCTGACGACATCAAATTTCTTTGAATATATTTCTTATTTTCTTACTGGTTTAATAGACATATATTCTATTTTCTATGTTTCACATGTTGAATATTTGATTCGGAATAAGGGGAAAAGGAACCGTTTAACAATGAGTGTTGAGCGACTGAGTGGAGTGAATATGGGAAAGAGCACTTGGCATAAAAGCTCAAGTTCACGATATCAATGAAGCGAATAATCGCATTTAAAATCTTATAAAAACCTTTGCCTTCCCCTTTACAACGCGAAGCCATCATAATTGATCTGAGTTACATCTGTAAAGTGCCACAGAACCCAGAACCGTAATACGTCAAATTTTCAGCAGTGGAAAATAATTCCTAATTTAAAATAGAACAACCAACGCTTATTATACAATTTGATATAATTTATTAAATTTATTCCCACTCTCACTCTTAGGCTATGTAACCTCATATTGACGAAAAAATTGTTGATTTTGATTTTATACCTATTTAAAAAAATTCTTGGTTATTATTTCCAGATTAATTAATTATTTTTAATCGGCGTTATAGTTGGCTTTGACAAAATTCGAAAATGAATTACTAAATTAAAAATAAACAAATGGTAATCTGTAAATGATTTTTTCGCTTGTATCTTAATAAATTACATTTTTTTTTCAGCCCAAAAAATTAATAATTCGTGTTTTATTTTTGTTGAGAACAGAAGGATATACAGGGTGTCCCATTTAAGGTATGAATGCATTGGTATCTCGAGAACCGTAAGAGCTATGAGGTTGGTTAAGTTAGACAAAAGTTGCCCCAATAGGAGGCTATTTTAATGGTGTTTTGTTATTTGCGAAAAAATGCATAGGTCACTAGATACAGGTGAAAATGTAAATTTCGCGATTTTCTTTTTTTGCTTATAACTTTGTTATATGAAATAGTACGAGATTCTGATTTACACTTTCTTAAGGCACTTTTGTATGGTGAATTTGCAGAAGTACTCAAATTTTTTTTATATCTAACCATTTACGAGTTACTGATAGCAACTTTTATTTTTCATATGGAGGTCATATTAAGCTATGGCATTTGTAAATAGAGATTTTTTTTAGCTTTACAATGATATAGAACAATAACAATTTATTTTTATAATAACAGAAAAATTAACAAAAATTGTTATTTATACTAAAATTAAATTTCCCAACGAGAAAAATTCATTTTTATTACTCGTAATATATATATATATATATATATATATATATATATATATATATATATATATATATATATACAGGGTGTCCCATTTAAGGTACGAATGCATTGGTATCTGGAGAAATTTTAGCTTGTAGCTCAAAAACAAAAGACAATAGAAAATTCTTGTGATGCCTGAAGCGTAGATTACACGATGAAGTTTTTATTTTCAAGTGACTTGAAAAATGTCTTTATAAGTGGCATTTACACGATCAAGAAAATTTAAATTATACTTACATTAAATTGTCACTGAATTTTCATCTCATGAATTTTTCGTATATAACCATCAAGATTTGAATTACTTCTCTATCCCATTTTGCCATTTTTCAGTTTAAATCAATCATTATATAACACTACACTTGAATACATCAAAATATAAACACAAATTACATTTGACAGCTGCTTGACAGTCAAAACTTGTAGGGACTTTTAACAAAAAGTAGCGTATGTTCCAGTTTTTCATGAAAAGTTTTTCTTTAAAAGTCTATTCAGCTGTCTCTTTTGCACTCACATCATTGTGCGAGAGAGAAAACTTTTCAAGTCATTTGAAAAGAAAAACTTCATCGTGTAATTCACACTTAAAGTTGTCTCAAAAAGTTAGCCCATAAAGATCAATTTTCTGTAGAGTGTATAATACGAAAGTTTTGCATAAAAGGAAGTCGAATTTGTTCCTCCCTGTACATTTATTTTTACAAATGAGCAGATATGCTCACATATTTTATTAATATTTATTTTATTATTCTACAGGATAGAATCCCAATTACAGAATAATGTTACATAGATAACAAAGAGATCTAGATTAACAAATATACATACCAATACTTAATAGTAAACAAAGAAAAATTAATTGCTAAGCAGAGAAGAAAACAAAACACAAAATCTGACGTAGGCGATCATAATGTTACAAATTGATTATAGCGTTATGAAGTGGAGTGAGTGGTACTTTATTATGATTGCTATGTACGAATAAAATTTGATTTCTGCGGAGTACAGTCCTGTTTTATTTCAGCACTTAGTCGTGCTTTATTCTATAGCCCCTAGTGTAGTTATAGTGGACGGGACTGGCGTTAAAATTCTTCCAAAGTCAGCGACGTGAAAAGCTACCGTCTCTCGACATTCACACAATGTTATTTTTTATTCTTATAGCACTCAACAGGTACCGACCCACATCATGAATGACTCCGAAAGAAATATACTCGTATATTTTCTAAACTCGAATAGGATAAAATGTATGACAAACTTACAGAAAAATATAGTGATACAAATTATATGTTTATTTTATTTGGGATGCTAGATATTTTATTGAATTTTGCATGATCAATCAAAAATACTCATTAAGAAAATGAGATACGTAATATTGAAATACTCTATATTTAAGTTATGCACGGTAGAAATACGTAATTGCGTGGTATTTTAAGATATTGCACAGTCAAAAATTTGATGTGGCCAGCACAAGATCTCCCGCCAATTCCATGTTTAAAATAGCAGTGAGCTTTACGTAAAGTATCACTTCCGGTTGATCGGTTGTAAATTAAATCTAATTTGTTGTCCAATAAATAGAAAAGTCTGTAATACGAAATTTAGGATTATGTTTTATTGATTTCCTCAAAAATCTGTTAGAGCTCCAAATTAAGTACCACATCCTATTTATCATATATGATTAAAATCTGATATGTTGTTTCAAATTATAAGTATATGAGTTTTAAATACCAAATTTGTGAAGTTTTGAATCATATTTTAATAGACTTTAAGGGAAAATCGTCACACACACATTCTTATAAAAATCAGCATCAACTACTAGGTGCTCTAAAACGCAATCTTTGTAAATTTTTCGTCGTACATGATCCATTTCGTAAATGTGTAGTTGTAAATTAATATTAATTTATAGTGCTGCAAAAATAGAAAAAAATTAAATAAGATCATCCTGTACATCTAATATTTATGTATGATGGAAAATATATTATTTTTACAAACCTTAATTTCATTAGAATTAAATATTTTACCATTATATTCCCCTTAACACGGTTTCATTATTAATTTTAATATAAATGCTTCCTGACAGTGACATTTGTTTTAATATGTCAAAATTGTTATTAACATTATGTTTTTGTTTGACGCATAGGCAAGACGATATATGAAAATAAATTATATTATATATACATATTTAAAGTTATTTACTAAATGTTATTATGGTAGAATTGAAGATAATACAATTATATTCAAATTTAATTAGTAAAATTTACTAAAAAATTATACTCAAGGATTTTTTTACAAGAAAATCTGTTAAAAGCTTGTATAAATGATACTTCCGGTTATCCGATATACACTAAAAACTAATAAGCTCTTCCCACATTAGTATAGAATGGGTTTACAAAATATTTGAGTAATCGTGTCCACAAGATCCACACACACAGACACACACACACACACACACACATACACACACACACACACACACACACACACACACACACACACACAGACATCATTGTAAAAATGTTAAAATCGGATTCTGGGGACATCAAAACGTGCTTATTCACTAAAATCTCTATATCTGATTTATAGCACGATCCCTATACCTCCCTTACCTAGCGGGAGGTAAAAAATCCATTGTGACCAGCACAAGACCTCTCGCGATTTCCATATTAGGCTATATAAGTATTGTACATATTTGACATTTCTGATACACACAAAAACACATATTTTTTTTGTATATTTTTATATTTTTTAATTCATTTTATTCACTCTTATTCTTCTAATGTTCGAGATTCTTCCAATTCATTGATGAGATTGGCGGTATTTCTGAACTTATTATTTTATATCTTTATCTTTAACTCCATAGAAAATATAATAAAATTTTTAAATATATAAGATAGAGATTTTTATATTCTTTAATATTAGTAATAACCGAAATTTTCAAAAAATAATATTTAGAAGATTTTTTTAAAAGAAACTATTACTTCCGGTTGTCCAATTGTTACCAAAATCTAATCAGCTCTTGTCAGAAATATCAGATTGAAGAAACTAAGGAAGAATTAAAGGAAAATAGTAAAAAAATACGAATGTATATGCTGAGTAACGAATATTAATAAAAAAATGAAATGGTATAATTGAGATATTTCGGAAATAAAGGGTTTTTCGTTATAACGCTTCGACACTAATATGAAAATATTTTGATTGGCGTGTTAGGAGGTGGGATTACTACCAATGGAAGTTAAGAAATTCAAATTCGAAAGGAGGGGGTAACATTCCTGTACTACAGTTTCCAAACAGTTTTTATTTTAACATAAATTTCTTGCATTAAATTTAATAATTTAAATACACCTGTAATTATAAACTATGTATACTTATACAGTGTTATAATATTCATTTATTTTTATGTAAATATAACTTAAAATAGCATATATTTATTTCAAGAACATTTAGGTCCATGATGAAAACAGTTTGATATAAAAACACATAAATGTGACGTCACGTCAATCTTTTCAAAATTCGGGAGACCATAACTCGCTTATTAATAGGAATTTTTTCACCGGATTTTCATCAATAGTCTAATATTTTCAGATGAAATTATAAAAAAAACATGGTGTAATCCCCCATTCTTCAAATATACTCGTCTGAGTGTACATCTATTTAATTCTTTGTTATTAATTACGCAAACGTTTTTATTTTTGTACAATTCATTTGCTTTGTCGTACAAATTAAGATGTTCGCGAATACTGCTTATTAACAAAAAACAAAATTTCAATTTATTCCTTTGAATCCATTTTCAAAATATCAACAACTCGCAAACAGAAAAGACAGCTGACGGATGAAGCAAAGTTATACCTTACCGCCATGATTAATAGTTCTCTCTTGTGATTGGATGAAATTGAAAATTTACATTTGGAAATATAAAATACTGTTATATTCCAAATCTAAAATTCAAATTTCTAAATTTGTAAATCGGCGTTCATAAACCATCGTTAGCGTTTTAAGTGAGTTTATATTTTAAAATCTAAATTATAAATTGTAAATTAAATTCATCATAAATGCTTCAATTTGTTTCATTGTTATCTTATTCTGTTATAATCTCTGTAATACTGTAATGATTTCACCCTAATGATGGTAGTTTTAAAGAAAAATACTATTATGTAGTGATCGTAGTCTTGTGATCTTACTTCTGTTAAATTATGGGAAATGTTTCTATTCTATTCAAGTGTAGCTATTATTCGCATTGGTGAAGTTGAGTCGTCGGAACACAACGCACAGCGTCGCTTGAGCAATATTCATAAAGCAAAAGTGAAAAGCCTAAATGGACTCTGACATCTTCCGTTCATATTTCAACAAAGTCTTTCCGGGCGCGAATTACGATTTCATTTGGAAAACAGACAGGTCGAGGGAGAAATTGTAAAATGAGTTTATTAGAATGTCTCATTGTCGATGTTTTCAAAATAACTCGGTAATATTATCGATAAAGCAAAATTGTTTGCACATTCTATGGTCAATTTCTGGAGAAAAAATCTGATGTGGCCAACACAAAACCTCCCGCTATTTAATTTTTATTAATTTAAATACATACCTACCTACGTATTTACTAACGCTGCAAACTGTTCCATTGCAGAAAACTATTGCTTTATTTACTATTTTCTTTTTAAAATGTCACTATTATTAATTTGAAGTGATAAATTTTCTGACAGAGACATACTGTCAGTTACATTCATTTCAAAAATGAACTGTGTAACAAAGGAACAGTTTTTATCTTAGGCTTCGCGACTAATAAAAAAAATTATTTTTAAATTTATCTGTAAAATATATAAAAAAAAAAAGTATTAATGTATTCCTGTAGAAAATTCAATAATCTTTAATTTTCATAAGACATAAAATTCGAAAAAATGGCATTTAATGGTATTTTTTGAAGAAAAACCACTATGAGCTTCAGGTAAAGTGCCATTTCCGGTTATCCGATTTACACCAAAATCTAATGACTTCTTTTCATATTAGAATAGGATAGAAATACAAGGTTTCAGAATTTTCTGAATGATAGTATTTGAGTTAGAGCGAAGACAAAATGCATACACATACATACACACATACAGACATCATCGTGAAAATGTTAAAAATGGATTCTAGGGACCTTAAAACGTGGTCATTTACTAAAATCTTGATATGAGATTTTTAGCACGATCCCTATACCTCCCTTACCAAGGGTAGCGGGAGGTAAAAAGTCACCGACGGAATTTTCGATCTTCTTTTTGTTCCTGAGATACAGACAAAACTTGTTTTTCTCATTTCGAAAATACTTCATATCTTATTTATTGTGATATTTAGAGAAAAATTGTTTTAACAAATTTTGTACCGTTTTTTAGGTAGAAAAAAATGGCGTAGTTAGATTTTTTGGAAACTTAATAATTCTCGAGATATAATACAGTTTATGATTTTTACCGTCCGTCACCTTTAGGTAAGGAAGTTATTGTCTGGTCAAAAATATTGGGTGGTGATTTTTTAATGAATAAGCACGTTTTAGGGTCCTTAGAATACGATTTTACTAGTTTTTCAATGATGTCTGTATGTATGTCTGTCTGTACCTATCTGTGTGTGTGACAATTTTTTTTCTGATCATAACTCAAGTACTACAATTCTAAAATTTATCTCTCTCTCTCTCTCTCTGTGTGTGTGTGTGTGTGTTTTGTGTGCGTGGTGTGTGTGTGTGTGTGTGTGTTTTGTGTGCGTGGTGTGTGTGCGTGGTGTGTATGTGTGTAACAAAAATTTCTCTGACGATAACTTCAATAATACAATTCTAAAAATTATAATTCTTTCGTATTCCCCTTCTTTAGATCCATATGAAGAGCTGATTATTTTGGTTATATTGGTCAACCAAAAGTTCCATTATTTGAAGTACTTAACAGGTTTTCTTAAAAACAGCGCAGTTAAATATAATTTTTTTGATAATTTATATGATTATCAATATGAAAGAATATCTTATTGCATGTCTATACGGTTTGATTATACATTTTCCTTCATATTTAATAGATATAGAGTTAAAAAATTATAAACAGATTAACTTTCATAAATCAGCCAGCTTTGCTACAATCATGGAAACAGGTGATATATTCAAATAATTCTAATTGACAGATGTCAGTGTCAAGTGCAATTTACATAGTGTATGTTCGTTTTATAATTTTATTGGATTTATAGAATATTTTCCAAAGAACTTTCGGTGTGGAATTTGTAGAAAATAGTAGATATGTAGAATCTTTTGGCCGCATCAGATTTTTTAATTTTGAAGTCACATGTAATTTTTTACTACGGTGGAGGACCCCATATTACATTCTGTATGTAAGTCGTAAATAATATTTATATTATCTTTCTTTTGGGAATTGTGTTATTTAGTTAATTTATAATTAAATGATATATCTTAAAATAATTTATTGCTATTACCGGGATTATTTTATTGATAATTCATAGATAATTTTCCCAATTTTAATATAATCAAACCATTACCGATGAAATTGAGTAATTAATAATATTCGCTTGACATTTTCGAATATATATTTCGGCTAGATTTTTCTAGATAACAAATTATGAATATTTAAATTGTATATTAAATTTGAGAGAGTTTAATTACATGTTTAATATGAAACTATGTATGAACATAGAATGAGTGGGCTTCACTGTTTATTCTACATAGATATGTCACTAACTTTTACAATGAAATGAATGATATACATAGAATACGAATTCTTCATTCAAAAATAGTTCTAGCTTATATTATCACATTTACTCATTTAACAAGTGTGGTAGTCTGTTACTGTTTAGTTGTAGTGAATATTTTGTTCTTTTAGCCCTAGTTTTATAAATGACAGATAAAATATGAGATACATTACGGATATTTTATATATTTATAATTCTTTGTCTTTAAGTCTATAGAAGATATAATAAAAATGTTCAATGTATCGAATACAGAATTTTATATTCTTTTATATTTGTAATAAAATAAATTTCCTAAAAATAATATTTAGAATATTTTTTTAAGAAACTGCTACTTCCGGTTGTCCATTTGTTACCAAAACCTTATCAGCTTTTCCCATTAATTTTAGATTCCGTTCCTCCTACATCCAGACATACACACCTACACACACACACACACACACACACACACACACACACACACACATCCTTAAAAAACTCGGGCCGAAATTTGTACATTCGGTTATTGTTGTTATATTTAGATAGATAAGCTTCAAGTTTTACTACACGGTAAAAAATTACATTGATATTCCGGACAAAATTTAGTTAGCTGTATTTTTTTTGTTATTTCAACAATATTTTTTTGCCGTGTATACGAAGAACTTTGTATTTTAAGTTTCCAAAACTAAACAATTTTTGTTGTGTATAAAAAGTATTATTTGCTGTAAAATATTAGTCATGGTAGCAATTATTATTAGTAGTACTAAGCAGTCATTTTGTTACTTTGTTCAGATTACAAAATCATTTTGCAACAATTAAAGATATTTAATCTGTTACTGGGACAAATTTTATTTTTTTGTATCCTGTGACATTATATTTTGTAAAGATTACCAATTCTTCTTCCCGCCATATACTTATTTGTACAGGTAACTAAAACTTTTGTGTAGACAGGGTATTCCCTGGTATACAGCATAATTCACTGTTCGTGTTATACAATACTATACTACGTCGTGTCTCATTTGCTTGCGCAGTTAAGTTTAGCATGTCGAAAATTGTGTTTTAAAAGTGCTTGTTTCTTGTGCCCGTCAATAAAAATGGATGATTTTGTAAAATATATTTTAAAACAATGGCAATTAGAGTATCTTATTAAGAAATTTGAAGGTATGTATCAGCATAATTCACTGTTCGTGTTATACAATACTATACTACGTCGTGTCTCATTTGCTTGCGCAGTTAAGTTTAGCATGTCGAAAATTGTGTTTTAAAAGTGCTTGTTTCTTGTGCCCGTCAATAAAAATGGATGATTTTGTAAAATATATTTTAAAACAATGGCAATTAGAGTATCTTATTAAGAAATTTGAAGGTATGTATCGATTATTGATAAATCTATTATAATTTAAGTGACTATTGTTTCATACGTTATTTTGTTTGTATAATATTTGTTACATGTATATAGATTATAATTATAAATAAATAAAATTATTATAATACGCATGTATTTAATTTTTACCTTACTACCTCATTAATGCATTTGTATATCTATCAAAAATTTATTAGTTTCCAAAACAAATTCATGGTTATTAATGGTAACTTATTTTATTTCTTCGCATAACAAATTTATATTTCTTAATGGTAACTTAATTTATTTGTTCGTATAACAAATTTACATTTCTTAATGGTAACTTATTTTATTTGTTCGCATAACAAATATCTTTTGTTATATATAACAAAATTGTATTTGTTGCCACAACACTTTTTTACCAGCAAATTTACCTAGGTAACTGTAACAAATATATTTGCTGGTCCTATATTGACAAAAAAAATTTGCTGCTGGAACTCATTTTTGGTAATCACAACAAAGTTTTTTTTTACCGTGTACGATCGAAATTGAACCTGGGCCGTCCGAATCACAATCAGTCACCTAACACACTCAGCCACGCGACCTCATAATTTATATTCCACGAAAAACAATATTCGATTAAAAGCTCGTTATTGAAAACTTTATGAAGGCCGGAAATGAAATCAGAGAATCTCCCTAAGGTGGTGTGTTGGTTTTGACAACCGGACATTGCTAGACTTCTTCTTCTTGTCTTCCTTGTGTTTTCGGTCGTTCTCATTCTCAATACACAGGGAGATGAGATGCTGAATCTTGTTTATTGCGTAGAATGAACTGACACGAAGGGCTTTAGATCCATGATAGAATCTTTTTTGTTTGATTCGATTTGTAGAAGATTTAGATTCACTTTTTGTTGTTGTTTACTTGCAGAAACTTGTTTGAAACTCGCACGTACAAAATACGAATTTCTATGTTTTGTAAATGGAGCTCGGATTTTTAGCTTACGTTTATACATGTGGCTTAATGCGAGAACAACCAATGTCAACCTTTCGTAATTTTAGAATAAGTGATAAAATTAACCAGAAACTTTCAGTGTTCGTGATAATAAAAGGATAGTATCACTATGTGAAAGTTATGTTTTGATGATATTGTATACTAAAAGTATGTACAGGTGTCTCATTTTCGATGTTTTTTTAGGGTATCTCGGGAAATATTAGGGATAGAGCAAAGTCGTTTGCACATTCCAGGGTCAACTTTTTGAGAAAAGTTTAATAGTCACCACAGGAATTTTCGATCTTTTGTTTCTGAGCTACAGGCAAAAACTTGTTTTTCGCTCATTTCGAAAATATTTCATAACTTATTTATTATGGTAGTTAGAGAAAAATTGTTTCAACAAATTTTGCACCGTTTTTTAGGTAAAATAAAATGGCGTAATTAGATTTTTATTAAACTTCATAGTTCTTGTTTTACACATATTTTTAATTTATTTACTTTAAAAAAATATTTTTTCGAATTGTCAAAGCCTCCTGTTACGTCGATAAATAATAATTTAACTAATCAAAAAATAATTGGTTTAGAATAATTTTGAAAACATAATTAGTAGATATGGAATCAAAATAAACAAATGATGAACTATTACAGTTTTTTTCATTTGTTTCTTAATAATTTTCAATTTTTTCACCCCAAAAAATTAATAATGTATCTTTTATTTATGTGTAAAACAAAAGAATGTAGACTTGTTATATATCATTGAAAAGCTTATAAAATAAGCAAAAAGATGAGACTATTTTCAACATAGGTTGCCATTTAAAAAATCATAAGTTTATGTTATATCTCAAAAATTATTTAGTTTCCCAAAAATATAATTACGCCATTTTATTTTACGTAAAAAACAGTATAAAATTTGTTAAAACAATTTTTTTCTATCTACCATAATAAATAAGTTATGAGATATTTTCGAAATGAGCGAAAAACAAGTTTTTGCCTGTAGCTCTGAAACAAAAGAAGATCGAAAATTCCTGTGGTGGCTATTAAACTTTTCTCAAAAAGTTGACCTTGGAATGTGCACAGATTTTGCTCTATCACTAATATTTCCCGAGATACTCTGAAAAAACATCGAAAATGAGACACCCTGTACAGGGTGGAACTAATTCTAGTGACTTATAGGATAAATTTCTTATTATGCACGATACAGAAAATTGATGTAGGTCTTATAGTTTAAGGAAACGCGCGAGAAATAAACGTTTTGATACGCGCCAACTTCATGGATGAACGTTTTGTAGATTTGAACTTGAACTTTATGAAACTGAACGAAGTGAGAATAGGGTAGTTGCGCATTTTCCAATTTATTTTTTTTTCTGAAAGAGATGTTCAAGTTTAATACATATTTTATGTCTGGCAACTGTATATTTTCAAAATACAATTTTTTTAAAAAAAATTCTTATTTCAAATTTTCCCGTGGTGACGTTTTTTATTAATACCAATAACAGTCTTTCTTGCCCTAGCGGTACACTCTCGGTTGTACACTCTGTACACAGTACTACCATTTTTATTTGAAACGATTTATATATTTGAGAGAAGCTCTATTTCAAAAGAAATTATTCATTTTCACACAAATTCATTAGTTTCATTACCTTGTTTTAAATCTGCAAATATAGAAAAGAAAAATAAAATATGATTTTAACACGTAAAACATAGGTTATGTCACTAAAAATGACATGTACATTCACTGGAGTGTGCAGCCACCTGGTGGCAAAATTATGAAGTTGTTTATATAAGAATTAAATATCTTGAAAATATTTGGTATAATTATTATAAAATATACGTACTATTAATTAATACTTCTGTATCTGTTATTTTTCTTTTAGAATTATACTGTAAATATTTGTATGATACAATTAAATATAATTCAACATTTTCGCTTTGTCGTGCTATTCTAACAAGCTTGTATGAGTCATACAGACTTGTTCGAACTATGTAATTATTAAAAGTCTACGTCACAAGAATTTCACCGCGAACTTTATTTATGGAAATTATGAATGAAAAGTATTATATTTTCTAATAATTTTTACATTAATATATTTAGAATTAGTTTATAATTCATGATTAATAGAAAAAAATAACATTTATTTTTTTCGCAACTACCCTATGCGTGTGTTCCCATGTAATATACAAATGTCAGATTGACAGTTAAATGATAACAAAAAATCTGGAGGGGATAAATGTGTCAGAAACTACAGCGCCATTAGTTCCTTACTAAACTCTGCCATTGTTTTCAGTAGCATCCCTGAGTGAAAACAATCGACGCGTGTTTCTTACATGGCTATGTAGATAATATTCCAAATCACTCTCGTGTACGAATTGATTGCGCATGCGCATTTTCTAATATTTACGACATCATCTCCAAAGTGTTTACGACTTCCTGGTGCATGCATACGCACTCACCTCCTCCATTCTTGTAGCAGAGATAGGGGAAGCGCCAGACGTTGGCGAGGTCGACGGCGAAGCCAATGACGGACAGCAAGAAGTCGACCTTCTTGCCCCAGGTCTCCCTCTCATCCCCGCCGCCTCCCTCCGGACGGGATACTGGCACCGCGCTCTTCCCCACGGTCCCCGACATGCCACAGCAGATGGTTACCACCACCACCTACAAAAAGAGAATAGAAAAAGAAATATAAAGAGTTAAAATGGTTACCTGGGGGGCTTCTTCAAAGAATAATAGTGCTTTAAATCGAACCGTATTTATGGTTCAGGTTCAAGAAATAAGTCAAAGAAAAAGAAAATTATAACGGTTCATCGGTTTTGGGTTCGAATTTCGGTTCAGAGCAAAAGCTCAAAAAGATGGTAATATTTATTATTTTTATATCTTACTAGTATGTTATTGTTTTATAACAACCTCAACATTAGGTCCGTTATGGAGTAAATAATGCCCTAGGGCGTATTAAGTTGCTATGGTAATGTTGACAACAAACTGAGGTTAATAATACTGATACTAACATAAAGTGCAGTTAAGGTTAAGAAGCATTGTGAATTGTATTCGTTTATAATCATATTTGTTTCATCACAAATACAAACCAGCATACTTATTCTTAGCAATAACATTGCTCGTCCATATTGACAGAAAAATACCACAAGAAATATAATTTTTGTTTGAAAAAATGCTTTGTTTACAGAAACAAAATATTACCTAGATACACAGGCTACTTTGTAAGTTGTACTTGTATTAAAATTTTATGATTTATTATTTTTGTTTGATAAATTCTAGTCAGACAAAATATTTATTAAGACTTTCTAGTTAGACATAAAACGTTGAAGGCACCACGGGTGTTAAACGACAATAATGCCTTCGGTCAACGTACTCGCCTCGGGCCAGAGGCCCTCGACAGTACACTGTTGACCTCAGGCATTATTGTCCTTATAACAACCCTTGGTACCTTAATTACTATTATAATCATATTAATAAATTTGAATTTACAATTTTCACCTTCCGTCACCTTTAGGTAAGAAAGGTATTATCTTCGGTAAAAAAATCGATGGTGATTTTTTATTGAATAAACACGTTTTAGGGTCCCTAGAATACGATTTTACTAGTTTTACGATGATGTCTGTATGTCCGTGTGTGTGTGACAAATTTTTCTCCGACGATAACTCCAAAATTTCAATAACAAAAAATAATAAAATGTACACTTTATCGTTAAAGTACTACTAAATAAATAACGAATAAGAAAAATAAACATTTTTTTTAATAATTACTTTGCGAGATATTTGAATTTATTTCCAGGGCCAAAGGTGACATCACACTATTGGTATCTTTCTCGCGCAGCCTACTACAGAAACTGGTGTGAGAAAGATAGCTATAGGTTTCTTTAAAAATCAAATGCAGTTATACAAAAAACTTTTGAATGACTTTTTGACATCACGAATTGCTTTAAACGAAGTTTTATTTAACAATTTAAAAAAATGGTTTATGGGCCCATTCTAAAAATTATGATTCTTTCGTATTCCTCTTCTTTGCAATCATATGAAGAGCTGATTAGATTTTTGTTATAATTCGTCAATCGGAAGTACCCTTATTTGAAGTTCTTAACAGTTTTTCTTGGAAAAACGAAGTTAAATACCATTTTTCGACATTTTATGTGATTATCAATATGAAAGAATATCTTATTCTCTATATACAGTTTGATTATACATTTTCCGTCATATTCAATAGATATAGAGTTATAGAGAGATTAACTTTCAAAAATCAGTCAGCTTTGCTAAAATTATGGAAACAGCAGATATATTCAAAAAATTCTAATTAACAGATGTCAGTGTCAAGTGCAAAACCAAAGTGGAAAATATAGGATCAGAAAGTGATATGTGACAGAGAGTCCCTCGCAAGTGACTTGCAGTTGCAAGCTCGCCTCAAGATTGGAACATTCAATGCCGGGAGCACGAGGAAGACCAAAGAGAAGATGGAAGGACTATGTAGCAAAAGATTTGAGAGAGGAAGAACTGTGTGAAGAATAAGCGTTGGACAGGAATGAGTAGAAGAGAATAGTAAGAAACAGCTACCCCTAATAAAATAGGGAAAAGCCGAAGAAGGAAGTGTCACGTGCAATTTACATAATGAATATTCGTGTTATAATTTTATTGGATTTATAGAATCTTTTCAAAGGAACTTTCGGTATGGAATTTGTAAAAAAATTATGTGTTCGTGTTACAATTTTACAGGATATATAGAATCTTTTTCAAGGAACTTTTGATATGGGATTTGTACAAAATACATCGAATTGACGGAAGGTTTTGTGCTGGCCACAACAGATTTTTAGTTATATATTTAGCAGATTTTAACCGAATTTGAATTTAAAATGGATTATATTGCGCAAAATACATAGCATTGACGGAATGTAATGTACTGGCCATAAACAAATTATTAGAGATGTGCAGATTATGACTTTGGCCGATTAGCCGACTAGCCGATTAGTCGGTTGTAAAAAGGCCGACTAATCGGCCGACTAGTCGGCCAAGCCGATCACGGTTTCGTGGATTTCCGTGACGTAAATGTCATAGATATGTTTTCTTTACAAGCAAGTAATTTTAGAAACTGATTACCAAAGGAAAGGATGCTTTGCTTTACATTTCAAAATGTGTAAGACTGATTATAAAATAAAAATATTAATAAACAATCAAGGTTTTTATTTAATGTAATTCCCCCTACATACATTTTATTGAGAAATATATACAAAGTAAAAAGCCGGATAGTCGGCGCTCTTTGCCGAATAGTCGCCGAATAGTCGCCGACTACGATAGTGGCCGGATAGTCGGCTTTACCGACTAGTCGCCGACTAGTCGGCACATCTTTACAAATTATACAATACTTTTGAACGTACTCTGGAACTTAATTTATTTTTTAAATACAGATTTAACAATTTGTCATTACGCTTGCGGAAATAATTGAAAAAAAAACATATATCATTAATCATTCAATTTGAGAGATACTATAACTTCAGTGTGAAAGGGTTCGCATAAAAAATGTATATTAAAAATTCATCAATAAATTATTAATATACTTTTGGAATTTCAACGCTCCAATCCTTAAATTCTTACAATTTTCTTCCTTATAATTCAAATTTCCATTCCTGAAATTATTAAATAAATAAAACGCTCTACCCACTGTATGGAATCCGTAACATTTGCGTATTGTACCTCACAATCGAAATGATTTGAAATTATAACTATCGCCATACAAAAGCCCTTTGTATTGCTGAATATTAAGTCAGTTAGTTTAGTAGAGACACAAAGTTTGATTGAGGACTAGATATTCATTAATTATACAGACTGCCGCGATTTCTAAATTGTGCATGGTAGTATGAGAATGTAACATGTAATCATCTTCTTACTTCTACGGTTGTACACAATAGGCTAGATGCGTACGTTTTTTTTTTATTTCATATTTTTGAAGAGCAGGTAAAAACTTGCTACCCCTATTTTTTCTTTTGACAAAATTTTTATTAATTAGCCAGAAACAAAATAATGAAATTTGATTATTTGAATTACCGCCATGTATGACGTAGAATTACGCCGCACCAATGAGTGATCGTAAAGCCATAGCGTTTGTTTCTTTGTTTGTACAGGTAATGTAGATCTCCTGTTTGACGTTTCAACAATAGTTTGGAGGTTAGTATTTTAGTTTGTCTTTTCCGTATCGATATTTTAAATTACATGTAACTACCTATGTGTTTATTTGTGAGGTAATTAATATATTTGAGAGACCAGAGAGAGAGAAAAATGAACTAATGTCAAATTCAAATTAAAACTTTCTCGCACGCAATGCCATCCATAAGTTACATTCTTAAACATGGTTCTCTTCCTCAGATCAATATAATGACGTCACAGAAAATTTTCTTTCTTAATTTACTAAAAAACAAACAACTTTTTTAAAATAAAATTTATATTTTTATATATGTTTTCAACATAACATTACGTATATAGTGATAGAAATCGGATTTTCAGTACCATGCAAGTAGCCCATTGCTAAGAAATAATCTACAGATGTCTCTTAAATAGGGGGACATGGTTTAACCACATATTCCTGAGGCTAAAATAAGACGATGTAACTAAACTTGTTTCTACCGGAAAGTATACCATTTAGCCAGAATTTTGCTTCAAAGTTCTTCGAAAAAAAATTAATTTTGCTTAGAAAACAGAACGCTTTATACGATTTGGATGAAATTTGGTATGACAGTTCATATGGTTATGTCATCTTTTAAGGTGATACTTGTTATTATTAGTGAACCACTAGTGTATGAAACTTAGGTGTCCCAACGTTGATTAGACCGTAACTTTTTAATTGCCACGCCGATAATATAAAATTATGTTTTTTCAGAAAGATATATTCAATAGTAAACTTTTCTCTGAAAAATATAAAACCTGAGTGACAACATCGTGAATTTTTTTTGAAATAAATTTAATCTAGCAGTCTATCCAAATGTCAAACATCTATACTTGCCATCAAATAATTATGGACTGGAGATTTCTACACTGTTGCCAATTCAAGGGCAATGTTGAAAATACTAAGCTATGAAGAAGCGGCAACACCGCTGGGCAAGGGATAGGGTGCGGAGAAGGGAAAAAGTTGAACATCAGTCCATAATCATTTGACGGTAAGTATAATTTCTAATGACAGTAACAATTGTTGTGTTGTCAAAAAATTCCTTCGCAATATTCAGAAACTAGTAACATCCGTTTGTTCGGCCTAATAGTATTTTACTACCATTATTATAAATAACACGAATAAATATGTTAGCTTACTCCTAAACAAGTTGAGAACATTTGACAATGGGCTACTTGCGTGGTACTGAAAATCTGATTTCTATCACTATATACGTAATGTTATGTTGAAAATATGTATAAAAATATAAATTTTATTTTTAAAAAATTATTTGTTTTTTAGTAAATTAAGAAAGAAAATTTTCTGTGACGTCATTATATTGAACTAGAATTGTTTAAAAATGTAACGTATAGATGGCATTGCGTGCGAGAAACTTTTAATTTGAATTTGACATTAGTTCATTTTTCTCTCTCTCTCTCTGGGCTCTTAAATATATTAATTACTTCACAAATAAACACATAGGTAGTTACATGTAATTCAAAATATCGATACCAAAAAGATAAGCTAAAATACTAACCTCCAAACTATTGTTGAAACGTCAAACATGAGATCTACATTACCCGTACAAAGAAACGCCATGGCTTTACGACCATTCATTGGTGCGGCGTAATTCTACGTCATACATGGCGGGAATTCAAATAATCAAATTTCATTATTTTTTTTCTAGCTAATTAATAAAAAATTTGTCAAAAGGAAAAATATGGGTAGCAAGTTTTTACCTGCTCCTCAAAAATATTAAATAAAAAGAAGGTACGTAAGTAGCCCATTTGTTACTGTCATTAAAAATTAGATGTTCGGCATTTGGACAGACTGCTAGATTAAATTTATTTTAAAAATTTCACGGTGTAGACATTAAGATTTTATCTTTAAATTTAATTTAAATAAATACAATGTTACCAGTTTCACTAGAAAACATACTACTATCACTTCACTTTCAATTATTTCAATTTCCCTAATGGGGATTCATCCTGTTGAATAGTAAAAATTATTATTATTATAATAATTGAAGTTGAATATATCAATTATAGTGTCCCTGTCCCTATTGTTTTCATTCTTCATCTTCTTATAAATCTATTAAGAAATCTTATCCTCTTTTCCAAAGCATATGTGATATGTTCATATGTCCATTCTGTGGTAGTTGTGGGTGTACGTATGTTATGTGTTAGGTGCTTCTCTCTCTATGTATGTGTATGTCCGTGTGTGTGTTGGGGTCGTTAATTAATCCTGAAAACGTGGAGCATTGTGCGTACATCAGCGTCGGCCGACAGGTGTCAGAGGCCACTTGATCAACAGCCCCCGCGAATAACTTGTTTTTAAACAGTCACCACGAACCACCACCACATCGGAAATCATTAACACAACATATCAACGCAGGCACTAACTTTAACAATGCAGATATCAAAAAAATGTCAAATATCTGTTATCCCCAAAATCTTAAAATTTTGACGCGTAAATCGCGAAAGTTATCGATGATTATATTAAATTTTAAATAAGAAAATAGTAGATGGCGCTTGAGGACCGACCGTTTTTACATACATTAAATAAATAATTTAAATTCGTGAAACCAAACTTTATCAATAATAAAAATTTTGCCTAATGCCTTGGATATGGACCAAAAATTGTTGTTTTATAAACAATTTTATTTCGCTAGTGTTTTAAAGAATTTTTTGTACTAGCGTTTTATAACAACTTTTCGATTGTTATTTTCGTTGCTAAATGGAATACTTTTTTCTACTCCCATGCGTGAAGTGAGTACTTCACGTATCAATTTTTATATGTGATGTTTGATTTTTTGCACACTGTTCGTGAAGTGTTACTTCTCGCACAGTGTGCGTGAAGTAACATTTCACGCACCGGTCATTATTTTAAATATTACAATTGTATTTTAATAAAACAAATCTGTTAAACACCCGTAACGTTGGTAACCATGGTTACACAACTCGATAATACAGAGGCTTTACGTTCAAAGAATGACAATGTGAAGAAAAAATATGTTTTACTGTAAGGTCGTAGAAAAAGTATAGTATGTTACACGTGTGTGAAGCCTATTTTACATTATGGTGGTTTGCAAAACTCGCCTTCAGCTCGTGTCGCAATCTCCACCCTCATGCAAAAATTTCAGCTTCACACACTTGCCACATAATATACTATTAAGCACTAGTGCTTTCGTATTCCTCTTCTTTACATCCATATGAAGAGGTGATTAGATTTTCTTGACATAATGCAGTTAAATATTATTTTTTGACATTTCATGTAATTATCAATATGAAAGAATATTTTATTGTCTAAACTGTTTGATTATACATTTTCCTTCATATTCAATAGATATAGATTTAAAGAATTATAAACAGTTTAACTTTCATATATTCAAATAATTCTAACTGGCAGATGTCAGTGTCAAGTGCAATTTACATAGTGTATGTTCTTATTATAATTTCATTGGATTTATAAAATCTTTTCCAAGGAACTCTCGGTATGGAATTTTTAGAAAAGAGTATATGTTCATATTACAATTTTACTGGATATATAGAATCTTTTCCAAGGAACTTTTGGTATGGGATTTGTTCAAAATACATAAAATTAATGGAAGATAATAAGCTGGCCACTGGCCACAGATTTTTTAACTAGAAGCAAACTCGTATCTCTTCAAATAAAAATACTAGTAGCACCCTGTATATAACTTTTAAACTTTCTAATGTATATTTGATTATACAAAAAAAGGTGGCAGCGCTTTTTCAAACAACTGTATCTACTAAATTTATTTTTAATTTTTCAAATATTCTAAACATAGAAAAATATATTCAAATCCTATACTTATAAATTTATTTAAATGGTAGATACAAATATTGTGTTGTGTTATGAGAACATGAACTTGTAAAATTTAAACTATGCAAGAAGTAGGAACACTTCTCACCCTCGTTGGCTAAAATCTTACTGTGTAAGTTGCCAGTGCTGTATTAGGGTTAAACTAATAAGAATCTACTTAGGTTCATTAACGTCTGTTAGTATTAGTGTTAGTTAACCTTAGCCAGTTAGTGAATCCTTTTACTTATGCATAGCATATACTAAGGCCGTGTCCGATGTCTCATTTTTGCATTAAGTATTTAGGATTTAGATCTTTACATAAATACAAATCCGAATGGCACATTAATGGCATCCGTTAGTTTGTATGGCAACACTTTAGAACAACAAAAATGAATTGTTCAATTCGCTTTAATTTGACGCTTTAGATTAAATGTTAATATTGTATTTCATTAAATAAAAACTAAGAAACAATTCTTTGACAATAAATTTCACATTATAGCAACGAACATGATTTGTTTAATTAAGGCTCGTCAACTTCAAGGCATAGTGTACTCTTGCAAAGGCTGTGTCCGATGTTGCACTTTTATCATCCTAATATCTAAATCCTAAATTTATATGCCCTAAATCTGGCGATTTTTTAGGAATTAGATTTTAGGGTTTTGCAGGAGCACACTATGCCTTGAAGTTGGCGCGCACTAATTAAACAAATTATATTCGTTGCTATAATTTGTACAAAACGTCAAATTCACTGTCAAAGAATAGCTTCTTAGCTTCTATTTTATGAAATACAATATTAACATTTACCCTCAAACATCAAATTGAATCGAATTGTATAATTCATTTTTGTTGTTCTAAAGTGTTACCATACAAACCAATGGACTATACTCAGGGGCGGATTGGAGAAGTAAATCGGCCCGGGCGATTATTCTTAGTCCGGCCCTTTTCAGAGTGAAAATGATATATTATATACTCGTATATGTACACTACTGAAAAAAAATCGGACACTTGGTTTTTTAATTTTTAATTTTTGTTATTATCTCGAGAACTATAAGAGCTACGATGTCGGTTAATTAGACAAAAGTTGTCCTATATTAGAATGCCATTTCAGCAATGTATTGTTTATTCAGAAGAAACACATAGGTCATTAGATACAGACAAATATGTAAATTTTATATTTTTTTTTTAGTAGGACACTTTTTATGGCGATATCCATTTTTTGTCACTATTGTATTTCACGCTACACTAATAAGCCGACTTCGTACCTCTGATAGTTCTCGAGATAATGACAAAAATAAAAATTAAAAATCAAAGTGTCTGACTTTTTTATCCATCAGTGTAATAATTTTTATTTATGAAAATTATCACATTATCATATCATGTATTTCAAAATTGTCCAGAAACATGTTACCGGCCTAGGCCTATAGGCTAATAGGATTGGCTTTGAAAATCAAATTTTCCGATGATACCAACATAAAAAAAACCCTAGTATTTAATATTTGGAACGAAATACATTGGCAATATTGCCTGGGGTAAAAAATGCATATCATTTTTATTTGATAACTCGACCTTAAAATTACTCGAAATTCTTGGTAACTTTAACCGAAAACTGGAAACCATCAGAAACAGAACTTCGTTAAGTCTAATATTTTGGGGAAACTCCTAGTTCTTTTTATTTTGTTTGATTTGTAAGTTTTGAAACTGGACGAAAAATTTATATGTATGTGCAGGAAGATTTTTTTTTATTCCAACAGATATCCATTTTTTTCTGGCATACTCGTATTCAATTTCGAGTTATCGAAGTTCCACGAAAAAATAACATGTTTTCCAAATATTAGAGTAATTGTCCAAAATTTATATTTTTAAATATATTCTGACTACATTATTTAATTGAAGGTGGCCAACCGGCCCTTTGGACCACTCGGCCCTTCGGGATTTGCCCGATCGCCCGATAGGGCAATCCGCCCCTGACTATACTATTCGGAGTTATATTTATGTGGAGAAGACCTAAATCCTACATACTAAAGGACAAAATGAGACATCGGACACAGCCAAAACCCTAATATCTAATTCCTAAAATTCAAAATAATGATGTTATTTAGGGCATATAAATTTAGAATGTATATATTAGGGTGATAAAAGTGCAACATCGTCTTGACACATTCTGATAAGAAAACAAAATAAATACATAATTTTATTGGATAATAATTGAATTGAAATTAAAACCAAGAAACTTCAATAAATTGACTTGTTCAATTCTTGTGGGAAACCCTTCAGTTGGTATTAATAATTTTTTAACCAAAATTTTTATAAAATGTGACATAATAGTTATTTATGCAACAAGTGTAAAAAGTATAGTCTTATTTCACGTATAGGAAAGTTTGACCGAACGAGCCGTAGGCGAGTTCGTCAAATTTTATGAGTGAAATAAGACACTTTTTACTCGAGTTGCATACAATTTTTTTTTACGTCTGCAATAAAAGGCTCATAAACATCAAAACAATAGGGTCCTATACCATTTTTTTATTATTATTTTTTTTTCTGTAAGAACAAGAAACGCGACTTATAAATTTTACGTAATAAGCGAGATATGAAATTTTAAAGTTTAAGAATTTGGTGCGTGACGTAGCAGGTACTGACCAGTGATCGACAACTGTTTTTTTCATGTTTGCATAGGTGAAATATTTTTATATAAAGATTTATACGTTATATTTACGAAGAAATTATAGAACATTGAAACAGTTTTAAAGGTGACCGCAGCAGACACGCGAATCTTCTTTTTAAAATCAGGCAACCAATCAAATTCTTAGTACCTACCTAACGCGTCATACCCAATCGCTTGTAGTTTGCGACCTAATGAATATTTATACAATTTTTTTTTCACTAATACTCATTAATTTATGTATATTTTCGTCTTCTTATTAAAGATAGTTAAAATTTGGCTATGGTATAGTACCCAATTTTAAGCGTAGCGTACGCTAAAATATACGTGAATCTAGTTCTGTTCTACATAGTTTCAGTAGTGAAAATATGAAATAGTGGGAAATTAGCTAAACCTTGAACACTCGTTAATAGCACCTGCTGTCAATTCAGTCATTAACGAACTTTATTGTTCACTTCGCTAAATTTTACTACATAGATCACAATCATCGCCGAATTATTACATGAGTATGAGTATGTAGCTATAATATTTTTTTCTAATGTAAACATTTAAATTTATAAAATTATAATTCACAGGTATAATACAAAGATTTCATAAAACTTTATCCATCAGAAATACCGCCAATCTTGTTAATTGCAAGAATATCTGACATTTAGGAACTTCCCCATACAATGAAAAATAGATATAATTAGAACGCAGTTAAATATTATTTTTTGACATTTTGTTATTATATATATTAAAGAAAATACTCTTCTCTATACAGTTTGATTATACATTTTCCTTCATATTCAACAGATGTAAATTTAAAGCATTATAAAGAAATTAATTTTCAAAGATTAGTCAGCTTTGCTATTTATCATGGAAACAGCTGACATAATTATTCAAAAAAATTTAATTGACAGATGTCAGTTGCAAGTGCAAAACCAAATATGGAAAAAAGTATAGGATCTAAAATTGGTATGTCATAGTGTTGCTCGCAAGTGACACGCAGAGAAAGGCCAAAGAGAAGATGGAAGGACATTACTTAGTGTAGTTTATGTTATAATTTTATTGGATTTATAGAACCTTTTCAAATGAACTTTTGGTATGGAATTTGTACAAAATAGTATATGTTTTTACATGATATTATATAAAATCTGTTCCAATGACCTTTTGGTATGGGATTTGTACAAAATACATCGAATTGACGGAAGGTCTTGTGCTGGCCACAACGGATTTTTTTGTTATAAAACGACGGTGCCATAGCGAATTGCAATACAATAGTTATATAACATAAAATGGAAATGGCGAGAAGTATTGTGCTGGCCACAACATATTTTTTTTTAATTTAATATTTAGAAGGCACATAAAAATTCTTGCAACAACCCTATTCAATACACATATTTTCAATAAACGAGGCATATGTATATTTAATATTTATTTTTAAAGCCTTATTTAGTTACATTTTCCACTTGTGACTGTTTTAAGAATTGAATAGAAGTCATCTAATTGGTCTTCCTGTGTAAATGTGGGTTAAAATAAAGTAAACTACATAGATAATTAGTTCAATTTACTAAATCTAAGTGCCGTGCATTGTAGAAAACTTTCACTCACTATACGAGTGCTAGCGGCTAGCCTTCAGATCGTATTACATTTAAAAAAAAAACTTGTAATATTTGCATCTTAATAAGTACTTGCATTAATAATGAGAATGATGCATTTCTATAATAATGATTTAAATATTTGTTAAGATTAATAGTTATTAAACGTAACAACTGTTATAGTTCAAAAGTTGTAACAAAGACATGTATTTTACTAAATAATAATTAATTTTATTTAATTTTGCTCTACTTTACCGCCCGCAGCGTGCAATATTTCAGTTTCTGACATAGTAACCAAAAAATATTTGACTTTTTTTAATCTACAATGACCGGGTTTCACTTTTTTTACCTTCCGTCACCTTTAGGTAAGGAAGGTATTGTCTTTGGTCAAAAAATTCGTTGTGAGATTTTAATGAATAAGCACGTTTGATGGTCCCTAGAATACGGATTTACTATTTTTCAGATGATATCTGTTCAATTGTATGTGTGTGTGTGTATGTGTCCGTGTGTGCCAATTTTTCTCCGACGATAACTCCAATACTACAATTCTAAAACTTATAATTCTTTCGTATTCCTCTTCTTTGCACACATATGAAGAGCTGATTAAATTTTGTTTATAATTGATCCACCGGAAGTACCCTTATTTGAAGTTTTTAACAGTTTTTCTTTAAAAAAACGCAGTTAAATATTATTTTTTGACATGTTTTATAAATATTAAAGAAAATGCTCTTCTCTATACGGTTTGATTATACATTTTCCTTCATATTCAATAGATATAGAGTCAAAGCATTATAAAGAGATTAATTTTCAAAAATCAATTAGCTTTGCTATTTATTGTGGAAACATCTGATATATGCAAAAAATTCTAATTGACAGATGTCAGTGCCAAGTGCAAAATCAAATATGGCAAGTATAGGATTAGAATGTCGGGAGTACGAGGAAGGCGAAAGAGAAGATGGAAGGACTGTATCGCAGAAGACTTGAGCTAGGAAGAACTGTATGAAGAAGATGCGTTGGACAGGAATGAGTGAAAGAGAAGAATAAGAAACAGTGACCCCTAATAAAATTGGAGAAAGCTGAAGAAGAAAGAAGGAATTGTCAAGTGCAATTTACATAGTGTATGTTCATGTTATAATTTTATTGGATTTATATAATCTTTTCAAAGGAACTTTCGGTATGTAAAAAATAGTATGTGTTCGGGTTATAATTTTATTGGATATATAGAATCTCTTCCAATGAACTTTTTACTACCAACTTTGTATCTCTACCCATTTTTAAATTATTGCCCCAAAAGTCAATATACCCCACATTTAGATAAAAACTTCAAAATTTTCAAAAATCTAATTTTTATGTATCTAGATACTTCTCACTGCACTGATTCCAAATTTTGAAACCGCAGGTCGATATCTCTTTTCGTTCTCTAGATATTTCGATTCAAAGTTTTGCTCAAAACTGCCCAATTTTGGGTATTAACCCGAAAATGGGTCGAGATATGAATTTGGCGACATCACCATTCGATTCTACGGACAAAAATACATAAGTATAGCAATTTTCATAATTTTTGTCCAACCGGTTCAGTTTTTATGAATAAAAGCTTGAAAACTCCTGAAAATGGCCAAAATCTGAAAAAATCGTAAGGGGTACACCTTAGATTTTTTCGATTTTTGGCCATTTTCAGTTATTTTGCTTTAGAAATTGTATGCGGTGTTCAAAAATTATGAAAATTGGTATACTTGTGTAATTTTGCCCGTAGAATCGAATGGTGTTGTCGCCAAATCCATATCTCGACCCATTTTTGGGTTATTACCCAAAAATGGGCAGTTTTGAGCAAAACTTTGAATCTAAATATCTCGAGAACGAAAAGAGATATCGACCTGCGGTTTCAAAATTTAGAATCAGCGCATTGAGAAGTATCTAGATACATAAAAATTAGATTTTTGAAAATTTTGAAGTTTTTATCTAAATGTGGGGTATATTGACTTTTGGGGCAATAATTTAAAAATGGGTAGAAATATAAACTTGGTAGTAATATTATTTGATTGTAAAGAGAATGTTACGTAAGTGTACGCATTTTTAGAGTATTTATATATGAGTATACATAATGTATATTCATGTGATAATTTTATTGGATTTATAGAAAATATTCCAGGAACTTTCTGTATGGAATTTGTAAAAAATTGTATTATGTGTTATAATTTTATTGGATATATAGAATCTCTTCCAATGAACTTTTGATATGGAATTTGTAAAAAATACATCAAATTAACGGAAGCTTTGTGCTGGCCACAACAGATTTTTTAAAAAGTATTTTAAATGAAAGTTTATGCAATATTTGTACAGAAATAATAATAATTTATTATTTTCGTAAATAATTAAATAAAAAGATTGGCGCCAAAAATAGTTACGAAAAACAAACTCCAAGTCCTATGACGTCGGAGTGCATACATGTCATTCGTAGCCAATAGGAAAACAGTTTACATTATTTATATAAATAAAAGTAGGCGATAGTTTGGGAACCAAATTAATAATAAAAATGTACATTCCATTATCGGTGAAATTACTAATAAATTTTGATTAACGCACAAATTTTTCCTAAAAAATAACATTGATTGATTTGCTATAAGTAGTATATATACCTATTTAATTTGAGGAACTATTAGTAACCCTAGTCCATTTTTTATCTCTCGTTACCCTTGGTAAGGGAGGTACAGGGATTGTGCTAAAAATCGCATATGAAGATTTTGTTAAATGACCACGTTTTACGGTTCTTAAAACCCGTTTTTAACATTTTCAAGATTATGTCTGTATGTGTGACCAATATATGAAATAATGTATTTCATAAATCCCGGAGCCTATGTTTTAAAGATAAACACAATTCCTTAGTTACACAAATCAGATTTCAGATGTATGTAATTGACAGATAAATGTTACTGTAATAGTAAATAAAACAATAGTTATATGAATGCAAAGGAACATAATATACGAGTAGTTTCCAGCATCAATTAATATGTAGGTATGTATTAAAAATTTAAATTAATATAAGTTAAAAAAATAATAATAATAACACTCGGTTTATTTTCATAAGAAAAGTATATTACTTCCTTGTACGAAGTAAAGGAAGTATTGTAATCGCGAAAAATTTTGGTTTCCAGATTTCAACGGAAATATACATTTTGACCATCCCTGAATCCATTTTGACTAATTTCGTCGTGACGTCTGTACGTACGTACGTATCTCGCATAACTGAAAAACGGGAAGCCGTAGAAAGTTAAAATTTTGTATTTATGACTGTTGTGCACCTCCCTTTTTGGTCATTATCTAACTTTTGGAAGTGGTACTTTACTTGAAGCCTATAGTAGATTTTAATGCAAAACTATATTAAAATATAATCCAAAACTTTTCAAATTTGGTATATAAGACTTTTATATCAATGGGAATAACATAATAGATTTTAGTTAAAATGGTCTACCCGAAAGTGGTGCTTTACTTGAAGCCTATAATAGATTTAAATGAAAAACTATATTAAAACATAATCCAAAACTTTTCAAATTTGGTATATAACACTCTTATGTCAATGGGAATAACATAGTAGATTTTAGTTAAAATGGTCTGCCCGGAAGTGGTACTTTACTTGAAGCCTATAATACATTTTAATGAAAAACTATATTAAAATATAATCCAAAACTTTTCAAATTTGGTATATAATACTTTTATATTAATGGGAATAACATAATAGATTTTGGTTAAAATAGTCTAACCGGAAGTGATACTTTACTTGAAGCTGTTATCAGTTTTTCTTGAAAAAAATTGTGTTATTTTGATTTTAATAATAAATGCTTCAAATAAAAGTTTTACAGAATTGAATTCTGCGTCGAAAACATCAAGTATGATTAAATTAGCTCTTTGTATAAGCGAGATACGTAAATTTAAAAATGATGTATTTTTTTGTTTCCGTAATTAAGTTTGCTATGAATTAGGACAAAAAATACGTGCAATTTTATGATTGGGTCTGTTATAGTACATATTTGAATTATTAACAAAATATGTATAGTGTAACAGGCGTACAAGGAAGTCATGTGGTGTCCACATCAGATATTTTTTACTATATTACAATTTCGCCAGTTGCGGCATCATCAAAAGTACTGGCGGGAGGTATAGTGCTGGCCACAACAAATTTTTTTGTAAGCCAACAGTCTGTAAAATGTCACTTTTACTGCATACGCAGTAAATAGCTATTTATGTAATAAGTTACGAAATGACAGTGTTTTAGGCACGCGACGTGAAATTTGTACGCACGAGCGTAAGCGACTGATACAACACGAATTTTTCAAAATTAAAAAGTAGGCAGATGTCGGGTTCATCTATTCGTTGCTAAATAAAATGCTTTTAAGCACTAGAACTTAAAAGTAACATTTTACGCATTAAACTGCCACTTTTATGCATTAAACTGTCATTTTTAAGCACTAGTGCTTAAAAATTTTACTTTTAAGCACTATAGTGCACTAGTAATTCATTTAGCAACGAAAATGACAATTAAAACTGTTCAACAAATGCATAGCAACATAATTTGATAGCGATAACTTTCAAAATAGGTATTAAAAATAATCACTAACAGCCCGATTCACAAAAAAGTTTCGATTAGTGAAATCTATTCTATTCCGGTATTTAAAATTTAATTTTCATGATATTATCAATAAAGGCAGATACCAGGAATAGATTAGACTATATTTAAAGATATAAACTGTCAAAATTAGAGTAGAATTCGCTAATCCAAAAATGAGGATTAGCTTAAACTTTTTTGTAAATCGGGCTGTAGATTAATATTAATTCTAAAATCAAAAAATAAGGTTTTCGACACGGCACTAAACACAGATTTACAGCTTCGACAGCATTCTTTGCCGAAGCGAAACTTCTGCTGTAAATCTGGTATTTTAGTGCCATTTAAACAAATAATTATTTTGCTCTGATTTTAAACTCAAAAAATACGGCATTTTAACTATTTTCCGTCAATCTACTCATATAAATATGATAAAAATTTGGAAAAATTTCCTTGTAAATTTCTTTCAAATTCTATCACAAACTTTTCCCAAAAAATACAACAAAACGTGTACTTACTGTTCGGCTACCGTTTGTCCCATAGCGCTGGCTCCTCGGGGGGATCTGGTGGATCTGGCCGCCGCGCCGGTGTTCTTGCTCTTGGTAGTGTTGAGTGAACGGTTGTGAAGTTAGCGCCACAAGGTGTAGAGCAGCGCGAAGCTAGAATCCGCGTGCCCCATGCGGCGAGACGCGTGCGACTAGCACGCACGCACCAAAGTGATGCTGGATGCCGGTGGAGTTGATCAAGGGGTACAACTTCCATAGGCATGCGTCGGATGGTAAAGAAAAGGGACCAGCAGGAGGATCCTAAGGATCCCACAACTGTGCAGCATTAATAATATACAAAAAATCTGTTGTGGCCAGCACAAGATCTCTAGCCATTTCCATATTAGGCTATATAAGTATATCGGGTGTAAAACGAAAACCGGGCCATAGGCGTTTAAATGTATGAATTCCTTAATTTGACATTAATGGGAAGAGCTGAAAATGTTTTGGTAACTATAATGGACAACCGGAAGTACTAGTTTCTTAAAAAAATCTTTTAAATATTATTTTTTGGAAATTTATGCTCTTACTACAAATATTAAAGAATGTAAAATTCGCTATTTGATACATTGAACATTTTTATTATATCTTCTATAGAATTAGAGATAGAGAATTATAAATATATAAAATAATCCATTGTATAATGAATCTCACAGCCCAAATAACTCCATGGAAACCAGTTGAAAAATTTGTAATTGACAGGAAAATGTCATTGTCAAAAATCCAGATACATTACTGAAGAATTTTTCTGGGAAGTACATTTAATATTTTTTATTAATTAAATATTTAAAATTATAGATACATATATTACATATCAGTGCAAAAAGACTTACAAATGTTAGGAATAAAAACCTGGAAAGAAAGAGCACAGGACAGAATACAGTGGAAGAATATTACAAGAGAAACCATGGGTTTACATGGTCTGGAGAGCTGAGTATTATTATTATTATTATATTACATATCCGCATAAATACAATAGAGCGTGTTAAAAAAAATACCCAATTCGGAGTAGGCTATGAACAGAGAAACATATGTCTGATCGTTATTCAATTCACAAGTCAAGTTGTCAAAATTTTGTAGGGGAACAGTTTCAAATTTTCTTTTACAATCGTATGTGTGGTCCTAACGGATAAATTTAGCTCTTGACTGATCCTTCGAAAGGATGCCGATGGGATCTCCTCTACAATTTCTCTGACATTATCAAGTACTTCGTCTGTTCTCTTCCTTGGTCTTCCGCTACCGGTTTTTCTTTCAACACTTCCATTTTCCCGAAATAACGCTACGGTTGTCTTTACAACCTTGTAAATAGCATTATAAGTGTAATCTGCTGCTTCATTGGGAAAATTTTCCAGAAATTCAGTATAACAGGCAGCAAAAGAATATTGCCATTCGCCGTTTTCTAATTTATTTCCATTTCTAAAGTACGATTCTACAAGAAAAGCTTTAATTTCTTTGGATAACATCGATAACATATTTGATAATATGTCATGCAAATTTTGTGTCAAATTCACATTTAATTAATTTTAAGACATACGTTTCCTTCTTCATAGCCTGCTCCGAATTGGCATTTTTAACACTCTGTACAGAGTGTTAAAAAAAACTCGGTATACACCGGGTGTAACACGAAAACCGGGCCATAGGCGTTTAACAAGGGAAAACAGTTTTTCCTTGCGCCCAAAAGTGGCCTATTAATTTTAGATGAAAATGCTTCAAATAAACATTGTGGAGAATTAAATTCTGCATCTAAATCAATAATCACATTTTCTTTTGCACGTTTGGTAACCGAAGAAATTGAATTTAAAATTTTTAAAAGTTACTTCTTTATAGTGTTAGCCATAGTATTGGAATAAAATTTCAAACAAATTTTATGACATTTCGCCTGTCAGAAATTATAAAATATAGTTTTCATCAAAATAATACTACTCAATGTTTTGTATTCTCTTTCCCTGTGCATAATTCTTTATTTTCATTAATGATAACTCAAACAGAGCTTTTCTAACATATGTCACAATTTGACAGATACGTTTCTGACAGGTAAAATATGTCACAGTCTGACAGATACACTCATCGACCTTTAAACTAATGGACCAAGTGTCTCCTATTCATTTATTGTTAGAATATTGTTCCAACACAAAAGGATAGAGATATATATTCTGTCCTTCAATAGTACGGAAGTTCTCAATTAAAGTATACTGCGCATGCGTTCGTACTCATTGTACATCTTTTTCGGCCATATGTAAACCTCTATACATCGCTCTCTATCACTAACTAGTTGTCAAAATCTACATTTGACGTTTCGTGACTGTTTGTGTATTATTTACTTTTTTGGAGAACATTTACAATTATTTCTGTCAATACAAACGTAAATGTGTTGTGAGGTGTATATGCGACAAAATAATGGGGAAACGGTGTATTTCGTGCAGTCAGCAGTATGTACGCGGTTCAGCTGTGTCATTTCATATGTAAGTTCTTATTAATTATTACTTGTCCCCTATAATATATGTATATAATATATTGTATTAAAAATATATAATGAAACCAACGAGCTATAAGTAAAAATAGAGTGGCGGATGAGCGCTGCTGGCCGTACACACTTGGACGCCATGTCTACTATAACCTGCCAGGCAGATTGCAGCCTACCAGTTAAATATCTGAATTATTTTTAACGAAATAATTTACCTTTTCTGTTAGAATTATAAATATAAATAATGCAATTTGTGGCGAAAAGTTTTATTCTGACATATATCATATTTCGAAATAAATAAATAAATTAATACATATTTAGTTTCACAGATATATAATATGGATGATGTGAAACTATTGATAAATTAATATAATTTAAGGATTTTTACTGTGAATCCTTATTTTGTTATAATATTTTACGATAATAAATAACAATTAATATGAAAAATGTAACTGCATTAATACAATATATTGAAAAAGTAGCAAGGTAGGTAGATAGATACATAAAAACGAAAATAGTGAAAATTAAATTATATATTTTATTATGACAATAATAACGTATATAAAAAATATAACATATAAAATACAATAACAAAAACATATTCTTTAAATAAAATAAACAAAATTGTGAAAATAATCACTACATATATTAATGTTTTTATTGACCTTTAAATATGATTGTTTTGGTCAAAAATTGTCGAATGTTAGTTCCTTGAATATCTGTAGAAACAGTCCTACTATTTACATAAAAAATTGATTACGTATAATAATTGTTCTTGTATTTATTTTAATTACAACAGAAATTTTTGTTTCAATAAAGAAAATTTGATTGTAATAATAAATATCAGTAATTACATAAAAATAAATTGATTATATTCGTTGTTGGATTTAGGCGAGAAACTATTATCAGACTACAGGCGGTAAAATCGTAAATCCGTCGCTAATTAAAACTTTGAGTTAAAATTTTTGAATATAAAATTTACCTGTGAAAAAACGACTTGCAACTATTTCTAATTTGTCTGTTTCCACACTGAGGAACAACACACTTTGCGGGCATGTCAAATTAAGGAATTCATACCTTTAATCACCTTTAGCTAAAGAAGATCTTTGGTCAAAAAAATCGCTGATGAGTTTTTAATGAATAAGCACGTTTTAGGATCCCTAGAATACGATTTTACTAGTTTTCGATGATGTCTGTATGTATGTGTTTCTCTGACGATAACTCCAATACTACAATTCTAAAAATTATAATTCTTTCGTATTCCTCTTCTTTACATCCATATGAAGAGATCATTAGAATTTGGTTAGGTATAATTGGTCAGCCGAAAGTTCCCTTATTTTTTCTTGAAAAAATCCAGTTAAATATCATTTTTTGACCACAGACAATACTTTCCGTCACCTTTAGGTCTCTTATTTTCAATAATTCTAGCATAATTCGCGTACACTTAGCATGCAATAAAACTACAAAGTTTATTTCCATAACATTTATTGAAAAGATTGATAAGAGAAAAAAACAATTGAATTCCAATTTATTTAATATTTAGACTAAAAACAATGGAATAATAAAAAATATGTGTAACGTAACATTAAAAAGTATGACTTGAGCCATTATATTTACAATTTACATTTCATAATTACATCGTTGATAAAGTCTTACTTTATTTAATATATTTGAACATAGAATTTTATCTTTTATATATGATAATTATACACGTGTATAACTACCATAATAAATATGACTTTACATTTCATAAGAACATAATGTTATAAATAATCTTATAATTAAATTGAACAAATAGCTAAATAAATGTACATAGTATAGAGTTTATAAAAATTTCAATGAAATTATTAAACAAACTTTGTATTTGCAAGAAATTATATAACAAGATTGTTACTTCAAAGATGTTCAAAGTTAAATTTCAGACTTCGTTAATTTCAATACTTTATCAACTATTTATTATTAATTATTGGATTCCCTCGTAATTTAATTCCAGCTTAAAAGACAGAGACTGCGTTGTTTTTATACTTTGGAATATACTTACCTCTGAAATTTTCAGCAATTTTGGATGCTTAGGTATTGTTTAGTAAAACTATAGTGTATTTAATATTTTTATCTGTTTTTCTACAAATAATTTGTATTTAATAATTTATTATTCTGAAAAATTCATTTTCTGCACAAAACTCTAATGTGTATAGAGATATCGGCCTGCGTTTCATGATTTGGAATCAGTGCATTGGGAAGTACAAGATACGTGAAAATTGGATTTTTGAATATTTTCAATTTTTTAGCCAAATGCTACCTGCATTTATGACTTTTTAGGATAAAAACTTAAAAATGAATCAGTTATGAACTTCATGGTAATATTAGTCAATTTTACACACAATATTAGATATGTAATTATACCAATTTTTATGAGTATGAAACAAAAAGTTTAACAACAAGATTTATGAAATAGATGATAATATTTGAGTTAGTACTTACGTTGACAAAATACATACACATACGCACACATATAGATATCATCGTTAAAATGTTAAAATCGGATTCTAGTGACCTTAAAACATGGTCATTTACCAAAATCTCTATATGCGATTTTTAGCACGATCCCTATACCTCTCTTACTAAGGGTAGCGGGAGGTGAAAATAGAATTCCAAACGGTAAAGTGGTTGATTTTTATGCACGTAAGTGTATTTTGCACGAGATTTTGCGGTAAAATATTTTGCAACAAAAATTATCGTTTGCAAAAAATGTAAACAGTAAACTTTTATTATTTAACAAGTACTTTCGTTTTCAATGTTAACTATGTTTTTATCTTTATGAAAACATAACTATTATCAAATTTTATCGCACCGGAAATTTGTGGTATTTGAGATATTTCTAAACTCAACACATGACATCCGCGCAAAAATCATTTCTCTCATATATTCAGGGATGATGTTCTGCATTGCAAGGGCACAAAAATTTTACGTGTCGTCGTTTTGATTAATGGTCGTTGTTGAGTGCAATTTTATGTTCTTTTCGCCAGACATTGCAATAAAACTATCACATTTTTCCTCAAATAAAATCTACCTTAACTAATTTGTTTTACAATTGATTAGAAAGAAATTGTTTCTAATTTTGCCACGATTAAAATTATCACCTGTGTCACGTGACGAAAAGTGATAATGCTATTGGTTGTGTTTGAGACACGTTGGCCAATAATATTACAAGTTGTGTGCTGGTTAGAGGCTGTTGGTATACAGACTTCTGTCACAATGAATTGTTATTAAAATAAGTGTTAAATAATATATTTGGAGCATTGAATCCATTTTATTTACCAGTATTTTGTATACGTTCTAGTTTGTAACGTATATTCACAGGTATGTTGAAGGAAAAAGTGATTTTTTAATGAGAACAAAAGTATTTGATAATGTGCGTTGGCAAATTTAAAACAAAAGTTTTTAATTTGTTAATAATTTTGCTTAATTCGATATTATTCATGTTGTGTGCTAAATATTAATAATATTTTTGTGCTGGAAAGTGGGTTAAATATAATTTGACATACATTTTGTCTGATTTCTAATATTTCTTGTTGTTAGAAATAATGGCAGACGAAATGGATCCATGTGAATGCATTTGGAGCCATGAAATGGCTATGAGGCGATTATTATCCTGGGTATTATTAATCGTAACAAATACCATTAAATTCTTATAAGAATCTTTTTTTAGATTCGCCAATCTCAAAGCTACTGCACTGACACCGAGTGCATAGATGAACGTATGTTAACAAATAATCAAAACAAAAAACAATGTTTTCATATTGCTATTTTAGTTCCGGGCGCAACTGGTCAAATGTCTGTGAATAATTTCTTGATGATGTCTTTGTTTATGGCTTTTCTTCTTGCTATGTACATCATGCGACCAAATACTATGAGGAATGAGGATTCTAAGCCGAGGGGACATGGAGCGGTAAGAAACGAACCCCAAATAAAATAAGAGTAGAATCGAACTCCAAATAAAATGGGAATGAATGCTTGTGACGACATCGGAATTGAATTTCTTGTATGGGCAAAATGTATGAATGTAAATACAGGTAGAGGGGATTAGGGGTGAATAGGGATTTTAGTTTTATACAATTTTATGCTCTCTTGTTTATTTTACGGCAAAGTTGTACAGAATTAAAAGTTTCATATAAAAATATTTTTACATTATAAATTCCGTATTCTTTTCTACTTCCATCATAATATTCCTTTATTGGAATAAACATTCATTATGTAATTTATTTCTTTTCCATAAGTCAAATTGACGTTTATAAATAATTTATGAAAACCAGAAAAAGAAAACAAGTACCAAGGCTATTGCCAATAATAATAAGAAATTTTAAAATTTGCAGACAAAACAATCTGTTGTGGTCAGCACAATACCTCTCGCTATTTCTATTTTATGTTATATAGGTATTGTATTGCACTTCGGTATCGAACCGTCGTTTTATAACAAAAAAAATACAGAACTTTGCTCAAATATTGTTTTTTTATTGTATTTAACATGTCTTCTGCACACGCACAATTCTAATTATATCTATTTTTCATTGTATGAGCAAGTTCCTAAATGTCAGAGATTCTTCCAATTCATTAACAAGATTGCTGGTATTTCTAATGGATTTATGCATTTTAACAACAATTTTAAATATTTAATTAATAAAACAATAAGAAAGATTAAATGTACTTCCCAGAAAAAGCTTTCAGAATGTAACTTTTGATTTTTGACACTGACATCTGTCATTTACAAATTATGTTATAAACATTTGAATTTGTCAACTGGTTTCCTTTGTGTATTAAGCCTACTCGACTTATTACATCCCATTATTCTATATATTACAGCGTCTTTATCTAAATTTATAGAAGATAAAATAAAAATTTTGAATGTATCAGATGTAGAATTTTGTTCTTCAATATTAGTAATATCAAAAATTTTCAAAAAACAATATTTAGAAGAATTTTTTTTAGAAACTACTACTTCCGGTTGTCCAATTGTTACCAAAACCTTTTCAGCTCTTCCCATGAATGTCAGATTGAGGAATTCATAGTTAAACAGGTCTTATGTCTTATAGTTTAATTTCAATGAGTAGTTTGTTATCCATGTATAGTTGCATTTACTGTGATCTGTTTAAAAACTTTGTAGAAATACTCTATGCCTGTTTTACGTTTGAAAATTTGTCCGTCAATTTTAAGAACTTGGCCAAGCTCAATAAATTCAATGTAAAATTGTACCGTTCATCAATGTTTACCTCTCGCTAAGAGAGGTATTGGATTCATGCTAAAATTCGCATACCCAGATTTTATTGAATAAGCACGATTTCAGGTCCCTAGAATCCGATTATAACATTTTTAAAATGATGTCTGTGAGTGTGTGTGGATGTGTGTGTGTATGTATGGATGTTGGAGGGACGATTCCTCAAAAACTATAAGACTTAAAAAATATTTAACTGCAGTTTCTTCAATCTGACATTCCTGGGAAGAGCTGAAAAGGTTTTGGTAACAATTGAACAACCGGAAGTAGTAGTTTCTTAAAAAAATTCTTCTAAATATAATTTATTGGGAGTTTTTTTTATTAAATATTGAAGAACATAAAATTCTCTATCTAATACACTTAAAATTTTTATTATATCTTGTATAGATTTAGAGATAAAGACACTATAATTTATAGAGTAAACTAATCGCAGAGGCCAAGGCACTAAGGAAACCAGTTGACAAATTCCAATGTTTATAACATGACACATGTCATTGTCAAATATCAACAGTTTTAGTGACATTCTGATAGCTTTTTCTGGGAAGTATATTTAACTTTTCTTATTGTTTTATTAATTAAATATTTGCAATTATAGGTATATTGTGGTAAAATGCATATATCCATCAGAAATACCGCCAATCTGGTTAATGAATTGGAAGAATCTCTGACATTTAGAAACTTCCGCATACAATGAAAAATAAATATAATTGGAATTATATGTGTGCAGAAGACATGTTAAATACAATAAAAAACAATATTTGAGTAAAGTTCTGTAATTTTTGTTATAAAACGACGGTTCGAAAGCGAAGTGCAATACAATACTTATATAGCCTAATATGGAAATGGCGAGAGGTCTTGTGCTGGCCACAACAGATTTTTTTTCATATTGAAATATGAAGTCTTTGACATGCAACAATCATTGTAATTAAATTGATATATCGGTTTTATTAAAATTACTAGAAAGAACTAAAAAATTGAAGGAAAGTTTGTTACTTACGTGTTATTTAAAATTGAGTTGCGAAAGTTAACTTAGTTAATATTTTTCTTAAAAGGTATGGTATTGAATGAAAATATGGGAAAAACCAAAGAGGTCTTGGCAAATATAATTATAAAAGTAATAGAACACCTGTTAACCTGATGTAGAAATGTGCTACTTATTGGACCTTAAAATTTACGGGGTAAAAGATTTTCGTTTGAAGAAGAGAGATTGATGCTGCAATTCGATTATTTTGAAATCATTCAGCATTCCAAAAAATGATTAGTTAAGGAGCTTAAGAAATGGAAGGAAAGAATGGTTTACTTTGAATATATTTAAAATAAAATTCTAAAAAATATGAATAATTGTAAACTGACCTTCGTAAACACATAATAAGAGAGGTAATAAAAAAGTTGAAGTTTAAAAATATACAGAGTGATTTAACTTTAACAGTTTGTTGGGGAGGCCATTTCAATTGAAAAATGTTATATAAACGTAGATTCTTATCGTTTTAGCTATTAAAATACAAGTTAAAGTTTTTTAAACAAATTTTGTTAGTCGAGATTTATTTGAAAATTACTAATCTGCAATTTTTAGAAACAAAATACTTTCGTTCCTTCGTCAAAAAAATGTATGTGCTTAATACCGTACGTCCGAAGTGAAAACTTAAATGGTTGACATTTGGATCGTACAACAATGCCATAGTAGATGGCGCTTAAGAGTCGACCGTTTTTACATACTTTAATTAAATAATTTAAATTCGTGAAACCAAACTTTGTCAATAATAAAAATATTTTTATCTGTAAAATGAACGAGTCCAATTAAAAATTACAATAAAATATGGTTAAAAATCTGTTGTGACCAGCACAAGACCTCTCGCCATTTCCATTTTATGTTATATAAGTATTGTATTGCACTTTGCTATCGAACCGTCGTTTTATAACAAAATATTACAGAACTTTACCCAAATATTGTTTTTTATTGCATTTAACATGTCTTCTGCACACATATAATTCAAATTATATCTATTTTTCATTGTGTGAGGAAGTTTCTAAATGTCACAGATTCTTCCAATTCTTTAACCAGATTGGCGGTATTTCTGACGGATATATGCATATTACCTATAATTTCAAATATTAAATAATAAAACAATAAGAAATATTAAATGTACTTCCCAGAAAAAGCTATCAAAATGCCACTAAAACTGTTGATTTTTGACACTGAAATCTGTCATTTACAAATTATGTTATAAACATTTGAATTTGTCAACTGGTTTCCTTAGTGTAGTTTCGCCTACTCGACTTGTTATATCCCGATATTCTATATATTATAGCGTCTATATCTCTAAATTTATAGAAGATATAATAAAAAATTTAAATGTATCAGGTGTAGAATTTAGTTCTTCAAAATTAGTAATATCAAAAATTTTCAAAAATTAATATTTGGAAGATTTTTTTTTTTTAAAACTACTACTTCCGGTTGTTCAATTGTTACCAAAACCTTTTCAGCTCTTCCCAGGAATGTCAGATTGAGGAATTCATAGTTAAACAGGTCTTATGTCCCATAGTTTTTGAGGAATCGTCCGTCCAACATCCAGCCATACACACACACACATCCATCCATCCACATACACACAGACATCATTGTAAAAATGTTAAAATCGGATTCTAGTGACCTTGAATCGTGCTTACTCATTAAAATCTGGATATATGATTTTTAGCATGATTCCAATACCTCTCTTAGCGAGAGGTAAAAATCACTTAATGAGCCCATAAACCAAATTTTTAAAATATTTTTAAATGAAAGTTCGTTTAATTTTGAAGCAATTCGTGGTATCAAAAAGTCATAATTGCTTTTTGTATAGCTGTATTTGATTTTTAAAGAAACCTATATATATCTCTCTCACACTAGTTTCTGTAGTAGGTTGCGCGAGAAAGATACCAATAGTGTGACGTCATCTGTGTCCTGGAAATAAATGCAAATATCTCCCAAAGTAATTATTAAAAAAATGTTTTTTTATCTTAATCATTATTTATTGAGTAGTACTTTAATTGTTATAGTTTATGGGCCTATTCTGTCGATTTTATTTTATAGTTGATAGATGACAAGTGATATTTTTTTACTTGATGATAGTCTAAATATTTTCTTATTTTTCCAGGGTGGAAATCCTCCTCCAACCCCGCCAACTTTATCATAATGTAAGGTGTATTGTTTACGCACAAAAAAAGTATTTTTTAAATTTTCACATCGGGATTAGGGCTGGTACCTTAATTGCAATAATTATTATAGTTTTTATTTCCAGCCGCACTATATACATATTTTTTTGTTTATTTATAGTCTAACCAACGCAATAATATTGAATTTATATGCTGTGAATAATTAGTCAAAATATATTGATTTATTTTTACCTGTACGAAGTGCAGTTATTTGGATATGACATTCCCTGGAAATATATTAATTTATATCTTACCTTGCAAGAAATTCTATTTTGTAAGATAATTCTCTGTATCATAATTATGAAAATGTACAATTTCTTATATTTACAATATGTACAGGAGTATTAATATAATTGATTATTAAAATAAATACATAAAATGTATGTTTTATAAATTTGTCTTATTTTCCAAAATACTATAATGAGGTCATGCAAAAAAATAATGGGCCCATAAACCAATTTTTTAAAATATTTTTAAATGAAAGTTCGTTTAATTTGGAAGAAATTCGTGGTATCAAAAAGTCAATTGTTTTTTGTATAACTGCATTTGATTTTTAAAGAAACCTATAGCTATCTTTCTCACACCAGTTTCTGTAGTAGACTGCGCGAGAAAGATACCAATAGTGTGACGTCATCTGTGGCCCTGGAAATAAATTCAAATATCTCGCAAAGTAATTATTAAAAAAATGTTTGTTTTTCGTTATTTATTGAGTAGTACTTTAAGGATTTAAATCGAAGAAAGATAGTCTAATTTATCGTTCAGTATGATTAAATTATTTTTTATTTACATTTTTGGTTGTACAAAATCGTTTTAAAGCATATTTTTAAAAAGCTAATATAATAATAATAAATATAATTTTCATTTGGCGCGAACTTATCTGCACGTTACATATCAGCTGTTTCTTTCACTTTTGTTTTGAGATTAGACGCTAGAAGGTTATAAACGCACGTGAGACATTGAATATAATGCAGAATATTATTTTATTTTGGTACGAAACAACGTCACTGGGCAAGGGACGAAGCGGGGGTCTATTAGCCGCGTTTTAAAAAATGATTTGAGGAAAAATAAAAAATACGGGACTATTATTTTTCACTACTTTATCGATTAAAGTTATAAAAAAGTCATGCATGACCTCATTATTTTTCTCATAATTCATCTACATTACATAATTACGTTGTGATTATTCGCCTACTTAAAATAATAGTAAAACAATTTCCTTTGACATGCTTTCTTAAAAAAATTGTATTGGCTATTAATTTATTTCTAAAGTATTTAGTAATTAAACTAATTAATAACTAATAAAATATTGTATATGAGCCAGGTAACTGTTTTACTGTCTTAAGTAGGTGACAGGTTTGCCAATAGAAACCGTTTCACCTGGCTTTTAATGTAAAATCCTATTCTGTGATATAATTTTGTTGAAAAAATTAAAAATATTTGCAAAAATAATGGCGCTATTATTTTAAATAGGCGTTTGTTTATTTATTTACTTATCAAATAAATTATGTGGAAAAATATTGTGAAGAGTTATGAGAAATAATCGTTTCCGTGAACTAAATGCTAAGGTCATATTATCTATTAAACGTGACGTAATATCTACATAATTTATAGATAAAACATATTGCGCTTCAATTTAAAAAACTTTTCCTATGCGTATTATACGGGGTGTTTCGCAAGCCTTAGGCGTTTATATGGGAAACCGGATTTTCCTTGACCAAAAGTGGCCTTAAGTTTAGACAAAAATGTTTCAAATAAATATTGTAGAGAATTTAATTTTACATCTAAATCCTCGGTTATGAAACGTGCGAAAGAAATTTTTGATTATGATTAAGTTGCAGAATTTAATTCGCTATAGCATTTATTTGAAGCATTTTTGTCTAAAATTCATTGGCCACTTTTGTGTGAGGAAAAACTGTTTTCTCATGTTAAACGCACTCAGTTGTTTTTTTTTAAACGCTGAAACACGTGGATTTTAATTTTTAAAAATTCAGATTATTCATTATTACGTATTAAATATTCAGTTCGATTTTTCTCAGAATTTTTGTTATGCACTTTTATGATTTATTTGCATGATCACAAAGGGAAGAAAAATCACTATCGGATTTCACTACTAAAAATCTATGTTGTCATTTGATTTTTTTTGTGGTGACGTCATAACTGAAAAACAAATGAAAATTGGAAGACAAATCGCACATATTAATGTGTATTTTTAAAAACTAATATCGACGTCTTTCAGCGTTTTTATAAAACCTGCTGAGTTCGGTTTTTTTTATATTCTACACTTTAATCCCACACCTATGAGGCGCCGTTTGGGCCAAAATAAAATTTTCTGTAATATATATATATATATATATATATATATATATATATATATATATATATAAAATTTCGCTATATAATATTTTACGATGGCGATATATACAATTTTTATTGTGATATATAGAAATTTTTATTGCAATATATATAAATATCATGTCTAATATATATAAAATTTCGCGATGTCGATATATAAAATTTTCATTGCGATATATAGAATTTTAAGTTTAAAACGCCGCAATATAATGAGGGCGCTTACTTTTTTACGGTCTTGTAAGTGTAAGTCAAAAGTGAGCGCCCTCATTATATTGCGGAATTTTGTAGAACTAAAAATTCTATATATCGCAATGAAAATGTTATATATCGCAATGAAAATTTTATATATCGCAATGAAAATTTTATATATCGCAATGAAAATTTCTATATATCACAATAAAAATTGTATATATCGCCATCGTAAAATATTATATATAGCGAAATTTTATATATATTGGGCATAATATATATATTATAGAAAAATTTATTTTGGCCCAAACGGCGCCTCATACACACCACACCGTATAAATCAAATATTACAAGATTTTACAAATTTATTAAAGACTCATAAACTTTTTAGTTCTGTATACTGAACAATATACCATTAAATTTATGTTTTCTTTTTTAAAAATTACGTTTTCGATTTCGATTACTAATTATTAACAGTTATTTTTTGTTTTTTGTCTTGATTGCCATATATTAAAATACCATATGTGATTTTGTATTAGTCATCTTTATTTCTGTAATTATGTACACTTAAGTTTGAAATGACGTAATTTCTTCATATTAAAATAAAAATCAAAATTTCAATTTTGACTTAACTACATCACAAGTTTTGAACTTTAAATCTTATTTAAATGCATTCAAACTCGTCATAACTTATTATTCTTATTTTTAACCGTTTCGCGAACCTTGCTTATCACCGCACTCATCTGTTCATATTTACCAGTGGAGTCCGGTAGGTTTTCAAAGTTGATAACCGGGCAGATATCTTTGCTAAAATTCTGCGGTACGGGTAGTTGAAAATAAGGGGACGCAGTTTTGATTATAGGTGTCCCGAAAGAACTGGACACGACGATAGGGGATTCTAAAAGGTCTTTAGAAATTGGGTTGATTTGAGGGTCGTCTTTGTCGGAGTCTGTTGCTGGTTGAGGACTGCTGATTTCGCCGTCTTCTAATTCAGCTAGGAGCTGCTTTTTGCGCAGCTCTAAATCGGTGAGGCTTGGGGAGAGAGGAGTGCATTCTACCGTCTGAAAGAGATGAATTTTATAAAAATACGGGTAACTTTAAAAAATATAATTTATTAAGGGCCGGTTTTTTAATATCTATTTATCAGTTGTTTACTTAACTACTGGTTAAAATTTTAACCAGAGATTGAAAAATGGGCCCTTAAAAGTTACAAAGTTAATTGTGCACATTATTTAATTTTAATTACTTTTATATACAACCGGGAAATAATGTTAACTTTATTCTTATTAAAATCATAACATAAATGTGCTTCATTATTTATCGAGGGAAATAAAGTACTCCCTAGGGAAATAAAGTACTGTCTATGGAAATAAAGTGATTCAACTCCATTGTTAATTGATATTGATTAACAGATCAATTATATTCATTTTGGAAGAAAATATAATTTTTGTAAAATTTCTTCATATGACAAATGATGAAGTATTACAGTATATTTCATTTGTTTCTTAATAATTTTCAATTTTTTCACCCCAAAAAAACAATAATTCATCTTTTATTCGTGTGTAAAACAAAAGAATGTAGACTTGTTATAATTGAAAAGCTTAAAAAATAAGCAAAAAGATGAGACTATTTTCAACATAGATTGCCATTTAAAAAATCATAAGTTTGTGTTATATCTCAAGAATAATGAAGTTTTCAAAAAATCTAATTACGCCATTTTATTTTACCTAAAAAACGGTACAAAATTTGTTAAAACAATTTTTCTCTAACTACCATAATAAATGAGTTATAAGATATTTTCGAAATGAGCGAAAAACAAGTTTTTGCCTGTAGCTCAGAAACAAAAGAAGATCGAAAATTCCTGTGGTGACTATTAAACTTTTCTCAAAAAGTTGACTATGGAATGTGCAAACGATTTTGCTCTATCATTAATATTTCCCGAGATACCCTAAAAAAGCATCGAAAATGAGACACCTGTACTATTATCATGTTTAATATCATGGCTTAATTTTTTGCCGGACACTTTATTTACAAAAAACTGTTTTCCAATGTTAATACCTGTGTAACGGGTTTCGAGCCCCACTCGATATATATTTTATTTATACATACCTGAGTCTCTTGTCTGACATTTCTAATAGTTTCTATTTGCGGTGATTCGGGCGGCTGAATTTTCTTAACAGTTATTTGATCTGCCAAGTGTTCTATGTAAGCCACCATGCAATCCTTGCTGAATTTGTCTGTATATGGCGGACAATTATAATATTTAAAATCCTACAAAAAAAAAAAATAATAAATCATTGGCTCTTTTTTTATTTTTAATATCCTCTTTCTTACGTCTTTATATCCTTTTTCCAATGGCGCGTTAAACCCAGGGTACTCAATAACTTTACTAGCATCAATTTTTCTATGATCTTTTTGGCGTTCATCGACAACACATCCATGGAAATCAAATAACTCTAATTTATTGTCTGAAATCATGGCTTCTTGCAGCCAACCCGGCGGATAACCGAGAGACCGCATACGATAGATATACGGGGGCAGTTCGAAACGACGAACGTCTAACGCCCGACGTAATTCGTCGGAAATTTTGCCGGGTTGAATGTGTTTGTACTTTGATTCTTCGTCGACGTGATACCGACTAGGATTGTAAATAATGGACGAAATTATTAAAAATTATAAATGCAACACCGAAGAATATTATAGGGAATAAATAAATGAGATTCAGCATACAAGATCAAATAAATAATTTTGACATAGGCAGTATCATGGTTTATGACTGCATAATAGAGCGATTCGTGTAAATCGTCACGCATTTTATTTATTTATTTATTTATTTATTGTTAGTCTGACCAACAGGGTTCAAGACCCCAATTACAGGTTGACTATAATAATACATAAATTTAACATGTTTAATGACACAAGTAGTAAACAAATAGAATGACACAAAAAAAAACCCAGAACTTAATAATACATATAGCTGTTTAAGATAATGTGTTGTAATGAATAGTAGTGGTTAATGAATATAATAATTGTATAAAGCATTTTTAAACTTTACAATCGAGCCGACGAAAATGTCGAAATATTCAGGTAAATTGTTAAAATTAAAACAAATCATACGAATAGGTGACTTTACTTCATAGTTCGTTCGAGGAGTGTTACAGTAGAATGTATATTTAAATCGGGAATTATGCCTAGGAACTAAGAAAGGAATTTTACCTAGGATTACGGGATCATTTATAATACAATGCAAAACTTTATAAAGGAACATTGATGATTGTATTTTTCTTCGAGTATCAAGAGACACCATACTAAATTCACACAACAAATCTTTGTAATCAGTATCAAAACTAGGATAATATCTGTGAAGCTTGAAGAAGCAAAATTTAATAAATTTGCGTTGAATAGATTCAATAACATGGCTGTATTTATTATATATGGGACACCAAACTTGCTGACAATATTCCAGTTTTGTTCTTACGAACGAGAAATATAGTTTCTTAAGAGTTGAAATATGAACGAAGTATTGTGTATTTCTAATAATAAAACCTAAATTTTTGTAGGCAGATTTAACAGTTTGTAATATGTGTTTAATGAAATTGAGCTTTTCATCAAATAAAACACCAAGATCTTTAAATTGTATGACCCTTTCAAGAGTATGAGAGTCTATTTTGTAATCATATTTGTAAATAGTTTTTTTGACGAAATAGACATTTGTAGACAATGTGCATATTATGCCAAATTCGAACGTCGTTTACATGCATGAAGTACAGAAAAGTAATATTGTTTGTGAATTAAAAGTAATTATACCATATTTATATTTCGAAAAGTGTAAATAATTAAATTATGTGTATTTGTAAATTAGTAACTCAAAAGTGTTTGGTTAAGTTAAATGCGTTAATACAAAGTTGTTATTAACGCGGTTTTTATTAATATGTTTCTCTATACTAAACAACGCACAGTTATAAGTAGTAGTTATAAGTCCAAACGGATATATTTTTAGTCTCGTTATATTGAAATAATAACAATAACTGTGAAGGTGTTGATTAAACAAAGAATATTTTTCTTATAGCTTAAGAATATTGATTATAATAAGGAATCAGACAATATTTAAATACTAGCATTTTGCAAAGAATCAAGTGCTTATGATTTACAATTCTGAAATCTTATGCCCAGTTTTATAAAAGATAGATAAGTAAATTACTAGCAAAGTAAAATTTATTCTCGAAGTAAAATATTTATTCCAGAGATTTTCGTTTTATAAAACAAGAATAAAAATACTAGCTAAGTAAATCTATGGAATAAATTACTATTGGCGATTCAAATTAACTTTTCCCGCCATTATATATCAGTGTTGTGACGTCACAACACTGTACGAGCTGTCAATCTGTAACTGATATAATGAATTTAACGCTTTTTGAAAAAGTTTAAAAACATGAAACTTGTGTTAAAGGATGTTTTAAATAACCTGCAATCACTAGAAAGTTTCTGTGAAGGAAAAGAAATAATATATTTTAGACATTTTTTAGTTCAAACTTTGTCCACCAGGTAGAGTTTGCTTAATTTGAATCGCGAATACTGATTTTCGAGGAAGTAAATATTATTCTGTAGAATAAATTTGACACATGTCAAAATTAATTATTTTATAGAGAACGCAGAAATTGATAGAAACCGAAAAGGATGGTTTTCTGTGAATTGCCAAATGGTATGTTCAGCAAATCTAAAAATAACGGATGTTGTTGCTGGATGGCCTGGTTCCGCACACGACAGCAACATATATAACAGTTCATTAATAAGAGCAAGGCTTGAAAACGGAGAATTTGGTAATTGCTACTTGTTAGGGGATAGTGGATACCCTTGTAAAAATTACTTATTGACACCTGTACGAAACCCAACTACTCCAAAATATACAATGTGTCATATAACAGTTTCATTTGAACACTATTCCGGGGGACCTATTTGTGAAACTGCATTAAATTCTTTACAAATCTCATCCCATGCACTATTTTTGTTTTTGACGCTTGCTACGTCTGTCTGCTTGTTTTCAATATTACTAATATATTTTTTTGTTGTTCGCTTTATCTATTTCAGTATAATTCTTTCCCCATTCTCTCTTTTTTCCATTTTTAATGAGAACTGACACTTTATGACACTTTATTTTGACGTTTGAATAATAATAAACGATGTCTCTGTCGGTAAATCACTAGAATAAAATATTTACTCTGCAAGTACTTATTTTACTCTGCAACTTGTTTTATAAAACAGACATTTTTATTTACTCATCGATTAAATTTACTTTCAAAGTAATAACTCAGCAAGTTATTCGATGTTTATAAAACAGAGCATTAGTGAGATAATCTTATTTTTCTTTTCTACCGATATTAAATTTCCCTGATTTACTATTAAAATTTAGTATAAAAAAGTAAAAGAAATATCCTGCCAAAGGGAAGATTTTCTGATATTGTTATCTTGTTAAAATTAAAACTGTAAAATTGTTGATTATAACAAAGGATTTTGATTATAACCTAATAATATTGATTACAAGAATGAAACTAACAAAAGAAATTTTAACAATATTTTAAAACTAGCATTTTTCGAAGAATCAAATAAATAATATTGCGTTTGTAATTTATATGCTTTCATTAATTGTTTATCGAATTTTGTTTAATTTTCAGATATGAATTCAAATTTCGCGCGCCATCATTTGGCAGAATATGGCGGCATTGGCCAAACTATAGTAGCTGTAATTAATGCGCGCATAGTACGTAGTTCTTGTTAATTTTCTCTTGTTTTTTATTGTTTAGTGGTGAAATTTTAATCGTTTACATTACTCATAACAAGCAACTTCTACGCTGAATCTCATTTATTTACTACTAAGATAATATAGTATAATATTTTTCTTACATGGATCTTTGCTGTTGAGCCTTGAATTTATTCCTAGCAAGAGCAATTTTCCTATTATTTCTAACTTCTTTACAATCTTTAATCGAATGATTTCCATCACAATTAAAACACGTCTGTGCAGACCTACTATTATTATCTGGAATCTCAGGTTCTGGTTCTTTCTCCCCCACTGTCTTGCACTTAAAAGTGGGTATGTACATCGGTACATGTCCCCTCTTCTTTGATGGTGTCGTATCAACCACAAATAAATTCATTTCTGGTGAAGGACTCTTAACTTTTGGAATATCTTCCCAGAAATCGATGCTTAAGTTGTTTGTACTCGAGGTAAGTTTGAGCTTTAATTCGAAGTTGGCAACGTTTTTAATGTATTGAATTATTTCTGGGGTTAGGTGCGACGCAGAATGGTCGCGAAATATGACACTTATGAATGGTTTTTCTTCTGGAGTTTGTGGAGAATTTTCCACTTCCATGTCGACGTAACGTAAATCGGCATCAGTTTTGGTATTTTGTGTCGGTATGCAATCTCCCTTTGCAAGGGGATCGGCGTCTGCGCAGTCTAGATTAAGAAAAAAAAAATTCTAATTTTTATGGTGCAATTATGGCTGGTTTGTGATGAACTTAATTTACAAATTATAATTAGATTTTAAAATATAAACATTAAAACGCATATGATGGTTTATGAACGATTTAGAAATTTAGATTTGGAATATAACTATATTTTATATTTCCAAATGTAAATTTCAAATTCGACCAATTACAAGAGAGAACTATTAAACATGGCGGTAACATATAACTTTGCTTCATCCGTCAGCTGTCTTTTCTGTTTGTGAGTTGTTGACATTTTGAAGATGGATTCACAGGAACAAATTGATATTTTTTTTTTTTTTGTTAATAAGCAGTATTTGCGAACATCGTAATTTGTACAGCAAAGCAAATGAATTGTACAAAAATAAAAATTTCAATGCAACGAGCAAAGAATTAAATATATGCACACTCATGCGAGTATATTTGAAGAATTGTTCATGATCTTGTTATTTCACTTTCAGAAACAAACTATGATACTGCCTGTTGCCAAACCAATGTGTTCCTGTTCATAGGCCTAACCACGGCTTAACAGGCAATCTAGGTTTTTTTTAAGTTTGTGTTTGGTTTATTTCTTTACTATACAATAATAATATTTATTTAGGTTATCATATTACATAATATACACCTAGGTCAAAATTTACATACAAATCATGTGTTTAAAAATAATAATATAGTTGGCGTTTTCTTTATAGAATATAGAACAGATGAAAAAAATAAACTGTCACTTAATGTTGTATTTGATCAATTGAAATAATAAACTGAATAATAAAACTAGTATATTTTATATTATTAAATAATACTTTACATGGTGTCAGAATAAAAGAAAAATACGTAAATATGTCAAATTTAAAACCGCCCAAAGAATTTGAGCCAGGTCATAATCCAGCAGAAGCATGGAAAAAGTGGAGACAACAGGTAGAGATTTACTGGGTAGCTGCAGACCTTGAAACAAAGTCAGTAAAGCAACAACGCGCTACGTTATTGCATTTATTAGGAGAAACTGGGATGGAAATTTATAATACAATGTCATTTAAGGAAACAGAGGATGAACTAAGCGCGGAAGTGATAATGAATGAATTCACTAAATATTTTCAGCCTTATATAAATGAAACGTATATTAGATACTTGTTTTTCACAACAACGCAAGAAGAAGGTCAAACTATAGACCAATTCGTTACCTGTTTAAAACAAAAAGCCAAGGATTGTGGATTTGGAACATTGCAAGACTCACTTATCCGCGACCGAATTGTATGCGGTGTAAGAAGTTCAGACCTGAGGGAAAAATTATTAAAAACTAAAGATCTTAGTCTCTCACAGTGTATAGATACCTGCAGAGCGGATGAAGAGTCGAAAAAACAAATTCAAAAGATGAACTCGACAGAAATTCCAATAAATGCTATAAAAAGAGTGTACAAGGACTTAAAAGGGAAACAATACGATAAAAGCTCTATGAATAAAACTTGTGGACGATGTAATACAATACACGAGTTTGGTAAATGTCCAGCATGGGGGAAAACCTGTAGAAATTGCAAGAAAAAGAATCATTTCTCAAATCAATGTAGATTGAAATCGGTTGGAAATGTTGAAGAAACAGACGAAGAGAATATTTCGGAAAAAGAAGAGTATCTGTTTTGTGGTAAAATTGAAGAACTAGAAGGAAAAGTGCAGAAAGATTGGTCGGAGGTTTTAGTAGTAAAAGGAAAGGAAATCAAATTTAAAATTGATACCGGAAGCGGCGCAAACTTAATACCATTGCGAGTTTATGATAAGTTTCAATCTAAACCAACACTTATGAAAGCTCAGAAGACGTTGCTAAACTATTCAAAAGAGAAAATAGCGGTTGCAGGAACAACCATTTTAAAATGTAAGCATAAAAATAAAACGTATAACTTATATTTCTATATTGTAGAAGGGAATTACCAACCAATTTTGGGTTTAAACAGCAGCATCGAGCTAAATTTAATTAAAAGGGTAATGAAAATAGAAGAAGAAAGTCTAGAAGAAACGAATAAAATAATAGAAGAGTATAAAGACGTTTTTAGAGGAATGGGAAAGCTAAAGAAGAACTATCATATACGATTATCAGAAAATGCAATTCCTCAGGTAGCGAGAACAAGGAAAATTCCCATAGCACTACATGATCGTGTGAAAAAAGCACTTGATAAGCTAGAAGAACAAGAAATTATTAGAAAAGTTGATACGCCAACGGCTTGGGTCCATCCAATAGTTGTTGTCGAGAAAAAAGACAATCAAGTTCGTATTTGTATGGATCCTAGACCTTTAAACAAGTATGTAATGAGGGAACATTTTGAATTACCAACTCTAGAGTCCATACTAGCGTCTTTGCAACGAGCAAAATACTATACAGTTTTAGACGCATCGAGCGCTTTTCACCAAATTCCACTAGATGAAGAAAGTGCGGATTTGTGTACGTTTACCACACCTTTTGGGCGTTATCAATATTTACGTTTACCATACGGAATAAACAGTGCGCCAGAAGTTTTTTCAAAAGCTATGGCTGAACTTACAGAAAATTTAGAAGGGACCGTGGCCTATATGGATGACGTGTTAATCTATGGGAAAACTATAAAAGAACATAATGAAAGATTGAGAAATTTTTTAAACGTTGCTCGAAATAATAATCTTAAATTAAAACTGGAGAAATTACAATTAGCAGTAAATAGAATTAACTACTTGGGACATGAAATCTCAAATGAAGGAATAGCAATTACCAAAGAGAGGTTGAAAGCAATATTAAATGTCAAAGAACCGGAAAATGTTAAGGAACTTCAATCATTTCTTGGAATGATTAATTACTTGGGAAAATTTTGTCAGAATTTACAAGCAAAGACTGCACCACTCAGAAACCTACTAAAAAAAGATTCCCAGTGGATGTGGGGTGCTACTGAAACAGCATGTTTTAATAGTTTAAAACAATTATTAATAAACGCTCCTGTTTTAAGATTTTTTGATTCCAGAAAGCCAGTGAAAATATCAACGGATGCCAGCCAGTATGGAATTGGAGGGGTTTTATTACAAGAAGATCATCCAGTTGCATTTTTCTCAGCATCTCTTAACGAAGCACAAATAAGATATTCCCAAATAGAAAAAGAATTACTGGCCGCTGTGTTAAGCTGTGAACATTTCAATTATTACGTGTATGGAAGAACTTTTGAATTAGAAACCGACCACAAACCACTACTAGGTATCGTGAAAAAACCTTTAGATTTAATATCTCCTAGATTACAACGCCTGGTGTTACGACTTTTAAGATATAATGTCAAATTATCATTTACCCCTGGTAAGTTCATGTATGTGGCGGACATGTTATCACGTTCACCGTTACACAATTTTTGCAACACCGACTTTATGGAAGAATTGGTTGTCTCCTCAGTTGTAATTGCAACCGAAGAAAAAGTTAGAAATTTAATTAAAGATACTAATGAAGACAAAACATTGAAAGAAATAATAATGTATATTCAAAATGGATGGCCTCGATATAGCTCATCTGTAAAACCAGATATGAAGCCGTATTTTGAAGCAAGAAATGAAATATATAATCATGAAAATCTATTGTTCAAAGGAAAGCAATTAATAATTCCTACGAAACAAAGAGAAGATATATTGAAAAGAATTCATAGTGCACATCAAGGCATTAATTCATGTATAAAACGTGCTAAAGATGCTGTGTACTGGCCACAAATGACAAAAGACATCGAACAGATGGTTAATAGTTGTCTGGTATGTCAAAAATATTCCAGAGCTAACACTAAAGAACCACTTCAACCTCATCCCGTAATAAGACTTCCGTGGGAGAAGATTTCACTAGATTTTCTAAAAGTCAAGGGCATGGACTATCTTGTAATCGCGGATTATCACTCAAAATTTTTACATTTAGATGTTTTAAAATCAAAAACAACTTTTTCTGTAATTGAATCACTGAAGCGAATTTTTGCAATTCATGGATATCCTGGTGAAATATTTTCGGATAATGGTCCTCCATTTAACAGCAATGAATATAGAAGATTCCTAAATAAACATGATATAAAATATTCAACTTCCAGTCCAGGGTACAGCCAATCAAATGGCCTGATTGAACGACACATCCAAACAATAAAAGGGTTACTCAAGAAATCGGGAGAAGAACCATATGAAGTTGTACTTGCATACAACACAACAGAAAAACTAAACTTACCGTCCCCAGCCGAAATGCTTATGGGTAGAAAATTACGGACAAACTTACCAATATCAAGGAAAACACTTCAGCCAAAATTTAATACGAAGGTGACAATTCAGGGTTTAAAACATAACCAAAATAGAGACAAGAAATATTATAATCGCACAGCAAAACCCTTAGGGACTCTTTTAAGTCAAAGTCCTGTTATTATTCAAAAGTCTACAAGAAGTTGGAGTCCTGGAAGGGTAATAGGATTAGATAAAAATCCTAATTCGTATTTGGTGGCTGGGGAAGATGGAGGTATATACAGAAGAAATAGAATTCATCTGCGGCCGCTACAGGCATCAAATCAGAAAATACAAGAACAAGAATTACATGAAGAAAAGTATGAAGAAAACTTTCTAGAAAATAATCCTACTCTAGTGGATCAACCTGAAGAAAGTAAGACTGGAAATGAAGGCATGGTATTTTCATCGCCGTCCAGAGATAAACCAAACCTCACGTCAGAACATAAGACACAAGAGACCAAGAACTCTCCAATAAACAAAAAAGAAGACAGCTTCAAACCTGTAGTGACATCACGAGGTCGAGTCGTCGTGAAACCTCTAAGATTTAGAGATTAAGAATATAATAAATAATTTTTGGGGGGACATGTCACATGTGTTTAAAAATAATAATATAGTTGGCGTTTTCTTTATAGAATATAGAACAGATGAAAAAAATAAACTGTCACTTAATGTTGTATTTGATCAATTGAAATAATAAACTGAATAATAAAACTAGTATATTTTATATTATTAAATAATACTTTACAGTAAAAAGCATACCCGATATTATTAAAAAATCATCTTGTTCATTAGCGTCTCACGAATACATGGCTATGAAAATAAATTTGTAACCTAAAAATTGAACTGGTGTAACGTTAAAATAACAAGCAGTGACAAGTCACGTGATAAATACTGATTGGTCAGATCCAGAATTTCAAAATCGAACAAAAACCAGGGAAAATTGTAAATTTTAAATCAAAATTTCTAAATGTAAATTTATAAATTAAATTCATCATAAACCAGCCCTTAAACTTTGTAAAATGTACACTTTATACTTAAAGTATTACTCAATAAATAACGATTAAGATAAAATAAATATTGTTTTAATAATTACTATGCCAGATATTTGAAATTTATTGTCAATGTTACTGTGACGTCACACTTTTGCTATCTTGCTCTTGCAGTCTACTATAGAGTCAGGTGTAAGAGAAAGATAGCGAAAGGTGTCACTATATTTACTAAATAAATCATAGCTTGAAATAATTAAAAACTAAAATGGAGTTTTAAGGTAAAGTTATAACTAAAAAAAACCCTTAACCTTAACAATAATTGTAAAAACTATGTACGTAGTTATTGAAATACGTATGTACATAGTTTTAAAAAAAGATATTTTTTCTTTAGTCACAGCTTGAAATGCTTAAAAATGGGTGCGCTTGTATTTAAATATTAATGAAATCTGTTATTACGTTTTTTTTAACTTTATGTATTAAGATTGTATGAAGGTTGTGAAATAAGAACTTTTTTATAGTTCAAAATCAAAATACTTCAAAATATTGTTCTTGTCAAAGTGACAAGTGCACTCACTTCAACTGATTTACGCTTTACGCATTTCAAAATCGCTTCAAGTCTTTTTTACCTTGTTCAAATTTCCTCCTAAACTTATCAGAATACTATTCATGAAATTTGTCACTACATACTCTAAAAGTTTTCACACAATAATTAATTTTTTTACAAAACCCGAACATGTTCAAAAATTAAAATTTTCAGAAAACAAAATCACTTCTCATTTCAAAACTGTTTATTGTATGACTGTAGCAATTTTTCCCAAATATGAAATTATCATAAAAACAAGATGCTTATAAAAAATAAATCTAGAGTTTGGTTTTTGGGGAACACACATTGTTTCATAATGTACATAGATCGCTCTGTACATACCTTGCCTTGTACATTTTCATAACGTACAAATATTGTCTTGTACATTTCTTGTCTTATACAAATTCCTAATGCACATACATCGCCCTGTACATACCTTGCCTCGTACATTTTCATAAAGTACAAATATTGTCCACGAAGTTGACGCGAGTCGTACTTCGCGCGCTCACAATTTAAAAGGTACACTCCGGAGTGTAAATAGTATATGAAAATATTTATTAAATCAAAGTAGGTAGATAGTTATTGCGGGTACTAATAGATTGTGCCAGCAAAAAATTGTGGAAGTTACATAATTTTAAAAATATTATAGTTTTATATATATACAGCGTCATATAATAAATATGAATTATTTATAATATATGATTTCAATGAGTAAATATCAATTATGCATTTTTATTTTCGAAAAACTAGAAAATTTAATGGTGTGATTTTGTTACATATTCCTGTTTTATGTATTTAAAGTAAAGTAAAAAATAAATAAAAATAAATGCGTAATTTGTTTTAAGAAACCTTATATTGAAGTAAATTTTAATAAATTCCAAGAAATAATGTTATTTGTGGCTCTGTCATTCTTCAGCGAGAACGAAAAGATTTTCCTCTGATTCTATAGTTCTAGACCTAGGCTACTGTTCAAAGGATTGGTATTCTGTACCTGATCACTTATTCTGTCCGTTTTTACTTTCAATTCGGTTCGTAGTATTTTAGTCGCGCTTGTTATCTCATCTGGTACGATTTTGACCTTTTGCAAATTACAGTGGCACAAGAAACAAGAACAAGTGATTCGTTTTTCTGCAATAATAAGTTTTTTTGTGGATGAAGAGAGATTTATTGTTCGTGGTGAAAATGCAATCGAATCAACAAACCATGTTCATTTGGTCTGTGATGTCCATTGTCCATGAAATGGTTTATGACGCAGACCTTAATATTAATTACTATATATAAAAGGAAAAGTGCATACTAATTTTAAAGAGAAATATTATAATGTTGGGTAAGTTCATGTTTGAAACACAAATTTTATCGTTTTTGTAATATATTAAATTTTACAGATTTGTTTTAATGAAGAAATATCCATTGAAAGTGTTTCGTGTGCATCATGCCCTTCGTTGCCATTATATGGCTGCGTTAGCTATTCATGCATACTACAACATTCCTTAACGGATACGGCTTGTTCCTGGTCGAAGAAGAAAACAACTGATACTACAGTGCAAACAGTTGAACATCTATATCCTTCAACACCACATAGATTCACTGATCGCGCTGTTTATGAGGAATATGTTGAAGTATTAAGAAACGAATTAGCCAAATTTGGAAAAGTTGCGAGTCACTTTCTCGCCGGTGATATAATTCTGGCAGAGAAAGGTTTTTTAGTAGCCGAACTTTTACCACCAGGCGTTAATTTTTAATGATACCATAGTTTATGGTGGAACAAATTCAGAAAACAAGAAATATTACGAAGCTGAAAATACAAGTAGAAAGGGCCATAGGAGGAATTAAAACTTTTCAGATATTAATATGATTGCTTTTTTTTAATACCCCATGCATCATTCATCCTTAAAGTTTGTGGGGCTTTGACAACTTTTAATGCCAGCTTATAAGGAATTTTTGCAAATATGTACAAAGGCTTTTAATGAATACGTGTTACAAATTTATAGGGTATGTACGGGATGCAAAATAGACTAACTTTTACTAATAAACTCATAAAATGGTAATTATCTTTCTTAATTTTCGTTGGCTGTTACGATCTCTCACTACAGTTACTAATCTTGTTTATTTTATTTTTGCATCCCCTACATACCTTATAAATTTGTAACACGTATTCATTAACACTCTTTATATTATTTATACGTATGTGACAAATATATTTTATTAACTGATAATCTACTTTTCAAATTTTGCATATCTACTTCTTTTATTTTCCATGTCCATTATTTTTCATATGCATTATTCATTTTATTAATTGATTATATTGCAAAATATTGTTATAAAAATAGCTTTATAAGAAACGATTTTTAATTATAAAAAAGTTTTATATACACTTTATAGATAACAGCTTTGATGACAGCTATTTAAATTTGGCGCTAGTACGGTTCGTTCACAAAAAACTCTTTCATGAAACCGGAAGCCTACTTTCAGGTTTTGTAGACGACAAAATCGACCGGGAATAAATATGAATTATTTATAATATTTGATTTCAATGTGCATAACAATTTGTAAATATCAATTATGCATTTTTATTATAAATAAGGTACATTAGTATACAAATGATTATATAATTAATAATATATGTACCTAGATATAAATTTATTAGTCTTTATATTCAATAAAGTTTCTGAACATTTGTGTTTATATGATTGCAGAACAGTGACATTCAGGATCCAGGGAAAATGTACGAAAAGTATTTTAACTATTATTTGTAGATACAATAAAGCTAAATGAAAAATGATACATACCTAAACACGTATTAAGAAAATGCCAATTAATATAATTTACGAAGTTTCTATAATAACGTAAGGAAAAACCAAAAAAACAATCTTAAGTCTAATAAAAATATTGCAAGGAGGTACATGAAAAGACAATATATTTTTAAAGAACTTTGACTCTAACCAATTCATCAGCAGAAAGAATCTGAAACGTACAAAATGGGAAAGAAGAAAGTCTAAAGGAATACGGGGAAGAAAAATACTCCGAAAGGAACGGGCTAGATTATCAACCTTACAGAATTTCCAAAACTCACGAAGCCAGATTAATGAGAAACAAGGTTATACTGGATTACCAAAGGCCTAAAATGTTAATATTAGAAAATTAAGAACTTTATATATGTACAATTACTTTACTACAAAAATAAATATAATGGTTACTAATGGTACAAACAAGTAGAAATATTCTATCTATAAACGGAAAGTTTAGCATACGAATGTAAATCGTGGGCTATAATAGGTATTATTTATAATTTGTGATAAAATAAATAATTATTATTCACTTGACGATAAATAAATAGTATATTAAAGAACAAGTTTTATAAGACATGTTTTTTTCGCACGCGTCAAAGTTTAGAAAACGAGCCTTGGCGAGTTTTCTAATTGACAAGTGCGAAAAAAAGTCTTATAAAATGAGTTCTTTATACTATTTTTTAGATTTTGCGCCTTCTACCTACTAAAATATTATAAAAAACTGCTAATATTAAACCGGGTCAATTTAAGGAAATTTGCAAGTGAAATGTTGTAGTTGGTATCACTGAACTGACCACATTAAATTATTATTTATTTGAAGATTTGAAGGTTAAATTTAAGTATTTGTAGTGTAAATGTCATCTAGTACCAACCTTCTAAAACAAAAAAATGCGTATCGAAATAAAGGCCATTACGATACGCAATTGCGTATCGTAATGACTTCATTATGAACGCAAAATCTAAAAAATAAATTAATACAACTTGATACACAGAAAAATCGTTACATATTTGTTAAATTCCATGGGTATCACTATTTTTGTGGTGACTCGACATTTTCAGCCGTTACAAAGCGTGCAAAATTAATTTTGCTTATTGATAAGAATGTAGAATTTATGCTGTACAACTTTTATTGGATGTTTTTTTTTTTCTAAAATTGTTAGGGAAGCAGTAAATAACAAAATTATGATTTTACGTCTTAAAGACCTACACATACGGCTGTACCGGTCACCACCCTGTATGTAATTTATATAAGCGGAATTATTTAGAATAATTGCTTAATAGGGGCATTAAATACAAAAAAATGCAGGATGGACTTTTGAATGCAAATATTACATAAATTTAATAATGAACAAATTCGAATCAATATCCATGTTCATATTTAAAACATTGCTGTCGAAAATTCGTCTTGCATTTGTTCATGTAAAATATTTACTATTGAACTAAATTTAACTGGACGTTTATAATACCGGCCCTTAGTACAGTTTTACTAATAAAACATCTTTTTATATTGAAAGGAATACCAAATTTTTAAAATTTAGCAACTCGGTAGGTCTTAAAATAGTTGCGCAAGCGAATTTTCACATCAATTTAATCTTCTACATACTGTTCTGGGCTCTCGCACTAGTTGCAATTATGTATTATTTGGAATAATTGCTTAATTGGGACATTAAATACAAAAATCATTTGCGTTCTGTAGACTAAAAAAAAAATATCATTTCACTTGTTGAAAGCTATAAGTATGTATTCATTATGTATACTAAAGATAAATCACTAATTCGGTTTTTAAGCGGCAATAAAAAAATATTATACATTTTTCAAAATAATTTATTTCATATGACATTATTTAACTATGTAATTGAAGAGTACATTACAAAAGGCTTAAGTGCCATATATGCTATAAAGAAAAACAAAATGAAATATTTACTCAGAATGCAAACCACGACAAATAGCAAGGAATTATGAAAAATGCTCGTGACTATGGGCTAAGTTTTTACTTGAAACTACAATTATCTAATGAGGCTGGCACATACTATTTTAAACGTAGAAAAATAAAACATGTCTTCATACTTTAAGGCTGCTTAAGCTTTTCATTGTACTAGTATAATTTATTTAATAAGAAAAATTTTTCAGTAAAGTTTCGATAATGTAAGTTTAAATTTTAATTAAATATGTTAATATATACATTGTTTATATCCATAAATATACCTATGTAAGAACAAACCTATCGTACATTTAATATTATCTTGTTTATTAAACATGCTTACATTTTCTTAATAGTATATTATTTTACAAAGAGCTAAAGTGATTCTTTTTGTGGCGAACCAATAGACGTCTGACAAACGAACTAAACGCTCGTCGGGAAATACAAATGAGCAGCAAAAAGCTTGGGTGTTAATTAAGTAAGGGTGTAGTAAGTACTACACGAACAGCTTCATCCCTAACATCTGCAGAGAGTCCAAGCATTCAGTCCAGTCGATTATCCGCCACGTATTAACTTTGCTCGCTGGTCATACAGTGACAGAATTTCCACGATTTATTCTTTTTACGTATGAATCTTCCTTCCCTAGAGAAGGTATTTTCAACTCCCGCAACAGCCATATTTGGGATGAAGAAAACCCTCACGGCATTTGCCGCTCTAGATTCCAACCCAAATTCGGCATCAACGTATGGGCTGGTATTATCGACGGTCGTTTAATTGGGCCACCTCGCCTTAACGGTCCCATTTATTTGGTTTTATTAAATATGTAAAATAAAATCTGATTACTGATTTAGGTCGAGAATTTAATTCTCTACAACATTTATTTGAAACATTTTTGTCTAAAATTAAAAGGGGCGTTTTGCGCAATACGTGTTTAGGTATTTTGGAAATTTTGAGTATCATTTTTCATTTAGCTTTATTGTATCTACAAATAATACTGTCAATGTATAGTATAAAATAAAGTTAATTGTACAATGAGTTTTATTTGTCTTCTACCTTCCACATTGTGGAATCTTTTCTTCATATAAATAAAAAAACCATCTTGTCTAGAAAATGATAGTTAAAATACTTTTCATACATTTTCCCTGGATCCTGAATGTCACTGTCTTGCAATCATATAAACACAAATTGATATTTACAAATTGTTATGCACATTGGCTGGTAGTATGATCATGGTTTTAACCAAAACGCTGTTTTAAGAAATGTCAAATTTCATTATTTAATAACAATAGTAAATAATATCAAATTTATCAACATATGATTTTAAAGCAGAACATAGTTTGTATTCAAACAAATATTTAAAAAAAAATCGTTCTTTAGACATACGGGTGAAATTAAATATTTAAATTTGAATTTGACATTTCTAAAAACAGAGTTTTAGTTAAAACCGTGATTATACTACGAGCCATTGAAATCAAATATTATAAATAAGTCATATTTATTATATGACGCTGTATATATGTATAAAACTATAATAATTTTAAAATTATGTAACTTCCACAATTTTTTACGAGCACCTACTTTGATTTAATAAATATTTTCATATACCATTTACACTCCGGAGTGTACCTTTTAAACTGTGAGCGCGCGAAGTACGACTCGCATCAACTTCGTGGACAATATTTGTACTTTATGAAAATGTACGAGGCAAGGTATGTACAGGGCGATGTATGTGCATTAGGAATTTGTATAAGACAAGAAATGTACAAGACAATATTTGTACGTTATGAAAATGTACAAGGCAAGGTATGTACAGGGCGATGTATGTGCATTAGGAATTTGTATACCTACCCTGGTTTTTGTAGGAATTTTATATTTACCCGATGAAAATTAAGAAAACGAAGAAGGAAATGAAAAAAATTAGAAACATTTCCTAATAAATAAGTTATTTGCCTATTTGAAATGTTTAGAACTAAAAAACTAAATTTTAATTTGTTTTCTCACATTTTGTGTCACGTATTTTATTTTAAGCGTTTCGTATGATTTTTGATGATGAAGTTTAAAGTACAGCAAGGTCACATGATGTTCGCACACGATTGGCGCCATTTTTCACAAAGTGGGTTGATCCGAACCCAAAATTAATACATTTACTACAATCATCCTTCGCCACACATTCTTATTTTACTATTTATTAAAATAATTGTAAGATTAAGAGGTAATTTCAAGTTGTACTTACCGTTTTCTGCAGAATTATTTTTAATAATTCTACTCTCATCTTTCTTTTCATTTTCAGTTTGTAATTCTTCTGGTATTACTTCCGTCGTATTATCAGCTTCATCAATAGATTGTGTCATTTTCTCGTCAATATTTAAACAAACAGTTTCTACAGTATTTACTTCTATAAAATTGTATAAATTTATTACATACAACAAGTGATATAGGTTATGTTACCTATTATTGTTTCCTGGATTTCTGTTTCACAAACTACACCTTCCGTAGTTTGTTTTGGCGGTTCTGGAGTTTGCGAAGGCGAAATATCTTCATCATCTACTTCAAAAATTAAATCCGAAGTAGATTTTCTTTTTCTAGTTTCTTTATTTACGTCTGTCGCCATTTTCGGCTCTGGATTACCTTTTATTTTTCTTCCCATAAGCGCGAGTTTTGAAATAATGATTAATTATGTCTTTATTGATATTTTTAGTAATAACTATGTCAATAATGACAAGAATACAATTGTTTTTGCTCCGTGACGGTTCGGGTTTTCAGGGTGGGGATGGAATATAAAATTAGTTGATATTCGGAATAAATTTTAGTAATTATGCCATTTCTACATAGAATATGCAAAACAGACCACTATAATTCCAACAAAACAGTTAGAATCAAACCAAGAGAAGGATATGTGCCTATTTTAACCAAAAAAGGAACTCTGTATGAAGGTTACTGGCATGATAATAATCGAGAAGGATTCGGAGTTCTCGCTAAAAATTTTGAGAAGTGTAAAAGTTTTAAACCAAAATATAGAGGCAATTGGTTACTAGATAAAAGAGATGGTGATGGAAATGGTTATTATAAAGATGGTGGCTATTATGTTGGTCAATGGAAAAAAAATATGCGATATGGTTATGGTAAAATGTGGTATGCCGATGGTTCTTTTTATGCCGGCGACTGGAAATGTGACCAAAGATGGGGAGATGGTCTTTTCGTAGAAGGTATAAATTATTCGAATATGTGCCATTTTTTGTTTTAAAGTTGTTAAAAAAACAATAAAGTTGCAACTACTTTTAATTTTTATCCATTTTGTGACACAGAGTACGAGCCAAAACATTTTAATAACTATTTATGCTTACGTATATTTTGAGAAATGTTTAATAGTTACCACAAGAATTTACGATATTCTTTTGTTTCTGAGCTACAGCAAAAACTCGTTTGTCGCTCATTTCGAAAATATCTCATATCTTAGTTATTATGACAGAAAAATTGTTTTAACAAATTTTGTACCGTTTTGTAGGTAGAATAAAACGCCAGAATTATTCTTTTTCAAAACTTAATAATTGTAGAGATAATTATATGATTTTTTAAATGGGAATCTATGATTGTCATCCTTGTGCTTATTTTATAAGCTTTTATTATTAATTTATTGGGGCGAAAAAATTAAAAATTATTAAGGAACAAATGAAAAATCTTATTACAATAGGACTGTTGAAAGAATTTTTTGTTACGTCTGTTAAAAAAAGTACACTTTCTTCATTAAAATGGATTTATAAAATACATAAAATACACAATACAACACAAAAGTCCACTTTTTTAACGCAAATCCGTGAAATAAAAAAAAAATGAAATGAAAGTGTCTTATTTAACTATTATTAGTATATCAGTGAGTATAAAGTATACTTTATTCTCACTGCCATTATGACTTCTTTAAAAGATATTGACCGGTAGTATTTACTCAAAATTTTAGTCACCCTGACTAACTAATTACCATGATACCATGACTACCATTTAGAAATACATTGGGGTGATTAAAAAACAGCTGAATTTGTTACTTTAGTCAACGCTTAATCACCCCTGTTTAAGAGTAAATACTACCGGTCATTGTTCTTTAAAGAGCCTCAAAAAATTTCGAAATATCCATTAGATATCTTACAATTAAATATTAATATTTGTGTATTATGAAAAAGTCACGTGATCTGAAACAGAATGTGACGTCAGAGTACATACAATTTAACATGTGACAAACTATTGCCTACTTTTTTTATGTAAATAACGTAAATTGTTTTCCTATTGGCTATGAATGACGTGGTGTATGTACTTCGACGTCACAGGAGTTCATGACTATTTTTGACGCCAATCTTTTTATTTAAATATTTACAAAAACAGCAATAAATTATTATTTTTATTATTACGCATGCTTCGTCTCTCGTTTTGTATACTCTATCGCGCTCCCCATATCCGTTGCCTTAGTGTTTTAACTTCCGTAATGCTTCAACTTCTGTAACACGATTTTTTAGTTTACAACCTTCGTAGAGAAGTTTCACTTCAAAAATCAAGTAGGTATGTGTTACATCTTTTCAAAAATCTACAAAATTGGTACAAAATTTGTTTAAACAAAACAAAAATTATACTGTAGAATATTGTAGTGACTGGCGACCGGTACGAAGGTATGTATTATAAAGACATGAGACATGGCTTTGGTCGTTGGTACCATTTAAGTACTGGGCAAATGCAAGAAGGTCTTTGGATAGAAGATGCAGCTGTTACTAGTACCATGGAGGACATACCATTCAGACAGACTGGTGTATTCCCTACTGAATATCCAATACAAGTGGTACGAAGAGAAAAAGTTCGTGCTCAACACAGAGAGGGCAGTAAATTATTATGGCTTAACGAATAACAATAATGAATTTCTAAAACTACAATTTTTTGAGTTTAGATGAAGTGTCAATAGTATAACAAAAAAAAAATCTGATGTGGCCAGCACATTACTTTCCTATGTATACTTCATTTCACGTAAGAAAAAAGTAAATGGCGCTTAAGAGACGACCATTTTCACATGATAATTTAAATTCGTGAAACCAAACCTTGTCAATCCATACTAATATAATAAATGCGAAAGTAACTGTCTGTCTGTCTGTTACATTTTCACGTCTAAACCGCTGAATCGATTTTGATGAATTTTGGTATAGAGATAGACTGGACCTTGGAGAAGGACATAGACTACCTTTTGTCGCGAAAGTAAAACTTGAAGGGGTGAAATAGGGGATGAAAGTTTGTACGTAGAACCCATCATTTCTTCCGCTGAACCAATTTTGATGAATTTTGGTAATGAGATAGATTAGACCTTGGAGAAGGACATAGACTACCTTTTGCCGCGAAAATAAAACTTGAAAGGGTGATATAGGGGATGAAAGTTTGTATAGAGAACCCATCATTTCTTCCGCTGAACCAATTTTGATGAATTTTGGTATAGATATAGATTCGACTTTGGAGAAGGACATAGGCTACCTTTAGTCGCGAAAATAAAACTTAAAGGGGTGAAATAGGGGATGAAAATTTGTATGGAGAACCCATCATTTCTCAAGTTAGGGATATAAAAATTCTTATTTATGCTTTTTGTAAGAAATAAAGTGTTTTAGCGTTTTTAAAAAATCATCCCTCAAGGCGGTACAATAGGGGATGATTTCAAATATTTTTTTCAACTTTGTATCTATAGTTAAGTTTTAACCGTTAGCAGATTTTCGATATTTGTCAGAGAGATAGCTTGCATCATATGTAAGGTACATAAGTAAAAGTACCCGAGACATGTTTACAAAAGGGTGCAGTTAGGTGCGGTGTGGGGATCGGGTGGGCAGTGGGCGGAGCCTGTTACATGTACGATGCGAGGCAGGTTGCCGGCTCCCTACGCAGCGCATGTCTCCGAAGTAAATGTGAAAAAATACTGGTACACGTGTAAATAATCGTTATTCTAGCTGTACCCGTGCGAAGCCGGGGCGGGTCAGCTAGTAATAAATATTTTTAATTGTAAAAATGCACAAGACCTGAATATTAAAAATTTCAACAAAACATGGGTAAACATCACTTAATTCTATAGATTCTATTTGATAACTTAAAACTGACGTAATATTTTTTTTGTTTTTGTGAATTAGGTTTGTATTCTAACCAATCAAAGGGCAGAATTTTTATCCCTATCTAAACCAACGCTATTTTCTTAAGTGAAATGAAGTATAGTGTGTTAAAAAAATCCTAACTCTGAGTAAGCTATGAACAAAAAGACGTATGTCAATTTGAAAGTATTTAATTAAATGTTAATTTGGCATGAAATATACTCAAAATGTTATTTAAAGAAATCAAAGCTTTTCTTTTTAAATCCTTATTTTATAAATAGAAATGAATTAGAAAACGGTGAATGGCAATATTCTAGAATTATTTGAATATATCAGCTGTTTTCATGATTATAGCAAAGCAGGCTGATTTATTAAAGTTAATTTCTTTATAATTCTTTAACTCTATATCTATTGAATATGAAGGAAAATTACAATCAAACCGTATAGACAATACAAGATATTCTTTCATATTGATAATCACATATCTATTGAATATGAAGGAAAATTACACTCAAACCGTATAGACAATACAAGATATTCTTTCATATTGATAATCACATAAAATGTCAAAAAATGATATTTAACTGCGTTTTCTCAATAAAACTGTTAAGAACTTCAAATAAGGGAACTTCCGGTTGACCAATTATCAGGTTTTCATATGATTGTAAAAAAGCGGAACATGAAAGAATTATAATTTTTATAATTGTAGTATTGGAGTTATCGTCGGAGAAATTTTTGTTACACATATACAGACATCATAAAACTAGTAAAATCATATTCTAGGGACCCTAAAACGTGCTTATTCATTTAAAACTCATCACCGAATTACCTAAAGGTGACGGAAGGTAAAAAGTGGAGGACTCCGTTGTACATATAGTGCTGCCATCTCTGTGTTAGGCGGCAAACTTTACAGACAACCCTAGAATTTATTATGGTTTAAAATGAAAACACAAATTTCCGTTTTTAGCTTGAATTGAAGGATCCGGAAAAGGTACTGCAATTAAGGTACCTAGAGCAGTTCCGACAGCGTGAAGAATTCAGAACAACTTACTTAAAAATGGGTCGATTGACGATAATAAATCCGGTCAGCATTGCCGCAACTGATCCAATAGAAATTAAAGACAAATTCAAATATATTTGAATGTTTATTAAAATACATTTCATATATCATACAGTTTAAGTAGTCATGGCGTTGTATTATATTCGTGTATGTATGTTTGTAATAAATTATACAAAACATTCCATGTGCTTAAGTACTTAAAATTAGTATATAAAAACAATTTGTATAAAAGAGTACAACACTATTATTTCTAAACATATAACAAACTTTGTGAGCAAATTTTATTAGTTTGTATTGTGAGCCAAAAATAAAAAATGTCGAAATATTGCTTATAATAAAAATATTTCTATTGTGTTCTATTTTTTTTGGCACACATATTTCGATAAAAATATTTGAGTTTAGAATTTTTCACAATATCTTCATAAATAATTTCGCCAGTCTTGCAATACTTTTTTTCATAAACCTTTTTTTTTATGTAATTTTGTACAAAGATATGCATATTAATGAAAACTAACATTAAAATTCTTTATATTAAGTAAGATATTTTTTTGTGTTTGCGAAGCGTTTGTGACGTCACTGGTGCCAGACCAGTGTTTTTCATGAAAACATATATTTTTTTTAATATAAAAATTATATTTTACATATTTTAAGTCTTAATTTATATTAATTCAACTTAATAGAAATGAAATTGTTTTCTTTCAATTTGAAGTGCTTAAAATCAGCTCATTTGTTTTGACTTATTTTGATATTGAACCGCTAAATATTATTTTACAATTTTCAGGATTGTGTTTAGAATACACCTATTAGTTGTTTCTCAGGGTTCAGAAACTTAAATGGTTGACATTTGGATTAAAGTCACTAGATATATAAAGTACCGCAATTCATTGTACCAATGTGTTAGAGAGAGAAGATCGTTTTTTAGACACAATATGGCGGAATCAAGCCAATCAGGGTCAAGTTGTAGTTGGCTGTGCCTATAAAAGTCACTATATCTGGGGACTTTAGCGTCAATGCTGTCATTATGTCAAACGACCTGAAGAAAATTAACCTTAATTGTACTTATTTTTTATTATTTTCTTTATAATTTTGATCAGTTATGTTTTGTATTTATATGTATGCATATTATAAAAATTATGAACATAAAATCAACATTAATTAATTACCTTCATAGATTTATTTCACTGCCGAATATTTTTCTTTGTAATAACGCATCGTTTCAAGATAATCCATTTTAAATTTGGCGCCGAAGCTCGACACAATATGGCGGCCAATTGCGGTACTTTATATATCTAGTGACTTTAATTTGGATCGTACAGCAATGTCATCTCTTGGCCGCTCCCGGAAGCTTTATAAACTTAAATGTAAGTGTGCTGGACTTACATTCATATTTTTTTTTATAAGATGTCAAAATCCTGTCAGCGTTCTAACCAAATTCTAGCAAAAAATAATTTTAATTTTCTTAGGGGAAGGCAAATTTTATTTTAAAATCTGGCCAAAAACTCTAGTTTTAAAACCGGTGATGATTGCGGGATTTATACTGCAATTCTGAACAAATCTGTAAGTCTTACAGATCTGTAAATCTGTAAATAATGAACAAAATCGCAACGAAAGCTGCCACTCTTATGTACAATTGTATATTTATCAACAAAAATAGATGCGTTTTTGTCAGTTTTTTACAGATTTACAGATCTATAAGACTTGCAGATTTGTTCAGAATTGCAGCATTATTCTCGTTGTCATTTAAATGTCAATTTTAGACTTCAAAAAATTAATTTGGCGGTTGTAACTACTTTATAATACCCGAGACTACAAAAATTGATTATCATTAACGGTAAGTTATAGAATGCGCACGTGAAGTTGACACTGATACAGATGTCAAAATTGCGTCTATTAACAAACCAGAAAATATTGAATGTAGTAAACACGTGCTACTTATTGTACTGTTTTTATGACGTAAATCGCTTGACTGGCTGGATAGCATATGGTTTTCACTAAAAAAAAAAAAAAAAAAACTATATTTAGTGGCGAATAGCGGAACTATTTATGAAGATATCAATTGTTGGCAAGTTTAAAATGATAGTATTGCACATTAATACCACTTAAAAATAAGAGAGTGCATTTTTTGTATCTTATTAAGTAATAAATTAAATAGTCTCTCAATAAACAGATCACAGATGATTGAATGGTATACAATGAGCCATCCTTAGATCACATTCACTAAAAAATGAATGAATCTTTGTCTTATTCAGGAATGGAAATATTCACATTTTTATATCAAACAATATGTGCACCTAGCAATTGATTAGCTCTATCTAAATCGCCTTGTTCAATCTGTTCTTTTAACTTCTCTAGTTCTCTTATCCCAGAAATATTTACTTCATATTTATGTGTCACTAACGACCGATAAAAGTGAATAGCAAACGCCAAAAAAATAATCAACACTGGTATTAAAACAACACTTGCAGACCAAGCCGCAGTTACTGAAAAATCATAAAATTTCACAAAACACAAAATCGCTATTTCACAAAGAAACAACAACAACCCCAATAACGTCGAAAACGCCCACGCGGTTTCAATATACCAATGCAATCTTTCATGGGGCGATTCGTGAACTAAACTAATGCTATCCAAATTGCAAATGGCGTCTATGTTGGGGAGAATGCAAGTACTGATCATTAAAGCCAGCATATGTACGGCAACCAATAACGTTGTGCAAACGGCGAAAGCTACTAGTACTTCGGTAGACACTTTTGATTTCTCGCTGAGTTGAACTTCGACCATAGCCACCATGGCAAAGCCGGATAACAAAGCGGAGGTCTTGGAAGATGCTTTGAGTTTGGCTCTACTAAGTTGGAGTTTTCTCCAGGATAAGTAGCTTGGAGTGTGGAGGTCTTCACCAGATTGTGACATCCTGGACTAAAAAAAATATATTAATTACATCATTTTTCCCTAATTCGCGTTTACAAAATTAATTTTGATGTTATTGGGGATTTTTTATTTGTGCTGTGCCAAATAAATATCTTTCATTTTAGTTGTCATTATGCAAAATTACTGCAATTAAATTTTTTATCGTAAAATAATTACAGCAAATAATAAAGTACTCTTTAAATGGGGTCCTATACCATTCTTCTTTTATTTATTTTTTCTGTAAGAACAGGATAAAATAAGAATTTTAGTGCAAACGCGACTTAAAAATTTTACGTAATAAGCGAGATATGAATTTTTAAAGTTTAAGAATTTGTGCGTGACGTAGCAGGTACTAACGAGTGATCGACAAACAATGGGACAAACTGTTAGTTATAGAGGGAACAATTTTTTTCATGTATGCATAGCTGAAATGTTTGTAAATAAAAACTTATACGTTATATTCATGAAGAAATTATTATTAAGTATAAATAACGTAAATAATAACCTTTTTTTCCTAATAAATTATAGAACATTGAAACAGTTTGACAATTTTATTACACAAAGCATGACGACGGATGGCGCCAGTGTTGGCCTGTTTTGAAGTTTCAATATTAATTTAACTAATATTATTATTAATTTAATTAATATTACAAATAGATTTAATTATAAATATATTATTATTGTTAATATTACTAGATGTTATAATTAAACAAATTCTTCAAACACAAACTTGTTAAATGTTTTGTTAGGTTATGGAACAACATGACATTTCATATTCTTTTAAAGGTGACCGCTACAGACGCGCGAATCTCCTTTTTAAAATCAGGCGACCAATCAAATTCTTAGTACCTAACGCGTCATACCCAATGGGGGATTACACCATTTTTTTTTTATAATTTCATCTGAAAATATTAGGAAAACTAAGACTATTGATGAAAATCCGGTGAAAAAAATCCTATTAATAAGCGAGTTATGGTCTCCCGAATTTTGAAAAGATTGACGTGACGTCACATTTATTTGTTTTTATATCAAACTGTTTTCATCATGGACCTAAATGTTCTTGAAATATATGCTATTTTAAGTTATATTTACATAAAAATAAATGAATATTATAACAGTGTATAAGTATACATACTTTATAATTACAGGTGTATTTAAATTATTAAGTTTAATGCAAGAAATTTATGTTAAAATAAAAACTGTTTGGAAACTGTAGTACAGGAATGTTAGCCCCTCCTTTCGAATTTGAATTTCTGAACTTCCATTGGTAGTAATCCCACCTCCTAACACGCTATTTGTAATGCATGTATAGGCGGTTTCTCGGTCGCCAATCAAAATATTTTCATATTAGTGTCGAAGCGTTATAACAAAAAACCCTTAATTTCTGAAATATCTCAATGGGGGATTACGGCTCAATCGAATTAAAGGAAAATTACGAATGTATATGCTGAATAACGAATATTAATAAAAAAATGAAATGGTATAATTGAGATATTTCGGAAATAAAGGGTTTTTTGTTATAGCGCTTCGACACTAATATGAAAATATTTGGCTACCGAGAAACCGCCTATACATGCATTACAAATAGCGTGTTAGGAGGTGGAGATTACTACCAATGGAAGTTAAGAAATTCAAATTCGAAAGGAGGGGCTAACATTCCTGTACTACAGTTTCCAAACAGTTTTTATTTTAACATAAATTTCTTGCATTAAATTTAATAATTTAAATACACCTGCAATTATAAAGTATGTAGACTTATACAGTGTTATAATATTCATTTATTTTTATGTAAATATAATTTAAAATAACATATATTTCAAGAACATTTAGGTCCATGATGAAAACAGTTTGATATAAAAACACATAAATGTGACGTCACGTCAATCTTTTGAAAATTCGGGAGACCATAACTCGCTTATTAATAGGAATTTTTTCACCGGATTTTCATCAATAGTCTTAGTTTTCCTAATATTTTCAGATAAAATTATAAAAAAAAATGGTGTAATCCCCCATTATACCATTTAATTTTTTTATTAATATTCGTTACTCAGCATATACATTCGTATTTTTTTAACTATTTTCCTTTAATTCGATTGAGCCGTAATCCCCCATTAGTAATCATCTTCAATCGCTTGTAGTTTGTGACCTAGTCAATATTTAAAGAAAATTTTTTCACTAATACTTATTAATTTATGTATATTTTCGTCTTCTTATTTAAGATAGTTAAAATATGACTATGGTATAGGACCCCATTAAAATTGAAAGTATTTATTTGTTGATTCATAAGATAATTAATATACAGAGTGATCAAAAATAACTGATTCAGTTGGCAATACAATTCTGGGGATCTTTTTATTCTAAGGTTTAACAATAAATACTAAAAGGTTATGTCAGAGCAGGAGCCTGACAGCTAATAGGATTTTGAGTGATTGAAATGTTTTAGATTATTACTTTATGCGTAACATAAGAAATAAAAATACTTGGTTAAGGGAAACAACAACCATTTTAATAAAAATTGTAAATATTCCTAAATTTAAATTTCCAAATATCACTGTCAACAGTTCAAAAAAAGAAATAAATTTATGTATCAATCTTACCAATTTCAAGTATTTTTTAAGTGTTGCCAAATGAATCAGTTATTTTTGATCACTCTGTAATAATAAATGTATGGGATGGAACAAATTCGAGTTTCTTATATGAAAAACTTTTTTATTATACGAACTACGAAAATTGATGTAAGTCTTTATGGGCCAATTTTTTGAGACAACTTCAATAGGTACCATAGGAATTTTCCATCGTCTTTTGTTTTGAGCTACAGGCTAAAACGCGAATTCATTGTCTACTATCGTTTGGAAAAGAATACTATCATTTTTTGTTTGTACAAACAAAAGAACTCGTAGGGAAAGTAGATATTTTCGTACACGACTATTTTATTATTTAGACCCTTAATGAAAATATTTTTAAAATTTGTATATTACGAAGTATGACGTCATTAAGGCACCTTTAGACAAAGATTGGTTCTTTTCTAATAGAGTGAGATAGCTATAGAATAAAAATGCCGCACGTCCTCGTACCGTACTATTCAATGTCGTAAAACAGAGTCATTCATAATATTCTTGTTCGTCAGCATAATAATTTTAAAATAAAAAGTAATAATTAAATTTAATTACATATAAGATTTAATTATTTCATGAATTACTAATACATAGGTACAAGAATATGTAATATTTTTTAAATAATTTCGTCGGTACGAATTTCTTTGTAATATAACTAAAATATGTATAAAAATTATAGATAAAAAAATAAATAAATACATCATCATGACTTATTACCCATTTTTTCGTCATCTTCATTTTATTCACAGATTTTGATAATGACGATATATCTGTAGCGTAGCATTGAGTGCATTATGTCACGGGATCTCAAAGATGTGGAGAGTACCGCAAAGGTCACTTTTGTACAATTAAAAAAAAAAAAAAGATTAATAACACATTTATTACACGATTAATATAAGAATGTTCTCTAATCATTGAGGAAAGTGATTCATATTTATTTACTTTTAACCGGTAACACTTTTATGATACATTTTTATCTCAAATATTTGCTTTTAGATAAAACAGCACTTCTATATCATATACGGAAATTATACTCAGTTTATAAATAAAACTAATTGGTCAAATATTTGGCAAAATTTCTATCAACACATGAAGAGCAACTGGCAATGTATCAACCTTAAAATTTAATATAAAATGTAACATTTACTTACTTTATTCCGATTCCACAACGGGGCGGTGCTACTTGCTCGACACTCTCTTGTTTTGCACAGAGACGTGGACAAATCTAGCCCAACACTTTGAGTAGACCAAACAGACATGGAACACACTAAAAAAGAATATAATTATGCAGAAAAATCACTCAAAACAACACAGAAACACTAAGCACAAATCATGCACAAAATAATTAGGCTATTCAAAAAATAATTACACTAAAACATGTGTAATTTCATAATTACACAGTAGGCATCGGTTAAAACATTTCACAAACAAATGCACATGCAAAAATATAAAGTTTTATAGAAAAATTATAAACAACCACTTGCTACTTGCTTTCGTTGGCATGGAAAACAATGACAGATCAAACTAAGATCGGAACTGTTCGGGAAATTTCGCCCTCAGGCGGGAAAATTAATCGAAAAGATCCTATCATTGTATGTCAATTTAGTTCAAGCGGCAAACTACATTACATACTCATTGATTACAAAAACATATGATTAATTATTATGTTTACTTGTTTTATTAACATTAATTATTGAAACATCTGGTCTTGCGCATGTCTTATGGATAATTTCACGCATGTTATTGTTATTAAATGTATTGTAGGTTAAATAATTGTAACATAACCTTGTGTTTTAAGTTATTTTGAGAATTTCAAAGTTGCCAATAAACTCTAACCGGTAAAGGTTAGAATTTCTAGGCCATTGTTGGCCACTAGCCGATTTAAACGGAGCAAAGTTCATGACTTTGTGATGAATTAGTGGACGTTTTATTTATTTTGCATTACTAATTCGGATAAAATATCGTTTACTTAAAATAGAAAATGGCGACTTGACACCTTTTGCGACGGTTTTCATGGTCGAACTCCGAACATTTTATGATTTATGAGCCATAACATTCAAGTACCATTTTTATGTTTTGAACGAAGTGTTTTAAACACAACAATAACGATAGCTATAACTTTGTAAAAATTAATATTCTATTAATATACGTCGAATGTTAAAAAATTAAATTCCTAAGAATTATAATATGCATACGGTGTGGTGGCATAAAGATTTAACATGGGATTTTAGTTTTATGCCATTTCTTACTCTTTTGTTCATTTATTCAAAATTATAACTTGCATACAAAACTGTTTTTATTTTTTTATTATTATTATTATGTTTCTAGTTTCTTCGCAATTTAAAAAAAAATGGTTATTCGCAGCTATAATCATGGTATTTGTTTTTGTTTTGTTTATAGTGGCGGATCTATGAGGAGGGTAAAGGGAGTAATTACACCCCCTAAAGAAATTAAAAATATATATTGTTTTTAAATATTGAAAAAAAAATCAAAGAAATTTTTGACATTTTTCTGTCAGTTACATATGCATATCTGTAGAAAATTTAAAAATCTTTAATTTGTATAGTAACATTAATTGCAAAATAAAGTGCCATTTCCGGTTATCCGATTTACACCAAAATCTAATGGTTTCTTTCTATTTTAGAATAGAGTCGAAATTCAAGGTTTCATTTTTTTCGATTGATAGTATTAGAGTTATAGTGTCAAGAGGAACCACACACATATACATACACACACACACACACACCCAACCACACACACACACACACACACACACAGAGAGACATCATCGTAAAAATGTTAAAATTGAATTCTAGGGACCTTAAAACGTGGTCATTTACTAAAATATCGATATGCGATTTTTAGCACGATCCATATACCTCCCATACCAATGGTAGCGGGAGGTAAAAATCGATAGAAAACCCATTTGATAAATTATTTATAATGTCCAAATATAGAACAGAAAATTTTTTGGTTAAAAAATTATCCAATTGATCCCTTTATTGCTGACCACGTGTGCGAAAGTAACCAATCAAAACAAACTTACACTGATAATTATCCTAAGACAATTATCACTTATGTCACTAAGTTGCTAAGTAACAAAGACTTTTTGACATATAATTAAAGATTAATTGTTTTAATTTGAAAATGTCATTGAAAATGACGATTTAATTAACAAAATTATAGAAGAACACACATCAAAAAATACTGTATTAAATAAAAAACTAAATGTGGAGAATATTTATAGACTTTTGTATGTCTTATCTTCTTCTCTTTGGTCTCACTCAAAGATGTCTCATTCCCATTGCACACTTCACACTGAACATATTCATAGCTACATTCACGTTCATAGCTACTAGTGACATCTACTGGGCTATGTTAGACACAAAATTCTATCAAATACAAATTTAGGCAAATTTAACGTTAAAACTGCAAAAAAATTTCTCACCGAATACCCCTCGATCATTGATAAATACTTATAATTTTATCACACTTCCTCAAGCTCGTTGCTTTTAGGTAACACCACCTCCGCCTTCGGCGTCGGGCTGTTACCAGGCAACGCGCTTTCGGTAACTGTCATAAAATTATTTCGTAATTATCAATGTCCTCGGGATATTATAGCTGATAATATATTACATATAAATGATGTACATATATAATTATTAATCACTGACTTCTACAATTTTCCTCATTAAAAGCAAAATATATTTATTTTATGGGAACTTTTTATTTATTAATTCATTTCACATTTTTCCTATAAACATGTAAATATTATCTTATCACTTTTGTGCTACTTGCAATTGGAAATAATTCTCGAGTGATCCCATTATTATTATTATTGTTGTTGTTGCAAATATTTGTTTCACATATTCTGTTAAACGATATTTTTATCAAAGATAGTATTTTCTGTTTATGGTTTATATAAGTTGTGTAAGAAATAAAAAAATATTTATTCTACGAAAATCATAAAAAGATACTCGTAGTTTATAAACTTTTTATATTCAGCAAAAACTTTGATTTCATCTATTCATTTTTGGGTTACAAACAAAAAACATAATTATAGTTTTATCATTGTCGCAGAACACGTATTTTTAATTTAATAATTTATTATTACTAGACTTTAATTACAAGTACATACACATATAATAGCAATTTTATTTGTTTTCATAGAAATATATTCTTTAGTGATGAAATACTATTTGTTATTTTAAGATGCAGGTATAATGGATAATGAAAATATTTTCATGCGTATTTCTTAGTTCATTAGAAGAAAATGTATTTTGCATTTCGCAAACGGAAGAAGGAAACATAAAATCTTTATCTTCAAAATGACTAAATTTATCTGTCAAGACATTCTTTGCATTTTTACAGATAAATTCTTTAAATTTTCGACAAAAATAAGATGTGATTAGCATTTTGGCAAGTGTTTTCAGCATTTTCTTTTTTGAAAGTCATATAATTTTTCTTTAAATAGCGATAGTGTAGGTACCCTAGTTAGGTAAGTTGCTGTGATCGGAAGATATACAGGAGGGGGGTTGGAAGTCATGGTGTATTGTGAGTATATCTCGCAGTATATCAAATGGGGGATTACGGCTCAATCGAATTAAAGGAAAATAGTAAAAAAAATACGAATGTATACGCTGAGTAACGAATATTAATAAAAAAATGAAATGGTATAATTGAGATATTTCGGAAATAAAGGGTTTTTTTGTTATAACGCTTCGACACTAATATGAAAATATTTTGATTGGCGACCGAGAAACCGCCTATACGTGCATTACAAATAGCGTGTTAGGAGGTGGGATTACTACCAATGGAAGTTAAGAAATTCAAATTCGAAAGGAGGGGCTAACATTCCTGTACTACAGTTTCCAAACAGTTTTTATTTTAACATAAATTTCTTGCATTAAACTTAATAATTTAAATACACCTGTAATTATAAAGTATGTATACTTACAGTGTTATAATATTCATTTATTTTTATGTAAATATAACTTAAAATAGCATATATTTCAAGAACATTTAGGTCCATGATGAAAACAGTTTGATATAAAAACACATAAATGTGACGTCACGTCAATCTTTTCAAAATTCGGAAGACCATAACTCTCTTATTAATAGGAATTTTTTCACCGGATTTACATCAATAGTCTTAGTTTTCCTAATATTTTCAGATGAAATTATAAAAAAAATGGAGTAATCCCCCATTATAATAAAAAATTCAAAGAAAGTAAGGATATTTCGTTCCATGTGTAAGTAACTAGGATTTTTTTTACAAATAATATATTAAACAAAGTGTGACTTTTAGGTTTCCTGCTAATAATGACGTAATAGTAAAGAGATTGAAATTTATTGGAAATAAAGGTGATTTACATATTTGAAAAGCAGCAATTAGTCATTATTTTGTAAAAAGGGTAGTACAAATATTAAGATATTACGCAGCCCGCAATACAACACGGCTTCCGCATATGTTTCGATCACAACAAACACAATGTCAGGCGGCCTCTAGTCACTAGTCAGTATATGCTCGAAGTTTCTATAAACACATTTTACTTTTTATATTGTTGTCATTAAACAAGTGAAAATCGAATTACATCGTCTTGATTACGTAAACAACCGTACGGCAATTGTTTCAGATGACAAGCTATGCGCGTTTCCGTTTGGTCACTATAATTAATCTGATTAGTTGTCCTTCAGTTTTTTTTACGTATCCTTGCCAAAAAATTGACTTATTTTACGATAGTACGATAAATATTTCATTTGTGGTTGAAAACTATTATATTTGTTTTGAATGAAAATGTTATTAGTTATGTCAAATATTTTTAGTATACAGACCGTTTATTAAATATCACTTCAAAGTTCACTTCACAGGCACTTATAATTAATATAGACCACAATATTATTTGTAATTAATAAATAGTAAATAGTTATACGATCATACATTTTTCCATATTTTAGTCTAGTAGTTCTTTGACGAACCACAACACATAAATGGTATATTTTAATTCTGAATCATTCACATATCACATAATTAAGAAATCATTATCAAAATATATAAATAAATGTCATTATGTGTTAAAAAAAAAGAAATAACTCGGAGTAGGCTATGAAAAGAGAAACGTATGTCTGATCAATATTATTTTATTTAGTACTTTACCAAAAGATGTACATATATTATATCTTATAAATAATTCATCCCTATACCCTAAAAGTGAAAGAAAATATTACAAAAATAAAAAAAATTGTTGTGGCCAACACAAGACCTTCCGTTAATTTGATGTATTTTGTACAAATCCCAAACCAAATTATCACATGAATATACATTATATAATGTATACTCATATATAAATACTCGAAAAATGCGTACACTTACGTAACATTCTCTTTACAATCAAATAATATTACTACCAAGTGTATATCTCTAACCATTTTTGAATTATTGCCCTAAATGTCAATATACCCCTCATTTAGATAAAAACTTCAAAATTTTCAAAAATCTAATTTTTATGTATCTAGATATTTCTCAAAGCGCTGATTCCAAATTTTGAAACCGCAGGTCGATATCTCCTTTCATTCTCGAGATATTTAGATTCAAAGTTTTTTTCAAAACTGCCCATTTTTGGGTAATAACCCAAAAATGGGTCGAGATAGGAATTTGGCGACAACACCATTCGTTTCTACGGGCAAAAATACATAAGTACGCCAATTTTCAGAATTTTTGAACACCGCATACAATCTCTAAAGCAAAATAACTGAAAATGGCCAAAAATCGCAAAAATCTAAGGTGTACCCCTTACGATTTTTTCAGATTTTGGCCATTTTCAGGGGTTTTTAAGCTTTTATTCATAAAAAATGAACCGGTTGGACAAAAATGATGAAAATTGCTATACTTACGTATTTTTGTCCGTAGAATCAAATGGTGATGTCGCCAAATTCATATCTCGACCCATTTTTGGGTTAATACCCAAAAATGGGCAGTTTTGAGCAAAACTTTAAATCTAAATATCTCGAGAAAGAAAAGAGGTATCGACCTGCGGTTTCAAAGTTTGGAATCAGTGCATTGAGAAGTATCTAGATACATAAAAATTAGATTTTTGAAAATTTTGAAGTTTTTATCTAAATGTGGGTTATATTGACTTTTAGGGCAATAATTCAAAAATGGGTAGAGATATAAACTTGCTAGTAATATTATTTGACTGTAAAGACAATGTTACGTAAGTGTACGCATATTTAGAGCATTTGAACAACTGAGTGAAATTTTAGAAATTAAAGTCTTAAAAGAAAATTATTATCGCGTTATTCTTGTATGAGTATTAATGAAAAAAAATGTTTAAATATTCATTCATTTCAAAACTACAAGCAATTGAAAGTAAAAGGTAAAAAATATAAAAAAGTACATCATGTAGTATAATAGTACTAAAATATACACAAAATAAGCTACGAATACTAGTTTGTTTATATCCATTTTCGATGTGACATTTATTCATACAAAAATACACAATTACTCACCAAAACATTGTGACAAAATGATACTCACAATTCTAAATTTGTTTAATAGATTTTAGTATTTTAGACCACGTATGATCATGCACAACAAAGTAATATTACGTGTTATTAAATATTAATTAATCTCAACTGAATTATAATCTCCTTAGAACAATTCTGAGAACATCTAAATAATATTTAATTGAGTGTTATAAAAACAGATAATATATTTGCTATTGCATCTTTCGCGCTGACTGTTTTCTGAAGATAACAAAAGTAAATATAAATGTTTGTTACTCTACTTATTTATTGAGTAAATATGTTTTATTTATACCTGTACCGCTATTTAGTTAAAAGTATTGGTTGTAAATTACAATAATAATTGTAAATTCAAGGTTTGAAATATGTAGTTAAATAATTATGATTGCTGAAAAATGGTTATTTATGTCTACTTTTATCACGAATATGGAATTTAATTGCCGAGGCCGCAAAATAAAACATATGAGTGATAAAAAGGAACTATACTTCATTTCATTTCACGTAAGAAAAAATCTGATATGGCCAGCACATAACCTCCCGCCAATTCCATGTTTAAAATAGTAGTGAGCTTTAAGTAAAGTATTACTTCCGGTTGATGTGATATTATTCTAAATGTTACATTCTTTATCTATTCATTGATAAGATTGGCGGTATTTCTTACGGATGTATGCATTTTGCCTATAATTTTAAATATTTCATTAATAAAATAATTAAAAAATTAAATGTACTTCCTAGAAAAACGTGCACTGTTTTTTGACACTCTCATTTATCGATCAATTTTAATCTATGTTATAAACATTTGAATTTGTCAATTGGTTTCATTAGTATACGAGTAGTTTGGACTGTGTGATTTATTACATCAGTTTATTTTATATATTACATTATTTATCTCTAAATCTATAGAAGACATAATAAAAAAAATAAATTTCATATTTTGCATTTAATATGATTACAATTTATAAAAATCTGATGCGGCCAACACAAAACCTCCCGCAATTTAATTTATATTAATTTAAATACATACCTACGTATTTACTAACGGTGCAAACTGTTCCATTGCAGAAAACTATTGCTTTATTTACTATTTTCTTTTTAAAATGTCACTATTATTAATTTGAAGTGATTAGTTTTTTGACAGTGACATTTACTGTTAGTTACATTCATTTGAAATATGAACTGTGTAACAAAGGAATTGATTCTAGGGACCTTAAAACGTGGTCATTTACTAAAATCTCGATATGTGATTTTTAGCACGATCCCTATACCTAGGGTTGCCAACTTTAGAAAATTACAGAAAAGGACATTTTTTCGGCAATTTAATTTTGGATTATGTGTAGAATTTAAAATGTATGAGAAAAATGCGCCGCAGGCGATTTTTTGAGAATTTTCAAGGTCAAACGTGTTTTAATGCAATGTTAGATAATTTAACAAATTCTTCTGAAGTTATCACCAAACACCAAAGCATACATTTCTATGTCTGCTACCGCCACTTTTTAGAGAAGACTGTAAACTAAATATTAGTAGTTAAATTAGTACCAATACATCAATAATTCAAAAATTCTATTGTTATTTCATTACATTACATAAAATGTGAAATAATTATTTCATTTTCATATTTATAATAATAAGAAAAATATTATTAATAACAAAATTTACTATAAAAGGACAAATCGCGTCCTTTCCTGGTTTAAAAAAGAACAAGGACAAAATATGCTCAAAAAAGGACAGTCCTTTCCAAAAAAGGTCAGTTGGCAACCCTACCTATACCTCCCTTACCAAGGGTAGCGGGAGGTAAAAATTTATTGAAATAAAAAATAATAAATAGGTATATACTAAATATAATTTTCTTCCTTTTCTTTTATGGCCCACTTAAATTTAAATTTAAGGTGTATATCAGCCCGAGTTTTTCAAGCGTGGGTTTTGTACTTTATTTTTACAAAATTGCGAGCTCGGGTTTAAGACTTTATATTAAGTTAAAGTATGTTTAGAAAAACTAGGACCATTATATTGATGTGACATATTTATTTTATTGTAATATACCTTTTTTATAAATAACAGCCGTATTTCCGTAAAAATACGATGTAATACCGGAGATTTCCTGTATTTCCTTTGATTTTTTTCTAAAAATACCTGAATTTTTTAATGGAATGCGTGTTTATTATTATTTCCTTTATATGTATGTTACTTCTCTGTAATATTATGTATAGTATGTATAAAAATGAAATGTATTTTATATACAACCTGTAATTAACGTTAACTTTATTCTCATCAAAATCATAACTTAATGTGCTGCATTATTTATCGAGGGAAATAAAGTACTCCCTAGGGAAATAAAGTGAGTCAAGTCCTTTGTTAATTGATATTGATTAACAAATATAGAATATTATCAATTATATTTATTTTGAAAAAATAATGTAATGATTTTTGTAAAGTTAAATTTAAAACTTTACTCCCTTGATATACAAACTATTATTTCGTCAAAATAAACTCTGTATATAAATTTATTGACAAATCATATTTCATTGTAATAATAATCATAGTCAATATATATTTTCTTCTAATGTATTATTATTAATACATGATTTGATTATAAATCCTATGATAATACTATATTGCATTATCTATGTTTACTTACGAATTATCATAGACATGTACATGGTAAATACAAATATTTACATATATACATACCGCTTGTATGATTCAGGATAAATAAATACTACATATTTTAAAATTCTTATCACTTATAACAACTTTAATTCAAATGATAATTTCGCACATCCATACAGCACGATGTACTGATATACACTGATGCAGAATAGAAAATTTGCCAAGTCCCAAGTGTCTATTTGCGAATTTGCGATAATTTTTTTTTTTAATTTCGTGATTTGCATTGTTGTTTTTTCAAATATTCATATTTGTATGGATCAATTTATTGTAATATAAGTACATAGGTGCTATATTTGAATAGCTAATTAATTTTTTAAATTTTGAAATTTATTCAAATTATACTACTAGAGACATCTTGTGATACGTCAGGATATTTATTATAGGTTAGTGGAAGTATTTATAGATGTCTATAGTTGAAGAAAATAAAAGTAAAACTATATAGAGTAATTTAAATAGTTGTTTATATTTAAATTATAAAACGAATATTAACTTTTTTGTTATTTTTATCGGTCAATTAACTTTTTTACTTTTCTGGAATATTTTTAAAATTAATATTTATAAAGGCAACTACTTGTAGCACATTTTTGTTTGGAAAAATTCTATTAACAAATGTACATAAATTACATTAAAATATTCCTTAATTATTATAATTTATTTCTACAAATTTTATTCTGACATTTATGTTAAATTTTATTACAATTTTTGATTGTACCGTAACAAAAAACTAGATTTTAAAATTCCACTCGGAATATTTAATAGAGCTGTTGCAAGAATTTTAATAATGAATTCTAAGAACAAGTACCAGATTTAAGATACCTACTTAAACTTAAGTATTAAGTACAGCAATTATTAATATACTTAAGTCTTCTGTTTTTACACGGTACATTCGTTCCCAAAGAATCCGAGCAAAAAAATCTTGTAAACATATACTTAGTCATAAGATTAATATTTTTTACCTCCCGCTACCCTTGGTAAGGGAGGTATAGGGATCGTGCTAAAAATCTCATATCGAGATTTTAGTAAATGATCACGTTTTAAGGTCCCTAGAATCCATTTTTAACATTTTCACGATGATGTCTGTATGTGTGTATGTGTATGGATTTTGTCTTCGCTCTAACTCAAATACTATCATTCAGAAAATTCTGAAACCTTGTATTTCTATCCTATTCTAATATGAAAAGAAGCCATTAGATTTTGGTATAAATCAGATAACCGGAAATGGCACTTTATTAATTGAAATCTGTCATTTACAAATTATGTTATAAACATTTGAATTTGTCTCCTTAGTGTAGTTTCGCCTACTCGACTTGTTATATCCCGATATTCTATATATTATAGCGTCTTTATCTCTAAATTTATAGAAGATGTAATAAAAAATTTAAATGTATCAGGTGTAGAATTTTGTTCTTCAAAATTAGTAATATCAAAAATTTTCAAAAATTAATATTTGGAAGAATTTCTTTTAAAAACTACTACTTCCGGTTGTTCAATTGTTACCAAAACCTTTTCAGCTCTTCCCAGGAATGTCAGATTGAGGAATCCATAGTTAAACAGTTCTTAAGTCTTATAGTTTTTGAGGAATCGTGGCTACAACATCCAGACATACACACATACACACATCCACACACACACACACACACACAGACATCATTTTAAAAATGTTATAAACGGATTATAGGGACCTTAAATCGTGCTTATTCACTAAAATCTGGGTATGCGAATTTTAGCATGAATCCAATACCTCTCTTAGCGAGAGGTAATAGTAAATAAAGCAATAGTTTTCTGCAATGGAACAGTTTGCAGCGTTAGTAAATACGTAGGTAGGTATGTATTTAAAGTAATAAAAATTAAATAGCGGGAGGTTTTGTGTTGGCCACATCAGATTTTTTTCTTTTATAAATACGAAGATTTGATAAAATATGGTACAAAATTGGAGACTTTCTAAATCGTATTATTTTTAAATCGTGTGAAAATAATCCGAGGAAAAAATAGGTTTGACTGTACTTTTCAAGTACTTACTAAAAAGGCAATAATCTAATTGAATGTTTTGATATAAAAATTATTAATTTTTAATATATTATGTAATATATCTGTCATTGTAATAACTAAAAATCAAATTTAGAAAAACCAGACCTTGGAAAAGGATGTGCAAAATTTAACAGTTAATTGAAATATGTTTTTTTCCAAGGCTCTTACAATGACATTCTTCTATATGATTTTTTTTTTTTTATATCATTGACATAAATATGTATATACTTGAATTTTGAATTTTGTAATAAGTAGTATTTTTGTTAGTTTGGTATAATTTGTTTAATGAAAATAACTGTTTACTTTTTGAAGACAGGTACTTGAGTATCCACTTAAAAATATGTTGTGGCCAGCACAATACCTCTCGCCATTTCCGTTTGTTACATTAGTATTGAATTTAACATTATTTCTTGTACACACAAATGATTCTAATTACACTTCTATAATGTTCAAAATGGTTCCAATTCATTGAAGGGTTTGGCGGTATTTCTAAGAATATATGTATTTTTACCATTAATATACATATACCTACCTACAATTTTAAATATTTAATTATTAATTCAATAAAAAATATTAAACATACCTACTTCTCAGAAAAAGCTTTCAATAATATCAGTAAAACTGTTGATTTTTGACACTGATATTTATCTATCAATTACGAACATTTGAATTTGACAACTGGTTTCCTCGATGTAGTCTGGACTGTGCGATTTATTGCAATAGATTATTCTATATATTTTTTATATAAATCTATATAAGACAATAAAAATTTTAAGTAATTATATGGAGAATTTTATGTTCTTCCATAATTGTAAAAACAAAAATTTTCAAAAAATACTATTAGATTTTTTCTAAGAAACTACTACTTCCCCTTGTCCATTTGTTATAAAATGTTAGGGATAATTATTTTTGTAGAATTGAATAATAGTAAATTGTTGGCAATTAATGGTTTATTGTGTAACTAATTATATTAGGCCCTATATATAAAGTGTGTAACGATAATTTAGGCAGTGCCGAATAAACTGCTGTTGAAAGGTTGTGTTTTAGAATATTTTCTGCCGTGCCTACCTATTCCATAATCTTAACACGTGCCTGCCTTTTTCCTTAATCCTAACAAAAAGCCTTTTCAGCTGTTTCCATTAATGTCAGATTGAGGAGTACGTAGTTAAACAGTTCTTAAGTATTATGGTTTTTGAAGAATCATCCTTCCAACATCTAGACACACACACAGGCATCATCGTAAAAATATTATAATCGGATTGTAGGAACGTGCTTATTCACTAAAATCTGGATATGTGATTTTCTACAAGGCCAATGGAACTGGAACCGTGTGGAAATCTTAGTCCATTTTATTTTACGGTAAGTATAGTACATAAATATAAGTTACCTCGTTAGTAGGTACTTGAGTACAAATGTACTTAAGTACTGCTCAGCAAAACTCGACTCGTGGCGTGTTTCCCAAACTTGTATTCGTACGTTAACAGATTATCTTATGATACTTGTTTTTTAATGTACTGTTATTTATTTCATTATCAATTAACAACCAGTTTACTGATTAGGTACGCTATAAAGTAATATAAGTAGAATTTGTGTAATAATAGTTATTTACATTCGAGTGTGTGTAAGTTGTATTTTACAGCGCGACAGCTTTGTTTAAGGCACGAGCCCTTAAGGCGAGTGCCTTATTAGCTGGAGCGCTGTAAAATACTTCACGCACGAGAATTGTATCAAATTTTTTGGCCGACGATAATGAAAATCACTTTTTTTAATGAGATAGGTTATACTTCTGAAAAAGGTTAGTTTAAAATACTGGGGTTGTCAATTTCCAAATTTGATTTTACTTACCTTCATTAGAGTACTTCTTCTAGCGAAAATTTATTTGTAATAATAGACGTTGTTTATGACTGATAATATATTTATTTGCTCATGTTTTCTTCGTAATAAATAATAGGTAGGTGTCGATATTTGACATTTCAGCAATTTTCGCCTCGCCTATTTGACAGGTATATCGATCGGTGACTATGTCGGTAACGACGGATTTTTACAATAATGACAGATGTCGCTGCCGTGATTTTGGTTTATATAAATTAATTTTAAATATAGGAAATGTTAAAGTAAAAAAATAACTTATGTAGGTAGTACTTTTTTACATGAACTTTATTATAGTAAAGATGATTTCTTTTCTAAATGCCCATAAACGTCCAGTGTATTTTGATTATTTTACCGCATAGTTACACAAGTTACAACACAGTAAGCGTAAAATGTAGGTTACACTTGCTGTGTATATAATTGTAAAGTTCCCATTACACTTCAGTAGGGCAAAAATAATATTTTTGTATTACAGTAATTAAAGTAATAAAATAATTAGGTACAACAATTTGTACATTGGTAAAAGTAAGACACAATAATTATAACTATTGCAATATTCCATTTGACATACCAAATACAATTACATATTGCTCAAAAATCATTACAATCTTATTATTTTTTATTTGTGAAAGTGTACAATACTTACCTACATTACAAAATTCCTATTTATATTATTCCATTTTCGAAACTATTATTTCATTTTCATTATATAATCCCAATTTGAATTAATTCAACAAAATTATATTGTTTCCCGTAGCATCTGCAGCTTGCAACTGCATTTCATATTAGTTTTTCACTTTTGCACGAAGAATTTGAAAAATGAACAAAACAATTTCCATTAAATAACGGCTGACTGTACTTCCACAGGTGACTTGACTTGGTTGGGAGTGGGGGCAAGTTCATCCTTGATTGGTAGCTCACGACACTTTCAATGAAAACTCACCATCTCGGGCATTTGTTTTTAGTAGTCAGTTGTTTGTGGCTGTGAGGTGTTGTTTTGTTTGGTTACCATGGCGCCGAACGCTATCCAGCTTCAAGATGACCAAAAGTTTGCCCTTATGAAAGTAAGTTTTGATAAAATATAGACATTATTTTATTGTATCAAAAAATATTTTCTTGGAATTCATATTTTAAAATTGAAAGGTGTACTTGACACCAATTCGTTGTGATATATGTTTGACGCCGTTTGGAATATTTTGAAAATGAATAATAATTCATATGTGGAACTATATTATTATCGTAAATAATATATTATAGTGTCATAAATGCTATCTAAACTGCTTTTTTGTGCAACGTTGAGAAAAGATGAAAAAAATCTGATGTGGCCACCACATTACCTTCCGTTAATTCTATGTATTTTCTACAAATCTCATACCAAAAGTTCCTTGGAAAAAGTTCTATATATCAAGTAAAATTGTAACACGAACATATACTATTTCCTGCAAGTTCCTTGGAAAAAAATCTATAAATCCAATAAAATTATTACAGGAACATATAGAATTATTTGAATATATCAGCTGTTTCCATGATTATAACAAAGTTGGATGATTTATGAATATTAATCTCTTTATAATTCTTTAACTAGTATATCTAGTCAAAATGAAGAAAAATGTATAATCAAACCGTATAGACAAGAAGGTATTCTTTCATATTGATATTCTCATAAAATTTCAATTTTTCTGTCAATTACAAACATTTGAATTTGATAACTGGTTTTTTTGGTGTACTCTGAAATGTGCGATTTATTGCAACATATTATTCTATATATTATATTTTCTTTTTCTCTAATCTATAGATGATATAACAAATTTTTAAGTGTATTAGATGGAGAATTTTATGTTATTCAATATTTGTAATAAAATTTTTCAAAAAATAATATTTAGAAGAACATTTTTTAAGAAACTATTACGACCGGTTGTCCAATCGTTATCAAAACCTTTTCAGCTCTTCCCATTGATGTCAGATTGAGGAACACGTACTTAAACAAGTCTTATCTTATATATAATAGTTTTTGAGGAACCATTCTTCCAATATAAAGACACACACACACCTACGAACATCATCGTAAAACTAGTAAAATCGTATTTTAGTGACCCTAAAACGTGCTTATTCATTAAATACTCACCACCGATTTTTTTGGCCAAAGACAATACCTTCCATAAAGGTGACGGTTATATTGTAATAATAATTATGAAATAGAGTTGTTTCAAGAAAATATATCCGTGATTTGACTCATATATCTGTAACCTCTGTGACATTATGTAGATGTCAAATATACTATTTATACATAGTTATTACAAATTCTCTAAAATCCTCCCTAGAAAACCGAGAATTGACGAAGTTTCGACTATGAAACATATGATGTGCTTGAGGTTGACAACGACCGGAGTAATGCTTGGCCAAGTAATACTCAAGTACGAGATTGAGCATAGACTATGAATACGGGAATAAAATGTTCATAGCACGCCAGATTAACAAAAAAGCACATAACAAATATCACAAGACGTGTTTACAATTTAAATATTCTTCAAAAAACTATTTCTTAATAAATATTCTTCAAGAAGTTTGACATTTTCCATCAGAACGTTCTACAAATCAAAATTTAAATATTTGTTTTCAAATTTATTGAATTTAAATTTAGGCTTACATAAAAGAAAAGCTGAACGAATGTGGTAGGAGTGGTAATCTTTATTAGCAGAAAAGGTAGATTTTCTTTTATGTATTTGTAAAGTATGAGAGTATATATAAAGTGTGGGAAATGGCATGATTTCGAGATCAATAAAATATTGTTTACATGACTTTTTAATATTTAAATTACACAGTTCCGATTGCTTTCTTTTGTAGTGTAGTCTAAGAATTTTTATAACATTAGGTGCATTACCCCACCATATGACCCGTAAGTTAGAATGGAGTGAAAAAGACCAAAATATGTTATACCCAAAGTAGAAAAATCAATTAAATATTTTAATCTTCTAAGAAGAAAAATATTAGAAGACATTTTTTTATTAATATTTATAACATGTAGATTTCCATTAAGATAATCATTTATTGTTAATCCATATAGAGGTAATGAGTTTCCTTTTTGAATTTTATTATCAAGGGACATTATTAATTCATGAGTTTGTTTTAACAGCAACAGATTATTTGATGAGAACCTATTGTCAAACGTGAATTTATATTATAATATTCTTGTTCGGGTTCAGACTTAAATGTTGTGGAACATTTAATGCGAATTTTAATTTTCTGTTTATTTAAAATTTTGTAAACTAAGTCTTTTTTGTGTCTATTATTTAAACTACATGAATGATATGATCTAGCGATTAACTTTCAAATTTCGTCCGCAGGCGTAAACCATTTCTTTCGGCCCTCTATACGTAAATAACTATTAAACAACTTTTCATTCTTGTACTTTTGCTGTAAAATGTACAGGAGAGCCAATTTCCGCACATTTTTAAAATTCCATGTTAAACTACAGTGTTCCGTGTTTCGTTGCATATCCTGCAGGTGCAGGTGTTTGTATAATTATTAATTTATACGGATTTCCCCGAATGTCTGTAAAAATGTATCAGCTTAAAATGAAAGGAAAAGAACTGTTATCCACATACATATAAAATATTTATTTTCAATTCGATTGCTTACTTACTATGTTTGCGTGTTGAGAAAACATTTTTCTTTTTGGAAATCTAAATAAGGTAAATGAACGCCAATTATATTTATATAATATTTGATATAGATATAAATGCAGTATGCAATTCACTCCTGATAAATTATTACGTGAATATCATATAAATATAATTTGTTTATCTATTTAATGGTGATTACGATTTGAAAGGTATTACTGTTTTTGTTTACCTTAAATCAGGAAGCTGTAAATATTATATTCAAATTTATGCTACACTAACAACTATAAGGACAATAAAAATGAAGTGTATTAAACGTTAGTAGGTGATTAACAATAATTATAATTATATAGAAATCAAGGTTATAAAGTATACTAAAAGTAATTTATGTAAATGTAAGGTTGCTGATAACTAATAACATTTGAACATTGTTTTTAGGTTAATAAAAAACGTAATAGATATTCCAAACATGTAATTTGTGCAAGTAAAAAATATAACTTCACTGTTTTTTCCCGTTCCTGAAAGTGTTATTTAGCCCTGTTTTATAAGAAATTTGTCTTCGCAACATTGAAAACAAATTTAATCAATAGAAACAGATGTAGAGCCTGTTATTTTCATGTTTTATTCAGTGTTAGCAATTATTATTGCTATTGGTTATTTGTTATAACATTATTTCTAATAAGTAACAACTTTCTTACAAAATATGTCTGATTATTCTACAATTCTCTTTCTTGAATGGGGGATTTCTCCATTTTTCTTTTTTTATAATTTCATCTGAAAGTGCAAAAGAAATAGTTGGTTTACCCTTACCAATGATGACTTTGAAGACCACTTCATTGACGATGAACACATACACTTTCACTTAAAGGGATGATACTCGTAGATAACTAAATCTTAAAGATGCTGATGCATCCCTAGCCCAAAATACGCTTGGACATGAGAGACCAACACAGATTCTGTCTTTCCAGCACGAAACTCTAAATAAGACTAAATAAAAACAGTTATAATCTTCAGGAAAACATATTTGAGGGGTGAAAGGTTATCATACAGCATCCATAGCTAAATATCAACCCTACACGTAGGGTGGCAATAACTTAATTATCAATATACTAAGGGCCGGTTTTTCAATCTCTGGTTAAAATTTTAACTTTTAGTTAAGTAAACAATATTGCATCGTTTTGTTGACAGCAATGATAAATCTGTCATTTGAAAGTTCATTTCGTTTCAGTTTTGTTATTTAACTCTTAGTTAAAATTTTAACCAGATATTGAAAAACCGGCCCTAATTTTCTAAGGGACTGATATTCAGAGTAAACAGAGAGAGATGTGGAAAAAATAGTAGATTGTGTTATTAGGATTAAAAGTGAGACTTTGTTTGATGAGCAATTAGTTTGCATTTGCGAGGCGAAGCGCAGCGAAGCCGAGAGAAACAAAAATTGCGGATCAAACAAAGACACTTTTAATCAGAATAACACATACTATTTTTTCTTCAACCGAAATAAATATGATGAATACATACATCTAAATACAATGAAGACATGCAAGTTTTCGAAATGTAAAGCTCAGCGGGTAGTTAGCCATGACTTTTGTTTTGTTTACATATTTCTTTGTTCTGCGCTGTCAAGTAGCAAAATTGTATAAATATTCGTATTTGCATTTAAATTTTGATTTAAAATGTCTGGATTTCAAGAATCTGATTTACCATTTGATATTGAAGAAAGTGCAAAAGAAATAGTGGTAAATTTATTGCCATCAAAATCGCGTGAAGTTTACGAGTGCGCATATAATCGTTTCATGGAATTATTTGCTTTACAGGATTAAAAGTACTTTTAATACATGTAAGTAAATGTGTTACCTAGCAACAGTTACATTTTTATACTAGTAACAAAAATATTAACTTTTAAAACAAAAAACAGTATTAAAAGCATAGCCTTTTAATACGGTTGAAGAAAAAGATAATTATTTCTGAATTACAAAAATAACAAAGTTGAAATGTTGATATTGAAACTATAATTTAGAAGGGTTTATTGTTCTGCCCTCACCTTGTCACACTAATTTTGTGCAGTAAATGATTTTGAAAGCATAATAGTTATTTATTTATTTAAAATGCAATCCGATATTTTGTGTCATATACGTAGAAAAAAATTTTCTCATCAACGAATTGGAAAATCAATCATAATTAACCTTGAATTTTCAATCATAATAATTGTGTCATTATAGTCAAGATTTTTATGATAATATAATATGCCCAATATCTAGATAAGTTTTTCAAGGCTAAATAAAAACGCAATATTTACCATACATATTTCATTTTGTGTTTTATCTATGACTGATATACATAGAAAAAATCTGTTGTGGCCAGCACAAGACCTTCCGTTTATTTGATGTATTTTGTACAAATCCCATACCAAAAGTCCATTAGAAAAGATTCTATATATCCAATAAAATTATTACATGAATATACATTATGTAAACTCATATATAAATACTCTAAAAATGTGTACACTTACGTAACATTCTCTTTACAATCAAATAATATTACTAGGTACCAAGTTTATATCTGTACTCATTTTCGAATTATTGCCGTAAAAGTCAATATACCCCACATTTAGATAAAAACTTAAAAATTTTCAAAAATCTAATTTTTATGTATCTAGATACTTCTCAATGCGCTGATTCCAAATTTTGCAACCGCAGGTCGATATCTCTTTTCGTTCTCGAGATATTTAGATTCAAAGTTTTGCTCTAAACTGCCCATTTTTGGGTAATAACCCAAAAATGGGTCGAAATATGGATTTAGCGACAACACCATTCGATTCTACGGGCAAAATTACGTAGGTACACCAATTTTCAGAATTTTTGAACACCGCATACAATCTCTAAAGCAAAATAACTGAAAATGGCCAAAAATCGCAAAAAATCTAAGGTGTACCCCTTACGATTTTTTCAGATTTTGACCATTTTCAGGGGTTTTTAAGCTTTTATTCATAAAAAATGAACCGGTTGGACAAAAATTATGACAATTGCTATACTTATGTATTTTTGTCCGTAGAATCGAATGGTGATGTCGCCAAATTCATATCTCGGCCCATTTTTGGGTTAATACCCAAAAATGGGCAGTTTTGAGCAAAACTTTGAATCTAAATATCTCGAGAACGAAAAGAGATATCGACCTGCGGTTTCAAAATTTGGAATAAGCGCATTGAAAAGTATCTAGATACATAAAAATTAGATTTTTGAAAATTTTGAAATTTTTATCTAAATGTGGGGTATATTGACTTTTAGGGCAATAATTCGATAATGGGTAAAAATATAAAATTGCTAGTAATATTATTTGATTGTAAAGAGAATGTTACGTAAGTGTACGCATTTTTGCAGTACTTGAACAACTGTATGAATTTTTAGAAATAAAAGTATTGAAATAAAAATGGATAATGCTATAAAAAAGTTCTTTGGAAAAGATTCTATATATCCAATAAAATTATAAAATGAACACATACTATTTTTTACAAATTCCATACCAAATGTTCTTTTGAAAAGATTCTATAAATCCAATAAAATTATAACATGAACATGAAGACAATATCTTCCTTACCTAAAGGTGACGGAAGGTAAAAAGAACGGACATTCGGGTTTTATATTATTTTATATTCGGGGAAAATAAAATAAATGCGAAAAAAAACAATAAAATAATTACAATTTTTATGGAATATTAGTAGCAGTCGAGATCGAGAAATAGACTGAATGGTAAGATACAAAATTTCAAAAACGAACAGAAAACAGGCAGTTTAAATCAAAATTTCAAAATTTAAATTTATAAATTAAATTCATCATAAACCAGCCTTTAGGCTTCTGGAGGAGTTAAATAGTAAAATAAAAATACATTTTTTTAGTATTAAAGTTTATAATCCACTACAAATAAATAATAATAAATAAAGGAATAAAATCAACCATTTATTATTCATACATCACATTTCACCGACGCCTCATCACTGGTAGACCGATCATCTTCATCCTTAAACCCTTTATCCACCAAATGATACGTTTCCGCCTCTAAGGCCAATCTTCTAATATTGCTCAAACACCCCGCTGCAGATTCTTGCAATGCTTTATCTTTACTAGCCACTGCTTTTAGCAAAAAGGGCACTACTCCCGCCTCGTGCATACTGATACAATTAAACGCGTTTTCTGATAAATGGTAAAGGGCCAGTGCGGTAGTGCGGTGAACGTCCGGGTTGGAATCGGCCATGTAGCAGACCAGAGGGGTGATCGCTCCCAAACTGCCGAAGTCTTTGCGATTGGTGCGCCATGGACAGCTGAAGGCGATTGCTTCGGCTAAATGTTCGCGAAGGAGCTGAAAAGAATTTGTTTATGATTGTATGGCAAAAACATAAATATAGCAACTTTTAAAAATTTTCAGTAGTAATATAACAAGAGTGAGAATAAATTGAAAATAATTTGACAGATTTTTCGAAAACTTGTTTTAATGAATTTTGGTATAGAGATAGATTGGACTTTGGAGAAGGACATAGGCTACCTTTTGTCGCGAAAGTAAAACTTGAAAGGGTGAAATAGGGGATGAAAGTTTGTATGGAGAACCCATCATTTCTTCCGCTGAACCAATATTAATATTTAAAAAATCCGTTGTGGCCAGCACAAGACCTTCCGTCAATTCGATGTATTTTGTACAAATCCCATACCAATAGGTCCTTGGAACAGATTCTATATAATATTATGTAAAATCGAACACGAACACATACTATTTTTTACAAATTCTATACTAAAAGTTCATTTGAAAAGGTTCTTTAAATCCAATAAAATTATAACATAAACTACACTAAGTAATGTCCTTCCATCTTCTCTTTGGCCTTTCTCTGCATGTCACTTGCGAGTAAAATATGACATACCAATTTTAGATCCTATACTTTCCATATTTGGTTTTGCACTTGCAACTGACATCTATCAATTAATTTTTTTTGAATAATTATGTCAGCTGTTTCCATGATAAATTGCAAAGCTGACTAATTTTTGAAAATTATTTTCTTTATAATGCTTTAAATCTACATCTATTGAATATGAAGGAAAATGTATAATCAAACTGTATAGAGAAGAATATTTTCTTTAATATGTATTATAACAAAATGTCAAAAAACAATATATAACTGCGTTTTTTTAACAAAACCTGTTAAAAACTTCAAATAAAGGTACTTCCGGTGGATCAATTATAACCAAAATCAAATCAACTCTTCATATGGATGTACAGAAGAGGAATACGAAAGAATTATAATTTTTAGAATTGTAGTATTGGAGTTATCGTCGGAGAAAAATTTGTCACACACGGACATACATACACACACACGGACACACACACACACGGATACACACACACACATACAGACATCATCTTAAAAATAGTAAATTCGTATTGTAGGGACCCTAAAACGTGCTTATTCATTAAAAACTCACCACCGAATTTTTTGACCAAAAACAATACCTTCCTTACCTAAAGGTGACGGAAGGTAAAAAAGAGGCCGCTTAATTCAACTACATAAAAATATTTTTGATTTATTTAAAACCTAAGAGAATATTTTGTTAGAAAATATAAAATCTCCAAATCATGTCATCACTTATATATCGTAGCGTGCTTAATAAGAAAGTTTTTCATATAAGGAACTCGAATTTGTTCCAATCTGCACAAATAATGTTTTAATTTATAATTTCATTGTATTAAGATTAAGGCAATATTTCCGGAATGATAGAAAAAAAGAAAACGGGAAAAAATACTCTTTCGAAATCTAAAGATCGCGGTCCAAGTTACAAAAAATTAACTTTTCTATTTCCTAGTAATTTTTTATTTATATACTGGCCAATCATAATTAAATAATACTTATCAGTTAAAATATTTTTTCCGTTTTAGTAAAAATATACTAAACTACATCCAAAAGTTAATATAAATAAAAACAGTATTTTTTCTGTATACATGCAATTATTTTCTTCCCTTATCTTTTTATTTTGAAATTATTAACATATTTATATGGTTCTACTGTCGTAATTAACTAACTTCATTCATTTACATGGTGCAGTTGGCAAGTCTGTTTTGACAACTACAACATATCTTTGACAGGGCAAAATAAATATAAATAATCGCCTTCATACCGAGTGATTATTAATTACTGTGTTTCCAGAAGTGATTTCTATATTTTTTTGATTTATTTCATGATCAGACACATCACTAAAAAATAGAGGTCACTAATAGGTTAATATTAAGTTTAAAATCGGTAAAAAAATAATTTGTCAACACGGTACAAAACCCAGATTTACAACTTCGAGAGCATTATTTAAACAAAATACATGAACATAAAACATAGTAATAAAACTTTTCTTACTTCATCTTTTGTTTGAATAAGATCAGTAAACATAGGTATGACTCCATGGTCTGTGATGATCGCTAGATTTTCTATATCTTGTGCAATAACAGCGAGAGCGGCACACACAGCTGCAAGGACCTTCGGCTCCCCACTCCTCAGTTGACTGACAATTAGTTCCAACCCTCCTACAAATGAGCGGACCATTTCTCCGGAATCGAACGCGTTTTTCACTAAAGGCACTAATGCCCAAGCTGCGTTGGCTCTCACCTAAAAAAAATAGTTTTTGAGGTTGAAATTTTAATTTTATTGGGTGAGATTCAGTGGGTTGTATTAGCGTGTTTTAAGCTAAAACAGTCCTTTGTCAAAAATATTTTGGCAACTTTGTAATACCTGTCAGAAAAAAGTGAGAGACCAAAGGATCAAATAAAGAAAAAAATATTATTAACAGAAGTAAGAAAAAAGGACAAATGTCAAAACTGATCAAAACGGGGGTTGAGATATTTTAAAATTCATTAACATTCAGGTATGAAATATTTGACACATAAAATTTGACATATTTCTAACCTAATTTTGCAATAATGAGATTCCTTTTACACCTTCCTTTTACAATAATACTTCTTCATTTGACTAAAGGATATCTGTATTACTTTTCCATGTGGTAAAATTTCTAAATCACAATTGAAGCTCATTGATACATGTGGAAAATATTACAATGTTGCCATATACTTAATACAAGATTTAATACAGACCTTAATACAACCCACTGAATTCCACCCATTGAGACTAACATTTAATAGATATTTATACATCAAGTGAGCTAAGATAATGTTTATTTTATTCATGAGAAGAAAGTTTACAAGGGCTCGTGAGCTAAATTCTTCGAGCGAATAAACATTCTTAGCTCACGTGGTTTATACAATATTTTATTCAATTTTGACGAAATAATAATAAAAACCATTATAATATTTAATTTTGACAAAATAAAAAACTAATCAGTTAGTAGGCTGTGCATGACAATTGTCGATGATAGACGTCAAGTCATCTATTTAAAAACAAATAAAAAAAACATGATAACCCTTACATTATTGAAAAGAGAAAAATATATATATTTTTTTTTTTAAACTAAAATTATGGGTTCCATTTAAAAATATATAAGTTTGTGTTATATCTCGAAAATTTACGGATATAAAAATTTATTTCGTTCGCCACTGGCTAGTTAACAAAAATCTTTTATATTTGAAACGTTTTTCTCAATTACTAATAGTTTAGAAGTTATTTGAAAAAGAAAAAAAATCTGATTTTTATTAATTTAAATACATACCTACGTTACTAATGCTACAAACTATATTATGTTCTATTGCATATAACTATTACTTTATTTACGATTTTCTTTATTATTTAATATGTCACTATTATTAATTTGAAGTGATTAATTTTTTGACATTGACGTTTACCTGTCAGTTACATTCATTTGAAAAATAAACTGTGTAATAAAGGAATTTTGTTTATCTTAGGCTTCGGGGTTAAAAAAAGAAAAATGATTTTTAAATTTATCTGTAAAATATATAGAAAAAGTATTAATGTATACCTATACAAAATTCAATAATATATAATTTTCCAATGACATAAAATGCGAAAAAATGAGCTTCAATTAAAGTGCCATTTCCGTTTATCCGATTTACACCAAAATCTAATGGCTTCTTTTCGTATTAGAATAGGGTAGAAATATAAGATTTCAGAATTTTCTGAATGATAATATTTGAGTTAGAGCGAAGACAAAATTCATACACATACACACACACACACACACACACACACATATACACACACATACATACACACATAAATACAGACATCATCGTGAAAAGGGTAGCGGGAGGTAAAAATCAACAATATTCAGTTTTTCGTCATTATCTAGTGCCCTATGAGAATGTTTTGGAAAAACAAAAGCACATTTGAGATGGCCTTCCAAAGGCGCACAAAAAGTTCCATTTAACAGACATCGTATCTCTTATAGTTCTCGAGATCCCAATGGTGGCAGTCCTAAATGAGACACATTGGCTCGTAGCACAAGCCTTGTTTTAACTAAAACACTGTTTTAAGAAATGTCAAATTCAAATTTCAATATTTAATTTTACCCTTATGTTTGAAGAATGATTTTTTTAAAAATATTTGTTTGATTACAAATTACGTTCTGCTTTAAAATCATATTTTGATAAATTTCATATTATTCTGTTTTATTATTAAATAATGAAATTTGACATTTCTTAAAACAGCGTTTTAGTTAAAACAGGGCTTGTGCTACCAGCCATTGTATTCTTATAAGTTCCTTATTTACTTTAATTATCAACTTGTGGTTATTAATACGAAAGTAAGTATTTAACAGATATTAGCAGGTATTAATAAAAATACCTGCCAATATCTATTGAATATGAAGGACAATGAAGGAAAATGTATAATCAAACCGTATAAGATATTCTTTCTTATTGACAGTGAATTTAAAGTATACTTTATACTCACTGATATTGATAATCACATAAAATATCAAATAATGATATTTAACTGCGTTTTTTTTTTTCAAAAAATCTGTTGGCAAATCAATTAAATATTAGCAAAACTTCTGTATTTAAGTTATTAAAAGACGACAAATTTCATTATTATCATTTTCCAAATCACCAAGAGTTAAAATACTGCTCTTATTACTTTCTTGCGTTATTTATAAATCTGTAATATTATGATTAAAAGTTCATTTGACATTGATAATTTTGACAACCTATGTTGCATTTTATCTGTAACAGTAGGCATTTACGAAAATTCTACCGGTAGATACCGAACCTACCGACTGCGTTCGAAAACACAAGTGGTTAATAGTTACCGTGTTCGAAAATTGTACCATATCTACCAGATCCATCTACCGGATCCATGATTTGTGGATCGAGTAATTCAGCCGGTAAATGCGGTAAATGAAGAATCTAACCTTAAAAAAAAGGTAGAGATGCCAAGCGAAGTTCGAATCGGAAGTAGGTTCCAGAAGTTAATTATGATAATACAGAAGACGTGACGAAATAACGTTTAACTACGTCAAATTTCAAATCTGTTTCATCTTTCAATTGCTTTACATAAGTTACAAATCTACCCTGTTTACTACTTGCGTTTTTAAAATATCTATCCCTGTAAGTGTAACCTGATTAACAGCTGTTAACCGATATTTACCGGTAACAGTTCATCGGTAGAATTTTCGTAAATGCCTTGTGTTTATCTATCGTGATTTCTAAAAACTTATTTGAAGTTCATTTAAGACATATTTCACGTATTTACTTATTTTACATTTGTTACACGAAGGTAACAACGGGCACACTTTCTCTGTTACGTTATTTTATTACACTGTTCATTACATCAACTCCAAGTTCAATCGTCTTGTAATAATCACAACTTACTTGAATTTCTTGTTTTTGGAGCAATTTACATAATTATACGAAAAGCCAATGGTAGCTTCAAGGTTGAAAAAAGAAAAAAATCTGTAATTATAAATAATACGCGGTGATTTTGTGAACAAATAAAACTGAGTAAATATTTATTAAAATGAAACGGGGCTTTCCTTTGAAAAATGAATTATACATGTTTGTTTTTTTATGTTTGTTTTTCTTGGTAAGTAAATATTTTTTAACAAGAAATTTTTTAGTATTTGCACACACGTTTCGACGTATATTATCTACATAATAAATTAAGTTTTTATCAAAATCGATATGTTAAATGTAAGCATTGGAATTTTTATCGTAAAGCATATTTCAAACTACATTGTGCAAAATATTTAAAGGGTTAATTTTTTTGTTAATAACTTTTGTTCCAAGATAACTACACCCTTTCCACTTGTAATTCAAAAAGCGTCATTTATAATTCAGAATAATCAATTTAATTTCAGAAAACGTCATTTGTAATTCAAAAAATCTGATGTGGCCAACACAAAACCTCCCGCTATTTAATTATTACATACATACATACATAAAATCACGCGTTTCCCACTTAGAGGGTTAGCAAAAACTCGGAAACAATAGTAACAATAAGAAAAGGGGTAAGAGTAAGAACTCCGATGACTCACTTCACTCTTTAACAACATTTTTCTTTCGCCTTGTCCTCAATCATTATAGCATTCATACATAAGAACATTTTAAAGTGACCGATTTTCGGTAGCGAATAACCACATCCGGACCACAATAACAGTTACGCAACAATCATCCTTCGCCACACATTCCTATCCATTTTTATTAATTTAAATACATACTTACGTATTTACTAACGCTGCAAACTGTTCCATTGCATAAAACTATTGCTTTATGTACCTACTATTTTCTTTTTGAAATGTCTCTATTATTAATTTGAAGTGATTAGTTTTTTGACAGTGACATTTACTGTCAGTTACATTCATTTGAAATATGAACTGTGTAACATATAAAATATATAGAAAAAGTATTAATATATTCCTGTAGAAAATTCAATAATCTTTAATTTTCATAAGACATAAAATGCGAAAAAATGGCATTTAATAGTATTTTTTGAAAAAAAAACTATTACGAGCTTCAGGGAAAGTGCCATTTCCGGTTATCCGATTTACACCAAAATCTAATGGCTTCTATTCATATTAGAATAGGATAGAAATACAAAGTTTCAGATTTTTCTGGATGGTAGTATTTGAGTTAGAGCGAAGACAAAATCCCTACACATACACACACACACATATATATACACACACACACATACAGACATCATCGTGAAAATGTTAAAATTGGATTCTAAGGACCTTAAAACGTGGTCATTTACTAAAATCTCGATATGTGATTTTTAGCACGATCCCTATACCTCCCTTACCAAGGGTAGCGGGAGGTAAAAATCAGTTTAATTAAAAATTAAAAAAAATAAATATAAATAAAAAATAAATAATAATAAATATAATAAAAAATTAAACGCGAAGTACCAAATTTTGCCTTAACTTGCTATCCAACAGTCTTCCTTACCTCTGGGCTGTTATTTTTGAGCAAACTCCAAACCAACCTAACCCCATCCAGTTCCTCGATGTCCTTCATGGATTCGGGTTCGTGAGCAGACTCTTTCAATACGCAAGGGAGGTTCTCCAGCAATGGTGTATGAGTAGAATTGAGCAGATGAACAATCGGTCCAATGCCATCACAACGACGAAGTTCCACGCGGTTTTCTTCGTATCGTACACATTCGGCTAAAGCTCCAACTACGTTGGTGAGGACCGTGTCGTCATGGTCGGCTAGGAGTTCCACTAGGACATGCACGGTGTTCAGCTAAAGAGAAAGAAATACATAAATAAGTGTAAATATTGCTGGTCTATAAAACAGTGTCCCACACTCTATCTTCAGTGTGCCAGAGATAGCCAATGCTAATCTTATGGACGTTTTCTGTACCATGTTGCCAATTTTTCAATGTAATGTAATATTGAAACATTCATAAATTTTCATTGTTATACCAAAATTAGTTAACACTGTACAATTTAATTTTTATGAGGATCTCTTATTTACCCAAGGGCTTATTGTAATCACCCGAAATTTATCTGCAGTTCTAAATAGTTTCCTTTACAGGGGCGCGAAAAGATGCGTTGGAACCGGGGTGGACAATACATGCTGAAGCTATTTGTACCTGTAATAAGTAATATTTCAATACAATATTTAAAACCGCCCGGCATACTAATCTTCATCAAATGCATTAGAGATTAAAATATTAAAATATTATAAATTCAAATTGAAGATTATAAAGAAAGAATAAAGACTTATGAACTATGTAAAATATATGCAGTATTTCTAGCAAGCCTAAATATTAGAAAATTATCATAAATTAAATAAAAAAATAATGCTTAATAATTTTAACTCTTTATGAATTCATCATATAATATGTCGACATAAATAGCATAAAACATAAAAAAATATTCTTCATCAATATGGCATTGGGATAATTGTATCGTAGGAGGAAAACAAAAAATTAGGGATTTCAATTCATCATATCTATCTGCTCCAATCGGCAAGTATAGTGTTACAAAAATGCGCTGTAGAAAATATAGTGTTAATTATTTCATGTAGCTCTATATCTTTTCGTAGAATGGAAATATGTAACATAGGGAATTTATATTGTTGACGAAGATTGTAAAATGTCCAATTAAGTACAAAAATGTTTTATATTATTTACTTTAAATTGACTAGAGTTTATATGTTAATTATTTTCACTTACCTACGCTTGTTATGTTTTTATACCCTACTTATATTTTGTGTTTGTATTATTTTCTATTTTTTGTAAATTGTTAAACTGACCAGTTTATTATGATTTTTTCTACTTTTCACCCACCTGTTTAGATGCACTGAAAGTACACCAGTCATAAATACATTCAATGAATACCCAGAATATTGTAGACTAACAGCAGGTAAATTTGGCAACATGGTACTCCATAAGACCCTATACTGAACATAGAGTGTGGGACACTATAGAATGGCTAGGTTCTAACTGCAAGAAAGTAATATGGCGATGAAACTGATTTGAAATTTTAACTGGCTGATATTTGAACACAATATACAGTATAACTTCGATAATCTGGACAGCAATCGCCGGATTGGCGGGGTATCCGGACTAGTGGATTATATCTTATGTATTATTTTCTTTGTTATTTGTCTTGTCAAATCACTAAATCTACACATAAAATGAAACAAATCAGAACAATAACAATAAAAAAACATTTTATTATGCTCTCAAATTATAAAAATAAAACACTATACAAAACAATCTATGAGCATATTGTTGTCTATATTCTTTCTGTATCTAATTTTATAAACAACGTAGGTACCTATTTGGAATTTTTCTAAAAACGTTATGCTTGTATAGACATACCAGTTAATTATATAATAAAACTATAATAATGAAAATGTGCTGTCATTCTGCATCACTTTATTTTACTTATTCCATTATTTGTTGGTTTTGCGTCATTCAGTTTTAAGAAATAAACAATTCGAGGACTACCACATTTTTATTGTTTGTTATTCATAGTTTTATTTTATATGAAAACAATTACGCGCAGAATTCTAAGAAATAAACAATGTTTAGATTTTAATCTTTTTAGTTTAAAAAAGAAATACATCAAGATATGAATAAATAAAAAAATAAAAAAAATTGTATGTCCGAAAGGAAAAGTAAGGCTGTGTCCGATGTTGCACTTTTGTCACCCTAATATCTAAATCCTAAAGTTATATGTCCTAAATAATGCCATTATTTAGGATTTTGGGAATTAGATTTTAGGGTTTTGCAGGAGCACACTATCACTATGCCTTGAAGTTGACATGCACTAATTAAACAAATCATGTTCGTTGCTATAAATTGTGCAAAACGTCAAATTTATTGTCAAAGAATTGCGTCTTATAGCTTCTATTTTATGAAATATAATAATTAATCTGAAGCATCAAATTAAATCGAAGTGTATAATTTATTTTTGTTATTCTAAAGTGTTGCCATACAAACAAATGGATGTCATTAGTGTGCCATTCGAAGTTGTATTTATGTGAAGATCTAAATCTTAAAAACTAAATGCCAAAATGCGACATCGGATACAACCTTAAATGGTTGACATTTGGATCTTGCAGTAATGCAATCTCTTGACTGCTCCAGGAAACTTTATAAACTTGAATGTTTAAGCGTGTTCATATTTTTTTAAAAGATGTCAAAATCCTATGAGTATTCTAACCAAATTCTAACAAAATTGTCAAGAAAGAATTTGAAAAAAGTGCCGTCCCTAACGTGCTATTATTTCACGCGTTAGCGTTAAAAAAAAGCATTTTTTTCACACATTTATGTTAAAAAAGACATACTTTATAACGTAACGTACATCGCCGTGGCGTATTGTAACGTATCGTAACGCGTGATTTTTCTAAGGTATTTTATACAGAACCTTTACGGGGATTTGTCGTACAAAGTATGCTCATGTTCTGTCGATATAAGTGTATGACAGATTTGTATTTCACAGGTTAGTTTATTCGTAATACGCTATATTTCATATATATTTCCATTTAATATATTAATATAAACTTTGACACATGACACATGTCACTCATGTCAGTCACAGTCCACAAGAAAGGACTATTCGTAATGAGGTATTTTTTATATTTATTTCCATTTAATATATTAAGCTAAACTTTAACCCATATTAGCCACATAAAAACAAACAATAGCATAAAGAACTAATAATTTTCGTAATACCATAACGTATCGTAACGTGCCGTAACGTAGAAAGATAAAAGTTGGCGATCTTTGGGATTTTAATACGTTAGAACACGATACGTCACGTTACGGCTTACGGCTGTATAAATTATCACATTTGTTTGCATTGTTTTATTTTTTACGTTACGTTAGAGCACGGTACGTTACGTTACGGCTTACGCTATATAAATCCAGCATTAATGAAAAAAACTACTTTTTTAACAGACGTAAAAAATATATTTTTTAGACTTTCGAAAATGCAATTTAGCGGTTGTAATCACGTTGTAACGCTGTCAATACAGTTTTTTTTAAATTTATAAACATATAAAATCATATTTTATTTACTTATATATAAATAAATAAATTACGGCATATAACCCATTGCTGGGTATGCCAATCAGCTTCGTAATCGGTAATAATGACAGCAGGAATGTCACGCTAATGCGGCAGGATTGTAACTAGAATTTCTTTTAGACAGATAATAACATAGGCTATGACCCGGATTAATGTGACGTCACGTTCTGCTCTCCCGGAGTTTACCCGAATACCGTGACGCGTGACGGATCAGTTTTGTTCACTACCCAGGAAAAAGTGTACAAGGTGCGTCTAAAGAACTTTTCACTTCAAGAATAATTTGTACCTGATTGAATCTCATGACGTTTTCCTTGCTTTTCGCGCACTTCCAAATCGCCCCTGTAACCGCTGCCAAAAGGGACTTATCCTGCCTCAATTCTTCGTTTCTTGCCATGTTGACAAGTGGATCTAAGCCTCCTGCAGTACGCACCAAGTCCCTAGTTTTAGCGTCGGCTGCACATTGAAAAATCGCAGCAGCACAATATTTTTGAAGTTCTTGGCTTTGAATAGTGGATAAGTGTTTGACGATGTCTGGAATCATGCCTTCGGTTTGGATAGCAAGTTGGTAGTTGGGTTCTGTCGCACAGTTCTAGAAAGAAGAGGAAAATTAAGGGTTATAATAGGGGAATATCACTAGGAGAAAAAGGAGGGCTGCTGGGAAAGTTTCTTCAAACGTTGGAAAAGAACACCTAAAGAATTTTATAAATGGCTTTAGTGTTTTTCAAAATATTCTCCTTTAATGCACTTTTGCAAGCGTTCGAACTAATAATGTTGGAAGCATTTTTCCGCTCTATCTATTATTTTTACCTCTCGCTGCTAAGAGAGGTATTGGATTCATGCTAATAATCACATATCCAGATTTTAGTAAATAAGCACGTTTTAGGGTTGCTATGATCCGATTTTAACATTTTTACGCACATCTGCTATAAAATTGTTTGTTTACATCATAGTTACCATGGCGGAAACTGAAAGATTACACCCTGCGGGCGGTAAAGTAGCATATGCGGGCGGTAAAATACAGAAAGAGCCCGCTTACTGGTAAACAAAATATCAAAAATACAATTGGAAATGTAATCAAGACTCTTATTTTTAAAAAATTATATTAGTTCCGCTAAATTTTCACTAGATTTTATTAGAATTGCTTAAGGAATTACTTCAGAAATTGTCTCAAATCTCCAGTTTGACATTTAAAAAAATATTCATATAACCAAATAGTTAGCCTGGGCCTGCGCACTCAGTGGGTAATTACTGACTTTCAATTTAGTTATCTGTGCACTCACTTTGGCGCTAGTATCAACACAATTTGAATTGTTTCCCCCGTCATTTCTTAAAAATTTGAAGATGCAAATCGTGCGAATGTCAAACCGGTGTGTTTCAAATGAAAAGTGCGATATTGAAAATTAATACTTTAGTATCATTCATTGTGTTAACATTGTTTTATTGTGTTTTACGTTATTCTTAGTATTATTGGTGTTCATTTTTATTCTATAATTCTTTTGTACTAATACCCGTGTTATACTCCAGTAATGAAAGTAAAAATATCTGATGTGGACACCACATGACTTCCTTGTACGCCTGTCGCCTGTTACTTAATAATTAAAATATGTATAACAACATTTATTTCTTGTCCTAATTCATAGCAAACTTAATTACAGAAACCAAAAAGTACATATTGTTTAAATTTACATATCTCGCTTATACAAAAAACTAATTTAATCATACTTGAAGTTTTCGACGCAAAATTCAATTCTCTAAAACTTTTATTTGAAGCATTTATTGATAAATTCAAAATAACACCATTTTTTTCAAGAAAAACTGATAATAGCTTCAAGTAAAGTATCACTTCCGGTTAGACTATTTTAACCAAAGTCTATTATCTTATTTCCATTGATATAAAAGTGATATATACCAAATTTGAAAAGTTTTGGATTATATTTTAATATAGTTTTCATTAAAATCTATTATAGGTTTCAAGTAAAGTACCACTTCCTGGTATACCATTTTAACTAAAATCTATTATGTTATTCCAATTGATATAGAAGTATTATATACCAAATTTGAAAAATTTTGGATTATATTTTAATGTAGTTTTTCATTAAAATCTACTATAGGCTTTAAGTAAAGTACCACTTCCGGGAAGACCATTTTTACTAAAATCTATTATGTTATTCCCATTGATATACAAGTCTTATATACCAAATTTGAAAAGTTTTGGTTTATATTTTAATGTAGTTTTTCATTAAAATCTACTATAGGCTTCAAGTAAAGTACCACTTCCGGGAAGACCATTTTTACTAAAATCTATTATGTTATTCCCATTGATATAAAAGTCTTATATACAAAATTTGAAAAGTTTTGGATTATATTTTAATATAGTTTTCCATTAAAATCTATTATGGGCTTCAAGTAAAGGACCACTTCTGAAAGTTATGCAATGACCAAAAAGGGAGGTGCACAACTAGATGTAATAACAGTCCTAAATACAAAATTTTAACTTTCTACGGCTTCCCGTTTTTCAGTTATGCGAGATACGTACGTACATACGTACGTACGTACGTACATCCGTACGTACATACGTACGTACGTACAGACGTCACGACGAAATTAGTCAAAATGGATTCAGGGATGGTCAAAATGGATATTTCCGTTGAAATCTGGAAACCGAATTTTTTCGCGATTACAATACTTCCTTTACTTCGTACAAGGAAGTAAAAATTAACCATGCCTCCTAAAAATCGATGTGTTCCGTTTTGTGATAAACTGGATCCGTTCTTCATAGATTTTCAGTTTATTATGAAGAACTATTTAATACTTGGATAGAACGTATTTCTTCAAAGAAATTGCATGATATGGACCCGAAGAATATTTATAATATGTCATACTATGTATGTGACAACCATTTTCCCGAAGAATGTAAAATACCAAGGACTAAGATATTAAGTTTACTCAGTTTCTACTCTGTTTTTAACAGGTATGTTAGTTTTCGTCCATGTGAATTTCATTATTATGTTTCATATTTTATGTTTAAGGTGGTCCATATCAGCATTGTTTTCTTTTTCCGAGTACTAATGTAGAACGTACTAATACAGCGACTGCAGGTAAATTAATAATTCAAAATTAATTTTCTCAGGATGGTTAATCTTTAATTATTTATAGAAGTACCCACGCAAAATGTTTGTATTGTCAGCAGCGAACTCAGTAATATTGAGTATGCGGAAAACTCTACAGGTATTGTTTATATTTAAATATATTTTTGCATCAATTATTATCACTTTGTATAATTAGTTATTTTCATTGTTGTAATCAAATTTTCTTTATTGTAATTAAGCATTTTCATTGTTGCAATCAAGTCATAGTATGACAAATTTAAGTGAAAATTCATATAATATATATTCCATCGAAATAGTTATAAGATTTATCTTACAATATTACAGATTTGAATAATTGCACGGCTACTTCTTCAGAGTTTACGTTTCTCAATATAGAAGAGACTAATTCATCAAGTGAGTTTTTCGACTTTATGCTTATATTCATCCATACATATGTATATAACAAAAGCTCAGTAAATATACATAATTGTTATATTTTTTTAATAAATTGTATTTTTCCGCAGAATTACTTTCCATGTAAGTCATAAACTAAATACAATTTTCGATTTCAATTTCATATATTTGTGTTTTTTATTAATATTCCTATATAATATTATTTGTTTATGAAATATGTATGAATTATGACTATTTGCATATACATACTTTAGTGAATTTGGAGTAATTTACGCAAATGGTCAGTATTCATACATACTTTATAAATTTATGTAGTAGTATTTAATACAAACAAAAAATTCAAATATCCCGCCTACTGTGCCGCCTTCAAAATTTTAGTTCCTTGTGCAACCACCGAGCGCTTACATCGCTGAGTTTTGAAAGTCCCATGACAACGATAGAGTTCCCAATCTATATACGTAGTATATGTATCTATTGTCTATGTAGTTAGCAATGCAACGCATCGCCTTATTGTTTTGTGACATGGCCGCCTGGCCACGTACTATTTTTATATAGGAACAAGCTTTAAATGTATTTAAAAAATCTGTTGTGGCCAGCACAAGACCTCTCACCATTTCCATATTAGGCTATAAATGTATTGTATTGCACTTCACTTTCGAACCGTCGTTTTATAACAAAATATTACAGAACTTTACCCTAATATTGTTTTTTATTGTATATAACATGTCTTCTGCACACATATAATTCTAATTATATCTATTTTATATCATTTTCATGTCAGAGATGGTTCCAATTCATTAACCAGATTGGCGGTATTTCTGATGGATATATGCATTTTACCACAATTTTACCTATAATTTCAAATATTTAATTAATAAAACAATAAGAAAAATTAAATATACTTCCCAGAAAAAGCTATCAGAATGTCACTAAAAATGTTGATATTTGACAATGACATGTGTCATGTTATAAACATTGGAATTTGTCAACTGGTTTCCTTAGTGCCTTGGCCTCTGCGATTAGTGTAGTCTATAAATTATAGTGTCTTTATCTCTAAATCTATACAAGATATAATAAAAAATTTAAGTGTATTAGATGGAGAATTTTATGTTCTTCAATATTTAATAAAAAAAAACTCCCAAAAAATTATATTTAGAAGAATTTTTTTAAGAAAGTACTACTTCCGGTTGTTCAATTGTTACCAAAACCTTTTCAGCTCTTCCCAGGAATGTCAGATTGAAGAAACTGCAGTTAAATATTTTTTAAGTCTTATAGTTTTTGAGGAATCGTCCCTCCAACATCCATACATACACACACACACACACATACACACATCCACACACACACACAGACATCATCGTAAAAATGTTATAATCGGGTTCTAGGGACCTCAAATCGTGCTTATTCACAAAAATCTGGATATGCGAATTTTAGCATGAATCCAATACCTCTCTTAGCGAGAGGTAAAAATAATTTAAAAACATTTCATTTGATTGCAGTTGTGCGTAAAACGTTGTACATACCTCGGGCCGAAAGAAGTTTACCCCCTTGGACGAATAAATTTCGTCCGCAGGCGTAAACCTTTTCTTTCGATCCTCTGTATGTAAATAACTATTACGATATTGTGTATATGGATGTTGTAAGTACGGTTTCTCCAATATTATAAGACATGTTTAACTATACGTATTCCTTAATGGGAAGAGCAGATTAGGTTTTGGTAACAATTGGACAACCGGAAGTAGTAGCTTCTTAAAAAATTCTTCTCAATTTAATTTTTTTTAATTTGTTACTTATTGTAAATGTTAAAGAATTTATATTATATCTTCTATAGATTTAGAGATAGAGAATTATAAATATATACAATAATCCGTTGTAATGAACTTACAGCCCAAATAACTCCATAGAAATCAGGTGAAAAATTAAACAGCCCGATTCACAAAAAAGTTTAAGCTAATCCTAATTTTTGGATTAGCGTATTGTACTCTAATTTTGACAGTTTATATCTTAAAATATAGTCTAATCTATTCCTAGTATCTACCTTTATTGATAATATCATGAAAATTAAATTTTAAATACCGAAATAGAATAGAATTCACTAATCCAAAAACGAGGATTAGCTTAAACTTTTTTGTGAATCGGGCTGTAAATGTCTAATTGACGGAAAAGTGTCAGTTTCAAAAATCCAGAGACATTACTGAAGGCTTTTTCTGGGAAGTCCATTTATTATTTCTTATTTTAAATATTTAAACTTATTTCATATACGCATCAGAAATACCGCCAATCTCGTCAACGAATTTGAAGAATCTCGAACATTTAGAAGAGTAGGAGGAAACTTATTTATAGAATGAATTTAAAAAATATGAAAATATATTAATAATAGATGTAATTAGAATTTTTTTGTGAACCAGAAATGTTAAATACAATAAGAAGTCTTGTGCTGGCCACAACAGATTTTTTCATGTAGATTAATATAATTTTTTTTAATTGTGAAACTCCCCTATTGATTTGCAAATTTAATATTGAGTAAGCAATGATAAAGATTAAATGCCATGTTTTGAAAGTTACTCCCGTAAAAAATATCAACGAATTTCTTGCATTATTTTCGAATTCTACAATGTCTGGGACAACTTGTTTCCTTGATCTAGAATGTCGTAATTTTTATTCATGTAATCAAATTAAGAAAACCTGTATTTTATTTTTTTAAATCAGCCTTGGAGCGTTTTAAAAGTGAAATTTAAATTTGTTTTCACCATCAACATGGCAAAAAAGGAACAAAGATATATTATCATACTTTCAATAGGAAAACGGAAAAAATATTTATTTAATTAGTTTATCTAATCAGTAAACATAACGCATTTGATTTAATTACGTTTGAATGGCTACTGCATTGACAATAACATGAACATTACAATAACATGAAAGAACGGACAATAATTATTGTAATTTAGAGGTGATATTTTACATAAATTTAATCAAGGTCTAATGATGATGTTTAGTAATTTTCTTGCCTAAACTTGAGTTTGTTTTTGGCCGAGGAATTACATTACACACAGTGTGGGATTAAAGCAAAAAAAAAACCAAACCCAGACGGTTTCTTTAAAAACGCTAAAATACGTCGATTTTAGTTTTTAAAAATACACATTAATATGTGCGGTTCATCTTCCGACTTTTGTTTGTTTTTCAGTTATGACGTGATCTCAAAAACTTATAAATTTATTATAATGGTGTTTTTACCTCCCGCTACCCTTGGTAAGGGAGGTATAGGGATCGTGCTAAAAATCACATATCGAGGTTTTAGTAAATGACCACGTTTTAAAATCCGTACAATCCAATTTTAACATTTTCATGATGATGTCTGTATGTGTGTATGTATGTATGTATGTATGTATGTATGTGTGTTTGTGTGTGTGTATGTGTATGGATTTTGTCTTCGCTCTAACTCAAATACTATCATTTAGAAAATTCTGAAACCTTGTATTTCTATCCTATTCTATTACGAAAAGAAGCCATTAGATTTTGGAGTAAATCGGATAACCGGAAATGGCACTTTACCTAAAGCTCATATTCAAAAAATACCATTTTTCCCATTTTATGTCTTATGAAATTGAAAGATTATTGAATTTTCTACAGGAATACATTAATACTTTTTCTATATATTTTACAGATAAATTTAAAAAAATTTTTTTTTTTAAAGTCCCAAAGCCTAAGATAAACACAATTCCTTTGTTACACAGTTCATATTTCAAATGAATGTAACTGACAGTAAATGTCACTGTCACAAAACTAATCACTTCAAATTAATAATAGTGACATTTTAAAAGGAAAATAGTAAATAAAGCAATAGTTTTCTGCAATATGGAACAGTTTGCAGCATTAGTAAATACGGAGGTATGTATTTAAATTAATAAAAATTAAATAGCGGGAGGTTTTGTGTTGGCCACATCAGATTTTTAAATATGTATTAAAGACAATAAACTGCTGAAAGGTAAAATATGAGCATATATTATAACTTTGCTTACATTTTCAGAAGAAAAAAAATAAAAAGTTGTGGAAAGACCCCATTATGTATGTCGTCAAAAATCATGCATCTTTTATCCCGCAATACTATTCTTACGTGAGGAATACTTATACATTTTTAGTCTTATCACTGTAGAAAAAATAAACACTATGGGTCGTAGCACGAACAAGTGATTAAGTGTGATTATCGAGGCGTTGATTAGCGGTGCTTTAACTCTGAAACTCGATTATGAATTATTTTAGAGAAAAATGCTTCAAATAACAGTTATAGGGAAAATTAATTCTGCGCAACTTTTATTTGAAGTATTTTTCTGTAAGATAATCTATAAACTATTCAGGGATAAAACACTGCTAATCAACTCGTTGCTAATCATCCTTAATCACTTATTCATGCTAACATCCAATATTACTTAACATACATTATAATTCGTCATTTTATTTATATGATATCGCATTAAGAAGATGACTAGTACTATTGCAATACTTTGAAAGTCTTTTAGCGAAATTTACTTTGGCCAGACAATTTTTAACGACACGTATGATTCAAGGCCGGTCAACAATTAATTCATATTAATTAAAAGAAAACTTTAAGGGCCGGTTTTTCAATCTCAGATTCAAATTTTAACTTCTAGTTAAGTGAACAATATTGCATCGTTTTGATGACACCAATGATAAATTTGTCATTTGACAATTCATGTCGCTTCAATTTTGTTTATTTAATTCTTAGTTAAAATTTTAACCAGATATTGAAAAACCGGCTCTAAATGAGGTCATGCATGACTTTTTTTTATAACTTTAATCGATAGAGTAATGAAAAATAATATTTTTTATTTTTCCTCAAATCGATCTTTAATCATGAAAAAATTGTAATTGAAAATGACTTCTTTAAAATGAGGCTGCTAGACCCCCGCTTCGTCCCTTGTCAAATGACGTCACAAAGTGAGAGGCACGACCTTTTGATTTTCACATTGATCTAAACGTCAAAGTGACATTTAAAAATAACCTAAAATTTATGAAAGTAAACATGTCGATGGGACGTTGTTTCGTGCCAAAATAAAGAATAAAATAAAAATTTTTTTTTCGTAAAATAAAAAGAAATTGTGATTCATTTTAGTCTCATATTGTGTAGTTTTTAATTCTGAACAACTTTTTTATGTACAACTTTTTTAACGACAAGTGTGATTCAAGGCCGGCTAACAATTAGTTCATAATAATTAAAAGAAAACATTAAATTGTTCAAAATATATACAATAGGTTTACTTCATATCATTCAAGTACAATAATTATAATTAGAGTCTTTTCGATAACTACAATGTCCAGTGAGATAGCTACAATGTCCAGTGAATAATAATAATAATATCTAATAATAATTTTCTATAATTAAATTCTATTATTAAATAAAGCTACTTTGTAATAATAAAGTGTATACCTACAAAAACGCTAGTTACCGCAATTCATCGTTCAATAATAATAATAAATAAATAAAACTCAATATGGGTGGTAGTATGAACAAGTGATTAAGGGTGATTAGTTAGGAGATGACTCGCAGTGTTTTAGAGCTGTCAATCGTTTATGGATTATTTTAGAGAAAAATACTTCAAATAAAAGTTGTGTACAATTAATTTTTCTATAACAGCTATTTGAAGTATTTTTCTCTAAAATAATCCATAAACGATTGACAGCGCTAAAACACTGCTAGTCATCTCCTAGCTAATCACCCTTGTGGGCAGTTTTACAATCTCTAGTTAAAATTTTAACTGTTAGTTAAATAAACAAAAGTGAAACGAAATGAACTGTCAAATGACAACTTCTGACCAGAAATTGTAAAACTGGCTCTTAATCACTTGTTCATACTACTACCTAATTCTTATCTGCCAACGCCATCTGTTAGCATTAGCAAATAATAATTCTCAGTCAGCAATGTCAATGTGTCAAAATTTTCAAATGATAAACTTTGTTGAATGATTGATGAGAATTGTTTATTTATTTTATTTCAAATGTATGAAATTCATTTTAATAAAGAATGCCGAAAAGGGTACGTTACATTAGAATCATTCATGTAGTGTGTTTAGGAACTAGAACTAAAAACTAATCTGCCTAACCTTAATTTTCTTCCAGCATAGACTTTCTTAAATAAATCAAATAATCAAAGTGCAAATTCTTGGTCTATGTCCCAACCTCTCAAAAAAGCATGAATATTTAACTCGTACAATTAAAGTCGTTAATTAATTGAACAATGTATTTAATAGTGTGAATGCGTTAGGTATTTGTTCAACGCTCGGTTTTATTACAGCACTCCGCTGCGCGTCGTGCGTCAATATAAAACCTCGCGCTTTAAAATAACACCTACCCCACGTATAATGTAAATAACTATTTTCTTGAAACATCATAAAAATGACATCTTTTGTGACTTGATTCCCAAGGTAGAAAGAAAATAAATAAATAAATATCCATAGCAATTATATAAAATGAGCGAATAAGAAGTAACTTGGAAAATATAAACCTGTCATGTCGCCCCCAGGTTGCACTATAAATACACTAGATAACCTAAGAATAAAGTTACTAAAAACTTCCAAAGCTGTCAAATTTAAATTAATAATCTACGAATCGAAATATAAACAGTTTATCTTTAATGAAATAACATTATAAAATAGCAGACCTACATATTGGTAATGACGGTAAGAATACTCAGAATTAAAGTGATAAGAAAAGTTCATATTGTTTTTCAGCGATTCCTCAACATATCATATCCTTCAGCCATATTGTTTAACTTCCATCCGATTGAACAATTTCAAGGGCCGTACATGGCAATACCACAGAATAGACATTCATACAGAAGCGACAGTCAGAGAGAGAAACGAAAATTAGAGAGAGAAAGAGTATGCCAACAAATTTAAAGGGTTAATCGGATAAAATCGGATTGTTTCGGCATATCTTCGTATCTTACGATTCTTTGTTCTTTTCATTATCTCAACGAGAAAATTTTCTGTTAGGGGTCAATAATAAAAGTATATTGAGAAACACAAATTGATTTCTAATGCGAACAAACTTGTTATTTTTTCAAAAAACGATAGGAAAAATCGTTATCATAAAGAAAATCATTATATTTCACATATTCTGGAGGAGCGGTTGTCTCAGCTTGTCACGCCCATGTATTTTAGGGTTATGGCTAATTCAAGCAAACCAAACACGTCTTCTCACTTTTGACATATGTCATTTTATGAACTGTTTGTGAATTTTAGAAGTGGTGTTAATTTCTAATATAATGAAAAAAAAAAAAAAACGAAGAAGGTAGGTAGAATCGGGAGAACTTTTTGTTCATATAAAAATTGTGTAAGTAAATTTAAAAAATGGAGAAAGTGAAGTGTAAGTTTTTTTTCGTTTCCGAAAGATACAGAAATGTAAGTAATGCAAAACGACTTCCATATCATGCAAAATGTATATTCATTTAACAAATATAGGTGTAAAATGTGGCTCAAGACCAGAGGAAGAGAAGATTTAATGGAGAAGAATATTTGGGACATAAACATCGAGTCTGACGTTTGTGTTTTTATAGAAAATACTGCATTGTATTGAATTTGTAAAATTCACGTATTTATTTAATAAAAATATAATTATGTGTTTATTTTATCTGATTTCTTTTTAATTCTTTAATAAAATTAAAATTTTAATACTTTTGTGTTCTAATTTTTCTTTTACCATTTAAAACAATTTAAATTTCGCGCGTAAATTTGCCAACAAATTTAAAGTTCAAGGTCATAAACACCAAATCGCAACAACAATGGTGCCGACAGGGAGTGTCGGTTCTGTATGAATGTCTATTCTGTGGCAATACTTCAAATTCTAATATAATTGCTCATAAGGAGAATATAAAATTGCATAGTTTTTATTTAAACGTCAAAACGTGGAAATATTCACTTGAATGTTTATAACAAAAAGTAAACAAACGCGAAAGTATACGTAGCAACAGAGCAATTGAAATCAGCAAACGTCCTTCACGTAAAATATTTACAATTATTGTAACGTCAAGTTGTAATTATTTTATTTAAATATGTACGTTTGAAGAAAAAATATGTGTTATTCGTCGTGCAAACTTACATGCTCGCCACACAAAGTATCACTTTTACTCCTAATTATACAATATATACACCTATTTTTCATACTTAACCGTTTCGTCATTAATTGCTGAACAGCAAAATAGCAAGTAATTGTATGTTTATCTCTGTCTTACTTATGGTTTCCTACATTCTGTCTTCGATACGTATATCTAATATACGAACATCAAACTATGACGTAACGGTCAAGTGTGAAAAATCGGTGTGCACTATTCTGTACCTGTATTGTGCCGACAGTGGGTAAAACTACATCCAAATGAACCGATTTTAAGCATTTTGCCAAAAGAAAAACGACCCCACTTCTTCGCATTACATCCTTATTCTTCCTACTTTCCGAAAGAGACCACAAGGCTCTTGCACCTCCCCTTGCAATAGCCACAAATTCTTTATCGTCTACGCTTAATTCGTCCATTGAAAAATGTAAAACGCGTTCAGGAACATCCAATAGATCCACTACCTAAAACATTTTTACATTTTATACTTGTAACTAAAAAAGAAAAATCCACTAACCTCAACAATAATATTTAAAAGAACTATAAAGATGTTATGTAAATGTACAACGCTTAACTCATGCTAGAACTGCCCCCATAGATAGTAAATCTGGCAATAATTTTGCTTCCTACAAGAACTGAAGGCCTTTAAAACTGACCAATCACGTCATAGTTCAAAATTTTGTAAAAACGTAAAAATCAATGTGTTCTGAGGAAAAACTATTAATTGTCAAAACTGACGTTAAACTTTTTTGCATAGACGTACAATTTATATTCTGTTTTTTCTTTTATATTCTCAAAAATGTCATTTACCTTCTCTTACTATTACAGTTACTATTTTTGGACACACTGGTTATAAGGAACAAAACTATACTATGCTTCAGACTTCGGACAAAATTAATTTTAAAGCGTGCATTACACGATCAAGTTTTTCTTTTCAAGTGACTTGAAAAGTTTTCTCTCTCGCACGACATGAGTGCAAGAGAGACAAATGAAAAGCTTTTAAAGAAAAACTGGAACATGCGCTACTTTTTCTTAAAACTCCCTATAAGTTTGACTCTCAAGTAACTGTCAAATACCATTTGTGTTTATATTTTTGATGTATTCAAGTAGTGTTATAAGTAGTGCTGTGAGGATCCGGCAAAACTTGGATCCGAGTACCCGGATCTCAAAATATCCGGTTCCTCAGATATCCGATGTTCGGATATTGAAGCGGATATCCGTAAATTTAATTCGGATTTGGATCCGGATCCAGATTTGAGTCCGGATCCCTTTTGGATTCGGATCTGGACTTCGATGTTTTGTTGAAGGATCCGGATCCGAATTTTAATTCTGGATCCAATTCTATTAACTATATCAAACAAAAATTTATTGTGGATTATTTCATAATCAGATTTATTTGGTTTTGAAGCTCCATGATAATACTTATACATTCAAATATTATCATCGGGTTCAGTACTGAGAATATTCGAATGCGAGAACCGATGTGGATTCTGAAATTCCATATCTAAAATCCGATACTCATACTCATATTCGGACCCGGATCCAAAATCCAATACTCAGATTTGGATCCAAAATCCGATTCTCAGATCCTGATGCAAAATCCGATACTCAGATCCGGATCCAAAATCCGATACTCAGATCCGGATATCCGGATATTTTTGGATCCGAAACCCAAACTATCCGGATCCGGATCCCACCACTAGTTATAAGTGATCGACATTAAACTGAAAAATGGTAAAATGGGATAGAGAAGTAATTGAAATATTGATGGCTATATACAAAAAATTCAAGTGATGAAAATTCAATGACAATTGAATGTAGGTAAAACTTAAATTTTGACACTTGGATATTTTAATTCACGAAAAACTTGATCGTGTAAATAAACTTGTAAGGTCACTTATAAAAAAAATATCATCATGGCATATTAGCCATTACTGGGTGTGCCAGTATCTACAACACTGTAGACATTGGTAATGATGACGATATATTTTACCGTGTGGGCGTTTACCAGGCGTCACCTCACGGTCACTCATAGCTGGTGTGGTGTGGAGAGTGCACCACAGGGCTTACTTTTGTGCTATTAAAAGTCTGCACTGGCCGGGATCGAACCCGGGTCACTAGATTGGCAACCAGACACTATACACGGCCACCCGACCCCATATAAGGTAACTTACAAAGACACTTTTCAAGTCACTTGAAAATAAAAGTTTCATCGTGTAATTCACGCTTTAGAAAGAAAATTTTTCAATATTTCAAGTCAAAATGTCTATTTTTTCTTGTTTTTGTGCATTATGGGCATCATCTCCACAGAATTCTTTGAAAAATTGTTTTCCCTACCTTGGGTATTCCTCCAGTAAGGCATACAGTCCTTCTGGCCCTTCTAATTTGGGCCACATTAGCCAATGTCTCCGCTGCAAGTATCTGCAAGTCTCTAGCGGGGTCACAAATGTTTTTTACTAATAAAGGGACACCACCCAAATCTGTTATACGTCGTCGAATAGCCATATTTTCACTAATATCGCGTAGAACATCCAAAGCACCGAGACGACATTTCAAGTCTTTGCATTCGAGGAGATTGACAAGGACTTCGAGACCTCCTATATCCTAAAAAAGGATACTTAAATGAGGCTTTTTTATTTATAGTATTCAAGAATAATTGAAGCATTCAAATATTTTTAAGCTCTTGTACCATTATATACAGGATGTGTCAACATAACAGCTTTGGCAGTTTTTAAGTCAGCCAGAAATAAATTAAAATAAAATTATAAACTTATATATTATATATATTATATATGAACTTATATCTTATGCAAAATTTTAGAGTGGGAAAATACATCGGATAAAAAAAATAATGAACCTATTTGTATGAATGTTGTGTTAAATATTATTAATATTAATTGAAGTTGCTGTAGGCACTCGTGGAAACATTTTAAATGGGGGATTACGGCTCAATCGAATTAAAGGAAAATAGTAAAAAAATACGAATGTATATGCTGAATAACGAATATTAATAAAAAAATGAAATGGTATAATTGAGATATTTCGGAAATAAAGGGTTTTTTGTTATAACGCTCCGACACTAATATGAAAATATTTTGATTGGCGACCGAGAAACCGCCTATACATGCATTACAAATAGCGTGTTAGGAGGTGGGATTACTACCAATGGAAGTTAAGAAATTCAAATTCGAAAGAAGGGGCTAACATTCCTGTACTACAGTTTCCAAACAGTTTTTATTTTAACATAAATTTCTTGCATTAAACTTAATAATTTAAATACACCTGTAATTATAAAGTATGTAGACTTATACCTACAGTGTTATAATATTCATTTATTTTTATGTAAATATAACTTAAAATAGCATATATTTCAAGAACATTTAGATCCATAATGAAAACAGTTTGATATAAAAACACATAAATGTGACGTCACGTCAATCTTTTCAAAATTCGGGAGACCATAACTCGCTTATTAATAGGAATTTTTTCACCGGATTTTCATCAATAGTCTTAGTTTTCCTAATATTTTCAGATGAAATTATAAAAAAAAAAAATGGTGTAATCCCCCATTAGGAACAAAGAAAACCACTCGGTTATATGTTTCAAATACAGGTGTCTCACAACTAGCGCCCCAGAGCGAATGAGGAAACACGAGACTGCACTCGGATGTGTAATTTCGAAGAAAAAAAATTCTAGCTTGAAAGATATTAGAGAAAAGACGTCTTAAAATTAACCAATTAGAGACCTACCCCTTTAATGTGTGTTTGCCGTAATTTTACGTTACTAGGGTTTTATACAAATCAAACCTTTAAAATATGTGGGCGACTGTAGTTTTCGAAAAATGTTAGTGTCAAATTAAATTTGACAAGGTGAATAAAAAAGGCAAATTCTTACCATGTATTCAGCCGTTGATTACTTAGAAATGATTAAAATTTTTGGAGAATGTGGACAATAATATTTTCGTTCAACACATTTTACACAGCTGCTACAACACGTTGCACTATACGATATAAATGATGATCTCGGATGACACCTTCGCTAACCTAAATTTGTTGACAGTGAAAAGTCAACAAAGTGTCAAAATTACAGTAAGTCAAACAAATTTTGTAACTGACTAGTAGTATTTTTAAAACCTAGCAACTAGTTTTATTTTGTAATAATAACATCACACCTCAAGATATCCTTCCGGGATTGGTGGATTAAAAAGTCTTGTAACTCCGTTATGCAAACAGCCGCAAATTATTTTCTTCTATTTGTTGGCAACCTATTGTCGTTGGAAAGTGTCAGTTTTGTCTGGGGCGCGAGTTGTGAGACATCTGTACATGTATTTAAAAAACTTTATACGCATGTCGGCTGTAGAGGAATTCCTATGTTACTTCTGATGATGGCATCACAGCCGAAGAATGTATAAAGTTTTTTAAATACATACGAGTATATTTGAAACATATAACCGAGTGGTTTTCTTTGTTTCTAATTGAATCAGTGGCGGACTAACCTCTTCGGAGGCCCGGGGCGGCCTCTAATGCCGGGACTCTTATATTGGGACCTCGAGCTACCAACTCACTGCAGGGTCATTCACTGATACGATTTGGGGATTCCCGTGCCGTAGCTACAGTGTTACTAGTGTTTTTAAGTTTTAATTTCCCACACAGGAACCTAAATGTTTCTTGATAGAAAAGAGACATTAAGAAAACCGACTCGAGTATTTATGAAGGTGATTATTTAGTGGAAAATCTTAGGACTGAACCTTTTCGTTTTTTTTTTTTTTACCTGAAAACGGGGGCACCTTTGTTTGGTAAAGTCCGCCACTGAATTAAATATTGTTTTTTACTTGCATATATGACGTAAAATAAAGTAAGAACATTCATGATCTGTTTATAAAAATACCTTTGACATTTATGAACATCGTAAAGTGAATTTATTGAAACTACCGTATTTAGAATAGGTACATAAAATGGCAATCAAATTTACCTATTAATAATTTATATATTGTTTATTTTGCTAAATAGAAATCTGCGGAACTTTACGTTTTAGGTTTTACTGACTATTCTGCCTATAAAACATTACAAGGAAGAAATAAACAAACAATTTTTTATTTTTCATTACCTCACTAATGTATCATAACATTAGAAAGCAATTCCTCACTAAAAACTGCAATAAATACTTCATCTTCGTAGATGTTCACACAGTAAATTATTATTAAATTTAACTGTAAACAATGCCACTGGTCGTCACGGCATATTACATTACCCAAAAATATATAATGCTATTTAAAGAAATAAAACATTGATCCATAACTTGAGTACCACTATGGTTTTAAAATAGTAGTTGGTTATGCCAAAATGTGTCCCCCTTTATGCCTTACAAAATATCTTAATCAGTTTTTTGTGTAACTTTGCATATACATGAATAAAATGCACTGTTCTATTAACTTGATACACCCTGTATACCAAGAACACTTTGTAAAACGATTTAGCAAATGCACCAATAAGATAACAATGGTGACCCTAAGCTTATAGTTGCTTATCCCTAATAAATCATATAGTACCGATTCTGGAATGGTCTGCTGTTATGATTTATTAGGGACCGATAACCATAAGCTTAGGGTTAGAGATGCACTCGATTTCGAGCTTTGGCCCGGCCCGGCCCGAAGCCCGTCTCGATTTCGAGTCGATCATCGAGCCGGGCTGAAGATATTTTGTATCGGGCCGAATCGGGCTAATCATTTTCAAAATTCAAGGCGAGTCGGACTTTTGATTTTGGCCCGGCCCGAAAATTCAAGCTTTTCGGGCCGGCCCGAAAAATCTTACAGTTCAATCAAATACACAGTTTCCTTAATATTTTAATGAAAATGGATGAAGTTAAAAAGGATCAAAATGATTTAATAACAACAAACTTCACATATTAATAAATAAAAATGTATTATTTTACTTCTAGAATTCAAGGTTATTCATTAAAACATAATAATTATATTGTGATGTTGCTATTATTATTGTTATTACTCGTATACTTAAATAAAAGTGATTATTGTTCCTACCATAATGATTTCTTGTCCTATTTTTGAGCAGAAACAAAGTTAGATAAAAAATCCTTATTAAATTATATTATTTTATATGACTTGTGAAAAAGTTGTTTAAATTTTCGAACGGCTTTGGTAAACAAAGTGTTAAATACACGTAGGTCTAGGTCTGTAATTTTTATAACAAACTTACACTAGAAGGGTCTCTTTTTTAACTACTTATGTTAACTAATGTTGTTAACTAAGTTATAAGAATGTAGAGGTTTTTTTATAAGTTTGTCACGAAAAAAGTTAAACATAAAAATCAAAATTAGGAATGCCGGATGCACCCAATTTCGAGCTTTGGCCCGGCCCGGCCGAATTCGAGTCAATTTTCGAGCCGGGCTAGCTAATTTTTTTGTCGAGTCGATCTTCGAGTCGGGCCGGTGATTTTTATTTTCGGACCGAGTCAATCCAACCTCAAAGCCCGGCCCGGCCCGGCCCGAATGCATCTCTACTTAGGGTCACCATTGTTGGCTTATTGGTGTAATTGCTAAGTCGTTTTACGGCAAATTGTTCTTGTCGTATGAATACTTTCAAGGATGTCAAACATTTTTATAAAACTGTTTTCCGCAAAAAGTATATTTGTCACAATTTATTACATTTTAAAGTTTGAGCGTTTCTCCAAAAACGTCCTACTCGTATAATAATATACATATACATATTATTGTCTCAAAATATGAATTTCAACAATTTCTTTACCTGAATGGCTGCTTGGTTGAATTCATCCTTAAGATCCCGATCTTTCAGACAACACAAAGCTATCATAGTAGCAGTCTGATTACCAGTCTTTATATACTTAACAAGTTTCTGTATATGCCAATACTCTGATGGCACATCTCCCTTACTAAATAATTGTTCTCTTGCTCTGTTTTCATCTTCTTCCTCTTCCGACGTATTTCCAGCTGAAGAATCATTCTCGTCTCCATATTCTTTGACTATAACTTCCCAGGGACCTTTGGGAGACTCTATAATAAGACTAGATGATGGCTCAGCGAAGTCTACCATAGTTGATATTGTTATAGTTTAATAAAACATGTTTTAAAAGTATAAAAGTACACGGATGAAAAGCATCGTGTACATGTGTCACTTACTTCAAAATAGGTAAACAAGTTGCTATGGTTACGATGAGGGTGGATATTCTAGAATTATTACAAGGACAGGGTTGAATCTGTTTTATTTATTATTATTTATTACATCCAAATCATATACAATATAATGGGGTATTCCGGTGATATGGAATTAATGCAAAATAATAACTTTTTTCTATAATTTCCATCTTCATATTAGTCCAGTCATTTGGTAGAAAAATAAGGGTTTATTCCACAAAAGGTCGGGTATTTTTGATTTTTGGATATATTGTATATTTAGGGGTCCTAATAAAAAATGCAAGTTTAATACACGATACGATTATTGCCGATGAACAATTAGCGAGTTACTAACAACTAAAACTCACATGAAATTCCTCTAAAATTTTAAACATTTGAAAATCGGCTCTTCTCAATTTTTCATCAACCACTTTGACACCTATTAAATACTTAATATTGGTTATCTGGAAGCCTGTTGAAATTATAGAGGAATTTCATATGAGTTTTAGTTGGCAGTAACTCGCCAATCGTTCATTGGCAAAAATAGTGTAATACACGATACGAAAGAGAATTTTATGCTGAATTCAAATTTTAAAACCGCATCATCGTGTCTTTAACAAGATCAGAGTGGTGGATGAAAAACTAAAAAATTGCAGGAAAACGTTAACAATTTTTATAAAACAGTTATCGATAACTTACTTCTTTCGATGCCACGTCGAATGTAAACTGTTGTAAATAGTGAAACCTATTAGACTAAGTATCAAGTACGTAATATTGTTTGTTTTTTTGAATAATTTAAATATTTTCATAATTGTTTTAAGCAAATGGCCATAAACCTGAATATGCCGCCATTGCCCAAATTGGCGGGAGGTTCCCATGCTCCGATTTCGGGAAAATATTGATATGTTATTCAGCGCACTTTTCTGGGACTGGATTCCGTTAAAAAGCTTTTGTTGTGATTACTTTAAGGTAAAATCATAAATTTGCTGGACTATAAAAAATTTTTAGAATGAAAAAAAACTATAAACAATAATTAATATTTATATATATTAGTTAAATAATAATAATTAATGATTGTCAAAAAGTAATTTGTAAAAAAAACGTAAAAAAAATATAATAAAATATGATTTAAATGAAGCATTCATGTAATTTTCAAAAATTTTGCTCTGTTTGAAGCTCTGTAGCTCGCTATCTATTAATTATAGAAAAAAATGTTTTAGATAAAAGTTGTAGAGAATTTTATAGTCAATAAATTAGATAATAACTATTTTTGCCTAATGAAAATAAGTGAAGAGATATTTAGAAAAAACCGCTTTTTTGCGCCTTTTTTCTCAAGTTGACGGTGCTTCCCGAAGGCCCCCGAGGGGGAAAACTTGCATTTTTTGTTGAGACCTCTAAATATATAACATATCCAAAAATCAAAAATACCCGACCTTTTGCAGGGTAAATCTACCTAATGACTGGACTATAGTAGAAAAATATAATAAAACATGTTTAATAAAAAGTTTTAATTCACAATTTAATGTTACAAAATTAGAATTTTTACATCTCTAGAAACATCCTTGAAATTTGTGACGTCAAGTTGATAATCGGTTGCTCATTTCAAAGTAAATATTTTCGTTTAAAAACACAGATGGTGCCAATAGTTAACACGCGCGGGTATATTTCTTGTTTGACATTTCGTCCACTTTATAATTATTACTCCTATTTTTACCATAAGCAAACACAGGACAAACACCGAAATACACGCTGCTAATAAAATCATATGTAAACAAGCAAATGGCTGTCATGAACATGTGGATTTAGGCGCTGAAGTTCGTTGCAGATGTCACCATCGAGTTGACGTCATAAGCGCGCCATGATAAGAAAATTTGAATTGCGATGAAATTTTATAAAATTCATATCTCATGTGATGCATACATTTTCTTACTCAAAGTTAGATATTCAGAGTCCTACTGGCCTGTACTACTGTAAAAAATATTTTTAAAAAATTTCGGAATACCCCATTAAGAAAGAAAAATCCCTTAAACGTATGTCTGGATGTTGGAGGGACGATTCCTCAAAAATTATAAAACTTAACTATGAATTCCCCAATCTGACATTCCTGGGAAGAGCTGAAAAGGTTTTGGTAACAATTGGACAACCGGAAGTAGTAGTATCTTAAAAAAATTCTTCTAAATATTATTTTTTGAAAATTTTTGTTACTACTAATATTGAAGAACATAAAATTCTCCATCTAATACACTTAAAATTTTTATTATATCTTGTATAGATTTAGAGATAAAGACACTATAATACATAGAATAATCTAATTGCAGAGGCTATAAGGCACTAAAGAAACCACTTGACAAATTCAAATGTTTATAACATACTTTGTAAATGACAGATGTCAATATCAGTGTCAAAAATCAACAGTTTTAGTGACATTCTGATAGCTTTTTCTGGGAAGTACATTTAATCTTACATATTATTTTATTAATTAAATATTTGAAATTATAGGTAAAATGCATATATCCATCAGAAATACAGCCAATCTGGTCAATGAATTGGAAGAATCTCTAACATTTAGGAACTTCCTCATACAATGAAAAATAGATATAATTAAAATTGTATGTGTGCAGAAGACATGTTAAATACAATAAAAAACAATATTTGTAATTTTTTGTTATAAAACGATGGTTCGATAGCGAAGTGCAATACAATACTTATATAGCCTAATATGGAAATGGCGAGAGGTCTTGTGCTGGCCACAACAGATTTTTTAGTTATAATTTAACCCTTAAAACTCCATTTTAGTTTTTAATTAACAAGAATATTAGTCTGAGAATTTACAACAAATCGTAAACTTTCTTAGAATAAAATAAAAGAAAACAACCATAACTAAGTACTTAGAACTTTATGATTCAGGAAGATATATCTTTATGAATATATAAAAAAAGAGAAAATAATGTATTGTTATATTTGTTGCATTATTACGCAATCTAATTAATGCTTAGCGCATATAATTACTCATTGATACATATTTCTGTAAAACATTCACTATACTTTCTATATTTTTACTTTAAAATCAAAGTCTATAATCTTCACTTTCCATATTCATTGTGAATGTTTCTTTGTTACAGTTTCGTAGGAGCGTACATGAAATATTGAAGCCAGAACATAACGATCAGTTTCTTCTACGATGGCTAAGAGGTACGAACTATAGTCAAAAAAATTGACGGTCTGGTCCAGCAATAAAACTATAAATATTGTAATAATAACAAAGCGGCATATCTGTCACTGCTTGCATTATAACATGGGTGTCAACGGCTATTATTTGTGCTGCTCTGTTGAAATGAAGATATTTGTTTGACATAATGGGGTATTCCACCATAACAACAAAATTAAGAAAATTTCAATTTAACATAAAGTATGGCTCAATAAATAATAGTTAAAACAATGAAAACATTTTTTAAATAATTACTATACGAGATATTTCACATTTGCTAAAAGGGAAAATTGACGTCATACAATTGTTATCCTTCTCTCGCAGCTTACTCAGAGCAGTGTGCGTGAGAAAGACAAGTATAGAGGAAATGTGACGTTACACTGATTTCTCGAAAATAAAATACTCTGAAACTAGGAACAATTAAGATTTTTTAATACTATGAATTGCTTCAAAACTGAATGAAGTTTTATTTAAAATAATAAAAAAAATTTAGTGGAATACCCCATTTCTTATGAGAATAAAAACTGTAGCTCCAAAGATTATTTCAAACAAAAATGGCATTTATATTAAAGGAATAGTAAGATTATTTTACTTACAGAGCACTCAGAGCAGATAGAAATACCAGGTGATGCATGTCTTCATTCCGAGAGAGCAGCACAAATAATTGTCTGTTTTATCCAATATTATAAAGCAAACAGTGAGAGAAATGCCGCTTTGTCATAATTACGATATTTATAGTTATATTGCTAGACCCGACAGACAATTTTTCTGACTATATGAAGAGCTATTTTTGAAGGTGTTCATATTAATTTGATCTTCATTTCAGCGAGAAATTGGGATACTGTAGCTGCAGAAAAAATGCTGAGAGATGTAAGGATGTAAAATAGTTTTTTATACATTCACACAATGGGCTACTTGCGTGGTACTGAAAATCCGATTTCCGTCACTATATACGTAATGTTATATGGAAAACATATTTAAAAATATAAATTTTATTTTAAAATATTTATTTGTTTTTTACTAAATTAAGAAAGAAAATTTTCTGTAACGTCTTTATATTGAACTGGGGGAGGGGAACCATGTTTAAGAATGTTATCAATAGATGGCATGGCGTGCGAGAAAGTTTTAATTTGAATTTGACATTAGTTCATTTTTCTCTCTCTCTGGTCTCTCAAATACATTAATTACTTAATAAATAAACACATAGGTAGTTACTTGTAATTTAAAATATCGATACCAAAAAGATAAACTAAAATACTAGCCTCTAAACTATTATTGACCAAACAGGTGATCTACATTACCCGCGCAAACATACCATTACTATGGGACGGCACCACGCTGTGACTTTACGACTATTCATTGGTGCGGCGTAATTCTACGTCATACATGGCGGGAATTCAAATAATCAAATTTCATTATTTTTTTTCTGGCTAATTAATAAAAATTTTGTCAAAAGAAAAAATATGGGTAGCAAGTTTTTACCTACCCTTCAAAAATATTTTAAAAAAGGTACGCAAGTAGCCCATTGTCCTGTACTAAAAAAAAGTTGCACACATTTTGTCGTATTATGAAAATATGACTATTTTTATATGATTTTGTACCAAAATATTTTTAAAATATAAAACTTTTCATTCATTCTCTTAATAAAAACTATGGGCACTATAACCATTAACCATATGACGTCACAACTTCAATGGAATTAGAGTTACTACTAAGCGAAAAAAAATAATTTTATATTTTTCAAAATTTGTGAAAGTAAAATCCATATATTTATATATAATTCTATATTACATGGAAATGTAAGAAACATCATTTTTATTAAAATGAAACATATTTATTAAAAATCTGTATAACAACAAAATTGGCAACAGTGTAGAATTCTCCAGTCCATATTTATTTGACGGCAAGTATAATAAAGTCATAGAAAATGTATATTTGACCATTTTCGAGAAATTATTATTAAGGTAGGTTTTCATTATCAACCAAAAATATTTTTCCTCGATGGTCATTCTTCAGTTTTGAGAAAAGGTAGAAGTTACTGGGAGCTAAATCTGGGTTGTAGGGTGGGATGATGTTTTATTTAGTTGCACTTCCATGGTTACTCACTACTGTCAAAACATGACAGCAATGTAATATTTGTCCATTTTAAAATGCAACATACAAAATTTGTAGTTTTGTATTATCAAAACTAATTTCCAATAAATTAGCCTGCATACGATTAACAAATAATCAAAACATGAATGTTGTACATCTTAAAAAACTTTAGCTTACAAAAATTCATAACTTTCATTTAATAAATGTTAAAAAATACGCCCAATAACTCTGAGGCAATATTCTAGTCGGTCGTAATACGAATTGACACCATTTGTGATGTGTTTTGGAGGTATCTCTTGTGCTGCAATACTATTTATAATGTTGCATTTTAAAATGGACAAATATTACATTGCTGTCATTTTTTGACAATAGTGAGTAACCATGGAAGTGATGCGCCATAATGCTGCATGTTAAAATAAATTCTCTGTATACAACATGTATATATTTTTTGTTTTATATTTTAGTCAATAGAATGGCGAAAAAAATGGGGAGTAGACACTGTTTTAAAAAACTGGCAACCGCCAGAAGCTTTGGAGAAGTACACTCCCAGTGGCGTAGCTGGGGTAATTAGTGATGGCTCTCCAGGTATGAAAAAATATAAAAAATATATACAATTTTCACTGAATTAATTTACAAATGTTTAATTTAATAATGTAGTTCCCTTGACCTTGAATGTATTTGGTCAGACGACACTTCAAAACTTTCTCCTATTTAATATAAGATACGATCAGTGAAAAAAGTTTGTGACTTAACACCTAACACCTGGGTTATCAGTGATTAATAATCCCAACAATTAAGGCCCGGTATTTTCATCTTCGGTTAAACAGCTTGTTAATTTAACTGTCAGTTAAAGAAAAACAGCAGCGATATCAGCCTAAATTACAAAAATTACACAGGTGTGTCAATTTTTCGATGCCACATTGTTCTTATAACTGACAGTTAACTTAGCCGGCAGTTTAATCAGAGATTAAAATATCGGGCGTAAAAATGCTAAATGTTTCGATTATTAATTTCCCTTTTTAACATACTTGATAGTTAAGTAACTATTAATAAGGGAAAAAGGGAATGATTAATAATAAGAAAATAAAGTAGACCTTGGAAAACAAAATCTGCACCATTATTTTACATTATTTATTCGGAATGTCTAAATGTTCGCCGGCGGTATTATACAGTGTGTCCCATTTAGAGGTGCCACCATTGGGATCTCGAGAACTATAAGAGATACGATGTCGGTTAAATGGAACTTTTTATGCGCCTTTGGGAGGCCATCTCAGATGTGCTTTTGTTTTTCCAAAAATTCTCATAGGGCACTAGATAATGACGAAAAACTGAATATTGTTGATTTTTTCTTTTTCATATAACTTCTAAACTATTAGTAATTAAGAAAAACATTTCAAATATAAAAAATAGATATTTTTATTAGCTAACCAGTGGCGTACGAAATAAATTTTTATATCTGTAAGTTTTCGAGGTATAACACAAACTTATATTTTTTTAAATGGAACTCATATCTGATTTTAGTCTCAAAAAAATCATTAAATTTTTCTCTTTTCAATGATGTAAGGGTTATTATGTTTTATATTTGTTTTGCTCCTAAAATTTAATTTTTCTCTTTAATTTCCTGAACTTTCTTATTATTTCCCAAAAAAACATTATTATTTTTATTAATTATATTGTATTTGATCGAGTTAATTTGTTTTATGCCTTTATTACTTAATATTTTCATTCTAGACTCATAATTACAAATTACACTATAATGTGCCAAGGGCGACCAGATACAAAATATAAAAATTAGTTTGATACGAGTTTTGAGCAAAATTTTCTAACGAAATAAATTATTTAAATACAAGGAGTATTTCTAAATAGAAATCTACCAATATTTTCAAAATAATTATAAATTTAATACAAAATAAGGAAAAAATAATAATTTTGAAGGCAAAACAAATATAAAACATAATAACCCTTACATCGTTGAAAAGAGAAAAAAATATTGATTTTTTTGAGACTAAAATCAGATATGGGTTCCATTTAAAAAAATATAAGTTTGTGTTATATCTCAAAAATTTACGGATATAAAAATTTATTTCGTTCGCCACTGGTTAGTTAATAAAAATATCTATCTTTTATATTTGAAATGTTTTTCTTAATTACTAATAGTTTAGAAGTTATTTGAAAAAGAAAAAATCAACAATATTCAGTTTTTCGTCATTATCTAGTGCCCTATGAGAATTTTTAGAAAAACAAAAGCATATCTGCGATGGCCTCCCAAAGGCGCATAAAAAGTTCCATTTAACCGACATCGTATCTCTTATAGTTCTCGAGATCCCAATGGTGGCACCTCTAAATGGGACACACTGTATACACAAATTAAGCCTTTTGATAATTTTTATTTAAAATTTCACAATATTTTTTGAAGTAACTCTGGCGATTCATTGAAGTAAATATGTAGATAGAAAGATAGACAAACATTATTCAATTCCTGTTTTATTAATATACATTCATATAATAAAAGATTTTTGCAATAACATTATTTGTATTTTTAGTAACCATTTTGCCATTTGCTGGTTTTGACGTTTATGGAATGCTACATGCAGTATCCAAAGATGATATAGTTAAACAAGTAATAGTTCTTTTGGAAACCACTCTGGAAATGGGAAGAAATAACGGATCACATGAAGTAGTAGTCGTTATAGACATGGATAATTTTAATATCAGGCCATATGCATGGAAACCAGGTTATAAAATAAATAAAAACTTATTTTTATATTTTGCGTTCATAATAAAGTTATTACAAAACCCATAAAAAAGAGCCTTCTTTTCGATATGCATTTTTTTTTGTTTTAGAAGGTTGGTACTATAGTAAAAATTTTTAGGCAGAGTAGTCACGTCATCAAAGTTTGTAACTAGATAATGACGTCACGAAATTAGTAGGTTTACATGGTACACTAATTTAATTTTAGAAAATAATTGTATTTACCTGCGATGCTAATTTATGTGATCAAGTTAATTTATTTAATAGTCGAATAACAATTGAATATTATTGTAAAATGTAATATATTTCGAATTTATGGTATTGAAAATTCGGTGTAGGGCACACCGAGGTGGGTTTCAGAAGGAATACGGGGAGTGAATGAAGCACTTGATGAAAAATAAGAAAATTAATGTTAATGACATTGAATATATTTTTAAAACAATTGATTTGATTTTATTTAGATTTACAATTCTGTAGTGTTATAGAAAAGTAAAGAGTAGCACTATAAATTCGATTTATTGAAAATATAATTAAAATAACATTTAAAAAATATATTATATTTGATTGAAAATACTCCAATAATACAATTTACAATTAATGAAATTAACACAAACTAAAAACAGAAAAGTAACGAACCAATGACAGCAGACGCTTGACAATTCCGGGAGAAACATGTCATGTAAACGTTTAAATATTGAAATCCAATAGTACCAACATGTGGTGAAAAAATGAACTACAATTATTTTAAATAAATTAAAATTCATTGAAAATATTATGTTCGACTTTAAAATAATTGTAAATTTAATTAAAATGTACTTTACTTATAGTATGCAAAAAATAGTATTTATTTTCTTCGTTTTCCTAAACATGTACAATACTACAGTGTTTTTTCATTTTGCAATGAAATGATGACGTGACTACTCTGCCTAAAAATTTTTACTATAGATGACATTTACTTAAAATTTCAAGGACGGATGCAACAATTTTATTTTTAATTTTATTTTGCTTATAACAAAAGAAAATTGTAAATAATAATTAATCGTTGTTTATAATCGATGATTACGATTAACCGTAAAATAGTCATAATTTTTTCAAGTATTGCCAACTGAATCAGTTGTTTTTATCACTCTGTAGCAGTTTTTCTAAATACGCAAAATATAAAAATTGTATAAAGGATTCATTTTATAAGACTTTTTTTCGCGCTTGTCATTTAGAAAACTCGCCAGGGCTGTAAATTTTGGCGAGTGCGAAAAAACATGTCTTATAAAACTCGTTCTTTAATATGCTATTATAACGATACTTACTTATTCTTTTTAGCAACGGAACTCGTAATAACGCTCATCCAAATGTACGAAGCAAACTATCCAGAAATTCTCAAAATGTGTTACATCATAAACGCTCCCAGTATTTTTTCTCTAGGATTTAATGTCGTAAAAAGGTTTATGGGTGAATATACTCTTAGTAAAATCCACATATATAAAGCCGATCCCAAAAAATGGAAACCTATTTTGAGAAACTATATCGACCCACAAGTTTTGCCTAAATATTTAGGTGGCGATCAGGTGGATCCAGATGGCAATCCCAAATGTGTTTCAAAGGTACGCGCCAGGATGTGACGTCATAGAGAGATACAATAAGCGGATGTTAAATATACCGCCAAATTTAAAATTTGTAATAGGCTATTCCACTTACCTTTTTATAATTTCATCTGAAACTATATTTTGTTTTATATTTGTTATCCCGAAAATTAGTATTTTTTTAAGTATGAATTTAAAATGAAAATATCGAGCAAGAAAGTCATAAAATGAATTATATCAGTCAAATAAAGTATAATTAATAAAAATAATAATGTTTATTGGGAAATAATAATAATATGAAAATATAACATAAAAAAATTAAATTTTGGAGATAAAACAAGTACGAAATACAAAAACATTCATATAATTGAAAAGAAAAAAAAAAATAAGAAAATTTACAGCGTTATCAAATATGTATTCCCAATGGCTCGTAGTATGATCACGGTTTTAACTAAAACGCTGTTTTAAGAAATGTCAAATTTCATTATTTAATAACAATAATATATAATATCAAAAGCATCAAAATATGATTTTAAAGCAGAACATAGTTTGTATTCAAACAAATATTTTTAAAAAAATCGTTCTTTACATATAAGGGTGAAATTAAATATTTAAATTTGAATTTGACATTTCTTAAAACAGTGTTTTAGTTAAAACCGTGACCATACTACGAGCCTTTGAGGTTTGAGATACCGTGAGTATTTTTTAACGTGAAACATTGGGTTTGTCATATCCATGGTTACGACTTGACATTTGATTGATAGCAATGTATTTGCCCGTTCCATTTAAAATGAAACATAGGGAACGAATTTGACATTTGATAAGACGTCAATAGAGGTTAATTTTGTTGAAATAATTATACCTGCATTCTAAATTAAATTTAGTTGTAGAAAAAATATTGTGTGTACCTTGTGTCCGAAATATGTTTAGTGCTCTCGAGTGGTTTTCTGACTCCGCTAAATTTCTTACAATATTTAAATAGAATACTTCTGTCAGATTCGTTCCCTATGTTTCATTTTAAATGGAACGGGCAAATACATTGCTGTCAATCAAATATTAAGTCGTAACCATGGATATAACAAACCCAATGTTTCACGTTAAAAAATACTCACGGTATATCTTCAAAATTTACCAATAAAAAATTACTTTTGTACGCCACTGGATAGACAATATAATATTGTAATATTTTTGGCTTTGATATAAAAATACACGTTTTAGATCACTTATCATCATCATCATTATTATTATTATTATTATTATTATTATTGTTATTATTATTTATTTATTTTCCTAGGTTAAACAAGGGGGTAAAGTGCCAAAAGAAATGTACTGTAAGAACCAAATTGACGAAAAGAAAAATGAATTCATTACCGAAACTTTGAAGAAAGGAAAACAATTAATTTTGGATTTTGTCACTGCAGAAGAAGGTTGTGTATTAAGGTAATTATTAATTTAAAACATAATCCTTGACGAAATAATAAATATTTATACGTAGGTGGGACTTTAAAACCGATGACCACGATATTAAATTCGGAATTACTTACGAAAATAGTGAAGGACAGGAGTCTGTAGCTATTCCAATTCATAAAGTTAATTCGCATTTTGTGAATGAAGTTGGTGCTCTTAACTGCGAGTTTCCAGCTACTTGTAAGTATAATAGAATAGGGCTGTTGCAAAAATTTTTATATGACTTCTAAGTATTAAATTTTAAAAGATATTGTTCTTTAAAGAGCCTCAAATTTGAAAATTTCATGAAATATCCATTAGATATTTTACAATTAAATATTGAAATTTGTGTATTTTAAAATGTGATATATTTATTTTTCAGATAAAGTTATTTTCGACAACACACACAGTATGATGCGAAGCAAAAAATTACAGTACGATGTAGAATTAATAATTCCTTTAGAAAAATTAGACATGAACATGATGCCCGAAGAAGCTGTAGCAGAAGAATCTATAGATACTGCATTATAATTATTTTAATTTTGTGAATAATTGCTCAGAAATTATTTTATAGTATTTTATACATTAGAAAAAAAAAATATCTGCGTATTAGATAATATTTACTTAAATTGCGTAAAATATATAAATTATTTTGTTAATTGTGAAAATAAAGATCAAAATATTGTTTTGGTATTTTTTATTGAGTTTTGTATTTTATAAATTGTTGAAATTTTTTTCTCAATGTGTAGACTATTGTAAAATATGCACGCAAATATTGTGTCCTCAATCATGTATTGTGTTATTATGTAAGGTACTAAGGGAGTGTGATATATATTTTTATTAAATAAAAAATGCAAGTTTTTTCAATTGATTATTGATATTTAATGAATAATAATCCCAATAAATCCATTTTTTCACATTGCTCTTCGTTAGTTTTATATTTTTAAACAGCAGCTTTTATCGTCGTCCTCGTACGTGGCAGACGGAACCCCGTGTGCCTATGCCGGTGTTGTCGGGAATGCTGGAGTTCGTTTGGGGACGTAGGCTTTAAGTCGACGTCGTGAGAGCCATATACCTATTATCTAGGTGGTAGGTATATAGTGAGTACCATGGTGCATCGACTAGGCGTGAAATCTCTGACTCCTGTTCGTGTATAGGCGAGACCAACCCGAATGGGCGGGAATCATCGGCACAGATTCCACCGTTTTTTATATTAGAGTCTCTTAGATTTGCGGACAACACGTGTTGTTCTTTAGATTCAGGATGGGAATTAGGGATGGTGTAATTGCACTGGGTGGATTCAGACGTATTCAGGACAAAGTGTTGCTTTGAGAAATTACTGGCGTTCGCCTAAATTTATGATGTAATATACAGTCATACAAAAAAAATGTCCGTACCACAGTAGTTTTAATGTATTTTAGGAAAAGTAGCAGTCTAAAACCCAATATATTTAATTTCCTTTTAATCCAAAATAAAACGCAGTATATTACGTTATTATAAATATAAAATAAACAAATAATTTAATTTATTTATATTATGGGGTAAACATTGAAAGTATTCATAATTTCATGACAAAAAAGTCTCCGTACGATAACCAAAACATTTAAATAATAAACCATTTATTTATGTTTCATAAAGAAATATAATATTTGGAGGGTTTTCCTTTGGTTTTTCCACCAGTAACTAAGCGATGAGTCATTGAATCCACCAAATTTGTGGTCACCGATGTCATTATATTCTGCCATTTTACTTGTAATTAATTTTAAATTCTTTTTTGCTTTATATTCTTATTTACTTTAAGAATTTTCCGCACTTTCTCAATCTGATTAAAGTCCGGAGACTGTGAGGGATGATTAAGCATATTTTTAATATTATACAGTACGCATTTTCTTATAGAGCGAATTATTTGTCGAATTTTTCTGATGCACGAAATTAAAATTGTCTTTTAAGAAACTACTACTTCCGGTTGTCCAATGTCCGATCCACATCATGTGTATCATTGCGGAGAGAATGAGGATATATTCCTGTAATGTTGCCTGTTTATTCTTTTATTTATTTGTCTGAGAACTTCTACACAGTTTATATATATATTCTTTCTTATTTTGCTTTGTACCCTATATTTATATTTAGATTTCCTTATTATTATTTGTTTGTATGTTATATTAAATGTATTTATATATTATATGTTAGCCCTGTAACTGGATTCTGTTGGGCAATAAAGTTTATTATTATTATTATTATTATTATTATTATTATTATTATTATTATTATTATTACCAAAACCTTTTCACCTCTTCCCTTTAATTAATGTCGGATTAAGGAATACGTAGTTTCGTAGTTAAATTGGTCTTTAGTCTTATAGAATTTGAGAAATCGTCCCTCCTACATCCAGACACACACATATCATTGTAAAAATGTTAAAATCGAATTCTAGTGACCTTCAAACGTGCTTATTCACTAAAATCTAGATATGTGATTCTTAACATGAAACCAACCTCTCTTAGCGAGAGGTAAAAATTTGAAAATCGTTCTGTACGTAATTTTTAATTCTGAATAAAATTGCAGTTTGCACAGTTTTTGTTGTAAAATGAATGCAGAACAGGAAAAAAAAAACTAAAATTCCATGTTAAATCCCACCATGTTTCAAATAAATCTCATTGTCAATAAATTTGAAATATGTATAGATAATAAGCAATTTAATAAATTAATTTATAAAAACCACCTGTTTTTTATTCATAAAATATTTAGAAATAAACTTATATAGTTATTTATGTACCTAGGACAAAAAATTGCATATTACAGCAGAGCTTGAGTTTGCTTTCCGAGGCGAAGCCGAGGTAAAGCAAACAAGCGAGGCTATAATATGCATTTTTTGTCGAGGTACATATTACATTTTTCTGTCTTCCTTACTTACGTAATAGATCTAGAAATAAATACACGTTTTTTTAAATTCGTAAAATCTTATTGTTTATTATATGACTGATAGGATAATATATATCTTCTGCCATTTTCACAAAATTTTAATTCTTAGCTCTGTTTTAGTTTGAAGGAAGACACACTACACTCACAGACACATCAACACTATTTGACAGGTGAAAATAAACAAAACCAACAAAATAACCTCGAAAACAACTCTATCCACCGGCATCTTAGATTAACAATTAGTCATGTCAAAATTAATAATTTTTAGTATAGTTAATTTTATTATTAATTGCGCACATATTTAAATTAAGTTTATCATTAAAATAATATTTTTATTTACTCGTTTGATATTTGTTATGTACAACTCCGGTAGTACACACAATTACAATAATCATAAAATCGTAGTAGGCCTAGCGTACGAAAAAGGTTTGCGGACGAAAAAGGTTTGCGGACGAAAAGTGATAACGTTCAGAAAAGTGTCATTTTTCGTCCGAAAATAAGTACGTAAAATTTCACTTTTCGTATAGGTAGACAGAAAAAAACTTTTCGTTCAAATATTTTAAATTCAACAGTACCACCAACACATATTTATAAAATAACTCTGCTAGACATTACCAACATCGTAGAAATTCACCACTACACTGCGATTTTAAAGATATACGCCAATAAATAAGTTAAATATATAACAAATAAATAATATAAGTAAAAGAGAAATAATAAATTTGTTCTTTAAGTGAATTTGTGAATTTACTGATAACTAAAAAAAATTATAATGGAATACATTTTAGTTTCTAAGGTTGGCATTACAACGTTCGCGATCGTTCTTAGAACAAAATGGTGGTGTGACGTTGATTTTGTTCCTTACAAATCTAACCTTTTTCCATTGTATTTTATTATTTAATTTAATACTATTCGCGCCATGTATTAGTTTTAATATCAAAATTTTAAGGTAAAACATTCTAAAAATGAATTACTTCCCCAAGTTTGGAAACAGTTCCGTTGGATTCGTGTATTTCGATAACTCAGCAAACAACTCAACAGGATTGAGTGAAAGCTTTGATTACATAGAATTCAATTCAAGTTCGCCAAAAGGAAATTTTTCACCATCTGGTTCTAGTAGCCCGCAACAATTCCGAAATCGCAATAATTATTTTCGAGGGAAGTGCAATAATAAACGCTACAATCGTTATCACAACAGCAATAACTACAGACAGCCTAGAAATAGTTTCAATAATTCGTTTAATAACAGTCCCAAACATGATAAGGTATAGTTATTCTCGGGGTGAAATCTTTGCTTTTATAACTTTTCTTTGTAATAAATTATTACAGCAGCGTAATAATGATATGTCAGCTTATTACCATCCGTCTATGCTCGAAGACCCGTGGGCGGAATTAGAGAGAGAAATGGATCCTGATTGTCAGGATAATTCTGAACGTAGTGATTTAGAATTAAACATTAATAATGTTGAGGACGAAACTACAGACTCGCAAGACGATAGTCAGGTTTCCGCCGAGGAAAGTTCGTGATTCGAAAATCAATCGAATTAAAATTATATATTCGTTTTCTAATTGGAGTTAATACATCACATTTTATTAATTTTATGAATAGATTTTATTGTGTATATTTTCATTAATTTCATAATCCATTGTAATTTTTGCGTAATTAATGACATTAAATTATTTTCCTTAACATACATAGATCATTCTTTATTCATTACCGTATTTTCTAGATCTTTTAGATGTTCGAAAAATACGTGACGAATGTACAAATTTCAATGAAATTTCTTCAAATAAATATATTATACCTATAAAAAATTGTTTGTTGTTAACACTTGAAAATAGTTCAAGAAATTATTTAATAATTGTATTTCAATGATTTCAGAAAATCTTCAGCATATATCTTTGGTACGAGGGGAGTTTTTTTATGTTATCTACCTAGCTATGAAAACAATATGCTATCGCGACAATTTTCTTATGTTAAGTTACTGTGACCTTTTCATGTCTACACAATTAAGAACTTGAAACCGGCTATACGCGAAAATAAGACCCCACAATTTTGCTCAGAAAATGCTGCTTCTGCACAACAACTGCAGGGTGCATAAAGCACGAAATGTTCAAGCAGTAGTCAGTGAATGCGGCTTTGACGAATTACAACATCCACCTTACAGTCCTGACCACGTCCGACTATTATTTCTTTCCAAAACTCAAAAAACCTTTGACAAAGAGTCGCTTTTTATCGAATGATGACTTTGAAAACGCAGTGGAGTCGTATTTTGCAGAATTACCAAAAGATTTTTTTTGCAGGCGTAGCTTTATTAGACAAACGTTGGAATAAGTGTGTTAGTGTTAACGGTTCTTACGTTGAAAAATAAAATTTTATTTGTTCTCTAACTCGGTGTTTTCATAGCTAGGTAGATAACATAAAAAACTCCCCTCGTATTTACATTTTTGGTTAAACTTGTCTGTTAACTGCCAGTTAAAACGAAAAATTGAGACGTAATTTTTACAATGCTAATGCTTTATTTTTTGTTTTAACTGACAGTTAAGTTTAGCAGTTAGCAGACAGTTTAATCAGAGTTTAAAATACCGGACCAAAGGGAGATATCGATTTTTCTCAAATAGGTAAATTTTCTTATTAATTTTTGAAATGTATCAAAATTTTATTTTCAATAATGATAAATAAATATTTCGTATTATGAGCGCACTTTTATAGTAAAAGCGCTTTTATGGAGCATACTCATAAGAATATAAGTAATGTAAATACGCGCTCCCGAAAAATGCTATTATTATAAAAGTGCGCTCGTAATACGGACCATAGATTTTTAAAATACATATTTCATAAGCAAATGCAATTTTGTTTTATTGTTTTTGTTGTCCACGTAATGGCGATGTAGATTAATTTATTTTGAAAAATACTATTATCCATAAACAAAAAACAATCACATTACATTTAATTTCTTTCATTGCGAGTATATTCATATTTCAAACGATACTACTTATTACAATATGTTAAACTCGCATATTATGTGAGAAAAATCCTCATATTATTTGTGAAAAGTCGCTATCTTTTTTAAGGACGGAGTTATGGCTTTTTTCTGAACAAATCTGTAAATAATGAGCAAAATCGCAACGAACGCTGCCTCTCATATAATTTTATATTAATTAACAAAAAGAGATGCGTTTTACCAGTTTTTTCTTAATAACAAACATCTGTATGACAGATTTGTTCAGTATTGGTCTATTAATTTTCTGTTCTTTTCTCATAACAATGTAACGAAAATTTATTTGATCTTGTACATATTCATCAAATCTTAAATCTTCATGTAAAATAAAAATATGGCGGGTAACCGGAAAAATCCCCTTAAGATTTTACTTTAAATTTACGCAAAACTTAGGTACAACCCAAATTACTATAATTATAAAATTTTATTTACTCTAAGAATGGAAGATAGGAAATATTCTCAGTTTGGGAAACTTATTACATTGTAAAAACTGACACTAACTCCAAATCATTACTCAACTTTCATAAATTTTTGTGCCAAAATATGGATAAATACTCGTACTAAAGTTAACATTCCAGAAAAAAAATATATTGCAAAACACGGTGCCTACTCGTATTTGATTTTGAAAATTTTAGTACATTTTCTTTAAAATATTCTCCATTTCATTACAGTTAATACATGGGAATGCATTATATCTTTAATGATATATAAACAAAATTCTTGTTCTATCAAAGGGCACGAGAAAGACTCTACTGATGATATGCTGGTGCTTGGCAATGCCGTACGCTCCAGATTTTTAAATTAGGCGGGAAAATATAATACAGAAAATGACTACTAGAGGGCATCTGGGCGGCTTGTTTTACATATTTGTTTTTAGTTATTAAACAAAAGCATAAGAAATTTTACATTTTAATGGTTATTTTAAACATGGTTCTGCAAATTATACTTTAAGATCATATAAATAATAAATTTTCTTATCAGTTTTATAACAAAAAGTACAAAACAAAAAAAAAACATTTGAGGAGTTCAGTTAAAGATTTGAAGGCTGTCTGAATACTTGGAAATGAAGGAAAAAAAAAGTATTATTTATTAATTTATCTTTCCTTTGTCTATGACGACGAACATGCAAACAGATACACAGCAAGATCTATTTGTTTAGAAAGTCTAACACCGAAATCTACAGGAAACATCCAAGTATTGACTACCTGTAATATATAGTTCGGTCGACAGATGTCACACCATGTTTCGAACATGTTAAGATATGCTAAGACTGTTTCCTCTCTTCTACACATGCGCAATCCGTGTGTTTTTCAGCATGTTAAATTTTCTGGTCAAAGCAGTTAGATAGTTTGTGTGGAGGAGATATGTTGTATGTTGTGTTATCTATGTTAAAATAAAAACCTGTTGATCTGTTATGAAAAATGTAAATACTTGCAATGCCCTACTGTGTTACTGTTTTGTGTTTAAATTTTGATGTTGCTATGGTGATAACTGTGCTGTAACAATGGGAAGCGCAAGTTCAACGCGAAGTGAATCTCCAATTACAACTTCACCAGAAACAATTAAAACACAACACCATGTCCGACAAGCCAGCATACGAGCTAAGCAACCCATGCCAGATCCAAATGAACTGGAGAGGCGATTTACCAAAGTTCTGGTAAGATCCTTCCACTGCTAAACATGGACACTTGTTGAATAAAACTTCTGCCAAGTTGAATAACTTTGAGTAGCAAAGTTTTCTTATTGTTGTTACTGTAAATAATTGCCAAAAAAAGTTGGAGGTCTGCAAAAAGTTTAGATTGAGCGGGCAAGAACTTGACAGAATTTATTGAAATATTGGTTTTAAAAAATAGAAATATAGGAACAAGTATTTTTACCTCTGGCTAAGAGAGGTATTGGATTCATGCTAAAAATCGCATATCCAGATTTTAGTGAATAAGTACGATTTAAGGTCCCTACAAAACGATTTTAACATTTTTATCATGATTTCTGTGTGTGTGTGAGGATGTGTGTGGATGTTGGACGGACGATTCCTCAAAAACTATAAGACTTAAGACCATTTTAACTATGAATTTCTCAATATGACATTCATGGGAAGAGCTGAAAAGGTTTTGGGAACAATTGGGCAACCGGAAGTAGTAGTTATCTTGTATAGATTTAGAGATAAAGACACTATAATATATAGAATAATCGGATGCAGAGGGTGAACTACATACACTAAAGAAACCAGTTGACAGATTCAAATGTTTATAACATAGTAATGTTTATAACATAGTCTGTAAATGACAGATGTCAGTGTCAAAAATCAACAGTTTTAGTGTCATTCCGTTAGCTTTTTCTGGGAAGTACATTTAATCTTTCTTATAGTTTTATTTATTAAATATTCCATAATATATCCATCAGAAATACCGCCAATCTTGTTAATGAATTGAAAGAATCTCTGACATTTAGGAACTTCCTCATACCATAGAAATAGATATAATTAGAATTTTATGTGTGCAGAAGACATGTTAAATACAATAAAAACAATATCTGGGTAAAGTTCTGTATTTTTTTTTTTTATAAAACGACGTTTCGATAACGAAGTGCAATATAACATAAAATGGAAATGGCGAGAGGTATTGTGCTGGCCACAACAGACTTTTTTTTCAGTTTTATAAAAACACTGAATTCGATTGACACAAATGACCCTCAAACAATAAGCGTCCAAAATGGCTGAATTTTTTAGAGGTACCCCTTCATGCCTTCATTAATTCACAAGAAATTTTGCATTTGTTCGGCCTGATGGTCAACGCACCGCGTACATTACTTCTGGTCTTTGGATATTCTAATTTTAAATTCCCTTTTGCTTGACTCGAAGCGATCAAAAGCAAAACGCCTGGTTAGTGTCTCTGGAGATTATGACAGAACTTTGGAATGTGGTATATCTACCTATCGTACACCCCCTCTATCATAGTGATTTATTTTAAACATTCTTCGTGAGCAATAAAGGACTTACGCCACCAGCGTAGTCACGTTTAAACTTTTTAGTTTTTGCTATTTTGTTAATCGGAATTATCGTCACGCTGGAAAAAATATTTCATTTGTTTTGTTGCGATATGACTCACAACTGTTTTAATAACAGAACCGCGTATTGTACTCTTGTTTCTAGATTTGATTACCGTTTGTTCGAGTATCATTTATCAATTGTTCAACATGCGCAAACAATGGGGGCTACATTGTTAATTCAATTGTTTCAAAGCCTTCTATGATGTATTTTTTTTTATTCTACGTAATATATTGTACTAAACATTGTACAATATTTTATATTTTTCTAACAAATGTAATATAGTTACAATATTTTTCGCTGATCATATTTTATTAAGTTAGAGAAAATCTAATTCTGTTCCACGACAAACTTTTTTTAGGTTAGTAATGTTTGACACTTAAAGTTTTGACATTACACACACACACTCACACACACATCCACATTCATACACACACACACACACACACCCACATATATATCCACACATCCACATTCATACACACACACACACACACACACACACACACACACACACACACACACACCCACCCACATATTATCCACACATCCACATTCATACACACACACACACACATACACACACACATAACCGCAAAAATGTTATAATTGGATTGTAGGGACCTTAAAATGTGCTTATTTACTAAAATTTGAATATGCGATTTTTAGCATGTATCGACTACCTCTCTTAGCTAGAAAGACCAATTTTATATTCTAAATATAATTTTTGCGAATAACTAGATTTTGTGTGTACCTCTTTATAGGGTACTTATTTATTTTTCAAATAGCGATGCGCAATTTTTTTTATTCCTGTTTTAGGTTATGTTTTAATTTTTATATGAACGCCTTATTGAAACGTTACGCCGAGAGTTACATCTTTGAAAAGATATTTTTTTTTAGCATTCTAATGATGTGTAATTTATTTATGTTCATTTATTTCAAACAGCAAAATTACAACGAATATTAAATTTATAGGTTGAAAACACTGGTCATGGCCATGAAACAAATGAAATCATGTCAGATATTATCATATGTTTATTTTTATTTTCTTTATTTTCATTAATATTTTTAACATGACGTCCATAAAAAAAACAAGACTTTATACAATTTAGAGAACCAATCAGGTAATTAGTGTGAAAATAACCAATTTTTTTTTTTCAGTTATGTTTTTCAATTGTTTCTTTGCAACAATAATTGTTGCATAAAATTTTACGAAACAGATAAAATTTATTTAGTTTGTTCAAATATATTTACTCACTATTTTTCGCAAGATAATGCAATTTTGAAACAACCGTATCATAACTGTCATTTGTCCTTTTCCTTTTTTATCTTTTAAAATTTTTTTCCTTTAATGAGTCATCTGATAAGTGAAACCGATTGTTTACGTTTTGAAGTGGCTAATAGGAGGCAATAATTTTTAATAACTGTCGAACTTTTATCTCCACATGGGGTCATGGAACTTAACCACAGGGGTTTGTTACACTTCTCTAGGGTGTGCGAAGCCCTTGTTCAACTGTTTTTTCAAAGCCTGCTCTGTTGAGTGCTCTTCAAAGTATGGCGTTACCCGTATGACAGATACGGGTTTTGATAATATCCAGAACTTTTTGTTTTACGGTAGCGCAAAAAATTTAAATTGTTTTTGATGATTCGCTTGGGTGGTATAGTCTAAATATAAATTGTGATAAGAAAAAAATGGTGTGTTATTAACCGTTTAGATATTTTGGCGCCAGTGCTAGAATACTTGTGGAGGAAAAAAGTTGTAGGAACTGCATTCCACAAACTTGCATCTATCTGTACAGTAGTTGTGTACTTTTCAAGTATTTCTTTTTTATTTGTATTGATATAGCTTTTCATTAATGTCATTCTTGTAAACTTGTTTAAATATATTCTATGTTATACAAGAATTGAATATAACAATTGAAATTTTTATACAGGGTGTTTCAAAGAAAGTGTAAATTTTTTTAAGGGCATATACTCATATAGTATTGACTAAATTGAGTAAAAAAAAGCTTAATCATAAATCAACATTGGTCCGATCTTCAATAGTTTCCGAGATATGAGGCAATGAGAAATGAGTTTTTACGGGGTTTACCTCTGCTATCTTGAAAACTATAAGAGTTACGATTTTAATTCAATAATGCCCGGTTTCTCCACAACAACGTAAGTTGTTGATTATTAAAGTGCTACTTAATTGTAAATAGCCCTTATATATGAAACAAATGAAATATTTTTTAATTGTTCTATTTATTACAGCTACAGTGTAAAACAAGCTTTAAGGAATAAATTAAAATGGATGTATTGTATAATTCAAACTTTTGTTCAATATTTGCAAAGTATGCAAAAAATAAACATAATGTATATTTACAAATATCAAAAATTGCATAACTCAAAAAATTATCCAAATTATTATGGTGTGATTTTTTATAACAAACTACCGTAAAATCTTAAAGGTATTGAAACAATATATACGATACGACTAGTTTCAAAAATAATTTAAAGAAATATCATTACAAAAATGTTACCATGATAATGAATTTCTAAATACAGGTTGTCTCAATAAGCTTGCTCACTATTGGTAACTTTTTTATTTGAAGAGATACGAGGTTGGTTAAACGAGCAAAATTGTGCAATTTTATATTAGAAAATTGGTCATGTAGACAAAATAAAAATTCTATCAGCGGTTCCCAAAATTTGGGACAGAATATATATTTTTTAAATGGATCTTTGTATTTTTTATTACCTTATTGGAAAGAGTATTTTTTTCTCTTTCCAATAAGATAATGTTGTTTATGTACAATTTTTTCAAATAAAGTACGTTTTAAGGTCCCTGGAATCCAATTATAACATTTTTACGATGATGTCCGTCTGTATATATATATGTGTGTATGTTGGAGCCACGGTTTCTCAAATACAATAAGGCTTAAAAAATATTTAACTACAGTTTCCTCAATCTGACATTCCTGGACAGAACTGATTAGATTTTATTAACAATTGGACAACCGAAAGTAATAGTTTTTTTAAAAAAATCTTCTAAATATTATTTTTTGAAAATTTATAGTATAAAATATTAAGGAATACAAAATTCTCTATCCAATACATTAAACAATTTTATTATATCTTCTATAGATTTAGAGATAGACTGAATCATAAATATATAAAATAATCCGTTCTATAATGAATCAATTAGCCTATGGAAACCAGCTGAAAAGTTTAAATGTTTGTAATTGACATAAATGACAATTAGAATTAGAAGAGTAGGAGGAAACTTGTTCATAAAATGAATTGGAAAATAAAGAATGAATGTAATTAGAATTTTTTGTATGTACCAGAAATGTTAAATACAATACAATATAGCCTTACATGAAAATGGCGAGAGGTATTATACTGGCCACAAAGATTTAAAAAAATTATATTACTAATTATTTAAGTAGGTAATAATATGTACCACCATCCATCAATGAATTATATGTATAGTATAAAACACAGAAGACTTAGAACTCGACTTAGAAGTAGAAAACTATTGATTCGTACTACTTTTAAATTGTGATAATTTTTTATCGAAGTTTTTGCCCTACTTTAATACAAAGAAATTATAAATCAAATTGTTTTGATATTGATTAACGTGCAGCTGTTCACAGTTGATAAAAATTGTTTATGTTTTTATTACTGCTTAATGGAAGTATATAAAATACTTTAAAATATAAAAAAGTATATTCTTTCATCTATGTTAAATCAATTTAAATTTGGTTCGATTCAAATTAAAATAGTTTTGCAGTTTCTGCAAAGTTTTAAATGTAAGTTTCAGTGATTGCAAATAAAGTGGATGTCAAAATCATTCTTGAAATAATTGACGTAATTTGTGCAAATTATAAGCGAAAATTTTTTTAAATGAGGATGTAATTTAATAAAATAAAAAATCCCGTTCGTGAATGTAAACAAATGAATGAATCGCTCCGATAATGAAGTTGTGTTTATGTCATTAGTAAGAATTCTCTGGAAATTAAGTCTAAAGTGAGTCGATGTGTGGTCGACACGAGTATCACATCACCAAAACGAACAAAGAAATGTATCCAACATCCAACTCACCACTGGAATGCCAAAGAGGTAGCTTTTCATTCAAGAACACCAACATTTTGTTAATTCCATCAAGATCTTACAGATAATCCAAAATGAAAGAAAAGAAATGAATGAAAACAATGTATACTTTAATTAATTAATACGTGAAATAGAGGATAAATAACAAATGAATTTCTTGACCTTGACTGGGGTCGAATATGTGTTATCCTATTTGAAATCTGTTACTTTCCGGTATCTTCAAGTGTAAAATTAACAAAAAAAGAATCATAGGTTTTTCTGCCGATGAGTAATGTGCAAAACTTTTCATTTTTAAACAGTGATGTGACGGAATTAGATTTAGGTTAGAATTAGCACGTCATGATTATAAATAATGAGATATTACACCCATTTTACGCAGACATATTCGAGACGAAATATTTATTAGGTACAGTCATCAGTGACTCATAATTAAATCACCATGTCAAAATATTAAATCGTAGAAATCATTTACTATAGACGCAACAGTTTTGATGTGTGGCTTATAACAATCTTGTTATTTGTTAACATTTCGTAATTTTGTGAGTGAGAAAAAAACCACTAAAATGTCTTTATACTAATTAAGGTACCAAGGGTTGTTATAAGGACAATAATGTCTGAGGTCAACAGTGTACTGTCGAGGGCCTCTGGCCCGAGGCGAGTACGTTGACCGAAGGCATTATTGTCGTTTAACACCCGTGGTGCCTTCAACGTTTTATGTCTTACTAGAAATTCTTAATAAACATTTTGTCTGACTAGAATTTATCAAACAAAAATAATAAATCACAAAATTTTAATACAACTTACAAAGTAGCCTGTGAATGCGGTATTTAGGTAATATTTTGTTTCTGTACACAAAGCATTTTTTCAAACAAAAAATATATTTCTTGTAGTATTTTTCTGTCAATATGGACGAGCAATGTTATTGCTAAGAATAAGAAGTATGCTGGTTTATATTTGTGATGAAACAAATATGATTATAAACGACTACAATTCACAATGCTTCTTAACCTTAACTGCACTTTATGTTAGTATCAGTATTACTAACCTTAGTTTGTTGTCAACATTACCATAGCAACTTAATACTCCCCAGGGCATTATTTACTCAGTAACGGACCTAATGTTGAGGTTGTTATAAAACAATAACATATTAGTAAGACATAAATTCTATTATTTAAAGTGTCTATAATAACACGACTTTAGACATGTTTAATTTGGAACAAGCTAATTCAGCATTATTGTGAAATAACATTAATATTTAAAAAATCTGATGTGGTCAGCACATTACCTTCCGTCAATTTTATGTATTTTATACAAATCCCTCGACAAATTCCATACCAAGAGTTGCTTGAAAAAGATTCTTTATATCTTATAAAATTGTAACACGAACATGTACTACTTTCTACAACTTCCTTGGAAAAGATTGTATATATCCAAGAAAATTATAACACGAACATACACTATGTAAATTCTGTTTTCATGATTATAGCAACGCTTGTTGATTTATGAAAGTTAATCTCTTTATAATTCTTTAACTCTATATCTATTGCATGTGAAGGAAAATATGTCATCAAATCGTATAGACATTAAGACATTTTTTTCATATTGATAATCACGTAAAATGTGAAAAAATGATAGTTAACTGCGTTTTTTCAAGAAAAACTGTTAAGAACTTCATGTAAGGGAACTTCCGGTTCACCAATTTAACCAAAATCTAATCAGCTCTTCATATGGATATAAAGAGGAGGAATACGAAAGAATTATAATTTTTAGAAATATAGTGGAGTTATCGGCGGAGATATATTTATCATATACGTACACACACACATACACACATCATCTTAAAACTAGTAAAATCATATTCTAGGGACCCTAAAACGTGCTTATTCATTAAAAACTAACCACCGAATTACAATACCTTCCTTACCTAAAGATGACGGAAGGTAAAAAAAATGATAGAAAATGTTCCTTGACTGGATATAGTGATGAGGTAATAAAAATTTCTGGATTGCAGTCACAAAATTTTATTTAAATTCTCGGGTCAACCGGTTTCGAGCTCCACATGAGCCTTCCTCAGGAGATGAGAATTAAGAAAATTTTAGATTTTGACTTAAGTAGTTCCATGGGTGTGGTTCACGTAGAACATTTGTTCTTAGTTTTTTATAAAAGTTTTATATAATTTATTTTATTTATTTTTTTATCTTTTGACGAAATCCATGTGCTTTAAGTTGCACTTACGTTTTCATTTTTTTGCCATGTATCTAAAATTTTCTTAATTCTCATCTCCTGAGGAAGGCTCATGTGGAGCTCGAAACCGGTCGACCCGAGAATTTAAATAAAATTTTGTGACTGCAATCCAGAAATTTTTATTACCTCATCGTAAAAAAAATCTGTTGTGGCCAGCACAAGACCTTCCGTCAATTCCATGTATTTTGTACAAATTCCATACCAAAAGGTCCTTGGAACAGATTCTATATAATATCATGTAAAATCAAACACGAACACATACTATTTTTTACAAATTCCATACCAAAAGTTCATTTAAAAAGGTTCTATAAATCCAATAAAATTATAACATAAACTACACTAAGTAATGTCCTTCCATCTTCTCTTTGGCCTTTCTCTGCGTGTCACTTGCGAGCAACACTATGACATACCAATTTTAGATCCTATATACTTTTTTTCCATATTTGGTTTTGCACTTGCAATTGACATCTGTCAATTAAATTTTTTTGAATAATTATGTCAGCTGTTTCCATGATAAATAACAAAGCTGACTAATTTTTGAAAATTAATTTCTTTATAATGCTTTAACTCTACATCTATTGAATATGCAGGAAAATGAATAATCAAACCATATAGAGAAGAGTATTTTCTTTAATAAATATAATAACAAAATGTCAAAAAATAATATTTAACTGCGTTTTTTTAAGAAAAACTGTTAAAAACTTCAAATAAGGGTACTTCCGGTGGATCAATTATAACCAAAATCTAATCAACTCTTCATATGGATGTACAGAAGAGGAATACAAAAGAATTATAATTTTTAGAATTGTAGTATTGGAGTTATCGTCGGAGAAAAAATTGTCACACACGGACACACATACACACACACGCACACACACACACACACGGACACACACACACACATACATACAGACATCATCTTAAAAATAGTACATTCGTATTGTAGGGTCCCTAAAACGTGCTTATTCATTAAAAACTCACTACCGAATTTTTTGACCAAAGACAATACCTTCCTTACCTAAAGGTGACGGAAGGTAAAAAATATAAAATCGAAATAATTGCAAAATGTTAAACTATGATTCTAGGAATCTTAAAACGTGCTTATTCACTAAACTCTATCTACGACGTTTAGCCGGATTCTTATACTTCTTTTCTTTATAGTAGTAGCCATATTACCCAAAATTACTTCTCAATTTTGTTTATCTCGTTGGAATTTGATTTTTTGGAAAGTCTGTTGGAAGCTGTCTCTCCTTATATGAAAACTTACCTGGCTCGAAAAATAAAATAAAATAAACAACCTGAATGCTTGCTATGTGGGTGTTGTCTCGTATTCTTCACTCTGATGTGAGTCTGCATGGCCCGACATAAAATAAACTCAATCTATTTTCATTCCTCGTTTCGTTATTCTATTCCTCACATAATAATCTCATCGTAAAATAAGTTTATTATATTCTGACACTTATCTGCCTGCATATTTAATGCATAATTTATTGCAAATGTAGGCATATGTATAATTAAGTTGTCAAAACTTAATATATGAATTGGATTTTTATCGTGGCTGCGAATTATATAATTATTTTATTGTAAGAATATAATTTTTTCTTGGCCGAGAGTAAAAGTCAATTTTGTATGGTATTAAAATTGAAAGAGAAATGCCATTTTGCAACTAGAGACGAAATGAATTTTTGATCCACACACGTTGCTACATTTGCCAACTTTTCGCGGATCTAGAATAACAAGGTTGAAATTGCAAGAAAAAAAAATGGCGAAGAAAATGATTTAAAATTTTAGCTCGCTATTATTAAACACATTATTGTTACGGACCATTTTTACCTTCCGTCACCTTTAGGTAAGGAAGGTATTGTCTTTGGTCAAAAAAATCGGTGGTGAGTTATTAATGAATAAGCACGTTTTAGAGTCCCTAGAATACGATTTTACTATATATATATATATATATATATGTCGGGGATGGAATAGAATATTCACCCTGAATTCATTCATATTGGAGTTCGCTCGCTCTAAACATAATGAGATAACTGTACACGTAAAACACGCATGGTGTTTTGGTAAAATCGAGGCCAGGCGATGAAGTCATCTCGCGACACGGAATACTGGTAGCATTGTTCTTAGTCTTATCAAAAACTAATATAAACTTCATTAGTAAGTGATTCACTTGTGATTGAGTTGTCGTCGAGTTAAGAACTTGAGAATAGAAGTGTTGACTGAAATCGTGCTGGATCGAGATTGCCGCGTGTACAAATTATAATAATATTGTATTTTATTGGATCTAATTGTGTAATTACATGTAAATAAATAATTATTGTGAAAACATTGTAAATTGAGTGTATTCGGCTCTCCGTCCTGATATCATCTCCGACATCAAAAGTGGGATAAAGAACTGTTTGGATCGGAGCCTGTGTTGTCTTGTGGAATAAAGATCAAACGTTCTCGGCATCGGCATTCTCGATCCGTGTGAAGACTCATAGATTCTAAAATAAAATGGAAGGTGATAATGACCCCTGGCGTTCTGTTCTTGAGGAGTTGGTGAAGAAGATGTCCACACCGACATCTACGGGAGATAGTGTTGCACTGCCGGTTTTTAATCCAGATAAACTTGGTGCATGTGCAAAATCCTGGTGTACTACAGCTGCTTTGTGTATGAAAGAGAGGCCCGTAAGTGGAAGTGCCTTGATTATCTTATTGAGCAAGGTGATGCAAGGTTCTGCGTCATCATGGTTATCACAAATAACTTACGAAGGTATGACGTGGGAAGAATTCCAAGATCTATTCTTATCTCGGTATGACGAAATTGAGACTGGGGCAGCGTCAATGATTAAATTGTTGTCTGGTAAACCAAAGGACAATGAACCTTATTCAACTTATGCAAGTCAATTCTTGACATCATTTTCGACGAAATGGCAAACATCTAACATGGAGCAGGTTGGCGTTGCGTTGGCTTTAGCCCATCTATCTGAACTAGATCCGAGATTGAAAAGGCTTGCATATACAGCCGAAATTGGGACAAGAAACCAACTGCAGCGAGAACTAAGAGCTATTACGAAGCGTAAATTTGTTGACTCTCACAATGAAGAAAGACCAGGAAAGCGCCAGAAGTTGGACTCTCAACGAAGGTGTTTCAAATGCGGCCGAATGGGACATCATCAGCGGGACTGCGGCCGAATGGGACATCATCAGCGGGACTATAGCGGTCCTAAGCCGTCCACCAGCGGTGCTGTGGGTGAACAGAAAAAGAACCCACCGCGATGTTTTCGCTGTAATGGCATGGGCCATTATGCCAATGCGTGCACTGGTCAGGGTGCAGTTACCAAGGAGCCGGTTGTGAAAAAGCGAGTGGACCTTTGTACAGGTGCTTCACCCAAAGGGAAACTAAAACATTCAGGTGAGATCTTTCCATATCTTTTTGATTCTGGGGCAGAGTGTTCTCTCATGAAGGAATCTGTTAGCCCTAAGTTTTCTGGTAAAAAATTATCTAAAACAGTAGCAATGATGGGAATTGGTAGCTCAACTGTACATAGTACAATGCAAATTGTAACAAAGGTAGAGATTGATTCTTACCTGTTAGAAATTGAGTTTCACATCTTGCCTGATCACTATTTAAATAATGATATTATTGTTGGTAGAGAAATTTTGACTGATGATTTAGGTGTAACCATGACTGATGGTAGTGTTGTGTTGAAGAAAAGCAAAATTGTTTATACTTTGATTGAAGCAAGTCCTATTGATTGGACTAATGAAATCAAAACTGATTTAGATGAACATGAAAAGGCACATTTGTTGCTTTTGCTTGAAAAATTTAAAGATTCTTTTATTAAAGATAGCCCAACTACACGAGTTACTACTGGTAGTTTGCAAATTAGATTAAAGGATGAAACGAAAACTGTCCAGAGACGACCTTATAGAATGAGTGATTCTGAAAAAGAAATTGTTAGAATCAAAATTCAAGAGTTATTAAATGCCAAAATTATAAGACCAAGTAACTCACCCTGGGCAAGTCCTATTGTATTAGTAAACAAGAAAGATGGTGGTTCCCGAATGTGCGTTGATTATAGAGAATTGAATGCGAATACAGTTGCTGATAGGTATCCGTTGCCTATTATTTCCGAATTGATAGCACAATTGAAAAATTCTAAATATTTTACAAGTTTAGATATGGCTAGTGGGTTCCATCAGATCCCGGTAGACAAGGATTCAATTGAAAAGACTGCGTTTATAACTTCTGAAGGCCAGTATGAATATTTATCCATGCCTTTTGGTTTAAAGAATGCACCTTCTGTATACCAAAGAGCAATTGTTAAAGCTCTAGGGAATTTAGTTAATACTCATGCTATTGTTTACATGGATGATGTAATGATTTATTCAAAAACAGTTTCTGAAGGTTTTGATAAGCTAAATGATGTTTTGCATGCTTTGATAAGTTCTGGATTTTCACTGAATATTAAAAAGAGTTCATTTTTGAAAACAAAAGTTGAATATTTGGGATATGAAGTGTGTGCTGGTGAAATAAGACCTAACCCGAGAAAATTGAAAACATTAACTGACTTATCGCCACCTGAAACAGCAACACAAGTGAGACAGTTTTTGGGAATGAGTTCTTATTTTAGAAAGTTTATTGCAAATTTTGCAAAGTTGGCCAGACCTTTGTATAGATTTGTGAGTTTAAAAGGTAAAATCAATTGGACACCTCAAGATGAAATTATTCGTAACGAGTTGATTGATAAATTAACTAGTACACCTGTTCTCATGATTTTCAATCCTGAATGGCCTATTGAATTGCATACAGATGCCAGCTTGGAAGGTTATGGTGCTATTTTGATGCACAATGTAGATGGGAAATTACATCCAGTCGAGTATTTCAGTCGCAAAACGACTGATACTGAATCTAGATACCATTCATACGAATTGGAAACTTTGGCTGTAGTAAATGCTTGTAAATATTTTAGGCATTATTTGTTTGGCCGTAAATTTTTGGTCAAAACAGATTGTAATTCTTTGAAATTTTCACGAAATAAATTAGAATTGACACCAAGAGTTCATCGTTGGTGGCTTTATTTGCAAATGTTTGATTTCGATATTGAATATTTACCTGGTAATCGAATGAGTCATGTTGATTTCTTCTCGAGAAATCATATTAAGCCGGAAGTAGAAAAGAACAAGCAGAAAATTGAGCAGAAAAAGATTTATCTGGCTGAAATTACTGATGATTGGTTGTTAGCTGAGCAAAAACGAGATCCTGATCTTTGTGAAATTGTAGAAAAATTAAAAGATGAACAAAATACACCCGATACAATTTTACAAACATATGAATTGAAAAATGGGTTATTATTTAGAAAGATACAGAGAAATGGCCGTACTAAACGATTGGCAGTAGTTCCAAAAGCATTAATTTGGTCTATTATTAATAATGTGCATGAATCTGTGATGCATCTAGGTTGGGAAAAGACACTTGACAAAATTTATGATTATTACTGGTTTAAACATATGGCTAAACATGTGAGAAAGTTTGTTGAGAATTGTATGACTTGTAAATTAGCAAAGGTACCTACCGGCAAAGTACAAACAGAATTAAACCCTATACCTAAAATTGGTATACCATGGCATACCATACACATGGATGTAACAGGCAAGTTGAGCGGGAAGCATGATAGAAAAGAATATGTTTTCGTTTCAATTGACGCTTTTACGAAGTATGTAGTTTTGACACATACAACCAGAATTGATGCAAATGCTGGAATACAAGCCTTGAAAAAGAATATATCATTATTTGGTCTACCAACTAGAGTGATTTGTGATCAAGGTAGATGCTTTGATAATAAAGAATTTAAGGAATATTGCAAGAAACAGCATGTTGATCTGCATTTTATAGCTACAGGTAGTTGTAGAGCTAATGGGCAAGTTGAAAGGGTAATGTCTGTTTTGAAGTCGTTGTTTACGGCTGTTGAGTTAGACAAAAACAAATCTTGGCAAGATTGTCTACTAGAAGTACAATTGGCTATTAATTCTACCAGAAATAGAGTTACTAAATGTAGTGCTCTCGAGTTATTGATTGGAAAAGTAGCTAGACCATTTGGGTTGATTGCTAATGATAATGAGGATTGGTTTGATTTAGATTTTTTGAGAGAACAAGCTCTTGCCGCCATGAGTCAAAGTGCAAAGATTGATAAAGCTAAGTTTGATAAAGGAAAGGCTATTGTTAGACCTTTCAAAGTTGATGATTTAGTTCTCATCAAAAATGAGGAGAGGAATCAAACTAAGCTTGATCAAAAGTTTAGAGGACCTTACAAAGTTGTAAAGGTTTTGGAAGGCAATCGATACTTATTGAGTCCGATTCGGGGTGGACGAATCTTAAAGTATGCTCACGAGCATTTACGATTGTTGCCTGAGAGTACAGAGGAATATCTTCCTGTTATTACTGAGTGTGATGAGGGTTCTAGTGAGAACCATGCATGAAAAATGTTTTGTTGTGATTGTTGAGTTGTGAAGGACCGAAGGTCCATGTCGAGAGGCTAATGAGAGACTAGTTGAGATCGGTTACGACCGATGTGATGGAGATGCGTTCTCCTATTGAGGGTGATGCTTTCACCAGATTTTGAGACTTTTTTTGGGATGAGCGATGTGGTCGCCAGGGTGCTGAGTCAATAGGGAAGAGCCCGAGTTGACTAGCAGGGCCAGTTGTGCCGGGCGAGATCCACTGGAGGTGAGATCCGATCCCATGCCGAGGTCCGTAGGAGACGGAATAGGGTGGTGAGGCCAACTGTGCGATACTGGATTGTTATCCAGGAGTGTGATACCAGGCTTGGGTACTGCCTCATTTAGGGGTTAGTGGCTCGAGATAGTGGGTATCGTGTGTTTTGGTCATGATCATGTGGACATGGCAGTGAATTGATGTGTGACTCTGGAAGATCCTGTGGATCTTACAGGTATTTTGAATCAGAGAGTGGCTGAAGTAGCCAGTGCTGCTTCATTTTTGTGATGTACTTTTGAGTAATTTGTTTTGTTTACTATTTGCTTTGTAGCATGAAGTCGCTCTGGGGCGAGCAACCTGTCAGAATGGCCGTGTCGGGGATGGAATAGAATATTCACCCTGAATTCATTCATATTGGAGTTCGCTCGCTCTAAACATAATGAGATAACTGTACACGTAAAACACGCATGGTGTTTTGGTAAAATCGAGGCCAGGCGATGAAGTCATCTCGCGACACGGAATACTGGTAGCATTGTTCTTAGTCTTATCAAAAACTAATATAAACTTCATTAGTAAGTGATTCACTTGTGATTGAGTTGTCGTCGAGTTAAGAACTTGAGAATAGAAGTGTTGACTGAAATCGTGCTGGATCGAGATTGCCGCGTGTACAAATTATAATAATATTGTATTTTATTGGATCTAATTGTGTAATTACATGTAAATAAATAATTATTGTGAAAACATTGTAAATTGAGTGTATTCGGCTCTCCGTCCTGATATCATCTCCGACATATATATATATATGTGTGTGTGTGTGTGTGTGTGTGTGTGTGTGTGTGTGTGTGTGTGTGTGTGTGTGTGTGTGTGTGTGTGTGACAAAAATTTCTCCGACGATAACTCAATCACGCTTAAACACTACAATTTTAAAAATTATAATTCTTTTATATTTCTCTTCTGTACATCCATATGTAGAGCTGATTAGATTTTGGTTATAATTGAACAACCAGAAATACCTTTAGTTATTAACAGTTTTTATTGAAAAAACGCAGTTAAATATCATTTTTGACATTTTATGTGATTATCAATATGAAAGAATATCTTAATGTCTATACGATTTAATTACACATTTTCCTTCATATTCAATAGATATAGAGGTAAAGAATTTTAAAGAGATTATCGTGAATCAGCCAGCTATGCTATAACCATGGAAACTGGTATTATATTCACAAATATTCTAATGGGGGTTACACCATTCTTTTTTATAATTTCATCTGAAAATATTAGGAAAACTAAGACTATTGATGAAAATCCGGTGAAAAAATTCCTATTAATAAGCGAGTTATGGTTTCCCGAATTTTGAAAAGATCGACGTGACGTCACATTTACGTGTTTTTATATGAAACTGTTTTCATCATGGACCTAAATGTTCTTGAAATATATGCTATTTTAAGTTATATTTACATAAAAATAAATGAATATTATAACACTGTATAAGTATACATACTTTATAATTACAGGTGTATTTAAATTATTAAGTTTAATGCAAGAAATTTATGTTAAAATAAAAACTGTTTGGAAACTGTAGTACAGGAATGTTAGCCCCTCCTTTCGAATTTGAATTTCTTAACTTCCATTGGTAGTAATCCCACCTCCTAACACGCTATTTGTAATGCATGTATAGGCGGTTTCTCGCTCTCCAATCAAAATATTTTCATATTAGTGTCGAAGCGTTATAACAAAAAACCCTTTATTTCCGAAATATCTCAATTATACCATTTCATTTTTTTATTAATGTATGTATGAAATTACAAAATGATTTGGATAAGATTTTTAAATGGTCAGTAGAAAATAAATTGAGTTTTAATTTAAATAAATGCGAAATAGTAAGTTATGCAAGAAAAGCTAACTTAATTTACTTTGATTATCATATGGATAATACTCGTCTCGTAAGGAAAATTAGCAAAAACGATTTAGGAGTACTATTCGATATGAAATTAACATTCCATCCGCATATTGAGAACGTTATTAACTCTGCTTGTAGAACATTAGGATTTGTTTTACGAACTACCTACAGTTTCAAAAATATAAATTGTTTAAAAATTTTATTTGACTCAATGGTTCGGAGTAAGTTAGAGTACGCCAGCCTGGTTTGGTCTCCATTTTACAATAATTATATATTATTTCTTGAAAGTGTGCAAAAGAAGTTCTACAAACATTGTTATTATCGTGTTAATTTAGTATGGCCAAGTATTAATTACGATGAGTTATTATCTATTTTTCATGTCGAAACGTTAAGAGTAAGAAGACAAAAACAACAAATACTATTTGTATACAAAATTGTAAACAATATCTTGAATGTACCTGATATTCTGGCTCAGTTAAATTTTTTAGTACGCCCATATAATTCCAGAAGTTTCAAACTTTTATCAATATTGTTGCTAAGACCAATTATCATCTTAATTCGCCAATTCTTTTAATGTGTTGCACATGCAACATGGATTTTTCTTATACTTTGTCGGTATTTAAAAAAATACTTGACCAAATTATGTAGTTACAATGTTTATTTTTAATTATTGTCGTTATGTTTATGCTACTTTTGTATATTTTTTGGGTATATATCCCGGGTATTTAAATATTTCTATACTCTATGCATTATTAATGTATATTTATTCTGTAATTGGTGGTATCCCTGTTGAATAAATCAATAAAATAAATAAATAAAAAAATAAATAAATTAATATTCGTTATACATTCGTATTTTTTTACTATTTTCCTTTAATTCGATTGAGCCGTAATCCCCCATTGACAGATGTCAGTGTCAAGTCCAATTTATATAGTATAAGATCGTGTTATAATTTTTAAAATGTAGTATCAGAAAGAGGTAGAATATGGCAGATATAAACTAGTTTTTTTTTCATTTTCCAAAAATTTGTAGTTACAAGGTTTTATTCTTTTATTACAATTATTAGAAAAAAAATTGCTATATTTTTAATCAGTTTCCCCTTGCAAAATATAGATTAAAATTTATCTAGAATTATGAAACAAATTCCTCCATCTTAATTTCATTTTTTCCTTGTAAATTAATATGAAATCTTGTCAGTAACAATGTAAAAACTGTGTAGTTAAATAACAATTTATATAATTGTAAAATTGTAACCGTGTCCATGTGACGTAAAACAGATTATATGCAATGAAAAATTTTCTTTCAAGGTCATGGGCTTGCGCTCAATAGTGAGTAGATATTGCTGTTTATTTTTTCGAGAGGTGTTATGTGTTATGTACACCAATATATACTCATATACACACACGATAGTGGCGTTATCTACGAGTATATGACTGCGACATATTGCGTGTGAAATATTATATTTTTGCTGATTATATTGTTGCGTGTTACCTTGAGCATCATAAAGTGCAATTAATTAATTACTAAATTAATTATTTACAGGAAATCCTAAAAAATATAAAGGCTTTTATAGGGACATAAAGCTTTATCATAAACTTTTACATTTTGACATTTACATCAGTCAGTGTTGTAAAATTTGTTCATCATTGTTCTCTTTCTTTAATTGTTTTTTAATCAAGTGTACGTTATTTAATTTACTTAGGGCCGGTCTTATAAAACTATTTAATCAACAGTTAAAATTTAGTTAGCTACTAAACTAATTTAACTGAAGATTTAGGTATTATAAAAGTTTAATGACAAGTAAACGGACCTATGTAACTGCGGAATTTCATGCTATTAGATTTAAATCAGTTGTTAAAGAAACGTCAAACTGTATTTTTTTTTTTTATTATGTTTATTTTAAAACAATTGAAATAGGGAACTATTTACTTTTTAAATATTTTTTTAAGAAATGTATGTGTCGAGTATGTCATCTTTAGAGTCTGTATCATCAGTGTCCTTGGATTCATAAACAGATAATGATGATGCATTTATATTTGCACGAGGTAGGCTACCAAAATTGTTCCGAAACAGGACAAATCCATATGAAATATATGATGACAATGGCTCGTACCACGATCACGGTTTTAACTAAACACTGTTTTAAGAAATGTCAAATACTATGAAATTTATCAAAATATGATTTTAAAGCAGAATATAGTTTGTATTCAAACAAATATTTTTAAATAAATTGTTCGTCTAACATAAGGGTGAAATTACATTTTGAAATTTGAATTTGACAAAATATGATTTTAAAGCAGAATATAGTTTGTATTCAAACAAATATTTTTAAATAAATTGTTCGTCTAACATTAACATAAGGGTGAAATTACATTTTGAAATTTGAATTTGACATTTCTTTAAACAGCGTTTTTGTTAAAACCATGATCGTGGTACGAGCCATGAGTTTAAAAAGAGATTTCGATTGTCAAAACAATATGTGTTACACATATTGGGACAGATTGAAGGATATATAAGACCACTAACATTAAGAAATATGTCAATTTCCGCAATGAATAGGCTATTAATAACCTTACGATTTTACGCAACCGGGGCGTTCCAAATTATATGAAAATAATCTTCAACAATATCTAATAGGTTATATTTTTCAATATCAATATGATTTTTCCCACGATCACGTTTCTTTTTCAACTGTCAAATCAACTGATTTACGTTTATAACGAATGTGAATATAGAAACTTTTCACAAAACCACAAACACACTACTAAAATTTAATTAAATCCCCCGTTAGTTATTTGATAGTTAGATTAGTTTTATAATATTCATTTATTTTTTAATGGTCCATTTAATTTACTTGTGCAGTAACTAACTAAGGATTAATTTATTGTTTATAAGACCGGCCCTTAGGTATTTATTGTTTTATCTTATTTATTCTTTCATTCATTTTTGACGATAATATTTTATTTATAATTTTAAAATGTTGTGTTTTATGTTTTTACTGTATCAACTCCAAAAACAGTCGATTATTATTCCCGTCAATTATTTCTTTATAAAAATAGTTTCCCGAAGTAAAAATATTAATAAAAAAAATAGATATTCTAAATTTTTAAAAGATAGTTTAGGGTTAGATTGAACAATTCAATTAAAGAATCAAATTGTTGTTTTAAATATACAAAAATAAAAATAAAACATTAAATATATTCAATATATACAGTGTTAACACTGAAAACCGTGACATAGGCGTTTAACATGGGAAAACAGTTTTTTTCAAATATTATCTGTCCCGCAAGAGTATAGTGGGAGTTTTTGATATGGTTAGAAAGATGATTTAATTTGGCATCGAAGAGTAAATACTCATAATTTAATGCTTTATTATTGAAATATTTACGAAAGTATAATGCTACTTGACAGTTATTACTTGTAACTTACTAAAAGCAGTAATCATGGTAACGTATTCGGTAGCTTACTTGGTTAAATCAAGGCTCCATGATAATTTTTCACTAGTTCAAATCCCTCCCGGTTCAAGTTAATATTTTTATATTTATTTTGTATAATGTATTATTAAATAAATTACAAAATTAAAACAAATAATTTTTGGGTACATCAAGTATTTTATTGATTAAATGTACAAGAAGTGAAATAAATGTGAAAATTTATGCCAAATAAATAATTAAGTTTAATGTTCGTCATTAACGCAACCGGTTTTTACAAATTTTAAAATTATTCGTGTGGTTCGTTCATGGGATGCAATTTGTCTATCAGGATATATCCTAGCAAAAAAAGTCTCGAATTTCTCGTAAACTCATCCCTTGATTGTAAAATTTAATTATACTAATTTTTTCTTCTAATGAAAAATTCATTGGATTTACAAAGTTTTCGGAAAGAATGTATCGAAAAATGACAATAAAAGTCTAACACGTCTGACAAACCTGCGTGAAGGTTCGATGCCAAATTAAATAATCTTTCTAACCATATCAAAAACTCCCACTATGCTCTTGCGGGACAGAATATATGAAAAAAACTGTTTTCTCATGTTAAACGCCTATGTCACGGTTTTCAGTGTTCACACTGTATATGACTGTTTTAATAAATGCGACTTTATCATTCATTAAATTACAAACCAATAAGTAATAAATTGGTGAAACCAAACTTTGTCAATAATAAAATTATTTTTTTCTGTAAAATGTACGAGTCCTGAAAATTAAAAATTACATCAAGACATGGTCCGTTAAATATTATTATTATTTTGTAGATTTTATTTGATGACAGCTGACAAGCAATATTTTTTCACTTTTGTGTACTGGGTTAGCATTCTGACCAATAAAAGGGTAGAATTTATATCCTTATCTTAACCATCGCTATTTTCTTACGTGAAATGAAGTATAGTATCAATAAGCGTGTTAAAATATCGTTTTAATTCCGAAACAGACAAATCCTTTTCTTCCATTAGTAAAATTAGATTCTTGTATGCCCTCTTACACTCATACACAGCTAGTGCATGACTGCAATTCATCAACGGATGATGAATCTGTCTTGTGTGATAATAAATTGTTGGAGGGTCCCATCGCATATCATCTGCAACTCCAGTCGGTCTGGATACGCGGCTAATTCCAGTAATTGGACAATCATGGATCACGCAGACATTTGAATGGATGGCGACTGGCGAGGGAGTGCCTCATGTTTCGGTCATCAACATCAACACGAGAGAATAGTTTACGTGAAATTTTACTATATCATGGTTTCATGGTGATGCGAATAGTTATAGTTTGTTTTAAGATGGTGCGGTTATGACGGTCTCACGTAAAAATTTCCTGAAGTGCAAGAATTTATGAAAATAGATATTCTAAAGTTTTAATAGTTTAGGATTATTAATAGTTATTAGAGAGTTTTCACATAACGTCATAATAAATAGAGCCAACGTTAAAGCTCAGTTTGGTTTCAATGCGCATGCATAAGTAATTTTTTCACGGAATATATATATATATATATATACAGTGTGTTAATTAAAAAACTGGCCATAGGCGTTTAACATGGGAAAACAGTTTTTATTTGCGCAAAAGTCCCCAATTAATTTTAGACAAAATGTTTCAAATAAGTGTTACAGATAATTATATTCTACTCCTAAATCAGTAAACAGTTTTAATTTTGCACGTTTGGTAACATGTAAAATCTAATTTGAAATTGTATAAAAATATTGCTCATTTCTAGCGATACCCATGGAATTGAAACAAAATTACAGAGAAATGCGTATCGTTTGAACTGTCAGAATCAGAAATTCGGTTTTCAATTAAAAGTTGCAGATAATTCAATTCTGCACCTAAATCACTACACAGGTATTTTTTTTTTAAATCTAACACTTAAATAACTTTTATTATTATTATTTTTTCACATTCTATCTATAAAATTAAATTTCTGAGAGTTCAAACGAAATGAATTTCTTTCTAATTTTGTTTCAATTTCATGGGTATCGCTATAAGTGAGCAATATTTATACAATTTCAAATTAGATTTTACAAGTTATTAAACGTGAAAAATTAAATCTGTTTTGTAATTTAGGCGTAGAATATTAATATCTACAACATTTATTTGAAACATTTTTGTCTAAAATTAATTGGGGACTTTTGCGCAAAGAAAAACTGTTTTCCCATGTTAAACGCCTATGGCCAGGTTCTTAATTAACACACTATCGGGCCTATTCTGTAAGTCAGTAGTTAATTTTTAACAACTGGTTAAAAAAATTTAACCAATCAAGTATGTTAATATATAACAAAAAAATTGGATTTTTAGTTGTCAAAGCAATATCTATTGGATAATTTTTTTAACCAGTTGTTAAAAATTAACCACCGAATTACAGAATAGGCCTCTATATATATTAGCGTTTAACTTTAAACTCATTTCCTCAGAAATAGCGTTGAAAACCAAAAACCACTTCATATTTCACATAAAACAGATATAACCTTACTTTTAGAGAAAGATAGCTGCAACGAACTTATGTTCGGTGCTGTGAACCTCTGGACATTGAAGTTATTGTAATGAATACTCAAAATTATATGTGTTATCTCAAACTTCTTCATCGGAATTATTTAATTCTTAATTCGTGCACATATTTTTTGTTATATTACGGTACTTACATAATTATTTACTATTGTATATCATATTATACTATCCAAATTATCTTATATGTAATGAGCCAATAGGAAAACAGTTTACGTTATTTATAGACGACAGTTTGTCACATTTTAAACTGTGTGTACTCTATGGTCACATTCTGTTTCTGTTTTATATCACGTGACTTTGTCAAAATATTACACAAATTTCAATATTTAATTGTAAAATATCTAATGGATATTTCGTGATATTTTCAAATTTGAGGCTCTTTAAAGAACAATATTTTTTAAAATTTAGTACTTAGAAGTCGTAGAAAAATTTTTGCAACAGCTCTATTGTTATAAGATTGGCAAAACTGCGTTTGCATGTAATAGTCGTATAATGGTTTACTTTACTGCCGATTACTGAACTTTTTTTTGATGCCAATTTCTGTGCACTTTACTGACAATTTCAAATAAAATATTTTTAAAAAAAATGTGAAACCGGCTTCCTCCATTATTTCTAATCAGGCAGACAGATCGATCGTGTTAAATATGCCCCCATCCACATGCACAAATGAAGTACACTCCGATTACCAACCCTTTATGACCCTACAGAGTACACTCCGTACTTCCGATGTTCATTATCGATTGTACAGGTTGAAGGGTGCAGGGTTCAATTCCTGTACGCAGGTTATTGAAAGGTAAAGAGGACAAAGGATTCAGGATTATAAGGGATAGAAAGAAAATTAAAAACGGGGAAGTGCAAATGATGCACTAATGAGGAGTAAAACTATTCTTTTTGGAAAGAATGAGATGAAATATAGAAAGAGATATGATGTATATTTTCTTATTATTGAATCAGAAACAAAGAACAGTAGTTTTTACATCTCGCTAAGAGAGGTATTGGATTCATGCAAAAAATCGCACATCCAGATTTTAGTGAATAAGCACGTTTTAAGATCACTAGAATCCGATTTTAACATTTTTACAATGATGTCTCTGTGTGTGTGTGGATGTGTGTATGTTGGTGGGACGGTTTCTCTAAAACCCAATGGGGGATTACGGCTCAATCGAATTAAAGGAAAATAGTAAAAAAATACGAATGTATATTCTGAGTAATGAATATTAATAAAAAAATGAAATGGTATAATTGAGATATTTCGGAAATAAAGGGTTTTTTGTTATAACGCTTCGACACTAATATGAAAATATTTTGATTGGCGACCGAGAAACCGCCTATACATGCATTACAAATAGCGTGTTAGGAGGTGGGATTACTACCAATGGAAGTTAAGAAATTCAAATTCGAAAGGAGGGGCTAACATTCCTGTACTACAGTTTCCAAACAGTTTTTATTTTAACATAAATTTCTTGCATTAAACTTAATAATTTAAATACACCTGTAATTATAAAGTATGTATACTTATACAGTGTTATAATATTCATTTATTTTTATGTAAATATAACTTAAAATAGCATATATTTCAAGAACATTTAGGTCCATGATGAAAACAGTTTGATATAAAAACACATAAATGTGACGTCACGTCAATCTTTTCAAAATTCGGGAGACCATAACTCGCTTATTAATAGGAATTTTTTCACCGGATTTTCATCAATATTCTTAGTTTTCCTAATATTTTCAGATGAAATTATAAAAAAAAAATGGTGTAATCTCCCATTTAACTACGTATTCCTTAACCTGATATTAATGGGAAGAGCTGAAAATGTTTTAGTAATAACTGGACAACCGGGAGTAGTAGTTTCTTAAAAAAAATCTAAATATTATTTTTATAAATTTATGTTATTACTAGTATTAAAAAATTATAAAATTCTCTATCAGATATATTTAACATTTTTATTATATCTTCGATAGATTTAGAGATAGAGAACTATAAATATATAAAATAATCCGTTGTAATGAAACTCACAGCCCAAACAACTCCATGGCAACTAATGTTTGTAATTGACAGACAAATGACAGTCAAAAATCCAGATTTAATTTAATTTGATGCTTCAGATTAAATGTTAATATTGTTTCATAAAATAGAAGCTAAGAAGCTATTCTTTGACAATAAATTTGACGTTTTGCACAAATTATAGCAACGAACACGATTTGTTTAATTAGTGCGCGTCAACTTCAAGGCATAGTGTGCGCCTGCAAAACCCTAAAATCAAAATCCTAAATAATGACGTTATTTAGGGCATATAAATTTAGAATTTAGGTATTAGGGTGATAAAAGTGCAACATCGGACATAGCCTCCGTTCCTATACTGTTCTATAAATAGTCGAATAAATAGAATAATCAATTATAAATATACATATACAAGTATCGGAGTATCTGTTATATTTTCCCAGAATTCTAGGCAGATAAATAAATAATATAATCCATTGTTTTGTTTCCATGGCTACTGTGATGATCGGTTTAATTAATTTGATTTATTTGTGTTTAACATTCGTTGTGAATAATAAAACAAATATAATTAAATGAAAAGTAAATCTTGTCACGTCCATTATCACCGGATATAAGTTATAGTCTGTCGGATCGGATTTTATTTATACCGTTATATTACAAAAATATTTCAATAATATTTTCGAGTCAATGCCCGAGAAGAATATACATAGTATAATAAACAATAGCAAGAATTCATCAATGAAGAAGAAGAACATCGACAAAAAATTAATTGAATAGATCACTACAAAAAGTTATACACGCTTTAAAATATTGTATATCAAGTTTTTTTTTGTTTCTTTGTATGTAATTGAAAATATGAAACAATAAAATTTTCGGAGTGGAAGGTTTTGATTGATGTTACAATAGGGTCCTCCACTATTTGTTTAATATTTTTTTCTATTTCCGTGTTCTTGAGTCTATAAAAGCACTGTTAATACGTCGTTGAGAAGATCTAAGCGCACTGCTTGATACAATGTATTAATGTATACAGTTAGACAAAATTCACAACACGCAAAACACAAACTGTCAAAATTTAAAATTTCAATAGAGTACATGCACCTCACATTGAAATTCATGCCAAAATCAGCTGAGTGTATGTATGAGATACTCATACGTAATATACAAGTGATATGATTATCATCGACGATATTTTAGAGTGAAACCGAGTTGCAGATTTCACGAGCAATATCTTCGATTATTAATCATATCACGAGCTTATATTTAATGAGAGAATATAATAAATTTTTGTTAAAATTAACTGTCAATGTTGTAAAAATTCCTTAGTAACGAATGTAAATAAGATGATAATTTCTTTGTTTTTCATCATCGCTGTGATAGACATGTAACTAGGGAAATTCTGAATGTTGATTGGTGGAAAACATGTCCCGTGACTAATGAATTATATTCTCGCTGTAATATGGGCCGATGCTCAATTTATTCATTTATTTCAAAGTTAATAACTAAAAAACAAAAATCTGTTGTGGCCAGCACAAGACCTCTCGCCATTTCCATATTAGGCTATATAAGTATTTTACATATTTGATATTTCTCGTACACACAAAACGCAACAAGAAACGAACACAATTTTCACGAAAAGTCAGCCCAGACAGCAACGCAAACGCCTAAGACGTCGATTATAGGCTGTATTTACTTTTCGAACTTAAAATTAACCTGAACCGGAGTTGAACCCCGAACCTGAATTTTAATACTCGGTTCGGTTTCGACTCAGGTTCAATTAAAAATATATCTGAGGTTCGGTTCTCGGTTTGGGTTCCCTAAAATGTTACGGTTTGGTTCCGGTTTTGGTTCGGTTCAGGTTTGGGTTCGATGCCCTGATTTTTATATTTTTTAATTCATTCTATTCACTCTTCTTTTTCTAATGTTCGGGATTCTTCCAATTCATTGTTGAGATTGGAGGTATTTGTGAAGGGTATATGTAATATATGTATCTATAATTATAAATACATATTTAATTAATAATAAAATAAGAAATATTAAATGTACTTCCCAGAAAAAGTCTTAAGTAATGTCTCTGGCTTTTTGACAGTCACATTTATCTGTCAATTACAAACATATTAATTTTTCCAATTGTTTTCCATGGGCTGCAAGATTCATTTATAACTTATTATTTTATATATTTATATGTCTCTATCTTTAACTTTATAGAAGATATAATAAAAATTTTATATCTATGGGTTAGAGATTTTTATATTCTTTAATATTAGTAATAACAGAAATTTTCAAAAAATAATATTTAGAATTTTTTTTACGAAACTAGTACTTCCGGTTGTCCAATTGTTACCAAAATCTAATCAGCTTTTCCCAGGAATGTCAGATTGAGGAAACTGCAGTTAAATATTTTTTAAGTCTTATAGTATTTGAGAAACCGTGGTTCCAACATCCACACATACACATACACACGAACATCATCGTAAAAATGTTATAATCGGACCTTAAAACGTGCTTATTCACTAAAATCTGGATATGCGATTTTAGCATGATTCCAATACCTCTCTTAGAGGTAAAAATGCGTATAGAAATGAAAACTTTCGGTATGGAATTGGGTTTCGTAATGACTTCATTAGAACGCAAAATATAAAAATTGTACATTTAGTTTTAATATGAATTACCAATTTTATAATTTGTTAATTGGTATTCTAAATGTTTATAGGCATTCAAATATAGAAAACACTGTAAATCTATAACTCGTCAATGCCAACCCTTTCTTTGGCGAACTGCTATGCTATTTCTATACCCATTGAATGTACAGGAGTATTTAAACTCGAATCGCACAAGTACCGTGTTAAATTTGAAGTGTTTGTTGTGCTTTGAACTATAGCAGGGAGCAATTTCAGTAGGGTGCCTGTGACTCCAATTACGAGTGCAATTGTTTGCTTTGCGGCTGGTCTAGCCAGTATTGTGTGGTATGTAACACAACTGTCTTTTCTTTACTCAGCTGTTAAGAAGTATAAATAATAAATGAAATGAAATGAAAGAAATATTAATTTTTATAGGTTATGTTTACATATCCGTCAGTTTTGACACTCATTGTTGCTAAACCGCGACATCGAAGTTATTAAAGAAGACTCAAAATTATTTTTTTTTGTCATTTTACGTACAAAGTTACACGTGCCCAAATTATCTAACATGTAGAATAATTATTATAAGGTTGGCAACACTGTATTTGCATGAAATCGTCGTATAATGGATAACTTTAGTGCCGATTTCTGAACTTCTAATGACGATTTTTGTGCCATTTAGCGACATTAGTTATGTATCAAGGTACAGAAGGTCTATTTTTTTATTACAAACATGGAATTTAGTTGTCGGGGCCGTAGGGCCGAGGATAATAAACCATATAAGTGATAAAATGGAACTTCAGTGCCGAGTTGCATATTAAATTTTATTTGAAATCAAAAATTTTTGAAAATGAAAGGAATATTTATTTTTATAGGTTATGTTTTTGTAACTGTCAGTCTGACACTCAATATTACTAATATCCCAACATTGAGATTAATGGAAAAAATACTTAAAATTATGTTTTATTTCAATCTTCTTCATCGGAATTGTTTAGTTTGGTCTTCTTGCATATTTTTAATTATTTTACGAATACATTTATTATTTATATCACACCTACCCAAATTATCTTATATGTACAATAATCATAAGGTTGGCTACACTGCATTTAGCGTCGATATCTGAAATTTTAATGATAAATTCCAACGACTAGTTTTTAACCAATCATGATGCATAACACTTGAAAATTCAACCAATGGGAACAGTATTATACTGATAAAACCCCGTTACCCCGATAATTTTCCGCTACCAAGTAAATAAACAGTTATTATTGTTTATAACTGTCAATGTGACAATTAATGTGTCAAGTTTCATTTTGCGTTGTCTTTGGAATTTATCTCACCAAATACCACACGACCTCTCAGATTTTCTCAGATAAACTTTTATTTTTAAGCACTCATTTTTTTTGCTTTTAAGTAAAATCACTCAAGCAAACTGACATTAGGTAAAACCCCTCCTCCTTCGGAGTCGGGATTTACCATGTAGTTTGCTTTCGTGTTTGTTGCTAAGCAAAAAAAAATCGCGCAAAATAAAAATTTATCGATAAAATCAGGAGGTCTTGTGATATTACTTCTGACAATTTTTGTGCCTTTCAGAAAAGATTTCAAATTAAATATAATGTAATATAGACTTTAAGGAACAATATATTCTGGCGTGTATATAATGAAGAAATATGGATAAAATTCTAAATAAGGTACATCATTTACCCATTCTTCCTGTTGTCAAATTTATGAAATATCTTGCAAAATTGTAGCACATTACTGGCGTATGATTAACGATATTGCTTGAAACAATAAATAAATCAGTTAGTCAGTTTAAAATTACAACACGCGAAGCGAAGTTCAGGAAATTCAGCATAATAATGAAATATTGCGGACATGCAAATCAGGAAAATCATACGTTCACGCAAATGACATTTGATACGTCACTGAAATTGCACAGCTGGAAATAGAAAACACTATTGACCACGTAGGAATTTTTCTATCAAAAGAAAAGACATAATAATATAATATTTAATTCAATGTGGTGCTTCATATATACTTTTTACTTCTCGCAAAGAGAGGTATTGGATTCATGTTAAAAAGCGTATATCCAGATTTTAGTGAATAAGCACGTTCCGATTTTAATATTTTTACAATGTATACGTATGAATGTTGGAAGGACGATTCCTCAAAAACTATAAGACTTATAATATTTATAAGATCTGTTTAACTATGAATTCCTCAATCTGATATTCATGAGAAGAGCTGAAAAGGTTTTGATAACAATTGGACAGCCGGAAGTAGTTGCTTAAAAAAAAAATCCTCTAAATATTATTTTTTGAAAATTTGTGTTATTACTAATATTGAAAAACATAAAATTCTACATCTGATACATATAATTTTTTTTGTATTTACTAGAAATTTAGAGATTAAAAACAATATAATATATAGAATAATCGGATATAATAAATCGCACAGTCTAAACTACTCCAAGAAAACCAGTTGACAAATTCAACATATATTAAATAAATATTTAAAATTGTAGGTAAAATGCATAAAATACCGCCAATCTTGTTAATGAATTGAAAGAATCTCTGACATTTAGGAACTTCCTCATGCAATAAAAAAATAGATATAATTAGAATTGTATGTGTGTACAAGACATGTTAATTACAATGAAAAACAATATAAGGGTAAAGTTCTATATATTTTCTTTTATTAAAAACGATGTTTCGACAGCAAAGTGCAATACAATACTTATACAGATTGATAAAAAAATCCGAACTCGGAGCAGGCTATGAACAAAAAAACGTATGTTAATTTAAAAGTATTTAATTAAATATCAATTGGAAAAGAGATTTGGGACCCAATTCTCAATTTTCATCATTGTGATATGATATGAAATGATAAATTTATATCATATCACTTGTCAATGTCAAGATATTATTTGTCAAATGTCAACAAACATGCACCAAATTCGTATTTTCTTATTATGCTCAATCATTATTGTTAACATTCGGTAAATACATACATACCACTCTTTCTCACCCATTTATATCAGATCACTTTGCAATTGAGAATAGCTCCATGTGATAAAATGAAAATATTTCACTGCATATAACTTCAGTGAAAATTGAGAATTGGGTCCATAGTCAAAATTGTTATCTAACTAAGAAGTAGAAAAAAAGAATGGTGAATTGTGTATTATTTTTGAAGGGAACTACTTTGAACATATGAAATATGAACTATATGTGTCTTATTATAAATAATTCTAGCATAACCTCTCCTATACAGGTTGTCTCAATAAGCTTGCTCACTATTGGTAACTTTTTATTTGAAGAGATACGAGGTTCGTTTAATGAGAAAAATTGTGCCATTGTATAGTAGAAAATTGGTCATGTAGACAAAATAAAAATTGTGTCAGCGGTTCTCAAAATTTGGAACAAAATATATATTTTTTAAATGGAACCATATATTTTTTATTATCTTATTGTAAAGAGTATTTTTTTCTCTTTCCAATAAGGTAATGTTGTTTATGTACAATTTTTTCAAATAAACGAGTTATTTAAGGTTAAAAATAAAAATTTTGTAAACTGTTTTATTAGTTTATTTAGCCAAGTAAGCCATGGAAACAATTGATTCTTTGTTTGTTTAACGTTTAATAATTTCTCCCGTAAAGTTCTCTGTGTTCAATAAGTTTACAAATGAAGAAAAGTTAGATATGATCTTGCTATATGGAAAGATATCTAGAAACATTTTCTTTTATAAAATTATTATTTTATTAATTTATTTTACAGTAAAAACAAATCAGTTAAAGAAAATATTCAAATTGAAAGCCATTATTTCTTTGGCACATTTCAGCTCTTTTGGAAAGAGGGCCGACCGTTCTACGTAACTGGTGTCTAGATATAACTCCATATAGCACGATCATATCTAACTTTTCTTCATTTGTAAAGTTATTGAACACAGAGTACTTTACGGGAGAAATTATTAAACGTTAAACAAACAAAGAATCAATTGTTTCCATGGCTTACTTGGCTAAATAAACTAATAAAACAGTTTACAAATTTTTTATTTTTAACCGTAAATAACTCGTTTATTTCAAAAAATTGTACATAAACAACATTACCTTATTGGAAAGAGAAAAAATACTCTTTCCAATAAGATAATAAAAAATATATGGTTCCATTTAAAAAATATATTTTGTCCCAAATTTTGAGAACCGCTGACACAATTTTTATTTTGTCTACATGACCAATTTTCTAATATAAAATGGCACAATTTTTCTTATTTAACCAACCTCGTATCTCTTCAAATAAAAAAGTTACCAATAGTGAGCAAGCTTATTGAGACACCCTGTATATTGCCATTACCAGTTGCACACCTATTGGCAGCGATTAGGAACGTACAACCCTGTGTAAAAACATAATTACTCTTGACTTGAAAACAAAGAAAATTAACTTGATCAATAAGTGTGTTCTATTTTGAAACCTAACCTACAATAATAATTACTGTTACACAATGTTGTTTATCAAATGAGCAAACTTTTTTCTCGGAAAGAATGATTTATTTTTTAATATTTATATTAAATTACTTACTATATTAATATTCATTATCGTAAAACTAACACGAACGTTTATCTAATGCAAGTATAATATTCTCGTTAAAGTCACGTTTGGTAAATGATTTGATTAACAAATAGAAAGTTAATGAACCGAAGACGACAAAATAGAAAAACTTAAATAAAAACTATGTCGAAAATGTTTTGCAAATAGAGATGAGTTTAATTTGAGGACATATAAACAAAGAAAATTTGTATAATGATCTTTTAATTGTTATTGTCAACTTAAAATAACATTATACATAAAATTGCACAACTTTCGACACAGTTTAGTTTGCTAGCTTATATAATTTTCTTGCAAAAACACCCACACATACAGTGGGCTAGATATACAGGATGGTTTGTAATGATTGTACCAATTTTTAACAGTTTGTTATGGAGGTCATTTTCTTTTAATTATTAAAATACATATAAGAAGTCGAAAGATTTATAAATCAAAGCATTTTTGAATGAATCTTATTTTAGAAATGGAAATAAATTTGGCAATAATCTGTTTCCTTCTTTATTATATTTTCTCCTTAAAATTACGTTTCAAGATCAATTTTGACAACTTGTCTTTTGAATTGAATAATGATCAGACAGTTTACTCCGAATTTTAGTGAATAAGCACGTTTTAAGGTCACTAGAATCCAATTTTAACATTTTTACGATGTTGTCTGAGTGTGTGTTCAATTGACAGATAAATGTCAGTGTCAAAAATCAACAGTTTTACTGACATGGCGTTTTCTAGGAAGTACATTTATGCCCGATTGCATCAACATATCTTAAAGATTAAACACTGTTTAAATTGACAATATTGCATCGAAATGAAATGTCAAATGAATTATAATATATTACTATTAAAATTTCGATTTGCATTTTTTTGTTTAAACGTAGATTAAAATTAATTTCATATTGGTGCAATTGGGTATTACTCTTTTTTATTGAATTATTAATTGAATATTTAAAATTGTAGGTAGGTATGTGTAATAATAGTAATAGTACATATTAGATATTAGGAATGACGAATTCCGATAATTTTGGTATCCAAGTACCCGAAACAATTACCCGGATAGTACCCTTACCCTTATACAGTTTACTTTTTAATAAAATTCATTATTATTGTTTACATACATTCATTAAATAGAAAGTAATACAAATAAATAATATATCTACTGTATCTCTATAAAAAACTTAACATAAATTTTATTAATTATGGTATGGTACTCGTAAAAAAAACTCTTCTTTTAGATACAATTTTTCCGGCAGCTGATAACTGTTCGGGTAATTAAATGGTATCGGGTAATTAACGAGCAGCGGGTATATTTCGGGTAATCGGGTAAGAAATTTTATACCCGGGTACATTATTGTCGGGTAGATTCCGAGTACCCGGGTACCCATCGTTATTCCTAGTACATATTTTATCTTTAAGAAATACCGCTAATCCCGGCAATGAATTGGAACCATGTTGAACATATTAGAAGAGTAGGACAAGATTTCTTATAGAATGAAAGAATAGATATAATTAGAATTATTTGTGTGTACAAGAAATGATAAATTCGATACCTATGTAATAAAACGGATATGGCGAGAGGTATTGTGCTGGCCACAACAGACTTTAATTTCTAGTATCCAGTATTTAATATTAACTGTTACAAACTTTTAAATTAATTTGGTATAATTTCTCTTTATCTAATAAAATTTCACACTTTTATAGAAATGGCGAGAGGTATAGTGCTGGCCACAACAGTTTTTTTTTTTTAAATTTCTAGTATTCAGTATTTAATATAAACTGTACCCTTTTACGATTACAAACTTTTAAATTAATTTTGTTTTAATTTCTCTTTATCTAATCAAATTTAACACCAACCTTTATTCTCTTGGGACGCACTTTATTTAACCCTTTGTCAGATTAGAATCACACTAAATTAAATTAGAAATGCCAACCCCATTATACAAAATCACCCCAGAAAAATTATCTGCACGCAAAATACACCCCAACTACATACAGCAATGCTGTAAAAGGTTCAAGCAAATAAGCGAAACGTTTTAGGGAAATTGTTCGCTAAAAGCGTCGTGAAAACAGTCTTTCGATGGCCTAAATACATTTAACTCCCCCATTGAACTGCGGTCGGTGAGTTGAGAGTTATTTTCAATGTGTGGGTAATCGCATAATGGTATACATTTAATGTCAGGTTGCTATAATAGGCGATGCAAAGCTAAATGTCAAAATATGCTACATACAATGGAAACTATGGCTATTAACATATTGCGAGCTGAGAATAATAGTTATTTAATATACCGTTCAGATACATTTTCAAGTGATACAAATTTTGTAATATGAATTGATGTATTGTCAATTTGTAAGTAGGTGTGGAAAAAAAGGTATTTGCTTAAATTGTTTCCAGGGCCGGAATAAAACAATAGTTATTTAACTATCAAGAGTGTTAATGAGCATTAATTGTTGAGATAATTAAACGCCAATTAACATACATGTTAGTTACAATATTTTTTCTGTTGACCATATGTTACTAAATTGGAAAAACTAATTTTATTCCATGATAAAATTTGTTGGGTTAGTAACATTTGACATAAATTTTGACAATTGTTCAATATTATGCGGTATCTATGATTACCCACTAAAATCGTTACATTGGCTGCGTTCAGCACCCCGGCAGCCATGAGCACCGCTGCGTGCCGATGATTGCCGAATGCAATTGCTGGACCAATTACATTCGTTCATTCTTGTGTTCGTCAAACTTCGGAGGTCAGCGATGCCAGGTACGGGTCATTAATGAATGATTTTCTATTGGGCTTCCAAAATTAAAATGCGCCACTGGTGGCAGATTTCTGAACTGAGTGAAGTGTACATGTAAACAAAAACAATTAAATAAAAGTAAGGCTATGTAAATAGAAATTAATATATGTACAACTACAGCAATGAAAAATAATCTAAATAAAGGAAATCAAATATTTTTTTATTAAGAAAACCAATATACTGTTCATTAAAATATGACTAAAATACTCTTAACCTACAACTACTTACTAAAATTAACCCTATTGACTAAAATATTATTAAAACTATCACTAAATTGTTACTACAAGAAAGATCAAACTCAATTCTACCGAAATTAACAAAAAAACACTATACTACATCTCAAATTAAATTAAAAACTACAAAAATTAGTCTCTCACATTTTGACGTTTGACGTCAGCGCAATCTCTTAATAATTTGGAAACCCAAAACCCAATACATTAATATAACCCGTTAATTAACGGTTAACTGAAAATAAATTTTATGCTCTCAATTTAACAAATAATAAGTATAGGTTATAAACATATACAAAATGTTTAAAATATATCTTAATATTAATAAATATTATAAATAAGCAAATAAGTACTTACCAATCAGATATTTACCACAAATTACTTTGATATCTTTAATTTATGTTATAAATTTATATATAACACAATTTGTAAGAAAATATTATTAAATAACATTCCCATTATTTAAATTGTTAAATAATATCATTAATTTAATATTTTTTTAACATATAAAATGACTGAATTTTAACTTTTAAATAAAGTTTTAACACTTAGCATCGACGAGTTTTTTAAATAAGATATTGTGATCTCTGTTTAAACTATGGAAATAATTATAAGGAAAAATCTGTTGTGGCCAGCCCAAGACCATTTCTATATTTAGGCTATGTAAGTACATATCTGGTACGCACACAAAATTTATAATTACATCTGTTATTAATATTTTTATATATTTTAATTCATTCTATAAATAAGTTTCCTCCTACTCTTCTAAATGTTCGAGATTCTTCAAATTCATTGACGACATAGGCGATATTTCTGATGCGTACCTATATGTAATAAATGTATCTATAATTATTTTAAATATTTAATTAATAATAAAATAAGAAATATTAAACTGACATTTTTCTATCAATTACAAACATTTTAATTTTTCAACTGATTTCCATGGAGTATTTTTTCTATAATAACATAAATTTCCCAAAAATATTTAGAAAAAACCTTTTTAGCGCTTCCCATTTATGTCAGATTAAGGAATACGTAGTTAAATTGGTCTTTAGTCTTACAGAATTTGAGGAACCGTCCTTCCAACATCCAGACACACACACATTATTGTAAAAAATGTTAAAATCGGATTCTATTGACCTTAAAACGTTCTTATTTACTGAAATCTGGATTTGCGATTGTTAGCATGAATCCAATACCTCTCTTAGCGAGAGGTACATATTACTGCAAATAAGAAGATTATTTTTTAATCTCCCAAAGTTTTATTATTGCATCTTAAAGAAAGTGTACAAGGTAGAACATTTTCTCATCAACATTCATTTCTTGTTTATTGCGATTTATTATTTTTATTCTGAAAATATTGAATAATGAAAAAGCTCTTTCATTGATATGATGGCGCCATTTCTATCATTCTTCAATATCAATATCCATCATCCGAAGTTCCGTTGTTCAACGTCATGTCCGGTACACGTAATCATTTATCATTGTAAGTCATGGAAATCACTAAAAATAAAAATATACTCGTATCTAATGGCTAACCAACTTCGTAAATTGTGAGAATTTGGTGTGGAGATATGGGACTTTTCAATGTAATTTTGAAGTCATTTCTGACTTTACGATTGATAATTTGATTGTGAGAAATTATATATGATTAAGTTAATCAATAACTCGTGATTATATTGGAAAATGATTAATAGCTAAAGGAAATATATGATTATATGATATATTTTATTGGTACGGATATGATTGAATTAGCTACGACGAAAATAATGAATGGGATTTATTGCAAAGGTATTATATCTCCCTGGTAATAATTTTCGAAAACATTGGATCCTCTATTATTATTTTTTTTTTTTTGAAACTTCATCTAAAGTTTTAATTGTTATTTTGATTATAGCTCAAGAATATTGATTACAAGGAGGAATCCGGCAATATTTAAATACTATCTTTTTGCGAAAAATCAAATGCTAATGATTAACAATTCTGAAATCTTAGTGAGAATTTTTTTTCTGCCGATCTTGAATTTCTGATTTACTATTAAAATTTAATAAAAAAAAGAAAATGTTATAAAATACTTTTATTTGTAATTCAGTGGTGTAGTTTTAAAGAAATAAATATTGCGTTTGCAATTTATGTGCTCTTTCATTAATTGTTTATTGAATTTTGTTTAGTTTTCATATAAAAATTATTTGGCAGAATATGGTAGCAGAAACATTCATAGCTTACCTACTTCGTAAATTTTATTAAAACTTTATCTGTAATCCGTAGAATATTCAAAAAATAGTAAGACATTAAACTATTATTTAAGGGCCGGTCTTATAAACAATAAATTAATCCTTAGTTAGTTACTGCACAAGTAAATTAAATGGACCATTAAAAAAGAAATGGATATTATAAAACTAATCTCACTATCAAATAACTAAGTTTTAACTAATTTTAGTAGTGTGTTTGTGGTTTTGTGAAAAGTTTCTATATTCACATTCGTTATAAACGTAAATCAGTTGATTTGACAGTTGGAAAAAAAACGTGATCATGGGAAAAATCATATTGATATTGAAAAATATAACCTATTAGATATTGTTGAAGATTATTTTCATATAATTAGGAACGACCCGGTTGCGTAAAATCGTAAGGTTATTACTAGCTGATTCATTGCGGAAATTGACATATTTCTTAATGTTTGTGGTCTTATGTTTCCTTCAATCTGTCCCAATATGTGTAACACACATTGTTTTGACAATCGAAATCTCTTTTTAAACTCATGGCTCGTACCACGATCATGGTTTTAACAAAAACGCTGTTTTAAGAAATGTCAAATTCAAATTTCAAAATGAAATTTCACCCTTATGTTAGAAGAACAATTTATTTAAAAATATTTGTTTGAATACAAATTATGTTCTGCTTTAAAATCATATTTTGATAAATTTCATAGTATTTATTATTATCATTAAATAATGAAATTTGACATTTCTTAAAACAGTGTTTTAGTTAAAACCGTGATCGTGGTACGAGCCATTGTCATCATATATTTCATATGGATTTGTCCTGTTTCGGAACAATTTTGGTAGCCTACCTCGTGCAAATATAAATGCATCATCATTATCTGTTTATGAATCCGAGGACACTGATGATACACTCTAAAGATGACATACTCGACACAGACATTTCTTAAAAATAATATTTAAAAAGTAAATAGTTCCCTATTTCAATTGTTTTAAAATAAACATAACAAAAAAAAAAAAAAAATACTGTTTGACGTTTCTTTAACAACTGATTTAAATATAATAGCATGGAATTCCGCAGGTCGATTTACTTGTCATTAAACTTTTATAATACTCAAATCTTCAGTTAAATTAGTTTAGTAGATAACTAAATTTTAACTGTTGATTAAATAGTTTTATAAGACCGGCCCTAAGTGTGTAATTTTTAATATAGCTCATATATTTTTTTTGTTTTAGGCATCGATGGATCTTCCTCCCGATAAAGCCAAACTACTCAAAAACTACGACTACGAAAAAAAATGGGACATTATATGTGACCAGGTAAGTCATTCTTTATCAGCTAACCTATAAAAATAATAAAAAAATATATCTCTATTTTTATGTTACATAAAATAATAATAATAATAATTCAAAGTGACGTATATAAATGAACATATCTTTGTGAACTAGTTTTTCTTTATCATATATTTAGGTTGACCGTGACATAATTTTGACTTTGTGGTTAGGAAAAAACTGACAGTCATAGAAAACTATATACTGTTAGATTGGTATTTTAATTATGTTCACGTATTGTCGTAAATATTAATTGACAATTTTGTAAAGGAAGTAGTGCCATTGAAAATCAAAAGAATACGAATTAGAAACCGTTAAAGGAATACGGAATATAGAATCGAATTGTTAAAGAATAATTACTAGAATAATGACTCTGTCATTAATTAAATTGGAAATAAAATTGCAATTATAATTATTGAATTAAAAATTGCCTTTATGTTCAATTGGAAATTCTACTAAAATGGAATTCAAGGCACAGAAATAATGCAATTAAAAAAATAATCAAAATTATCTAATCGAAACAGTACAGGTGGAACAAATTCGAGTTCCTTATATGAAAAACTTTCTTATTATGCACGATACAGAAAATTTATGTAGGTCTTTATGAGACAACTTTGTGAGAAAACTTTAATAGGCACCACATGAATTTTCCACTGTCTTTTGTTTTTGAGTTACAGGCTAAAACGCTTCTTTTGAAAATACTTCATATCTCGCTTATTATGAGAGATACAGAAAAAATGTTTAGATAATTTTTATAATGTTTTTTTTTTTTTATGTAGAATAACGTGGTGAAATTAGATTTTTTTTAAACTTAATATATAAGATATAATACGAACATAATATTTTCTAAATAAAAACATAATGTTGAAAATGGTCTCAAATTTTTCCTTATTTTATAAGCTTTTCAATGATTTATAACAAATCTAATTTTTTTTTTTTGTTTTAAATATTGATATAATTTGAATTATTATTTTTTTGGGGTTATGTTTCAGATATATCTCGAGAATTATTAAGTTTTGAAAAAATCTAATTACACCACATATTTCTACCTAAAAAATAGTATATAAAGTATATAAACATTTTTCTTTATCCCTCATAATAAGTGAGATATGAGGTCCATAGAATACGATTTTAGTAGTTTTATGATGATATCTGTGTGTCTTTGTGTCTCTCTTTCTCTGTGTGTAGGTGTGTATGTGTGTGTGTGTGTGTGTGTGTGTGTGTGTGTGTGTGTGTGTGTGTGTGTGTGTGTGTGTGTGTGTGTGTGTGTGTGTGTGTGTGTGCGTGCGTACGTGACAAATTTTTCTCCGACGATAACTCCAAAACTACAATTCTAAAAGTTATAATTCTTCCGTATTTCTCTTCTTTACAACCATATGAAGAGCTGATTAGATTTTGGTTATAATTGGTCAACCGGAAGCTCCCTTATTTGAAGTTCTTAACAGTTCTTCTTGAAAAAATGCAGTAAAATATCATTTTTTGACATTTTATGTGATTAACTTTCAAAAACCAGTCAGCTTTGCTATAATCAAACAGCTAATATATTCAAAAAATTCTAATTGACAGATGTCATTGTCATGTGCAATTTACATAATGTATATTCGTGTTATATTTTTATTGGATTTATAGAATCTTTTCCAAGGAACTTTCGGTATGGAATTTGTAGAAAATAGTATATATTCGTGTTACAATTTTGCTGGATATATAGAATCTTTTCCAAGGAACTTTTATTGGTATGGGATTTGTACAAAATACATAAAATTGACGGTAGGTCTTGTGCTGGCCACAACAGATTTTCTTTATATTTAATAAAAATAAATTGAACTACTTTTATTATTGGAAATTATTATGCATGAAATTTATTGCATACTTAACATTATCATAATTAAGAAAAATACCAGAAAATAACGAGTTGAGAAAACGAGTAATTAACCTTATTTTATGGAGAGAAAATTACCATAAGCATATTTAAAAATTAATTTATGAAACTATATCATGAGAATCAATTATGCTTTCCACAAAACTGCGTAATATAATTAAAATATCAAAACAAAAACAAATCTCTCCCATAGCCTACTATAAAAACAAACAACTCTTAATAATAGAGTAGTAGTATTTTGTTCCTAATTGGCGCTAAAGTCTCAATTTTCTCGGTTGACTGCGTCGGAAAACAATACGAATTTGAGACTAAGGCTAACGAAACTTGATATTAAACGTGCACTTTCTACGTTAGTCTGTAATTGCGTCCAGGAAGTAGAATATCCGGAAAAAGGAAAATATTTTTCAACCGTGCATGAAGAACAATACGATAAATAAATGTCTCCTCGTGATTTTGTAAGAGAAAGTCGCAATAAAGTTATTCAGAGTGTATCAATTGTTTGTTACGTAACAATGAAAAGTTGCTTTCAATTGCTTTTGTTTGTTGATTTAGTGTTTAGAGAATTGATTTGATCCAAGGTTGAATTTTGTTTCATAAAATTTTATCAGAAAAAATAGAGCATTATTTTAAGCTTTCTGAGTATAGTTTATTTGTTTTTTTTACCTCTCGCTAAGAGAGTAAGAGAAGTATTGGATTCATGCTAAAAATCGCATATCCAAATATTAGTGAATAAGCATTTTTTACGATGATGTCTGTGTGTATGTGTGTGTATCTGGATGTTGGAGGGTCGGTCCCTTAAAAAACTATAATACTTAAGACTTGTTTAACTATGAATTCCTCAATCTGACATTCATGGGAAGAGATGAAAAGGTTTTAATAACATTTGGACAACTGGAAGTAGTAGTTTTAAAAAAAAAAGTCTTCTAAATATTGTTTTTTTTTTTTAAATTTGTGTTATTACAAATATTGAAGAATATGAAATTCTCCATCTAATATACTTAATAGTTTTATTATATTTTCTATACAGTGTGTCCCATTTATAAGTGCCACCATTGGGATCTCGAGAACTATAAGAGATACGATGTCGGTTAAATGGAACTTTTTGTGCGCCTTTGGGAGGCCATCTCAGATGTGCTTTTGTTTTTCCAAAAATTCTCATAGGGCACTAGATAATGACGAAAAACTGAACATTGTTGATTTTTTCTTTTTCAGATAACTTCCAAACTATTAGCAATTGAGAAAAATGTTTCAAATATAAAAGATAGATATTTTTATTAGCTAACCAGTGGCGTAAGAAATAAATTTTTATATTCGTAAATTTTCTAGATATAACACAAACTTATATTTTTTTAAATAGAACCCATATCTGATTTCAGTCTCAAAAAAATCATTATTTTTTTCTCTTTTCAATGATGTAAGAGTTATTATGTTTTATATTTGTTTAAATTATTATTAAATATTTCTCTTTATTTTCCTGAACTTTCTTATTATTTCCCAAAAAAATATTATTATTTTTATTAATTATATTGTATTTGATCGAAATAATTTGTTTTATGCCTTTATTACTTAATATTTTCATTCTAGACTCATAATTACAAATTACGCTATAATGTGTCAAGGGCGACCAGATACAAAATATTATAAAAATTAGTTTGATACGAGTTTTGAGCAATATTTTCAAAATAATTATAAATTTAATACAAAATAAGGAAAAAATAATAATTTTGAAGGCAAAACAAATATAAAACATAATAACCCTGACATCGTTGAAAAGAGAAAAAAATAATGATTTTTTGAGACTAAAATCAAATATAGGTTCCATTTAAAAAATTATAAGTTTGTGTTATATCTCGAAAATTTAAGGATATGAAAATTTATTTCGTACGCCACTGGTTAGTTAATAAAAATATCTACCTTTTATATTTGGAACGTTTTTCTCAATTACTAATAGGTTAGAAGTTATTTGAAAAAGAAAAAATCAACAAACAAAAACAAAAGCACATCTGAAATGGCCTCCCAAAGGCGCACAAAAAGTTCCATTTAATCGACATCGTATCTCTTATAGTTCTCGAAATCCCAATGGTGGCACCTTTAAATGGGACACACTGTAGATTTTGAGATAAAGAAGATGTAATATATAGAATAATCTGTTGCAATGATTCGCACAGTCCAGCCTATAGCCCATACCAAGGAAATCAGTTGTCAAATTCAAATGTTTATTCCGAGATAAATGTCATCACAAATCAAGAGTTTTACTGACATTACTTCTTCTTATTGAATTATTAATTAAATAATTAAAATTGTACGTAAGTACTAGTGAAAATAGTACATAATTCTTGGAAATATCGCCAATTCCGTTAATGAATTGGAACCATCTTGATGCCGGTAAACGAACCGTTACCTAGCCGACATGTACTAGTATGCTGTATACTCTATGATTAACAAAATTTTAGAACATTTTAGAAGAGGAGGAAAATATAATATTCCTTATAGAATAAAAGTATAGATATAGTTAGGATTATCTATGTGTACAAGAAATAGTTAAATTCAATAGTTATGTAACAAAATTGAAATGGCGAGAGGTATTGTCACAACAGATTTTTTTTTAACCTTTGTAGTGAAATTATATTCACACATCTGTCAGTAAACTGTTCTGATCAAAAGGGAGATTTAGATTTGATAAGATAAAGACACTTCAATTTAGATATAGATCTCAGTTAAATACATAGTTTAGCACCTTTAATTGTACGAGTAAATTACTACCGTTCTTGCTATAGTTCAAATCTTGATCTCTACAAATCCCCCAACAACGTGAAAAAATCCAGGGCCGGATTTATAGTAGCAAAAGAATCAGGACTGAAAAAAGCTGAGCTCCCTACTGTACACGGTAAATAAAAACTTTGTTGTGATTACCAAAAATGAGTTCCAGCAGCAATTTTTTTTTGTCAATATAGGACCAGCAAATATATTTGTTACAGTTACCTAGGTAAATTTGCTAGTAAAAAATTGCTGTGGCAACAAATACAGTTTTGTTATATATAACAAAAGATATTTGTTATGCGAACAAATAAAATAAGTTACCATTAAGAAGCATAAATTTGTTATACGAACAAATAAATTAAGTTACTATTAAGAAATATAAATTTGTTATGCGAACAAATAAAATAAGTTACCATTAATAACTATGAATTTGTTTTGGTAACTAATAAATTTTGATAGATATACAAATGCATTAATGAGGTAGTAAGGTAAAAATTAAATACATGCGTATTATAATAATTTTATTTATTTATAATTATAATCTATATACATGTCACAAATATTATATAAAAGAAATAACATATGAAACAATAGTCACTTAAATTATACAGATTTATCAGTAATCGATACATACTTTCAAATTTCTCAATAAGACACTAATTGCCATTGTTTTAAAATATCTTTTACAAAATTATCCATTTTTATTGACAAGCACTTTTAAAACACAATTTTCGACAGGCTAAAACTTAACTGGGCAAACAAATGCGAAACGACGTAGTGTATAACACCCTTGATCACATAACTAGCTAGTTAGTTATGTAATCAGGGATAACACGAACAGTGAATTATGCTGTCTACCAGGGAATACCTTGTCTACACAAAAGTTTTAGTTACCTTTATAAAGTATATGGCGGGAAAAGAAATAATTTGTAATCTTTACAAAATATAATATGTCACAGGTAAAAAAACTATATTTTGTCTGGAATAACAATGTAAGTTATTTCCAATCCAATCTTTATCGATTCGAATTCCATTTTATTTTATTTGGATCTATTGATTGTCTCCTCGTTGGCAATAAATACTAATGTCCCGTGTCCTATCTGATGTGATCTGATTCGCTTTTGCTGACGCTCTGTCAGCAAAAGCGGCAAACGACATTGCGAATATTTCAACTGTACTCGTACATGTGGTGGTTGTTTGTTTGTGTGAACGTTTTATGCGGGCAGGGCTTGGCTAGTCAAGTCTGATTGCACGTGGGTTTCTATACTGTACCGCAAATTGCAAACTGGGATTGCAGCTATCAGAGAAATGATTTTAATTAGCCAAATTGTTCAATTCTGAAACGGTATGACAAGAAATTTATGGGAAGTAATTAATATTGATTTGGAATAGAGAGAAAGATATCAAAATTAGATCAAGATGAATAATTAAACTATTAAATCGAAACTTGCAATGGGGTATGTTACCATAATCGAATTTCAATATATGTCATAATATATAAAAACAAACCTCTATAGCTTCTCATTATAATAATAAAAACTAAACATTAATTTGTAATAATTAGCAATTTAATGTTTTGGAGAAGGGATCTGTGACGTCAGTAGGGTAGAATGGTAGAAGAAGACAGTTAGACTGAGATAGATAAGTTGTGATAAGGTTATGGAATGGCGAAAGTGACAGCAGCTGTCGCCTACCACAATATATCTATCTCAGTCTAACTGTCTTCTTCTATCATTCTACCCTACTGACGTCACAGATCCCTTATCCAAAGTTTTAATAATTATTTTCCCGTAAACTATGAATAATTAATCAATTAAAAAAAAAAACGGGTATTTTATTTTTTGGTCTAGTATCATACATATATGTAAAAATCAAAATTTGGTAACATACCCCATTCCAAGAGTTATGAGACAATCTTATGTAATCCATAATCCTATCCAAAATCCAAATACCTACGCAAAGATATTTATTACAAAAATAAGAAATTATTATTGATGTATTACTATAGTTCGAATTTAATTAAATTAGTCTGGATTAACGTAGCCAGTTTTGAGTATCAAGTACACTAATAACATATAATTTCGATATATTTAAGAAACCGGTAAAATTTACAAACTAAACTAATCCGAATTAAATTTTCCCCTACTATTTCATACTTACTCCATATAATAGTATATCGTGTTATTAGGAGTAAAAGTGATACTTTGTGTGGCGAGCATGTAAGTTTGCACGACGAGAGGAGCGAGTCGAACAATTGCATACGAGGCACACAATGATTCTTTTACTCCAAATGACACATTATATTTTTTCTTCAAACGTACATATTTAAATAAAATAATTACAACTTGACGTTACAATAATTATAAATATTTTACGTGAAGGACGTTTGCGATGAGACAGAGTACGAACCCTAAATCATATTAATTGGCCTAGTCGTTAAAATTTTATTTTATTTGTCGCATATATAATACAAATAATAACTAACGTAATTATTGGTATTTTTTTTTAATATTATAGATATTTTGTGGTTCTTGTGCTACATAGCAAGATATATTTTCTGAAATATTTTGTTGTTTTAATGTCAAACGAAATAATTCATACTTTTGCTAACAATACAAGAATAACAATAAAGTTTTAAAAGAATTGGAATTGATGAGATTTGGGTGTCAGAGTTTAGAAATAAGACACCATAAAAAATTAGGACAATTTTTGAGAATAATTGGCGAATTACCCAAAATTGACAAATAATTGAAAATTACTAATAAATTTGAGTTATTATTTTCCTCTTAAATATTTATGTTTAGCTAGAAATATAATTTAAAGTTACATTATAATGTGGACCGTGGACGTATCTTTACTTTAAATAAAAAATAAGAACTTTCTCCATATTATTGGAAATAATACTATTTAAATCACGATAAATGAATTTAACAAATACACCAACTAATATGAATTAGGACAATTTATTTAAAATTTATAGAAGTACACAGCCGGTATATAATATTGGCGGGAGATATTGGGCTGGCCACAAGATATTTTAACTAGGAACGGAATAATATAAAACAGGTCGAACGAAATAAAAATTTGAATATGCAAATATTTCAGGAAATAAAACTTGTCTACTTACGTAATTTTATCTTTTGGAATACCCAATTTCCAAACAGAAACTTAACATTTTAAATTTATTCCACTAGTATTGAGTATGGTTAGTAATCGTTATTTTGAGAACCACCAATTACTATATTGCCAATCTTTTAAAACTGTTTATTTACTTTATGAAACTCAGTAGTTTTGTTTTTACAAAAAGTTTGAATGTACTCTAGTCATTCTAAAAATACTTTTCCATAAAAACTAATCAGTAATACATGATGTTTGATGAGTAGAAACAAATAGAAACTTTTAAAGTCTTGCGACAACTGCATTACGTCACTTACTTTTATATTGAAGTGTTCGCAGAAGTCGAGGTTTGGCTGCATGGTTAGTCAACTCTGACTGATCGAGTGCCTTGTCTACACTTTCTTGAGAGAGTTTTGTTAAGGTTAAGACAGTAGTCTTAAGCTGTGCTTGACTGATCTTAAGATGGTGAGTCACATCATGGGAGATTAAATTTAGACTGTCTCTTAAACTGACATATATTTATCGCTGAAGATAAAGTAGACATGATTTAGGATACAAGAGTTACTAATTTAATTTAATTTGAATGAGTAGTTAGAAGTTTTGTGGGAAATGTTTTTTTTTCTTGCTAAGAGAGGTATTGGATTCATGCTAAAAATCGCATATGCAGATTTTATTGGATAAACACGTTTTAAGGTCACTAGAATTCGATGATTTTAAAATTTTTACAATGTGTGTGTGTGTGTGTGTGTGTGTGTGTGTGTGGATATTGGAAAGACGGTTTCTCAAATTCTATAAGATTAAAAATCAATTTAACTACGTATTTCTTAATCTGACATTAATGGGAAGAGCTGAAAAGGTTTTGGTAACAATTGGACAACCGAAAGTAGTAGTTTCTTAATGAAAAAACTGGTAAATATTATTTTTTGGAAATTTATATTATTACAAATATAAAATTTTCTATCCGATACATTTATAATTTTTTATATCTTCTATAGATTTAGAGATAGAGAATTATAAATCCGTTGTAGTTAATCTCATAGCCCAAACAACTCCATGGAAACCAGTTGAAAAATAAAAAAAAATGTAATTGACAGGAAAATGTCATTGTCAAAAATTATTAATTAAATATTTTAAATTATAGATAGGTACATATACAGGGTGTCCTTAAATAAGGGAACATGGCGTAACCACAGATTCCTGAGGCTAAAATAAGACGATTTAACCAAACTTGCTTCTACCGGAAAGTGTACCATTTAGCCTGTATTCTGCTTCAAAGTTCTTCGAAAAAAAATTAATTTTGCTTATAATAACAGGACGCTTTATTCGATTTGGATGAAATTTGGTATGAGACTTTATATGGTTACAAGTCATCTTTTAAGATGATACTTGCTATTATTAGTAAACTACTAGTGTATGTAACTTAGTTATCCCAACATTAATTAGACCGTAACTGTTTTAATGACCACGCCGATAATGTGAAATTATTATTATTTTTTTTTTTCCAGAAAGATACATTTAATAGTAAGCTTTTCTCTCTGCGTATTTTGTGATATCTGTTAGGGTTCACACATAAAATAATAAAACCTGAGTGACTGCACCGTGCATTTTTTAAAATAAATTTAATCTAGCAGTCAAAAATTTTCTTCGCAATATTCTAAAATTAGTAACATCCGTTTGTTCGGCCTAATAATATTTTACTACTATTATTGTAAATAAGTCGATTACATTTCTTAGCTTACTTCTAAACAAGTTGTGAAGATTGACAACTCGTTACTGTCACTGTCATTAAAAATTAAATGTTTGTCATTTGGGCAGACTGCTAGATTAAATTTATTTTAAAAATTTAGCGGTGCAGACACTTAGATTTAATTTTTTTCTGTGTGAACCGTAACAGATATCACTAATTACACAGAGAGAGAAAAGTTTACTATTGGATGTATCTTTCTGAAAAAAAAAAAAAAAATTTACGTTATCGGCGTGGCCATTAAAAAGTTACGGTCTAATTAATGTTGGGACAGTTAAGTTTCATACACTAGTGGTTCACTAATTATAGCAAGTATCATCTTAAAAGATGACTTATAACCATATAAACTGTCATACCAAATTTCATCCAAATCGAATAAAGCGTCCTGTTGTTATAAGCAAAAATTAATTTTCTTTCAAAGAACTTTGAAGCAGAATGCTGGCTAAATGGTACACTTTCCGGTAGAAGCAAGTTTGGTTAAATCGTCTTATTTTAGCCTCAGGAATCTGTGGTTAAGCCATGACTCTCTATTTAAGAGACACCCTGTATTATTACATATACCCATCAGAAATACCGCCAATCTCGTCAATAAATTTCAAGAATCACGAACATTTAAAAGAGTGGGAGGAAACTTATTTATAGAATGAATAAAAAAATATATTAATAATAGATGTAATCAATTTTTTTTGTGTTAAATACAATATATACCTAACCTAATATGGAAATGTCGAGAGGTCTTGTGCTGGCTACAACATTTTTTTTTTTTAAGTGACACTTGATCCATTGAAATTTTGTAATACTGACGTAACTCTTTAATGCATATATTATGAGAAAAAATTATAACTTTAATTTTAATTAAATAAGATAATCAATTTTTTAAAGTACCTATTATTCTGAGTAAAAATTTGGAGTTAACCAAAGAGCACCTTGAAATCTTGATTTATAAATTCTTCCTTATACAATGTGTTCAAAAAGTCCTAATTCGGAGTACGCTATGAACAAAAAAAAAACGTATGTCGATTTGGAAGTATTTTATTAAATATCAATTTGACACGAGATATTGTCTAAAATATTATCTAAGAAAATCAAAGCTTTTCTTTTTGAATACTTATAATCAATAGACACTTACAAAATTGACGTCACTGCAAGAGATATATAAAAGGTCATGCATCCAAACAAACCTCCCCTCGTTGTCTTGCGTCCCGTTCCCTGTTCCTATCTGTCATTGTATTCGCATCTGTTATTCACTATTAAGTCTAATTCTTTATTGTGATGTGTACGTTGTGTTTAATAAAAATGAGTTTAAAACCAGAAGATGTGTCTGGGGCAACTTTTTTGTTTGATAATATTGAAGATCACTCGATTATTCAACTAAAACGATGGATAGAGTGTAAAGTCTACGGCTGGTGACAGGTCTTTGTTTGTACGGGGTAACCATAGCAACCTTGATTTCTATGCTTCGCCGTTAGAGGCGCTCGTGCAAATTGCAATTTTGTAAGTGTCTATTAGAAAACGGTTAATGGCAATATTCTGTATCCTTCTTTATTATTTTTTCTCCTTAAAATTACATTTCACGATCTATTTTGACAACTTGACTTTTGAATTGAATAATGATCCGACATACGTTTCTGTGTTCATAACCTATACTCTGAAATAGTTTTATTATCTGAAGACACTGTACTTATCGCCCGGAACATCGTCCATTTACAATCAAACCGTTGTTGTTGAACCCATTTCATTCACAAGCCGTATGCAACAGCAACAGGATAAAAAAGTCCTGTGTACAAACTTCACATCTGTTTCACATTTGTGTTTGTCGGATATGGATGTGCTTGTGCACAGTGTAGTAGCAAAGCAATAGCAATGCCAGTTCTCTTGAACTTGCGGGATAAAAATAACGACCAATAGAAGGAACGAACTTTGCAAGCAAACTGTTTGAAAAGCGATTACCGTGATTACGTCTTCGGAAGTTCGTAATCGTAATACGATGGTGATTTAGAATGAAATTTAAAAATTACACAAAGATTACAAAATAAAACAAATGACCAGCAAATTCAGATAACAATAGATTTACATTTTGCTACCATACAACTACACTAACATGTATAGAAATTACAGTTTTAAATTTAATTATTTTTTACCTTCCGCTATCCTTGGTAAGGGAGGTATAGGTATCCTGCTAAAAATTGCATGTCGAGATTTTGGAAAATGACCACGTTTTAAGGTCCCTAGAATCCAATTTAACATTTTCACGATTATGTATGTATGTATGTATGTATGTATGTATGTATGTATGTATGTATGTATGTATGTATGTATGTATGTATGTATGTATGTATGTATGTATGTATGTATGTATGTATGTATGTATGTATGTATGTATGTATGTATGTATGTATGTATGTATGTATGTATGTATGTATGTATGTATGTATGTATGTATGTATGTATGTATGTATGTATGTATGTATGTATGTATGTATGTATGTATGTATGTATGTATGTATGTATGTATGTATGTATGTATGTATGTATGTATGTATGTATGTATGTATGTATGTATGTATGTATGTATGTATGTATGTATGTATGTATGTATGTATGTATGTATGTATGTATGTATGTATGTATGTATGTATGTATGTATGTATGTATGTATGTATGTATGTATGTATGTATGTATGTATGTATGTATGTATGTATGTATGTATGTATGTATGTATGTATGTATGTATGTATGTATGTATGTATGTATGTATGTATGTATGTATGTATGTATGTATGTATGTATGTATGTATGTATGTATGTATGTATGTATGTATGTATGTATGTATGTATGTATGTATGTATGTATGTATGTATGTATGTATGTATGTATGTATGTATGTATGTATGTATGTATGTATGTATGTATGTATGTATGTATGTATGTATGTATGTATGTATGTATGTATGTATGTATGTATGTATGTATGTATGTATGTATGTATGTATGTATGTATGTATGTATGTATGTATGTATGTATGTATGTATGTATGTATGTATGTATGTATGTATGTATGTATGTATGTATGTATGTATGTATGTATGTATGTATGTATGTATGTATGTATGTATGTATGTATGTATGTATGTATGTATGTATGTATGTATGTATGTATGTATGTATGTATGTATGTATGTATGTATGTATGGATATTGTCAACGCTGTAACTCAAATACTATCATTCAAAAAATTCTGAAATCTTATGTTTCTATACCTAATTCTAATACGGAAAGAAGCCATTATATTTTTGTATAAAGCAGGTAACCAGAAATGGCACTTTACTTGAAGCTCAAAATAGTGTTTTTTTTAATAATACCGTTAAATATAATTTTTTCGCGATTTATGTTTATAAAAATTAAAGATTATTAAATTTTCTATAGGTATGCATTCATACTTTTTCTATATATATATATATATATATATATATTTACATCCCACTACCATTGTGGCGTCCCCTGTGTAATTTTCTACATTCAAAGTGACGTCCTTGTGCATAAGACGTCCGTATACCGGACGTCATATGCATATGGCCTTATAAATTTTTTTCTGACATCAGGGGGGCCTCTAGTATCGAATAGCAAAATTTGTTATGGACGTCAGAATGATAGCGGAATGGAAAATGTATATTTTTTGTAGTTCAAAAAAATTCCACTTGCGGCGCTAGTGTCGTCAGGCGTATATACGCTGTATATTTTGAAGTTTCATTCCACCGACATTCTGCACTCCGTACGCTTGGCAACAGTGTAACATTGGGTTACTACATTAGCGCGCAACTCTTCTAATCGTATTTAAAGCTATATTGTGCACACATAATAGTATTTAAATTAATATTTATGTAATCAAACTTTTGTTTTGCAAAATACTCTTAGTAAATACAAAATCAAAATGTATGGTTTCAATGTAATAAATTTAAAAAAGGTAATTATTTAAATACTCGTATCATAAATCTGAATTATTAATTACAAAATATTGTGTAAATTGTAAATAAAAGCCAAATGTAAGGGTAAGAAGATTAAATGTATGGAATAAATATAAGAACGGTGTGCTACAGTGAAATATATACATAAAATATTTATAAACTTTTGATCTAAAATACGAAGACCGAAATTTTAAGTGTGTCGAAAAAGAGAGTGCAGAAATAATTATTAAAAGAAAAAATGTTTTAAACATATTAATATGTACTACAAACGATTTATTACATATAGATATTTTTTACTCTAGGTATTTCTTCCTATTTCTCCTCTACTTACTGAAGTGTTTTAATAAAGTGTTTTCATTTAATTAGAAAATATTTTTATACATTTTAGATATCGAGATTTTAGTAAATGACCACGTTTTAAGGTCCTTAGAATCCAATTTTAACATTTTCACGATGATGTCTGTATGTGTGTATGTGTGTGTGTGTGTGTGTGTGTGTGTATGTGTATGGATTTTGTTAACGCTCTAACTCAAATACTATCATTCATAAAAAAATCTGAAACCTTGTATTTCTACCGTATTCTAATATGGCAAGACACCATTCGATTTTGGTGTAAATCGGATAACCGGAAATGGCACTTTACCTGAAGCTCATAATAGTTTTTCTTCAAAAAATATTAAAAAAAAAAATCCCGAAGCCTAAGGTAAACACAATTTTTTTGTTACATAGTTCATATTTCAAATGAATGTAAATACAGGTGAATGTCATTGTCAAAAAACTAATTACTTCAAATTAATAATAGTGACATTTTAAAAAGAAAATATTAAATAAAGAAATAGTTATATGCAATGGAAAAGTTTGCAGCATTAGTAAATACGGAGGTATGTATTCAAATTAATAAAAATTAAATAGCGGGAGGTTTTGTGTTGGCCATATCAGAATTTTTTTATTATATTGTAATTTGAAAAATTTTATTATATGCGCTAGTGAGATATGTAAAAATTTAATTGATTAAAAGTAATGACTTGAAAACACCGTATTTTTATTGCAATCTATATGCAAACTCAGAAAGAAACACAGAAAAGTAATTTTTTATGTGTAACAACTAAAGATTAATGAAACAAATTTATGTTTATGAAATACTCTTTCTGGAAATAAGCAGGACTGTTCGATGTAATAATAAATATTTCATAAATTTCACTTATGTGTTTTTACCTCCCGCTACCCTTGGTAAGGGAGGTAGGTATAAGGATCTTGCTAAAAATCGCATCTTGAGATTTTGGTAAATGACCACGTTTTAAGGTCCGATTTTAACATTTTCACGATGATGTCTATGTGTGTGTGTTTGTGGATTTTGTCAACGCTCTAACTCAAATACTATCATTCAGAAAATTCTCGTGTTTTAACCCTATTCTAAAATGGAAAGAAACCATTAGATTTTGGTGTAAATCGGATAATCGGAAACGACACTTTACTTGAAGCTCATAATGATATTTCGTCAAAAAATACTATTAATGTCATTTTTTCGCATTTTTTGCCATGAAAATTAAATCTAATTGAATTTTCTACAGGTATACATTCATAATTTTTTTTTATATATTTTACAGATAAATTTAAAAAATATTTTTTTTATAAATCCCGAAACCTATGTTTTAAAGATAAACTATAAAAATAAATAAAAATAAAGCAATAGTTCTATGCAATGGAAGTTAATATAGTTTGCAGGTATGTATTTAAATTAATAAAAATGAAATAGCGTGAGGTATTGTGTTGGCCACATCAGATTTTTTCATTTTATTTTGTCAGAAGGGGCTCACTAACACTCAGGGGAGATTGATAATTTCAGAACAGTTCACAAGGTAAAGCTCTAAAATTATCTTTTGCTGTGATTTATAATATTTTATCAAATATCCAGAATTTCGACTATACTCCTATGTTAAAAAAATGTGATGTTGCCATCACATTACCTTCCATCAGTTCTATGTATTTTGTACAAATACCACATAGAAAGTTTCTATATTTTCAGTAAAATTATAACAAAAACGTATTATGTAATTTACACTTGACACTGACATATGTCAATTAGAATTTTCTTAATAATATTGTAATATCCGTAAAAATTTCAATTTGTTGTAAAAATAGCCGAAGTGAATCCAAACGACTGCTTTTCATATGTTTTCACTATTTTATTGGCATATGAAAAATAATTTGTTCAACAAATACATATTTACTTAGAATAAGCGTATTAAAATTGAATATTAATAACAAGCTTATTATTATAAATTTCATAAAAATTTGAATTTATTGCACAAATAGCCTAAGTGCATCCAAACGGTTGCTTTTTATATATTTTCACTATTTTTTTAACATGTAACAAATAATTTGTTTAACAAATACCTATTTACTTGGAATAAACGTATTAAAACCGGAGATTAATATTCATGTTAACCTTATTATTATAATTTTTGTACAAATAGCCGAAGTGAACCAAAATGGTTGTTTTGCAGATATTTTTCACTATTTTATTGACACGTAACAAATAAATTGTTCATCAAATAAAATTTTTACATTCCGCTACCCTAGGTAAGGGAGGTATAGGGATCGTGCTAAAAATCGCATATAGAGATTTTAGTGAAGAAGCACGTTTTGATGTCCTCAGAATCCGATTTTAACATTTTTACAATGATGTCTGTAGGTATGTATGTGTGCCTGTGTGTGTGCGTGTGTGTGTGTGTGTGTGTGTGTGTGTGAACTTTGTGTAAAGATACGAATACTATTTTGAATTTTTGTTAAGTTTTTCAATTAGTTTTGCCAATATTCGTGAAATTTAATTTGCGTATGATATATTTGTTAAATGTAAAATAAAGATTGTTATGAGTGAATATGAAAATATCTGTACTTTTTAATTGTAAGATTTTGGGGCTATTTAAATAAATACATTTAAATAGTTCATTCTTCACTTATTTTCACATATTTGCATTTACCGTCGGAGAAAATGGAATTGTTGTTATTGTACACCAAGTGCAAAAACATTTCACATTTCTATCACATTTTGTACCAGCGAGTTCTTTTACTGTTAATACATTATTAAGATTTTTGTCATTGTTTACTTGTATACCGGGTATCTACTTTATTTTTGTTATATGTATAAGAAATACAACGGTAAAATTTTAATTTGGAGAAATTTTTTTCCTAATAATTTTAGAACAAAAGTGTTAATTATTTAAAATGACATTTTAAATGACAAATTAGAAGTTCCATTTTCAAATTGCTTATGGATTGCCAAAAGAAATTACCATTATCAAACATTGTAAGAATCTATGATGTTTGCAGCTAAGTATGCATATTGTTGTGAAAGAGTGTGCTTTGGTTTCTACATCAGAATAATGTATTTAATATTGGCAACGCTGCTGGACGTCACTGTAACGGTAGTATGAATAAAAATATACAAATTGGACGTCATAAGTACTGATTATGTATGAAGTATATACTGTGGACGTCGGATTCACTCAGTGTGGAAGAGCTCATAATATCGTCAAATGAACGGAAACGTATATCGTTGTAAATCGACTTTATTGAAATTTGAACCGAAATTCATAATCAGGGGGAAAAATAAGTAGATATACTTTATAAAGTCGAAGCCTATTTCTATTCCTTTCGGTGGTTGCCACAATGTCCTAGCCACGAAAGGACGCAGCAATGATAGCGGGATGTAAATATATATATATATATATATATACAGTGTGTCCCATTTAGAGGTGCCACCATTGGGATCTCGAGAACTATAAGAGATACGATGTCAGTTAAATGGAACTTATTGTGCGCTTTTGGGAGGCCATCTCAGATGTGCTTTTGTTTTTCCAAAAATTCTCATAGGGCACTAGATAATAATGAAAAATTGAATATTGTTGATTTTTTCTTTTTCAAATAACTTCTAAACTATCAGTAATTGAGAAAAACGTTTCAAATATAAAAGATAGATATTTTTATTAACTAACCAGTGGCGTACGAAATAAATTTTTATATCCTTAAATTTTCGAGATATAACACAAACTTATATTTTTTTAAATGGAACCCATATCTGATTTCAGCCTCAAAAAAATTATTATTTTTTTCTCTTTTCAATGATGTAAGGGTTATTATGTTTTATATTTGTTTATGGGTTCCATTTAAAAAAATATAAATTTGTGTTATATCTCGAAAATTTAAGGATATAAAAATTTATTTCGTACGCCACTGGTTAGTTAATAGAAATATCTATCTTTTATATTTGAAACGTTTTTCTCAATTACTGATAGTTTAGAAGGTATTTGAAAAAGAAAAAATCAACAATATTCAGTTTTTCGTTATTATCTAGTGCCCTATGAGAATTTTTGGAAAAACAAAAGCACATCTGAGATGGCCTCCCAAAAGCGCACAAAAAGTTCCATTTAACCGACATCGTATCTTCTCATCGTAGTTCTCGAGATCCCAATGGTGGCACTTCTAAATGGGACACACTGTATATATATATATGTAAAATAATGTATTTTATAAATCTCGGAGCTTATGTTTTAAAGATAAACACAATTTCTTAGGTACAGTAAAATTTTTGAAAGAAGTCCGATCAAGGCCATCTACGAATTGCATCTATGAATTAAGATTTTATGCTGTCAAATTTAGTAGTGTCGTTTATATAGTTTTTATGAGGTACACAAGATATTTTGTACCCTCATAAAAACTAAGTAAAAGACACTACTAAATTTGACATACAAAATCTTAATTCATAGATACAATTCGTAGATGACCTTGATCGGACTTCTTTCAAAAATTTTACTGTACACAGTTCATATTTCAATTGTATGTAACTGACAGATAAATGCCAATGTCAAAAAACCTTTCATTTCAGGTTTTTAATGCTAAAATTTTAAGAAGAAAATTCTAATAGTAAATGCAACATTAGTTATATTATACGAATGCGAAGGAATATAATATATTTTCCAGCATGAATAAATATGTAGGTATCTATTTAAATTAATAAAAATTTTAAAAAAATAATACTCGGTTTAGTTTCACCAAGAGAAGTAAATATATATTTACTTTATTGTATAATTTTGCCAGTTGCAGCATCATGAAAAGTAGTGGCCGGAGGTATAGTGCTGGCCACAACAGATTTTTTTAAAAACTAGATCTCAGATTAAAATAAAACTTATGCTGTCATCACCGGATATTTTAAAATCCGGGTACTCGGATCCATGTTTTGTCGGATCTTCACAGCACTAATTATGACTATCTGCAAGAGAAGACTCATATTTAGCCAAGAAAAACTGCTCATGTCCAAATATTGTTCTTCTGACGTCACTACAAAAATGTGCCCCATGACCAAGTCCGTGGATGATAATTTTATACTGGTAAATATTACCATGTCCTATACACAAGTGACTTGGTCACTTTTACTATAAATAAAAATTGTATTAAAAAATAAAAACTTAATTATTTTTTCGTTTTCAGCTCATAACAATTATATTTTATTTATAATTATTAATACCATTAAAAGTTTTAGTTGATCTTCTTTTAATTTGTAGGCAAATAAATCTGATCAAGTCCTTTTGAAATTTTAAAACGCCTGTAACTCAAAAGTACAAATTTTGGACTTGATCACTTTTAACAAGAAACCGACGATTTGTTAATCAATATCAATTAACAAAGGACTTGAATCACTTTATTTCCCTAGGGGGTACTTTACCTCGATAAATAATGAAGCACATTAAATTACGATTTTGATAAGAATAAAGTTAACATTATTTACCGGTGGTATATAAAAAAAATTCAAAACTGCGAAGTGGTTGATTTCTATTTAGTGTATTAATGGCATGAATTTAGGGCGGTATGCGAATTTATGAATATGATGTTTAATAGTCATAATTATATAAAAATAATGTAGTTAATAATGCCGTGAGATCGCTATAACTCTGAGCTCTCATTTCATCTCAAGTTTCCAGACGTATCAAGTGTTCAACAAGAGTAAGAGAACCAAATACAAAACTGCTGCACACTCAACGCCGCAAACACATACAACTTACAAACTTTCAAACTTCTTCTTTTCTTCTTCGCGAAATAGGACCCACGGAACGCACTAACTTAAAATTCTATGTGTTGAGCCAAAGTAACTTTGACAATCAAAATGTCCCACAGGTGACGTCTGGAAAACTGTCTCTAAGGACAGATATAACTAACTCGTAATTTACTGTTATAGTGCATTTCTCAAACAGTGCACTTTGCTATACAAATATTTTTAAAATAACTTTGTGTGAATGTGTGTGTGGATCTGTGAACACGATTACTCAAATACTATCAAACAGGAAAATTTGAAATTTTGTATACCCATTCCACACTAATGTGGAAAGAGCTCATTAGTTTTTGGTATATAGCGGATAACCGGAAGTATCATTTATACAAGCTTTTAACAGTTTTTCTTGTAAAAAATTCATTGAATATTGAATTGGTATAATCTTCAATAATAGCATTTAGTAAATAATAATTGAAATAACTTTTAATATTAAATTATAAAATCATTTATTTTTGTACATCATTTTGCTATGCGTCAAAGAAAAACATAATAATAATAATAATAATAATAATAATAATAATAATAATAATAATAATAATAATAATAATAATAATAAATAATATATCATCACGGCATATTATCCATTTCTGAGTGTGCCACAATCTGCTTTATCGCAGATATCGGTAATGATGATGACATATTTGTACCGTGCGGGAGCTTACCAGGCGTCACTTGACGGGCACTCATTGCTGGCGTGGAGAGTGTCTTCAAGTTCTGAGTTCTTCTTAGTGGTCGTAGAAGCAATCGTTGGTTCGGCGATTTCAACGATTCTGTCTGCAATATTACTTTTTTGTTCAATAGAAGTTTCTGTTAAAGATGTTAATATTTTTTGAATATGGGTAGGTAATTTTTGCAAGAAAAGTTCTTCTAAAATCGTTTGATCGATAATTTTATCTCCTAATAGTTGTTTCATTTGCCGAAGAATTTGCGATGGTTTTAGCCCACCGAATTCAGAAAATGTAAGTAGTTTGTTAAGTTTAGATTTATCTGAGTCGGTAGTACGCTGAATCAAAGTTGATTTAAGAATGTCGTACTGATTTTCTTCAGGAGGCTCAAGAATGATATCACGGACTTCAGACGCATGTTCTGGCGAAAGCGAGGAAACAACGTGAATAAACTTTTGGGATTGACTTCTAATATGATGCTTCATAAAAACCATTTCTACTACCAGACACTCAGGCACGCGGGCACGGGACCCCATCAAACAAAAACATAATATTTTAATAACAATTTTGACATATTGAAAGAAATGTCACTGTCAGATAGCAATTACTGTGTTAAGAAGATTGTATTGAGTCTAATGAAATTAAAGTTAGTAAAAATAATGTATTTTCCATCGTACATAAATATTAGATGTTCAGAATGATCCGATATAAATTTAATATGTTTGCAGCACTAAAAATCAAACAGCTGTGAATAGGTACGTGTTATCAAAGTGTTAAATATTAGTATGTATTTAAATTATTAAAAATTAAAAAGCGGGAGGTATTGTGTTGACCACATCAGATTTTTCATTTTTGTATCACCTTTACAATATATAAAATGGTTTATAAAATCTGTTTGGCTCATATTTTTTGCACAGCCCTGTATATCAGGAAAAAGCAATCTACTCGTAATATTTTGTTTTATTTGTAATTCTTTAGGAGAAATGTTTCGTAGAAAAGTGTATGTAGTCAATGACACACACAACAATGGCAAAACAAATTGGTTAACCAAGTTCCTACGAAAGAGGAAATTGAAATTGTTGCGGTATTGTTACTTTTCAGCAAAAAGTGATACAGGTTTTTCAGAGATTAAATACATTGCATCATAATTTGATATAAAATTACTTTATAAAGGTATAAAAAAAAAACTATAGATGGATATAAGGAAATGTTTACTGAACCGCAGTAGATTAACACTTTCAATAATAAGTAAAAAATAATATAGGATATAAATTTATGATCTATATGTAAAACACCCCATAAAAATTTACGGGTAAAATTCTTTCGTATTCCTCTTCTTTACATCCATATGAAGAGCTGATTAGATTGTGGTTATAATTGGTCAACCTCAAGTTCCCTTATTTGAAGTTTTTAACATTTTTTCTTGAAAAAACGCAGTTAAATATCATTTTTTGACATTTTATTTATTTATTTATCAATACAACTACCTAACAGGTTAAGCTCAAATTAAGGGTAGGAAAATAGTAAATATTAGACAAAAGATAACTTATTACAGTCTGCATATAATTTTAAAAAAATTTGCAGTCAAAACTGAAAATGTGATTATCAATATGAAATAATATCTTATTGTTTATAAGGTTTGAATACACATTTTCCTTCATATTCAATAGATACAGAGTAAAAGAATTATAAAGAGATTAACTTTCATAAATCAGCTAGCTTTGCTGTAATCACGGAAACAGGTGATATATTCAAATAATTCTTACAGACACACAATTGCAATTCGTAAGAGCGCATCTAGCGGGAAAGCATAGAACTAAAGGTTGCTATAGTTACCACGTCCAAACAAAGACCATTCATCAGCCATAGAATTCTACACTCCAGCCATCGTTTTTGTTGAATAATCGAGTGATCTTCAATATTATCAAACAAAAAAAGAATTAGGTTAACACTGAATAACAGATGCAAACATAATGACAGATAGAATCAGGGAGCCGGACGTAAGACAACGAGGGGAGGTTTGTTTGGATGCATGATCTTCTATCTCTCTCACTTGCATATGACTCAATTCTGTAAGTGTCTATTGACAGATGTTAGTGTCAAGTGCAATTTACATAGTGTATGTTAGCATAATTTCAACATCACTCTTAGCGAGAGCTAAAAAATGAACACCTATTAATTTTTTCCATTCATGACACTCTTATTACAGCCATATTTTAATCAAATTATTATAAAACTTTACATGCATTTTTCTCAAAAAAAATCGTTATGTAAGGGTATAAAAGTATTATGTCACTGAATTCAGAATTAAATGCTCTAAAGAATGAGGAAATAAATAATATATGTACTCACTTAAAATAAAAAGAGTTGGGTCGCATGTATCACTGTTTAAATTTTTTTTCACTATATCATTAAAATACCCATGTAAAATAGAAATTCTTTCCTAATTTAACGAACTTCGTATCTCTTATAGTTCTCAAGATCGCAATGGTGGCCACTTAAATATGAACACCCTATACAGGGTGTTAATACTAAGTCGTTACACCCGAAAATGGTAGTTAGAACTCATTAAAATAAACAACTTTTTTTAGTTCCAATTTTTGATTTGGTGCCCCAGTTTGTAGTTATTGGACTTCTTTTGTTTTTCGAAAAATCGTCATAACTCCCTTATTTTAAAGACTATTGAAATTTTTTTTTCTTTCTAATTTACCTTTAGGCTCTCTAAAACATTTGGCATATACAATTATTATTTATTTTTTCAAATGTCAAAATGGCGATTGATCAAAAATTTCAAAACATGATTTTTTGATAACTACTCCATCGATTTTCGAATGTAAAACATTTATAAAATCCTTAAACATCTACTACAATATTTGTCCTAAACATTTTTTTCAACCTACCCCAAAAAAGTTTTTATTCATATAATTGACTTCAAAATTAATCCTAACTCGGAGTAGGCTATAAACAAAAAAAAAACGTATATCAATTTGAAAGTATTTAATTAAATGTCAATTTGACACGAGATATTGCCAAAATGTTATCTAAAAAAATATTCTCGTATCCTTATTTTAGAAATAGAAATAAATTAGAAAACGGTGAATGGCAATAATCTGTATCCTCCTTTATTATTTTTTCTCCTTATAATTACATTGCACGATCAATTGTGACAACTTGATTTTTGAATTGAATAATGATCAGACATACGTTTCTGTGTTCATAGCCTACTCTGAATTAGGTTTTTTTCTGAACATACTGCACTTATGTAAGTCAAGTAAATGAATAAATACTTTTTTTGGATAGATTGAAAAAAATGTTTAGAACAAATATTGTAGTAGATAGTTTAAGGATTTTATAAATGTTTCGAAAATCAATGGAGTGGTTATCAAAAAATCATGTATTGAAATTTTTGATCAATCGCCATTTTGTCATTTGAAAAAATAAAAAATAATTGTAAACGTCAAATGTTTTAGAGAGCCTAAAGGTAAATTTGAAAGAAAAAAAAATTCAATAGTGTTTAAAATAAGGGAGTTATGACGATTTTTCGAAAAACAAAAGAACTCCAATAACTACAAACCGGGGCACCAAATCAAAAATTGGAACTAAGAAAAGTTGTTTGTTTTAATGAGTTCTAACTACCATTTTCGGGTGTAACGACTTAGTATTAACACCCTGTATATGAACTACTGTTATAAGAGTTAAAGTTGTCGCATTAGGAGGCCATTTTGCTGAAGAAAATATGTGCTTTTTTCTGAAATAAGCTGAAGGCGTGCAAGGATACTTTATTAGAACTTAATTTATTTGTAAAGGTGTGTTCCCATTCTTCCATCTAATACCATCTCAGCATGATAGCCGATGGAAGGCCCATAAACATCGAATTGTAATAAAGAATCCAGTCGCGGTGTAAAACCTGCATGATTCGCTTTACGACGCTGTAAATACCACGCTTGATTGTTACTTCATTACAACAGGTCGACAACCTTGCTGAATTTGTACACATCATTTCACGTCATTGAATTTTCGACTGAATTTGATGAATCAATACTTGTATGTTCGTTGCGAAACAAACTATATTTGTTTTTGTTTGAACAAATAACAAATGAAGGAGAATTGATTGATAAGTGTGTGTTTCTGATATCATTTTGGCGCCAATATAATAAATATTCAAATAGTTATTCAAGATAAAAACTGAATGAATAACTACAATACAAGTCAAATTTATAAAGGGCATTCAAGGTCCGCAGCTTAACAATGAAAGCTTTTGAATTGAGCTTTAGGGCTGGTTAATGATGAATTTAATTTATAAATTTACATTTAGAAATTTTGATATAAAATTGTCTCTGTCCGATTTTGAAATTATGGATTTGACCAATCAGTATGTATCATGTGACTTGTCACTGCTTGTCATTTGACGTTTCACCAGTTATCAGATTTTAGGCTACAAGCCATTTTATTTTCAGCCATAAATTTATTAAAAGCTAATGAACAAGATGGTTTTTTAATAATATCGGGAATGTTTTACCTCTCGCTAAGAGAGGTATGTATTGGATTCATGCTTAAATTCGCATACCCAGATTTTAGTGGATAAGCACGTTTTAAGGTCCCTATAATCCGATTATAACATTTTTACGATGTGTGTGTGAATGTTGGAATCACGATTTTCAAATACTATAAGACTTAAAAAAATATTTAACTGCAGTTTCCTCAATCTGACATTCCTGGGAAGAGCTGATTAGATTTTGGTAACAATTGGACAACCGGAAGTAAAAGTTTCTTTAAAAAAATTTTCTAAATATTATTTTTTGACAATTTCTGTTATTGCTATTATTAAAGAATATAAAAATCTATATCCGATACATTAAAAAATTTTATTATATCTTCTATGGAATTAAAGATAGAGACATATAAATATATAAAATAATAAGTTGTAAATGAATCTCGCAGCCCATGGAAAACAAGTGGAAAAATTAAAATGTTTGTATTGACAGATAAATGTGAGTGTCAAAAGGCCAGAGACACTACTGAAGGCTTTTTCTGGGAAGTACATTTAATATTTAAATAAATAAATAAATAAATAAATATATAATCACGGTATATTACCCATTTCTGGGTGTGCCAGTATCTACAACACATGTAGACATCGGTAATGATGATATATTTTACCGCGTGGGCGCTTACCAGGCGTCACCTCACGGGCACTCATAGCTGGCGTGGAGAGTGCACCACAGGGGTCACTTTTGTGCCATTTAAAATTGGAAATATTTGGCGTCTGTCGGGTTCGAACCCGGTTCCCCCAGGTTCACGACCAGACACTCAGGCACGCGGCCACGGGACCCCATTAATATTAATATTAATTTAATATTTCTTATTTTATTATTAATTAAATATTTATAATTATAGATACATATATTACATATACCCTTCAGAAATACCGCCAATCTCATCAATGAATTGGAAGAAAAAAAATATAAAAATATGTAAGAAGATATGTGTTTTTGTGTGTATTAGAAATGTCAAATATGTACAATACTTATATACCGTGATTATTTTTACCTCTCGCTAAGAGAGGTATTGGATTCATGCTAAAATTCGCATATCCAGATTTTATTGAATAAGCACGATTTAAGGTCCCTATAATCAGATTATAACATTTTTAAAATGATGTCTGTGTGTGTGTGTGTGTGGATGTGTGTATGTGTGTGTGTGTGTGTGTGTGTGTGTATGGCTGGATGTTGGACGGACGATTCCTCAAAAACTATAAGACATAAGACCTGTTTAACTATGAATTCCTCAATCTGACATTCCTGGGAAGAGCTGAAAAGGTTTTGGTAACAATTGAACAACCGGAAGTAGTAGTTTTTAAAAGAAATTCTTCCAAATATTAATTTTTGAAAATTTTTGATATTAATAATTTTGAAGAACAAAATTCTACACCTGATACATTTAAATTTTTTATTATATTTTCTATAAATTTAGAGATAAAGACGCTATAATATATAGTATATCGGGATATAACAAGTCGAGTAGGCGAAACTACACTAAGGAAACCAGTTGACAAATTCAAATGTTTATAACATAATTTGTAAATGACAGATTTCAATGTCAAAAATCAAGGGTTTTAGTGACATTTTGATAGCTTTTTCAGGGAAGTACATTTAATCTTTCTTATTGTTTTATTAATTAAATATTTGAAATTATAGGTAATATGCATATATCCATCAGAAATACCGCCAATCTGGTTAATGAATTGGAAGAATCTGCGACATTTAGAAACTTCCTCATACAATGAAAAATAGATATAATTAGAATTATATGTGTGCAGAAGACATGTTAAATACAATAAAAGACAATATTTGGGTAAGGTTCTGTAATATTTTGTTATAAAACGACGGTTCGATAGCAAACTGCAATACAATACTTATATAGCCTAATATGGAAATGGCGAGAGGTCTTGTGCTGGCCACAACAGATTTTTTAACATGAAACATTGGGTTTGTCATATCCATGGTTACGACTTGACATTTGATTGACAGCAATGTATTCGCCCATTCCATTTAAAATGAAACATAGGGAACGAATTTGACATTTGATAAGACGTCAATAGAGGTTAATTTTGTTTAAATAATTATACCTGCATTCTAAATTAAAATTAGTTGTAGAAAAATTATAGTGTGCACCTTGTGCCCGAGTGGTTTTGTAACTTGGCTAAATTTCTTACAATATTTAAATATAATACCTTTGGCAAAGTCATTCCCCATGTGTCATTTTAAATGAGACAGACAAATACATTGCTGTCAATCAAATGTCAAATCATAACTTATAGGAAAATTCAACGGTTATCTGTCATATTGACAAGATATCATTAGAGGTTAATTTTGTTTAAATAATTATACCTGTTTTCTAAAATTAAATTTAGATGTAGAAAAAATACTGTGTGCACCTTGTGTCCGAAATATGTTTAGTGCTCTCGAGTGGTTTTTTGACTCCGCTAAATATCTTACAATATTTAAATATAATACTTCTGTCAGATTCGTTCCCTATGTTTCATTTTAAATGGAACGGGCAAATACATTGCTGTCAATCATATATCAAGTCGTAACCATGGATATGTTAAACTCAATGTTTCACGTTAAAAAATACTCACGGTATAGCCTAATATGGTCTTGTGCTGGGCACAACAGATTTTTTCTATTGTTGACTTGTATAATAAAGAAATAAAAATTTAAAAAACGTAGATGGTTTGTTTGTTGTAAATCATTCATAAACATCATATGCGTTTTAAGTGAGTTTATATTTTAAAAGAGGTGTAGGGATCGTGCTAAAAATCACATATCTACCGAGATTTTCATAAATGAGCATGTTTTTGGTTTACAGAGATATACGAAAACTAATAATGAATGTATTTCCTAATTCTTAGTGAGTGTTGTGTTGTTGTTGTTCGTTATGTTTGAGTAATATTTCTCGGCTAGTGCTATTTTCGGCCGAGAATAAAATGAACCTCACAATAAATTGCCTACAAATCGTGTCGTTAAATCGGTGATCCGTGCGAGAATAGCATTTTACAATGCATTAAATTACGGTAAAACAAACACTAAACGTCCGTGTCACGGGCGCTAACTAATGTCAAACATAAAACTATTTGCTTCAACACTACAATTCTTACATAGAAACAATTCTTCCAATCTGACAATCACACACACCGAAACGATTTCTAAATTGGAAGATTAGTAACCGTGAAAGAAAATTAAAACCTAACAGTTGTGGATGTTGAATTCTTCTGCAAGTTCGAGTTGACTTTTGACCCGAGATAAACTGAGAATTTATGGAAAAGATGATTCATCAAAGGTCAGCGAGTTTAAATATTTAGTTTTTAAAGTAAACGAAAAATTTTTACTTTTTAAATTAGTTTGACTGAGTCATAAGATTTTTAATGAAAATAGGACGAATTTTATGTTTTCAAACCTCTGTCTGTATTGTTGAAATAAGTTTGTCCACACGAGTAAAAAGTTTGTGGTCCAAGCCGAAGGCGAGTACTACGTTTTGCGAGTGTGGATTATGGCATTCCAAACGTATTGTAGACTATACTAAAATAAGTGTCACAAATTATAGTACTGCCAAAATGAGCAAAAAAAGTTTAATCAACATGGGTGCGATCTTCAACTGTTTTTGAGAAACAGGCCATTTTGTATTAGAATCGAAGAAAAACTGACTAAGATAGTGGTTGAACAAAATTTTGCCTGTGCCAGTAAATAGACTAAAAAAACAATAACATTTCATATGAAGCATTTTTTTCACTTTCTAATAGTTACGAAGTTATTTGAAAACTAAATATTGGTCAAGGGCGTCACAATTTTTGTCTCAGTACAATTATTTAGTTTTTTTGAAAAACAAAAACACATCTAAGATGACCTCTGAAAGATAATCAAAATGTCTCATTTAATCAAAGTTGTAACTCTTACAATTTTCGAAATAGGTAAACACCGATAAAACTATAACTAAAGAAAAAACCCCTCAACCTTAACAATAAATTTAAAAACTATATACGTATTTCGAGAACTAAATTCTCATCACCAGTAGAAACTACAAAGTAAAAACAGAGAAGTTAAGGTTACTCAGCATGTAAACCATGCCAGAGGTCAAAACAGCTCTGAGGAATAAGGGAGAGAACACGGGTTATATAGGGACAGGAGTCATAGGTGAGTGGATACCTAATTGGGTAACTAAGATTAAACAGAGTAACTGTCTTATATTAACTCATATAATTTAGAATTTTGGATGGGACCTAGGTCCGCGTTCATCAATTTATCTTTAAATTTATGTATTATCAAACTTTCATGTGCGTCTAAATATCTATTATTATGCAACCATGCATTCTGAAAACAGAAACTAGAACAGTAGAAAATTAGTGTTTTGTCTAATGTACTTCCTTGGGGTCCCGTGGCCGCGTGCCTGAATGTCTGGTCGTGAAACTGGGAAACCGGGTTCGATCTCGACCGACGTCAAATATTTCGAAATTTAAATGGCACGAAAGTGACCCTTGTGGTATACTCCTGTGAGGTGACGCCTGGTAAACGCCCGCACGGTACAAATATGTCATCATCATTACCGAAATCTGTGTAGAACGCAGATTAGCACACTCAAAAATGGGTAATATGCCGTGATGATATATTTATTTTTTTGTCTAATGTACTTCCTAATTAAATTACCCAATTCTTAAATCAAAGATTCTTCAAGTTAAGTATCATCGACATACATTCGCTTATCCTTGTGCAGGATATGATCCTTCGTTGACGACTCTATCACTAACAAGGATGTTAGACTCAGATGCAGCGTCAATATGCTTAATTAATTTAATTCCACAATAGAGAATCACTGCTTCAATAGTAAAGGACGAACTAAGGACGAAAGTGTTCCGTTACACACACGTAGAGAGCGGTGATGATGCTGTGCAATTGTTTATCAACAAAATGTGGTGTGTGGATTTCGAGAAGTGATAGAACTTAGGTTGAATTTAGACAGATAAAGTATGGTTAGGTAAAACTGTTACAATAGGGCTGTTGCAAGAATTTTTATATGCCTTTAAGTAGAGATGCACTCAATCTCGAGCTTTGGCCTGGCCCGAAACCCGCCTCGATTTCGAGTCGATCATCGAGCCGGGCCGAAGATATTTTTTATCGGGCCGAATCGGGCTAATCATTTGCAAAAGTTGAGGCAAGTCGGACTTTTGATTTTTGCCCGACCCGAAAATTCGAGCTTTTCGGGCCGGCCCGAAAAATCTTATAGTTCAATCAAATGCACAGTTCCCTTAATATTTTAGTGAAAATGGATGAAGTTGAAAAGGGTCAAAATGATTTAATAACAACATACTTCACATCTTAATAATAAAAATGTTATTTTACTTAAAAAATTCAAGGTTATTCATTAAAGCATAATAATGCTACTGTCATGTTGTTGTTATTACTATTGTTACTATTCGTATACTTAAATAAAAGTGATTTTTATTGCTACTATAATGATTTATTGTCTTATTTTTGAGTAGAAACAAAGTTAGAAAAAAAATCCTTATGTAAATGATATTTTTTGTACAAGATTTATGAAACAGTTTAAATTTTTGAGCGCCTTTGGGAAACAAAGTGTTAAATACTCGGAAGTCTGTAATTTTTATAACAAACTTACACTAGAAGTGTCTCTTTTTTTAAAAACTTATGTTAACTAATGTCGAAAGTTATAAGGATGTAGAGGTTTTTTATAAATTTGGCACGAAAAAAGTTAAACATTTCACCTCATATAAAATCAAAATTATTAATGTCGGATGCACCCAATTTCGAGCTTTGACCCGGCCCGGCCCGATTTCGAGTCAATTTTCGAGATGGGCCAGCTAATTTTTTGTCGAGTCGATCTTCGAACCGGGCCGGCAATTTTTATTTTCTGGCCGAGTCGATCCAAACCTCAAGGCCCGGTTCGGCCCGGCCCGACTGCATCTCTACCTTCAAGTACTAAATTTTAATAGTTATTTACATAATACGTGCGATAGGTGTTATTTTACAGCGCGAGGCAATAAAATGGAGCGTTGTACAAATACCTAACGCACACATTATGTATTAATTTTTTTGGCTGAAATTTTCTATAAATTTTGCTAGTTAACCTTAAACCATTGTTGTTAATTCATGTACAGAGTTAAATATTCATGTTTTTTTGAGAGGTTGGGACATAGACCAAGAATGTGCACTTTGATTATTTGATTTATTTAAGAATGTCTATGCTGGAAGAAAATCAAGGTTAGGTAGATTAGTTTCTACATATATCTAGTTCTAGTTCCTAAAAATTAATGATAACGGACACCACAATCAAGATGTTTTCCACACTAGATTTTGTCAAATATTGTTTCTTTACAAACTCAAATCCGTCAATAAATTTTTTCTTAAGCAAAAAGTGTCAATTTTGTGACGTTCTAAAAACGTCCGTCCTTTCTGCCCAACCCTGTATAATAATAATTGTGATTGTATTTAATTCACCAATAAGCAATGTGATTTATTTGACATGGTCAAATAAAACTATCATTTTGGTAATTATTGTCCAGGTAATTTATGGTTGGGAAATGCAAATATTTAACCCTTGTTTAGGGGTGTCGTCCTGTTATGTAAATTTAATTGGTATGTATATATGTATATGCAGTACTACAATTCATTAGGTATGCTTTATTCGTATGCACATAAATCTGTGCTTTAATGCAATAACAACCAATGTCAACATGGCGTGATTTTGGGAAAGAATGATTTAAAATCAACAAGAAAAACTAATGTGGCCTGCACATTATTTTCCGTAAATTCTATGTATTTTGTACAAATCCCATACCAAACGTTCTTTCTAAAAGATTCTATATATCCTGTAAAATTGTAACACGAATATACAGGGTGTCTCATAAATAGGGGGACATGGCTTAACCACAGATTCCTGAGCCTAAAATAAGACGATTTAACTAAACTTGCTTCTACCGGAAAGTGTACCATTTAGCCAGAATTCTGCTTCAAAGTTCTTCGAAAAAAAATTAATTTTGCTTGTAATAACAGAACGCTTTATACGATTTGGATGAAATTTGGTATAACAGTTCATATGGTTATAAGTCATCTTTTAAGGTGATACTTGTTATTATTAGTGAACCACTAGTGCATGAAACTTAGGTGTCCCAACATTGATTAGACCGTAACTTTTTAATGGCCATGCCGATAACGTGAAATTATTTTTTTTCAGAAAGGTACATTCAATAGTAATCTTTTATTTCTCTGTATAATTTATGATATCTGTTACGGTTCAGATCGAAAAAAATAAAACCTGAGTGACTGCATCGTGAATTTTTTAAAAATAAATTTAATCTAGCAGTCTATCCAAATGTCAAACAACGAATTTCTAATGACAGTAACAATTGTTTATGGGTTGTCAAAAAATTCCTTCGAAATATTCAGAAACTAATAACATCCGTTTGTTCGGCCTAATAGTATTTTACTACCATTATTATAAATAACACGAATAAATATGTTAGCTTACTCCTAAACAAGTTCAGAAGATTGACAACTCCTTACTGTCATTAAAAATACATTGTTTGACATTTGGATAGACTGCTAGATTAAATTTATTTTTAAAAAATTCACGATGCAGTCACTCAGGTTTTATTTTTTTCTGTCTGAACCGTAACAGATATCACAAATTACACAGAGAGAGAAAAGTTTACTATTGAATGTATCTTTCTGAAAAAAAATAATTTCACGTTATCGGCGTAGCCATTAAACAGTTATGGTCTAATCAATGTTGGGACACCTACGCTTCATACACTAGTGGTTCACCAATAATAACAAGTATCATCTTAAAAGATAACTTATAACCAAATAAACTGTCATACCAAATTTCATCCAAATCGAATAAAGCGTCCGGTTATTAGAAGCAAAATTAATTTTTTTTCGAAGAACTTTGATGCAGAATTCTGGCTAAATGGTTCACTTTCCGGTAGAAGCAAGTTTGGTTAAATCGTCTTGTTTTAGCCTCAGGAATCTGTGGTTAAGCCATGTCCCCCTATTTAAGAGACACCCTGTATAATATTTTCTACAAATTCCATACCGAAAGTTCCTTTATCGTCGGAGAAATTTTCGTTACACATACAGACATCATCGCAAAACTAGTAAAATCGTATTCTAGGGAGCCTGAAACGTGCTTATTCATTAAAAAATCACCACCTAATTTGTTGACCAAGACAATACCTTCCTTACCTAAAGGTGACGGAAGGTAAAAACTGACTTCTGGGAGACTTCATAGCTCAATAAGAGCATAGGGAAGTCCTGGGTTCAAGTCTCAGTGTTGACACAAACGTCTATCTTTAGCACCCACTTTATTTTTGTTTAATATGTACAAAGTTTGCGTTTGAAGAAACAGAAGTGTTCATATATTTAGTACAATAAGGGAAAGCATGTGTTAGATGACATCATGTTCTATTTCCATCTAGGAGCAGCGTACATAGTCATGAAGTCTAGCGGAAACCACTTGATAAATACCAGGAATTTTCGCCATTTGTGGTCAACGCCAATGACGAACTACACACGAAATAAAAAATTTGGATTATTATTAATTTATGAATGTAGATTATCTTCGCCCTTGGCAGTTACGATATACTTTTTACTTTGGTTAGTATAATATATTATTTTCTTTCAGTGTTGAAATTGAAAACATTTTCTTCGAAAATATATCATTGAAAAATGACGTAAAGTACGCAATAACGTTGTGAAGCTTATGAAGTGATATATGTATGCGCGGTAGATACATGGAATTTATTTTAACATGCAACATATGGCGAATCACTTCCATGGTTACTCACTATTGTCAAAAAATGACAGCAATGTAATATTTGTCCATTTTAAAATGCAACATACAAAATTTGTAGTTTTGTATTATCAAAACTTAATTTCCAATAAATTAGCCTACAGACGTTTAACAAATAATCAAAACATGAATGTTGTACATCTTAACAAACTTTAGCTTACAAAAATTCATAACTTTCATGTAATAAATGTTAAAAAAAATACCCCCAATCACTCTGAGGCAATATTCTAGTCGGTCGTAATAAGAATTGACACCATTTGTGATGTGTTTTGGAGGTATCTCCTGTGCTGCAATACTATTTATAATGTTGCATTTTAAAATGGACAAATATTACATTGCTGTCATTTTTTGACAATAGTGAGTAACCATGGAAGTGATGAACTATAATGTTGCATTTTAAAATAAATTCTCTGTATGTTTGAAAAACTAATATGTATACTGGGTGTCCCACATAATATTACGTTCTTGAATATCTCGAAAACAATGCATCATAACAAAAAGTGTGCCGAATCAAAACCTTCATAGTTTTTGGGGGACATCAGATTCTGACAAATTGGCCCCCCGACCTCCCAGGGGGGCGAGAAAGGGGATCAACTTAAAAATCTTAAATGGGACCCCCTATTTTTTATTGCAGATTCGGAAAGAACGTAAAAAAATATGTTGGTTTTATTGGGAAACTTTTTTTGTACTCCCAACAGGTGGCACTGTAATCGTAAAAGTGTAAACACTCAACAAACGTCATTTTTTATCAAGTTATTAATAAAATATTAATTTTTAATTAATCGGTTAATTTTTTCTAGCAAATTCACATTTTTACGATTGCAGCGCCACCTGTTGGGAGTACAAAAAAGTTTCCGAATAAAACCAACATATTTTTTTACGCTCTTTCCGAATCTGCAATAAAAAAATAGGGGGTCCCATTTCAGATTTTTAAGTTGACCCCCACAATTCCTTGGTTACACAGTTTCAGATTTCAAGACAGATAAATGTCACTATCAAAGAACCTATCATTTCAAATTATTAAAAATGTAATAGTAAATAAAACAATAGTTATAGTATTATACAAATACAAAGGAACATAATATAGTTTCCAATATCAATAAATATGTAGGTATGTATTTAAATTAATAAAAGTTAAAAAAATAAAATAACACTCTGTTTAGTTTCACAAGAGAAGTATATTTTTTTTACTTTATTGTACAGTTTCGCTAGTTGCGGCATCAGAAGTACTGGCGGGAGGTATAGTGCTGGCCACAACTAATTTTTTACAATAATTTCCTTGATTAGCATTCAGTGTCAGACTAACATAATCTATAAAAATAAATATTCATTATCACCCTTTTTGATTTCATATAAAATTCAATATGCATCTCGGCACTGAAGTTCCTTTTTTATGTCTCATATGGTTTATTTTTCATATTTGTGCTAATAGAACTTCAATGCCTTGATGTATAAATATATTTTTTTTGTGACATAGATGCCGATTCCTATAGGTTCCTTTACACTTAGACTTTGGGTGTTTTGGTATATGAAAATATCACCACAATATTATCAACCAAATAAGAAATAAATTTTAACTTCTGTGAATTCTGCCACAAATAGACTATCAGAAAATGGTTAAATTTGTTTCAGAGCTCAAGGTAATCAAAATTTATAGCATATTAGCTGCATGGAACTAAGTTTTTACTTCCAGACGTATAAAATTAGATTTGGAAAAAAAGCTAAGTGCACAGTAAACGGTCCTACCCTTGCTTTGTAAGAAAGAGTTATTTATAGCGTTCGCAGGGTGCAGCACTGCAGCAAATGGAAGTAAATCGCCAGATATTTTTCACTGCCTTCCTGGAAATCTGTTTCTGTATTGGTGATTAATTTTAGGATGTTTGCAAGTACGACGGAAGGGGTGTATATTTTTTAAAGTTAAATTTAGATGCAGGTTATACGCCTACTTATGATTCGAGTATTATAATTTTATCTGAGGCAAGTAGGCAGATGTGTTTCTTTATGCAACTTCGAAGAAAATGAATGAACATGTAATTATTTACAAATTAAACATGTACTTTGTCTTTAGAAATAACAATAAATAAGAAATAAAAAATTCATGTAAATTTTAACCTTGCAGTTTTCAATGAACGCTCTAATGAAACACATAGTCAGAAAAATTGACAGAGCGGCAGTTGTTCAAATAATCTAAAAATGCGTACACTTACGTAACATTCTCTTTACAATCAAATAATATTACTATCAAGTTTATATCTGTACCCATTTTTTAGTTATTGCCCCAAAAGTCAATATACCCGACATTTAGACAAAAACTTCAAAATTTTCAAAAATCTAGTTTTTATGTATCTCGATGCGCTGATTCCAAATTTTGAAACCGCAGGTCGATATCTCGTTACGTTCTCGAGTTATTTAGATTTAAAGTTTTTCTCAAAATTGCCCATTTTTTGGTATTAACCCAAAAATGAGACGAGATATGAATTTGGCGACATCACTATTCGATTCTACGGACAAAAATACATAAGTATAGCAATTTTCATATTTTTTGTCCAACCGGTTCATTTTTTATTAATAAAAGCTTGAAAACCCCTGAAAATGGCCAAAATCTGAAAAAATCGTAAGGGGTACACCTTAGATTTTTCGATTTTTGGCCATTTTCAGTTATTTTGCTTTAGAGATTGTGTGCGGTGTTCAAAAATTCTGAAAATTGGTGTACTTATGTAATTCTGCCCGTAGAATCAAATGGTGTTATCGCCAAATTCATATCTCGACCCATTTTTGGGTTATTACCCAAAAATGGGCAGTTTTGAACAAAACTTTGAATCTAAATATCTCGAGAACGAAAAGAGATATCGACCTGCGGTTTCAAAATTTTGAATCAGTATCTAGATACATAAAAATTAGATTTATGAAAATTTTGAAGTTCTTATCTAAATGTGGGGTATATTGACTTTTGGGGCAATAATTCAAAAATGGGTAGAGATATAAACTTGGTAGTAATATTTTTTGATTGTAAAGAGAATGTTACGTAAGTGTACCCATTTTTAGAGTATATGAGTAGGTATACATATTCATATGATAATTTTATTGGGTTTATAGAATATTTTCCAAGCAACTTTATGTATGGAATTTGTAAAAATTGTATTATGTTCGTGTTACAATTTTACTGGATATATAGAATCTTTTCCAATGAACTTTTGGTATGGAGTTTGTACAAAATACATCAAATTAACGGAAGGTTTTGTACTGGCCACAACAGTATTTTTTTTATTTAAGTTAGTTAAAATTTGACTATGGTATGGTCTCCATTGAAAAGCTTGTTAATAACCCAAAAATGGGCAATTTTCAGCAAAACTTTGAATCTAAATATCTCGAGAACGAAAAGAGATATCGACCTGCGGTTTCAAAATTTGGAATCAGCGTATTGAGATTTTGACTAAATGTGGGGTATATTGACTTTTGAGGCATTAATTAAAAAATGGGTAGAGATATAAACTTGGTAGTAATATTATTTGATTGTAAAGAGAATGTTAGGTAAGTGTACGCATTTTTGTATGGAGTTTGTAAAAAATTGTATTATGTTCGTGTTACAATCTTACTGGACATATAGAACTTTTTCCAATTAACTGGCCACAACAGATTTTTTTAAATATTTTCACTTATTTTCGATTGATTTCAATGACACAAATCAAAAAATTAGTTTTGTTGACAGCGAATTTGATATTTTTAACAGGCAGATGAACTTGTTAGTAGAGTATATCAACGCAAAATAATGGAGAGAAAATTATTTTACGAATAACTATCTATTCAACAAATTTGACTATTCAGTGAATAAAATTTATTCGTCAGGATAACTATTTGTGAATTTATTCGGTAATGGTGAAATCGGGCATTAGACAAGTTTTCTGAGTATAGAGCCGTGTCGACTCCATTATACCTGTGGGTTTTTTAAATCCTTTTTCTTTTGTAGATGAAGCATAGGGCAAGAATTTTTCCAATATCCTGGCTGTTTTTTTATATTTTATTATACAGAATATAAAACTACTGCCCATTCAAACTATCTATTATTATTTATTATAAATAAATACATATTTTATAGATCATTACAAAAAAAATTCTTATAGCAAATTGATTACATTTAAAAGGTTAAAGATCTTCCAAGAACGGAGCTTAGTTCGTCTTCTTGACATTTGGGGTGAAGAATTCTCATTCTTTGTTATCTGACATTCCAATCTTGACACTCCTCGTCATTAATATTCACGTTAAGAGTAAATACTTTATCTCATTCACTCCAACACGCTTTTGTTTCGTACTTTTTCTTTGTTAGACCTGTCAAAATATAATAAACTTTTTCTCCAAGTTTTTGTGCGGATTTTAAATGAATCATTCAGTGAATTTTTACCTCCCGCTAAGAGAGGTATTGGATTTATGCTAAAAATCGCATATCCAGATTTTAGTGAATAACTTTTTAAGGTCACTAGAATCCGATTATAACATTTTTATAATGATCTGCGTGGATGTGTGTGTCCGGATGTTGGAAGGACGATTCCTCAAAAACTATAATACTTAAGACCTGTTTAACTACATATTCCTCAATCTGACATTAATGGGAAATCCTGAAAAGGTTTTTATCACAATTGGACAACCGGAAGTAGTAGTTTCTTAACAAAATTATTCTAAATATTATTTTTTGAAAATATTTGTTATTTTTTTGTGCCTGTCTGGTCGCGAACCTGGGGGAACCGGGTTCGATCCCGATAGACGCCAAATATTTTCAATTTTAAATGGCACAAAAGTGACCCCTGTGGTGCACTCTCCACACCAGCTATAAGTGCCCGTGAGGTGACGCCTGGTAAGCGCCCACACGGTAAAATATATCGTCATCATTACCGATGTCTACATGTATTGTAGATACTGGCACACCCAGAAATGGGTAATATGCCGTGATGATATATTTATTTTATTTATTTATTTATAAAATTCTCCATCTAATGCACTTAAAATTTATATTAAATGTTCATTAGATTTAGAGATAAAGAAAATATAATATAGGTATAGAATAACTTGTTGCAATAAATCGCAGTTCAGACTACACCAAGGAAACCAGTTTTTTTTTTAAATTTTTTATTTATTTTTTTTTTTATTGCAGAAAACAAAATTATTCTAAAGGCGTTGAACGCGAGAAAAGATAATATTTTGCGAAATATGTATACAGATTTCCTAAAGGCAACGAAAGTTTTATTTCGGAATCATAGCGAGGAGAAAATAGCCAAAAGCTAGCACGTACGAGTGCTACAACGTATAAGAATAGATTGCAGAATGAAATATGAAGTATAAGTAGATAGTTACATAGTTAACAACCTTTAGGCTAGTGTGAAAATGAGAGAAAATAGAATAAAAGAAAACTGCAAATGTAAGGTCATTTTCATATTAAAAATTCTGATGTGGCCAATACAATACCTTCTGCTATTTAATTTTTATTAATTGAAGTACATACTTGCATATAACTATTGCTTTATTTACTATTTTCTTTTTAAAATTTCACCATTATTAATTTGAAATGATTAGTTTTTTGATAGTGACATTTATCTGACAGTTACATACATTTGAAATATGAACTGTGGCTCTGAGATTTATAAAAAAGATTATTTTTTATATTTATCTGTAAAATATATAGAAAAAGTATTAATGTATACCTGTAGAAAATTCAATAATCTTTAATTTTTATAATGACAAAATGCGAAAAAATGTCATTTAATTAATGGTATTTTTTGACGAAAAACCATTTTGAGCTTCAAGTAAAGTACCATTTCCTGTTATCCGATTTACACCAAAATCTACTGGTCTCTTTCCATATTAGAATAGGGTCGAAATACAAGGTTTCTGGATTTTCTGAGTGATAGTATTTGAGTTAGCGTAGACAAAATCCATACACACACACACACACACACACACACACACACACACACACACACACACACAGACGTCATTGTAAAAATGTTAAAATCGGATTCTAGTGATCTTAAAACGTGCTTATTAACTAAAATCCGGAGGAAAAAAATGCAAATGCAAGAAAGTCATTTTAATATTAAAAATACAAACAATTATTTTATTTTTCATCACTGAAGGTTTAATAAGTCTGATAAAATATAGATACTGTTATTCTTTCTGTGTTTATAATTTATTTTCACAATAAACAAAACAATTTTTTCCAGACAAAAAGATGTGAAATAAGATTAAACGTATAAATTTTTACGTTATTCACTCACTTACCATCAAGGTTGTATATAAGTCATGTATGATTCATATGTGTTTTTCTTAAATGCCTCAAAACACGAGAATTATAGAGAATTTCTACTACGATATAAACTAGATTTCATAGAGTTACTAGATAGTAAGAGTCCATTTATGGAAGCTAGTACGATAGACTCAATTCATAATGATCTTATTAATGAAATCTGTAATAGTAACATAAATGAATTTATATTATATTGGTAATATACACTCCAAGAAATTCTGCTTAAAATAAACATTGGTTTATATAGGTCCACACCAATTATGTATGTATTATAAATAAATAAAAACAATAAGTTCAAAGATCTCATTTATAGAACGTGTTTTACGTAAATGATGATATAGTATTTATCAGATAATGGAAAATCTTCAAACTTGATGCCTTCATTTTGTATTTTTTTAAATGTTAGTGTGTATATTATCATTTAATACACCAAACCAGAAATATAAATCCGAACACTTCCAAATATCATAGCAAACTAACTACCGTGCGATTTTTAACTTGTTTCATTAGGAATATGACAACACTGATCAGTACAATGAATTTTTTTTAAAATTATTATAAATAATATAAAAAAATTATAAATTAATTAACACCACATTTTATTATTTACAATTAGCAAATTTTACAAAATTTAGTGTTGATTTTTACACTAATATACCAGGGTTGAAAAAAACCCGGGTTTTGTTAAATAAAAGCGGGTTTTATTGACAAACATCGAAATATAGTATGTATCATTTTTAACTTTAGTTTTATAAAGTATCTTAATACACATACACAAGTCGGCGTAATAGATAATAGATATTAATATTATTAATGTTTTTTTTTTAACTGTAATGTAATAAACAATAAATTAGCTAGAGAGTGTACATGCGTACAAGAATTAATATTAATAGTTGCAAGTCTGTGCAATGCAAATGTGTACAAGAATTAGATCCAAGTGTCACAACTAATATGTTTAATGCACAACTCAAAAAATAATGAAAATGCTGACACCAGGATTGGAGTTGTTCAAATATAAAAGAAACACTGTGTTCAGTTCGCACAGCAATGAAAAATAAATTAAAAATGATAAAACACGAAGTAAACAAAATGAAATTGATTGTAAAATATTTCCGGTGACAAAAATTTGTGTATATATGTGTGTACCATAAAGTATGTACCATATTTAATTAATAAAATATGATTTCATAAAAGTGGGTTTTTTAGATGTTTTTTTTTTGGGTTTTTTTAGATGGGTTTTTTTGGGTCGGGCAAAATTACAACAACCCTGTAATATACAGGGTGTTATGTAAGTAAGAGTACAACGCTTAATCCATGGTAGAACTGACCTCATAGATGGTAAATTTGGTAATAATTTTTGTTTCACATGCTTTCTACAAGAACTAGAGACCTTTAAAACTGACCATAGTTCAAAATTTTTTAAAAAAGAAAAAATTGATGGGTTCTCGGGAAAAAAAGTCACACCTGTCAAGATATTTAACCCTTTCAAAAAGTAATTGGTGTCTTTTCTTTGCAAAATAAAATTCTTCGGAGTACGTCCAATGTTTTGATTGTTCCTTCGTCCCAGAAGTATAGTGGTGGCTCCAAGTCTCATCAAAAGTTAAAAATCGATGCAAAAAATCCAACTTGATTCACTGAAATCGCAACAGGGCTTTGAAAATATTCATTCGACTGCATTTTTTCCAAAAGGGGCAATCGCAACACCCAGCGTCCAGTCACCTTTCTTATACTCAATTCTTCATAAAATATTGTATTATTGTTGAAGCAACTTTGAACATATACGTATTAAATTCTACAAAATATCAACAATGTACCTTATTCTTAGCAAATCTAGCGTGACCCTTGTATTATTAATTTTTGTCACACCTTTATAGTACAATAAATTCTGTCGTAATTCAAATTCGATTTGACATGTGTAAAAAATCACTCCTCAAGATTGAATTTTAAATTAGCGATGCAGAAACAACAATTGACTCCCAATGACATCAGAGAACATACACTTCAAGGATATTAAATATTCTTCGTGACTCATCTGTTCATAACATTTTTCTCTGATGTCTAACAAGGTAGCATTTACATTTTACACTAACTTCGTAAATAGTAAAAAGTTGTAATAATAACGACAGTTTAATCGCCAATGCGTTAAACTTTACTGCCGCAATAATTATGTAAAAATATGTGTCATTGATAAGTTTTTACTGTTAGTGAAAGTCAAACGATTACTTCATAAATACGATAATTTGAGCTTGATTCAACATATGGCGCTGTCATCTGTCACAAATTATATTTGAAGTCATTCATCAGCAATCTGAAATACTGTTTAGTTTATATGATACACTTTCATTTACACTATTCACTATTGTATAGTTGAGGGGTCTCCCACAAAAATTGAACAAGTTCATTTATTGTGTTCATATACAGGATGTTAATTAAAAAGACCGGGCCATAGGTATTTAACATGGGAAATCTTGCACAAAACTTTAAACGGGGAAGACCCTAAGCTGCTGAATTACTTCTTACCGGCGATGACTATCTAACTGGTGGACAGTTCATTTGTTCACTCATTCAATCATTCCTACAATCATTGAACAAATCGCTTACAATCAAAGATACCTTCTTTACAATCGCAGTCTACATTCACTACAGTCATTTACAATGCTTATAATCACGTTACAATCAGTTACACTGGGGGATTACACCATTTTTTTTTATAATTTCATCTGAAAATATTAGGAAAACTAAGACTATTGATGAAAATCCGGTGAAAAAATTCCTATTAATAAGCGACTTATGGTCTCCCGAATTTTGAAAAGATTGACGTGACGTCACATTGATGTGTTTTTATATTAAACTGTTTTCATCATGGACCTAAATGTTCTTGAAATATATGCTATTTTAAGTTATATTTACATAAAAATAAATTAATATTATAACACTGTATAAGTTTACATACTTTATAATTACAGGTGTATTTAAATTATTAAGTTTAATGCAAGAAATTTATGTTAAAATAAAAACTGTTTAAAAACTGCTGTACAGGAATGTTAGCCCCTCCTTTCGAATTTGAATTTCTTAACTTCCATTGGTAGTAATCCCCTCCTCCTAACACGCTATTTGTAATGCATGTATAGGCGGTTTCTCGGTCGCCAATCAAAATATTTTCATATTAGTGTCGAAGCGCTATAACAAAAAACCCTTTATTTCCGAAATATCTCAATTATACCATTTCATTTTTACCTCTCGCTAAGAGAGGTATTGGATTCATGCTAAAATTCGCATATCCAGATTTTATTGAATAAGCACGATTTAAGGTCCCTACAATCCGATTATAACATTTTTAAAATGATGTCTGTGTGTGTGTGTGTGTGTGGATGTATGTGTGTGTGTGTGTGTGTGTGTGTGTGTGTGTGTGTGTGTGTATGTATGTATGTATGTATGTCTGGATGTTGTAGTCACGATTCCTCAAAAACTATAAGACTTAAAAAATATTTAACTGCAGTTTCCTCAATCTGACATTCCTGGGAAGAGCTGAAAAGGTTTTGGTAACAATTGAACAACCGGAAGTAGTAGTTTCTTAGAAAAATTCTTCTAAATATAATTTTTTGGGAGTTTTTTTTATTAAATATTGAAGAACATAAAATTCTCCATCTAATATACTTAAAAATTTTATTATATCTTGTATAGATTTAGAGATAAAGACTCTATAATTTATAGAGTATACTAATCGCAGAGGCCAAGGCACTAAGGAAACCAGTTGACAAATTCCAATGTTTATAACATGACATATGTCATTGTCAAATATCAACAGTTTTAGTGACATTCTGATAGCTTTTCCTGGGAAGTATATTTAACTTTTCTTATTCTTTTATTAATTAAATATTTGAAATTATAGGTAAAATTGTGATAAAATGCATATATCTATCAGAAATACCGCCAATCTGGTTAATGAATTGGAACAATATTTGACATTTAGAAACTTCCTCATACAATGAAAAATAGATATAATTTGAATTATATGTGTGCAGAAGACATGCTAAATATAGTAAGAAACAATATTTGGGTAATGTTCTGTAAGATTTTGTTATAAAACGACGGTTGGAAAGCGAAGTGCAATACAATACTTATATATAGCCTAATATGGAAATGGCGAGAGGTCTTGTGCTGGCCACAACAGATTTTTTTATTAATATTCGTATCAGTTCACCTGATGACGGAAGCAGATCTTAGCATCCGAAACGTTGTGAAACAATTTTTGTGTTTTCAATAAAGATAATGTCAGTCCAGAAATCGAGTTTTATTCACTCAGCATATACATTCGTATTTTTTTACTATTTTCCTTTAATTCGATTGAGCTGTAATCCCCCATTCACAGGATTTCTGACATTTGTAATGAAAATTAATAGTGCAGCATGTCAAGTATAGGTACTCTTGGTATTAACACTGAAAAGTTTATTGTTGATTTTAAATCACGCATTCTCACAATTACAAAATGTTGACATAGGTTATTCTTCCATTAAACAAGCCACAGAATTAACCTTGCATATAGCGAATATTTTGCTACATACATACTAAAAAGTTTTCTAATCTTATTTTTTATCAAATCTAACAAATTGTACTACAACAATTAACTATATTTTTTGAACCGTGATAATTACTACAACGAGTATATTATAATTAGTACGTCACGATTTCATCTGATCATGACCTAGTTGTATTGCAAAATATAAATGAACTGCATATATTTAGTAATGCAAAATAGCCAAAGCCTATTTATATTCTTTGCACAATGCCACACCGGTCACTTCGTATAGAAGCTGTGACGGACTTCGTGACTAAGTTTTAAACCAGAGGCAGGTGAATCTAGATATTCAAATAAAAACAAGAAACAAGACCGAGGCAGACGGGATTAAATTTTGCATATGATCAAGAGTTAAATAAAAGTTTTAATGAGAATGATAACTAGTTTTTTTAAACAAAACGGTATCTCCACATGAATTTTAAATTGTTAAAATTTACATTTGAACTAATACCTTGTAAGCATTTTGACATGCTCGGTGATTTTTTACCTTCTGTCACCTTTAAGTAAGAAAGGTAATGGGCCGAATTCAGCACTCTTCTTTAACTAAAGAATATTATCTAAATATAACAAAATAAAGAGGGACATACCGCGAGTATTTTTTAACGTGAAACATTGGGTTTGTCATATCCATGGTTACGACTTGACATTTGATTGACAGCAATGTATTTGCCCGTTCCATTTAAAATGAAACGTAGGGAACGAATTTGACATTTGATAAGACGTCAATATAGGTTAATTTTGTTTAAATAATTATACCTGCATTCTAAATTAAAATTAGTTGTAGAAAAAATATAATATGCACCTTGTGCCCGGGTTGTTTTCTGACTCGGCTAAATTTCGTACAATATTTAAATATAATACTTCTGTCAAATTCATTCCCCATGTGTCATTTTAAATGAGACAGACAAATACATTGCTGTCAATGAAATGTCAAATCATAAATTATAGGAAAATTCAACTGTTATCTGTCATGTTGGTTAATTTTGTTTAAATAATCATATCTGTTTTATAAAAATTAAATTTAGAAGTAGAAAAAATACTGTGTGCACCTTGGCCCGAAATATGCTTAGTGCTCTCGAGTGATTTTTACAATATTTAAATATAATACTTCTGTCAGATTCGTTCCTTATGTTTCATTTTAAATGGAACGGGCAAATACATTGCTGTCAATCAAATATCAAGACGTAACCATGGATATGACAAACCCAATGTTTCACGTTAAAAAATACTCACGGTATACAATGATACATAAATAAAAGAAATATGCAAGATATTTCCATGGCTACTAGAGATGATCATTAGACTAAGGGACAATCTTACCACCTCTGGTTAAAATTTTAACTACCAGTTAAATAAACAAAACCGAAACGAAATGCACTGTCAAATGATAAATTTATAATTGATATCTATAATCCAATTTAAAATTGTTTATTTAACTGGTAGTTAAAATTATAACTAGAAGTGGTTAAATTGGCCCTAAAGAAGAGTGCTGAATTCGGCTCATTCCCTTTGGTCAAAAAATTCGCTGGTGAGTTTTTAATGAATAAGCACGTTTTAGGGTTCCTAGAATACGACTTTATTAGTTTTACGATGTCTATATGTGTGTGACATAAATTTCTCCGACGATATCTCCAATACTACAGTTTTAAAAATTAAAATTCTCTCGTGTTCCTCTTCTTTACATCCATAAAAAGAGCTGATTAGAATTTGGTTATAATTGTTCAACCGGAAGTTCCCTTATTTGAAGTTCTTAACAGTTCTTCTTGAAGAAACGCAGTTAAATACCATTTTTTGACATTTTATGTGATTACTAATATGAAAGAATATCTTATTGTCTATTCTTCGTATTCAATAGAATTAAACAATTTATAAAGAGATTAACTTTCATAAATCACCCAACTTTGTTATAATCATGGCAACAGCTGATATATTCAAATAATTCTAATTGAAATATGTTAGTGTCAAGTGCAATTTACATAGTGTATGTTCGTGTTATAATTTTGTTGGATTTATAGAATCTTTTCCAAGGAACTTTTGGTATGAAATTTGTAGAAAATAATGTTCGTGTTAAAATTTTACTGGATATATAGAATCTTTTCCAAGGAATTTTTGGTATGGGATTTGTACAAAATACATAGAATGGTCACATCAGATTTTTTCTTATTTAACAATGTTGGTACAAAGAATCTAGATTAATTTTATGAATGGTACAAATGTTACAAGAGGGCCATGAAGACGTGGAAGATGACAAGAAAAATCGGCATCCTAGCACAATAACCACCGATGAAATTGTGACAAAAATTGAAGATGCTTGTACGGCTTATGCGCAACGAATAGTGGACAATTTTAAAAATGTTGTAATTAATTAAATAAAAAATTCTATTGACCTTAAAACATTCGTATTAATGAAAATCTCTACAAACTTTTAAAGCCGATAAGTGCCTACATTGATGATCTTTCCATTCAGTGTCGTAAACTACATAATGTCTTATTTCCTGATTCGATTATTGTATAACAAACTTACTAATCATCCATAGATCCATACAGTATAATTCATCTCAGATATGTACCTACGTACTAGAACTGATACCAAATACAGTACGATTAACTACAACTACAAACTGCTATAGGCGATAAGGCGGTATAATTCATTGGCGTAGGAGAAACAGAGATATTCTAGAAGAAAATGGTATGATACAAAGTACCTGTTGAAAAATAAACTTTTGTTACATGTTATCTTTGGTCAAAAAATTCGGTGGTGAGTTTTTAATGAATAAGCACGCTTTAGGATTAGAGAGCTTTGGCCCAGCCCGGCCCGAAGCCCGCCTCGATTTCGGGTCGATCATCGAGCCGGGCCGAAGATATTTTTTATCGGGCCGAATCAGGCTAACCATTTTCAAAAATCGAGGCGAGTCGGACTTTTGATTATGACCCGGCCCGAAAATTCGAGCTTTTCGGGCTGGCCCGAAAAATCTTTTAGTTCAATCAAATGCACAGTTTCTTAATATTTTAATGAAAATGGATAAAGTTAAAAAGGATCAAAATGATTTAATAACAACAAACTTCACATATTAATAAAAATGTATTATTTTACTTCAAGAATTCAAGGTTATTCATTAAAGCATAATAATTATATTGTGATGTTGCTATTATTATTGTTATTACTCGTATACTTAAATAAAAGTGATTTTTGTTCCTACCATAATGTTATCTTGTCCTATTTTTGAGCAGAAACAAAGTTAGATAAAAAATCCTTATGTAAATTATATTTTTTTATATAAGATTTGTGAAAAAGTTGTTTAAATTTTCGAACGGCTTTGGTAAACAAAGTGGTAAATACACGTAGGTCTGTAATTTTTATAACAAACTTGCACTAGAAGGGTCTCTTTTTTAACTACCTACTTATGTTAACTAATGTTGAAAGTTATAAGAATGTAGAAGTTTTTTATAAGTTTGACACGAAAAAAGTTAAACATTTCGCTTTAACATAAAAATCAACATTAGGAATGCCGGATGCACCCAATTTCGAGCTTTAGCCCGGCCCGATTTCGAGTCAATTTTCGAGCCGGGCTAGCTAATTTTTTTATCGAGTCGATCCAAACCTCAAAGCCCGGCTCGGCCCGGCCCGAATGCATCTCTATTTAGGATCCCTAGAACAGTGTTTTGTGTATGTGTGTGTGTATGTGTGTGTGTGTGTATGTATGTGTGTGTGTGTATGTATGTATGTGTGTGTGTGTGTGTGTGTGTGTGTGTGTGTGTGTGTGTGTGTGGGTATCCGTGTGTGACAATTTTTTCTCCGACGATAACTCCATCATTATAATTCTAAATTTTAATTCAAAATACAAACGCATTAGTGCGCCCGTCAAGGTTTAATTTTGCAGTAGTGATATTGTCACCAAAGTTTGGATAATTGTGAAAGCCGATAGTCCTGTTTATGACTACGACCGTACAAACAAACAATAAGTTTTGCTTTTACCTTCATTTACATTCATTTTTACTATATGTATATAATAAATAAATAAATATGTCATCACGGCATATTACCCATTTCTGGGTGTGCCAGTATCTACAACACATGTAGACATCGGTAATGATGACGATATATTTTACCGTGTGGGCGCTTACCAAGCGTCACCTCACGGGCACTCATAGCTAGTGTGGAGAGTGTGGGTTCCCCCAGGTTCGCGACCAGACACTCAGGCACGCGGCCACGGGACCCCTTTTTACTATTCGATTTCTAATGTCAAATCAGCCTGAGTACCTACTATATCACACAGTTACAAATTATGCCGCCAGATGTCATGGCGTCAGTTGTCAATACCCGCCGTCAAATTACTATGGCACTTATGCTCAAGTTTTTCCCTTCTCCGCTCCATGTCCTTTGCCATTCGACTTCGGCAACAGTGTAGAAATCTTCAGTCCATATTTATTTGATGGCAGCTATAGTATTCACTCTGTACAACTTGTACTCAAATTTTTAATTTAATTTAAGGGACTTCAATCTATTATATTTTGAAATATGCTTTCAGAACTCATTATTAATAAAATTAAACAATATTTGGGTACAGTTCTGTATAAATTTATTAAAATCAACAACGTTTCGACAGCAAGGTGCTGTCTTCTTCAGGTTTTTATAATAATAACATAAATAAATATGTAGTCAAGACTACAAGTATATAAAATCATAGATACATTGATAAATGGTAAAACATTAAACATACAAATGATTAAGAAAAAGTTACGAACGAATAACAGGGTACTATGATTTATTTAGTTCATAGCCTGTGTTAAGATTGATATTATTAGGTGACTTCTGGATTTCAATAGCTTCTCTTATCAATCTTCTAATCCAGTGGTTTTCCTTAGCTAAAATTTTTGTATTTTCAAAATCAACTCCGTGTAGTTCCTTTATGGCATGTTCAGCTACCGCTGATTTATCAGGCTGATTAAGTCTTATATGGCGCTTGTGTTCCTTTATTCTTGTAGCTACTGTTCTGCCAGTTTGTCCAATGTACACTTTTCCACAATGGCAAGGAATCTTGTATATGCCAGAACATTGTAGAGGAACCTTATCTTTAACGTTACGAAGAAGATCACGGATTTTTATACTTGATTTAAAAGATGTTTTGTCAGTAACATTGGCAATCTATTACTTTGATCTTGAAGTTATCGCCTCAGAAAACAAATTATAATGTTTTTGTTATTTTATTCGTGAATATTACAATACCTAACTGTAAAACAAATACAAAAATGCTCCAGTTATCTTCGTAATTACAATATTTGAATTACAAATACAATTTCTCTTCTCCATTCTGATTGTTTCATCTTCTACGCCACTGATTCGGCGTAATAACATAAATGTACGGTTATGTGATATCAGTCTTGGTCTTTTCTTTGCCAATCTGCGCCGCGGGCAAATTACAGATGCTATCGCAAAGCTTTAGACTTTTTTGTTTAGCGGACGATTTCTCAGTTTTTATTGTTTGCATATAGTATAATGATATTAACAAGCAGATTGATGAACAGGCTAATCACTCGCTTAGGTATGCGCCAATCATTAATCATAATCATTTCCGTATAGATTAGGTTTGCAACCAACAAGGAAAGCGAGTTAACAGTCAGTATATTTGAAATAAATAGTGAAAAGATCATGTCATACAGCGGGATTTGAACCCTTGCCGGCGTAACTGAGCTATCACAATGATTGAAATGACTTTCCACTTAGCGTAAACCTACTAATATAGTGAAATTAATATAACTAGAACTCTTTGCCATAAAACGCTTTATCAAATAAATAAGTAAATATATCATCACGGCATATTACCCATTTCTGAGTGTGGCAATCTGCTTTATCCACGGAACGCTTTATCACACATATCGGTAATGATGATGACATCATCAGAAGTACTGGCGGGAAGTATTGGGCTTCCAAATTATCAAGAGATGGCGCTGACGTCAAACGTCAAAATTCAAACGAATGGTACATTTTTCGCTGGCTTACATAAGAGTACAATTGGTGTGAGACTAATTTTCGTAGTTTTTAATTTAATTTCGGATTTAGTATAGTGTTTTTTTTGTTAATTTCGGTAGAATTGAGTTTGATCTTTCTTGTAGTAACAATGTAGTGATAGTTTTAATAATATTTTAGTTAATAGGGTTAATTTTAGTAAGTATTTGTAGGTTAAGAGTATTTTAGTCATATTTTAATTAACAGTATATTAGTTTTTTTAATAAAAAAACATTTGATTTCCTTTATTTAGATTGTATTTCATTGCCATAGTTGTACATATATTAATTTCTATCTACATAGCTTTACTTTTATTTAATTGTTTTTCTTTCATAATGAACAATTTTCTTTGCTTAGATTTAGATACTATTTGTAGATTTGGGAATTGTAGTGTATCATCTAGAAATATGGTGGAAGGTCAGCAAGTAATAAATAGTGGCCACATAATATTATGTGGTAAATATTTTCGGAGAAAACGTCATCGTAACTTTAACCTATAAATTGCATATCTCCTAATTTCTTCATTAATTTTTTAAAAATCAAAAACTTACCTGTTATATTAGCAGTAATTCAGATCTTACTAAGAATAAAACAATAATAGCCGAAGATAAAAGCGTATTAAAATTCGTATACAAGTAAATACAATCCCTGAATAAAACAACCTCGTTTGTACATGTGCACTTTACTCAGTTCAGAAATCTGCCACCAGTGGCGTATTGTAATTTTGGAAGCCCAATAGTACTGGCCACAACAAATTTATTTATTTAAGAAAGTAGGAGAACCAACAGCTCAAATACAGATTAAATAAAGGTTCTCACTTATTAAACACGGTATTACAAATAAAATAGTAAAACAGGAATAAAGTTATTTCAAAGGAAATTGAGTTGAAACATGAAGATGGCAAAATTTTAATAAAAAGTTGAATACGTACTATGTATGAATAAAACTACTTCATTGTTGAGAATTTAAATTATTTACGTTTTATTAAGAGTTCCTAGTTCCTAGTAATATTGGCAAACACTCAAACTAATTTCTAACAAGGTTAACTATAATTGAAATTTAGAGAAAATGGATATTTATACTGTCTTCCGGTATTGCGCTTGGCGCATTGAAACATTTTCATTTTTATTACGTACAACTTGATTTTCGAGTTTCAAGGATGATTTTGAATGTTATCTACCTAGCCATCAAAGAAAAGAGTAACAATTCCTTCGCAATATTCTAAAGGCGGATTTATGCAGCCATTTTCATTTACATTTTAATTTAATTTTCATTTAATTCTCATTTATAATTTTTAAATGTACCTATTCATACAAAAATATATAACAAAAATAAATGAAAATGAACGCATGCGCACATATAAAAACGCGCTGACAGATGATGAACGTTATAACCCGACTTTCATTGGAATAAAATTTATTAATAAAAATATTCAACAATAGTGACAACGAAGAAGTTATGAGTTTAGTTTTAAACGTGTTATTGCAATAAAAAACCGTAAAAAGAAACGATATCGGAGATACATAATGACAACCAGCTGATCAACTCAAATTCTCGTCCCTGTCATGTCGTACACGCATGCGCCATTTATAATTTTCATTTATTAGATAAAAGTTGGCCATCTTTAAAAATAAATGAGAATGTGAGATAAATGAAAACGTAAATGAAAATGGTGCATGCATGACTACATTGGTTTACATACATTTATGTGTTAAATGAAAAATAAATTAAATGTAAATGAAAATGGCTGCATAAATCCGCCTTACAACTAGTAACGTATCCTTTTGTTCGGCCTAATAGTATTTTACTACCATTATTATAATAAGACGATTAAATAATGTTAGCTTACTTCTAAACAACTTGAGAAAATTGACAACGTGTTATTGTCATTAGAAATTAGATGTTTGACTTTTGAATAGACTGCTAGATAAAACTTTAACTGTCAATTATAACATAGATACATATTGCCACGTGTATTTTTTTTTATTCACAATCATTATAGTAATATACAGATTCCTAACCTTTTGGAGGTTGGAAAATACGTCATTCCTAACTTTAATGACAATCTCTTTGGTTGGAAATACAGATTTCAGTTCCATCTCTTGTGTTGGAAATGTTTATGTAGGGGTTGCCTAGCAACATTGCCGTAGATCCCCATAATTAAGTAGGCTAAACAAATTTTAAGACAGCTGTCAAAATATTAATAAAATTAAAGGTTATAATTCATTAATTTATTTTGAAAATTATTGATTTAAAATGAGGATAATTGTGAATAAAATAGTATACATAACCTCGGTGGGAGTTTCATAACAGCCTCGCGCATTATCTCACCTCGAGGCTTCGCCTCTCTGTAATATACATAAGCCCTCGGCTGTAATGAAACATCTCCCACCTCGGATATAATATACTGTTTATTTTCATGCAATTTTTTAATTTGTAATTTTTGTGATTAAATCAACCTTGCCTTGACCATGAACATTTAAATTCCCATCCTTGTCAAATTCATGACCGTGACTTCTTTTGTTTTCATTTAAATTTATGATTGTTTTCAACACTGCAAATTTTGTTCAGAAAAAAAATTGACTGTTAGTTTTGGAACGAGTGTTGCGTTACAATGAATTTATTGTAAATATAATTGAACATGCTTTCAAAGAATAATACGTGACTGTTTTTAAATTAGGTCAATCACTTATCAAATAGTATGACGTAGGTATTTAAGTTAATATTCTCAAAGTATATTGCATTTATTTCTCATGAGAACGAAAATGTACTACATATTTAAATTACTTTCTGCTTGTACAAGGAAAATCAAAACTAAAAGGAAATTGTAAAAGTCAAACCTTTCTGTACAAGCAAGATTAAAATTTTAACAAGCTTTTCAATGGAGACCATACTATAGTCAAATTTTAACTAACTTAAATAAAAAAAAATCTGTTGTGGCCAGTACAAAACCTTCCGTTAATTTGATGTATTTTGTACAAACCCCATACCAAAAGTTCATTGGAAAAGATTCTATATATCCAGTAAAATTGTAACAAGAACATAATACAATTTTTACAAATTCCATTCAGAAAGTTGCTTGGAAAATATTCTATAAACCCAATAAAATTATCACATGAATATGTATACCTACTCATATACTCTAAAAATGCGTACACTTACGTAACATTCTCTTTACATTCAAATAATATTACTACCAAGTTTATATCTCTACCCATTTTTGAATTATTGTCCCAAAAGTCAATATACCCCACATTTAGATAAAAACTTCAAAATTTTCAAAAATCTAATTTTTATGTATCTCGATACTTATCAATGCGCTGATTCCAAATTTTGAAACCGCAGGTCGATATCTCTGTTCGTTCTCGAGATATTTACATTCAAAGTTTTGCTGAAAACTGCCCATTTTTGGGTAATAACCCAAAAATGGGTCGAAATATGAATTTGGCGACAACACCATTCGATTCTACGGGCAAAATTACATAAGTACACCAATTTTCAGAATTTTTGAACACCGCATACAATCTCTAAAGCAAAATAACTGAAAATGGCCAAAAATTGCAAAAATCTAAGGTACCCCTTATGATTTTTTCAGATTTTGGCCATTTTCAGGGGTTTTCAAGCTTTTATTCATAAAAGTTGAACCGGTTGGACAAAAATTACGAAAATTGCTATACTTATGTATTTTTGTCCGTAGAATCGAATGGTGATGTCGCCAAATTCATATCTCGACCCATTTTTGGGTTATTACCCAAAAATGGGCAGTTTTGAGAAAAACTTTGAATCTAAATATCTCGAGAACGAAACGAGATATCGACCTGCGGTTTCAAAATTTGGAATCAGCGTATTGAGAAGTATCTAGATACATAAAAACTAGATTTTTGAAAATTTTGAAGTTTTTATCTAAATGTGGGGTATATTGACTTTTGGGGCAATAATTCAAAAATGGGTAGAGATATAAACTTGGTAGTAATATTATTTGGTTGTAAAGTGAATGTTACGTAAGTGTACGAATTTTTAGAGTATTTGAACAACTGTGTGAATTTTTAGAAATAAAAGTACTGAAATAAAAGTGGATAATTGCTACAAAAAAGTTCCGTGAAAAAGATTCTATAAATCCAATAAAATTATAACACATACACATACAGCAAAATAACTGAAAATGGCCAAAAATCGCAAAAATCTAAGGTGTACCCCTTACGATTTTTTCAGATTTTGGCCATTTTCAAGGGTTTTCAAGCTTTTATTCATAAAAGATGAACCGGTTGGACAAAAATTATGAAAATTGCTATACTTATGTATTTTTGTCCGTAGAATCGAATGGTGACGTCGCCAAATTCATATCTCGACCCATTTTTGGGTTATTACCCAAAAATGGGCAGTTTTGAGAAAAACTTTGAATCTAAATATCTCGAGAACGAAACGAGATATCGACCTGCGGTTTCAAAATTTGGAATCAGCGTATTGAGAAGTATCTAGATACATAAAAACTAGATTTTTGAAAATTTTGAAGTTTTTATCTAAATGTGGGGTATATTGACTTTTGGGGCAATAATTCAAAAATGGGTAGAGATATAAACTTGGTAGTAATATTATTTGGTTGTAAAGTGAATGTTACGTAAGTGTACGAATTTTTAGAGTATTTGAACAACTGTGTGAATTTTTAGAAATAAAAGTACTGAAATAAAAGTGGATAATTGCTACAAAAAAGTTCCGTGAAAAAGATTCTATAAATCCAATAAAATTATAACACATACACATACAGCAAAATAACTGAAAATGGCCAAAAATCGCAAAAATCGCAAAAATCTAAGGTGTACCCCTTACGATTTTTTCAGATTTTGGCCATTTTCAAGGGTTTTCAAGCTTTTATTCATAAAAGATGAACCGGTTGGACAAAAATTATGAAAATTGCTATACTTATGTATTTTTGTCCGTAGAATCGAATGGTGACGTCGCCAAATTCATATCTCGACCCATTTTTGGGTTATTACCCAAAAATGGGCAGTTTTGAGAAAAACTTTGAATCTAAATATCTCGAGAACGAAACGAGATATCGACCTGCGGTTTCAAAATTTGGAATCAGCGTATTGAGAAGTATCTAGATACATAAAAACTAGATTTTTGAAAATTTTGAAGTTTTTATCTAAATGTGGGGTATATTGACTTTTGGGGCAATAATTCAAAAATGGGTAGAGATATAAACTTGGTAGTAATATTATTTGGTTGTAAAGAGAATGTTACGTAAGTGTACGAATTTTTAGAGTATTTGAACAACTGTGTGAATTTTTAGAAATAAAAGTACTGAAATAAAAGTGGATAATTGCTATAAAAAAGTTCCGTGAAAAAGATTCTATAAATCCAATAAAATTATAACACATACACTATAGTAGGGGAGCCCAGGGTGCTAAATCGGGATTTACTCGAGCGTCAAAGAGACCTATTGGATTGCGAAGCTTAGATGATAAGAAGAAAAAAATGTCATATAATATATACACTTTCATCGGTGGGGGGAGCGGCTATAAATTTTCAAAAATGTAAAAAAAAACAGTTGCATGGACATACTCGAGCGCGTCAGATATTAATAGCATCCATGTCCTACGTATTTTTGAAAACATACGTATGTTAATCTGATTGTTTCTATGATGGGGGTGGTCGTACATAAGGATTGAAAACGGAAAAAAAAAAATTTAATCGAGCGCGTCAGATTTTCAAAGGGGATGTTAAGTGAACCTAAAAGAAGGCTCTTATGTAATAATCTGACGATTTGGATGTGACCCAAACTCGCGGCCATTATTAGAATGTGCAAAAAAAAAATCGCCATTTTGAAATACTCGAGCGCGTCAGATTAAGATATATATGGTTCATTTATATACCCTAAACGTGCTGTTTCATTATCTGACGATTATCTGGAGGGATTCGCCTAATCTGACAATGGAAAGAATTTTTTTTTTGTATTTTTTCAAATCTTTTAACTTAACAAATTAAAAAGCTGAAAAAATAGCATGCAAATAAAACAGTATATATTCTTTGAAGTACAAAACTTTTATTTATGAGAAAATAAGTATAAAAAATATAAATTTTTTTGAGAATTTTTTTTTCAATCATCATCTTCGTCGGTAGAATCATCTTCCTCTTCTGGCTCGATTTCATCCTCAGATTCTGTATCTGTAACAAGAAATCATGAGAGTATTAAATGAAATTTTTCTTCATGAATAACGATTTCTTCAATCATTGCAGAAAAAATATACCTAATTCTGGAGTATCCTCAAAACTATCTGGTGTTATGACTACATCTTCATACGCTTTTGGCAATTGATCACCCGCAAACCAGATCATTTGGTATTTTTCGTCGACAACTCTCCACCCATAGTCCGTTGGTAAAAGATCAATAATTTTTGCTTTATGGGCATTACTCCACAAGCATGCAATGAATCTTGTGCGTAACACTTGTTGGAATAACTCCGATTGATACGGTGGCAAGTTGCACGCATCGTAATTCCGGATACTCAAGGAGAAGGGTTGAGACTTGTCTTTTACCTTGTACGTCTTATTGAAGATAACAATTCTGGCTTGATTTACATCGCTTAACTTCTTTAACCCGTACAGGTGGCAAGTAAAAGACTGTATAATGTGAAACGAATCCTGCACATTGTGCTCCTTTGATCCCAAATCCAGAAATGCATTTTGAAAAGTTTCAGAAGTCATCAGAAACTGTAAAGGTTTCTTTTTCCCTCGTCGGTACAATGCTGGGTTGAAATCACAACCAGTGAATGCATGCAAACCGGGAAGTGCCTTCGAAATTTTTGGGCCAAGTTTATTGAAGAGAGCGGATACGTCGATGTATCGGCGTGCATTGCCAATTCCAAGATCCATCCAGATTTCTACTGTTGCTTGCAAAATAATTTCAGGCGTTACAAATACGTTGTAAACAAAACCATCTGCGCAATCAGCTGTCATGGCGTCATGGCAACAGAACCCAAAGTGGGGACGGAGTGCGATTATTTTTCCTTACTTCGGGTTACGAAAATCGTCAGATTATATATTATTCGTGAACGTTGAATTATTGCCTTCAAAATAAAAAAAAATTTAGCCACGCTCGAGAAAGTCGAGATGACGTTTTTTTTTACAAGTTTGTAACCCACCTACTTCTTATCGTCAATCGAAAATTGTCAGATTAGTGGAATATACACTTTTTAGCATATAACTAACTTACCCTACCTTAATCTGACGCGCTCGAGAATTTCAGATGATCAATTTTTTTTACTAATCTGATCCTTTATCCTTGACGCGCGGCCACATATACGGGGATAATACTTGGTGGAGGTATTTAATGGGGTACTAGGTACCTCCCTGTATGTTAATCTGCCGCGCTTTAGTAAATCCCAAAATCCCTTCTTGGGCTCCCCTACTACTATGTAAACTGCACTTCACATCAGTCAGTTAGAATTATTTGAATGTACCATCTGTTTCCGTGACTATAGCAAAGCTGGCTGATTTTTTAAAGTTAATCTCTTTAACTCTATGTTATAAACTATCAAAAAATTGTATTGAATTGCGTTTTTCAAGATAAACTGTTAAGAACTTCAAATAAGGAAATATTCGGTTGACCAATTATAACTAAAATCTAATCAGCTCTTCATATGTATGTAAAGAAGAGAAATACGATAATACGAAAGAATTATAATTTATAGAATTGTAGTTTTGGAGTTATTATCGGGGAAATTTTTGTCTCTCTCTCTCACACACATACGCGCGCGCGCACGCACGCACACATACACACACTTACATACACACACATCGCGCGCGCACACACACACACCCACACACATACCGTAAAAATCGTATTCTAGGGAGCCTAAAACGTGTTTATTCATTAAAAACTCACAATCGAATTTTTTGACCAAGGACAATACCTTTCCTCAAAGGTTTCCGAAGATAAAAACCACTGAAATATATACTAACTGGAACTCGCATACTCTACCTATCAGCGTACGCTACTCTGAAGCCTCATTGAACAATAATGGCTGGTCCTGTTCGCGCACGTTCGTTCCGAACCGAACCTAGCCGAATAACTCGTATCATAGCTGATCGCTTTGTTTTCATATTATGCTTCATTTATTTAAACATGCGCCACACGAAATAATTTCCGTCTACTCACGAACTGTGTCGATGTTTGCCGACTACTCCAGCAGCAGGCTTTCAATATGCTTCACAGTCACGGTTCGTACGCGCATTCCAGTTAGTATATATTTCAGTGATAAAAACATATTATATTTGGTTTTATAAGTGTGCATTTATCTTTAAGTTGCGTTTGCGCTAAAATTCTTAGTTTATCCTATTCTTCCAGAAAAAGAAATTAAAAAACTGTTATATAGAACCCCATTCCGTTAACTAAAATTTCATCATTAATAACTACTTGACAAATAATTCCTACTCATATTGTAAACAACTATTATTACTAGAAAACTAGAATTGTAACAACGTAACTGTCCTTATGTTATCTAAATACGTAACAACTACCGGGTATACATGCTTATCAGCCGATAAGAAATAAACAGTTTGCGTGATGATGTCACTAATGGAAAATTTGTTTCAGGAAATGGTCCACGCGAAAGATCCTCCATCTTACTATCTTAATAAGCTGAGGACTTATCTGGACCCCAAGGCTTCCAGGAGCCATCGAGTAAGTAAAATACGTAAATAGTTTTTTGGATATAAATAGCAGTTAATTTTAATTCGAAAAGATAATTGACTTTCTATGATTTTCATACTAGGTAAAATAGCAGGTTTTCAGAAAGAATGAACTTCTGACATAGTGGACACGTTGAGTAATCTATTATTCTCTATTTTCAATATTCGTTATCTTCTTTTTCATATTTAAAGCCCGGTATTTTCATTTCCAGGTAAACTGCCCGTTAAAAGAAAAACCCAGGGGGTATTCCACTCAATTTTTTTTATTATTTTAAATAAAACTTCATTCAGTTTTGAAGCAATTCATAGTATTAAAAAATCTTAATTGTTCCTAGTTTAACAGTATTTTATTTTCGAGAAATTAGTGTAACGTCACATTTCCCCTATACTTGTCTTTGTCACACACACTGCTCTGAGTAAGCTGCGAGAGAAAGATAACAATGAGGCCATGCAAAAAAAAATAATTGTACCTTTTTTCTGTTTAAATCGAAAAAGAACAATATAATTCATCGATCAGTATGATTAAATTATTTTTTATTTATATTTTTTGTTGTATAAAATCGTTTTAAAGTATGATATTTTTAAAAAGTTGCAAAAACCAGCCATGTTTTGTCGTCACAACGTTACGAACCAAGTTCAGACTCATTTCAAACAGACATTTTATATGGACACATAATTTCTAAAAGAAAAATATATATAAACTATAAATTGAGGATTACATATCTGAATATACTATAATATATTAATATAATATCGTTCAGATGTTTCTTTCACTTTTGAATCTTTGAATTAGACGGTAGAAGGTTATAAACGCATGTGAGACATTGAATATATTGCAGAATATTATTTTATTCTTTATTTTGGCACGAAACAACGTTCCATCGACATGTTTACTTTCATAAATTTTAGGTTATCTTTAAATGTCACTTTGACGTTTAAGACAATGTGAAAATCAAAATGGTCGTGCCTGTCACTCTGTGACGTCATTGGACAAGGGACGAAGCGGGGGTCTAGCAGCCTCATTTTAAAGAATGTCATTTTCAGTTACAATTTTTTCATGATTAAAGATCGATTTGAGGAAAAATAAAAAATACGGGTCTATTATTTTTCACTACTCTATCGATTAAAATTATAAAAAAAGTCGTGCATGACCTCATTCCTTGTCGTTGCACTGAAATTACGCAAACGTGTTTATTTTTGTACAATTCATTTACTTTGTCGTACAAATTACGATGCGAATACTGCTTATTAACAAAAAATAAAATATCATTTTGTTCATTTTCAAAATGTCAACAACTCACAAACAGAAAAGACAGCTGACGGATGAAGCAAAGTTATACCTTATCGGTATGTTTAATAGTTTTCTCTTGTTATTGGTCGAATTTGAAATACTTTTGGAAATATAAAATCTAGTTATATTCCAAATATAAATTACCTACAAATTTCTAAATTTGTAAATCGGTTATATTTTAAAATGTAAATTATAAATTGTAAATTAAATTCATCATAAACAGCCTTTATTTTTTAGAAATAATTTTTTTTTTTTTTAAATAAAACCCTGTTTGCAATTAAAGGTGTAACATTCCTCTAGCTTGTAAGTAAATGTAATGTAACCAATCCTCGAATAATGAGCACAGGGTACAAAGAAAGGCAAGTAGCGTTCTCCAAAGCGTGACGTTACATTGAACGTGCATACACTAAAACCAAACTAAACTCAACCCAACGTAACATACAAGTACTGATGTCAGTACGTAACCTTACTTCCGCATCTCTCTGCTTTAATAAATAACTTTAATTGCAGCATGGTTACACTGCGTAAACGCATGTGTGGCGGTGTGCGCTTTGTCTAGCTCACGGCCACGAAATAATGTCCGTCAAGAGTGGTTCTGTTCTAAATGATAATAAATTATAACATATGGTTGACATGCGGTTTCAAAATTAGGAATCAGTTAGCGATATACCAACTACGATTTTGGCCAACTCACTACCGATTTTTCGGTCATTTTAGAAACCGATTAGTCGGCCGATAATTCGATTATTCAACTAAAACGGTCTTTGTTTGGTAGTGGTAACCATAGCAACCTTTAGTTCTAGGCTTTGCCGCAAGATGGGCTCTTGCAAATAGGGTCCTCCACTATAATTTTTTTATATTTTTTTTACAAAACTTCATCTAAACTGAAAGTGATATGTAATTTTAGTAAGTCTTTATTGTTTCTCGTTAAGCCGTAATAATTTTTTTAATATTCTGTGACGTAGATATAGAGATGATTTTGTTCTCAAGCAGTGGATTTCGTTAATATTTGAAGTCACATAAATTAATTTTTCCTACGACAAATGTTAAAAGTAGTCTTTTTAATGGTTGCTTAGCGAGTTAAAAATAACAGTTTATAACACAGTGAATACTTTTAAATTGTCATTAACAACATATTAAAAGTAAAAAACAAATTTGCTTTTAACACTAATGTTAAAAAGAACTAAATCTAGTTACATTTAGTGTTAAAAATATAACTAAATCTAGTTTCATTTAGTGTTCATGACTCATGAGTAAACGTAGTTTTATTTTATATTTATTTTTGTACTGAAATTATTTATATAGGTATTTTATTAGAAGTACACATTATTTTGAAACGTTTATTGTTATAGTACAATTATTACAATTGTTTATAGTAATTCCTTGCAAGGCGCTTGAAGAATTGGAATTTAAAACAGTATCAGTATAGTTGGAAGTAGAGGTTAGAATAAACAATTTTCAGTTGTTCATAGCAAATACATCATGATCTGTCATAAATGTCATTCTATAATTTTAGTTTTTACTAATACATAACTAGGGTCGTAGGAAAAATAGTGTATGATATTCGTGTTAAAAGTGATTTTATTTCGTTCGTGGGGTTTGTTTTACTCGGCTTCGCCTCGTTTCACAAACTTCCCCACTCATAAAATGTCACTTTTAACACTTATATCATAAATAACTATTTTCAGCACTTATAAAATATATAAATATATTAAAATAACCCTTGTGGTCAATAATTGGAAATATGGGTGGATAATAAGTAATTTAATGTCATAATTAATAAAAATAATACGTATATCTTATAGTCCAAGATTTGATTACCACTGGTAGCCTATGTCATTCAACATATCTTTTACTTTCATACCAACGCTTGTAATCTGTCATGGCATCATAAATTTAAACTAGTATTATTTGGTTTATTCTTTTGTTTTATTGTTGTTATTTTCTGCATTTATATACTTTCAAATAGATTCCGTATTTCAAAAAGGCGATAGCAGAAGGTTTGAAATTAGTAAAAATTTGGAACAGAATAAATGTGTGACGTAGATATAGAGATGAGGAAATGGTAATAAAAAGTCGATTATTTTAGAAACTAATAATTATTTTTAAAGTTTGATAGTCCTTAATATACAGTTTTAAGGTCTAGTTTTAATGTAACTGATCCTTGTTCTAATTTGTTACTACGGTGGAGGACCCTATTGCAATTGTGTGTCGGAACCGAACCGAGTATTATATTCATCTTTCAAAAAACAAATTAACCTGAACCGATCCCAGTTTTTGGCGGGTTCGATGTCCGGAAGTTTCCAATGTAGTGTGTTAGTCTCAAATGTGCCTTTGCTTAATATTTCTTCATCACAATTTGCCTTTGAATAATAAATAATGAAATAATTACATATTAATAACATATAATCTTTCCTATGTACAAATCTAGAAATCTGTTGTAGCCAGCACAATACCTCTCGCCATTTCTATTTTATGCTGTATAAATTAATATTGTATTGCACTTCGCTGACGAAACGTAGTTTTATAATAAAAAACGTACATTTCTTGTGCTCACAAAAAATTCTAATTCTTTTATTCTATGTGTTCCTAAATGTCAGATATTCTTCCAATTCATTCGGAAGATTGGCGGTATTTCTTATGGATATATGCATTTTGCCTACAATTTTAAATATTTAATTACACCCGTGAGGGTAGAAAGGTGCAGGATTAAGTAAGTAATTAATAAAATAATTAAAAAAATATATGTACTCCCTAGAAAAACCTTTCAGTAATGTGACTTTCACTGTTGATTTTTAACATTGACATTTATCTGTCAATTAAAAACTACCTAACCTAACCTCATACTAAATTTCTTCGGAAAAATATACAGGCTATACATTATGTAGGGAAATTAAATCTATATCACTAGAAACTTTTGGGAACAGCTAAAAGAAGGTTTTATGTTTGTTTTTAAGTAGTTTCTTTAGTTTTATACTTTAATCTAATCATAAAAATACATGTAGTGTAATTAATTATATTTAGGTTTAATCGTTTGAAAGCATTTCAATGTAACTTTTATGTTGCATGTTGTAGAAACATTTCATTCTTGATTTGTTGTGAATGTAGATAGGAAATGTGGAAAAAGTCATATATTTCAAGTGCTACTATACTTTAATTACAGTGCTTACACTCTTAATTTGATTTGTAATTTCTTAAATTGGAAGCTCTCCGTATTTGGAAACATTTTTATTTAAATATAAATAAGTATATCACGGCATATTACCCATTACTGGGTGTGCCAGTCCGCCTCGATTTCGAGTCGATTATCGAGCCGGGCCGAAGATATTTTTCATTGGGCCGAATCGGGCTAATCATTTTCAAAAATCGAGGCGAGTCGGACTTTTGATTTTGGCCCGGCCCGAAAATTCAAGCTTTTCGGGCCGGCCCGAAAAATCTTATAGTTCAATCAAATGCACAGTTTCCTTAATATTTTAATGAAAATGGATGAAGTTAAAAATGATCAAAATGTTTTAATAACAACATACTTCACATATTAATAAATAAAAATGTATTATTTTATTTGAAGAATTCAAGGTTATTCATTAAAGCATAATCATTATATTGTGATATTGCTATTATTATTGTTATTACTCGCATACTTAAATAAAAGTGATTTTTGTTCCTACCATAATGATTTCTTGTCCTATTTTTGAGCAGAAACAAAGTTAGATAAAAAATCCTTATGTAAATTATATTTTTTATTTTTGTGAAAAAGTTGTTTAAATTTTCGAACGGCTTTGGTAAACAAAGTGTTAAATACTTGTAGGTCTGTAATTTTTATAACAAACTTACACTAGAAGGGTCTCTTTTTTAACTACTTATGTTAACTAATGTTGAAAGTTATAAGAATGTAGAGGGTTTTTATAAGTTTAACACGAAAAAAGTTAAACATTTCGCCTTAACATAAAAATCAACATTGGGAATGCCGGATGCACCCAATTTCGAGCTTTGGCCCGGCCCGGCCCGATTTCGAGCCATAGTAAAATAATAAATTTTTCTAACTATGTTTATTGTCTTCCTGTAGTACTTTACTTGTTGAACGTTATGGTAGTCCCTCCCTACTCCCTGTAGATATATCCCTATCACAATCCCGCCCTCATAGGGTCAACGACTGAACAACCGCGCATCGCATATCGTATCAACGTCACCCATTTGTTTGTGTAACAAAACATAGGGTTAGGTAGGGTGACACTGTCAACTGTGCTTGTTATGTTTTATGTTGCTATGCATATCCCTCATACAGCTATATAAACTAAACAGTTACATTGAATACTACAAAACTATACTCTTTTTTATCTCGCTAAGAGAGGTATTGGATTCATACTAAAAATCGCTTATCCAGATTTTAGAGAATAAGCATGTTTGAAGGTCACTAGAATCCGATTTTAACATTTTTACGGTGATGATGTGTGCATGTGTGTGTATGTGTGTGTGTTTAACTATGAATTCCTCCATCTGACCTTCATGTGAAGAACTGAAAAGGTTTTGGTAACAATTGGACAACCGGGAGTAATAGTTTCTTCATAAAATTCTGCAAATGATACATTTAATTTTTTCATTATATCTTCTATAAATTTAGAGATAAAGACACTATAATATATAGAATAATTGGATGCAATAAATCGCAAAGGCTAAATTATACCAAGGAAATCAGCTGACAAATACCATATATCCATAAGAAATACCGTCAATCTTGATAATGAATTGGAAAAATATCTGACATTTCGGAACTTCCTTATACAATGAAAAAATAAATATAATTAGAATTATATGTGTGCAGAAGACATGTTAAATACAATAAAAAAAACAACAACATTTGGGCAAAGTTATGTAATTTTTACCTCCCGCTTCCCTTGGTAAGGGAGGTATAGGAATCGTGCTAAAAAAACACATATCGAGATTTTAGTAAATGACCACGTTTGAAGGTCCTTAGAATCCAATTTTAACATTTTACGATGATATCTGTATGTGTGTGTGTATGCATGTGTGTATGTATGTATGTATGTATGTGTGTATGTGTATGAATTTTGTCTCCGCTCTAACTCAAATACTATCATTCAGAAAATTCTGAAATGTATTTCTACCCTATTCTAATACGAAAAGAAGCCATTAGATTTTGGTGTAAATCGGATAAACGGAAATGGCACTTTACTTGAAGCTCATAATGGTTTTTCTTCTTCTTCTTATGTCATTGGAAAATTGTAGATTATTGAATTTTGTACAGGTATACATTAATACTTTTTCTATATATTTTACAGATAAACTTAAACTTAAAAAAAAAACATTTTTCTTTTTTTAATCCCGAAGCCTAAGATAAACAAAATTCCTTTGTTACACAGTTTATTTTTCAAATGAATGTAACTGATAGGTAAACGTCATTGTCAAAAAATTTATCACGTCAAATTAATAATAGTGACATATTAAATAATAAAGAAAATCGTAAATAAAGTAATAGTTATATGCAATAGAACATAATATAGTTTGCAGCATTAGTAACGTAGGTATATATTTAAATTAATAAAAATTAAATAGCGGGAGGTTTTGTGTTGGCCACATCAGATTTTTTATTATAAAATGACGTTTCGACAGTAAAGTGCAAAACAACACTTATATGTATAACATAAAATGTAAATGGCGATAGGTATTGTGCTGGCCATAACAGAGGGCTAGTTTTAGAATCTGTGGACAGAATTTTAACTGTAAATTAAATAACCAATATTGAATCGGATTATTGACAGTAATTATCAATTTGTCATTTGACAGTTCATTTCGCTTCATTTTTGTTTATTTAACTAGCAGTTAAATTTTAACCAGAGATTTTAAAAAGTCCATAGTCTATTTACTGACAAACAAAATTTTGTTCGATTACTATCTTTGTCAGTTTTTCTTCAATTCTAATATAAAATGGCCTCTTTCTCGGAAACAATTGAAGAGCGGGCCCATGTTGATTAAGCTTTTTTACTCATTTTGGTCTGTATAATATGTCCTCAAAATATGATACCCCTATTTTTTATTATTTTATTTAACAGAATATAAAGTTTTTTAAACTAACTGCTTAATATTAAACATTGTTTATATTTATTTGAACATTGTTCCTGTAGAATGTTGACTGATGTTTACATCATGTTACACATCACTTAACGTCTTTCTTTGTTGTATGTTTATGATACTTTTAGATGAGCGGATGCAGCACATTTTATTGTATAGAAGAAAAATAGGTCAACTCTAAACATATTTTTAACTAGCCTAGATTAAATTATATCTCATTGAGATTTATTACTTAAATTATTATACTCGTATTGTTACAGAAACGAAAAATGGTCGGAGAATCAACTTCGACGCAGGTTTTACGAGATTTGGAGATTTCACTACGCACGAATCACATAGAGTAAGTATATCATAAATAAATAAATAAATAAATCATCACGGCATATTACCCATTTCTGGGTGTGCCAGTATCTACAACACATGTAGACATCGGTAATGATGACGATATATTTTACCGTGTGGGCGCTTACCAGGCGTCACCTCACGGGCACTCATAAATGATATGAAAAATGTGCATATCGTTTTTATAAAATTGCCTGAATTGCAAAATGGCCACTCCGGCCCTGATAATGATTAAATAAAATAGAACTGAACAAAATATTACAGAAATTCTTATGCTACCTGAAATACATGTATGGTGAACAAGTTGTTTCGTTCGTATTGTTATTTTTTCTCTTTTTATATTAGAAATTAGATTAAACCTTTTTGAACTTAAAGTTTTAAGTGGCACAAAAGTGACCCCTGTGGCGCACTCTCCACACCAGCTATGAGTGCCCCTGAGGTGACGCCTGGTAAGCGCCCACACGGTAAAATATATCGTCATCATTACCGATGTCTACATGTGTTGTAGATACTGGCACACCCAGAAATGGGTAATATGCCGTAATGATATATTTATTTATATTTATTTGTTATGGATATGTACACTGATTGACATAAAAAATGCAACACCTTGAAGGAATAATAGAGATAAGCCATGTCATTTCTTATTTTCATCCCTATACTTCATTTCACATTAGAAAATAGTAGATGGCGCTTGAGAGCCGACCCTTTCTTCATGCATTAAATAAATAATTTTATTTGATAACTGACAGGTGACATTTTTTTCGTTTTTGTGCACTAGGTCTGAATTCTGACCAATCAAACGGCAGAATTTGTAACCCTATCTAAACCAACGCTATTTTCTTACATGAAATGAAGTATAGATCTACTATTCGTTGTTTTTGTTTGAATGACATTCTCAAAATGTTTCATTATATAAATTGAAATAATATTTATTTTAAATATTTTGTTTATTTTAAACATTTTTCTATATTTTTGTAATATATCCCTAGAAATAACAGTTTGAGAATGAGAAGCATAACCAACTCGAGACTATGACGACACAAATAATTTCAGACATTCAGAAATACATAAGTTCCACCTTAAACTGTTGCACCACCAAAAATATCAAAATATGAGACGTGACTAAGTATACCCAAATCATTCAAGCAGCCAATGCACATCATCACTTACTGTAAAAACCTTAATGCATTAAAATCACCAAATCAAAAAGTGTCTGGTGTTATATAATTATTATTAAGATGAATAGTAGAGTTCATTACTTATCGTAAATGACATGAATAATATATAAATAATGTACATCAACGTCATATTATTCGTTTAATTGTTGCTATAGTTGGCAACATTGATAATTTGTATGTTCGTACTGTCAAATTGAAAGATATTTGTATCGTGTTTGAAACATTTTTGTGCGTTGAAAAGGCCTATTTATAATAAAGTAATGTTAAACGCAACGCAACGACGCAACGTGTCTGTTAACGCAAACACAAAATCTGTGAATCTGCCAAAAGTAGCACTTCTAATCAATCAGAAGAATTCGGTATATTTCTTTGAAATTCGGGTCATTTTCATTTATTGTCCTTATATAGCATACATAAGTATAAATAAGGTTAGTATTACAAAATAATTTAAATAGAAATGGACAATGACGAAAATATAGTATTTATTTTGTAGATGTGACAGTTCATAACCATGTCGATAACACAGATTACAATTTGTATAACTCTTTTCATGAAGATTCTAAAACCTCTGCAAACGTACCAGCACATGACGTCACACATCTAGTTCTTTTATTCAATTTTTATTAATGACGTGCATTGGCTGCTTCAATGATTTGAGTATAGCACTTAAATCGACGTAAGTAGCACTTAAATCAAAAAAAAACTTGCGGTGACATGTGGTTATTTGTCATAATGTCAGTTGACATATCGGTAAGTCGCGGTAAATTTGTTTCGTTTTCGGCTGTTACGGCGTGAAAATTGAATGATATGAAGAAGAAACACGTTTTCACCAATACTTCTAGATATTCATATATTATCAGAAAAATATTTTAAAAGTCTAGAATACAACATTTATGTGTTTTTGTATGGCGAGCAATATATTTATTAGTTAGTTTTTTGTCTTAAATTCCACTACTGTAAAAAAAATATCCCATTGACTGATCAGTCCTTGAAGCAACAATAAATGACTAATCCCCTTCTTGCGGAAACCACTTACGTGACTTCCTGTCAAATTTCAGATGGGTCCGCGAATTCCTGAACGAAGAGAACCTCGGCTTGGACGTCCTCATCGACTACCTCAGTTTCCGTCTCCTTATGATGCGACATGAACAGCGCATCAACGAGTCTCGGAACACGTCAGAGGAGCGCCTTAACCCGGGTTTGAACCCCAACAATTCGTGTAGTGTGAGTGGGCAACATGACAAACAAAACGGATACCTTCGGCCGCCGCTCGAGATCATAGACAGCCCTGGAATCAAAAGACGGTCGAAGCACGTGGCGAAATTAAATATGGGCGATTCGAAAGATGATATACATGTTTGTATTATGTGTATGAGAGCGATTATGAATAACAAGGTTTGTGGTTTGATTTATATAATATTATAGAGAATATAATATGTACTTAGTTGACAGACAGACGTTGAAATATGTGTTTTATTTTAAATGAGTGTTGTGTGATTTCGGATACTTTGGATAAAATATTTAAAGTAGGTACGATAAAAGTGATTTATATTAAATTTTAAAAAAATGTGTTCTTTAAATAGCCTCAAATTTGCCGAAATACGTATATAGTTTAGGTTTAGGGATTTTTTAACTATTATATTGATGGTACTCTCATGTGATTGGTCGAAATTGAAATTTACATTTGGAAATATTAAATATGTTTATATTCCAAATCTAATAGCCCGATTCTCAAAAAAGTTTAAGCTAATCCTTATTTTTTGATTAGTGAATTTTATTCTATTCCGGTATTTAATAGTAATTTACGTAACAAGACCTGAAAGTGATACTTTACTGGGTGAGCAAGCATATTCCAGAGCGAGCCGTAGGCGAGTTTTGGAAGCTTGTGAGCCCAGTATAGACACTTTCAGGTCATGTTGGGTACAATATTTTTTTTGCGATCCTGAAAAAAGAATAAAAAAGTATTATTTTATTTTTTACTGCGAGCAAATAAGAAATAAATAAACAATTGATCTCCATGGAAACATGCTTTACCGGTCCCGAGATCGGTAAAGTACTTTCCGATCCCTTATAGACAACTTTCCGAGCTAGCTCAGCAAAGAAGGACTTTCCGGTCTAAATAGTGATCAGAAAGAGCTCATTTTCTGGGCGATCGCGAAAAAAATACTTTTTCGAGAATCGGGCTATAAATTTCTAAATTTGTAAATCGCTCATAAACCATCGTATAGGTTTTAAATTTGTTTATATTTTAAAATCTAAATTATAAACTGTAAATTCCTAAATTAAATTCATCATAAACCAACCCTAAGATTTACAGATATAAATAAAATCGACCCAATAATATTTATATGTGAAATTTATAACCATTTCTCGAATGATTCGCACAATTTGGAGCAAAACAACCGGTCAATGTCGATAATTTCTATGATTAATAATAATGTAACATTGGTCGGGTTCAGCACCTCTCATCGCTGGCATCGCTGACCTCCGAAGTTTGACGAACACAATGAATGGACGAATGTAATATGGGGTGTTCCACTCAATTTTTTTTATTATTTTAAATAAAACTTCATTCAGTTTTGAAGCTATTCATAGTATTAAAAAATCTTAATTGTTCCTAGTTTCAGAGTATTTTATTTTCGAGAAATCAGTGTAACGTCACATTTCCTCTATACTTGTCTTTCTCACACACACTGCTCTGAGTACGCTGAGAGAAGGATAACAATTGTATGACGTCAATTTTCCCTTTTAGCATATGTGAAATATCTCGTAAAGTAATAATTTAAAAAATGCTTTCATTGTTTTAACTATTATTTATTGAGCCATACTTTATGTTAAATTGAATTTTTCTTAATTTTGTTGTTATGGTGGAATACCCCATTGCATTTGGCAATCATCGGCACGCAGCGGTGCTCATCGCTGCCGGGGTACTGAACGCGCCCATTGATAGTGATTGATTGAACTGGGGTCCAAAATGGCGGACGAATCAACCACAACAAAACAAAACTTACGTAATATTTTTCTTTTGCAGTATGGATTCAACATGGTGATACAACACAGAGAAGCAATAAACTGCATAGCGTTAAGTCTCATGCACAAAAGTTTACGTACTAAGGCACTAGTTCTGGAACTGTTAGCCGCAATATGTCTCGTGAAAGGTGGACACGAAATAATTCTTTCAGCTTTCGACAACTTCAAAGAAGTTTGCCAGGAGGCCAGACGGTTTCAAACCCTTATGGAATACTTCCTTAACTATGAAATGTTTCATATTGAATTTATGGTACGGTAAAATCCTCCCAAACCAATTCTAACCTAATTTTAAAAATGTTTTCTAGGTGGCATGTATGCAGTTTGTAAATATCGTAGTACATTCCGTAGAAGACATGAATTTTAGAGTACACTTGCAATATGAATTTACTTCCCTAGGTTTAGATGGCTATTTAGAGAGATTAAGATTAACAGAAAGCGAAGAACTTCAAGTTCAGATTTCCGCGTACTTGGATAATGTTTTTGATGTAGCTGCTCTGATGGAAGACAGTGAAACTAAAACAGCTGCCCTGGAAAAAGTAGGAGAACTTGAAGACGAACTAGGACAAGTAAGTAACCGATATTTAACACAAAATAGTAAATATAAAACTGTAATAAATGTTATTTTGAAATTAAAAGTATCACACCTTTAAAACGGTAGCCGGTTATGATGTATCCGGCCCTGGTTATTTTTGAGAATGGACGCTAGATGGCTCTACTTCACATGTGCCTGTTTAGAGTTTAGATGTTAAAATGATAGGTTAACACACTGGTGAAATAAAAATGTCGAATTAAAGAATTATGAAATGTACAGGTGGAAAAATTCGAGTTCCTTATATGAAAAACTTTCTTATTAAGTAAGCTACAGAAAATTGATATGGGCCAACTTTTTGAGACAGTTTAATAGGTACCACAGAAATGTTTGATCGTCTTTTGTTTTTGAACTACAGGCTAAAATTTGTTTTTCGCTTATTTTGAAAATACCTCATATCTTGTTTATTATGAGAGATAAAGAAAAATTGTTTAGATACTTTTTACACTGTTTTTTACGTAGAATAACGTGATGTAATTAGATTATTTTTAAATTTAATAATTAACACAAACAATATTTTTTAAATGGGAACATGTATTTTCAACTATGTATAACAAATCTACATTATTTTGTTTTAAACATGAGTAAAACATGAATTATTAATATATTGGGGTGAAAAAAAATATTAATATATTAAAAAAACAATTGAAAAAATAAATTACAGATCATCATTTGTTTATTATTTCGAATTGTGTCAAAACCAACTACAATACGGTTAAAATATTAATTAACAAATACGAAAATAATTGACTGAAAAGAAATTTGAAAATTTAATTAATAGATATAAAATTAAAATAAACAAATGATCTGTAATTTTTTCAATTGTTTCTCAATAAATTTCATTTTTTCAACCCAAAAAATTAATAATTCATGTTTTGCTCATGTTTATAACAAAAGAATGTAGACTTGTTATACATTGTTGAAAAGCATATAAAATAAGGAATGAAACTATTTTCAACATACGTTCCCTTTTAAAAAATATTATGTTTGTGTTACATCTCGAGAATTATTAAGTTTTAAATAAATCCAATTACATCACATTATTATTTTTTCTTTAGTTTTTATAATAAGCGAGATATGAGGTATTTTCAAAATAAACTACAATTAAGTTTTAGTCTGCAGCTCAAAAACAAAAGACGATCGAAAATTCCTGTGGTGCCTATTAAAGTTGTCTCAAAAAGTTGGCCCATAATGACCTACATCAATGGGGTCATTTCACATTTTCTGATTTATTTTTTTCTTGAAAAAATAGGTCAAATTAAACATGTATGTGTATGTTTTACATTTTACAAGTCTTTAGAATTAGAGATATGATTTTTTAAAAGTTGCATTTAATTTCAAATATTTCAACGGCTGACGACACATATTCATGGATACGACAGTCGAGCTCTACCGGTTTAATTTAGAACTATGATTATTTGGTTTGGTATTTATTTAAATAAATGGTTTATTTACATACCTTATACTGCACTAGTACTTTTAAAGAAATAGAAAGTAATAATAATCACAAATTTAGTCCGTGTTTAAAAGCGCGAAAGTTTATTAGCAAATTTATGAATGAAAAGTCGCATATTTCAAATTATTTTCTATCACTATATTTATTAAATGAGATGGATATCATGATTTTATAAAAAAAATCGACAGTTATTTTTTTTTTAAAGACCCCATTTTCTGTAGCGTGCTTAATGAGAAAGTTTTTTATATAAGGAACTCGAATTTGTTCCACCCTGTACGTTTAATGATTCACAGTAAAATAAAATGTTAAATACAGTAAACTGAAACTTTGAATGACAAATGGCAGATGTTATTATGATATTTATGTTAAACGCTTCAATTATATTTTGTCTTTTTTTCTACGCCATAGAAACTTGATGTGACTATCTTTATTTAATCGCCAACGCTTGTTATTCTACTTTCACACGCATATTCTATACTTCATTGCACGTAAGAAAATAGCGTTGGCTTAGATAGGGATATAAATTCTGCCCTTTGATTGGTGAGAATGCAAACCTAGTTCACAATAACGAAAAAATATCACCTGTCGTTTGTAAGTTATCAAATAAAATCTACAGAATTAAGTGATGGTTACCCATGTTTTATTGAAATTTTTAATATTTAGGTCTCGTGCATTTTTATAGATAAAAATATTTATTATTAACAAAGTTTGGTGTCACGAATTTAATTTAAATTATGTGAAAACGGTCGGCTCTCAAGCGCCATCTACTATTTTCTTACGTGAAATGAAGTATAGGGCTGCATATCTACTTCCTGTACCTGTTTATTTTATAATTTTTTTCACAGTGTGATACTTTATAGCACAAATAAAAAATGTGCCTTTAATTTCAAAAATTGTGAAACTCCCGTGTTATTTGAATTCTTTTTAGGCCCATGACCGAGTGGCAGAAATCGAACGCGAAGCCCTCTCGAAGTTAGCAGCTCTTGAAACAGAGCTGGCGAACGTACGAGCAGAACGAGACGAATTACTGGAAACGAGAAGAATGGTAGATGAAGAAGTGTCCACGCTGAGAAGAGCGGTCATGCACCATGAACAAGAATCCAAGAACAGGCAATCTTTACTCGAATCCAAAATGCAGGAGTTGGAGACGCTTACGAAAACATTGCCCAAGGGCGCTTCCAGTAAGTCCAGAAAAATTATACACTTTATTTTATATACAGTGTTCAGACAAAAATCTAATTCGGAGTAGGCCATGAACACAGAAACATGTCAATTCAAAAGTCAAATTGTCAAAGTTGTGAAATGTAATTTTAAGGAGAAAAGATAATAAAAAAGAATACAGAATATTGCCATTCACCGTTTTTTAATTTATTTCAATTTCTAAAACAATTATTCAAGAAGAAGAGCTTTGATTTCTGTAAATAACATTTTTAACAATATCTCATGTTAAATTGAAACTTATTTAAATACTTTCAAATTGACGTACGTTTTTTTTGTTTATAGCTTACTCCGAATTAGGATTTTTTTTAATACACTGTATTTCTAAACTATTTTTGAGAAAAAAAGGGTCCTCCACTATTTACGAAACTTTGCCTAATAGACACTTACAAAATTGCAATTTGCACGAGCGCCTCTAACGGCAAAGCATAGAAATCAAGGTTGCTATGGTTACCACGTCCAAATAAAGACCTGTCATCAGCCGTAGACTCTACACTCTAGCCATCGTTTTAGTTGAATAATCGAATGATCTTCAATATTACCAAACAAAAAAGTTGCCCCAGACACATCTTCTGGTTTTAAACTCATTTTTATTAAACACAACGTACAAATCACAACAAAGAATTAGGTTTAACACTGAATAACAGATGCGAACACAATAACAGATAGGAACATGGAACGGGACGCAAGACAACGAGGGGAGGATTGTGTGCATGATCTTCTATCTCTCTCTTGCAGTGACGTCAATTTTGTAAGTGTCTGTTTGAAAGCGCTCTGTAGTTCTAGACTAGAAAGTCTTAATTTTTATTCGTTAAGCTGTAATATATTTCTTAATATTCTATGACATAGTTGTTAATCTCATTTTGTTGTCAAATTAAGGGGTTTGCGAATAATGGGATCATCCACCACTGTAAGATTTTTAATATTTAGGCATAAATTACTTTTTGTAACACTTAAATAGTTCTGAAAAAAATATAAACAAACGCATTCGAATAAGCTTACAATTAATTTATAATTAATTCACTCATTTACTGGTTTTGTCACGTGGCCGCGTGCCTGAGTGTCTGGTCGCGAACCTGGGGGAATCGGGTTCGATCCCGACAGACGCCAAATATTTCTAATTTTAAATGGCACAAAAGTGACCCCTGTGGTGCACTCTCTACACTAGCTTTGAGTGCCCGTGCGGTGACGCCTGGTAAGCGCCCACACGGTACAAATATGTCATCATCATTACCGATGTCTACATGTGTTGTAGATACTGGCACACCCAGAAATGGGTAATATGCCGTGATGATATATTTATTTATTTTACTTATTTACTGGCTTTTGGTTACTACGTCATGCTCCCTGCAATAGGAAAGAGAGACAAATATAGTACTAACAAAACTTCCATAATATAAAAAAAATGCTCATAACCCCATTGGTTTCACATAAATTAATCTATTTTGACATTTATGTAAATTTATAAATAACTTTCAGGGTAAATAATTGGAAATATGTATAGATAAAAAGCAGTATAATAAAATAGTTTTAAAAAAAACTACGTATATTATAAAGTTTTGAGTATAACTTTTAACTATTTTTTCTCTTTAGTCGCAGGTCTAGCAGACCTCCTCAAATCAACCGCCACCTCCACTCCTGTCCCTGAACCAATAATCCCCCCTCCACCCCCACCAGTCGCCCCTGTCGCACCCCCACCACCACCTCCATGCCCCCCACCCTTGCTCTCTACTTTCGCTCCAATCCCCCCACCACCTTGTCCCGTCCCCCCTCCGCCCGCTGGCATGATGCAAGCCCCAGATGGCGCCATGACCATCAAACGAAAAGTCCAAACAAAATACAAACTTCCCACATTGAATTGGATCGCCTTAAAGCCCAACCAAGTCCGGGGAACAATATTCAATGAACTAGATGATGATAAATTACATGGTCATATAGATTTCATCGATTTTGAAGAGCGGTTTAAGATTGGTATCGGACTCAGCATGGCGAACGGACGAGAAGAAGTCGATGGATTGAATAGTTTCCCTAGTAAACGATTCAAAAAACCAGAAAATATTTCTCTATTGGAACATACAAGACTGAGAAATATTGCTATTTCTAGAAGAAAACTCGAAATGCCTGTGGAAAAAGTTATTGCCGCTATTAATTCGCTAGATCTGAAACAGTTGTCGCTAGAAAATGTTGAGTTGTTGCAAAGGATGGTTCCGACGGAACAAGAGTCGAAGGCGTACAGGGAATTCGTTGCAGAAAAGAAAAATGTTAACTTACTGACTGAAGAAGATAAATTCCTGATGCAACTTACGAAAGTTGAACGGATTTCTTCTAAGCTTTCAGTAATGAATTACATTGGAAACTTTTTTGATAATTTACACCTTATTACACCTGTAAGTTACATTTTTGAATAATTTACAACAAGAACGGACCCGCGGGTTAAAAATGTGTGTCGTTTCAAATGTTTTAAAATTAACACAGCCCTCCTTTTAACTTTTTTATTATAAGTAATAGAAAAAAATAGCTCCTATAAAAGTTCTATTAATTTAAATATACTATTTATTTTTTTTAAAGTCAGGTTTACAAGATACGACTATACACTTTTATTTTTTAAATAGCAACCTATAATTATTTTACTAAAATATAAATAGGGTAGTTGCCAAAAATAATTCTAAATATATTAATGTAATTTTTTTTTAGAAAATATAAAACTTTTTATTCATAATTTCGATAAATAAAGTTCGCGGTGGAATTCTTGTGACGTAGATTATTAATAATTTTACAGTTGGACCAAGTCTGTATGACTCATACATGCTTGCTATAATACCACGACAAAGCGAAGATGATGAATTATGTTTTAATTGTATCGTACAATTATTTACAATATAATTCTAAAAGTGAATAACTTGAACAATTCTTTCAGAAAAAAAATAAATTGGAAAATGCGCAACTACCCTATTTTATCAATGATGTAAAAGTTTATATATCAAAAATATGAAAAAATTCGAGAAAAATAAGATAGTAGAAATGTAACAATGGAAAACAAGAAAATAAAATAGACATTTTATTTGTTTATTGTTTTTTTTTTTAAATAAATTAACTTTTAAATTTAATTTTCACATAGCCTCCTAGCATATTTGAATAAAAATAATTTCTAATATTCTTCAATTATCTTATTTTTCTTGTTTATTTTCAAATTTTTGTTTGTAGAAAATACACGAGTTGTTTAATAATTTTAAAATTATGTATATTTTTACATTTTCATTCGTCGAATCGAATAATATTACTGTCATAATCGTATTTTTTCTCATTTTTGAGTAATTGTTTGAAAAATTCATAATTTCGCAATTTTTGATGAAAAGTTCAAATTTTAAAAAATATAATTTTTATGAATATATTTATTTCTTAACACGCTGATTCCAAATTTTGAAACCGCATGTCGATAACTTTTTTAGTTCCCGATCTCGAGAAAAAAAGACATATCGACATTCGGTTTCAAAATTTGGAATCAGCGCATAAAAAACTATCCATGAAAATTCGTTTTTTTTTTTTATCTGAAAATGGGTTTTTTAACATTTTCATAAACTTAAAAATGGAAAGTAATGAGACTTAAATTAAGGTTACATTAGTGCCAATTAAATTGCCGTTCTTGACGTAAATTATTCACTAATTTCATTTTTATTTCTTTATGTTAATAATTAATATTTGTAAATTTTTTTGTAGCAAGTCCATGCTGTGATATCGGCATCAAGTTCAGTGAAAAATTCTAAAAAACTTCGATCTGTGTTAGAAATCATTTTGGCCTTTGGAAATTATTTAAATAGTAGTAAACGTGGTCCAGCTTATGGTTTTAAACTGCAGTCATTGGACACGTTACTAGACACAAAATCGACTGATAAAAAAATGTGCCTTCTTCATTATATCGTCGCCACAATTCGACAAAAGTTCCCAGAGTTGTTGAACTTTGATTCTGAATTGTTGTACATCGAAAAAGCTGCAGCAGGTAAGGAAAATAAATCGATGAATCCCATACGTTACATTAGGTTTGTTCGCGGTAGCGATCCCGGACTAGTCCGAGCATCATACGCATGCGCAGTTTCATTGTAATCGTTCGCGGTACGATTCTGACTGATAACTCCGTGTTCGCGGAACACTGTGGCCTGGTACATGATTGGTAACGTACTAATCAGACCAGTCCGAAAATTGAAGCAAGTACTATAAATCAGGGACTGCCAGGGACTGCGAGTATTCAGTGCATATTTTGCTGTGTTTAATTATTTTTATTTTTACAATTTCACAAACTTTAAATTAATAAATATTTGAAGGAAAGTTTATAATATTGCCTCCATTTCAGTTCAAAACTATATAATATTTTCATTCAGGTACATAACATACATAACCTCAAACGTCAAAACGAGCATTCGCGGTAGAAAAAATCCCAAATCAATCTCGGATCACGCATGCGTATTTCACGATTTATGAATTAGTACGGAACAAGTACGAAATAAGTTTGGGATCCGTCAGGGATTGTTACCGCGAACAAACCTATTATAATGTATGTAACAAAAGTTTGAGAAAAAAATTACTATGAAATTTATTTTTTAAAATTTATATGATTTTAAATGTCAGATTGACTTGTGGAGGTGGTAAATGTGTAAGTAACTACAGCGCCATTAGTTCATGACTAAACGTTCTATTAAGAATGTAGACAAGTGACATTTTTCAACATTTATATTTTAGATCGTTTTTTCTACATTGTCGCGTAAAAGTGGCAAGGTGACATTTTGCGTTGACAAAAGCGAACGGAAGTACCTACTTTGTGTAAAAAAATAGTTATTTACATTCGAGTGCGTGTAAGTTGTATTTTATAGCGCGACAGCTTTGTTTAAGACACGAGCCCTTAATGCGAGTGCCTTATTAGCTGGAGCGCTGTGAAATAGTTCACGCACGAGAATTGTATCAAATTTTTTGGCCGACGATAATAAAAGTTTATAATATTGCCTCCATTTCAGTTCAAAACTATATAATATTTTCATTCAGGTACATAACATACATAACCTCAAACGTCAAAACGAGCATTCGCGGTAGAAAAAATCCCAAATCAATCTCGGATCACGCATGCGTATTTCACGATTTATGAATTAGTACGGAACAAGTACGAAATAAGTTTGGGATCCGTCAGGGATTGTTACCGCGAACAAACCTATTATAATGTATGTAACAAAAGTTTGAGAAAAAAATTACTATGAAATTTATTTTTTAAAATTTATATGATTTTAAATGTCAGATTGACTTGTGGAGGTGGTAAATGTGTAAGTAACTACAGCGCCATTAGTTCATGACTAAACGTTCTATTAAGAATGTAGACAAGTGACATTTTTCAACATTTATATTTTAGATCGTTTTTTCTACATTGTCGCGTAAAAGTGGCAAGGTGACATTTTGCGTTGACAAAAGCGAACGGAAGTACCTACTTTGTGTAAAAAAATAGTTATTTACATTCGAGTGCGTGTAAGTTGTATTTTATAGCGCGACAGCTTTGTTTAAGACACGAGCCCTTAATGCGAGTGCCTTATTAGCTGGAGCGCTGTGAAATAGTTCACGCACGAGAATTGTATCAAATTTTTTGGCCGACGATAATAAAAATCACTTTTTTTAATGAGATAGGTTGTACTTCTGAAAAGGGTTAGTTTAAAATACTGGGGTTGTCAATTTCCAAATTTGATTTTACTTACCTTCATTAGAGTATTTCTAGCGAAAATTTATCTGTAATAATAGACGTTGTTTATGACTGATAATATATTTATTTGCTGATGTTTTCTTCGTAATAAATAATAGGTAGGTGTCGATATTTCACATTTCAGCAATGTTCGCCTCGCGTGTTTGACAGGTATATCGATCGGTGACTATGTCGGTAACGGCGGATTTTTACAATAATGACAGATGTCGCTGCCGTGATTTTGGTTTATATAAATTAATTTTAAATATAGGAAATGTTAAAGTAAAAAAATAACTTAAGTAGGTAGTACTTTTTTACATGAACTTTATTATAGTAAAGATGATTTCTTTTCTAAATGCCCATAAACGTCCAGTGTCTTTTAATTATTTTACCGCATAGTTAGACAAGTTACAACACAGTAAGCGTAAAATGTAGGTTACACTTGCTTTGTATACAATTGTAAAGTTCCCATTACACTTCAGGAGGGCAAAAAAATCTTTTCATTTGTTGAAGACGTCTAATTTTTCCCAATACTTTTGTTACATGCTTTAAAAAAAAGAGTACATAATGCCTGATACTTATTGAAAATTTTATTAAACTATTGTTTAAACTAAAATGAAATTCTAGTGTCAATTGAAAATATTGTTACGGATGTCCACGAGCTTGAGAAAGGAATGGACCAGGTTCGAAAAGAAGCAGATTTGCGAGGAAAAGGAGCACATAACGTCGTACTAAGAGACTTTTTAATTAATTCAGAAGAAAAATTAAAAAGACTAAAAGCTGATGCAAAATCTTGTCAAGATGTGTTCCGCGAATGTGTTGAATATTTTGGAGAATCTCACCGTACTACTGATGCGAATACGTTCTTCTCTTTGCTCGTTCGGTTTGCACGGGCATTCAAGGTAAGAATAGTTATTTATAAAGGCAGGGAAGTTCGTCTTTTCATGACGAATATGGAGATAACCTTTTGAGTCATGAAAAGGAACTTCAATGTCGAGATAAGTATAATTTTTTTTTTTTTTTTGAAATCGTATAAGAATTCAAAATTACTGAATATTACATATAACCTATTTTCATTTAACAAGTAAATCACATTGAAAATTCAAGGAACTCTAAAATTGTACAAGAATTTAAAACAAATATATAATGGAAATCATTTATTTTAATTTTATAATTGTATTTCATGTTGAAACGTAAAATGTGTTTATGAAAATAAATATGCCAAAGTAGCATTTTACTTCCCTGCCTAGGAAGGAAAATTCAGTTTGGCATCTACGAATATTTTTTATTTTTTCAAATAACAAAATATCGATCGAAAAATTTCAAAGCAAGATTTTTTGATAACCACTCCATCGATTTTCGAAAGTTAAACATTTATAAAATCCTTAAACTTAACCTAACCTGTCAGTTAAAACAAAAGATATGCATGTTTTTTTATTCATCGATGTATAATGCGCACATCCATCAGCGAGTTCTTAAATTATTAGATGAATTTTAGATTGAATATGTATCAAGTTTTTAAATTCAGCAATGAAATATTCACTTACTCATGTCCATCGAACTGAAGAGTCGATGGATTTTCAAACTTTCGCTGAATTCGTGGTGGGGGTAAATGTCATTTATGTTTTTAAGGTTAAGTTTTATTGCGGATTATAAATAATTGCAATACAAGAGTGTTTAATTCGCGAAACTGTTGCAAATACATACATTGTAATGGAAATGTTAGTTAGAACACAATGGATTGCAATTTCATGTGGAAGAGAATAGCGTTGGTTTAGATAGGAATATAAATTCTCCTCTTTGATTGGTCAGAATGCAAACCAAGTTCATAAAAACAAAAAAAAAAATATCACCTGCCAGTTGTCATTTATTAAATTAAATCTACAGAGTTAAGTGATGTTTAACCATGGTTTGTTGTAATTTTTAATATTCAGGTTTCGTACATTTTACAAATAAAAATATTTGATATTAACAAATATTAGTTTCACGAATTTAAATTATTTTTTAATGCATGTCGGCTCTCAAGCGCCATCTACTATTTTCTTACGTGAAAGGAAGTATAATAAACTTAAATGGTATTTTTCTTCTATAATAGGGTAGTTGCGAAAAAAATAAATGTTATTTTTCCCTATTAATTATGAAATATGAACTAATTCTAAACATATTAATGTAAAAATTATTAGAATATATAAAAATTTTCATTCATAATTTCCATAAATAAAGTTCGCGGTGGAATTCTTGTGACGTAGATTTTTAATAATTATATAGTGCGACCAAGTCTGTATGACTCATACAAGCTTGTTAGAATACCACAACAAAGCGAAGATGTTGAATTATATTTAATTGTATCATACAAATATTTACAGTATAATTCTAAAAGAAAAATAACAGATACAAAAGTATTATTTAATAGTACGTATATTTTATAATTATTTACTTGAATACCAGATATTTTCAAGATATTTAATTCTTATATAAACAACTTCATAATTTTGCCACCAGGTGGCTGCCCACTCCAGTGAATGTACATGTCATTTTTAGTGACATAACCTATGTTTTACGTGTTAAAATCATATTTTATTTTTCTTTTCTATATCAGCAGATTTAAAACAAGGTAATGAAACTAATGAATTGGTGTGAAAATGAATAATTTCTTTTGAAATAGTGCTTCTCTCAAACATATAAATCGTTTCAAATAAAAATGGTAGTATTGTGTACAGAGTGTACAACCGAGAGTGTACCGCTAGGGCAAGAAAGACTGTGATTGGTATTAATAAAACACGTCACCACGGAAAATTTGAAATAAGATTTTTTTTTAAAAAAATTATATTTTGAAAAATATACAGTTGCCAGACATAAAATATGTATTAAAATGAATAACTTGAACAATTCTTTCAGAAAAAAAATAAATTGGAAAATGCGCAACTACCCTATTGTACTAAATTTTGAAACAAATTTCTGACAAAAATAATTCTGCCATTTTTAAATTTCAAGCGCATTTTCAATAGAGAGTTCGTAAAATGACCCTTTGCGCTGTTTCATTGGTTACATCTGAAATCCATCGATTACGTCATTTTAAAATTTGATGGAATTCAGCGCTTAATTTTCTGTTGAATAAAAAAACATGCCTGATGTAGCATCGAATAATTGACGCGTAATTTTGACAGATCTGTAAAATCAATGTTAGGTACATTTTTCTTTTAACTAACAGTTAAGTTAATAGAGAGTTTAATCAAACATGAAAATACGTAACCTTAATAAAGATGATAAATAACCGTTTAAAAAATGATGCAAATTTTGTTTTCCACGGCCTTTCTGATTTTTTAATCTCAATAATCCTAACTTAATTCCCGTATTTAATCAAAGGTTTTATTCGAGTTAGTTTTGTAATAAAAATGATGTGTGTAGGCTGCAGATCAAGAAAACGAGCAGAGAAGAAGACTGGCACAAGCTGCATTAGAAGCAAATAACAAGAACGATGAAGAAATCGCGAAAAAGAATAAAATAAACCAAAAGAAACAACAGGTATGTGGTATACCAGTCATCAATCCTAATCCATTTAAAATAGGGATTCACATATAATTTACTAATCTGGATTGATTTACTGGTGAAAATAATTGTACATAATAATTGATTTACAAGTAATTAATTTTTGTATTTTATCCGCTTTTTGCTTAGTTTTGCTTTTATACTACAACTGTGATATTTTAATATGAGAAACGCTCATATTGTGAAGCCAAAATACTTAAATCATCCCAGTTTTTAATTTTCTACTAATGTTTTTTAATGAAATAATTTCATTTTATACACATTTTTGTACATATGTAAATAAAAGACATTAGTGCCATAATATGTTTTTATTTTTTGTATATATGCACGTTCCACAACGCATGATTTTAAACAAATAATTAAAAATGGAATAATCCAACAGGATGCTGTAATAAACGAATTGAAACATAAAACGCGGATGGTTCAAGAGAAAAAGTTATTACAGCAAGACGAAGTATACAATGGTGCTTTGGAGGATATTTTGTTAGGGTTGAAAAGCGAACCCTACCGGCGAGCAGACGCCGTGAGACGAAGTCAAAGACGGCGAATCGACAACAATCGTCTTTCCAGGACGATGGAAGAAATGGAAGTTTAATTTTTTGCACAAACTGCATTTTGACGACTCCAAATTAAGGTGATATTTATACATTAACTTACAAAATATATGTACATAGAGTTATTTTATTATTCATATTTTATTATATGCAGTTTTTGAAAATATAAAGAATATATAAGTTTTATAAATGTAGTGTAAAGCTCTGTCTAATATGTAAATAGTTATATTGTAATTTAATTTTTATATAAGTATGTACTGCATTTAATACATTTTTATGTATACAAAGAAAAATAAAGAACTGTACATAAAACTGTCGTCCTTATAAATCAACTTTTATAGTTTAATGTTTGCTTTATTATTATTTATTCATAACACTTAACTAACTTATCAGACAAGTTTTACACTATATTTTAAATATAATATAGTGCCGTATGCAAGGTGAGTGACTATAAAATGATTATAACAACTTTTATCCTTCTTTTATTTACTTTTCTACACATTAATTCCAAAACAATGCAAAAGTTTACATAACAAGCAAGATAAAAAGTTTGATTATATTTTCGTACAATTTGTATATTTTTTAACGGCTCGTTATTTATATTTAACTCAAGTGCAGATTGTGAAATTGCAACTTTTTGCGAAATTTATTCGTCAGGTTAGGATACTTTAATATACTTCACAAAACTCGGGCTATTATACTAAGTTTTGAAATATACAATTCAACATACCTTAATAAAAGCTTACGAACATAACTCCTATTTTAATATAGTTCCCGCACATTTTTAAAACAAATCAATAATAAAAATACGTGTTTGAAGGGTCGATATTTTTTATTAATGTGTTATATTGATAATAAAATATTTATTGTTTTTTATTACAATTTGAAAAGGAAGCCAATTAATATTAAATTAAAGTCAAAAAGAAGAAATGAAGATCATAGTTACAGTTTCCACCATGCTGATGAGTAACAGCAGCACTATAGAGATGACGTCAAGGCAGAATGCAAATGGCCGTAAAACGTACGGACGAGTATTCGATGATCTGATCAAAATCTAAAAAAATTTTTATGAAATAATGCTCATCGCCTTTAATGCCTCAAAATTATGATAAATTAGACATATAACTAACTATTCTTAATAATATTTAATCATGAATTCTTAAGATTACTGCAAAAAACTATGCTGAATGCAGTACTACCTTGGTGTCGACTTTTAAGTTATATTATAGTGTTAGTGTAGTGCGTGTGTGTGTGGTGTACAATTCAACTGGATATAATTATTAAAATGGGTAAGTTTATACACTATACTTATTAATCAAATTTGGTTGCGTAATATTAAAATGTTGATAATCTTTCCCGTTGTATTGATGACCCAGCCCAATGGCGGACATTGTTTACCAATACCACATCGAATTTCTAGAATATACTTTTAAAAATGATTTTTCTACTTTTGTATGGCCAAAAATGCAAACGCTATTTGTGTAGAACCCCTATTTTCTTGACAATGATGCTTTTAACTTTTCGTGCTGTGATGTGTCACTTAATCAACAATTTTACCAACTTTGTAAAAGATGTTTTAATTTTTAGGTGAATAGTGTAATTTTTGAAAGACTGATAAAAAATATTATGAAAAATCGAGTGCAGTGCATCCGTTCGAGTGATGGATCGCAGCAGACATTCAAAAAAACATAGCAGCAGTAAATCCAGAAAAAGTTCCAAGAAACGAAGATCCCGAGATGAAAATGGAAGTGGCCCTGAAAACACAATCATTTCGGTGTCGTCCTCTGTGATTAAACCGCTCGTGGAATATTCTGATGTAAGTTCAGAAGATTTATCCGAACCAGAAGCCGGGGAAATTCAGAGTGAGGAAAGCCCTTCTATTAGTGATGGTGAACTCAGTGCACATTCGTTACACAGGAGTCACCATAGAAAGTCGCATAGTTTAATTGATGATGATAGGGATTATAATAGACATTTATCTAGAAAGTCACTTGTAATTTCTCATTCTCCCTCAAGGAGAAGTGTAGGTAGTCATAGGTTAGTAGATTCTTCTTTATTAGCCCACTCTCCTTCTCCTCGCCATGAAAGAAAGCACTCAGTGTCTTCAGACGTGTCTAGAACAAGTTCTATGCGACACCGTAAAAAGCATGAGAGCTCACCACATGCTGTTCCAATGCGACAGGTTATCAGCTCTCCCTCACTGGCACTAGAAGAATATGACCTCAGACGGCACCGCAAGAAAAAAGACAAGAGGCACAAGCGAGAGAAAAAATCCTCCAAGAAGAAAAAGCGAAAATCCAAGCACAGGTCCCGCAGCTCCAGTTACGATGACATCAGTGACCATTCGCCCAAGACCTCCCCGCCTTCCAGACACGCGGGCCTCTCCGATGTAGACCGCGAGCAGCTCAGCGACTGGGAGCAGCCCCTGCCTACTGTCTCGTATCGTGCCGAACTCATCGACCAGGTGGACACAGTCGAGTGTTCTCCCGTTTCGCCTCCCACCAGCCACGCGGCCTCTCCAGACCCGGACACCAACAGTAACAGACCAGGTAGTCCAATTAGTTATTCTCCTCCTGTACCTCCTAAGAAATCGACTGAGTCTCCGCACACACCTCTTCTTCCTCCAAAAGCTTACGAAAGTACCCGCTGCGACGACGAGGACTTCGAGGCGTCCTCTTACAGCGGCCGGAAGCTACTCAGTCCCCCCCTTAGGCGGACAATCAGCCCTGAGGACAGAATAATCATTGACGACCGACTGGAATCCACTTGGCATCACCACAGTCTGTCGCCGGTCAAGTCTTCTCCATTCCGAAACCCAAGTCCTGATGTGCAAATAGTGTCGGCAGAGCGAGACAGTATGTCGCCCACACGAAAAAGAAGAAGGTTGGACAAGGAAATCGCTCATCGGAGGCACCGGGAGCGAAAAGAACGGCCGAAGGAACGAAGAAGAATGTCGAGGAGTAGGAGTCCTACTATGAGCATGAGACGACATCGACCTGCGTCAAGGTCACCCACGTGGGCTCGGGCTAGGCATTACAGTCGGTCAACCAGCAGGACTAGGACGTCCAAGCATTATCGGTCCAGGAGTCCAAAACGAATTTCAAGTCCTAGAAGTCCTCCTCCAAGGTAGAAATTTATTTTTATTATTAATTTATATTGTTGAATATTCATGAATTTGACCTTTATCATGATTCATAGCATTTACATATTAAAAGAAAACTGTTTAAAATTTCTTGCTTACAATCATAATTTTTAGTTTTTGGTTATTAGTTATGATTGAACGAGAAACAAATTATTCGATTTTTGAAAAGTCAAAACGGTTTTTTACCTCTGGTTAAATTATCTGTTAACTGTCAATTAAAACGAAAAATGTCGCATCGATAAATTAACACAGTAATTTTTATTACTTATGCAATAATATCGACGCAAACAGTTTAACTAGAGATGAAAATGTTGTCTGTGCTTTCAAAGTTTAAAATAAATCGAAAATTAAGAGCGGAAAATTTTCTTATTATCCTTTGTTATCAATTGATTGATAATAAACAAATATTAAAATTTAAGCTTTATCAAAAACGAATAATGTTAGAAAACAAGATATTTTCTATAACTGTGTCACTAAATCTGTTGTTGCAAATAGAACGCCTCCTACTTTAAAACATCCATAATTTCAATTTCGTTTTATATTTCATCAATATATTATTTTATTGGTATGTTTAGAGACCTTGAATAATATTTTGAGTTAACAGTATGAACATCGTAGCTGAAAATATAAGGGATGAATAATTTTATTTTACTTTTGATGCAAACGTTTTTAAGAGAAAATAATGAATTTATTCTTCATAATATGTTGAATTATAATACCTAAACCTATACCTATTTTATTTCTTGTGAAATAATCGATGCTCCGAAATGTTTCTGTTTCGATATTTATATCAATTTTTATTAAATGACCACGTTTTAAGGTCCCTAGAATCCGCTTTTAACATTTTCAAGATAATGCGTGTGTGTATGTGGATTCTCTTAACGCTCTAACTCAAATAATATGGATTCATAAAATTTTGAAACCTTGAATTTCGGCCCTATTTTAATATGGAAAGAAGCCATTAGATTTAGTGTAAATCGGATAATTGGAAGCTCAAAATATTTTTTCTTCAAAGAATACCTTTAAATGACATGTTTCCGTAATTTATGTTATTATAAAAATAAAAGATTATTGAATTTTCTACAGGCATACATTAATACTTTTTCAATATATTTTACAGATAATTTTAAAAAATAATCGATTTTATAAATCCCGGAGCCTATGTTTTAAAGTTAAACACAATTCCGTTGTTATACAATTCATATTTGAAATGTAATGTAACTGATATAAAATGTTACTGCCAAAAAACTAATCATGTCATTTTAAAAAGAAAGTAGTAAATAGAACAATAGTTACGTTACATGCAAAGGATCTTCATATAATTTGCAGCATTAGTAAATATGTAAGTATGTATTTAAATTAATAAAAATTGAATGGCCACATCAAATTTCAACTGAACCGTTACATAGCATACTTTTGTAAAATATCATATTTTTCTTGCTGCTTGTTACAATGAATTTCAGGAAAATTACATTTCATGATTAATTTTGACAACTTTTGAATTGATTAATGATGAGACACACGTTTCTCTGTTCATAGTGTTCATATCCTACTGTATTTTCTTAATTGAAACGCATTATAGAAGCAGAATTGAGTATAACCCAACTACCAAAGAATTAATAGTAATTTTTTTTAATACAGGCATCATAGGCCGAAAAGTCCGTCACTCCATTCAATGAGATCCGTACAACTTAAAAATAAAATAACAGACACAAGTCTTTTCGCCGAATTGGTAAAAGACAGACAAAAACGAGAACTAGAATTACGTAAACTAGAAAATATGTTAGAAAAGAAGGGAGATACCCCAACTCCTGGCAGTTCAACGCCAACACAAAATGCCACAAGCAAAGATGTAGTTGACAATAAACATACTAGTAAAAATGGCGAAAAATCTGAAACTTCATCATCTTGGACGCCAATGAACGTAGATGATATTCCAATACCAGAAAGTACAACCCCAAAAAGTAGCAACAATTCTGCAATACTCCCCCCAAATCCCCCCGAAGATCCAATTGTCCCTAACGATATCCCCCCTAATTCTATCCCCGTCCCTCCCGCCGAAACCCCTGCCCCCGTTCCCTCAGACACACCTCCCTCACAAAATATCGTCCCTGTTAAACCTGCAATACCTGCAGTCCCTCCTACAGTTTCAAACCCAACCCCGCCTGTAATACAAAATACGGCTAACGCGGCTCCAATTCCAACTACTTCCGTTGCAAATAATAAGAAGACAGTTCCTGTGGAGGCGGCAAAGGCTCTTGTGAAGCATAAAAGTGTGACGAAACTGCCAATGCCGCCTGGTATTAAACAGACTGATCTAGAAGCGATTGAGTCGCCGCCCAGTCGGACGCCGACGCCGCCACCGGCCAAACCGAAGACTCCGCCGAGGAAGTCTGGAATCATGAATCTCCCCATGCCTCCCGGTAAGAAATTTTTTTTTTTTTTAAGATTTTGGGGATGAATGTTGATAAATGGATGATGTTTGTGCTGAGGAGAGTGATGAAGATAAGGCCTAATAACTTTTTAACAGGCCAATTCTGAACAAATCTATAAGTCTGTAAAAAACTGACAAAAACACATCTATATTTGTTGATTAATATAAAATTATACATAAGAGTGGCAGTTTTCGTTGCGATTTTGTTCATTATTTACAGATCTGTAAGACTTAGTTTTGTTCAAAATCAGGCCATAAAAGTTTGATAGACCCTATCATACAGTTTTAAGTTTTGAAATGGTGTATAAATATAAAAGGTGTAACAACTCCTCAAATGGGAGCGTTCACGCCAAACTTTTGCAGATGGCAGCATAACTGTTCACATAATTTTGATTGATTTTATCATTATTTTTTCTTAACAAATTTCTTCTTTTTTCACCACAACAAATTAATATTTCAAGTTTTATTCATGTTTAAAACAAAAGAATGTGGACTTGTTAAAAATTGTTGAAAAGCTTATAAAATAAGTAAAAAGATCAGACTATTTTCAACATATGTTACTATTTAAAAAATATGATGTTTGTAATATATCTTGAGAATGGAGTCATTTGCCATATTTTTTTATTATTTTTTTTCTGAAAGTTCAACTTCATATACAGTGTGTCCCATTTAGAGGTGCCACCATTGGGATCTCGAGAACTATAAGAGATACGATTTCGGTTAAATGGAACTTTTTGTGTGCCTTTGGGAGGCCATCTCAGATGTGCTTTTGTTTTTCCAAAAATTCTCATAGTGCACTAGACAATGACGAAAAACTGAATATTGTTGATTTTTTTCTTTTTCAAATAACTTCTAAACTATTAATAATTGAGAAAAACGTTTCAAATACAAAAGATAGATATTTTTATTAACTCACCAGTGGCGTACGAAATAAATTTTTATATCCGTAAATTTTCGAGATATAATACAAACTTATATTTTTTTAAATGGAACCCATATCTCATTTTAGTCTCAAAAAAATCATTATTTTTTTCTCTTTTCAACAATGTAAGGGTTATTATGTTTTATATTTGTTTTGCTCTCAAAATTATTATTTTCTTTCTTATTTTGTATTAAATTTATAATTATTTTGAAAATATTGGTAGATTTATATTTAGAAATACTCCTTCTATTTAAATAATTTATTTCGTTAGAAAATTTTGCTCAAAACTCGTATCAAACAAATTTTTATAATATTTTGTATCTGGTCGCCCTTGGCACATTATAGTGTAATTTGTAATTATGAGCCTAGAATAAAAATATTAAGTAATAAAGGCATAAAACAAATTATTTCGATCAAATACAATATAGTTAATAAAAATAATAATGTTTTTTTGGGAAATAATAAGAAAGTTCAGGAAAATAAAGAGAAAAATTAAATTTTAGGAGCAAAACAAATATAAAATATAATAACCCTTACATCATTGAAAAGAGAAAAAAATAATTATTTTTTTGAAACTGAAATCAGATATGGGTTCCATTTAAAAAATATGTGTGTTATATCTCGAAAATTTACGGATATAAAAATTTATTTCGTACGTCACTGGTTAGCTAATAAAAATATCTATCTTTTATATTTGAAATGTTTTTCTCAATTACTAATAGTTTAGAAGTTATTTGAAAAAGAAAAAATCAGCAATATTAAAGTTGTCTCAAAAAGTTAGCCCACCTACATCAATTTTCTGTAGGGTGCATAATAAGAAAGATTTTCATATAAGGAACTCGAATTTGTTCCACCCTGTACAGAGACCCGGATTATACAATGACATTTATCACGTTAGTTCCAGAATGTTATGTGGTACTGCCATATACCTATTAACTAATATATTGCTAATGCTAGTATTTTTCCCATAAGAGTAGGTGAAGGAAACACTGAAATGGAAATATCATTTCTGCATAAGTCCATCTCTCACAAACATCCAACCGGCAATTATGCGCTTGCTCGGAAATCTTGACTACTATTGGCTAACGCTGACAGCGTCGCTGGCTGGGCTGCGTTCCAAAACCTTACTCTCAGAGTTTACTCATCCTGTTCCAAAACAGCCATAGTTTACTCCAAAGTGATATTCTACTTACTCTACTAACGAGGAGGGTATAGAAATAACTCCACAATATTTTCAAACGTTGATGCTCACGATTCTCAACATATAAAGTAATTTGCCTTCTTGAGGAAGAAAACATGCTTTTGGTTGAAAATAAACATAAGTAAATAGGTTGGCGTGTATTACGAGCATACTTTTATAATAAAAGCGCATTTATTATGGGCTTGACACGAATGTTGTAATTATAAGTAGTTTTGTAAGTTTTTTAAAATTATTTTTAATTTAGTTTCAATTTTTTACTTCAACAAAACTCACATTCGTTCCAAAACACAACACATCATACTCTACGCCAAAACTCGGTATTCTTGGTTTTGGAACGCTGCCCTGGTGATGCAGCGAGCACATGGTTTGACTTTGACGTTGATTTCATTTCTGTTTGTAGTTGCACTTCGAAAGCATTTGCTTTGTGTTTCATACAGTAATTTATTGTCACCTAAATAAATTAATCCTGACCAGATTGTATTCCTTTTATTTTTACAGTACAACAAAGTAAAGTATTTAATTCAAATTTAGCACTAGAATATGTCAATGTTTTTTATTATTACTAATATTTGTATTCAAGAATTTACATACAAAATAAATAGTAGGTGCATTGTTTAATTTCTCAAATTTAAATTTAAAATTTCTCGCGCTAGTCGTTAATAAACAGAACTCTGTGATTCGCAAAAAGTGATCATTATTTCCTCGTTAGCCAATAGTAGTCAAGGTAACCAAGCATGCGCATAATTCGCGGTTGGGTGTTTGTTTGAGATATACTTATTATGCAGAAACGATATTTCCATTTCACAGTGTTTCCTTCAAGAAAAGCAAAGGATCCGCAATATTTTAGTTAATAGGTATATGGGTACGGCACATTGTAGAGGCGCGACATGTAAGGTTAGAATCTTTAGCTACTAACTAATCGCCAACAAATACCTTCTATATTTATACACCGTGGTTTTAATTTTTAGTTTTAATATAAATAACCATATTCTAATTTGTTTCTATGATGGCGAACCCTACTGATATTTAAACTTAAATGTCAACATTAGCTTTTTCTTTAGTGGTGCCCGGTTCGGAAGACCTCAGCGGCGACGATGACGCAACAAACACTCCCCCCAGAATGCTTTCCAAACTCCCCGACCGTTTTAAAGGGGCCTTCGTTCCAAAACCAAAATTAAAAAGGCCCAAAATCCTAAAACGGAGAAGTTCTCGAACTGCGCACAGCACATCGCCAGACTGGGGCGAACGGTGTGTTGATGTCTTTGAAATGATTGCCCAAATCGGAGAGGGAACTTACGGACAAGTTTACAAAGCGAGAGATAGGCGAACTGCGCAATTGGTCGCCTTGAAGAAAGTGAGGTTGGAAAATGAAAAAGAAGGGTTCCCCATCACGGCTGTCAGGGAGATTAAGATTTTGAGGCAGTTAAACCATAAAAATATTGTGAATTTGAGGGAAATCGTCACTGACAAACAGGATGCAGTCGATTTCAGAAAGGTAGGAAGATTTACCTTTTTATTATCGGTTTCAAATAAAGTCCCCTGAGTTTGGGACAATATAACATCAACTTCTACAAAATTAAACAAAAAAAAAATCGCGGTTTGTACGAAGATGTTCCATGATTATTTCTATTTTACATGAAGAAAAATATATTTTTTAAATTATATAATAACATTACCTTTTTAGTTTATGTTCTGTATTTTTTTATTAAAACCCAACGTTTCGGCACCATAAACTGGTGCCTTCTTCAGGGAAAATTATCATTATCATTTAAATATTACAGCATGAAAAGCAAAAAAATGAGACCCATTTTTATTGAAATTTTGAGATACACTAACTTCAAACCAGGATTGTGAATAATCTGGGTATTTTTTTTAGAAAAGTACAACTCACTTTGGTTTTATTGTTTTTTCCGGGTTTTTGTGGGTATTTCTGTATTTTTGTTTTATTTACTGTATGTCTTGCTTTCATCCCTTTTCTTATTATTTTCGGGTTTTTGCTAACCCATTAAGTGGGAAACGCGTGATTTTATGTATGTATGTATGTATGTATGTATGTATGTATGTATGTATGTCCCGTAAAACTTTATTGTAGAGTGATTTATACATAAAGATTTAGAGAATAAAATTCTAAAAATTATTAAATTTACGCTTCTGATATTCGACATCTTGGAAAAAAACCATGTGGGTTTTTGTGGTTTTAATCGGATAGAAATCTCAGTAGAAATCCCCATTCAATTAAATTCGTATCCTTACTAAAATAGAGTAAAATAAAGAAATACAAAATTATAGGCCTATAGCAAACAGGTTTTTTTCAAAAATTATTTACATACCATTTTAGAGAATTAAATCCAGAATTTTTGAGTGTTATAATTTTAAATTTTTTTATGGTGCCGGAATGAAGTTAATTTAAAGACGAGATAAACCTAGATTTAGTATGCGTTAATTCAAGAAATGAGCGTAGATTAACTGTTAATTATTTATGTTTGACAGTATACTTGAATTTCATTTTTTTCAAATAGTCGCATACTAACTCATAACTCATAACAACTTAAAATTAAATTTAGTAGAATATCAGAAGCGTAAATTTAATAATTTTAATACACGAAAATTTAGAATTTTATTCTCTAATACCCATATTCATAAACACTCTTAAAATTTCAAAACGGCTTATTATAATTTTTGAAAATAGAATCACACTTGACAAATAAAATTTCGATTTTTCTTTCAATGTCGACTGTGTTTATTGGATAAAAATTATAACGAACCGTTTAAAATTTTACGAGTGTATGAATACGGGCATAAATCTTTATGTATAAAACACTCTATAAAGTTTTACGGACATTAGTAAATGAAACAAAATACAGAAAAACCCAGAAATACCCATAAAAACCCGGAAGAAAGCAATAAAACCAAAGTGGGTTGTACTTTTCTAAAAAAAAAAAACCCCTGGATTATTCACAACCATGTTTTATTTATTTATAAAAAACTATGTTCTGTAACACACTGATTTTCTGACAACAAAAATATGTTGTAGCTTTCGTAAAAATTTTGTTTCATTATATTCTATTCAATATAATGAAAGTTATTTATTACATTTCAAACCCAGGAGACTTTACTTTTGAAACCGATAATAATATTAAATTTTATTCTAAACCGGTTCATTATTATTTTTTAAAGGATAAAGGTTCGTTTTACCTGGTATTCGAATACATGGATCACGATTTAATGGGACTCTTAGAATCCGGAATGGTGGATTTTAACGAGTCAAATAATGCAAGCATTATGCGACAGTTACTGGATGGCCTTAATTATTGTCATAAGAAAAACTTCCTTCATCGGGATATTAAATGTAGTAATATTTTAATGAATAACAAGTAAGTTTCTCACAGATCCCTGCCGATAGAATAAATTTACATTCGTCTGCGTGTTGTTTTAGGGGCGAAGTCAAACTGGCAGACTTCGGTTTAGCGCGTTTATACAACGCGGAAGATAGGCAGAGGCCGTACACGAATAAAGTAATAACTTTGTGGTATCGGCCGCCCGAATTATTATTAGGAGAAGAAAGATATGGACCTGCTATTGATGTCTGGAGTTGTGGGTGTATTCTGGGCGAACTCTTCTGGAAGAAACCCTTGTTCCAGGTAGGAAACATTCAAAAAATTAAATTACTAATCGGGACTTTCACCAATTTTTACCTTTCGCGAAGAAAGGTATTAGATTCATGATAAAAATCGCATCAGATTTGAATGAATAAGCATTTAGGTCACTAGAATCCGGTTTTTACAATGATATATATATATATATATATATATATATATATATATATATATGTGTGTGTGTGTGTGTGTGTGTGTGTGTGTGTGTATTGGAACCACAGTTTCTCAAATACTATAAGACTTAGGACAAATTTAATTGATATTACTGGGAAGAGCTGATTAGATTTTGGTAAAAATTGGACAACCGGAAGTACTAGTTTCTTAAAAAATTCCAAATATTTTTGAAAATTTATATTATTTCAAATACCTATTAAAGAATATAAAAATCTTTATCTGATACATTTAAAATCTTTATTATATCTTCTATAGACTTACAAGACAGAGAAATATTTAACTACGTATTCCTTAATCTGACATTAATGGCAAGAAGTGAAAAGGTTTTGGTAATAATTGGACAACCGGAAGTAGTAGTTTTTTAAAAAAAAATCTTCTAAATATTATTTTTTGGAAATTTATGTTATTACAAATATTAAAGAACATAAAATTCTCTATCCAATACATTGAACATTTTTATTATATCTTCTATGAGGTGCGGGAGGCCACGTGACTTTGACAAGTGCTTGTGGGGCCCAAACATTGTTGCCAAGATACGGCTTGTGTACGTTGCCTGTGTTGCCAAATAAATTTGAGTGTAAAATTAATAAATAAAATTGTAAAGCTAGTTATTATTAATGAATATCATGTTGTTTTACTTTTTAACACATAAACTTAATTTTTAAAATATTTTTTAAAAATTATGCGACTTGTGCTGCCATCTACGATACAAAGATTTCTTGGTGCACTAAATTTGAAGAAAACCATAAGATGAAAGTTGAACGTCTTGTATATTTTAAAAATTAAGTTTATGTGTTAAAAAGTAAAACAATATGATATTCATTAATAATAACTAACTTTACAATTTTATTTATTAATTTTACACTCAAATTTATTTGGCAACACAGGCAACGTACACAAGCCGTATTCTTGGCAACCATGTTTGGGCCCCACAAGCACTTGTCAAAGTCACGTGGCCTCCCGTACCTCATAGATTTAGAGATAGAGAATTATAACTATAAAAAATAATCCATTGTATAATGAATCAAACTGGACTTGATTAAATATAGTGATTTGTATTAGCAAAAAATATTAATAGAGAAAATAGCTATTTGTGTATTAAGAGCGCAAAATGGGGAGATTTTTTCTACAATCGCCACAATGGGGTCGTCCACCATAACAAAAAATAATAAAATGTAAATTTTATACTTATAGTATTACTCAATAAATAACGATTATATTTTTAAATTTTAATTATGTTTATTTTCCATTCTTCTTGAGCTATTACTTCATTTTTAACTTTCGTTTTTGTAAATGAATGCCGTATTTTATTTTTGTATTCCTTTAGACAGCAGTATGGCATTTTGTTTGGTTATGTAATATACCGCCAAAGCAGTCATATGTCATATTGACTTCTACTACAGCGCCATTAGTTCCTGACTAAACGTTCCCATTAAAAATGTAGACAAGTGACATTTCTCAACATTTTATAGTTCTAAATTCGAACAGCGAGCGTTTTTTCTATTTTGTTGCGCATGAACGGCAAAGTGATATTTTGCGTTGACAAAAGAGAGCGCAAATATACCTAGACTGTAGAAAAATATTATCATTCTTATTCTCTATGATTTGATCTTTAGGCGAACGCAGAAATGATGCAGCTCGAGATGATTTCTCGGCTATGCGGGTCTCCTACGCCCGCAGTCTGGCCTAGTGTGATCAACCTGCCGTTGTGGCATACCCTGAAACCAAAGAAAATTCATCGGCGCCGATTACGCGACGAGTTCATGTTCATGCCACAATCGGCCTTCGACCTCTTGGACAAAATGCTGGTGTTGGATCCAGAGAAGAGGATCACGGCTGAAGATGCGTTGAAGTCTGCCTGGCTCAAGAATGTCCATCCAGAACAGTAAGTCAATTAGATTTTGTTTTATCTAGAAAGATTGTGAATACGGATCTTAAATTTTTCTCCCGCGCTTTTTAAATTTAGTGTGATTTTTTTAGTAAATATTTTTAAAATCGTTCTCTCAACCAATCTTTTTTTGGAATGCTTTCAAATTAATTTCTGGGAGACTTAAAAACTGACTACACTGTCAAATTAATTTCAGGATAACTTGAAAACTGTATAAATTATTCGAAAATGCTCTATGGTGAATTCCATATTTTCACTCACTAAAACAATATTTTAAAAAATTAAGTTAGCTAAAGTAACTTTCTATTCTGAAAAAATCTGGTCTTACAGTTTTTTTAAAATCTGGAATAACTAAAGTTGGTTCACTTTTAACTTTACGCCTTATTCTTATTCCTGATAGCGAATTGCACATGCGTGATAATTGTCAAATATTTCAAACAATCAACCAAAATATAGCGAGTTCAGTAAGCCCAGCAAAACAAGCAACCGGAAGTAACATTTTGTTACGACTTTGCTAGCCTATTGTCACTACTCGTATACTTAAATAAAAATCTGTAATACCTCTTTTAGCGAGAGGTAAAAAACACGAGGGCTGTTCTCTTAATTTTAGTCCGAGCTTGATATAATAAAACTTGGTCTTTCATTCTAAAAATATTCTGTATGACTCTCTCTGTTGAGGCATACATTAGATCACCAGAATTAAAATTAATGGACAGTCCCGAATCCAAGATTGTTTTGTTAAATTAAAATCCTGATGAGAGAGGCGCAGTGTAGTACTAGAAAAGTTCGGTATTTGTGTAGAAAATGTGAATACTAGACCGTTGTTAAACTTTTTGTTTCATATACATAAAAATTGGTATAGTTAGATAGTATTATGTGTAAAATTGACTAATATTACCACCAAGTTCATAGCTGTTCTCATTTTTAAGTTTTTACCCCAAAAAATCATGAAAACGCAGATCGATATCTCTTTTAGTTTTGGAAATATTCAACCTCAAATATTTTCTCAAAATTACCCATTTCTGGGCTAGATCTCTATACATTTTTGAATAAATGTCCCAAAAATCAATATTCCCCATATTCAGATAAAAACTTTAAAATTTTCAAAAATCTAATTTTCATACTTCTCAATGCGTTGATTCTAAATTTTGAAACCGCAGGTCGGTATCTCGTTTCGTTCTGGAGATATTTAGATTCAAAGTTTTGCTCAAAACTGCCCATTTTTGGGTAATAACACAAAAATGGGCCGAGATACGAATTTGGTGATAGCACCATTCAATTCCACGGATAAAAATATATAAGTATTCCAATTTTCATAATTTTTGAGTAACCGGTTAATTTTTTATGAATAAAAGTTTGAAAACTCCTGAAAACGGCCAAAATCTGAAAAAATCGCAAGGGGTACACCTTAGATTTTTGCGATTTTTAGCCATTTTCAGTTATTTTGCTTTAGAGACTGTATGCGGTGTTCAAAAATTATGAAAATTGGTATACTTATGTAATTTTGCCCGTAGAATCGAATGATGATATCTCCAAATTCATATCTCGACCTATTTTTGGGTTATTACCCAAAAATGGGCAGTTTTGAGCAAAACTTTGAATCTAAATATCTCGAGAACGAAAAGAGATATCGACCTGCGGTTTCAAAATTTGGAATCACCGCATTAAGAAGTATCTAGATACATGAAAATTAGATTTTTGAAAATTTTGATTTTTTTATCTGAATATCTTGACTTTTGGGACATTAATTCAAAAATGGATAGAGATAAACGATTGACAGAGTTAAAACACTACACATTTACTCCTCCTGGTTAAAAAACAGAGTATAGTAATATTATTTGATTTTAAAGACAATGTTACGTAAGTGTACGCATATTTAGAGCATTTGAACAACTGAGTGAATTTTTAGAAATTAAAGTCTTAAAAGAAAATTGTTGTCGTGTTATTCTTGTAAAAAAAATTCTAGGGTAGGATATGCGATTTTTAACATGAATCCAATACTTCGCGAGAAGTAAAAATATATCGTTTTATCTTGATGGTGCACTCTCCATGCTAACAATGAATGCCCTCGGCAAATGATGTAATGTTAATAAAGTTTCCTAGTAAAATATTACAAATATTGTGCTATAAGTCGTCTGTATCCAAGATGAAAATTCCTGTAATAAATTTCTCTCAAACTTTAGATGCATTTCAAGCAGCTCGTTATCTTTGTGGAAAACTTGCAGATTATTTTGTTCTTAAATGACTGGACTGAAAGCAATACAAAAGAATATATGTTGTGAACTTGTAAGAAACTAAAGGAAAGAATAATTGAATGAAATATGAACCATGTGTCTTGTTATGGGTATTGTATTCGCAATCGCTTTCTAGCTACAAAATAGCCCCTCATCGCCCTTTGTTTGTTGTTACTGTAGCGGTGTTTTCAGGATGTCAGCGCCGGAATTGCCGACATGGCAAGACTGCCACGAACTGTGGAGCAAAAAACGCCGTCGGCAGATGCGAGAGCAGCAAGAGTCACTGCAGAACCTCCCGCCTGGCCGGCCAGCCATCGGCAGGGACGGGGCTGAAGTTGGCGGGTGAGTTCAATCAATACCAACTGCTCGCTCCCATCTCATCCTTGTTGTTGTTGTTGGTATTTTATATGTTGCGTTGTTTTTCAAAAGTTGCCTTAATATCGACAGTATTACGATTGTTGATCCACCACAGACAGGGCGCTATTTCGATGAACGAAATTGTGTCTTGGGGAGACGGACATTGAGGAGGCGGGCACTGAACTCTACATACGTACTGGAACGCGCCATCAAGCTACATTTCTGATATACCATCTTAATTTGCAGAAAAAGCGCTGATTGAATTCGGGAAACAAATTCTGCCTTCTGATTGGTTTAAATGCATACCTAGTTCATAATAGCGAAAATATCTGCTGTCACTTGTCAAATAAAATCGATAGAAATAACTTATATTTAACTATGGATATTAATGCCAAAATACCTTTTACGTACTGACAAACAAATACAGTCAGAAAAAAAACCTAATTCGGGGTAGACTATGAACGAAACGTATGTATGATTATTATTCATTTCAAAAGTCAAAGTTGACAAAATTGATCGTGAATTGTAAATTTAAAGAGAAAAAATAATAAAGAAGGATACAGAATATTGCCATTCAATGTTTTCTAATTTATTTACATTTCTAAAATAAGCATTCAGGAAGAAAATCATTGATTTCTTTAGATAACATTTTTGACAATATTTCGTGCCAAATTAACATTTAATTAAATACTTTCAAATTGACATACGTTTTTTTTGTCCATAGCCTACTCCGAATTAGGATTTTTTTTGAACACACATAATTTACCTATAGTGACTGTACATACATAGTGTGGCCAACCGCGATGTGATAACTAAACAAAATTCAATAAACAATTAATGAAAGAGCATATTAAATGGAAACAATATTTATTTTCATTTTAAAATATTTTTGAAGAACTGTTTTCACAATCAACCGCCACGCAACCAGGCATCTAAAATATATACCTTAATATTAGACATTTTTAGTAATTTTGACAGTTAACCTAAAAAAGATGTGATGTTAAAAAATGTATATATTACTTTGTTATAAATATACAAATACACGAGTAATTTACTTATTTGCACTATCTAAAATATAAATATAATATAATTACCTACAATTCACGTATAATTCACGTAACAAATCTGAAAATGTCACTTTGTCGGCATAATATCCGCCATATTTAGGCAAATTCGCGCTGACCAATCAAAATCGATCCCCCTATTGGCCACACTATGTATATACAGTCACTATAAATTTACCCGTCGGCAAAAGTACCGTCCAAAACATGGGTACACTTTATAGTTAAAAGAATAAAAACAATTATAAAATTTATAAATACAAATAAGTTTATTTAAAAAAAAAGAACTTTATTGTAAATATTTAAACGGGAAAAATTACTTAGTGAGTTTAAATTCGCATCTTTATATGTATTATTTTTTGTAATCGATTTTAATATTTTTATACTAAAAAATCGGTAACTATTAAACGAAACAAATTATACTTGCTTTTTAAACTGTTTCTAAATAGAATAAGAAAGTGCACTTTTTTACTTTCCTAATTTTTTTTTTTTTTTTCAATTATAATACTTTTATAATAAACTTTATCTTCACTTTAACACTTTAAATTAAAATTAAAGTTGTATTCGTTTTCATGATATAACTTTATCACTTTAGCGAGCACTCTAGAATTATTTTAAATCAGGGATCTGAAACTGAACACGAACCTGAGTCGGAAACCTGAATTAACCCGAGTTTTTAATTAACGTGAATCGAATTTAACCCTTTTAAATTCAAATTCAATTCAGATCTGTTAAATATAGTACAATTAAAAACTGTAAATTCAAATTAAATTATTAATATGATTTTAAATCTACTAACACCACTATCTTTTGTGCTTGTAATCATTTACCATTCTGAATCGAAATTCAAACTCGAACCCAACACCGATAAACCGTTATAATTTTCATTTTTTTATTTAACCTTTAAAGAATCATTTTCTGAAACAGAATCGAACCTGAACCATAAATACATTTCGATTCAGGTCTCTGCTTAAACTAAAGATAAAGTTTTAAAGTAATTACAATTAAATTTTAACTGTTATGAAATAAGTACTTTTTTACGTTAAAATTAATGAAAAAACTTTATTCTACGTACATTACAATCGTTCTTAAAGTGTGTATTTTATATACAACAAACCAACATTTTTTTAATTTGGCGGGAACGTATGAAGAAATGAAATTCTGTGACACTTTTTTTACGCTTTTATTGCAGCCATAAAAATTTTATATGCAACTTGTGAGTAAAGTATCTTTTTACTCACTTGTTACATAAATAACTATTTTTCTTAAAAGCGTAGAAAAAATAATGTATATAAATAAGAGTTTTTTTGTTTCCTTAATACTTTATAAACCGATTTATCGAACCGGTTAATAGAAACAGTTTAAAAACTAGTTAAATAAAGAATGAACCGTTTTTTTAACTGTAACCATTTTAAAAATTACGTCATTTTCTATTAACTATTAAAGGTTATTTTTTTTTTTTGTTTTTCAACTTCAATTTCAGAGAAAGTAATGGCTCTACTCTGAACAAATCTATAAGGCTTACACATCTGTAAATCTAAATTAACAAAATCGCAACAAATGCTGCCACTCTTATGTATAATTTTATATTAATTAATAAAAATAGATGCGTTTTTGTCAGTTGTTTACAGATTTGTTCAGAATTGGCCTATAACATCAATTTCAGAAAAAGTAACTTCAATTTTAGAAAAATAATATCAAAATATTAATTTACTGTTCCGAAATTGAAATTACTTTTGGATATTGAATTTATTTTTCCTAAGTTGAATATACAGGATACTTGTAAAAAAAATTGAAAATTATTTACTTGTATTTGCCAAAATATGTATTTTTTATATGAAATTATTTGTTTTTCAGCCTAAAAATGAGGTTGGAAATGTGCCTTAATATATTCATTTTTATTGTGTTTTATAACTTTTATTAAATATTTAAAACAATTTGAGTATAAAAAATACATATTTTTGGCCGGAACTGTATATATTGTTTAAAAATATTTTTTTTATTAAACAAAGATGAACTTACCCCTTGCGATGTTTTCTCTCTGTCGTCCCGCATTGTGGTTCTTAGGGCGCTTTCCAGTACCAAATTCGAGTTCAGTGCACCCAAGCAACACAAATGGCACAGTAAAAAAGTTAATCAAACCCCCAGTCATAAACTAGTGTGATAATTTTTTATGTTCCGTGGTCTGCGCCATTTTGTGTTGCTGCCGTGTCATCAGTGTGCGTGCTAACCTCTCAATAGACCTGTTAAAATTAAGTTTGTATGTAAGTAATGCTAAGGCTCTATTCTATATCTATATAAAGTAATATTTTTGATAAAACATTAAATGCTTCCAGTAGAAAGATTGAAAGAAATCATGACTAGAGTTGAAGATAAGTACGAATGGCACCAATATCAAATCGGATGAATTTATTTTGGCTTGTTGGTAGGAGCGAAGATTCAACAATATTGATAATATTTATTTAGTTCCATATATTTATTTTTATTGGATGTGAAATATTAGTTATAAGAATGTAACAAATTCAATTTGTTTCATTAATTAATTTGTACATAATTGTTAGATATATTTTTATTTCTTGGTAATAAAATGGGATGAACTGTTCACGTTTACAAAAATCTTTTAACACCAATTTTTATTGTTTTAATTCAATGAAATGTATATATTGAATATATTTTATAAAGTTGTGTGCTTAATGGTGTTACCAGATTGTAAGAATATGTTCATTCTCATTCATTTTAGATGTTTTCTTTTTTCTGTTTTGGCTAGGGTCACAATACACGAAAACTTTTACACAGTTTTCTTCAAATAACGACTTATGCATTTTTCGACTTCGCAAATCTAGCCCAAGAACCTGGCACATACCTAAATACTCAAATTTGATTTATGCATCTTTCACAAGTACACTACGGAGCACAATTTTTAAATACAAAATACCACCAAACACTTAACTTATTCTAATAGGCGAATTAGAGAATTATAGAATTCAAGTTTAATAATTTACAGTGAATTAAATGTTGAATACAGTAAACCAACACCGCTGTCACTTTAAATGACAAATGACAGATGTCAATATGATATTTATTATTTGAGTGCTTGTTATATTTTCTCTTTCTACGCAAAAAAAAAAAACATGTATAACTATCTCTGTTTAATTACTGACACTTGTTATGCTATATACATACTTCCTGTAGCCTATTTATTATTTTTTTTCGCGGTAAGTGATACTTCATAGAAAAAATCTGATGTGGCCAGCACATTACCTTCCATCATTTCTATGTATTTTGTACAAATCCCAAACCAAAAGTTTATTGGAAAAAATTCTATATATCCAGTAAAATTGTAACACGATCTTATTTTATTTTCTACAAATTTCGTATCGAAAATTCCTTGAAAAAGATTCTATAAATCCAATAAAATTATAACACGAATATACACTTTGTAAATTGCACTTGTCACAGACATTTGTCATTTAGAATTATTTGAATATATCAGCTGTTACCATGATTATAGCAAAGCTGGCTGATTTATGAAACAATCTTTTTCATTATTCTTCAACTCTATATGTACAGTGTGTTCGGAAAAAACCTAATTCGGAGTATACTATGTACACAGAAACGTATGTCTAATCATTATTCAATTCAAAAGTCAAGTTGTCAAAATTGATCGTGAAATTTAATTTTAAGGAGAAAAGATAATAATAAAGAAGGATGTAGAATATTACCATGTACCGTTTTCTAATTTATTTCTATTTCTAAAATAAGGATTCAAAAAAAATATCTCGTGTCAAATAGACATTTAATTAAATACTTTCAAATTGTCATACGTTTTTTTGTTCATAGCCTACTCTGAGTTAACATATTTTTTCATCACATAAAAGAAGAAATGCTGTTAACTTCCGGTTCACCATTTATAACCAAAATCTAATCTGCTCTTCATATTGATGTAAAGAAGAGGAATATGGAATCGCCGGAGAATTTTTTGTCATACACATACAAGCACACAAAAATCATCGTAAAACTAGTAAAATCGTATTCTAGGAACCCTAAAACGTGCTTATTCATTAAAAAATACGTGTCTTATTTTTTCATATAGATTAATATATAAAATTTTCCAAAATTGTTATTGTCCACTATTATAATAGGTTAAAAGATTGGTAGTATTTTTTATTTAAAAATTGTGCTCCATGGTGTACTTGAGCATTTCAGTATACGCCAACTTCATGGGCTAGATTTGTGAAATCGAGAAATGCATGCGTCGCAATTTGAAGAAGACCATGTAAAAGTTTTGGTGTGTTTCATGCAATCCCTCTGTTTCTTAAACTATAAATGAAATTGAAACTGGTGGATGATTATTGTAGTTCGTCAAAAGGACTGAAGATGGACGCTGCAATATTTCCTCATTCATCTGACTCGTATAACTCTACCGCAAATGCAAACATGTTTTCGTTTGCCATGTCGACAACTTCGGGAGGTCTGAAGCCCGGACTACTGGGCATAGCGCCTAACATACCTACCTTAGCGCATTTGAACCAAGTTTGTCGAGGCTCGGCAGCTAACGCTAACCCAGATCCTCTGGCTCTAACACCTCCCTACCAGCAATCCGCGGGAGTTTCCAGCTCCTCGAATAATTCCGAATCCCAATCCCACAACACTCCCGAGAAAGACAAGGCGACGTTGTGTCAGCAGCTCATGACTATTGAGCAGTCGTTTGTGAACAAGACGCCTGTGCATATTTCGCATTTAATGGCGCTCGGCGCTGACAAACAGGTACTATGATGATGCTCCCGAAACAGAATGAATCAATGTTTTACATGTTGGATGTTATTGTTAGTTGGAGCCACAGGCTGCACAACTGCTAGAGACGTTGCGCTCTGAATTACGACTCATTTGCAAGACGCATCCCAACGCCACTAACACCTTATTTTTAAACCCCCATGGTTAGTAATTTTCTCGTTGTTCCTGGTGCAATACATACGAGGTATGTACCAAAAGTAATGCCTGTTGGTCTAAATTTTCTCTATATCAAGACTTTTCTACATTACAAAGTGAGACAAATTTGATTTCTTCCATTGATCAAAAAAATTGTACGTGTTAGACCGCACGTCCGAAGTGAAAACTTAAATGGTTGACATTTGGATCGTACAGCAATGCCATCTTTAGACTCCTACCGGAAGCTTCATAAACTTAAATGTTTGTGTTCTGGGCTTACATTCATATTTTTTTATAAGATGCCAAAATCATGTAAACATTCTAACCAAATTCTAAAGGATGGATTACACGATGAAGTTTTTTTTTTTCAAATGACTTGAAAAGTATCTCTATAAGTGACTTAAAACGTGTCTTTATAAGTGACTTTACAAGTATATTTATACGATCAAGTTTTGCGTGACTTAAAATATCCGTGTCAAAATTTAAGTGAAACCTACATTAAATTGTCATTGAACTTTCATCATATGAATTTTTCGTATATCAAGATGTGAATTACTTCTCTACCCCATTTCGCCATTTTTCAGTTTAATATATAGATGATGAGGCAGTTTTTCTTGTACAGGGTGTTACGTAAGTAAGTGTACAACGCTTAACCCGTGGTAGAATTGACCCCATAAATAGTAAATTTCGAAATAATTTTTATTTAACATGCTTCCTACAAGAGCTGGAGGCCTCTAAAACTTACGAATCACGTCATAGTTCAAAATTTTGTAAAAAAATAGCTTTTTGCATAGACATACAGAGTTATTTCCAAATAGATGAATACCGCGTGATCTTATTTATCATTTGTAATAGGTGTAACATTTTTACAATGATTTTTTACTTTAAAAAAAAAAAAAAAAAATTATGACGTGATTGGTCAGTTTTAAGCGTTGTACACTTACATAACACCTGTATAAATAAATATATCATCACGACTTATTACCTATATCTGAGTGTACTATTCTGTTTCTATGCGCAGATTTCGGTAATGACGATATTTTTGTTCCATAAAGGGTATTTTCCAGGCGTCACCTCACGAGCTTTCAAAGCTGTCGTGAATATGGCCATTTTTGTGTTATTTGAAAATTAAATATAATTTTTAAGTTTCCAGTTAGACATCGGACGGAATCAAACCCGGACCGTCCGAATCGAAACCAGTCTGAACGCATACAGTCACGCATAAGGGCTGGCTTATGATGAATTTAATTTATAAATTTACATGTACAAATTTTGATTTAAAATATATAATTTTCTCTGGTTTAGTTCGATTTTGAAATTCTGGATCTGACCAGTCAGTATCTATCACGTGACTTGCAACTACTTGTCATTTCACGTTTCAGCAGTTTTCAGTTCAGATTTTAGGTTACAATTTTATTTTCATAGCCATGAATTTGTTAGACTCTAATGAACAAGAAGAAAAACACAGATGGTCTGTTAGGCCGTGGTTAGGCCTATGAACACATTGATTTGTCAACGGGCAGTATCATAGTTTGTTTCTGAAAGTGAAATAACAAGATCACGAACAATTCTTCAAATATACTCGTATGAGTGTGCATGTATTTAATTCTTTTCTATCCCTCGTTCCATTGAAATTACGCAAACGTTTTTATTTTTGTACAATTACAAATTACGACGTTCGCTAATATTGCTTAAAAACAAAATATCTATTTGTTCCTGTGAATCTAGCTTCGAATCAACAACTCATATACAGAAAAGACAGCTGACGGATGAAGCAATGTTATGGTTATATAACTTACCGCCATGTTTAATAGTTTTCTCCTGTAATGGGCTACTTGCGTGGTACTGAAAATCCGATTTCTATCACTATATATGTAATGTTATGTTGAAAACATATATAAAAATATAAATTTTATTTTAAAAAAATTATTTGTTTTTTAGTAAATTAAGAAAGAAAATTTTCTGTGACGTCATTATATTTAACTGGTGAACCATGTTTAAAAATTTAACGTATAGATGGCATGCGAGAAAGTTTTAATTTGAACTTGACATTAGTTCATTTTTCTCTCTCTCTGGTCTCTCAAATATATTAATTACTTCACATAGGTAGTTACATGTAATTTAAAATATCGATACCAAAAAAATAAATTAAAATACTAACCTCCAAACTATTGTTGAAACGTCAAACAGGAGACCGACATTACCTGTACAAACCTTGTACAAACAAACGCAATGGCTTTACGACCATTCATTGGTGCGGCGTAATTCTACGTCATACATGGCGGGAATTCAAATAATCAAATATCATTATTTTTTTTCTGGCTAATTAACAAAAATTTTATCAAAAGAAAAAATATGGGTAGCAAGTTTTTACATGCTCTTCAAAAATATTAAATAAAAAAAGGTACGCAAGTAGCCCATTGATTGAATTTGAAATTTACATTTGGAAATATAAAATATAGTTATATGCCAATTCTAAAATTCAATTTCAAAATTTGTAAATCGTTCGTAAACCATTGTATGCGTTTTAAATCAGTATATTTTAAAATCTAAATTATAAATTCATAAATTAAAAGCCGACTCAAAGCGGATGCACCTTTATGAAATTATTTTGCAAACTTTTCGAGCTAAAGATTATCTTAGGCTTTTTTGACGCCAATATGTACATACCGCTAACTTATAGAGCTTCCCGGTTTAAGAAATTCTTGGAGAATAACACTCTAACCCCCAAAACATAGTTATTTTGGAAGAAAATTACATTTTTATTGGAGACAGTTTAAATATTCTTTTTTTCAAAAATTCTGTTACTACACTTACCCATATTAAAACAGTTATGAACACAAACCAACATGACAGTTTAATTGACAAACGACACACGAAAACAACAGAGCATCGCCACCGCCTTCCTCGATGATTTAATTTCGATTTGACAAACCATCAGGCAACACATTTCGGTACATGCCTCGTATTAGTGTTCCTTTCCCGTGACATATTTATTCCTTGTACAGGAAGATGTAATGAAGAAGAATTTGACGCCCACGCAGTGTACGCTGGGGATAACGCAGTAAACAACAGTCGTATGACTGCGGGTACTCTGGATACTGAGAAAGTGTGTGAAGTGCTAGCCACACTTTTCAGTCGATATGGTATGAGCAATACGGCTACTTTGTTGAGAAATCGACAATGATTCAGGTTAGCTATAGTTTCCTATCCTGTATATTATGTATTACGAATTAATAAAATGAAAGAGTGCCGCTATTCCACAATGACAATGAGGAAGTTTAGCCAGGATTTTTTACTTTTTTATTGGGGAATACTTAAAAATAATATATTTTAGAAAAAAATAACTGAAATTTTATCAACTAAAGAAAGAAGACAGTATAATTAAAACTATTTTAATATTATAGGTCACAAAGAGAAGATAAAAATGAAAAAAATATTTATAATGATTTAATTTAACAAGTGTTTTTGCTAAATATATATTAGTGCGTAAAGTGAGTGACGCAAATTTTCCTGAAGACATTTCTCAAAATTTTTGAACACGAATGTACTGCAAAGCGGAATGATGAACTGTTATTGTTACCTGATTCCTGTGTTTGATTTTAGCATTGTTACTTTGGTTGTATAATTACCTTTTACATACACGTGACGTGAAATAAAACAATAAACAATGTATAGTTCACGCCACAAAACTTTAGCATTGCGCAATATTTCTCCGTGTACATGTAGTTCATAAATATGTCAATTTGATTTATACCCAGTGCTGCCATCTAACGAATTTTACGTAAACTAACTTTTATAAGTATAAAGAAAATGAATAGCGGTACACAAATGTAAAATCTATTATAAAATTATTTATAACTCACAAATAATTTTATTTTGTTGTAAATGGTAATCATATTTTATTTTTTGGCGACTTATAAATTTTTATGAAATTACCTTACGGTTGGCAACACTGTCGACGGTTTGAAACAAAGCACGTGTGTGAACGAAGTAGTTGAAAAATTTCCTGATCCAAGTTACGACGTACTTTACATTGAGAACAAATGCGCAACTACTGTGATAAAAAAAATATTAACAGCTTCATATGTCGTACAGAATCATACATTTATTATTGCGCAATGCTAAAGTTATGTGACGTGAACTATAGATAACTACAGATGAGCAAAAGAAACTGATTCAGTTGGCAATATCAAAAAATTACTTGAAATTGGTAATACTGATATAAAAATTTATTTCCTGACGTTGAGTGACATTTGAAAATTTAAATTTGGGTATTTTTACAATATTTTATTAAAATGGTTGTTATTTCCCTTACCAACGTACTTATACAATAATTTAAAGCATTTCATTCATCAAAATCATATTATTTGTCAGGCCCCATCTCTGACATAACCTACATGTATTTATTGTCAAAATGATATGTTAAATAGTATTTCCGCTTTCACCTGGTGTTGTGTATATTGTGGAGCAAAAAGATCCCCAGAATTGTATTGCCAACTGCATTTCTTTTTGATCCTTAGATCATATAGCTTACGAACTGGTTGGAAAAAGAAAAAGTTGGGAACGTTTACGATTGAGACAGAAAATATTGACACCTATAGGAGTGCGCAAACTCAGAAAAACATGTCAGTGAAAAGCCTGTGACGGCGTGCGTCCAAATTTTTGAGGTTTTTCATAGTTCGCTTCGCAGTTACTCTGTTCCAAGTTATTCGCGATTAAACATCAACCATCAAAAGTATTTTGTTTGTCCTTTTTTATATTGCAATATAATTCGGCGGCATAAGAAACAAATACAATAAATTAGTTTTATTTAGAAATAAATCAAAAAATAGTTGTTTACTCGTCTTTTTTCTTCTATTATTATTTTTCGGCATAAGAAACAAATACAATAAATTAAATTATTCAGAAATGTATTAAACAGTTTTTTATTCAACTTTTTCCTTTTGCTATTATTCTTTTGCTTTATAATTTGGCGGCATAAGAAAAAAAAAATATACTTTTATTCAGAAATGATTTCAAAAATAGTTTTTTGTTCGTCTTTTCCTTCTTCTTTTATAATTTTGCGACAGACAAATATAATAATTAATTTTATTCATAAATGAATTATAAAAATAAAGTTTTTTATTCAACTTGTTCTATTATTATCCGTTATATTTATCCCTTTCTTAAAAATCCATGCCGACGTCCATGATAAACCGAGGCGTCTGCGCATTAGCCTAGGTGTCAGTGAAGTTGTTGTATCCTTTTCTCTCTTATATACGTGTATAAATCTATCTCTCTTGATCTAAGCGTTCCCGAGAATCGCCATACTAAGGCATAGGCTTTCACATATCCAGTTCGTATGCTATATGATCTAAGTTTTGTTCACTGTAACATGGACATCGAAAATATTAATAAAATAAAAAAAATGACTCGTACATTTACTGTTCCTAAACTAACCCTTTTTCACACCGCCAATTAAACAACTCACAAGCGATGATGTTTCCTTTCTCCATTTGAGCATTAGCACTAGGCGGCGCTGTCATCAGGAAAATCTACGTCATTCCGGTGAATTTTTTTTTTAAGATATCAGAACTCATTCAAATTAAATGAATAAATAATAGGGTAGTTGCGAAAAAAATAAATGTTATTTTTTCCTATTAATTATGAAATATAAACTAATTCTAAACATATTAATGTAAAAATTATTAGAAAATATAAAACTTTTCATTCATAATTTCCATAAATAAAGTTCGCGGTGGAATTCTTGTGACGTAGACTTTTAATAATTATACAGGGTGTTAATACTAAGTCGTTACACCCGAAAATGGTAGTTAGAACTCATTAAAACAAACAACTTTTCTTAGTTCCAATTTTTGATTTGGTGCCCTGGTTCGTAGTTATTGGAGTTCTTTTGTTTTTCGAAAAATCGTCATAACTCCCTTATTTTAAGGACTATTGAATTTTTTTTTCTTTCAAATTTACCTTTAGGCTCTCTAAAATATTTGGCATTTACAATTATTTTTTATTTTTTCAAATGACAAAATGGCGATCGATCAAAAATTTCAAAACATGATTTTTTGATAACCACTCCATCGATTTTTGAAAGTAAAACATTTATAAAATCCTTAAACTATCTACTACAATATTTGTTATAAACATTTTTTTTAATCTATCCAAAAAAAAAGTATTTAGTCATTTTCTTCACTTACATAAGTGCACTGTGTTCAGAAAAAATCTAATTTGGAGTAAGCTATGAAAACAGAAACGTATGTCTGATCAATAATCAAGTTGTCACAATTGATCGTGAAATGTAATTTTAAGGAGAAATGATAATGAAGGAGGTTACAGATTATTCCCATTCACCGTTTTTTAATTTATTCCTGTTTTAATATAAGGATTCAAGAATATTTCTTCATATAACATATTTGACAATATCTTGTGTCAAATTGACATTTAATTAATTACTTTCAAATTGATACACGTTTTTTTTTCATAGCCTATTCCGAATAAGATTTTTTTCTGCACGCACCACTTATGTAAGTTAAATAAGTGAAAAAAGACTTTTTTTGGATAGATTGAAAAAAATGTTTAGGACAAATATTGTAGTAGATAGTTTAAGGATTTTATAAATGTTTTACTTTCAAAAATCGATGGAGTGGTTATCAAAAAATCATGTTCTGCATTTTTTGATCGATCGCCATTTTGTCATTTAAAAAAATAAAAAATAATTGTAAATGCCAAATGTTTTAGAGAGCCTAAAGCTAAATTTGGAAGAAAATTTTTTTCAATAGTCTTTAAAATAAGGGAGTTATGACGATTTTTCGAAAAACAAAAGAACTCCATTAACTACGAACCGGGGCACCAAATCAAAAATTGAAACTAAGAAAAGTTGTTCGTTTTAATGAGTTCTACCTACCATTTTCTTGTGTAACGACTTAGTATTAACACCCTGTATAGTTCGACCAAGTCTGTATGACTCATACAAGCTTGTTAGAATACCACGACAAAGCGAAAATGTTGAATTATATTTAATTGTACTTACAAATATTTACTGTATAATTCTAAAAGAAAAATAACAGATACAAAAGTATTGTTTAATAGTACGTATATTTTATAATTATTTACTTGAATACCAGATATTTTCGAGATATTTAATTCTTATATAGACAACTTCATAATTTTTCCATCAGGTGGCTGCAGACTCCAGTGAATGTACATGTCATTTTTAGTGACATAACCTATGTTTTACGTGTTAAAATCATATTTTATTTTTCTTTTCTATATCAGCAGATTTAAAACAAGGTAATGAAACTAATGAATTTGTGTAAAAATGAATAATTTCTTTTGAAATAGTGCTTCTCTCTAACATATAAATCGTTTCAAATAAAAATGGTAGCTTTGTGTACAGAGTGTACAACCGAGAGTGTACCGCTAGGGCAAGAAAGACTGTGATTGGTATTAATAAAAAACGTCACCACGGGAAAATTTGAAGTAAGAATTTTTAAAAAATATATATATATTTTGAAAAATATACAGTTGTCAGACATAAAATATGTATTAAAGTGAATAACTTGAACAATTCTTTCAGAAAAAAAATAAATTGGAAAATGCGCAACTACCCTATTACTTAATTGTAGAATTTAGTGTTTTTAATGGTTTTTCAACTGCATATAATCATCAAAATAAAATTCACGCGTGGTAGGTATTCTAGACTTTAGCCTATTCCACTCATTACATCACATCTTGTATGAAAACAAATATTTTAGATGTTTAATCTTAAAAATGACTTTCGAAAAGCATACTTTTTAATTGATCGTAAAATAAAGTGTTGCACATGGCCCCACAAAAAGATCAAGCCGGTTCTGGATGTAAGTGACTACATAAATATTAAAATTTATAACTTACCTTCCAAGATTTTTTGTCCGAAAGTCCTTTAGAAGGACATTGCCCTTTTCTGGGTGTGCCATTTTGCTTTTTTACCGGAATAATTTTTGTGCGATAAATAATATAAAATATTTTTTATTCCAATGTCAAAAGTATAACTGGTTACTTAAATAAATAAATATAAAAGTTTTAGTTCTTGTTTTGGTTATATTTTGAATTGTGTAAATTTGGCGCTAAACTTCCCCATTCCTCAAAAATTTGAAATTGTTAAATTTCATTTACAATGTATTGTTTTCAGATGGAAATTTTCGGATTCCACTGTGTATATAGAAAACAGTCACTCGTAATAAATTTACCATAATATTTTATTGTGAAAAAAATGTTAATTTGTTGGTTGGCTGTACCTGACATTTTCCATTTGTGTCGTTTATGTATTTGATTGACAGCTGATCGCTACCGATTACGATTCGTGTCCTATTAATTGAGAAAGGTTTGATATGAATTTATTATGATATATTTTAGATTTTAATGTTTAGAGACGGTACAGATAATATTTGTGCAGTTTTATATAGCTTAAGAAATTGGTTATGATTCTAACCTATCATGTAAACTATAATAAATATTTATACTACAAAATTTACGTTTTACTTATGTAGGGATAATGAGAACTGTGAAGGAGTTGTGGATTGATCTGTTTGATAGTTCCTTGGAATTGTACCAAAATGAAGATGAGAGTATACGTAACCTCAATATGATTTTACATATTTTGAAATTGGAGTATAAAAGTAAGTATTTGAACATTTCTGACCTGTAAAACACTTTCAAAATGTTTATTTTTTATTGTATCTTATTTCAGAAATTAGTGAGTATGTTTTGGATTTGAAACAGAGCAACTTTGCACAAACCAAAGAGATTTCAGATTACAAGCAGAAGCAGTGTGCTTGTAAAATGTAAGTTATTGTTTATTTATTATGATTTATAATATATATTATCTACTTTTTTCACAGTAGTCGAACACCTTTAAAATCTTTAAGCGAAAACTGTAATGGTAAGTTTACTATGAGAGGTGTTATAGTATTGCATGACTATACAGGGTTAGTTAAAAGTATGGAGACGTCGATTTATTGTCGTTAATATTCATTTTAGGAAATTATGTTCAATACAAAAGTTTTTTAAGAAATTTTGATCTACATTTGAGAATACTTGAATTTTTTTTTCTTTAATTGTTTTTGAGACGCTTATCCGCGTAATTTTTTTAAATGGGAACCTATTAATTTTACTCTACCATTCGATAGAGTGTTTTTTTCTCTTTAAAACAGTATGTTTTTTTTTTTTGTTTTTCAATTTATTTTAATAACATTTTTACAGGAAAAAACACCGGTTCAAGTATTTACGAATAGTAGGTACATCTAAGATAGACAAAAGCGAAGCGATAAACAAACTCGAGCGATGTAATTTACTTAGTTATTAATTTGTTTTTATAATGATAAGATTGTGACCGACAACTTTATTGGAAATAATTTTGTCTATCTTAGATGAACCTACTATTCGTAAAAACTTGAACCGGTGTTTTTCATTGTAAAAATAAATTGAAAAACAAGAAAACATACTGTTGTAAAGAGAAAAAAAAAACACTCTATCGAATGGTAGAGTAAAATTAATAGGTTCCCATTTAAAAAAATTACGCGGACAAGCGTAACTCAAAAACAATTGAAGAAAAAAAAATTCAAGTATTCTCAAATGTAGATCCAAATTTCTTAAAAAAACTTTTGTATTGATCATAATTTCCTAAAATGAATATTAACGACAATAAATCGCCGTCTCCATACTTTTAACTAGCCCTGTATAGCTTTTTTTCTTCGTATATATGAGGGTTACACTAGAATTATTGAAGATGAGACACATGCTGTATATTTTTTACAATTTTATTTTAAATATCTTCAAAGTAGTTCCCTTCAATAATAATATACACAATCATTCTTTTCTTCCATTTTTTAAAAACCTACAGTCAATGATTTTTGCAATGCTTTGAAACTATTATCGGTTTCAAAAGTAAAGTCCCATAGGTTTGAAATGTAATAACTTTCATTATAATCGGCAGAATATAATGAAACAAAATTTTTACGAGAGCAGCAACATATTTTTGTAATAAAAAATCAATAATGTTACAGAACATAGTTTTGTAGAAATAAAAAAAATGTAAATTGGGAGTATGAAATTTCTGTTTTGCTCGTTAGCACATATTCTATCCTGAATTAATAAGAAATTATTCAACAAAAAAATCATGCTTTTCACGCAATGTAGACTGGACTTTAAACTTTTAAAAAACTATAATTTGAAGTATGTCTAATTTGTTGTTTTCTATTAATTAAATAAAGTGACAGTAGAGTATCTTGATTAATATTATTCTTTAAGAAATTTGTTTCGATATTCTATTAGTAATAAATATTCTAAGGGCCGGTATTATAAACGTCCAGTTATTTCCATGTTAAATTTAATTAAATGAACAATTTTTGAAAGCAATGATTTAAATTTTATAAGAACACAGAAATTGATTCGAATTTGTTCACTTTATTAAATTTACTTTGGAACTAAATTTAACTGATCGTTTATAATACCGGCCCTAAGGGTATTTATTAAATAAATAAAAAACAATTGATATAATGCCAGAATATAAACATTACAATTTCAACAATTTTCTGCATTCGGCTGAGCTAATATGTATTCTACGCACAGCAAAGCGGCAAACGTGTATTTCGGCATTATAACTGAAAGAAAATTTTTGTTATATTATAAATATTCGCTCTATCGCTGTTTAATAAATTTATTATTATACTTCATATTAAATAAATGAAAAATTTGCTTATTTATTATGAAATAAAAATAAATTATTAAAAAGAAGGATAAGTAACAAATAGAGATTTTTTTAAAAATAAATGTCGGATATGTATAGATTTTGATTCTAAATTCTTGTTACAAATATGAACGGTGCGATTCTGTAATTTTCTATAACACTAATACCCGTATTCACCAACAATGAATAAATCTTCGAATATCTTATTCATTGAATACGAGAAAAATATCGCATCAAAATATGACATCTACAATAAATACCTTCATTTATGTTATGGTATCGATGCGATATTTTTCTCTTATTCAATGAATAAGCTATTCAAAGATTTATTTGATGTTGGTGAATACGGGTATATGACTATAGAACTGGAACTGTCAACAAAAGCGCAACATTTTTTAATGTCAAACCATAATAAATGTATTAGTAAACAAAATTTGTTGCGATTTTGTTCACTTTTACATTTCTATAGACTTACAGAAAATTACAGAATCGCACTATAAATATAACTCCGAAATAAACATGCAATAATTTTAATAGCAAGTCTTGCCACTCTATACAGTTTGGGATCGAACATCTTTGACTTATGACAATAGTATACGAACGTACACGAAATTTTTAAGCCGGCAATCATATAATCCGTACATATTAATATTTTTTTAAAAGTAAAGTTAGCTCATGTTTTAATTTCTTTATTTATAACACATTTTAATAATTATAATACTTTATTTGCACCTCAAATTGTAGATAAAGGTGCATATTAACACATATTAAATTTTGAAAAGCATATATTTGACGATATAAGAATTACATTAGTTTGAAGTTAGTATGTGGGTCTCATTTTTTATATTTCATTCTGTAATATTTAAATGGTAAAACAAAAAAAAATATTTTTTTTCATGTAAAATAAAAGTAATCATGGAATATCACCGTGCAAACCGCGAGTTTTTTTTTGTTTAATTTTGTAGAAGTTATAGTGTTCTATATAAATCTTGTTCTTTACTTCAGAAAATACTCCTAAAAAGAAGTCGAGCAACCAAAAGCTTAACCTTTTTTTTGATGTTTCTGATAATGAGGATCTTTTCAATTCACAAATCAATGAATTAGATGTAAACTTATCAAAAGAAAACGATAATTCATTATTAGTTGATGAATCCGTGGAAGATTTTGAAATAACAACAAGTCCTACTCTCAATAAAAACAAAAAGAAACGTGTATCTCGTTTAAAAAATAAAGACAAAAATGTTAGTACTGTGAAAGATGTAGTTATGAATACGCCAACACCAAAAATAAATAAAAGCAAGAAATTTAAACAAACTAAACTTACCATATCTGCGTTGACTAATTTAACAAAAACGAAAAATTGCACAGTTACCCGAAGTATGAGGTAATAAGTTTTATATTTATAATATAATTAATAAGTATTAAAAAAAATTATATTTTAGTGGGGATAGCGATGAAACTTTATTCATTCCGAGACCCGTAAACAATATAAATCTAGAAAGAACACCGCCAAAAATTTTAGAGAATGAAAGTAAAAGAATTCGATTAAAACTTGACGATAGCTTCGACCTGTAAGTATAATATAATAAAATAAAAATATATTTTCCCTAAAATAATGCGGTTTTGAATCATAAAACTTAAAAGCTGTCATTGCAGAGCCAGTGCGATACATAAGGTATGTTTTAAATGAAATATATTACGAAATACGGCCGTATTATAATGCAATTATGATATATTTTAAATTGAACTATTGTGAAATAATTTGAAAGTAAAACGTGGATTACACGATGAAGTGTTTATTTTCAAGTGACTTGTAAGTGACCTTACTAGTCTACACGATCAAGTTTTGCGTAAATTAAAATAATCCAAGTGTCAAAATTTAAGTTATACCTACATTAAATTGTCATTGAATTTTTCGTATACAGGCTGGTTGATTTTTCATTGTCCAGCTTATATCTTCTAAAATATTAAAGATACAAGAAAAAGTTATGTCGAAAAGTTATTTGATACAACCTGGTCTATAATTTAGCATAAACAATTTTTTTCCAAGGCCTACCAATTTTCCAGAAAAATATTTAACTTTGATTTTTTAAATGGAACACCTGTATATTTTTACGGAATAAAATTCTAAATAAATTTCTCTTTACATTGATGTATAACAAGTAAGGGTTTACCTTTAAATTGTCTAATAAAGCAAATAGAAATACGATAAAAGTAGGCTGTAATATTCTATTGTTTATACCAGTAACATCTGTCACAGATTTAATAATACTGATTATAATAATGAGAAAGGTGTTAAGATTCTTATTTAACTAAGAAAAATGAACGTTGGTTACAGTAATAGTGAAAAATTTGATATGCTTTGCTGTTTTCACAGATCAAATAATAATAAACGTCGGGCTTTTATCTTGTATCAAAATTTATATCCTGATAGAAGACAGCCTCACGTAAATACTTTCCAAAATTTAGAAAATTCTCTGCGACAGACCGGTAATATAATTATACGTAGCCAATGTTCATGTGTGACAGAAGTTACAGGAATAAACAATAGAATATCATAGCCTACTTCTATCATATTTCTATTTGCTTTATAGGACATAATTTAAAGGTAAATCCTTACTTGTTACACATCATTGTAAAGAAAAATTTATTAAGAACCTTATTCTGTCAAAATATACAGGTGTACCATTTAAAAAATTAAAGTTAAACATTTTTCCAAAAAATTGGTACGCCTTGGAAAAAAAATGTTTATGCTAAATTATAGATCAGGTTGTATTAAACAACTTTTGTATTTAACTTTTTTTTTGTATCTTTAATATTTCAGAAGATATAAGCTAGACAATGAAAAATCAACCAGCCTGTATAGCCATCAAGATTTCAATTACTTCTCTAATCCATTTTGCCATTTTTCAGTTTAAAATCAATCACTACATAACACCACACATAAAAAATATAAACGCTAATAACATTTGACAGTCAAAACTTGTAGGGTCTTTTAAGAAAAAATCTGATGTGACCAGCACATAATCTCCCGCCAATTTTTCTAAAAAACGAAACATTGTACTTTTTTTTTATTAATGAAAAACTCAACAGTAGATGTAGATATGTTTATAACTGAATTTAATGTAAAGTTAACTACAAAAAAATTATTGTTCCTTCATGTAGAATGGTAGATATTTATTGTACAATTTGTAACTCCATCAATATTTAGGACTCCTGACGTAGATTATTAATTTGATTTGAGATATACTATAAAAGAATTAATTTTGTTTTGCAGCATTCCAGAAAAAGAGAAAGATAGTCCAGACTTTGTGTATAAACGAGAAGCTGTTAGAAAAAAAAGCGAACGGATGCAATTGCAAGGATGGAATTGCCCAGATTGTGAAAGAGTGAGTTATCTACGTAGCCATGAAGAAAAACAATTTGAAATATAGTAATATTTTGTGTAGTTGTTTGTCATCCCCATTTTATTTGCAATCACTAAAGTTTTCATCAGTCATTTTGTTCAAATTAAATTTTCAATGTACTCGATGGTAGAATCAGAAGAAGCTATTGATGGGGTCATTTCAGAAAAAAAAATTACAATTTTTTTTATAAAATCATGAAATCCATCTCATTTAATAAATATAGTAACATAAAATAATTTGAAATATGCGACTTTTCATTCATAAATTTGCTAATAAACATTCGCGGTTGTGATCACGGACTAACTTTGTGACGACACAGTTTCATACTCACACAGCCATCTCTCTCTCACACACACACACATAAATATTTACGTTCCACAACATGAAACAGTAATCTAAACTAAAATTGTGACAGCTGATAGCAAAATATACGAGAAGATTATTATTACTTTCTATTTCTTTAAAAGTACTAGTGCAGTATAAGGTATGTAAACAAACCATTTATTTAAATAAATACCAAACCAAACAATCATAGTTCCAATTAAATCGGTAGAGCTCGACTGTCGTATCCGTAAATTGTGTCGTCAGCCGTTGAAATATTTGAAATTAAACGCAACTTTTAAAAAATTATATCTCTGATTCTAGACTTGTAAGGTGTAAAACATACACCTACATATTTAATTTGACCTATTTTTTTCAAGAAAAAAATAAGTCAGAAAATGTGAAATGACCCCATGGAAAAAGATCTAAAGAATACACTTTACCTTGATAATCAGTTTTTCTCAACACACAAACCTCTACACTTGCTGACAGTCGATACTGTTGCCTGGTTGATACGAAACTAAATGCCCCATTAGATCTACACAATAAATATATTAATTATTACATTATCTAACAGCAAGTACCAAACATTTTATTTATTAATTTATTATATTAAATTACATAATACCTTACAATATAAGCTCTGTTCGATGAGAAGTGCTTGAAGTGCAGAGCAGAATAGTGCAGTGCAGTGTAGTGTACACTAGTTCAGTCTAATTCTTGTGGTTTCATAAAACACACTAGTGTATATTTGGGCAAGTTTGCTCAGTTGTGAGTAATCAAGCCAAGCGTAGCCAAAGATGTAAAAGGTTAGGTTGTTTATAAACACAGTCTTATCTAGGGTTGCCAACTGACCTTTTTTGGAAAGGACTGTCCTTTTTTGAGCATATTTTGTCCTTGTTCTTTTCTAACCCAGGAAAGGACGCGATTTGTCCTTTTATAGTAAATTTTGATATTAATAATATTTTTCTATAGGAAAATGAAATAATAATTTCACATTTTATATAATGTAATGAAATAAAGACAGAATTTTTGACTTCTTGATGTATTAGATATTGGCAGTTAACATTTTAAGGTTAGCTATCTTATTGCGTTTTACTTGTTTTTGTCATAAAATATTGATTTTAATTTTTTAAGAATTTGTTATATTTGCTTCATTGTAAAAAACTATATATTATAACTTTGCATTAAAACACGTTTGACCTTGAAAATTTTCTAAAAATCGCCTGCGGCGCATTATTGCTCATAAATTTTAAACCTATACATAATTCAGAAAAATATTGCCGAAAAAATGTCCTTTCCTATAATTTTATAAAGTTGGCAACCCTAGTCTTATCATAAAGCTGCAAAGAAGTGACTGCAGAAATGTCTGTTTTAAAAAGCATAATGTTTGAACTAATAAACGATTCTGACGAAGATCAATCATCACTTGATTCTTCATCAGATTCAGAGACAGATATATTAATTAATTCTTTATATAACAAAACAAAGAGAATATACTATATCTGAATCCATTATTTTATTTTCTCAATGTGTAAAATTTTAGGTTAATAAACAGATGTGTAGATAGGATAGAATTAAAATGTCTACCGAACAACATTTAGTTACCCCCACTCCTACTCTGCACTTTCTACACCACCTCGCGAGTCAGGTCAGAAACGTGAGCACTAGTTCTCAAAATTTTTGTCATCGAACAGCCTGCCGGAAGCTGCCCGTTTCTCATAAAACATGTTAGTGTAAGAAAGTTAACACTAGGGCGGCCTAGTACATGTCATCGAACAAAGCTATAGTAAACTCCTTACCTATACACTACAATAATTATATAAAGAACTTTCTTTAAATTTGTGAAACTAACCGAATGTTTGAATAAGCCTTTTTGAAATTGCTCGCTTATACGAGTCATTCTTTCAACAATAAGATTTTGGTCTGTTGCCCTATTTTGTCAAGAACTTTGCGGATATAATTCTGTTTCACTTTTATTTAAATCTTTGTAGACAATGCAAAACTTTTTCAGTTTGAACCAAACACTGCACTTCAACTCGTTAATAATATTAATTATCAACTATTATGTTATTTATTTACTATGTATTTATACGAATAGTAGAATGGGCGAAGTTTTTTTGATTATTCATTGATTGATTCATCTATTGATCTGTCTTGTGTATTGTATTTATTTATCTCTTTTTTTTTATTTATATATTTTCTTTCTATTTATACAGGCTGTTCATTTTTAAGTGGCCACCATTGCGATCTCGAGATCTATAAGAGATACGAAGTTGGTTAAATTAACAAAGAATTTCTATTTTACATGGGTATTTTAACGATAAATTGAAAAAAAATCAACCTACGGTTCTCAAGATATAGAAAAAAATTAATAAAGTTTTAAATTAATTCCCCCCAAATTATAATTTTATTATTTATATTTTAGGGGTAGTTAATTTAAAACTATTTTTTATGTGTTTCCATTTAAAATAAAAAATCTGATGTGGCCAACAAAAAACCTCCCGCTATTTAATTTTTATTAATTTAAATACATACCTTCCTACGTATTTACTAACGCTGCAAACTGTTCCATTGCAGAAAACTATTGCTTTATTTACTATTTTCTTTTTAAAATGTCACTATTATTAATTTGAAGTGATAAGTTTTCTGACAGTGACATTTATTGTCAGTTACATTCATTTGAAAAATGAACTGTGTAACAAAGGAATAGTTTTTATCTTAGGCTTCGCGACTAATAAAAAAAAAATATTTTTAAATTTATCTGTAAAATATATAGAAAAAGTATTAATGTATTCCTGTAGAAAATTCAATAATCTTTAATTTTCATAAGACATAAAATTCGAAAAAATGGCATTTAATGGTATTTTTTGAAGAAAAATCATTATGAGCTTCAGGTAAAGTGCCATTTCGATTTACACCAAAATCTAATGGCTTCTTTTCATATTAGAATAGGGTATAAATACAAGGTTTCAGAATTTTCTGAATGCTAGTATTTGAGTTAGAGCGAAGACAAAATCCCTACACATACACACACACATACATACATACATACACACACACACACACACATACATGCACACACATACAGACATCATCGTAAAAATGTTAAAATTGGATTCTAGGGACCTTAAAACGTGGTCATTTACTAAAATCTCGATATGTGATTTTTAGCACGATCCCTATCCCTACCAAGGGTAGCGGGAGGTAAAAAGTTGGTATCCATATTTTGAGAACTATAGGTTGAATTTTTTTTCAGTTTATCATTGAAAAATCCATATAAAATAGAAATTCTTTGCTAATTTAACCAACTTCGTATCCCTTATAGATATTTTAACCAAAACCAGAGATGAAAATACTTTCTTTTAATTTTTATTAAGTATTCATTTGAACCATTTTTAAATAATATATCGCGGGTAATATAAATAATTTTGATTTGTTTTTGTTACAGTATTATAGTACGTACAAGAACAAACTATCGGATGAAGAATTGAAGAAAAAACTGAATTCGTGTTCTCGCCACAGGGATAAATTTAATCCAAACATCTTAACTCCTCGAGGTAATACATTATTTATTTATTTTTATAAATAGAAGATTTGATAATCATTTTTATGGGCATTTTAGGATTTTGGAATCCAGATTTTTCACCTACCCAAGACTCAATTGCCTTTCAAATTGGATAATTTATTTTTGTAAAATATTGTGATTCTCATATTTATATTGGATTTATATATTTAAATAGTCATATTGTTCAAATATTTTTTTATTTTTGTTAAAATAAACAATACATGGTTAATAATAGTGTTAGTATATATATTACAGATTTCCTCTTCTAGCTTGTTCGATTTCTATCGCTTCGAAAAGACTCTTGAAATTTCCGGCACCAAAACCCTAATTTGCAAAAAATATCATGAATCATTCATTTAATTTTATTATAAATTGTAACTTACACTAAAGTTGTATCTCTGAATTACTTCCAAGAATAAAGTCGGTCGATCTTGCATATTTTTTGTGAATATTTGAAGGAGATAACCGTTTTCATCAAAATCGATCAATATATTCAATTCCTAAACAAAAATAAATAAATTAATAATAGTTATTTTTTTATACAACACGATAATAGTATATTATACGCCAAGGTTGAGAAGATAATCACTATTGACCCAGCGCTAAGATTGTAACCCGAGGGCGAAACCCGAGGGATACAAGATGGTTTATATACTATTTTTTCACTACTAGCACATAAATCCTATTTGAATTTTTTTTTTTGATAAAAACAATCACTTTGACATGAATAATTACGTTACTTGCTTGTTAATATTAACAAAAACAAAGTAGGCTGCATTTGTTTTTATATCTGACGTTTCGTTCATTTCGCTGTTTTGTTAATCTCACTTATGAGCCTTGATTTGTTTTTGATGTAATTAATTAATAACACTTTGTGCTGTTACAGTCAGCAGCGTAAATAGTTTATTATTTTTAAATAAATCTATTGAAATGTATGTACAAATACAAAAATATAGTGATTTATTCATTGCTACATCTACACATGTTTTACATCTTCACCAAAACAGCACAGTGGCCAGGCGAGGCGGTAGCGTAGGTCAATTTAAAATTAAGCGGCAAATTTAAATTATATACTTTTCTTGAGTTTAATGAATTAAATAATATTTGGATTTGGAGGCTTGAGTTTCATTGAAAAGTGACAGTTTGCATTATAGACCTAGGTTAATAATAAATTATTATTGACCTAGATTACTATATAAATAAAGGTAAATAAGAGTGGGTTCCGACAACAACGAAATATAACTAGACAAAACATTCCCTATCCCTCTTCACTGAATGTTTTGATTTCGGCTGGCCAGAAAGAGACAGAGATATGTTTTATCTAGTTCATGAATTTCTCACTAGAGGCCACTTGAATATATCAGTGTAATTTGACATTTGCGGTTTTGTTTTTGAGTCAAACGTTGGTTTTTATTTAATACCAAAGCTTATAAATAATTAAATAAACCAATCATATTGGATATTATTATGTATTAATTTTACGCTTAAATTCATTTGGCAACACAGGCAAGGTACACAAGTTGTATTCTTGGCAACCTTATTGCGGTAGATCATACAAGCAAATGTCAAAGTCCGCGCCTCATATGCAAAATGGATACATTTTTGTAAGTTTTTACAGATTTACAGATCTGTAAGACTTGCAGATTTGACCTATAATCGAAATTTATGTATAACTTGATGTATATCCTAAAAAAACTTTCTGTTCTAAAATGTCAATGATATTGCACCTCTAGTGAGAAATGCTCGAACATATCGCTATCTCTGTCTGGCCAGCCGAAATCAAAACAAATGAAACTATGTTTTGTCTAGTTATATTTCGTCGTTGGGTTCCTAGGCTAATAGTGAAAAAAATTAATTAGTAATAGTTATTTTTTTAATATCAACACGATAAAATTATATTTGCAATAACCCCAATTTGCTTACTTGTAAAGTTTTGAAATCCTCGGCAATTTGAGTTCTGCTCTTCGACAATTTCTGTCTAAGAATATCGTAATATGAACTTGGAATGGTTAGAAATTCTACACCACGCGCTCTTAATGTTTTTACCGTGTATATAATATCGTTTACATTTAGAGCAATGTGTTGTACGCCTGCACCACCGTAGTAATCGACATATTCTTGGATTTGACTCTTTCTTTTTCCTTCTGCTGGTTCATTTATCGGCAACTAAAAGGTTTTTTTTTATAAAAATATATTCACAATGGGCTACTTGCGTGGTACTGAAAATCCAATTTCTATCACTTAATACGTAATGTTTATATTGAATACATGTATAAAAATATAAATTTTATTTAAAAAAAAATATTTGTTTTTTAGTAAATTAAGAAAGAAAATTTTCTGTGACGTCATTATATTGAACTAAAGAAGGGAACCATGTTTAAGAATGTAACTTATAGATGGCATTTCGTACGAGAAAATTTTAATTTGAATTTGACATTTTTCTCTCTGGGCTCTCAAATATATTAATTACTTCACAAATAAACACATATGTAGTTACATGTAATTTAAAATATCGATACGAAAACGACAAACTAAAATACTAACCTCTAAACTATTGTTGAAACGTCAAACAGGAGATCTACATTACCCGTACAAACAAACGCTATGGCTTTACGACCACTCATTGGTGCGGCGTAATTCTACGTCATACATGGCGGTAATTCAAATAATCAAATTTCATTATTTTTTTTCTGGCTAATTAATAATTATTTTGTCAAAAGAAAAAATATGGGTAGCAAGTTTTTACCTGCTCTTCAAAAATATGAAATAAAATAGGTAAGCAAGTAGCCCATTAAATACATAGCATGTTTCGTAATTGCACGAGAAAAAACTGTTCTTACTTTAATGGTTTCTTCGTAATTCGCCATAACAATTGATCGCAGAGCAGAGAATTCTGTATGTAACATTTTATCATCTACAGACCAAAACCGATGGAACTGTAATGTGTCTTCATACCATTTTGCAACAGGCTCCATTTCTTTATCTCCTTGATTTCCGACAACGTGGTCTATGAAATTTATATTTGGCGTTGCCCTATAATAAAAACATAAAATAAATATTGATTATACTACGTTTCAAGTAAGAAAATAAAGAAAATTATCACCAGTCATCTGTCAATTATCAAATAAAATCGACAGGACTAAGTTATATTTTTGATATTTAAATATTGTACATTTTTACAGATAAAAATCTGATGTGGCCAACACAATACCTCCCGCTATTGAATTTTTATTAATTTTACTTACGAGCCCTGCGCCAAAAGAATTCGCCTACATCCCTTCTCTTTACAAGGTAGCTACACATTTATTAATTACGATAGCGCATTTTATGTAAGCAATTAATTAACTCAAATAACATAAAAGTAAGTTTAAGAACAATAATTGAATAAGTGTAAACAATTTCCTTTTATATGAAAAATTATAATAAATAGATGTGGGCGAATTCTTTTAGCGCAGGGCTCCTACATATTTACTAATCCTGCAATCTTTATTAAGTTCCTTTGCAAGTAACTATTGCTTTATTTACTATTTTCTTTTTAAAATATTTTTTTTGATTAGTTTTTTAATAGTGACATTTATCTGTCAGTTACATACATTTAAAATGTGAACTGTGTAACAGAGGAATTGTCTTTATCAAAGGCTCTGGAATGTATAAAAAAAATGGGTGGAATTCAGTGGGTTGTATTAAGGTCTGTATTAAAGCTTGTATTAAGTATATGGCAACATTGTAATATTTTCCACATGGATCAATGAGATTCAATTGTGATTTAGAAATTTTACCACAGGGAAAAGTAATTCAGATATCCTTTAGTCAAATGAGGAAGTATTATTGTAAATGGAAGGTATAAATAGAAACTCATTATTGCAAAATTAGGTTAGAAATATGTCAAATTTGATGTGTCAAATATTTCATACCTGAATGTTAATGAATTTTAAAATATCTCAAACCCCGTTTTGAGCAGTTTTGACATTTGTCCTTTTTTTCTTACTTCTGTTAATAATATTTTTTTCTTTATTTGATCCTTTGGTCTCTCACTTTTTTCTGACAGGTATTACAAAGTTGCCAAAATATTTTTGACAGAGGACTGTTTTAGCTTAAAACACGCTAATACAACCCACTGAATCGCACCCAATATTTTTTAAATTTAAACGAGTAAAATATACGAATTGTGTTTATTTTTGATACATAGGCTCCTGGACTTATAAATTAGATTACCTTCCGTCACCTTTAGGTAAGGGAGGTATTGTCTTTGGTCAAAAAATTCGGTGGTGAGTTTTTAATGAATAAGTACGTTTTAAGATCCCTAGAATATGATTTTACTAATTTTACATTGATGACTGTATGTGTGTGTGTGTGTGTGTGTGTGTGTGTGTGTGTGTGTGTGTGTGTGTGTGTGTGTGTGTGTGTGTGTGTGTGTGTGTGACAAATTTTTCTCCGACGATAACTCCAAAACTACAATTCTAAAAATTATGATTCTTTCGTATTCCTCTTCTTTACAACCCTATGAAGAGCTGATTAGATTTTGGTTATAATTGGTCAACCGGAAGTACCCTTATTTGAAGTTCTTAACAGTTTTTCTGGCAAAAACGTAGTTAAATATTAATTTTCGACATTTTATGATCATTAATATGGAAGAAAATCATATTCTCTATACGATTTGATTATACATTTTCCTTCATATTCAATAGATATAGAGTTATAGAGAGATTAAGAGAGGTTAACTTTCAAAAATCAGTCAGCTTTGTAAAAATTATGGAAACAGCAGATATATTCAAAAAATTCTAATTGACAGATGTCAGTGTCAAGTGCAAAAGCAAAGTGGAAAATATAGGATCAGAAAGTAACAAAAGTGGCAGAGTGTCCCTCGCAAGTGACTTACAGTTTCAATGCCAGGAGTACGAAGAAGGCCAAAGAGAAGATGGAAGGACCGTGTAGCAAAAGATTTGAGAGGAATAACTGTGTGAAGAAGATGCGTTGGATAGGAATGAGGAAATGTCAAGTGCAATTTACATAATGGTCCTCCGTGTTATAATTTTATTGGATTTGTAGAATCTTTTCAAAGGAACTTGCAATATGGAATTTGTAAAAAATAGTGTGTTCGTGTTATAATTTTACAGGATATATAAAATCTTTTTCAAGAAACTTTTGGTATCGGATTTGTACAAAACGCATCGAATTGACGGAAGGTTTTGTGCTGGCCACAACAGATTTTTTTATAAATTTATATAGAAAATGTATGAATGCATATCCATAGAAAATTTAATTTTTATAATAACAAATTGCTAATAAATGACATTTAAATGTATTTTTCGAAGAAAAACCATCTTGAGCTTCAAGTAAAGTGCAAAATTAATAACTTACAGAATATTGGCCAGCGGATCATCAGATACACGTTCATATCCTGGCAGAAAGAATCCTTTATAGTTACTTCTATCCACAAAGGTGTGATTTGTATCCCCATACTAAAAAAAAAATAACAACAAATATAATTTATTGTATTTGGTTATTATACTATTTTTATGTCATATTGGTCATAGTAAAGATCTAAAGTAACGTTTTTTGAATAATTTATAAAACAAAAAGTGAAACTTTAAAATCCGTGGACTTTAAAATTTTACCTTCATACTGAATCCCTGATTTATGCGATAGCTTCATCCAAAATATCTTTTCATAATTTAATAACTTTAAAAACCAGTAAGAAATAATGGGCCATATTAGGAGCACAGTTTTATAATAAAAGCGCTTTTATAATAATAAATAAATATATCATCACGGCATATTACCCATTTCTGGGTGTGCCAATCTGCTTTATCGCAGTATCGGTAATGATGATGACATATTTGTACCGTGCGGGCGCTTACCAGGCGTCACCTCACGGGCACTCATTGCTGGCTTGGAGAGTGCACCACAGGGTGTCACTTTTGTGCTATTTAAAATTCGAAATATTTGGCGTCGGTAGGGATCGAACCCGGTACCCCCAGGTTCGCGACCAGACACTCAGGCAAGTTTCATTTTTCGTCCTAGATACATAAAATACTATTTCCTTACAGTTCTTATTGTTGCGAATTTAACAACGCCATCTTCATCCTTTTCTTCCCAAATGTCTCGAACTATACCAGCTCCACGTTGCTTGGCAAACTGAAATCAATTTTTTAATGAACCTGTTTCACATTTTTACCTCTCGCTAAGAGAGGTATTGGATTCATGCTAAAATTCGCATATCCAGATTTTATTGAATAAGCACGATTTAAGGTCCCTACAATCCGATTATAACATTTTTAAAATGATGTCTGTGTGTGTGTGTGTGTGGATGTATGTGTGTGTGTGTGTATGTATGTATGTATGTATGTCTGGATGTTGTAGTCACGATTCCTCAAAAACTATAAGACTTAAAAAATATTTAACTGCAGTTTCCTCAATCTGACATTCCTGGGAAGAGCTGAAAAGGTTTTGGTAACAATTGAACAACCGGAAGTAGTAGTTTCTTAGAAAAATTCTTCTAAATATAATTTTTTGGGAGTTTTTTTTATTAAATATTGAAGAACATAAAATTCTCCATCTAATACACTTAAAAATTTTATTATATCTTGTATAGATTTAGAGATAAAGACTCTATAATTTATAGAGTATACTAATCGCAGAGGCCAAGGCACTAAGGAAACCAGTTGACAAATTCCAATGTTTATAACATGACATATGTCATTGTCAAATATCAACAGTTTTAGTGACATTCTGATAGCTTTTCCTGGGAAGTATATTTAACTTTTCTTATTCTTTTATTAATTAAATATTTGAAATTATAGGTAAAATTGTGGTAAAATGCATATATCTATCAGAAATACCGCCAATCTGGTTAATGAATTGGAACAATATTTGACATTTAGAAACTTCCTCATACAATGAAAAATAGATATAATTTGAATTACATGTGTGCAGAAGACATGCTAAATATAGTAAGAAACAATATTTGGGTAATGTTCTGTAAAATTTTGTTATAAAACGACGGTTGGAAAGCGAAGTGCAATACAATACTTATATAGCCTAATATGAAAATGGCGAGAGGTCTTGTGCTGGCCACAACAGATTTTTTTTTATTAAATATTGAAGAACATAAAATTCTCCATCTAATACACTTAAAAATTTTATTATATCTTGTATAGATTTAGAGATAAAGACTCTATAATTTATAGAGTATACTAATCGCAGAGGCCAAGGCACTAAGGAAACCAGTTGACAAATTCCAATGTTTATAACATGACATATGTCATTGTCAAATATCAACAGTTTTAGTGACATTCTGATAGCTTTTCCTGGGAAGTATATTTAACTTTTCTTATTCTTTTATTAATTAAATATTTGAAATTATAGGTAAAATTGTGGTAAAATGCATATATCTATCAGAAATACCGCCAATCTGGTTAATGAATTGGAACAATATTTGACATTTAGAAACTTCCTCATACAATGAAAAATAGATATAATTTGAATTACATGTGTGCAGAAGACATGCTAAATATAGTAAGAAACAATATTTGGGTAATGTTCTGTAAGATTTTGTTATAAAACGACGGTTGGAAAGCGAAGTGCAATACAATACTTATATAGCCTAATATGAAAATGGCGAGAGGTCTTGTGCTGGCCACAACAGATTTTTTAAAAAGAATTTTAAATGAAAATGTATGCAATATTTTTTATAGTAATAATAATTTATTATTTTCGTAAATAATTAAATAAAAAGATTGATGCTAGTAATAGTCATAAAAAACTACCCCCCACTTCTGTGACGTCGGAGTACATAGGACACATCATTCGTAGACTACAGGAAAACAGTTTATGTTAAATAAAAGTAGGCTATAGTTTGTCACATGTACTCTGACGTCACGTTCTGTTCAGGTCATGTGACTTTTTCAAAATATTACACAAATTTCAATATTTAATTGTAAAATTTCTAATGGATATTTTGTGATATTTTCAGATTTGGGGCTCTTTAAAGAACAATATCTTTTAAAATTTAGTAAGAAGTCATAAAAATCTTGCAACGGCCCTATTATAATCATAATTTTTATCGGTTTTATTCATCATACTTTCACAATCGCTTCCAAATCTTCCACTTCAAATGCAATGTCTTTTACACCATCTCCATGCTTAACAAGATGTTTACCCATGTCATTGTCTCCAGTTTCGTATGGAGAAACGAATATGAAAGTGATCTGAAAAGAAGAAAAGAAAGGTAAGTAATCCAATAAAAGGCAAATATTGTTGTAAATTTAACACTTCTTAAATTCTAAAAAAAAATTATGTGGCTAGCACATTACCTTCCGTCAATCTATGTATTTTGTACAAATCCCATACTAAAAGTTCTTTGGAAAAGATTATACATATCCAGTAAAATTGTAACACGAACATATACTATTTTCTACAAATTCCATACAGAATGTTCCTTAGAAAAGATTCTATACATCCAATAAAATTATAACACGAACACACTCTGTGTAAATTGCGCTTGACACTATTTCCATGATTACAGCAAAGCTGGCTGATTTGTAAAAGTTAATCTCTTTATAATTCTTTAAAAGAATATAAAGGAAAATATATAATCAAACCGTATAGACAGTAAGATATTCTTTCATATTGATAATCACATAAAATGTTAAAAAATGATATGTAACTGCGTTTGTTCAAGAAAAACTGTTAAGAACTTCATTTAAGGGAACTTCCGGTTGACCAATTATACCCAATCAGCTCTTCATATGAATGTAAGAAGAGGACTACGAAAGAATTATATTTTCTAGAATTGTAGTATTGGAGTTATCGCCGGAGAAATTTTTGTCACACACATACAGACATCATCGTAAAACTATTAAAATCGTATTCTAGGGACCCTAAAACGTGCTTATTCATTAAAAGCTCACCACCCAATTTTTTGACCAAAGACAATACCTTCCTTACCTAAAGGTGACGGAAAGGGAAAACGCTGATTCATCACAAATTCTTAAAACATATAAATTTGAAAATTCATATTTATGTTTTCAAATGTAGATATACAATCATTATGTTTAATTTATAATGACCTTTTTGTTGTTTTCATGATGCACGTGCAATTTTTTACTTCAAACATACAAAACATGTAAAGGGTCGACACTTTTGTTGATGTATTATTTGTTTCCTAGTAAACTATAAACAAATTAAAATTCATCGCCTTGATAACTATGCAAATTAATTTATACATTATCACACACCTCCTGTATCAGCCAATAATATTTTAGAAATCAGTCTGACCAACATTCTTTTGGTTTTGTTTTTAAAGATTTGGAATAATTTAATAATTAGCATAAATTATCATACGTGACAAATATTCACAAATAAAAATGCCTTTCACATATTTCGGAAGTAAATATGTTTACCGTTTACGTATTTACCAAATAATAAAGACGCTAATTTATAAAAAAAATATTGACTTTATATTATTTTGTTAATCCGTAATATTTTTAGCTTCCGTCGCCTTTAGGTAAGGAAGGTATTGTCTTTGGTCAAAAAATTCGATGGGGAGTTTTAAATGAATAAGCACGTTTTAATGTCCCTACAATACGATTTTACTGGTTTTACGATGATGTCTGTATGTGTGTGTGTGTGTGTGTGTCCGTGTGTATGTGACAAATTTTTCTCCGACGATAATTCCAAAACTACAATTCTAAAAATTATGATTCTTTCGTATTATTCTTCCTTACAACCCTATGAAGAGCTGATTAGATTTTGGTTATAATTGGTCAACCGGAAGTACCAAAGCGGAAAGTATATGATCTGAAAGTGATAAAAGTGACAGTGTCCCTCGCCAGTGACTTGCATTTGCGGCCTCGCCTCAAGATAGGAACTTATAATGCCAGAAGTACGAGAAAGGCAAAAGAGAAGATGGAAGGACTGTATAGCAGAAGATTTGAGAGAGGAAGAACTGTGTCACGAAGGTGCTTTGGACAGGAATGAGTAGAAGAGAAGAGTAAGAAACAGTGACTTCTAATAAAATAGGGAAAAGTTGAAGCAGGAGGTAGTGTTAAGTGCAATACATAATGTACGTTCGTATTCGTATTAAAATTTTATTAGATTTTAGAATCTTTTCAAAGGAACTTTCAGTATGGATATGTAAAAAATAGTGTGTTCTTGTTACAATTATACAGGATATATAGAATCTTTTTCAAGGAACTTTTGGTATAGGATATGTACAAAATACATCGAATTGACGGAAGGTTTTGTGCTGGCCACAACAGATTTTTTTGTAATATTCCATGACGCAGATGTTAATCTCATTTTGTTTTCAATTCGCTAATAATTGGAGTCACATAAATTAATCTATTTCAACACTTTATAAAAATATATAAATATGTTTAATAGCTATTTGTGTATTAAGAGCGCAAAATGGGATATTGTCGATTAAGAGATTGTTGTCGCGCGACGTAGGAGTTCGGCATTCTCTCGCTCGAAACACACTCAAGTTTTTTTCTACAGTTGCTATAATGAGGTCCTCCACCATAACAAAAAATAATAAAATGTACACTTTGTATTTGCAGTACTACTCAATAAACAACTATTATAATTTTTAAATTTTAATTTATCGTTAGTTTCCATTCTTCTTGAGCTGTTTCAATCTAATCTAAGCATTTTTTATTTTCGTTTTTGTAAATGAATGCCCTATTTTATTTCTGTATTCCTTTACAAAGCAGTACGAAATTTTGTTTGGTTATGTAATACACTGATAGGAGTCATATGCCAGATTGACTTGTGGAGGTTATAAATGTGTAAGTAACTACTGCGCCATTAGTTCCTGACTAAACGTTCCCATTAAGAATGTGCACAAGTGACAATTCTCAACATTTTATAGTCAGAAATTCGGACAGCGAGCGTTTTTCTACTTTGTCGCGCATGAGCGGCAAAATTACATTTTGCGTTGACAAAAGCGAGGGCAAATGCCTTCTTTGTATATATACTATGGAAAAAACAACTTATGTGGTAAATAATTGGAAATATACGTGTATAATAAGCAATTTAATAAAATAATTAATATAAAAATTAAGTATATTATAGTCCAAGTTTTGATTGCCACTGGCAGCCTGTGTCATTCAACATATCTTTCATTTTCATACAAACGTAAGTGTGGTTTCTATCTGGCGTGCTATCATAAATTCAAACAACTATGTAATAGTTACCAAAAACTAACTAGCACTAAATTTGCGTCTACAATGATTTTAGTGATGCATGCCAGGCGAGACGAGGCGAGAAATATGAATTATCGATCTCGCCTCGTTTCTGGATCTGTAATCTCGCTCTCGTTCTCGCAAATTTTTTTGTGCCTCGTCTCGTTCTCGCGCGAGAGTCTCGCGAGACTCTCGCGAGAGTTTCGCTATGAAAATAGCGCTTGCGCAATGCATATATACGTCATGCTATGTATTTCGCCATAAGACGACGTTCCAAATTATCCTAGTGATTTTCGACCTTATTGCAATGCCAATCAGTTCGCTATAAATGTCATTGCCTACTATGACGTCCAAGTAAAAATATTAAAACTATAAAATTTTGCGAACTAATTAAAGAAACTATCAATGAAAATAATCAAATTGTTATTCCCAATTGTATTTTTCAATTGTTTCATTGCAACATTATAACCATTGTTTTTAACCTATAAATTTAGAAATTGTTGTATTTTCGATGTTTGAAACAAATGAAAACAGACAAATTACACATGACTGGAAAGCTAAAAAAATTCTCTTTTCGATGATGCAACTTTCCAATATGGCGTCCATATAAAAATTAAAACTTTGACATCATAACTCGAAAACTAATAGTGATAAAAAAATTGAGCATCGTCATTCGAAAGAACATAAAAAAGTGCCTTAAAGATGTGCAAATTAAAATCCAATATTATTTCACATTTGAAAGATATTTGCAAAAATTAAAAATCTGCAAAATTTACATTTTCGCTTATATTTAGTGACCTATGTATTTTTTCTCAAATGACAAAATACTATTAAAATAGTCTCCTAATGGGGCAACTTTTGTCTAATTTAACCGACTTCGTATCTCTTATAGTTCTCGAAATCCCCATGTCGGAAAAGTTATCCTGGATATCCTGTATATTTACTTTATTCGGACTTCTTTATTATTTTGTTATCTGTCTATAATTCTGTATTTAGTAAGTAAGATTGTTATTTGTTCAAGTTCACAGAGAATTTTATGTGCACAACAGTACCAATATATTTATTTTATTTGAAGTTCCTTTATTATTTTATTTGCCGAGTCCGAAATACAATACATTTATTTTTTATATTATATACATGTTTTTTATGTATTTTTTAAATAATTAAAAATTATTTCAGAAAACATTTTATTTTTCCGTTTTTTGTCTATTTATTGCGAGAGTCTCGCGAGACTCTCACGAGACTCTCGCTTCTCGCAGTTGTTATATCGATCTCGCCTCGCATTTTAAAACGCAATGTCGCTCTCGCCTCGCATAATAATGCGGGGCGAGGCGAGATGCGAGAGTACTCTCGCCTCGCAGTGCATCACTAAATGATTTTATAAATGTCATGTATTATTTTTTTTTTTTTTTCTTACCTTGTTTTGTCGGACAACATGTGCAGCATATTTGCGATTCCCAGTCTCTAAACCTCTATATGCCAAAGGTTTAAATCCCATTCTCGTGATGTAATAACTCGCTGCCTATAAAATTAAACATTTATCGTTAATAAAAATAAATGCACTTTTCCTTTCTAATCATTAAAATTCCTACCTGTTTTGCATTGCCTACCCAAAAGGTAAGGTGGTCAAATTGTAGAAATTTTCCTGCACCTGGTTTAGGCCCTTTATTTGTATAAGTCGTCTGCATAGAAAGATTAAAGTTAGAAATATAAAATTTAAAGTTTAATAATTGATATTAAAAATATACTGCAGCTCACAAACTTTTTACGAATATGACTGAAGAATGGACAAAAGTTCCACCAAGTTTATGCAATATTTTTATAGTAATAATAATAATAATAATAATAATAATAATAATAATAATAGTGTTATTTTCGTAAATAGGTAAATAAAAAAAAAATGGTTCCAGAAATAGTTATGGATAACCTTAGACCAGGAATAGAGGGGAGACAAGGCATATTCACGCGTATATTTCCAAATAATCTCTGCGATTTTGACCCTTATTGAATCAGCTGGAATCGCTAGTCGACCAGTTAAATATTGTTATTATTATTATTATTATTATTATTATTATTATATATATTATTATGTTATGTTACAGTTGACCAAATCTAAATAAATACTTGACTGTGACGTCAAAGTATATACAGCACGTCATTCATAGCCATTTAGGTTATTCTAAATAAAAGTAGGCGATAGTTTATCGCATGTTAAAATGTGCGAAATTTGAAGTAACATTCTGTTTCAGATAAAGTGACTTTTTCAAAATAATAATTAATTGTAAAATATCTAAAGGATATTCTCAAATTTGAGGCTATGTAAAGAACAATATATTTTAGAATTTAATTCTTATGGCATATATAAATTCTAACAGTCCTATTATAAAGAATGAGGGCCCGTTTTATAAAGAAATTTAATCTTTACGTAAAATTTACTTCCAAAGTACATAAATTCAATGAAAATAAAAAATGCAACTCGTCTTTTTGATTAAAATGTCATAAGATCAGACAAACTGAATCGAATTTACTTGACAACTAAATTTTAAGTGAACATTAAATCTCTTTTAGACATTTTTTTATAATTTTATTTTAAACATGGTCAAAGGAATGTCCTTCAACAACAATACAGTGCTAAAGTTATACAGGGTGTAACAGAAATAAGTAGATACATTAAATTTAACCAGTGAAAGAACTCACAGAGAACAATATTTTTAGTAACTTTTTTTTTCAAACCTTCTAGAGATTGTGTTAAAAATCTCAAAGTTTTGTAAAAAATACTTAAAAAATGAGAATTCAAAACAATGTTAATAAGAAATATTGTTGCTCTCGACGAATTCTGCCAATGTCATTTATTTTTTTCTGTCACCGCTATATGTCTTGGAATGGGGGATTACGGCTCAATCGAATTAAAGGAAAATAGTAAAAAAATACGAATGTATATGCTGAGTAACGAATATTAATAAAAAAATGAAATGGTATAATTGAGATATATCGGAAATAAAGGGTTTTTTTGTTATAACGCTTCGACACTAATATGAAAATATTTTGATTGGCGACCGAGAAACCGCCTATACATGCATTACAAATAGCGTGTTAGGAGGTGGGATTACTACCAATGGAAGTTAAGAAATTCAAATTCGAAAGGAGGGGCTAACATTCCTGTACTACAGTTTCCAAACAGTTTTTATTTTAACATAAATTTCTTGCATTAAACTTAATAATTTAAATACACCTGTAATTATAAAGTATGTATACTTATACAGTGTTATAATATTCATTTATTTTTATGTAAATATAACTTAAAATAGCATATATTTCAAGAACATTTAGGTCCATGGTGAAAACAGTTTGATATAAAAACACATAAATGTGACGTCACGTCAATCTTTTCAAAATTCGGGAGACCATACCTCGCTTATTAATAGGAATTTTTTCACCGGATTTTCATCAATAGTCTTAGTTTTCCTAATATTTTCTGATGAAATTATAAAAAAAAAAATCGTGTAATCCCCCATTGGAAATATTTTTTTCCAAAAATTAAATCGCGGTTTCCAAACATAGTTATTAAGAAATATTGTTAATACCACTGGATAAATTTAATGTACTTATTTTTGTTACAGCTGTTATTATAAAAATGTACACAACTTAATTATTCTAACGTAACTATCGTATTAGTGAAAACTATAAAAACGTAAAATGGCAATACTTACCATTTTGATTGTCGTGCCTATCTTACTGTCTTCTCCTTCCAATTACCCGTTTATATATGCTCGATGGTTCTTTCACGGGTGATTATTTATCTATTACACGTGATAACTAACTCATCCTAAGGTTCAAGTGGGTAAACAATTTCTTCTGCTGTGTCATTGGTTGATTATCAAGGAGAAACATCCAATTTGCATATTAGCGAAATGGAACGGTTTTGGGGAAATTTTTAATCAAAAATAACTCTTTATAACTTTTGTTTTGTACCCTATACCCGAAAAAGGGAAATATGGTGTTGGATAACGAATAAAAAGGATGTGAAATATTTTTAAATGCGGAACTACATTTAAATTATTCTAATTATAAATACGGTAAACAAGTAAAACGAGAAAAGACTTAGCAACAAAATCACACGATCACAATATGACTGTGCTTCTTTGCAAGAAAGTATGTTTTTTGTTTGAATACAAAATTAGTTTTAAATTTAAATTTAGATTTTTTTGTTCTAAGTTAGCAGTAATGTAAAATTTAATCAGTTTTCATTGTTTCAACATTTCCTTTTGTTTATACATATAATGTATGAAAAATAATTTATGTATCTTCATAATTTGGCAACAATGATAAAAATAATAATGGGCGGTAGCGTGGACAAGTGATTAATGGCCGGTTGCACCAACGTAACTTAAATATTAAACTTGGCTTAAATTGACAGTATTGCCACAGAATAAACATTTATACAGAAGCGACAGTCAGAGAGAGAAACGAAAATTAGAGAGAGAAATATGCCAACAAATTTAAAGGGCTAATCGGATAAAATCGGATTGTTTTGGCAATCTTCGTATCTTACGATTCTTTGTTCTTTTCATTATCTCGACGAGAACATTTTCTGTTAGGGGCCAATAATAAAAGTATATTGAGAAACACAAATTGATTTCTAATAAGAACAAACATGTCATTTTTTAAACAAACGATAGGAAAAATCGTTATCATAAAGAAAATCATTATATTTCACATATTCTGGAGGAGCTGTTGTCTCAGCTGGTCACGCCCATGTATTTTAGGGTTATGGCTAATTCAAGCAAACCAAACACGTCTTCTCACTTTTGACATATTATGTCATTTTGTGAACTTTGTGAATTTTAGAAATGGTGTTATTTTCTATTAAAATGGAAAAAAACGAAGAAGGTAGAAACGGGAGGACTTGTTTGTTCATATAAAGACTGTTTAAGTAGATTAAAAAAATGGAGAAAGAATTTTATATTCTTTAATGAACTTTTTTTTAAGAAACCACCACTTCCGGTTGTATAATTTTTACCAAAACCTTTTCAGCTCTTCCCATTAATGTTGGTTTAAGGAATATGTAGTTAAATTGGTCTTTAGAATTATAGAATTTACATCCACATACACACACAGAAACACACACACACACACATCATTATAAAAATTTTAAAATCGGATTCTAGTGACCTTAAAACGAACTTATTTACTGGATATGCGATTTTTTGCATGATTTCAATACCTCTCTTAGCGAGAGGTAAAAATAAATTTTTGTTGCTGTTCTGATATTTACTTTTCATGCCAAGTCCGTGAATATAAAAACGACCTCTCGTATATTAAATAAAAATCTGATGTGGCCAACACAAAACCTCCCGCTATTTAATTTTTATTAATTTAAATACATACCTACGTATTTAGTAATGCTTCAAACTATATTATGTTCCATTGCATATAACTATTGCTTTATTTAAGATTTTCTTTATTATTTAATATGTAACTATTATTAATTTGAAGTGATTAGTTTTTTGACAATGACGTTTACTTGTCAGTTACATTCATTTGAAAAATAAACTGTGTAACAAAGGAATTGTGTTTATCTTAGGCTTCGGGATTAAAAAAAGAAAAATGATTTTTAAATTTATCTGTAAAATATATAGAAAAAGTATTAATGTATACCTGTACAAAATTCAATAATCTATAATTTTACAATGACATTAAATGCGAAAAAATGGCATTTAATGGTATTTTTTGAAGAAAAACCATTATGAGCTTCAAGTAAAGTGCCATTTCCGGTTATCCGATTTACACAAAAATCTAATGGCATCTATTCTTATTAGAATAGGGCAGAAATACAAGGTTTCAGAATTTTCTGAATGATAGTATTTGAGTTAGAGTGCAACAAAATTCGTACACATACACACACACACACACACACACACACACACACACACACACACACACACACACACACACACACATACATACAGACATCATCGTGAAAATGTTAAAATTGGATTCTAGGGACCTTAAAACGTGGTCATTTACTAAAATCTCGATTTGTGATTTTTAGCACGATCCCTATACTTCCCTTACCAAGGGCAGCGGGAGGTAAAAATATATTTTTCCAATAACCATGAAGTGGGTAACAAAATTAACTCTAACTTCTTCTTAAAATTCAGGTCACAGCCATTTAAGCCCACCACCATTCCGCTTTATAGGTCAGGTCAAAATGCAACCACCTGCTTGTGCTAGGCTAGTGACCCAGAGTTCATCCATCGATTCCTCTTTTGCCCGTAGAGGGAACCACCGTCTCCCATTGATCCAGAGCTTCGTTCGACGTTGTTTCAGCACCCGTTGCTCGGCCGAAACACAACTCATCTCTCATTGTTAATTCTTCCTTGTTCAGTGAGTTGTAATATTTATTGAACCATTGATTATTTTTATGATTTTTCATTTGTGGGTGTGTCTGTTTGTACGTCAAATGCTCATGGTGGTTTGAATTTGTTGAGTGTAAAATATGGTGAATTGATAAGTAAGAAATTGTTCATTTATTTGTTATATTGTTGGTTTATTTTGTTAGAAATTATTCATATCTACGCATGGCTTGTTTATGGTGTTATTTTTAATATTTTTGTAATAGTTAAATAGAAAATATACGTATGAATTTTAAATTAAGGTTAGTTTATTATTTTATTTGTTTATTTTTGTGTACGTGTTTATTTGTTCTTAAAAAAATTAATTTTAAATGTTCATATAGGTTACAAAAAAAAATTCCATAAACTATAAATAAATTTTATATTTCTTCAGTTTTATGATCATTCTAATAAAAAGTGAAAGATACTTATATTTAGAACTTTAAAATGTGTACGTTCAATATGTTCGCGTGCAAAATTTAAATCTAATGATATTTATAGTGAAATGGATATTTTTAATTAGGTACTTTTTCTTGGAAAATATACTTCATATTTGGATATGAATTATATAAAGTGAATATGCGAAATTCTGATGTAATATTATCTGTCCCGTAAAATTTTATGGGGTGCTATACATACAGTGTAGAGAATAAAATTCTGATTTTTACCTTCCGTCACCTTTAGGTAAGGAAGGTATTGTCTTTGGTTAAAAAATTCAGTGGTGAGTTTTTAATGAATAAGCACGTTTTAGGATCCCTATAATAGCGGTTTTACTAGTTTTACGATGATGTCTGTATGTGTGTTTTTTTTCCGACGATAACTCCAATACTACAATTCTACAAATTATAATTCGTTCGTATTCCTCTTCTTTACATCCATATGAAGAGCTGATTAAATTTTGGTTATAATTGATACACCAGAAGTACCCTTATTTGAAGTTTTTAACAGTTTTTACGGTTTGATTATATATTTTACCTTCATATTCAATAGGTATAGAGTTAAAGAATTATAAAGAGATTAATTAGCTAGCTTTGCTATAATCATGGAAACAGCTGATATATTCAAATAATTCTAATTGACAAATGTTAGTGTCAAGTGCAATTTATATAGTGTATTTTCGAGTTATATTTTTTTGGATTTATAGAATCTTTTCCAAGGAACTTTCGGTATAGAATTTGTAGAAAATAGTATTTACGTTCGTGTTACAATTTTACTGGATATATAGAATCTTTTTCAAGAAATTTTTGGTATGGGGTTCGCGTGACTTTTGTGCGTTAGGTTATACAGCACTAATAGTGATTAGCGAGCATTGTTTTTCTTTATCAATTATTTGTAGAAAAATACTTCAAATAAAAAATCTGTTGTGGCCAGCACAAGACCTCTCGCCATTTCCATATTAGGCTATATAAGTAATGTATTGCACTTCCCTTTCGAACCGTCGTTTTATAACAAAAAATCTGATGTGGCCAACACATGACCTCCCGCCAATTCCATGTTTAAAATAGCAGTGAGCTTTAAGTAAAGTATCATTACCGGTTAATCGTTTGTAAATAAAATCTAATTTGTTGTCCAATAAATAGAAAAGTCTGTAATACGAAATTTTGGATTGTTTTATTGTTTTTCCTCAAAAATTTGTTAGAGCTCCAAATTAATTACTACATCCGATTTATCATATATGGTTAAAATCTAATATGTTGTTTCAAATTATATATGAGTTTTAAATACCAAATTTGAGAAGTTTTGGATCATATTTTAATAGGCTTTAAGGAAAAATTGTCACACACGTACATTCTTATAAAAATCAGCATCATCTTCTAGGTGCTCTAACACGCAACCTTTGTAAATTCTTCGCCGTACATAATCCATTTCGTAAATGTGTAGTTGTAAATTAATATTAATTTATAGTGCTGCAAAAATAGCAATTAGCAAATTTAAATCAGATCATTCTGTTCATCTAACATTTATGTATGATGGAAAATATAATATTTTTACAAACCTTAATAAAATATTTTACTATTATATTCTCATTAACACAGTTTCATTATTAATTTTAATATAATTGCTGCCTGTCAGTGACATTTGTTTAAATATGTCAAACCTGTCATTAAAATTATGATTTTGTTTGACGCATAGGCCAGGTGATACATGGAAATAAATTATATTATATATTCATATTTAAAGTTATTTAGAGTTATTTACTAAATGTTATTATCGTAGAATTGAAGATTAAACCATTATATTCTATATTTTAATTAGTAAAAGTTGCTAAAAAATTATATTCAATGAATTTTTTACAAGAAAAACTGTTAAAAGCTTGTATAAATGATACTTCCGGTTATCCGATATACACTACAAACTAATGAGCTCTTCCCATATTAGTATAGAATGGGTATACAAAATTTCAAATTTTTCTGATAGATAGTATTTGAGTAATCGTGTCCACATGATCCACACACACAGACACACACACACACAGACACACACACATACATACCTACAGACATCATTGTAAAAATGTTAAAATCGGATTCTGGGGACATCAAAACGTGCTTATTATATAAAATCTCTATATGCTATTTTCAGCACGATTCCTATACCTCCCTTACCTAGGGTAGCGGGAGGTAAAAAATACAGAACTTTACCCAAATACTGTTTTTTATTGTATTTAACATGTCTTCTGCACACATATAATTCTAATTACATATATCTATTTTTCATTGTATGAGGAAGTTTCTAAATGTGAGAGATTCTTCCAATTCATTAACCAGATTGGCGGTATTTCTGATGGATATATATGCATTTTACCTATAATTTCAAATATTTAATTAATAAAACAATAAGAAAGATTAAATATACTTCCCAGAAAAAGCTATTAGAATGTCACTAAAACTGTCGATTTTTGACACTGACATGTGTCATTTAAAAACTATGTTATAAATATTGGAATTTGTCAACTGGTTTCCTTAATGCTTTAGCCTTTGCGATTAAATTACTCTGTATATTATAGTGTCTTTATCTCTAAATCTATACAAGATATAATAAAATTTTTAAGTGTATTAGATGGAGAATTTTATGCTTCAATATTTAATAACAAAAATTTCCAAAAAATTATATTTAGAAGAATTTTTCTTCTAAACAACTACTACTTCCGATTATTCAATTGTTACCAAAACCTTTTCAGCTCTTCCCAGGAATGTCAGATTGAGGAATCCATAGTTAAACAGTTCTTAAGTCTTATAGTTTTTGAGGAATCGTGTCTACAACATCCAGATATACACACATACACACATCCACACACACAGACATTTTAAAAATGTTATAATCGGATTCTAGGGACCTTAAATCGTGTTTATTCACTAAAATCTAGATATGCGAATTTTAGCATGAATCCAATACCTCTCTTAGCGAGACGTAAAAATGCGTACAATTAATTTTTCTATAACTATTATTTAAAATATTTTTCTTTTCATATAATCCAAAAAATATTAACAGAGAAAAAAAAACAATGTTAATCAACTGCCCGCTAATCACCCATAATCATTTTTTCTTATTAACGGTTATAGTTATTTAACTATCAAGTGTGTTAACAATGACGATTAATAATCGATATTCTTTTCTTTTATAATGACGATTAATAATCGAGACTCTTACAATCCTATTCTCTTCTCATTTGTTGCAGTTCATCATCACTCAATGACTGTCGTAATGGCTGATGATGACAGTATAGACGACGACGTTTTCGAGACGAAAGAAACGACGCCTGCATCGACGTTGGACATTGCCCAATCATACAAGAACACCACTTCGCCGTCTCCGACCGGCTACAGGGATTATAAACCACCAGCTGAAGTTCTTAGGCTTTGTGAGACTGATAATCTTGAAGAGAGTGAACAAACCGTGCACAAGGTAAGAGAGATTTATTTATAGTTTATTTCTAGGAAAAATCTTCGGTACTTACCACTGAAATATATACTAACTGGAATGCGCGTACGAACCATGACTGTGAAGCATATTGGAAGCCTGCTGCTGGAGTAGTCGGCAAACATCGAGACAGTTCGTGAGTAGACGGAAATTATTTCGTGTGGCGCATGTTTAAATAAATGAAGCATAATATGAAAACAAAGCGATCAGCTATGATACGAGTTATTCGGCTAGGTTCGGTTCGGCACGAACGTGCGCGAACAGGACCAGCCATTATCGTTCAATGA